>OX438749.1:11672913-14172913 GCA_949316235.1 Oegoconia quadripuncta
CCATCTTTTTTTGGGTCTCCCTATGTCCAAACCAAAGAAACATTTGCTAACATAGGAAACGATGAACGTCACCAGTATTTAATTGAGAGTTAAAATAAAGTCTGTTACCACGGGCTGTTGTCTGACTGCCGCCCAAAATCAGTTCATATATTTAAATGCAACAACAGAAATTATTATTAAACTTATTATGTGGGACTTAGAACAATGACTTAAGATAAATTCAGTTAAGGTGTAGCAAACAGGTGTCCCATTTGACATGAAAATTACAAAAAAATACCAAACATCAACAAAGGTAATTATTAGTCTGTTCTGCTACGAACCACCTGCTCGCTCGTTTTGCAATTAGTTTGCTCAAAAACATACCAAATCAAAACTCCATACAGCGTCTTATCACATCAGCCACGGGACACAGCTGATTTCCCATAGTGTCCCGTTTACTACACTATTAAAAAATCCACACCGTTCATTAACTTCGGATGTTAGTAAATTCAGAGTTGCTTCCAATTTCAAAATAGGGCAAATATTCTATTGTTGCGATCCCATAATAACACCGACCCAAAAGTACGTCGTATAATTAGGTCCATGGTGGGTTAGACTATAGCTAAGGGAGCACCGATTTAAGAAATCTATAGAAAAATCGAATTATTTTTTTTATGCAGTTTTCAGACCTACTACAAAATCTCGTAAATATTCTAAATCTCTCAGGCTCTAAACGTAAACCCAACTAAAGCTATTCTTACCATTGCGTGCAGTGCCCATCAATTGATCTAACATCGCCCTCATTTGCTCGTGAGCTGACATCGTAATTCAGTCGAAGCAGGAGGCGGTATGAGATTCCAATAATTTGAACTATTTGTAATTTGTCTTAGTTACCAAGAACTAGTATTTAGCGTAGTGATGAACCTTCTATAGCTACAAATTTAATATGAGCAAAAAACAAATTATTGTATCGTATTGTGGCTAGCCAGCCACGAAGCCAGTAGGTATAGAAGCAAAAATGGCGGCGACCAGTGTGACCAACTTTAAATTAGAGAACCTGCCCAAAGCGCTTATTACACTATCCCACTTGTAAAGAATCTAATTAAATAGTCACAGACTCACAGTACGCTTAGGCAGCGCCGGCACAGGGTAAACACGTCTCAAAGGTGGTTCAAGCGAAGGCTCGAACACCAAATTAGAACCCGTTTTTCCCCCGAAGGGTAAAAAAACGGATATTTCATTTTCAGTCGAAGCTTGAACCACCACCGAAGGCCTTGCTGGCTTGAGATACAGGGGGTCGTTCAGAGGGTTCACCCAGGTGCACTCGAACGCACTCCGGGTGCAAACTAATCGTTCAGAACGTCAGGGTAAAAAACGTTCGAAGTGCGCTCGAGTGTTTTAAATTGGCCGTTCCGGACGTCGGGGTGAAACAACCGAACAACCGTCTCGGGAGAAGGTTAAAAAACGCACTGACAGCTAAACTGTCAAATTTAACGTCAATAGTGTCACATTTTAAAAATAAAATTATCACCACCACCATGGCGACTCTTTATTACTACGTTGTTTGTTACACCTCTATACTTATACTCATTGGAAATTATTCGGTACCTGTCTATTCGACATTGAATCTCTGTTCGGTGCAAAATTCTACTAAAAAAACTCTAACTTAGCATGAATTTGTTTAGCGAGCGATAATACCAGTTTTTTTTTATTTTGCTGTGTCAAAGCGACGCTGTCAGATTTAAATTTGGCGCTCGAATTTTCCACTCCGTTCAGAAGATTTGGATCAGTTAAAATTTACTCCGGCAAAAAACGTACTAAGCCTCTGAACGTAGCCCAGAAGAAACGAACAGTCGCGTGCTGCCTTATACGTGCTAGACAGAGACAGACATAGTGGTACAACGCAAAGATAGCATGTTATGCACTGGCTACAAGAAAGAAAAAGGTGGATAGTGGATTTCAAGAGTGTTATCTCAAAGGTGGTTCAAGCTTCGGCTGAAACATAAATATCGAACTGACTGAGCGACCGTTGGAATATAACATTGTGTATTGCGAACGCCACGCGCCGCCCGGGTGTGTGAAATCACGCGACACTTACTCATTTTAAAGTTTCATATCTCGGAAATTAAGCGATGTATCGAAATATTTTTTTCACACGTATTTATTTTCTACAGAGATACGTGGACATAGAAAAGAAAATTAGTGAACATTCTTCATTATTGGATTTAGGTTCGTTCTGTTTTAGGGGTATTTCTTTGAGGAATTGGTAACTCTAGCTGCCTACTGCCAAAGCAAGCGGGCTTCGTTGACGATCTTTTAATGCCGGCTCCGAACTATCGTCCAATACTCCATTATGGCTCCAAAACGATCGTTCAAAACAGACACTTCCTCTACACATCAATAGGCCACGTTCCAGACCCACACACTGTGGAAGATGTTTCTGCGCTATACTTCTTTGAGTGCAAATTATTTTTTACAAGTTTATAACCAACATAAAATTATAAAAATCTTGCAGTAACGAAGATGGTGCATGCTAAGTATACTTAAGAATAGAACAAGGTAAATATCTTTTTAAGTTCTGTTTGGAAGAAATATTATTGTCCATTCTAGAGCCTTCGCCCATATTGATCTGATCCTGTAACTTAGCCAACTCCTTTGATCTGGGTATGATTTAAGCGCTTATTACACTATCCTATTTGTAGGAAATCTAATTAGGAGCTATAATTAGGAAATCGGAAGATAGGAAGGGCTTATTAGACCACCTTTAATCCAGAGATTAATTCGGCATACATTACTGGTAAGGATATTTGAATTAACGGAGCCAAGCATTTAGGATAGAAGTAGTGCGGTCGGTTAGGACCTTCCAATCTACTAAATCGGAATCTAACTGTTCTAACTTCGATTACACCTTCCTATTTCCTAATTTTAACCGCCTCCGTGGCTCAATGTAAACAACATTGGGTTTACGATTTGAAGGTCGCGGGTTCGATCCCCAGCGGGGTACATGTTTAAGTACTCTGTTTGGTTGGTGGTAGGGCATTTTAAATATCCGCCTGGCTAGCTCCCACCATCTTAACTAAATCTGCCACCAAGCAGCGATGTTAATAGCATTGTTGTGTTCCGGTTGTCAGAGATAAGATAGCCAGCCCTCCAAATGTGTTGGGGTTTCCGGGTCAGTACGCTTCCACCTTCGACCTCATCTTCACTTAAACTCAGGTGTGATTGAGGTCAAGTACCAAACCGCTGTGCATAAAAAAAATAGTTTTCCTAAAAATAGGATACTGTAATTTAATGGTAAGCGCTAAACATGCACGAACTATCTCTCTCTCTCTACACGTGGAAGATTGGACGAACAGTTGGATGGACTATTGGACCAAAGAGTAGAACAATACAATCTTGGACGTTAGTTTGGACTTTTGGAGCCGGCATTCTAGTAGATAAAAATAATATTAATTCGCATTTTGTAACCAAACCAACAAAGTGAATTTAATGACCACGCTAACCAATCGAGTGTTTTTCACCGTTGGTGGCTATGTATTTGTTATTTATTTGAAATATATAAATAATTATGGCACGCTCTTTGAGGTTATTGGTGCCTACTTTTCCAGTTAATGCAAGGGATGCAATTTATTTTCGAGGTTATATGAATATTTCAGAAAAATGTGAAATTGTTATTTATGTGACTGAATTCAGTACGAAAAACGAAGAGATAATGATGGAACGGGAACTCAATAATGGACATACCATATACGGGTATTGCACTGATAATCCCAAAAAAAACAATAAGACACACACTAGAAATTGTTTAATTTTAGAGAAAATCGAAAGCCCTAAAATCAACAAATTAATCATTGATGGTAAAAAAATTGATCCAATTGAAAATTGTTTAATCATGTTATATGATCATAGCCGAATTAAAAATTCCGAGACTTTGTGCGACACCAAGGACTATTTTTTAACTTTGCATTACTTGATGCAAAATGATGCTCCAATTCAAGATATATCATATGAGCCTATATGGAGAAGTTCATACTGGTTGTCATCTTCAATGTTTGCACAACATTTGCTAAATTATTTGAATATGGTGGTTTGGCTTAGCAGAACTATCAGAAAATCTAAAAAGGTAAATCTGTAAAATAAGCTACTTCAATAATTTTATGTAACATGTTAGTGAATAGTAAACTTCAATTCGCACTGGGCCCGTGTGGTGGAATATGGCCCATACCCTCTCAGTGAGAGCAGTCTGTGCCCCAACAGTGAGGATGTGAACAGTAAACAACACAATAGTTTTATGTTCTACTTATAATAATATAAGTAATAACACCTATAAGCATTAGGTGCTTATTCACTGCAAGAAGAACAGATGATTTCACTTTCTGAAAGGAGCTATCGTTTCAGAAAGTGAAATCATGTGCTACTAAGCACAGTATTATTAGTCCCTACAGTAGTACAATGCCTTTGTTGTTGCCTGCCTGTCATATGACATCCCTTCATTTGCCAAATTGCGACACACACACACATAACAATAGAAATTATATTGTGTTTTGTGTGTTATAAGAATAATAAGATATGCAAGGAAATTTGTCAAAATTTCACAAAATTGAAAATAAAATCTTTACTTGAACTTTATTGAATTTGTAATATATTTGCCAGTATTTTTGTCGCTCACAATAAGACTACAAATTTTGGGCTCTAAGCAGCACTGAGCACCATTCAAAAATATTTTAAATCACATGTGTCTGTCTGTCCTTGCCGTTCAATCCTGTATATGAAGCATGCTCACGGGATGCAACCTGCGCAGCCTTCCTTCCTGCAAACTATCCAGCATCACTCTACTTATGTACTTGTATGTCTAAAACTTGTAGTAGTTTGGACATACTAACAGACAAATGCATAAAAGCCCCATTATTATTTTCAATACAATAAATTCACATTCAATAAATGTTATCATATTTTATATTGAAATAAATGTTAGAAATTAGCATTTCGTCGCTTAAGTTCTAACACCGCTAACTCAAAATGATTGACTTCAGGAAAGCCAAAAACGTCTCATTTATGACTTATGTGGTGTTTTCAAAGCGATGTTCACTCTGATATATGCTATGTTTTTGTTTACGATATAATGCGTCGCCATTGGACAATTATCTTGTTATTCATTGGTCAAACTACATGTCATCATGTCAAAACAACCATTTTTTTAGTTATGCGGTGTTAGAACTTAAGTGACTATTTGCTGTTCATAAACATGTTTTATGATTTTCAAGAAAATTTTTCTGTACAGGTCTCGTTGAAACAAGGTAATCTAATTCTGGCTGTATTATCAGACATTATATTGGGATATCTAGTTTTAGAATTGCTGCTTACTCATGATAAACAAGAGTTAAGTGCTACATTAATGGGAGTTTTGGAGGTAGGTAACAGTAAGACAATCATGAATTTTTTTGCAAGACACCATAAACTATGGGATTTTGTACTATCTACTAGGACTAGACTCCTTTTTTATCATACACAGTTATGCACAACAATTTAGTCAATCACACCAGGTGGTGAGTGAAGATGAGACAACATTTAAAATTACTCTACCACCAATCAAATATTATACCCCATTGGGAATCAAGCGATTTCTCGCGTCCTTCATTCGCTCTCCATTCTAGAAATTTAATGCCACACTGGCCATTAGATCTTTGAGCTTGCCCTGCCCACAGGCACTTCAATATTAGGTGACTTTCGTTCTTATACTGATTTCTTAATTCCTGATCCGATCTCGTAGTGAAACACCGAGTCTCGCCCTCTCCATAGCTTGTTACCTGACCTTGATCTTTCTTATGAGGCTCATAGCGAGAGATCACGTTTTACTGCCATAAATAATCGCTTGTAACACATATTGAAAAGACTTTCGTCTATGCACTGAGGTATTTTGACGAGAAGTTCTTGCGCAGTTTCCCATCAAAGTTGAATTCGACGATTGGCCTCTTTCTCGAAATTGGGCCTATCTCATCGAATCTCTTGTCCTAGGTAGACGTATTTGTCTACAATTTCGAGAATGGAGTTCCCAACTGATATTGGTCTGAACATGACACGGGCATTCGCCAAGTGATATACTCGCCATTGAAGTTGATACCGAATGCCGAGTATAATACATCTGGTGCGATAATGAACCTGAAAAGTATCGGAAAAATAACGTCTCCCTGCCTCACGCCTCTCTGCAGTGGAATTGCCCTTGTTGTTACGCTTGTTACGCCCAGGAATACAAATTGATCCTGTACTCGGTCCGACATAGTGGCATTGTTACATAAACACTTACCCATAGTCAATATGGCGCAGCTGGAGAGATTGCGGCACCGCCCAGGTTTCGATGAATCGAAGAAGGCTTATTCATAGTCCACAAAGGCTAAACATAGTGGCAAGTTGTACTTATTTTTGTGTAGAAGTGGTCTATATGGTACCATAGCCTGTTCGGAAACCGGCTTGTTCGGGAGGCTGGTAATCTTCAAACCTACTTGCGAGACGATTCGTGATTTTGTTTGTACAGTTTATGTATATACATGTTTCAGAACTGAGATAGGCCTATAGTTGTTCAATAGTGTTATCACCCTTTTTCAAAAATAGTATCTCTGTTCCTCTATACCATGCCTCCGGCGTTACACCCTAATGCAAGACGGAAGTGAAAATCTTCTGAAGGACTTTAAGTACCGGTGTTCCACCCGCTTTCGGTTGATCAAAATCAGCCGGGTGATTCCGTCATCACCCGGCGGCGCCTTGTTGTTTTTCAGCTGTTTAATGGTTATCTCATATAGACTGATGCCCGGGATATCTTACGGGTCAGCTCTAGGTTCTAGCTGCTAACAGATTTAGCGACCGAGGTATAAAGCTGTCCACTGAATCTCTCGTAGGTACTCCCTCTCGCTCTGCCCAATAGACATAGTGCCTTGCAAACAGTTTGGAGTTTGTTCCGCTCTTTTACCTCCTTAATACTGTTTGTATCGTGCCTCAAGGATTTCCAGTTCCGTCTACTGAGCTGATATGCTTCAGTGTCCCTGGATGTCTGTAGTATTATCGAACGACGTTAGAGGCGTGGGTATCTTACGGGAGCTTTTGCAGTCAAATTTTTATGGCGAGGAGGGGTAAAATTTTGGACCCAACCCTATGGACAGCTTCTATCAATCTGTCATTAATCTCTTATGCTTTTACTTTATATTAAGTTTTAATGTACCTCTTACCATTCGGTGATCGCTGCCGGTTTTCCCCATGCCGAGTGCAGTGCGTATACCTGTATAACCTACACCAAATACCTCTTTGATATTCTGAGTATAAGGTTTACAAGCCTGCTCGACACACTTCCGTTGTGGTAATATTGTTAACAAGAAGGGACTTATGGACGAGAAACGGACATCCCCTTAGAAGACAGGTGGTCGCTCTTACCGGACTTCAGGGTTATCGTGCCTTCATCCTCTTAGAGCTTCGGAGAACCCTATTATGTCCCAACGTTACCTACCTATTTCCTCTTGCAGCTCTTTTAACTGCTTCTCGTCCGCCCTGAGCGTGCGTATGTTATGTGTTGGTAACAGTTGGCCACTTTTTGTTGGGGGATCGCAGATTCTTAGCACCCGATGCCCTGCCGTTACTATGACCGCTACGATTCTTTTTCTGTCTGGTTGGCGATTGCAGACTTTGAGGGCTTTAGACCAGTGACGCTGCTGCCCATCACTGGATAAAGATGTCAACATTATATTGCCATTAGGGGTAAATGTTTCTGTGGATGAATAGAAACATTTATTCCCGAATTATGTTTATATCTATGAATATTTGTCCATTATCTACATCTAGTATCCATACCCAGAGTGGGACTAGATAATTGGTGTGCCTAAGTGTCCAAAATATTTATTATTATACATTCATTTCAGAAATTGGTGAACTTACTGTATTCTTTATTGAAATGGTTAATGGGCGCTCCAGCTGGACTTAAACTGAACAATTCCTTCAATAAAATGTTAGGAAGATATTTCTCTTACCATATTCAACTTTGGTGGTTATTTTTAGGTAATTAACGCTTATTAATTTATTTTTCAAGCATCCAATTTCAATGATTAAGGGGTCTGGTTTGCAGGGAAAGGATAATATAATAAAAGTTAAATATGTCCCAAGTTACATTCGTAGCAGTCGAAGCATCCACTGGAAACCAAATATTCAACATGTATTGTTTTTAATTTTTCAGATGTTACTGGGGAGAAATTAGATGTAATATTGTATCTATTTAACTACGTGGGATATTTAGGAATCACATTTCAAGCTGCAATGATCTCTGACATGATATGTGTTGCCACATTCCATTCTTATTGCATTTACGTGTATGCTGCAAGGTAAAGCCCAATATTCACAACATAGACTCTATATTTTTAGAGACACTTATTTGAGTGATCCAGGATATTAATAATATGGTGTGATAACTTATAAAAATATGTTTTAATAATTTACAACAGTCCCACTAATGCATCATTCTTCGATCGCTAAAAATTCGTCGTTTAGTTCGCTTGCGCTTGACCACTAACTAGTCTGGCCATCAATCTAGCCAATTGAAAAAACTCAAATATGGTTCCACGTAAGCGCCCTAATTTTTGATGATAACATTAGAATTTTAGTAATATTTGTATGCTGGAAAGAAGTGGAAGTCTGTAGTCAGTGGCTACCCCTACGGCAAACAGGCGTATTGTACCTATGTATTTATACGAGGGTTGTCCAGAAATAGCGAAATGGATTTACAGTTTTTCAGAATATTCCCCTCCAACCCCTATGCATTTATGCATTTGGGTGAACCAGCTTCTAAATATTTGAAAACTTATCTTGTCGAAAAATAGTCATTTTATATATCCTTCATGGAAATATTTGCCCGCAATGACCACTGGTAATCGCAGAGTTTTGGGAAACAACCAATAAGGCTATGTTCACAATCGCTTAGTAATTTTTATTACATCCCACAGGAAGATAAGATGTTCACCTGTAACGATAAAATAATAATGCTATGTAATTTTCCAGGTTGTTTAATATCCAGATATCAGGACTCATCGCTTTGCTAAGATTATTCGTTGGCCGCAAATTCAATCCTCTTAGAGGTGGTATTGACTCATGTGAATATACAAATCAAGAACTATTTGTGGGCACTGTGGCCTTTACTATTTTATTATTATTACTGCCTACAACAGCTATGTATTACATTGTATTTACACTGGTAAGTTGAAAATTATTTTAAGTACACGCGCGACAACCATAGCACTTCCAGCATAAGCAAATTTCGCTGCATTTAACCACCTCCGTGGCTCAATGTCCTACGATTCGGAGGACGCAGGTTCGATCCCCAGCGGGTTACATGTTTAGTACTCGGTTTGGGCCATATTAAATGTCCGCCTGGCTAGCTACCACCATACCACCTACATCTGCCGCCAAACAGCAATGTTATTAGCATTGTTGTGTTCCGGTTAAGATAGGCAGTTCCCAAATAAGATGGGGTTTCCGTGTCACTACGCTTCCACCTTTAGCCTCATCTTCACTTAACATCAGGTGTGATGAGGTCAAGAGCAAACCCGTTGTGCATAAAAAAAATTGCGGTAACGTTGCGCGGCCAGCTTATACTGGTATGCTACGGTCGTCGTGCCGGCAAGCAGTTTTGCAGCATTAAAAGATATAAAAAGTGGTAAATAGGTGGCTATTATGGTCTTAGGTTTATACGTATATAATTTTCTAACTAATCGCCGCTACGTACTTTGTGCTAATAGTATACCTAAATGCGAAAGTTTGGATGTTTGTTTGTTGCTCAATCACGGCGAAAGGAATGAACGGATTTGGATGAAATTTGGCATATAAGTAGAACATACCCTGGATTAAGGACATAGGATATTTTTTATGCCGATAAAGTGAGTAGTTCCCGCGGGGCAAACAATTTTCCGCGGTAAAGTTATTCCACGCAGGCGAAGCCGCGGGCGGAAAGATAGTTTGTCATATTTATAAGATTGGGATACTTGTATTTTTCTATAGGCCTAGTCTTGCCATAAATATTGGTAGAACGAAATCATCGTTTTCTCTATTACGTACATAAAATACTGCTATTAGTTACATAATCTAAGTACTATTAATCGCGGGAAGTCACTGGTCCACGGCCTGTAGGCGCTTCCAACTGGTCATTCTGAAAATCTATATGGAGGGCTATGCTCAGCAGTGGACGGCCTGTGGTTGATATGATGATGAGTGTAATTTTTTTGTTTCAGTTCAGGCTTCTCTCGTTAGTGGTCCAGTACAGCCTAGCCAAATTAATTTATTTGGTACAAACTCTGCCTTTGTATGTCGTAACATTATGGTTGGTGCAATCGCCTAAAGTAGCAGGTAAATATTCTCACTATTTATTATTATTAGTAACCCATACTGTCCCACTATTCTTAGGTAATATTTTTGTGCTATCTTAGTTGCGACAAAGGTTAGGCTTCTTTGTTTATTCCCGAATCAATTGATTTTTAGTGTTCCGTATCATCAGTGACGGATTAACCCTTAATCAAATTAAGCAATTGCCTAGGGCATCACGTCTGGGGGGGCACCAGAAGAAGCACAAAAAAATCCGTCCTTAGGGCTTCACGTCTCACTCTCACGTCACCAAAAACCACACCAAAAAAAGTTTATAGGACTAATTTGAAAATTCGCGCGTTTTAAGTTAACATAAGAGCCGACCTAGAGTTACCCCGCTCTCCCGCTTGCGCCCACTCGCTGCCCGCTAGTCTAGTGCATTCGGCAATTCGAAAGTACCGGTATTGCGATCAGCCAATCACAAACCACCCCTTCCCCGCGGGCTGGCACCCCCGCATATCTGTCAATCAAACTGCAGAATACAGTCAGCACAGAAAAATCTAGTTAACACATATCCAGAAGACCTTAACACCGAATTAATAACAGAAATTCAACAGTTTCATTCATATGTCATAAATAAAATAAGTTCCAGACCCAGTGATTCGGCTCGTACAAGTTTACATCAAACTCACGCACAATAATTGTATAAAATAATACATGACGATAAAATAGAATCAGCTTTCCCTAATGTGGAAACAGCCCTGCGTATATTTTTATCGCTTATAAATTGCTCATCGGAACGTTCTTTTTCAAAATTAAAAATATTAAAAAATGAAAAAAGGACAAAGATTATTCAAGAAAGGCTCGATAATTTATCGATATTATACATAGAGTCCGATATTTTAAAAACGTTAGACGTTAATACTATCTTACATGAATTCAATGCCCGGAAAAGCCGCAAGGCGCATTTCAATAAATAAATAAATTATGCTTTAGTTTTTATGGTTGTCGCACACTCCACTTCTAAGGTGCGTTATCTATCTCATCATCTTATTTTACAAAAAAACTAATGTCTTGACCACACAGTTCCAAAAAAAAAAAATTACACCACCAACCAACATTTAAAATATAAAAATATTTTTGCAGTAGACTATCGTGTAGCCTACTTAGCTGTGATAATTTTCCTTTCAATTTTCTTCAAAAATACTACTGTTACGAATGCTTTTCTAATTTTCAATAGTAACGATTTAAGTGCTAAGGGAAACAAATACCTAACTAAAATTTAAAAATAATTAAAATTAATTATTATTATTTGTTAAAATGACTACTTTGAAAGTTTTACAATTGATAGATACGGAGTGATATAAGGGTATCGAAAATTATTTCAGAAAACCCGCAATATCTTGGAAAGACCTGGACCCCTATTCTCGCACACTCGACATTTGTCTATCGATAGACATTGGCATGCCTATCTCTTTCACACTTATATACGTGTGTAAAAGTGACAAACCTATTGATGTCGTTCGACATTGAAATCTCGAATGCGCGAGAATCGGGTTCCAGGACCCCGATTCTCGCACGTTCGACATTTACGGTCGATAGACATCCATAGGTTTGTCACTTTTGCACGCCCTTATTAGTACGAAAGAGATAGTTATACCAATGTCTATCGACAGTGAAATCTCGAACGCACGAGAATCGGGGTCCTGGAGCCTGATTCTCACATGAATGAGCGAGAATAGGGGTCCAGGACCTCTCACACTCGACATTTGTCTATCTCTTTCACACTTATATACGTGTGTAAAAGTGACAAACCTATTGATGTCGTTCGACATTGAAATCTCGAGTATGTGAGAATCAGGCTCCAGCACACCCCGATTGTCGCATACTCTTACTCTCGATAGACATCAATAGGTTTGTCACTTTTGCTCTCGCTTATAAGTGTGAAAGAGATGGACATGCCAATCTGGAACAATAGTGAAATGTGGAATACGCAAGAAACAGGTCCCAATCGACGATACCCCCCCCCCCTCCCCCCCCCCCCCACACACACAAAAGGAACGAATGAATAAATAAAACAACCAACCCTCCAATTTACACGTACGGGGGCACCCTATTTTTTTTAATACAATACTTTGTAGGTGTTAAGATCTTAGCGACTAAAAAAACGGCTGTAACATAATACATGTTAGTTGGTTTCTAATTTGACTATGGAACCCTACAAAGGTACTCATAGTACGGAACACTGATTGCTCAAGTCGCCTTTGGTAGTTTTTTTTTCTATAATAAATCATTTATTTTTCCAGACCATCTTTGTTAGTACAGTCACCTATAACTGTGTATATACACCTATAGAATGCAGTAGTTATCTCAGAATACCACAAACGCTTTATAATTTTAAGAGCTCCTTAACATCGTTTCGTCGCTTTGAATGTGATAAATTATTTAAAGATACATTTAGTTAAGAAGCGTTTGAGTTTATGGGCGTTTGCCAGCTTTGGTCCTGAATTGTTTTTATATTTCTAGGGAACATTTTATTGGAGATGGTGAATAACAGGGAAGGTAGCCCTTCAGTACTAAAAGTCAAACTGTTTAACACATCTCTTGGTGAATTAGTGAAAAAATTCAAACCACCCGTTGAGGCGCTCAAACAGTTTGAATGGACTAATGTGCTCTCCAATGTATTTATCGGAAAACAACTGATTTAAGATTTTAGTGAAGTGATAGTTATAAGGTTTATTAAATTATTAGTAAAATAAAAGACATTGTTTTGACTTATTTTTAATATTATTCAATATTAATTTCGCACTAAACAAAAATTTATTGGTCACCGCACATAGCTATTGTGATTGTAAATGCTTATTAGGTACCTAAAACTATTTACAGCAATCGGGGATATAATTAAATTATGTAAAGGATGAATCATTAGATGTAGTCCAGTATCTTAAGGTTCCTAATATTTTGAACATATTTCCTAAAAAAATCGATTGCCGAGACGAAATATTACACCACAATTTGTCAAAAATATAAGTAAATATTTCACTGTCATAACTTTAATGTAAGTTTTAAATACCTAAACAAGCTTCCGATATGTTATACAACTTATAGGTAATCTATCCGTGTGAAATAAATTAGGAACTTTAAGTACATATCATTACTGGGCTAATGTAAGGTGGTTGGTTAGATTCTACTGAAATTAAATTTAATTGGCAAGTCAAATTGTAGACAACAATATGGTGTAACAATAATGTTTGCATGCCTAAATCTACGTGATAAGGTGTATGAAAGACTAATTTATTACTTATTATTTTTGCCTTCTTAGGAGTGCTAATCCAGCGCCTAACGATTTATGATTTTTTCGAATATTTTTTCTAACGGAAAGTGCTATTTAGTACTGTATAACAAAATTCATAGTTGCTACCACCACTCATATTGAACGTTGAAATGGTGCCCACAAAAATTGCTTCCATGAAACAATTGCTTTCTCGATACTTTAGGAGAATCAAAACATTGACGTCAGGATAGCGGATCATCTGACCTGGTGTAGAATTTCTGAAATTTTCATATACCAATTTTTGCTTCCTTTAAAGTTTTTACACCTAGACCCTGTAATTATCAAAGAAATGAAAGTGTTGATCAATCATTTTAATGCTAAAAACGCACTCATAAATGTTTAGATTCTACTAGAATATCTAGGACACGCCAAAACGCCATTACTAGTGACTGGACATTCTGACGATGACTACCAATAATACCCTATGTTTTCAATAGTTACAAATGTGTTTGAAAAAATATGGGGTTACATACTATGCTACATCACATAATTATGCATTTTTGAATTGTACATTCATACACAACATTTTTGCTAGCTGGGCACTAATTCAGAACAGATTCTAGCTTATAGGAGTAACGGATACTAAAATCTAATCATTTTCACAATTGCCGTACTGTCTCACTACGGCGGCGTAATGTCATATGAATTATAATTATATAGTATTCTATGGTAATGTAATGAACGTGCTATTTAACTCGACCTGTAGCTCCAGAATGCATACATTGAGTAGTAGGCAAGATTTATCACTCGTTGGGCACGGTAGTCGAAGCTTGGTGCGTTCCTTGGATGAGTGACCACTAGTAATTTTCTTATGAGTGTCCTCGTGCTTCGGAGCGATTGTTTTCAATTGAGATCTAAACACTGTTAAATGGCCACTAGTCTTACACGAAACCGCTCTGGACCCGCGAAGTGCGAGGAGGACTTAGCAATGGGAACGTAAGGCTGTTGATGGCGATGAATAATATAAAGAATGTGTCTATGTACGGGTCAAGTATTTATACGTGTTCAGATGATACCTCATGCATTTTTGACAGGTGGTATTCATTTAACTTTAAAGGAAAATAACCCTAACAAAATTGATTTACATATAATTATTATAAAAAGTTATGTGTATTTAAGGGACCCTTTGATTTCTTATTAGTGTCCGACCGAAGGTCAATTTGTCGACTGAAGCCGAAGCAGTTTCAGCTGTCATCTTCAACTTCAGCCTAAGACAATGCCGATGGTGCAAGTAGACTCGAACGTATGACTTGAAAAAGTAGACTTACCTACTGTAAATATATAAATAAGACCATTACGACACGAATTTGAATAAATGGCAATCAGTCAACCTCGATTTCCAGGGGAGTAATGCCCGTAAATCATGAAACTTCATGAGATTAAAATAAATTTATAACCCCCGACGACGCAAGGGTATAAATGTAAAGCCTTTGTGTATGGCATTGTAGAGCGCCAAATCGGTTGAACCGATTCTGATTTTTTTTCTGTTCGAAAGCTAGTATTTAGGTGATGTTGTTAGCCGTGTTTGATGGAAATTGGTTCTGCCGTTTCCAAGATATTTATTATATTTTCTTAATTTGCTCAGAAACAACAGCATTGTTACAAATTATTTTACAGAGAACTATTACCAAACTTATGCCAATTAAAAATTCTCATTATTTTACTAACAATGGTTATTCTTAAAATATCTAGCTTATACAGTTAGTTTGTATACCAGTGGCGAAGGGTGGATATCAACAGAAGGGAACTCGCACTTATGTGAAGTGAAAGATGAAAACATGTGGAACTGAAAGAGACAGATGATGTATGATCTATAATATTGACCTCTTCGCTACTGATACCCAGATAAATATTTCAATGGTTGCGGGAGTTTCCTAAATGTTCAACTTATAGTTATATATTTTTAAGTTAACCACAATCCTAGTGCTATTAAAGCATTGTTCAAAAATAATGTATACATAACAGCCCGATAATATTGATAATCATATATGAAGATTTGGTAGGATGTATTTTTTTGGCATTTCAATTGAAAGTGCTTTTTCGGCCGAAGGGGGACAAAAGAAACCAAAAGTTCGGTCGGACACTTTTTAGCACACCCTGTTACATCAGGTACGAGTAATTTTCAAAATGCTTCTTTTTAAGAGTTGACAAATTGAAACGTTTTAGTATAACATGATATTGTTAATAAATGCATGCCAACATTGCAAACACTCATCAAATGGATGGTTGGTATAAATTATTGACTTATTGTCTAGTTAGTCACAATTAAAGAATGACTTGAGCAATACCTATTGCGCAATTTTTAATGACCCTTATCGAAACGAAGACACGGTAAGTTTATGGATTGAATCTTATTAGAACCGATCCGCACTCACGCATATTGTGCATCCCACTCCGGCCCAATCAAAAATGTTATAATTAGTGAGGTTCAACCCTCATACAAACCAAACATTCTAAATAAATAAAGCTATGTTATATAATAATAGTAGGTATGTCTATGAATCAACTTCAGCTTAGAAAATAAAGGTGACCGTCAATGTTTTTAGAATAGTTGTAGGACTATTAGTTTATCTAAAATTTACATCCATGGGTCCTATTTCAGATCCATTACAACGATAAGGAACACTAACCAGGTGAACAGATCATATTTAGCCCATAGCTAAATACACGAACAATAAACGAACACTGCTGCGTCCATTCCATTATGCACAAAAAGGATAAATACATTCGCAAATTATTTAAAATGTAATATCTAAATAATATTAGTTTATAAAACTTTACATTGTTAACAATTTCATACATACATCTTTATCTATTATTTACATAAAGTATCTTTCCAAAATATTTTTTGTTCACCACTATAAACTAACAGCCAGATAAATATATAAATATAAACAGAGAATCCGGAATAGTTCCATACGGTTTTATACAATCTACTATATGCGTTCCAAATTGCCTTATTTCTGTCATGGAAAATGACCAAAAAGAAATTCGTCATTCATATAATAAATATGGGGAACTCGCATATACAACGTAAGTTGTCAAAAAGGCGCAGATCTGGCAAACAGTACATTAAAGAAACTGTCATATATGCCGCAAATCAAGTTGCTAGACTCCGGTGGGTAGGCCCAAATCAGTTTACATTTAATTCATTTCTTTAACAATTCTTAACTATTTCATATTACAATCACAGATATTAAGTAAAATAAGAAAATGTGATATCATCACAGTGAGCTACATTTGTGATATTTAGCGAGTGTATAATATCATAAAGCGATGTTTAGATTCGTCTAGTATCACTATGCGTATTATCGCTAAGGGCCACGACTCGCCACGGAGCCGGGATGAGGCGGCTAGTCTTAGTTCTTGAGTACGCACCTGTAGTCCTTATTGACGTCCGAGCTTGAGTTTGGTGAATGCTCTTTAGGTCTAACCGTACCACGACACGATGCTAACTTTGATTCCAAAGCCTACAATGAAGAAAAGTACACAACATGAATATGTTAATATTAGTAATGATGATAGGAAATTAATATGAGGTTACAGCCACCACCATACGTTGCTGAAAGCCAAAACCACAAATATCAATGACTTTGTGCCAAATGAATGACTTGCTATTTACATATTTTTGTATCTATGTAATTATATAGACATCGAAGCAAGTTGCTGGCCGTAAGAAGTGTCTACAGCAGGGCACGTGATGGTTAACTTTGTTCCCTCAAGCGTGTCACGGGTAATCGAACATCGTGACACTCAACATTTTTGGGTCTAGGTAAAAACATATTGTGCAAATATACAATGAGCGCGACAGCGCTACACAACTACGTATGAAACGGAGAGGGATGGGGCGAAAGAAATCAACGGGTGTGATGTGACTATGAACTGTAATGTATCAAAATAATTGTGTGGATCAAACAATGGATACTGTTACTGTTTTACTTTACGGACTCCACACCCTAGTTCTAAAGAGCAGTTAAATCACAATACGAAGAGCAATAGTCACAGGTGGGTTGCCGAAAACACTAATACAGTGTTTTTCATCTTACACAGGTTGATCGGTAAAGGATTCCTTTCAAGATGTGATAGTATTAATGATTAATAGTACACTCAATAACTAATGAATACTCTTACAAATGTATTTTTTTATTTGTTGAGAATTATCACACCTTGGAAGTAATCTAACCTTTTATCAATTATCCTGTATATAACACCTATAATTTGTAAAGAGATACGTTATTCTTATTTATATGCATAAATGTCCTTTATAAATATTATATAAACAAATGCAATTTAGTGATAAAAATTCTCTCAGTGACTATACAAGTCACATAAAATTGCGCGTATTACCTATAGTTTAATGTCCAAAAATCCTCGTGATTCGTCTATCATGTCATCATATAGTATAATCGGCAACTAAAATAAGCTCTAATTAATATAATTTTGTAAATTAGGAGAAATGATTTTCATCAAATTTTAACTCTTGCAATGAACTTGACATTATACCATATTCTTTTCGGGAGTCAGTTTACACGTACAAATTAGGGTATTTTGCTGAATGTACCATAACCACTCTCCTTTGCATGCATGTCTATTCCTCTTCTGTTGTAATTACGCATCCAGAAGAAATTTGCTAATTTATTAGTAGAGATAAGTTTGATTTGCTATCAACTGTACGTATTAACTAATATTCCTGTAAAAATATTGACTAATGTAATGTTGAAATTTATATTACCTATTAATTCATAATCTCACCCACATATCATTTTACAAACGTTCCATTAATGGATATGTACGTGCATAAAAAAATATGAAATTATTTTGTAACTACAAAACTACGGGATTACTCATGGCCTATATGAAAATACAGAAAGCAATTCATAATATAACAATTACTAATACTCACGAAGCAAATACAAGGGGGCGTCGTAATGCCGATTATAAACCACGAGTCCGCGGTAATAACCTACATTTAAACAGTACAGAACTCAAGATTCCTGCAGCACATTCGAGTCAAAAAGAAATCGGAATGCGCTCCAGTACATTTTTACCGCAGGGCGGGGTGAGAGGAATGCGAATCCCCTCCTTCATTAACTACTAAGAACCACCTCTAAATATTAATGGCACATCTAGTGGTAAATAGCATATTCGTATCACTTTCAACCGTTCTCAACAATCTGTGACTACTTCGCGGCAGATGGTGTTGTAATATACCTCTATACAAAATATTAAGCATTCGATGATTAGAGTACATTTCTACTTCTAAGTGCTTCTGTAAATGAGGCAAATCTTTCAATTTGGTCCACAAATACAAATCCACATAATCTGTTTTAAAATTAAAACTGTGTTAAATAACAGTAATTTTTGGTGATATCGCGGGTCCTGCCCCCTTTCTTTGTTATCATGTTTTCATTAAACAAAAAACCGAGGCATACTATAGTTCTATCGGTGCGATGGCATTTGAGAGTCCGCGACGAACACGAGGTAAAATACAATATTTTGATTTCACGGGACAGAGTCGTATAACATTATATAAATGCTACTACTAGACATAAGCCTCCCATTGCTTTCCATGGGATAATTTGGGTGAGCATCAGAATGACTGCCCAAAGTGACAGATCAGTTTTAAAATATTACTAAGATTCAATACCTATTTGGTACTATTTAATACCTTTGTTAAGATATTTGGTACCTAAGTAATAACTAAGAAAATTAATTAAACAAATGGCCAGTCATTCTGATGTCTGAATGACCACCCACATTTAGAATCTCCACGAAAAAGGCTACGAAATTTAATTTTGCCTATATACAAATTTAGTACCTATTTAGTACCTATACATATATTTTTTTCTAGATTATCAAGGCAACAAATAAAAAAAATATGAGCAAAAAATGTTTTATTGACATTTTATAAAAATATAAAAAAGGAACATTAATCTTTTCTTGCATATAAAATGCAATGTGCGTAGAAACTTTTACAGCTTTTTGTTATTCTGGTAGACAAATCGTCAAAACATTGCCATTTTGTGCCCCTGCGGCAATGGGATTTATAATGTCCAATACTATTGAAACCGGGTGCAGGAACAAATTCAATAACAGACAAGAGTTTATATTCAGTATCTTTTAACGTCATATTTCTTAGTAATTCAGAAAGAAATATTTTTTTATCAGACTCGGGTTCAAAAATCATGATATCTTTTAAACTATAATCAACAGCTTTTGTGCCATTGCAATTAAACTTTCTGCAAGTCGACATGTTGTTTTCAGACATTATTGTCGATTCGGCAGACTCGCTTAAGGTGTGTTTACTAAAATCAAGAGGCAAGAACATTTTCTTTTTACTTTGTTTGTTAGGCATTCGATATTTGAACACGACTCTTGAATGCCAGCGCTATATATATTTTTATCAATCAAAATTCTCTCAACTATATATGCAACATTGCATTCACATGTTACGAAAGTCATCCCATTGTTGTCAATATTTGTATCAAAATATGTTTTCAAAATCTCTCCACGTAGTTTGTATATATCTGCTGTATTATCATTGGCAGCAATCATTTTTATGAATTTAAAATACTCATCATCAGTATCGCATAAAGTTCTGCTGAATTTATAAGTTTCTACCATTCCGACAGCAAGCGTTTGTGAGACCGAGTCAAATGTGTTCGAAATAATAGTGTATTTACCTGCAAAGTGTGTTATAGAACCATTTCTCAATAAAGGTATTTTCTGAAGTATGTTTTTTTCCTTTATAGTTTTTTTGTTCCCTTTTTTCTTAGCTAAACCTTTCCAATTCTCTATTAATGAAGGACTGTCAGCAAATATAGACTCATCTTTTACTATTCCTGTATTCGGTTTTCCTTCTTTATCTTCAGTCTGATGTAATTTCCTTTTCTTTAGAGTCCTCTTCTTATAGACCAGGTTTAACGAACTGTGAGCAGCCTTTAATTCTCCAGAAAGAAATTCAACATGTGTCTGTACGAATTCATCGATACGATATTATCTGTCTGTCTTGGTATTAATTTTACATAGATATGTTTTTAAAGTTTTAAAGTAACTTTCCACATTTGATGATGTGGGATCTAGTTCTTTCGAATCATAAGTCCATCTCATTATGTTCGACCATAGTGGAAGCTGTCGCATTAGGCGAACTAAAGTATTAAGAAACTCAGGAAAATAGTATAAATTATCATGTGAATTAGCAGCATCACCTTCTGTAAGAGTGACTATTAGTTTTTCGGCATCAATAGCGTTATAAAACCATGTAGGCATTTTTGAAGAAGCGGTCATTACACGTTTATCCTCTGTTAATATAGATTTGTGATGGGGTTCTGAGATTTTAGTCGTGTCTACAATTTCAATTTCAGATTCGTTCGTTCGCTGAAAAGAAGCCAAACTTTTCAATCTGATTTTTGCTTCTTCGCACCTCGTTTTTTCTCCATGAGTACCTATCTAGCCCATCGTATTTATTTAGACATAATGTAATCATGTCACAAACAATTTGTTTAACTTTGTTATAATCGTCGCAGCGTTTTGTTTCTAAAAGACATTTAATGTAAAAGAATTTAGTTCTCTGATCAATGTGCTTGAAACATGGTAAATTAAAGATAATCTTAATAAAATGACTTGTGTCTATTCGAATGTAGCATTGATCAGGTGTTTGCAGATTAGTTTCCAATTTAGCATAAGATTCATTTACGTACTCTTTTGTGGAATTACAGTTTGTAAATGCCCTTACCGCAGCTCCGATCAAAGCCGATGAATCATCTAAGACGACTTCATGTGGGGTTTCATTATTTTGATTTTTCTTAAAAGTATGAAGCCAGTTGCATATAGCGTCCATAGTATGATTATCGCTTATCATCTGTGCAATAGGCACGCTACGGTCATTGTAGACAGAAACCATGACGCACAAATAAAAAAAGATCGATTTAGTTAAAATAAGGTCTTTATTTGCTCCAAAAGGCTTGAAAATGCTTCCAGTGGCATCAACACTTAGCACAGTCCTTTGCCTTTTTTTGTAATCTTGGAAATATTTTTCTTGATCCAACGTCCAATAGTAAATGCAGAATGGTAAAACTGATATAAATCTAATTACAGTTTCGTACGTGGGTGAATTTGACATTATCCATAAGGACAAGATTTGGTTTGGATCGTAATGCCAGCTTTTACGAGACTCGTACTTTATTTGCCTTAAAGCACCAACAGTGGGTAAGTGCCCCGGTTCACGATCACCAGTGTTCATAACAATGAACTGATATAACAATATCAGTCAAACGATTTCGAATCGTGACAGCCGATTCATATTTTAGTTCGTTACTAAGCTCACGTCGTTTAATAGGTGATAGTTTGATTTTCTTTGCTATTAAATTATGTTTGAAATTCTGGTCAATGTCATGTACGTTGCAAATACATCGGACAATTTTATCAGTTGGCCAATTAATTGTGACCTGTATTTGTGCATGGCATTGCTTACAAGAGCCGAAACATTTTACAGTCTTATTTAATTTGATTGAGTAATTATGAAATATCCAACTGCACTCACCACGATCTTTCTTCCATATTTCTTCTCTAAGCAAATCAGCCCACTGGTGCTTTGGAAGTACTGTCCTATAGCGAAAAGATAACGTGGCTTTCGTTCGCTTGCTACATTGTGTGATAGGTTTGATCTTATCCCATTGATAAATATCGATTAAGAATTAAAACTTCCTGCTGCAGGGCGCTTTTGTTAAGATGATTTGTTCCTCACTGATGTCATTAATATTATATTTAGTACAATTATCCGATTCGACACCGTCGCCAAAAAAAAAGGAGTCATAGTTTTTTTTCACTGATAAATACAGTGCTTTTGTTGACATTCGAAACGATAATAATTGACTGATTTCCTCGAACACTGAGTCATACGGTGAAGGAATGTCATTTCTATTGGCAAAATATTTGCCGAATTCACAAAAAACTTTCTTTTGTTCTTCTAAAGACACTAAATGTCGCCTGCCCCTCTTCATGGTAAGTTAGCAAAAATAACCACACAATCAATTGCATGAATTACGACTTAATGAAATTAGCCTCAAATTACGTAAGATCAACTTGAAATAACGCTTCAACCAGCAACTATCGATCACATAACGTTTGATGGAAAATTTCGTTCTACCCACATATCAGTTTTTATCAGTAACTTTGGTCGGAAATTGTTATGGCCACACTGCTGTTATTTTGTTATTTAATAATCGTTGCAAAATGAACTTAAATATGCTACTATTTTCTGAGGTCGTAAATAAATTTAAATATAAGTACATTGTAAAGCATTCATATAAAATCCATTGATTTTTTATTTAGACGTTAGGAAAAAGTTACTGATTTGACTAGTTGGAAAGTAGACTATTGCCGTTAGTTATGTTTGCTTTTTGTGAACCAATTTTGAAAACTGAGTGATGTCCTTTATGTCTTTAGTCGAAAAAAAAGATACTGCTTTGTGAATTCAAAAAATAACTTTAGCGGTAGAAAGGACATTCTTTCAAGGCATGATTCAGATATTCGATAGATTTTGTAAATTTTTTAACATATCAAATAACAGAAAAAGTATTAAACAACATACTTACGTCGTAATCATACCTAATCGTAACTACCTTTTCTAATGTGGCTTTATATGCAAGAAAAGATTAATATGTTCCTTTATTATATTTTTTATTATGTGCATAATTGAGTTGTGTTTACAACTCAATTATGCACATAATAAAAATTTCAATAAAATATTTTTTGCTCATATTTTTTTTATTTGTTGTTTTGATAATCTAGAAAAAATATATATTTAGGTACTAAATAGGTACTAAATTTGTATATAGGCAAAATTGAATTTCGTAGCCTTTTTCGTGGAGATTCTAAATGTGGGTGGTCATTCAGACATCAGAATGACTGGCCATTTGTTTAATTGATTTTCTTAGTTATTACTTAGGTACCAAATATCTTAACAAAGGTATTAAATAGTACCAAATAGGTATTGAATCTTAGTAATATTTTAAAACAGATCTGTCACTTTGGGCAGTCATTCTGATGCTCACATAATTTGGTCTAATTGCCGCGGAGGGCTGGTGCCACAAAACCTTTTGGGAGCTCCACACCAATGAAACTGCTGCCCATTTGAGACTGGTCTCTACTTTACTCTGCCGGGAACAACAGCTCTACAGCATAAAGACATTGACACAATACACCTCCTGTATTTGCTCCGTGATAATACTCTGTAAGAAATATAAACTACTAATGATTTCACTATGATTGTCGCGCTGCTTGCTTTGGCTTATCTTGATCTTTCCTTATAGAAGCAAAGCTTAAGAGGTTTTCTAGTCCTTCCCGAGATCGCACAGCAAAAGATCTTCTTAGTTTTCCGTTGCCCCCCTGCACTGATCTAGTGAAAGATTGCTCGGAAGATCTATGTGATAAGGGAAGGGGAGGTTTCTGTGACTTGTGGTTGTTCTCATTATCAGAGTGCTGTCGCATTAATTTGGGTTTTCTATATTCTATGGAATCATCATCACAGTCTTTCTTGGTGGGTTCAGTCTCTGTATCCTTAGGCGTGTCCTCTGGCGGCACATGGTGATTGGTTGCTTCAACAGTCCCGGCGCACGAACATTTGACTTTACCACATTCACGGCAAAGAAACCTTTCAAGCTGCAAGCAATAAATTTCATGCATTCTACACACACAAGCACAACTAACGACCATGCAAGTTTTAAACCTAATTACGGTCTAAATTAATTTGTTGCACAATTTATTAAAATTGCACATAATAATTTAATAAAAATATTCCGAAACTAAATTTAGTTGTCTCGAATATCTCATCTGTCTAATAGTGAGCGAGGTGCAATGAAGAGGAATGGCATTATATACTACTTACATATTATAAATATAGTATAATACAATATTTACAAGTGTATAAATAAATGTCATAATAATAATTCCAAGATTTTTTATTATAATTGTAATAATAATATTTAAAGCAGGTGCTGTGGATACATGATGTATTGTAATTGTTTTAATAGGTCCGCGATGCGTCAATCCTCATAGTGCAATTCAGTGAGTGATAACTGATAATGTTAAAAAAAGTATTGTCAAAGGAAAAAATAATAAACTACATAGTATCTGCATTTAAAAAATAAGGATTCTACCAGAAACCTCACTAAAAATTATTGAACTACTGTGTAATCTATGATTATATCCCAAAGACTGTTTAAGTGGTGCTTCGAATTATACAAGTACCATAATTTTTAAATCATTATTTATACATTGCACTTCGGAGGAGTCATTTCACAACCTAGTTATTTAGGTGTATGTGCGAGGTTGCCAGGGTAACGCCGTGACACTAGTAACCTCACCTTATTATTCATAGCTAAGATCAATATTCTAAATAGATCATTGTCCTTAAATAGTGTCTTCTGTGTAACTCGAAGTTGAGTACGATCGCACGCAGGATATTGGAGCCGCCATCTATGATTCTTGATCCCTTAATATATAAACAATTTAAATGTAAAGGGCTGCCGTAGGCTTTGTTAGTCTTTGAATCTGTCTGAATACGAATCTAGGCATTTACTTACTGTCTCCATGGGCAATGCAATGCCCCTCTGCTCGAAAAATTCCTAACATACTCAATGTTGCAGACCTGCTCTTAAATTATGTAACTGCATCAGTACCGTCATCGACAACGGTTGCCAATTAGAACCCGTCAAATGGCCAAGCGAGCGACGAGACTACCAATTACACGTCAGAAACTTGATAACGACCTGTTCGGTGTTGTGGTTATAAATCCTGACTGTTACACTAAAGGTCTCTGGTGCGAATCCCGCTAGGGGCATATGTTTGTATGCTGAATACGGACCCGAGTTATGTATGCTTTTAATTTATATATGTATTTATATTATTTACAAAAAAAAAATAATAGTGTAGTATATCAACCATCTGGTATCCATAATACAAGTCTAGTTACTTAGTGTGGAACTAGATGGCGCTGTGTAGTAGTACTGATGATATTGATGAAAA
This sequence comes from Oegoconia quadripuncta, assembly GCA_949316235.1. Taxonomy (NCBI): domain Eukaryota; kingdom Metazoa; phylum Arthropoda; class Insecta; order Lepidoptera; family Autostichidae; genus Oegoconia; species Oegoconia quadripuncta. Next base: position 11,698,583 of record OX438749.1, read on the forward strand.
TACGTAATGGAACCCCAGGTCCTCTAATACTGACTAGGTATCTACAATTTGTAGATCAAGGGGTTGATCTATTCAGAACATTGTTCTCATGTCAACAAACCATGATATATGCAGGATGAGGACCACATTAACTTTTCCAACAAGTTGCGAGGCTCCTTTATGGAAATAATTCCAGCGTCACCATACACTAGAATCCTCAAAAAATATTGGATAATTTCATAAACTACAGTAGCACTAACTTATTCTTTTGGGTACTATTTCAGGCAGTTTATTAACATTATTGGAATCACTTCATTTTACTGTGAACATTTTAGCCAGCGGACTTGTATTACTTGGTTGTATAAGACTGCAATTAAATATAGGTAGTAACTTTTATTAATAAATACATAAATAAATAATTTTTACACTCAATTTTAATGTCTACAAATAATACAACACTAAACATTAAATTCCTTTGCTAAAACATTCTAGAGTGACTAGTGCTATAATTAAAACTACTATAGTTTTAACCATTGTAAAACATATATCTATTTGACTCACCCCAACTTTCCTCAGGAGATCTCCGACGATATTTATAGCAGTCACTCGAGACGATGGTGTCATTGCGTTGCCGTTAATTTCTCCTGTTAAATTAAAAACTAATTAACTCAAATGAAAAGGAGTTAAGCTCGCCTTTTTACATTTTATATACAATGCATATTTCTGTAACAATTTTGTGTACAATAAAGATCTTAAGAAAATCCCAATAGCCCTAGATTTGGAATATTGCCACTAAAATTATAATTATTTCAATTTAAAGTTTTTAAAAGTAGCATATGTTTAGGTTAAAGTCCAGGTGTCTCTGTTCTGTAAACATAATTTAAAAATTTTACTAGATATATGACGACCGATTGGCGTAGTGGATAGGTTGCGGGTTAGAATCCTGCCAGGGGTAATGTTTGTATGATGAATAGGAACATTTATTCCCGAGTCATGGATGTTTATATATTTATGTATGTTTATCCGTTATCTAGTATCCACAATACAAGATTTGCTTATTTTGGGACTAGATAATTAGTGTTAAGTGTCCGAAATGTTTATATTTATATTAGACTGTACAATTGTATGTGTAAGGATTATTATTTAGTATTTATTATTAAATAGATTACGTGGTCTTAAATAAAGAATGCCCCACAAAACCGTTTGCAGTTTGTCTGTGGGCACTCGAGTCTCACAAAAAGCTATAAATTACCTAGAGTCTGGCCAACGAATTTGCGATCTGAAAAACCGCGGCAAATTTAAAAAATCTTCATGTGGTATTACTAACTACAGCGGGAGAAAAAAGCTTTGATACTTGAATATTTTTTTTGCTTTATCGACAATCAATTTATAATGTTATTTTACTGATTATTTGTTTTTTTTTTACCCGACTGCCCAAGAAAGGAGGGTAATGTTTTTCGAGTGAATGTACGTATTTAAGTAAGGATGTATGTAAGAGCGAAAATACGCAGCCCTGGGACAGGGCTATGAATTTCTGACCATTGGGGTAAATACCATGGGACCGTGGGGAGCGCAGGAGCGTCAGCTCTTCAATGAACTGACGTCGCGTCTGGGAGAAGTATAGAGTGATCAGAGTGCTGGCAGCTACCTGGGCCAGCGCATGAGTCTGGCAATAGGTACAGCATGGCAACGCCGCTAGACTACGTAACATGTTTTCTACCTATGACGCAAATGTATGTTCCAGCCCCCTTCTTTTCATTTTCTTCATATTTTTAATATGTTTTGTTAATACCTTATAAATGATATCCTGGATTGTAAATAAATGACACCATGCAGAATGTATACAATGCATGCACATTTCTATGTTATTTCCTGTAGTCTAAACGCCTCTACCGATTTCAAAGTGCATGGTGAAAAACTAAAACAAACCGGAACCAAAAAATGATGTACCGATACATTTTTCCCGTCCCCATGGAAATTATCTGTTTTTTACGTTCCCGTAAAGAAATCCCGTGTTGCCCATTCCCGTGGTAATTTCACAAAATCCGTCTATAGCGGACGTTTCATACCTGTAAACTATCTACCTGTCAGCTTCATAGGTCTTCATAGGGCAATTCGTGTTTAGTTTAGTCAGTGACATTTAGCTTTTATATGATTGACGACTTGTTCGGTGTAGTGATTATAAACCCTGACTATTATACCAAAGGGTCGGGGGTTCGAATCCCGTTAGGGGCAATGTTTCTATGATGAATACGGACATGGTTTACCCAAGCTATGGACGTTTTTATGAGTTTTTCCCATTGGCTGGATTTATGGTCAGACTAGTCTGGCCAACGGGATTTATTCTTTTTTGTTTTTATTACAAAACAAATGTATTTGTGTAGTTTTATCAACCATCTGATATCCATAATACAAGCCTAGTTGCTTAGCGTGGAACTAAATGGCGCTGAGTATTTGTAGATACAAGGATATTTTTATTTATTTCTATAGATTCAGTCAACTACTATCAAGTTTATAAAGTTCATTAACTTTGACAGCTTAATGATGTTGCCATGTGAAAACTTTTAAGAAAATTCCAGGTCGCATTTCGATGGCCAGACTCTAGTTACAATGTCGTCGTATGTATTGAATAAGTATTTGTATAGGCAAGATTTTTTGTGTACATATGTGTGTGCAACGTGTACAAACGATGGAAATTGGTGAAGTATACATTTAAAGGTGTCGAAAAATACTGAGCAAACGGAAATTAGATTTCTATTTTAGTTTATTATTAATTAAGGAAATTAGATAGATTAGGAAATTGCTTATTACTGCTCGTCGTCGCGTGTACACTATTTAATTTTAACATCTCCCGGCATAGAAAAGCAAGAGAATCCGTTGTTAATCTTAGGTTACAAAGTTCATAAGGTGGTTGAATGGTTTACGTCAAATAACCTACTTCTTAATGAAAAAAAAACGAAATGCATAAAATTTTCACTACCTAATGTCAAACAGGTAGCTAGTACGATTTTAATAAAAAACGAGGAGTTGGAGCTTGTGGACACTACTCTATTTCTAGGCATTATGTTAGATAAAGGACTACAATGGGGTCCACATATCGAAAGGTTGTCGAAACGTCTCAGTTCTGCAGTGTTTGCTATTAAAAAAATCCGCTATTTAACCGACGTGGACACCGCGAGGCTGGTATACTTCAGCTATTTCCATAGCATAATGGCTTATGGCATTCTGTTATGGGGAAATGCCGCGGACATAAATTGTATTTTTGTTCTGCAGAAGCGAGCGGTTCGTGCGATCTACAAGTTAGGCTCCCGAGTATCTCTGAGGAATAAATTTCAGGAAATCAATATATTAACTTTGGCATCGCAATATATTTACGAAAACTTAATGTACGTAAGAAAGAATCTGCATTTGTTTAGGAAAAATTGTGAAATACACAATATAAATACAAGATATAAAAATAAACTTGCTGCCCATAGCAGTCGCTTACACAAAGTCACTAAGGCCTTCAAGGGACAATGTATACGCTTTTATAATAAGGTTCCAGTAGACATTCAAAATTTGCCTTTAAATAACTTTAAAACAACCATTAAACAGAAACTATGTTCCAAAGGCTATTATAAAATTTCTGACTATCTGGATGATAAGAATGCGTGGACATGAACCGCTCGGCAATATCCAGTAAATTCTATTCTTATTTTTCTTTGTCGAATCATAAATTTAACAATTATTCCAAATTGTATTTGTATTGGCTTATTTAAAAAGAGCAACCCCTGAGTTTCTTGCTCGTTCTTCTCTGGGGAGACTGCCTAGTGAATAAGCGATAACTGTATGACATGACGATTTCAAATGTTATTCTTATAACTTACGAAACAAAACATTTTTGAATTTTGAATTCGTTTATATAAAAACAAGTTTGACTGTTCCTCAATGAGTTTTTTTTTCTTATCTTTGCTATTTGATTTATTTATTATTTTTTTTATATTTATTATAAGTTATGTGATCGCACGTTCGACGTGCAAAAAAATGTATGATTTCATATAGATAATTCAAAAATTAGCATTTTCAATCCACCCCTTCTTAAACCATATTTTAGGCAATGTTATAAAACGTGGCGGCGGAATCCAAGATATACTGTAACAACGTGGCGCCATGTATCGATCCTAGAAAAATACTCACTGTTTTAAGTGTTTCCAATTCTCGCCTTTCACTGGAATGCCTTTTTCTTGATTACTCATAATGACAGAAGAAAGTGCCATTTTGAAATATTACTTACGTTTTAGTGGCGATGCTATAGACGTCTGTGTTTCATTTTCGACTTGAGTTCGTGAGGCATTTGATATATGTCCATTGATTAACATATTCTCAATCTCACTGCCATCTTCTTTCTTGTGTGTTGGACTTCGTTCTACTACTTTTAATTCCTGCTTCAGATCTGAAAATATTGATTATGTTATGTGAAACATTGCCAGCATCACAATCAGTGAAATATAAAGAACGCGACATGAGTTTAAAGAGTGACAAATATGTAGAAATATAATATTTTAATAATGAAACATTTATTTCCATCATAATTATTCAGTAAAGATCGTATATTATTCTTTGCTCATATATCCACACGCGATTTGTATCGCAAGTTGGGCAAATGGAGAATTTTTGGGACCTCCATATGCATTACGCTGCTGCCCATCACTATCATTAGTCTATGCAGTTACACTTAGAATACCTTAGTCGCCTTTTATGATACCCATGGAAGAATTGGCTTCATCCTATTCTTCTGTTAAGTCTTAATCTGTTAAGATTGTACTTAATGTTCATTACAAAACATATGGTCTAGAGAACTACTTATATCATCATCATATCAGCCATAGGATGTTCACTGCTGAACATAGGCGTCCCTAATAGATTTCCAGAGCGATCGGTTGAAAGTGCATCCAGCGATTTCCCGCGACCTTTATCAGGTTGTCTGTCCACCTTGTGAGTGGACGTCCTACGCTGCGCTTGCTGGTGCTCGCTCTGATGTGTACATAGGTACTACAAAATAACATTTTCATATTTTTGCCAAAACCCAACCTAGTTTTGGTGATACACTGAAAAAAGATGAAACAAGAAAGTATTACTATCCGAAATCATAACCTGAAACCCTTCTTAGGACTTTGGGAATTCAGAGATGTTAAAAACTATAACTCACCATAATAATTGGCATTAATTTACTGAAATTAAATCTACACATAGGTACAATAATGACCGGAGTAAAGCCGCTTTACCCACACCATACCACATTCCAAAGTGGAAATCTATCAATATGAACCATTAAAAATATGAATGCTGTAGTAGGTACCAATACTGTTTTAATTAGTAATGCAATTTACCTCTAGCTTCATCTGTAGCCCTCTGTAGCCTCACTCTCAAATTTTCTATTTCATCTACTTCACTTTCTAGAACAGCATTTCTTTCATATGCCTGATTTAGTAGTGATTCTATACATGATACAGATTCTGATACAACCCTGCAATTTACAAATAATTATATTGTAGAGGATCTCGAAGTGTAGTATGACATAGAATAGTCCAAACATAGTATTTCTAGATTCATTTTATAACGAGGTATGGTAATTTCCCATTAATAACCCTTTACTTACCTTTGACCTCTTTCTAAATCATCATTTTTTTGCTCTAATTCTCTAATATAAACCCCTTGCTTGTCTTTGTCCATTTTTAAAGCTTGCAATTCATTTTCCAGTGCGTTAGTCTCATGTTGACTTCTTTCTAATTTGTTCTGAAATTTATAATTAACATATTAGCAAACATTAAAATTTAAACCTCAAATGAACACTTACATTATTTATATGCAGTACATCAAAACAACGAGCGTCGGTGGCTCAGCGGATAAGACGCGGTCTCCCAATTTGGGAGGTCCGGGTTCGATTCCCAGGCAGGCCATGTACCAATGAGATTTTAAATTTAATGTAATTTAATGTGCATTCAGACTGCTTCTGATCAGTTATGAGCATGTTTCTAATTACTATAAAACATTCAAAAAGGACATAATATTTTAGACAATACAATAAACCATATTAATTACCACAACTACAGAAGTATGCATAACATGAAACTAAAAATCAAATAGGTGTACAATGGCGGCTATATCACTACAAGTGATTTAGTAACTGCTGGATTATGGCTTATTCATTGACCACCATACAAATCACATCTATTACTAAACACATTTTAAAAACAGTAAGCATCTCAGGTTTCAAGATCATATTTGAATGTGAATACATTGTCTATTCGCCTATAGTAGCCAAAATATAACAATTGTCCGAGCCACCCTTTACCATGAGACGGGCACTGTCCTGGTCTTTCGCAATGCCCACATCCATATCTGACATTGTAGTATTTGTATTTATTTACAATCCTAAAAGGTTTTCAGAGAATAGTGAAAAAATGACCCTTCAACCTCAGTAGATCCATTGACTAGATCCATGATGGATCTAGCGTTTTTTTTTTTCTCATATACAGGGCGTCCCAAAGTTATGGGACATGAAGGGGAAGTACCTTAAATATCGTAGATAGTGAATTTTGCTCAAAGAAGACTTTATGTTATTTTTAAAAGTTAGTAATTCTGCATTCATAGATTTTCTAAAAATTATTTGCTTCGGCTGGGAATCGAACCGACTCAAATGTGAAAAAAAAAACACCCTACTTTTATGATGCCAATCGAAAGAATAGCTAAAAAATAATAACTCTGCCTAAGTAACATAGTATTTTAAAAGAAAGGAACAACGTGAAATTAATCATTTTAATCAAATAAAAAACATACGTGAAACTGCCGTAGTCAATTAAGTAGGTATTTTTTTGTAAATTAATTAATTAAATGCTCAAAATGTGATCCCTCTTGTCTTACGCAAATCGCCAATCTTTTAATGAGCCCGCTGCCTGTTGATTTTCTAATCATTTTATGGTGAACACTCGATGTGATATGGCACAATTCTGTTTGCAACTCGCCTACGTTCTCGTATCGCTTTTTGTATAGCATATCTTTCACGTATCCCCAAAAGAAGAAATCTAATGGTGTGAGGTCCGGGGATCTGGCCGGCCATCTAATCGGTCCATTTGTACCAATCCATGTAGGAAAACATTCATTTAGAAAATCTGCTGCTCTCCGACTATTATGAGCCGGAGCTCCATCTTGTTGGAAAATTAAGTTTTCTTGCTCCGCCGCGGAATGGTTTCTTATCTTATCCCTTAAAATTTGAAGTATTCCTAAATACTTTTCTGTGTTCAAGGTTCCTTGGTAAAAATGGATTAAGAAAACCCGGTTTTTTAAAAGTCCGCACCAACAGTTGAGTGAAAAACGCACTTGGTTATTAGTTTCAGTCACTCGTAGGGGATTTTCTTTAGACCAAATACGATTATTGTTGCGGTTATACATACCGTTATTGCTAAAGTTAGATTCGTCTGTCCAAATAATATTATCCAAAAAATTTGGATCTTCGAGCAATCGTGCCTGGATATCAAGACAGAAATTTTTTCTCCTTTCTGTATCGCCCGGAAGTAATTTTTGAACCAATCGTCCTTCAACATAACTCTTAAAACCGTGTTTTTTTAATACACGGTGTATTTTACTTTTTGAAACTCCAATTTCATGTTCTCCTTCTCTCACCGATGCTTTCGGAAAAGCCGAAAAGTAAATTAAAATACCAAGTTCTTCGTCGTTGATCGTATGGTTTTCTTGCTGTGGTTCTCTTGGGCGTTTATCGAAACGTCCCAGAGTTTTCAAATTGTTCACAAGCCTTTTCAAAACTTTACGAGACGGTATTTGTCTATCAGGATATTTTACGCCATACCACCGCAAACTTCTAGAGATATCTTTATCGTTCAAAAAATATGCTTCCATTAGATCAAAACTTACTTGATATGCCATGTTCGCAATAAATTAACACAATAACACTTGTGTAAGTGAATTGAGACTAAACAGATCAATATCCGAAAAACAAACGCTCGCACATACTGTTCCATTTTCAAATTTAAGAACAACATTTAAAAATATCACTTCTTTTTAAAATATCTTAAAAAGTATGCATTCAAACAAACGCTGTCATAAACTGTTCCATTTTCAAATTATAAATTATTTATTTTTGTTTTTAATTTGCCTTCTGTCTAGCTTACAGAGGACGTATTGAAATACAAGTTTTATCATTTCATCTACACGTGCACTTATAATAAGGAAAACTATGTTAGTACCTATTTTATGAAGTGGGTACTTATTTACGAATAATCAATGCTATCTTTGGAATGATAATATCGCTACTTTTCGAACGTCGTCGGCAATAAATAACTTTCTTGAAATTTGACTCAATCATTTTATGTTGTTCCTTTCTTTTAAAATACTATGTTACTTAGGCAGAGTTATTATTTTTTAGCTATTCTTTCGATTGGCATCATAAAAGTAGGGTGTTTTTTTTTTCACATTTAAGTCGGTTCGATTCCCAGCCGAAGCAAGTAATTTTTAGAAAATCTATGAATGCAGAATTACTAACTTTTAAAAATAACATAAAGTCTTCTTTGAGCAAAATTCACTATCTACGATATTTAAGGTACTTCCCCTTCATGTCCCATAACTTTGGGACGCCCTGTATTAAAAACCAATCTAATAACATTTTCATTCTCAATCAAATTAAATTGAATCCAGTGAAAATTTTCTCCTAATGTTAATAACAATCTATTCTTATTAATTTGAGCAGTTATCTATTGAGATTTTATGGTCAATATCATTATCATCAATAAGCACAAATATGAAGTTTAATCTTTTATTAAGAATCACTAGCCCAAACCTAAACAAATACCCAAATGAAATAACAACAATTGGTGAGTTAGACGAGTCGTTCCTCAGATGAGATGCATTTTAGACAATAGATTCTACACATTTGACAAGTAAAAATGATTTAATTCCTTTAAGGTTATGATTTCTGAACAAAATAAATATATATAATTTAATTAGAATATAATATATAATATAATTAGAAAATTATAGCAGACTATCTTAAATTTAAACACAAGGCACAGTCCACATTTTGTTAAACCATATCAGTCTATTGTCTGCCGTATCAATAAACATTCAGAATAGGTGAATTCTCAAATTTGTTTATATTTTTCGAATAGCTAAGAATGCTTTTCAACCAGTTGTAGATGATCGAAGTTTTGAGCTATAAACATGATGATTCCAATTATATGATATATTACAGTAGCATTTTATACTTATGATCAATAATTTTATTTAATCATGAGCATGAGTGCATGAATGAGTGATGTGCAACAGCATCATTGGTGTGGAGCTTCCAAAACAATCATCAACCTCCCTGTTAAGGATAGCAGTTAGGGCAAATCCTGGTCATAATTTACAATAGGCGCGTGCAAATTTTTTTTTTAGGAAATTGACTCATACAAATCTCATAAGGAAGCTTATTTTCAGCAGTGGATTTGTATGGGTTGTTGATAAAATTCATTATTATGCAATAAGTACAAGGATTAAACTAAACTATATGCATAAGTATATACATACTCTTAACATTTCAATCTCGCTCTTTAATCGCTGATTTTGGTGTTCCAAATCTCTGTTCTGTTTTTCAACTTGTACCAATGAAGCTTCTAGTTCCTTTTCAAGTTGAGCCGAATTCTCGGTGTATTCATCTAGTTCTTGTTGTATGTCGTTAGCCCTGCAATTATTACGCAGAAATTGCGTGAATCATGGGAACCAAAATTCGATAGGTAGGTAATTAATTTATTGTCTCATTTAAAACTGATTAAACTCACTTCTGCTCATAATATTTAGCTTTACTTTTCCAATATTCCTGGTCAGACTCTGATTGTCTTGGAGATTCCATGTTATTAGCAATTTTGTAACTTTCAGTCAACACACGGTTTCAAGGAGAGACCTTCAACGATTCATAGGGAACACCACAGATTACTCAGATAATGTCTAAAGGGAACACAATGTTACTGCACTGGTTGAAGGCATGTAATTACAATCACAATAAGTAATTAATATTTAACTTGGCATTGAATTTGATAGGTACAATTTCTACATCCAAAATTCGCCGTTGAAACGCAGAAAAATGACACCAAGTCAATTCAAAACAGATAAATAAATGCCAATGCCAAAATGGCGCAGCGCCCAATGTTGCTAAGAGAAAAAACACTATGGAACCGTTAAAGCCCCGCTACACAATGGACCATAGATGGCCCATCAAATAATCGGGGAGAGGTATCTAGCGATGGAAGTTTAGTTCTAAAGGCGTATTCGCTTCGATGTTCTATGCTTTAAAATAAAAAAAGTTGAAGATTTACACGCTTCGCTTAGAACGTCTGTTACTTGATCAACGTTCGCAGCATGAATTATTCTATGATCGTAGCACTGTGACACCTTCCACACGATGGCCGATGGCATGATCTCTTAATTCCATGCAGATTACTCTTAGAGCCGTATTATAGAATGTTACTCAACCCGAGGTCTCCGCTTGAGGGCAGATAAAAAGAGACAGCTTTATGTATCTTAATAGCGGCATCTCTTTCTAACTATGCTCAAACACGGACCTTAGACTGTGCATGCGTTTACAGTCCGTCCGATTCTCACATTTGCACTTTTTAACGGCGATGGGCTCACTCCCTGTCACATGTGCATTTCTGTATATTTCGAATTGGAGCATCCAAACGCTAATACTTTGAATATCTCTGACCACTCGTTTATATTCGTGTCGATTCGGATGTACACCAACTAAACTAAACTAAAACCAGTTTCGGAGTGGTGCCGTCGCATCGTACTGTTCCAGGCAGAACAAGACAGTATTACTTCAAAACTGGTTAGGTTTCAGTACTCAGAGGTCCGATTATACTAAGTCTATGGTCCAGACTGACTTGTCCTATTTGGTAAACAAATATGGCGTTTTTTTTTTTTTTTTGGTTTCATTCTCTCCTTTAGGAGAAGGCAAAGGGATCTAGCCCATAACAGCCATGTCTTATTTCTCTTATTTCTTCAGTTTGTAAGTCAGTCTCAGTCAAAACAAGTAATTCGTCGTATACTTGGCGTATATAGAGTCTAGTCACGGTCAAGTTATTCTTCAGTAAAGTGGCAGAATGCTTTACAAAAGATTTTGGCGGCTTCTTGTGGGAACCCGAAAGCTCCGTTACGCACTTTAATTTACACCTCCCTTCACTTGTACACTATCACTAACGTTTGCTGCACAATACTCTGCCATTATTAAGCTTCAAAAGTTAGAATGCACAAATTATAAGACTTATAAAGAAAAATGCTACTTCACTCGCCGAGTTCCCGCCAAAAAGTCCACAAATATGGCGTACTAGCAACCAGAGACAATTTATAGGGTTGGGGTATCACCGAACCAATGATGGTGAATGAGTACGAAAATGAAGTGAACTTGATCATCTAATTCAATTAATCATTTAATTTGATTCATCATCGTCATTTCAGCCCACAGAAGTCTACTGTTGGCATAGGCCTCCCCCACAGATAGAACAATATATAACCGTAATAAAAAAAATATTAACAAGCTTCTGCTTGCGACTTCGACAGTGTGGAACTTATTTATATAAAATTATATTTAACTCATTGGCACTATCATTACTCATACCTGGATTCACTATACAATAATTACCTTTTCGGTCCGCCGAGTTGCGCCATCGAGTATTAATCAATCAAAAATAAGTAATCGCTAGTGTGAAGTATGGGTGTTATCTGTGCTGGTTGCCCTAGCGACGGCGAATAATATTGTGTGTCATTCCATTGTATGCCGAATTGTCAGCTTTGATATTAATAAACTATTTTACTATTTTCCTATGCGTGTTATATATATAGTGGTAACTGCGTTACTCTACAGCGGTGCCCCAGTGCTCCGCACCCACAGGTTATGGCCAAGCACTCTTACCACATAGAACCCCTACAAAGGGACAACTATGACACATGGAGAATACAAGCTCAAGCTGTACTAATAAAAAATGGTTTATGGTGCTATGTAAACGGTACCAAGAAGCCAGGAGTTGATGACCCCGCCAAAGCGGATTTCATGGAAAAAGATCTTCTCGCAAGATCAGATCTATTTCTCCTAATATCACCATCAGAGTTGAAACAAGTGAAGAACACGGCTACGTCAAAAGAACTATGGGACAATCTGGAGAGAATATACCAAAGTAAAGGACCCGCTAAAAAAGCAACTCTCCTGAAGAAACTAATACTCAAAAAAATGACTGTTAGTGACGATATACGGGAACATCTCAAAGACTTTATGGACACGGTAGATAAACTTGAAAATATGGATATCAAAATCCACGACGATTTACTGAGCATAATGTTGCTATACAGTTTACCAAGCAGTTTCGAGAATTTTAGAATTGCTATCGAATCACGCGATACCCTGCCCAAACCAGATGAACTAAGAACAAAAATCTTAGAAGAAGGTGAAGCCCGACGGGCATTGGGTGGCGATAGGGTAGAATCTGAAGCTCTGTATACTAAGAAATTCCATTTTAAGTGCCATAAATGTCGTAAACCGGGGCACAAAGCTGTTGACTGCAAAAAGGGAAAAGAAAAAGCTAAAGTGGTAAAGCAACAAGACGTCTGCTATTCTTCGCGACCTGAAAATTCGGAAAAGCATGAATGGTGTTTAGATAGTGGTTGCACTTCCCACATGTGCCACAACTATAATAAATTCACCGAAGTGAATAAGGCAGAAAGTGATTTTTTGAAATTGGCATCCGAAAATCAAATGGCGGCTGTCAGCGGGAGAGGAAATGTCAAAATTCAAACTGGGAAAACAAACATTACACTTGAAAATACGTTATTTGTTCCATCGCTGTCAACGAACCTATTGTCTGTTGCGAAAATAACCAATAGAGGTAAGACAGTTCTATTTAAAAAGAATGTTGCAACTGTCAGGAATAAGAAGGGTTTCATTGAATTAAAAGCGATAAGGAAAAACGGTTTATATTATGTTACTGAAAAGGAAGAAAACTCACGTGATAATGAAAGTCGGCGTGAAGTAAACTTCAATACACAAGTACAGAAAAATGTGCAACAAGATACTCGTAATATCACGAATTGGCACAAGAAATTAGGCCACGTGAATGAACGATATTTGAAAACAGCCTTGAAGAATAACTGTCTGAAGGGATTAAATTTTGATGAAAATGAAAGAGTTGGAGACTGTGAAATTTGTATAAAAGGCAAGATGTCCCGACTGCCTTTCATCAATGGCAGGGGTGATGACAGTTACCAAACGCATGCAGTGTTAGAGATAATTCACTCAGACGTATGTGGACCGATGCGAGCAGAATCTTTTGGAGGTTCTAGGTATTTCGTAACCTTCATCGACAATTTTTCCAGATACTGCCAAGTTTATTTCCTGAAAAATAAGAACGAAGTACTCGAGAAATTTATTTTCTTCAAAAATGAAGTTGAGAATTTTACTGGAAAGAAAATAAAATACCTACAGACAGACAACGGGAGAGGCGAATACTGTAACAAAGAGTTTGACAGATTCTTAGCAGATAATGGAATAAAGCGAAGACTTTCTGCTCCATTTACGCCACAACAGAACGGACTTGCTGAACGTAAAATCGAACTCTTCTAGAGAAAGCCAGATGTATGATGCTGGAAGCAAAAGTCGGAGAACCTTTCTGGGCGGAAGCTGTGGAAACAGCAAATTATCTGTCAAACCGAAATCCCTCAAAGGCGGTTAATATGAAGACCCCATTTGAAATGTGGATAGGTCACACACCTTCAGTTAATCATCTACACATTTTTGGCTCTAAAGCTTTTGTATTGCACAAAGGCAACAAAAGAGGAAAATTTGCCACAAAAGCTGACCAAGGAATATTCGTGGGCTACTCAAACACTTCAAAAGCCTACAGATTTTGGATTCCAGAACGGAAAACTATTGAAGTTAGCAGAGATGCACGGATATTGGATATAATGTTTATGGATGAGCAAAAAGAAATTAAATCTATAGATGAGAAGAAATGTATAGAAATAACATTTGTTGAAAATGGTGAAGCAAGTACAAAGAACGATATAACTGAAGAGCAAGAGCCAAATGTAAATTATGAATCTTCCGAAGAGAGCATAAGTTCAGAAAAAGAAATAATCGAGCAGAACAGTAAACCAAAAAGAGTACGAAATCCGCCAAAATGGTTTGATAGTTACGTAACAAATTTATCTGAAGAGTTATCCATGGAAGAAATAGCCAATACTACTGATGAAAGTGATGAAGAGTGGGTAGAAGCGATAAAGTCAGAAATAATAGCTCATTTAAAGAATGACACTTGGGAAATCGTACCAAAACCATTACATGTGAACTTAGTAAGTAGCAAGATGATCCTGAAAGAAAAACTGGGAGCAGATGGAAAAGTTGAAAGGAAGAAAGCAAGGTTAGTCGCTCGAGGTTTTTCATAAAACCAGGTATTGACTTTCACGAGACCTATGCACCAGTAGCAAAACTTAGTTCAATCAGAATGCTACTAGCTACAGCAGCGGAGAGAAACTTGAAAGTTCATCAATTTGACGTAGTAACAGCGTATTTAAATGGAGAATTGAATGAAAAAGTATACATGGAAAAGCCAAAAAATATAGAGAAGTACCTTACATCAATCTTGTTAGATGAAAGTGAGAACCCTGATGGAATAATTTTTACACGAACCAAAAAGGCATTGGAGAACCTTAGAAAAGGCAAAGGTGAAAAAGTATGCTTATTAAAGAAGGCGCTATATGGCTTGAAGCAAGCCGGACGTCAATGGTTCACAAAATTAGATAGCAAACTGAAAGAACTAAAGTTTAAACCATCAGATGCCGACCCCTGTGTGTATTCAATGGCGACAGGGGGAGATGAGGTACTGGTCGCCATTTACGTGGACGACATAATTATGGCTTATAGTTCAAAAACATAGGCCCGTTGCAATATTGTCTTGGGATAGAGTTTTTCCAAGAACATGGAAATATCTCTATGTGCCAAAAACTGTATATAGCTAAACTGCTGAAACAGTTTAACATGGACGACTGTAAGACTGTCAGTACGCCTATGGAAGTGAGAACTAAACTGCAGAAAGCTGAGATTGGAAATGAAATGTCAGAAATTCCATATCAAAACCTCATCGGTTCACTCATGTTTTTGGCCGTGGCCACGAGACCAGACATAATGTATAGTGTAAGCTATTTGTCGCAGTTCAACACGTGCTATGACAGCACACATTGGTTAGCAGCTAAGAGAGTCCTCCGCTATTTAAAAGGAACTGCCGACCTGAAATTGACTTACTGCAAGACAGGAAAGCCGGTCAGGGGCTATGCAGATTCCGATTGGGCATCGTGTACTCTCGATAGGCGCTCGTATACTGGATATTGTTTCCACTTCGGCGGCGCACTGGTCAGTTGGGAGGCCAGGAAACAGAGAACGGTGGCTCTATCCACATGTGAAGCAGAGCTCATGGCCGTTACTGAAGCATTTAAAGAATCGTCGCATTTGTTGAAGCTTATGAATGATTTGCGCATTCCACAGAGCATCATGACGATATATAATGACAACCAAGCGGCTCAGAGCGCACTTAGAAATCCCGTTGTGAGCCCAAAGACTAAGCACATAGATTTGAGAGAAAGCTATGTGAAAGAAGCTCTGCAACGCGGTCTTTTAAAATTAGCATATATCCGCACAGAAGATATGGTTGCGGACATGTTGACAAAGGCCCTTCATGAACCAACCCTGAAGAAGCTCAGGAACAGCGCCGGCCTCGTGAGGGGGAGTATGGGTGTTATCTGTGGTGGTTGCCCTAGCGACGGCGAATAATATTGTGTGTCATTCCATTGTATGCCGAATTGTCAGCTTTGATATTAATAAACTATTTTACTATTTTCCTATGCGTGTTATATATATAGTGGTAACTGCGTTACTCTACAGCGGTGCCCCAGTGCTCCGCACCCACATGAAGAGAGCCTAAAATTTCTTTACAACTAATTAAATACGTTTTGGATTCCTATAAAAATTAATATTTTCCAAATAGATGATGTCAATTCAGTTCATTGATTCAGTTCTTTCGCTCATCACATTACATTACTTTTCCCATCCCTAAAAATCACAACCAAAATAGATTTCCGAACGTCAGTAATGTCAATGTTTTTTTTATCCTGTGGCAGTATGTGGTTATGAAATTTCGGATAATTCGCAGCAGTTTTCGTTGAAATTCACATTCCATGTGTTTTTTATATAATTCAAGACATCTATACACAGTGTTCATGGCGTGATTTATACGGCAAGTCGTGTTTTTGTTACGAGTGTGGTTAGTTTACCAAATAAGACAAGTCAATCTGGACGGACTTTATGTACATGATTATCTCTTATCCTCTCTTAGCGCCTTGGAGCGTCGTGATTGATTGCGTAACTTTATTATACACTTATTTGTGAACGCATCTGATTGACTGAATATTATTTGTTTTTGACAATGACATTGACATTTCATTTTTAGAAGTAGAAAGAAATCAACTAAATAATATTTAATAGAAATTGAGATTAAACTAGTGAAATGACTATCTAGAATTTATTATTATGTATTTTCGATTAAATGAAATTTATATTTATGATATCCAAGTGTTCCAATTTAGTAAATATCGTTTGCAATGCACAAATTTCAGTGAACAAATTTCAGTTCCTATTTCTTATTGTTTTTGAATGACGTGTAATGTTTCCAACGGCAGACGTTGAAGATATTTCGCAGGGCACGTCACTAAATAGAAATTCAAGTCCTGCTAGAGATGTACAACAATCTCTTGAAAACACTAAAGTGGCGAAACAAAACAATAACAGGGAGTTAACCCTCAATATGTTGATCAAGGAACTGGTATTTTGCATAGCTTTAGCTCTCACAACATATGGAGCACTTCACAATACGTAAGTGTTAAATTATTCTCAATAAGTTTTCGACCGTAAACAATGTACAGTCAGCATATAAATAGTTAAATCCCCACATTTCATAGCAGCTGTAATTTTCACTAATAAGGAATTTAGGTTTTAGTATTGTATTCATGTTACCTATCAAGTAATTAACAATGGTGATTAACATTTATATCTACTTAAAATTATTTGCTTAACAAAGTTCTGAGGTACCGTCTACTTCCTAATACTAAATGAAATACCTAAATTCCCCTCCTCCCCCTCCCTCCCCCTGCAGGTAGCATGATACTAAACTTTTATCAAATAAGTAAAAAAATATTGGGACACTTACACCAATCATCTAGTTCCAAACTAAGCAAAGCTGAAATTGAAGTGAAATTCTGTTCAACAATCACATGTTATGATCAAACTAACATTTTATTTTTTTAGACCATCTAAAGTGTCAAAACACCCTCAAGCTGTCCGATTCTTCAGTCCACATTCACCAGTTCGAGATTGGTATAAAGGTCAACTTGGTAATGCTTTAGCAGCAGTCAATAATGCAGACGTATCATTTGTTATGTACTATGCCCCTTGGGATGCAGAGTCTCAATATGTGCGAGGAGAATTTGAAAAGACCGCTGAAATATTAAATGATCGAGTGAGTAATCATTACTTACTTAATGTTATCTATAATGGTCCCTATAATCTCAGATTTTCTATATTTATTCTTGTTAGCAATCAATATAATTTTTCTAGAGAAGGCAACACATAGTATACTCCTTCATCTAACATTATTCGAAATTTTTATTGTAAAGACATAAAGACACATTTATTTTTATGTGAATTCTAAATTTCATTGAGGTTTTTGGAAGAAAGAGCTATTTATAAATTACTTTTTTATTTTATCAACAGCCTTAGATTAGTTCCTACTATAGGGTACTGTAGGGAAAGGGTGTGGGCCTAGTGTGACTTGGCAGAATTGTGTCAGACTAGTGGCCACCTAAATGTTCGTGTTTTTAAGCTGCCCCATTTTTAGGCCACCAATTTGGTTTAACAACTGCCTACAATTGTAAACAACAACATACTGTAATATATATTTATTAGAGTACAATAAAGCGTTCATCAAGCATTTTCGTGGTATGGAAACACACTTGAAGAACCCCCCCCCCCCATAGACTAGAAAGGCAGCACTTATTTTCACCTTAAAGTGGAAATCTAGAATGTTAAATATTGACACCTCGATTGGGACTTTAGCGGTTCATAAAGATTCGTTATTGCTTTTAACTAACATATAGTTTGTATTCATGGGTATTTTTATTTTTTACTCATTTTCAGATCCATTTCTCTGCCATTAATTGCTGGAATCCTGGTAGTGAATGTAGACTACAACACAATAAGATACCGTCATGGCCTATACTTATGGTCTACACTGTTAATTCCAGAGGTGTACTATATAAAGGTGGGTAATTTAAATTAATTGTTATATGAATTTAATATACCTATATAGGTAAGTATGTATGACTTAGTATTTAGATTTGTCATGGGTAAAATTGAAACATCATTATTAGGGTTTGAACAATATGCTTTATCAACTTTCAAAGTCAAAATTTGCCAAGTGCGAGTTGGGACTCTGATAACATCATCATCAGCCCATAAACATCCCACTGCTGGGATATAGGCCTTCCCTCGTGTGTGATGGGGTATGGGACCATAGTCCACCACGCTGGCCCAATGTGGGTTGGGGACTTCACATGCCTTTGAATTTTTATTTCTCAGGCATTCAGGTTTCCTCACAATGTTTTCTTTCACCGTTTTAAGTGCAGTCGGATAAATGTACATAAGTAATTAAATTTAAAAAGTCAGCCTGCCTAGAAATCGAACCCGGACCTCCTAAATTAGGAGACCACGTCTTTACCGATCAGTCACCGACGCGCAAAAAAAAATCGATAACAACAAAAATGTACAAACTTGGTCGAATACATTAAAATACTTTTCGCTTTTAGTGATAATTTCTTTTTTTCTTTATCTTTTTATTATATAAAAATTTTCTTTATCAGAAGGACTTTATGCCCATACATTTTACTTTTTGAAAACTTGTATAGGAAAAAACCGCTGCGCTGGTCTGCTCTCTAATATATTTTCATATGATATCCGACACTGACCGTCAATCAGTCAATCGATCTCAGTCCACATCCAGCCACTGCTGGCCGCTTCTCCATTACACAGGGATGTCACAATTTTGGAATTCAGGACATTTGTATTAATTGTAATGTTTATGTTAAATATATAGGTATTTCGTAGTATCCATGTATTTTTTTTTATTATTCGTTGTATTGTTTTCTTTCTTTTGCACACAATTAGCTAGGTTTCCTACTGCAATGCTCAGATTGACTGGAAGATATGTCTCAAGAGATAACTCCATCTTTGTACATGACCTGTCGTTTGTACTCTGTTATATATAATGATCTTATGCAATACTGAATATACTAAACATAAAAACTTTAAGTGAGCGGGGCGCAGGGTACGTGGACGAAGTTTGTATTTGGCAACGTCTTATTTAAAGTAGATTTATTTCAAATGTAAAACTGCTCTATAAAACAAAACATAATTGGACACGTCCTTCGGCAATTCACAAAATCTTCTGTAAAATAGCGTTTAACCGACACTACTACCGTTCTTTAGAACATGAATTTTAGAGATATACTATGTCCTGGTACTCTCCCGAAAAGTCAATTAATTCCTGTGGGATCATAAACTAACACCATGCAGGCGTAGCCGCACCTGGAAAGTAGTATTTAATAAATGGTTCAATATGGAAATGAAACTTAAAAAGAGAAAAAATATAGGAAAATGGACACAGTACACTTTGTACATAGTGGCCGTTTTGCTATGTGACACAGTTTTTGTGATACCAACAAAAAAAAAACAAAAGAAGTTGTAGAGGTTCCTCTTTACAACCTCTTCACCTCCAAGGTCCGGGTAGGTACTCTTGATATGTTTACCTCTTAACAGTGGCGAAGGGTGGATATCTACAGAAGGAAAGTCGCCCTTACAACAAACAATAATAAACGGACAAACGCAAGCACGCATTTATGGAGGATGTAAACAAAAACACTGACCATTTAAAAGCCGTTACGCACTATTTTCTTTCTGCCACGGAACGGATTTTTAATCATAACTCATTTCATTACATTCACGCAACTACCTATACTCGCCTATCCCGCTTGCGCTGCTTTTATGTCCTATGCTGACTATTCCCTAACTCTATGATTACTCGAAATCCTTCACACATCTTCTACAAGCACAAAAGATGAATATTCCGAAAGCATTTGCAACATTTCGGGTAGCATCTCTTGATATGTTCGCGTTGTAGGTATTTAGTAAATAATTTATGCCCATATTTGCCAATGAATGTTGTTATACGAATAAGTAGAGTATCATTATGATTCATACGATTATTACACCACCACGCAACATGATCTCAAGACACACTTATGGTTTATTGTGAATTTTTGCACTGGTTTTCTGGCTTTCTCTCGCAGTATCATAAAATCAGTACATATCATACAACTCAATTGTAAGTTGTAGGTAACCGTTGTACTTAACTTTTTTATTTTTTAATTCATGAGGCTACATTTCGAAATCATAAAAGCAAAATAATTGTGCGGTAGAATATTTTTGTGTGTTTTTGTAATCTAACTAATATTATAAATGCGAAAGTTTGGATGTTTGTTCGTTTATTTGTTAGTTTGTTGCGCAATCACGGCGAAACGGATGAACGGATTTAGATGAAATTTGGTATATAGGTGGAATATACCCTGGATTGAAACATAGGCTATTTTTAACACGATAAAGTGAGTAGTGCCCACGACATAAACAAATTAAACATATTCCCGATAAAGCTATTCCACGCAGGCGCAGCCGAGGGCGGAAAGTTAGTCTGCAAATAAACGTTTTAACTAGCTATCTACCTAAACCTACAGGCTTTCTTAGGCGATAAAAGCGTCTGCTAAAATGAAACGGAACGTGTTCTTTTTTTTATGGGACTGATACAGACTGAGGCCTAGTTTAGAATGTAGTTTTATTGGAGAAGGAATCCGATAAATACCGGTATCAGTCTTTCCTGAATCCTATAATCTTAGAATCTTCAAGAGCTGGTTGAATATACATCTACAGAGATCGCATGCTAGCCCAGGGAAAATACGGTAAAAAATTAGCTTAGCTAGATATAATTCAGAACCGCCTTATATAATTGCTATCTTATAGAGGTATATTAGAGATGTAATTTTGAATAATTAATCCTAAAAAAAGGGCTTAGTCTAGACTTTTTTAGGAAACCTTATTGTTAATTTGTATCTTAATAACAACAAATACTAACTGATATTTAATTAGGTAGACTTTTGTTAAACACAATTAACTTATTGATGGATAAAAAACTAAGCATGTTATAGTTAGGCATGCATGTGTTTTAGCTGAAAATGTCGTCGAGCTGCATTGCTTAAGAAATGAAAATGAGAACTAAGATTTTGTAACGATAATTTCCCTAAATGTTTTGAATTTAAAGAAATACCCATCAATTGAGCATTTTTTTTAGAGAAACTCATTTTTCAACTTTAGCTTCTTTAGTTACTTACTTAATTGTTAGTAGTAACAATTGCTAAAATTAAGCATTTGTAAGAAACTGTAAAAGTAGATTTACAACACTTTATTAAATGTTTAAAGAAAATCGCGGTTATTCGATTTTCCGAGGTCAAACCGTATTTTCCCTGGGCTATGCTTCATCTCTTATGTTTTGTACAGTAAAGAATTTTTCTTCTTCACATTTGATCACATCGTCACATCGGTGACATTGTGTTCAAGCGCGTATTCAGTCATTCATAAAAAACGTTAAGCTAAAATCAAAAAAACTAATGTACTTTCAATTTCATTCAAGTTACTAACACAAGTAACTTGATTATTTTGATTAGAAAGACAGTTGATCTGTAATATTGACTAATTCCTAATGAGAAGCCGTTAGTAATCGTATTACATCGACTCTTCGCTAATGCCTCCTAATGTCTCCTGACAAAGTTCGGAAATCAAAGAACTGTGACTCCCTCTCTCTATCCATAGTATAGGGACTTGGGAATAGATAATTGTTGTAATGTCTGGACTGTATAAAAAATCGATATTATCGCTTTTCAGGGCCTAGAGACGCACATACCATGGTCAGATTTTTAGAATTAGTAATGAAGCCTCTGGAAAGGGTTCAATGTACAGAAGATCTTGTTAATTTATTGTCTATTTGTGATGTAAGTATTTTTATTTTTTTAAAATAATTACCGAAATAATAAATCTTTTGTATACCGTTTTCTTTTAAACATTCTAGGTTGTCGCAGTGGGCTTCACTCCAATAACAGATACGTCAAAGTACTATAACACTTGGTATCATGTTTCACTTAAATCTCGAGAATTTGACGTGTTTGGAGAAGTATGTTTTGCAACAGTAACATCTGAAGAACTAGCCTTGGAATTAGGGGTCGACAGTGTGCCGAGCGCACGCCTAATGCTATGGAATGATACAAAGGTGCTTATATAGTGATACTTGAATCCCATAGCAGATACCATTGATTAGGTTATTCAATGCTTTTTGAATGACACATAAATAAATAAATAAAATATAATATATCTTCAGACACACACACAGCGCCATCTAGTTCCACAGTAAGCAACTGTAGGCTTGTGTTGTGGATACCAGATGGTTGATATACTACTACTTAAATACATTTTTTTGTAAATAAATAATTATTATAAATGAAAATGCCCGTATTCATCACACAAACACATGCCCCTAGCGGGATTCGAACCCGCAACCTTTTGTAAATGTTCAACTTAAGTTTAATTTCCTGGATGGAACTTGCCCTCTGGAATACCCAGCAATTCCAGACACTGAATCAGTGTTTTTATTTTATGTGGATAGTATTTGACTACACATTCCTGAAACAAAACCGTGTTTTGAAAAGGTCTGAGGTGCATCCCATCTACAAGGGTAGACATAAAGACTGTCAATAACTACAAGCCTATATCTGTACTTCCTGTAGAGTCTAAAATTCTGTAAAAGCTGCGCCTTTTTTGGGATAAATACCAAATTATACCAGACAATCAAAAAGACAATAGACGGCCTAGAAAACATGACTACTATACTAAAAGGTCGCCGGTTCGAATCCCGCTAAGACCATATATGTTTGTATGATGAAAACGTATCCTAGTTATGGATATTTTCATATTAGAACCCATACTGTCCCACTGCTGGGCAAAGGGCTCCATTTTCCTTCTCCACGGCACATCTCTCTGTCTCGGGCTTCCTCTCTGTCCCAGGCTTCATCAGACCTGTTGAATAATATGTACATATTAAAACAATTTGTGTAGTAGGTATATCAACCATTTAGTCTCCATAATACAAGCCTAGTTGCTTAGTGTGGAACAAGATGGCGCTGTGTGTCGAAGGGTTTTTATTATTGTATATTTATTTATTAATAAATTTTTGGAAAACCTACTGAGAACGCAGTTAAATAGTCTAAATGCTGATGCAGTTTTCTGGATTTTTCAAATGTGTTTGACACAGTCTCTTTTCCGTTATTCGAGAGGATGGAGTGAACCTCATTCACTCACCCTCGTGAGTGAGGGTTTGGCACTGGAAATATTCAGAGACTCTCTAAATAAGGGTTGGGAGTTGCACCCGTAGCGATGATCAACTATGCTACGGCATGCCAGAGGGTAGCTATTATTACATATTGGGTTCAACTTTCTTTACTATATGCTATTTATGCAAACTCTCCTTATGGATAGTATGTATCATGTCAATTTTTATAAATTGTCATGATACGGCTCTTATCGTCCATGGTGATTCCTAGGAGCATGCTCGTACAAACGCTAAAGAAGTTCTCGGTAGAGTCACTACCTATTGGTTACCGACGTACTTATCTTAAATCTTACTAAACCATTTAAATCATTTATTTCCACACACAGAAAAAAAAACCACAACAACATACAAGAAACCAAAACAGAGGTGACTATGACTAGAACTAAAACTCATTATATCACCATCTTACTTACTCAATCCACACTACCACCCAAGAGCACTTTCAATATACTCCCTTGGACAGCCATGTGAACCAGTCATGGGCGAGGCTTATATTCATCGCTAGGTTTATATGGGCTGTTCGGTGATGATGGTAAATTGGTGACAATATAAATAGGCAGCTATCTGTCTACGATACACATATTTTTTCGTACGATTGTTTTCTCTTGTTCAAACCACAAATATTTTTAATGCACCCAAATTACTCATATCAAAAAATTGCTGCTTTATTTCAGGAGTACAAAGTTGGTGAGAACAATTTGCTTTTATGGAATGAATCATCCCTCATTAACTGGGTTCTAGAAAATTTTAATCAACCAGTAGCGAGGATCGTACCGTTGTGGAAGAAATCATTTAGTTTTGAAAGATATGCTGATGGAAATCCAATATTAATGTTGTTCACACCTCTCAATCCTTTGTATGAACAACTACCATCGTATTTTTTAGTAAGTTCGTCAAAAGAAATTAATAAGATTATATAAGTAGAGAACAGACTTTTAAATTGTGTTTTGTTTGTAGATGCGCGAAGTGGCATTAGAATACTATAATTGTCGAAACAACAAAACCAGCCAATGGATTTCTGAGTTAATGAAACTACAACAAATTCAAAGGTATCTTTATCAACGGAAAGATTTTACAAAATTTTGTCAGGAATACAAGTTCAAGAAAGCCCCTTTAAAACCAAATCGCTACTACAAAAAGGAAGTCATATCTCACAACAATAAATACCCTTGGAGCAATACAACACAAAAGAGTCAGAAGAATGGACTCTTTAATTTTCTTGTTAAAAGAGGGCTCGCTATTACAAAGGTCATGGAAAGTACAGATAATAATTCAGAGCTACTATCGTCTTTGGGCTTGCTGCAAGAATGTAGGTCGAGCGTTTTGCCAGCCGAGAAGAGTTTCTATGACAATTACCAGCAGTGCCAGTCTTATGAAAAGTTTATTGAATTTGAACAGGATATTGAAACATATCGAAGAGAGTAAGTAAACAACCGGCGCGCGTTCAATTATTTGCATCCTTTTTTTCACCATGTACCTCAATAAATCGATACGAATAACATTGTTCATTAAAAAAGTATTAGTTTTGTCTAAAGTGACACCTTTTGATCTGGATTCATAATCAAGACAGCTTCGTTACCTTTCTATAGATTTATTGTTATTTGTATTTACATTTTTTTTTCTCGATTCAGTACAGAAACATCGATGCTTCCCTTCGAAGATGATCCGTTGTCGCCTGAAAATCTCATTCAAGATAATGTGAAACATTTTTGTAAGCTGATGAGATTTGCGAACAAATGGGGCCCCATCGTGGTGCCAGGGAAAATAGACAATGGAAATGTAACGCATGTACGCGGCCTCGCGTGTGCTAAGAATTTCAGTCTAAATATGATAGCTGTAGACAGTGTCCACAATCACCACTTCGCCGAGTCTCTTGGTATAGATATCATGAATAAGAAAGATAAGACTGCTGTCGTTATTCTAGATAGTAAGGTAAATTAATAATAATAAGTATAATCTTTTTTAACATTATAATGTAGAATTTATTCATAATGTAGAAGTAAAAAGAAAGGAACGAGATGGAATGGAAAACCAGGACCAGGTAGAACACATTATAATATTACGTTCTACGTCGCTGCCCTGTCACCGGCGCCCAGTATAATGTAGTAGCTATGTATTAGGCGCGTCGACAGTACTTTGAAGAACTGACTGCTCTACCATCCTATATCTCGCCAGTGTTGGGTCTACATTCTAAATTGTCATGTGATATTGAGAACTTCTCCTTTTTATTAATTCAACAGTTACTTTTCATCAAAACCGGATCAAATGGAGCAACAAAATCCAAACATCAACTCTTTGAATAGAATATGTACGAGATTTTTCATTACGTTTCAGCATGAAAGTCAATATGTGCTATCTGCAGAATACAGTGCCAAAAACTTGAGGGATTTTATTTACAACTTCACGTATAAGGATTTGAAGCGCTCTCTACGCACACACGTAGAGGACGCCGCACATACGCACTATTTCGGCTCCGAGGCTAAACCGCAGAGCAACGATTCCGACATCCAAATAATCGATCTCACCACGCGGACATTTAAGAGATTTGTCAGGACACCTGGGATGGTAACGTAGCATTTTTTATTTGCTGTACAACTCGAATACTTAATATTTTGTGTTAAATTAGTACTTTCTTCAGTCGACCACACAGTAATTTTTCTTTCTTGGTTGTCAATTGATGATGATTATAATTAATTACATGACTCGTCGTAAGACGATTGCATAGCAGAATGTTTTACTCGTTAGCAAAATTATTTCGCCGCCACTGTTCGCCAAAGAATCCTCCCACGCTCTTTATTCAATATTCCACCTACGCGTTCAATTATTTATTACTGTTACCATCTTGTTGGTATTGAATGAAATTCATGATGAGAGTGATGACCTCAATTAGATCTTATGTTAAATGAAGATGAGGCCGAAGTTGGACGCACGCTCACCCGGAATCCCCAACTTATTTGGGCTGAGCTGTAAAGCAACAATGTTATCAACTGCGACCTCCGATTTACCTTATGTTGTTTACTTCAGGGCTTGAAACCGGAAGGTGTTCGATACTTAATGTAATTTTTTTTTTTCATAGCTTATCTTTTTATTAACTTGTGCCGCTAGATGCGGGCAGCGCAGGACCGATCGTTGTGGATATCTTTGGGGGAGGCATTTGTCCAGCAGTAGACGTCTTTCGGCTAATATGATGATGATGATGAAACTTATTGTAAGAGCTATGCTAAACGTAGTTCTATAAATCAATCTTTAGGAATAATATTCGTCTCTGGATTATCGTGCACTCGACTTTTCACTGTGGGGTCTAGGTAATTTACATGGGAGAAGTATCTTCGAAAATAAATATTAACCCGTTTCAAGCTCTGGTTTACAATGAGCCATGTAGACGGTGAAAATACTTTTCTAGTTTCTTCCCGAATTTACTTATATATTTCTGTATTACTTTCTGTATTAAAGAAAATCGGCACAGGTACATAATGGATTGTTAAATTTTCATGGTTTGTCGGCAGGTAACTATAGTAGCGGTATGCGGGGGCAGTTGCAACGCTCACACGACCCGCTCAGTGTCGGAGGCGGCTCGTTTGCTGGTCACTTGCGGCGTCCAGACGCGTATTGCACGCATCGACGCGCTACGACATGACCTGCCCTGGCATTACACGGCCACTACATATCCTGCCGTGCTTGTATTCGTAGCCAATCGGTAAATGTCTTATCTTCGTATAGTCATAGGGCCGTATTGATAAATCGATCTTGAGATTGAGGTCGCGTCTCAATACAATTTTTTTTGATAATGTTTTAATATGCAACAGGTTCTCAAGCGTCAACTTAAAGTGATCTCAATCTTGAGAACGGTTTATTAATACGGGCTTTAGTAATAACCACGGAGTAAAAACAAAGAGAAGGCGCTCTAAATTCATTTTATTATGCGAGCGATGTGTCCGTGCTATGGAGCCGTGACATTTATCGTTGAATAGGAAATGGACTTTGTGCAATGTGTTTTTAATTAATAAAATTCCTTGAAAGGTGGACCAAAATGCCCATTTGAGGATCTACCCTGCCATAAACACTTTTACTAGAAAAACACACTACTTCATCGTTTGCAGTTAGTTCCAGAGTATTTAATTTTCGCAATCTCATCACAACTCGTGTGAACCCGAAAAGCAAAGCATTTAAAATAGGTAACTGACGCCTCCTATGATAATGTTACGAGCTTATTTGGCAAAACGGGATACAGTCTAGTAGTATAAACCGTCTCCTCTTTGTTTTCACCCAACTGCGCCAGGAAGGAGGGTATTTTTGGATGTATGTAGATTTCTATATTACATCCTGTAGCCTAAACGCCTTGACAAATTTTGAAGTGCAAGGTGTCGTTAGATTGATGAATTTTGGTATTAAAATAATATATTTGATTGCACCATGGTAATAATACTCCCAGTATATGAGACGACGCGATTCTTTACTAGAGACTTGCATCGTTTAGATACTAGATATCGCTTGTATTCGTGGCCAATCGGTAGATAAGGTTTATGGAAACCAAACAGCAACACATAAACATTATCTCTCTTCAATTTAAGAGCTACGAGTATGCTCTTGTCGGGGGAGTCTATTCCACATTTCTCTACATTCCGCCTTTTCTTTGACTTCCTGATACGACACAGCATTTACTTTGTCGTTTACTTGAAAGTGGAGGAGAGAGGAAGGTCTAGAAGAACATACATGGTACATAAGTATTGCCGTACTAACATAAAAACTTGTACACGATACCTACTGTGGACAAAATTACTTACGTCGGCGATATCTACAGACTTTGTAATATCTACAATATATTGACGACGCGCATCTGATGTGTTGATTTTTGTGAGCGATATGCTGTAGATAACAGTAATATCATCTAGAGTATTTTATTGCACTTCTTAAAATAAAGGGACAAAGGAAAAGTACCTTAAATAATGAGATTAGCAAATGACAACCCCGTGTTATTTATACCAGATAAGAAACTGCATTTATGGAATTTTAGCTTAACTGAGTGCTATGTGGTTTCGGCACTCAAATAGAATATAACCAACCCGTCCCGTGGGTGTAGTAAAAGGCGACTAAGGGACTTCCCACCAAAAAACATTTGTAGATTTGCACGTTTAAAGTTTCATTAGAATAGGTTTATTCATTTCGAAAAATTGGATTTGAAAGTATGTATGATCGTACGTTTATCCGTTTAGAGCGTTCTCTTAAACAATGTTTTTCGCCGTTTCTTTTCGTAAAAATTCTCGGCTTAGGTAAGGTACATACATACATAACTTCACGACCTTTATCCCAAATGGGGTGACAGTGGCGTGAAAGGCAGTGCCTACCCTAGCAAATTGCAATTGATAGCTGATTCATACTGATATGTGTACAAAAATATATAGGACTAAGTTATTATTTTGTAGTTATATTTTTTCTCATTTAATAGCAAATTTTATTCTGCCTACCCTGTGACAAAACGCTATGCACGCCACTTGTCAGAGATATCCGAAACAAGAGTGTTTGGGTGTTCCAAAAATTAAGAGTTTAATGATTGAAACAACGTCCACGGTTCACCTTATGAAATATACAGAAAGGCACACGTGACAGGAGGTGAGCTCATCGCCGTTGAAGCGTGCAAATCTACAGATGTTTTTTGGTGGAAGTCCCTTAGTCGCCTTTACGACACCCACGGGAAGAGACGGGTTGGTTATATTCTATTTGAGTGCCGAAAACACACAGTACTTCAAAATTATGTTAATATTTAATAATGTTCAAAATAATACTAGGGTGGCGCCATCGGCGCTTCTCATGTGTTTTTTTCTGAATGATGATGAATCTCATATTATTAGTATTCCAGATGAGTTTTTTTACCGTAAGAAAAAACAGGGCATATTAGGTAATTGAAATAGAAGTTATTGGCATAGGTAGTTCAATTATTTTTTTTCACAATTATCATCGACCCACGCACTTGCTGGAGATTGATGTGCGACTGGCGGGATTCCTAGAGTTCCTATCATGCGAAATATGTACAATAGGCTACAAACGCGACCGTCAATTGCCACAGCGTTTTATTATATTTTATGGTTTTGAGAAAAAAAAATTAAACTACCTATGCCAATACTTTCTATTTCACTTACCTAATATTTCTTTTCCTTACGGTAAAAAATCTCATCGAGTATAATCTGTTGGCTAACCTAAAAAAAAAATAACTTAAATATCGATATAGAGTCGCCTTCGACTTGCCAAATTGCCAAGTGCCGAAATCAGTTAAACGTAGTGTTATTTGCAGCGGCGGCGAGGCCGATAGCCGCGTGTATCCGCCCGGCTCGAGGCTGACGGGGAGCGGGCTCGTGGCGCTGGCGCTCCGCTCGCTCGGCTCGCCTCACCACATGCGCATTAGACTGGCGTTGTGTGCCCGGCCACAGGTAACACATGCTCCTAAACATTAGCACAGCGTAACATCTATATTGGTGTCGATTCGGTTGTACACCAACTAAACTAAGATAAAACCAGTTTCAAAGTAATTTGTATACGTCCAATCTGCTGTTTTCTAACTAACCCTATGGTTGACTGGAAGAAATCCCTCTTTGGGATAAGTCCGCCGTTGTACTCAATTTATGTATCAATGCAAAATTAATGTATTGCCTTTTTGTACAATAAAGCGTTTACAAACAAACAAACAAACAAACTGTCTCTTTCTCCCTGGAACAGTACGATTCGACGGCATCACTCCAAAACTGGTTTTAGTTTAGTTTAGTTGGTGTACATCCGAATCGACAACATTGTCCTTACAGATCCCGTAACACCGTATTGCTACTATTAGTGGTAGCTTGTATCTTTACCCTTAGGTTTGTCTGTTAGCGATAAGGCCACCTTTTTGTGCGATAAATGATATACGCTGTAATCTTTATGTGTTTGTTAATTGTGCAATAAAGAGTATTTGATTTGATCCCGGCTCCTCATCTAGGATCGATAGTGGTACTCGCCACGGAGTCTACTAAAGATAGGCGGTGTCCTACGTGACTCTATTGATACATTGGACCCCAGTCTATTTAAAGAAAGTAATGGGCTGTGTAAGTAGGAAAATAAGATTCCCATTTCCCCCTCCGCAAATGAGAGTGTCAATGAAATGCAAAACGGCAGTAAGGCCAACTCTATGGGGAAGTCGAGTGAAGCTCGCCCCTCTGTTTTCGTATACATCAAGGAACGCATCTAGATACAGTGAGCGTGGCGGTAGAAGGCTACCGCGAGTAATAATGCCAATTATAAAAATAGCAGAAACGCTTGAAAGTTCGGAAATTATGACGTTTCGACACCAGGCCGCCTATATTGTCCTTACAGTGGGAAGACTTCAGTTTCAGCAGTCGTACCATAATCAGCATCACAGCCACAGGACGTCTAATGTTGAAATTAGGTCTCCCACATGGAATTCCAGAGTGACCGGTTGGAAGCAGGCTGCATTCAGCGACTTCATCAGGTCGTCTGCCCACCTTGTGAGTGGACGGTCTACACTGCGTTGGCCGGTGGTCTCCACTCGAGAATTTTAATTCCCCACCGGCCATCAGGTCTTCAAGCTATGTGCCCTGCCCACTGCCACTTCAGCTTGCCAATCCACTGGATATGTCAGTGACCTTCGTTTGTCTACGGATTTCTTCATTCCTGTTGCGAGAGACAGCACTCGTTACCATGTAAAAAAAAAAATTTGGTACCACGTAAGCGCCTCTCGAACTCATTGAACGCAAGCAAGCTAAACGCCAAGTATTAGGGGTCGAACTTTTTGTTTTCTTAAATTCTTTATCACGGTGAATTGCATGACATTTGGTACCTACACAGATAGAATGGGCCCTGTAAATTAAACTTAGGATAAATGTTATCCCGATAAAGTGAGTAAAAATTACATACTCATAAATGAAGGCTTATTGATTTGTTTTAAGGGTGGGTTGCTCCTGTAGTTAAGGTCGAAAGTTTTGGAAGGTTGTAAATCTCATGGACAGTAGTAGTAGTCATTCAATTTCCATTAGGTGAGCTGCTTGCTCGTTCATTATACTTGTCCATAACAGGAAATTCGTGGAGCCATTTTCTCTCAATGATCTTAATTGTCTCAAGGCTACTTTTATTACTCGACAAGAGTTCGATGAATACTAATAATTGTGTTTTATTGCAGGCAACAATGGAAAAAAGGACATGTTTGAAAAACTTAAAGGAACATATAACGACAGTTATAGATAGAAATCTCAAGTACTGGCGCAGAACCGATGACAAAGCGCTGAAGGATGCACTTCTGAAAAGACTGCAACACATACATCGGGTATCTTTAGACTTAAGCGTCATGCATATAACTGATCTCAGCGAGAGTAGTAAAAAACAAAAGTCTTTGTTAAATTCCCTTAGTATATTATACAAAAATTGGGATACTGATGTCTCAATATTAAAAGAAAATATTTCTTTAACGGTAACGAGAAGTTGATATTAAATGTATTTTGTATATAGTGTAAATTTGCTCATTTTATATTTATCTAAGAGTATGTTGTTTATTTTTAGAGATTACAGTGTTATTAAAAATTTGACAAGACGTAATTTATTTGGTTTTTTTTAGAGTCCACGATACGTTGTAAAAGCAGGGAGCCGTGGAGGTTTGTAAAGGGGAGAGTAGTACTGGGAGTGTTTACATTTTGTTTGATTTATCTCGAGCTTGGCATTAGCAATCTTATTTGGTAAAATTAGTATTCTGGTAAAAAAATACTGTCATTCTGCGATAAGCACGACTCCCTTTCTGTACATATTTTCGTGATATAGCTTCTTTGAGAAAAAGTAACGAATTGATGTATGGTTTGGGTGTCGCCGGAGTATTTTTAAAAAAACAATAATTATAAAATTTACTATCCTGAACAGTGTTGTAATTTCTAAAGAAATAAAACAATTTGAAATCTATAAATTACTTTATTATCAAGCAAAT
This sequence comes from Oegoconia quadripuncta, assembly GCA_949316235.1. Classification (NCBI taxonomy): domain Eukaryota; kingdom Metazoa; phylum Arthropoda; class Insecta; order Lepidoptera; family Autostichidae; genus Oegoconia; species Oegoconia quadripuncta. The sequence continues at coordinate 11,731,127 of OX438749.1, forward strand.
TACTAAAACTCGATGTCTGTCCCGAAGAACGATAGCGTATTCTGCTTGGTGCTGCTTCGCCAGCCGCGGACCAAGCTCAGTATCGTCGTTATTGCCTTCCTAATGTAGATATCTGTAATACAAATGTAACAATTTGGCAAGTCGAAGGCGACTCTATCGATATTTAAGTAATTTTTTTATTTATGTATTAGGTTAGCCAACAGATTAAGTATACAGGGTGGAAAGTTTCAATGGGGCAGCCAAGGGAGGTACCTTAATCGTTGCAGCTACAAGAAATTGGTCTTAGGAGACTATCCATAATTTTTCAAAAAAATTTCATTCCCATTCACAGATTTTCAAAAAAATGTACGGTTAGCAAGAAAATTACCATTTTTCACAAAAAAAATTTTTGATACTAATCGATCCTGTTCCGTATGCTGATCAAAAAGTTCTATGAGACCAACTGAGGTTTCAGTACTAGAAAAGTCAGAAATCAAAAAAAACTTTTTTCATACATTTAAAGTACTTAGTTTTTTTTGTCAGGCCATAACAAGAGGTAACTTTTTGTTGTAGCTACAAAAATGATTAAGAAGATGCATACCTATGCAATCAAACAATAAAATTATTTGAAAAATAATAATTATTTTTATTAATAACTTTATGATATAAGGTGCTCAAAATGTTCTCCATTTTGATTAATGCATAAATGTATTCGTTTTCGTACTGACCGCGTGGCGGCCAATAATTTATTTGGATGAATTCCATACAAAATTGTACAGAGCGAGTTTTTTAATTCTTCGACACTCATATTTCTTTTTATAAATTTCATTTTTTAAATAGCCCTACAGGAAGAAATCAAGCAGCGTTAAGTCCGGACTACGCGCTGGCCAAGAAACAGGGCCATGAGTCCCAATCCACTGCTCACCAAATTGTCTATTCAAAGAACAACGAGTGTTTCGGCTGTTGTGTGCAGGAGCACCATCTTGTTGAAAATAAACTCTTCGTGATTCTGATAATTGTAGATTATCAATAATGTTTGATACATTTTCTAATATTATGTTTTTGTAAGTGTCGGAATTTAAGTTGCCCTCATAAAATTCCACCATTACTACTTCGTTTCCCTTTAAACCACACCAACAATTAAAAGAAAATCGAATTTGATTATGGGTTTCCCAAAGTCTGAGAGGATTTTCTTGGCTCCAATAATGATTATTTCGCCGGTTGTACATACCGTTGTTTGAAAAATTCGTTTCATCAGACCATAATATGTAATCAAGGAATTGCATATCTCTACTTATTTTCCCATTTAACCATCTGCAGAAAGCTAGTCTACGAGCGGCATCCCCTGTATGTAAAGCTTGAACTAGTCGCCCATGTCGAAAACATTTATATCCATATTTCTTCCATACTTTCAGTACCAGGGTATGCGAGACATCAACTTCTTTAGCGACGACTCTTGAAGATGTTTCGGGAAACGCTTCGACTAATGTTAAAATGGAAATTTCCAAATTTTCGTCTAAAACAAATGGTTGACGTACAGATTTCTTCTTAAAAGAACCACCTTCGGCTAAGTTTCTTATAAGGTTTGTAATAACCTTTCTGGTTGGTACATGTCGATTTGGATATCTCCTCCTGTACCATTGCAACGCAGCAAATGAATTTTTATTATTTACAAAATAAGCTTCCAGCAAGTCTAAACGGTCAGAATTTGAGCTCATTTTTGCAAAAAATAATAACTAAAAGCACCTACTCGCAAAAGCACACCACACGCAATCAGATTTTGACATAAGCAACAAAAGAAAGTACGCATTATAAAAAGAAAACAAAGTTCGAAATTTAAAGCTTATTTGAATTTGAACTAGGTAGGTAAGTAAATCTTTTTTCAGAAAACTATCGAGGTTACGTAAGTTCCAAGTGAAACAAAATTAATTGACTGCATATGTATGGGAAAAGTTTTTTTTGATTTCTAACTTTTCTAGTACTGAAACTTCAGTTGGTCCCATGGAACTTTTTGATCAGCATACGAAACAGGATCGATTAGCATCAAAAAATTTTTTTGTGAGAAATGGTAATTTTCTTGCTAACCGTACATTTTTTTGAAAATCTGTGAATGGGAATGAAATTTTTTTGAAAAATTATGGATAGTCTGCTAAGACCAATTTCTTATAGGTGCAACGATTAAGGTACCTCCCTTGGCTGCCCCATTGAAACTTTCCACTCTGTATACTAATAACATGAGATGAATCTGTAAAATTAGATACACAGAATGTAAATCCAATTGCAGGCTAACACAACGAGAATACATAAGATATTTTTTATCCCTATAAAGTGTGAAGTTCTCGCGAGATAAACAAATAACCGCGATAAAGTTATTACACGCAGACGAAGCCGCGGTCGGAAAGCTATTTTGCTATATAAATTCGCCGTGAAGTTTTAAATCCAAAAAGTGCTGCTTTGAACTCTGGCAATAATTATATCAAATATTGATGTCAGCTGATTTCTACAGCTTATTATGTTCCTTACATATTCTAAGATTCACACTATGATAATGTGCGGTAATGCGTTATGTATGATATATGCCCGATAACTTTTCACAGCAAATGGCTGGCATTTAACTAGACGAGAATTGCCGGGAGAGATAGGACGGTGAATTTTTCCAATAGTTGGGGGAAAAGCACTTGATCAGCTATCCAACGACGGTTTTGCAATCGAAGTTTTGATTGACCTCTGAATTCTGTCAATATGACCTGATAATGTGGGTTCCAGATACTTGCACAATATCTTGAAGACTTCGAACTAATGTAAAGTAGGTTTAGAGCATGCCCGTTTTTTAATATTTTCAATTTCTCCAGATGAAACCTAATATGCTACGCCTGTTTCCCGTTGGGGTAGGCAGAGATAGACTATTGATTTTAACTTATAACGATCCTGACCTACTACTTTTGTTTCTGACACTCTCATCAAATGCTTCTTACCATCCTCGTCGGTTAGTGGTTGGCCGCATCTGACCTTTTGTGAGTAGATACGTCAGTCACTTGCTTGACGTATACGTCCTCTTTGGTCGCCCTTTACCGACATTCACTCTTCACTCATTCGTTCCACCATACCCATTTCTATCTTACTCACTACATCGTCTTCTCGTCGTCACTACTACAACACACCTTTCTGTAATCACCAATTTTTCAATATATAATTCAAAGTCTTGTTTGTTCTTGTTTCTTCTTCCATATACCCGACATTCGCCCCCATACATCAGCGTGGGCTCCAACACGCCATTGTGGATTGCAACTCTTGCCTTGCGCGCACGGCCCCATTCACACAATTTCCTGCTTTCACTCTCCTTTCAATACCTTCCTAACATTTGCAGTCTCACACTTGGATAACCTATTGATTCCGCGCCCGCCTCATGGTTGCCCTTCGAAATGAACTACAAGAAAAACAGGCTTATAAGCGTTTGTAAATTTTTATGAATAAATAAATATTTCGGACACTTACACCAATCATCTAGTCCCAAACTAAGCAAAGCTTGTGCTATGGAGACTAGATAACGGATAAACATACTACATAAATATTTATATAAACATCCAAGACTCGGGAATAAATATTCGTATTCATCATACAAACATTTACCCCTCGCGGGATTCGAACCCGCAACCGTTGGTTTCGCTGATAGGGTGACTATCCACTACACCAATCGGTCGTCAAAGAAGAAGAAGAAGGCTTGTGGGTTTTTGTAAAGCTGTGGCTATACTAACCAAGAGCACTGGAATCTGTGTAGTTAGGGAACGGTTGGTGGTAGGGTTTGATGAGATAAACAAGATCAGTGCCCACAACTCCGGAGATGTAGTCGCTCAGTGACCCCGCAACAAGTTCATCATTACTGCTTTGATGCACCTGACACAACAGAATAAAGTTATATAATGGAGGCGATGATGCGTTGAGGAAACAGTAGCGTAACACATGTTATCAGTCTATCTCTGCTGTTATAGTCATGGGATTAATAATTATTTATGGTATATCCTTCAGCAACGCCGAAGCAAAGGAGGCTAATTCATAAAAGACAAAACGAGGGGACAGGTTCTTAGATATGTTTGATAAAAAATATCCTATGTATTTATCCATTGTACCTATATGTATAGTTACCAAATTACATTCACGTTCGTTCATCTGTTTCGCCGCGATTGAGAAACAAACAAACATCCAAACTTTCGCATTTATAATATTAGTTAGATTATCACCTCGTAAAGTCGTCCATCTGGCAATCTCGCATTTCTAGCTGCATATTCGCCGATGGCTTGTAGTGTTCGGTAATTGCTCTGTTGCCGTTTCGTATACCGCCATGGATATACAATTAACTCCTGAAACGTTAATAATTTCAAAGTTGTAATCCTGAATCTTAATCCGTTATTTACGTGACGCACACACCTTACTATGAGATCAAAATTTAATAATAATCGACGTAACAAGTGACGTAACGTGAAAGCCAGGTGTGATTTAGCTAAATCCAAGTAGAGCGTGGGGGTTAATGACGTGACCGAATAGGGTTTTCCCGCCATAACGTTGGTGTGAGATCTTGAGTTCGATCCCCAGTCATTCCATTATCCTTCATTAACTGCCAGGATGGACAGTCAGTTCAGTGATTGCAGATTGCCAAGACCCTCGCACTATTGACGTTGCTTCCCAACAGCCTCCCTTATTTGTATCTACCTACCTATAATGACTCAATATAAATTGGCTATTACTTACGACACCTACCATGAGTTGGTTCTCCTACACATAATATTTCCGGGCATATTCATGCAATAATAATAAATATTATAACCACAAAAAAGAAGTACTTAGTAGGTGCAGTACCATTATCTTGACCTACTCTTTAGAGCTACATAAAATTATCTTCTTCTTTCATAACTATAAGGTCTAACAAAATTAACCCGACAAATGTTGCAGAGTGTATGTATAGAATGTACCTTTTACGAAATAAATAAAAAAAAATTAAACATTACAGTTAACAGATTTTATTCGAAAAATAAAATTTAGTAATGTTTTGTGAGTTGGACCTTAATGGCCGCCCGCTCTGAGTACTTTGCCACAACACACAGACACGTGCCGCGGTGGCGCTTGCTGTAATTGATTGCGCCCTGTGCCCCGCCACCCCCAATGGCGTCTTCCATATGAACGTTGCCTTTTATTCTCATTGATAAAATAAGGTACAATCGAAATGAAGTAAGTCTGTTAATGTGTATTTTCATTTGCACTTACATTTATTTTTTTTACTCGGATACAAACATTTTAAATTCCCTTACCAACCTCGGTGTCCCACTCTCTTCCAGTACAACTTGTTTACTATCTTCCACTGATTTTGATATAATGAAAACCTTAGCTTCCTATAAGTATAATATGTAATAACATTAAAATTTAATCTGTTCTATTCTGTAATATCTATTATTTCTTTCTTTAATCTTTATTTTGTATTGATACCTCCCTTCCTGTCATAATCGAAACCTCCTCTGATCCTTTTTCCATTTCCTTTTTTTTTGTAAATATGTTGTAAATAAAAATGTTTCCCCACCTTTAAGACTAATTTTTTTAATGAATATATTATTTTATTGTCATGTACGTGCAATTGCCAAAGTTTGTCGGGTTAATTTTGTTAGACCCTAAATATACTAATTATGTATGGACATACCTTTTTTGGCACAAAATTTGCGTGCAGATGTATAGCCAAGTGTATGAAGTCGCCTACTTGATGAATATAAGTTCTTATTGCTTGCGCTTCAGCTGTTGAAAAGGGCTTAGCGCCTGGATAGTATTGCGAGCAATGTTCTGGCGTTTTACGAACATCATCTGTGAAAAAGAAAATCTTTAGGACTCAAAGATAGTTTAATTAGACATAATAATTACTGTGTAATATTATTTTGTCGAAACCGGAATTTTGAATTTATCCTGTGTTCTATATATATCCTATATATAAAAGACATCTTAATTTATCAAATGATGGCGCCATTGGATCCGATGCACGCTGTTAACTTGTAGCTACTATGTAGGTAACTAACCTTGCCAGTGATAGGCAAAGTTCCGATTAACGTTTGTCCCAAAACACACGTCGTCCTCTTCGTTATCAATATTCTTGTGCCAGAGTTGCGGACGGGTGTTAATTCTTGCGGTGACATTCCACGACCACTGTTTAGTATCTACTGGACGGAACGACCGAAGGCTTTTAGTAAAATGCACTCCGTCCGGGTTAGCCAACGGTATCAAATACCTATTAACAAAAGAAATAAATACTGTTAATATTCACAAATCATCAACATATCGGCCCAAGACGTCCAGTGCTAAACAAAGGCTAATTGGAAGCGATATGCATCCAGCGACTTCTCGTGACCTTTATTAGGTCGTCCGACCATCCACCACATGGAAAGACGTCTGCGGTGCGTGGTCTTCACTCTAGATATTTAGGGGGCTACTATGTCGGTGACTTTTGTTTTTCTACGGATTTCACAAATATTTATACTTTTAAATAACCTTGATATTGATTACTGATGAAGGTGAAAGCCAGCTTATAAACGAAACATTGAAAGGTTATTGTGACCTAAATGGGAACCTTGACTCGGAATATTTGTTTGTTTGAAAGGCTTGCCATTATTAAATAAAACTAGCTGAAGGAATATTTACTAAGCCTAAGAATCAAGTTTTACTTTCGAAAATTCGATATTCAATTTGTCGTTGTGTACAAACCAATTACGAGATGCAGCCGTCCGATAAGGTTTTTACATGATTACAGATTACAGGTACTACAGAAATTATTCTTTCTCTACCACGATCGGAATATAAAAGGCGCTCCAACGACCCGAAAATGTCCCACGGCCACCATAACTGTCTTGTATGCACTTACACAAATGATTCCCGAAATTAGTTGCGGAAGTCAATGCATCGTAAAAAAAAAATATTTCGGACACTTACTACAATCATCTAGTTCCAAACTAAGCAAAGCTTGTACTATGGATACTTGATAAGGGATAAACATACATAAATATTTATATAAACATCCATGACTCCGGAATAAATGGAAAAAATGTATTCATCACACAAAACATTTACCCGTCGCGGGGTTCGAACCCGCAACTGTTGGTTTCGCTGACAGGATCACTATCCACTACACCAACCGGTCGTCGTAACCATCATCTTTGTTGTTTTATAATAGAAATTGTAAACTATTTACAAATAAACTTATTTAAGTATTATCAACAGTCTTACATCCTCATAGTCGACCCGGCATCCCTCTCCCTATAGAGAGGATATGGGATATCACGGATTAATGGATTTGTGTCAGTCTAATGATCACCTCAATAGTCAGTGTTCGTAGCCGCCGATCTGGCTTAACGACTATCTTCAATGGAAAAGAGGTTTCCCACCACCACACTTTACAATGTGATACTGAAGTTTGACAAACGGTAGTGCAACGCACGCTACACCTACAGAACGGTAGACCTACTCACGGAACATTTCGACATCACGAACCATACAGTAAGAGAATATTCTTTAACGAACGCTATTGGCAAAGAGACGACTTCTACTTCCTATACTTAGGCCCGTATTACAGAACAATGCTAGGTCTTGATCTCTACTTAAAAAGGATAGATAAATTCATATTTTTGCGGCGTGAAGAGATGACAATAACGCTCACACTTGAACATCGTCCTGACACATTATTGTTAGAGTGCCTATCGGTGACCGAATAAAATTGTTTTCTAAAAAATCGGAAGCTTGTTTTAGGTATAGTGTAGGTATTAATAATATACAATTATTTATAAACCCTATAATATTTTAGACTCTGTAAACATCTTTATGTCGAAGAAGATAGCTGAGTACCTACTTACTCAAAACACTTAAACATTTTCAATATATCGTATTTAAAAGAATATATTGCATTTTTTTCTGTTACTATGGAAAACTTAAAATTGCTCTAATTTAGTTTTAATACTCTTTTTCGAAAATGTTCTCAACTAACTTTTTAGATCTATGTACGTGCTTTATGCGTATAAAGTTTCATTAGGAGCGGTTCATACATTCAGAAAAATTTGAACTTGAAATTTTCTATATAACACCGTGCGGGATAAACCCTCTTAATAACAAGATTCGTTTATCCACAATAACTGCATCAAAAATTGTTTTTCAACACACTTGCTCGTAAGGTTGTTCTTATTACACCGCCTTTAGGCTCATAATCTATTATATTAAACACGCGTGCTTTTTCATTATATTACAGCACAAGTGCTATAATAACAACCTGACTAAGTTAAACATGTCTCTCATTGCAAGTTAGGTGTATGAAGACAAAGCTTTTCGTATTTAGTCGGGTATTAATGTTTTTTTTTTCGGTTTTCATGTGGCAAAATGTATTCTACCTAATGAAGGAAACAGAAAATGCGTTTTCTAAATTGTGATGATAAATGAATATTGAAATTTACTGATATACCTAGCCTTAATTCACTTAAATAAGTTACAAAAACAAACTACTACTTTTTCACTTTTAATATTGGCTGTTGGTCGATGTAGTTCGCGTCATTTTCCATGCGCGCGCATAGATATCGCGCGTCAAGAAGAAAAATGCAACGTTTTTCGTAAATATTTGTTGGTTACGACGAAGTTTTAGTTACTTTGAGCTAGAATATTATCGAAAATGTTTACTTCAAGTGAAGAAAATGAACCTAACCAAAATTTGACGCCGCCGGATATACTTAACGAGGTAAGAAATGCGAGTGATAGCCTTTTACCATCAAAATCAAGTGAGAAGTACTTAGCGGCATATGAAACTTTTGTACAATGGAAAAAGCAGCAAGAACGCACACTCTTTCTCCGAAAATATTAGTTCATCGCCAACTTTCACCCAAGATACTGAAATAATTAATAATACCAATACTATAACACAAACTGTTGAAATACCAACAAAAACTGTTAATTACTGTTTTGAAAATTGTACTAATTGTTTTAATAATTAAAATTGTGTTAATACCCATGAGTTTTGTTTTCTTCCTCTCAAGTGTGTTGAAAAACGTCGTATGAAACGCGTGTGCCTGATCATTACCAACTCGGCTAACTTATTGCGCGCTCGCTTGCAGCTCGCGCGCACAATATCGCCTCGTATGTAATGATCACCATAGCACACTTGTATCATAATGTACTATTAATATAGATGCATGTAATTAAAATCATCCACGGAACTCTAAACACGGAAAACTGAAATGTTGTAGTACCTGGTATACTTATTTCAAAAACACATTATTCCATCATTATGTTTTCCTAACAGAATCCTTTTCTTGCGTAATAGCTTAGAGTAAAAACACTACGCCATAACAAATACCTATAGTCTGATAAAATAATGCTCCTCCCTCTTTAGGAAAATGATATTATGCTTGAAATATGGCTTACCAATCATAATCGTTGAAAAATGGTGTCTGGTAATTGGAGTCGTACAGCAATTTTTCAGCTAGTTCAAGTATCGCATTTGTTGCACCCCAAGCCATACTGTTGAGTGCTATAAAATAAGAAAAAGTGCTATAAAATAACATAACACAACTCCAGCTAGTTAGTATTAAACTCGTATTTAAAAACTTGTCTTTATTCCAAATTTCAATCATGTGTAATCTTATATTCTATCTTTAAAAAAATCAGTTTTAACTTGATTAATTTTTAAAGTATTTCATAATCATCATTTTTTTATATAATAATAATAAATATCCTTTACATACACACAGCGCCATCTAGTTCCACAATAAGCAACTATAGGCTTGTGTTGTGGATACCAGATGGTTGATATACTACATAAATACATATTTTTTTTTGTAAATTAATACTTATTATAAATGAAAACATCCATAACTCGGGTAAACATGTCCGTATTCATCACACAAACATATGCCCCTAGCGGGATTCGAACCCGCAACCTTTTGGTATAGTGGCAGAGCTGCTAACCACTCCACCAAACAGGTCGTCATCATTGCACAGCTCCCACTGCTGGATATAGGGGCTCTTCGCTGTCACCGCCGTTCATTTTGATCCTCCGATCCTATCGTCCCCAAATTCGGGTCCTATGATGAGTAATTCCAAATTTCGGTTTTCGGCCTCAAGTTACAGTCATCCGCCTAACTTAGTTGCGCCATTGCAAGTGGGCGTGTATATCTAATACTAAATTGTATAGACATGGTCTCCACTTCTGATCTCGTTTTCCCCAACCGTCATCGGGTCTAGGACAGACGTTACCAGCCCTATGCCACTCCAGCTTGCCAATCCTTTGAGCAATGTCAGCTGCTACTATACTAAATTTTCTTATAGCTCAGAGAAACTTCGAGCATAACAGTTTCTCGCTCGCATACGGGCTTTGTGTTTGTGTGAGTAATCAACCGCACAAGTTAGGCCCGTATTCAGAATGTCGCTCAAGCTCTGCGCTTGAGCATAGTTAGAAAAAGATGCCGCTATACAAGTTACATCGTTTATTAGACCCATTTAGCGACACACACATACATGTATAAACGTGAAAATAACCATGCACACAGTGAAATTGGAACTGGATGAGATAAAAATTATCGGTCGGTCTAATAAAGCTGTCCTTTTTCTGTAATACCTATCTTGTTTTAGCTTCGTAGGTCATTACTATGGTAGGATAGACGGTTTAAAGTCTTTTGTTTCAGGTTTTGTGGTATCGGCCACAAGATTTTTATGCATAACGGGTTTTCAAACTTCAATTCTTATTTGGGAAACTGGCTATCTTATCTCTGATAACCGGAACACAACAATGCAATTAACATTGCTGTTTGGCGGCAGATTTAGATAAGATGGTGATAGCTAGCCAGGGGGACATTTAAAATGCCCTTAATATCTTGTCCAATGTTACATTTCCTAGCTGAAAAAATTTCCTTCCCCGAAGTTGTTTCCATCTTGGAGTTGTATTATCGAGACAATACAATACAAATACACTTTATTGCATAAATGGAAAATATAATTAGTAGTTTCGATAACATATTTAAATGTACCTTCCTTGTTTAAACAATAAAGCGCATTTGATTTGATTTGAAAATATACATTTCACATAACTTTACAATAAACAGTGTACAATTGGGACTGTAATCGGTCCCAGGTCTATATTGTTATTGCACATAACCGTATTGTAGCGTTATATACGGATACAATACAAATACATTTTATTGCAAAAAACAATGAAAACAGAGTGAAAAACTAAATACATCCTACGCCTACTGACTTGCCTCCAATAATAAGAATGCCCGGTTTTTTGCTCAGTTTGTCACTGTGCAGTTCCAAAGCTACGATGCTTCTATTTCCCGTAGTTCGTGGCGTCAGGTACACCAAATTCGCAACCTCGTCATCATTATGACCCAGACGCTCAGCTGTCTCCAGCATTTTCTTGTAGTCGACATAATCCGTATAATGTAGCTGAGCACCGACGCTTCTAACTGTTCTTATCTTAGCTCCAGATCTAATTATGCAGTAAGTAATATACTTTAAAATTAAAATTATGGACATATCGAAGTGCGTATGCTAGCATACACACAGTGGAATTCAGCTATTTTGACTTGGTCATAAAACTGTGCTGAAATAATGCCAAATAATGCCCAAAGGAAAAAAATTGTGCCACTGTAGTTGAGTTACTCGATATCACGTGTTGCTGGAATCCTCATTCTTATACGCAGAGACTGCTTTACCTATGATTATAATTTATATCCCAAAATAATGTGCATAAATAGAAAGAAAGAAAGAATGAAAACATTTATTCATAGTGCCACCGAAATATAGTTCTTAACCGACCGTCGGAGAGGCAATTACTGCAGACAGTTTGATGAAACTATACAATGTTTCAACCTTAACACAATTCCGTATAGTTGTTGAATTATAACAGGCTAGAACGAAAATTTCTGTGTAGTTAACATAATAGTCGCTGCGCTCCGCGCCGGGCGCCCCGACCAGAGTGAACTACGGATATACTACTAACTAAATAAAAAAACGAGTGTTTCTAGACATTTTATAAACTACATTCAAACAAGTAATGCTACAAATGTACTGCAAATGACATTTACGTACAGTTCATAGTTCCTGGGTGGATATAAAATCATAAACATTGCGCCAAACAGGTACATTACACTAATTAAATAAACTTTAATTTGCAAAAGCATTTTGATAAAATAAGTAACAAAAAGAGTATGAAAATATATGAATTTTGCGTTTATCACAAAGTTTCTTGACTTGTGTGTTTGACGATTTTGTGACAAAGAAAAATGTTGCACAGACAAGGCTCACGGACAAGCTAACTTTTGTATACAAAAGTCTTTATAAGGTCGAATAAGATTTAAGTATACCTATGGTTTGAGATCAATGGTACAATTGGCTCCATAATCCCATGAAATCCGTATGATGGCTTGCATGAAAACAGTAGATCTCTTTATAATGATGTTTATTGTTTCATGGTTCACCGCGAATTCTTGACATAAGTTATAAGGAGGCAAAGTGTGGATTGACCGATACTGTGTATGTGACCATAAATTAACAACAAATTCTTTCTGAAGTACTGGCCGCTGGAGTTCTGTAGATAATTCAGGACTCCTCTGTCAACATAACATCATGTAAATGTCAAAATATGATGGAGTTCAGAATTTTGTTAACATGAAAACTTGTATTTTTTTGATATTAGGTTTTATACAATTAGTATTTTGTTCACAAACTACAAATATTACTGGAGATGAGAGCTATCCTGTATGTCCCGTATCATGTAAGTATCTATAGGATCCTAAATTTATGCTCCACATTTACGTGTAATTGACGTTTCATAAAATAATGAATTGTGAATTGGATGTGCACTTCTCTGAATGAAAAATTTATGTTCAGTTTTCCGTCGTAAAAGAGCAAATGTGGATTATACACGGTGGCGATCTAATGTGGAAACTACTCCAGAATTCATAGTGAAAGTTTTGGACGATGACGCACCGACGACGAACACAAAACAAGTTGTCGCAGTGAATATTCAGCCTGTGACCAATAGAGGTGAGAAGATAATCGTGGGCGGTGCGGTGGTGCCGCCCCCGACACCATCGGTGCTTGGGGTGGAGGTGCCGAGAGAGTACACTAGATTTGTGCCACCCACCACTGTGCCTGTAACGCGTATCGAAGAACTTTATTTAGCGCCAGTGCCTCGTCTAAACGACGACCATCCACCGATAAGGCCTAAAGGTTGGTAAATCCGTTATTGATTATTTTATTTTCGTACTAGTATGACGTTTTCTTCATTTATAGGATTGAACAAATATGAACCACCATTTCTTCCATTCAACATGAACGAGGTGAGGCATGTGTTGCGTGATGAGAGTCCTCCAGCCAGTCCGCAGTTCCTCGTGCGCTCCCCATCGCCAATTGCAAGGCAATTTGCCCCCATTGCGGCCGTGGCATTCACGCGGCGATCTACACATACACCTCTAACGCCACCTTATTATGAGCGAAATGTGAGTAATATTTTAAATTGCATTAATATGACAAGTAACAATAAAATTAAAGCAGATCAAATCGATATACATCGTACGGCGTTCCACAGAAAAACGTAGCGCAAGTGCAACCTACGCGATCTACGCCACCACAAATGGGTGTTCCATTTAGAACCGCTCCTGTTCCTGAAGAGTTTCCCATTTTCCAGCCTTTTATGGAGGAAGTTAGGCATCCAGATGATTATTTTGTTACTCGAACCACGCGTAAGGATGCACCGCAGCGAACGACAATAGACGTAACAGACATCACGTTTAGAGATGAAGATCACGACCTCTTACCTACCACGAGAATATACAACGTGGAGGGGCGAAGACAGGAGGATCTAGACCCAGAAACGACTCACAAAGATAGTAATATACATGAAAAAGAAGCAGACCTCGCATATCATAATATGTTTTTATATAATGAAGATTATAAAGGGACAACGAGTAAAAAAGTTGAGAAAGAATCAGTTGACACTTACGAAGATAAGGACAAAGAGCATGTAGAAAACGAGGTAATATATGAAAAGGAACCTGGATCGTCAGAAACCCCATCTCCCAACCTTATATCTGAAAAAGGCAATACAACAGATGGCGACTTCGCACTAGTTGACTTTGCTGATGACGATCAAGGCAATTACAACAACGATGTGGAGAATTCTACCGTCTCCAGTATAGATAATGGAATTACAACTGTAGAAAATTCAGGTGACAAGACTACTAAGGGTCAAGGCGACAAAGAAAAGGAGAAAAGTCGACCAGTTTGCAGTATTGTGAAGCTTAGACAATTAAATTTTAATTCGCCCCGCACCTTACCTGAGGTATTTAATATTGTTACTAGGATTTTATCACTTATGCTTAAAAAAATACTTATATTTGCATGTAGCATCGACATCGCATCTATGTACCCCACTGGTTTACATTCTATCAAAATCTTGGACATAATGGAAAGAGATATTATATATGATTCAGAATTTATTTACAAAATTCTCTCAAAGTTAGAAATTTTGTAAATAAATTCTCAATATATTTTAATACGATTTTTTTCCCTACAATATATGTTACTTACACTACTGGTAACGTCAAAAAGCCTGAATTTCTATGTAACTCAGTGTCCTATATCAATAGCTTCCAAAATGCATGTAATGAGATTTTTTATTATATCATTACCGCACCACATCTAGAGTTCATCTTACTGTAGGTATCTATATTGATCAATCAAATACAATTCGTCATTATCAATTGATCTATATTTTTAACATTTCGCTAGATAGTTGCTCAATTGAAGCAGTGGGCAGAGGATAGCCCTATTGCTAGATGGGTTGACATTACTGATAGCAATTTTACAACAATGGAAAATCCAATACACATGATGATAGTCGATGACCCCAGTAGCGGCCAGATAGTTTCGGCTAAACAAACCGTGATGGTGGTTGCAGGTAAGCAATCGTTTATTTTATACTAATCGTTTAGATGGGTAAGGGCTATCATGCAACCCTAAAAATGGGGAATAAATTTTGTTTCTTAGATTTATAAATCTACTTTCACACCGCGGAGAGTCCACTGATCGTCGATCGCATGCAGAATTCGACGGGGACGCCCATATTTTTTCCTTCCATTGTTTTCTGCGTTGGACGATGTTGAGTTTTAGCAAACTTTTCTCGTTATCAAAATACAAATATCGGCAACGTTGCTCCGACCCAATAGAGTAACAATGACAGAGATTACTATAACGAGATCGGTTTGCGCAAACTCGTAATGGACCCTGAAGATCAGTGCAGGACGCGGTTTGACCATATACCCATGGTCAATTTCAATTTACTAGCTGCAGGTAAGTGAAATAGAAGTTATTGACATAGGTAGTTTATTTTTTCAAAAACGCACGTGCAAGCCCTGACTGGCGAGATTCGTAGGGTTCCTATCATGCGAAAATTATTTTCGAACTCTTATTTTCTCCAAGTTTTCTTTATTTATTTAATTTAATGATGTAATTATGTGGAATAGATTACAAACGTGACCGTCAAATAACAAAATAAACGCTTTATTCGATGACAGGTTTAAAAAAAGAAAATTAAACTACCTATGCCAATACCTTCTATTTCACTTACCTAATGTGCCCTATTTTTTTATTTACGGTAAAATATCTCATCCGCTATAAACTTCCGTGATTCAGGGATAAATCTTTGTATTCATCACACACATCAATTAATTCGAATACCTATACGCTATTTTAAAGTCCAACATTTCACAACTTATCCTAATAAGCTAGTTTAGAGAAATTGACAACTTATCCAAATAAGTGTAGTATTTTTAAGTTGGACGGAGCCCTCTAAACCACAAACATTATCTAAGTATTATACTATAATTTAAAAGAGCGGTTATGAACAACTTCTTGCATATATTGGTATACCTGTGGTTGGTCTTACAAAACATGAATGCATCCATACCAAATGTAGCTATTTTTAATCCCCGACACAGAAAGAGATGTGTTTTAAGTTTGCCCGCTATGTATGTTTATCTGTGGCACCGTAACTCTTAAACGGGTGAACAGATTTGGATGCGGTTTTTTTATTTAAAAGCAGGTGTTCTAGCGGAAGTTCTTATGTAGGTATGTCTTATCAAAATCGGTTCAGCCCTTTCAGGCCGGCTCAGGTTTAATCGCTTATTTTCTCTGGGGTTTTCAATTTATATACTCTTAATAAAGAAATATGTCACTCTTTTGCTATAAATAAGTTATAATATGCACCTACATATGAACGTTATATCTCACGGTAAAGGAAGACCACTAAATTTATAATGATTTCAAGTTAAAGTTAATCTCAATTTCTAAGCCTGTATTAAAACTGAATGCAGTTATTCTTATATTTGAAAATTACTTTTTCTTTGAGTAAAATTTGTTATCCTCAATATTTAAGGTAGTTTCCCTCCTCCCACCGGTTCTTTTTTCCACCCTGTATATCTCTATGTTAGAAGGTATAATTATTTATTGCTATTTTGTTATCTTTTTAGGTAAATCATTATTTTATTTCCAATCTAGAAAATTCTGATAAAAGTTATCTTTAGCAAAAGTGAAGAAAATAATATTAACCGGGAAGCAAATTTACTCGTGTGGTTTTAGGCACCCAAAAAGAATAGAACCAACCCGTCTCTTCCTGTGGGTGTCGTAAAAGGCGACTAAGGAATTTCCACCAAAACATCTATAGCCTTGCACGTTTCAACGGCGATGGGTTCAACCCCTGACAACAATTGTGTTTCAATATAAAAAAAATAGAGCCCATACATTTTGCCTTTTGAGCATGCACATTTGGCAAATCTATATTTAATTACTAGCAGCTGCCCGCGACTTCGTCCGCGTAGACTACATGAATTACTTTATTACTTTCCCACGGGAATACATTCAGCAGAAAAATTACCATGTAGAGTTTATCTCAAACAGGAAAAGACCCTGGGCAGATAACAGGTATGTCGAACCATGTTGATGTTTTGCCAGGTAAATGAATTAAGACATGGATCCATTAAAAGACCTTTCTATTTATTAAAGTACTTTATATTTATTAAAGTAAGTAGTTTATATTTATTAAAGTACTTCCTTATAAACAACATTTTTTGCCATGTTTGAAGGTGGTAGCAATAGAACCAAACTTTGAGGTGAACTTACACGGGAGCATGCCACATAGAACTGACCGTGAGAGAAACAGTCCTGTCGTAGGTCTACTCCGGCGAATTTGAGAGTTTGCCCCTGCGACTTATTTATTGTCATGGCAAAACAGACCTTTAGTGGAAACTGAAGCCTTTTGAATTTAAAGGGAAGATCATTTGGTATTAATGGAATACGCGGTACAAACACTGTTTCTCCCTGAGCAGGTCCTGTTAAAATAGTGGCCTCTACTACGTTCCGGTGCAAAGCCTTGACTTGCAACCTAGTACCGTTACAAAGTTTGGGTGGCTTTAAATTTCTCAATAACATAACAGGTGCACCCACACGTAGTAAAAGTCTGTGATATGGCATACCCGGTGGGTTCAAAGTGTTCAACTCACCCTTATCTCATTCTCTAACCCCAAGGGGTTAGCTTCAAAACAAATGGCATTTTCGTAATCAACGTCCCAAAAAACCTAAATGATGACACCAATATTGACTTTTTTGGTATCAACCCCCACCCCTATCTCAACCCTAGAGGGTTAACTTAAAATAAATGTCATTTTCATAATCAACATCCCATAAAACCTAAATAACGACACCAATATCGATTTTATGGTTTTAACCCCCATTTCACAACCCAGGGGGTTGAATTCGAAAAATCTCAAAACACGTGTTAGCTTATTTGTTCCTAGGAGTACTCTTGCGAAGTTTCGATTCGAATATAGTCGAAATGTCCAAGTTATACTGTTTCTTCATACAAACTTCCCACTCCTGTTTCACCCCCTTAAAGGGTGAATTTTGAAAAATCCTTTCTTAGTGCTCCCCTAGACCTCGTAAGGAACCTACGTGCCAAATTTGGAAATTCTATTCACCCCTTTGACTATGACTATGACTTTGACTAAAACTTTAACTATGACTTTGACTATGACTTCGACTATGACATTGACTACGACTTTGACTTTGACTATGACTATGACTTTGACTATGACTTTGACATTGACTATGACTTTGACTATGACTTTGACTATGACTTTGACTATGACTTTGACTATGACTTTGACTATGACTTTGCCTATGACTATGACTTTGACTATGATTTTGACTATGACTTTGACATGACTTTGACTATGAATTTTACTTTTCGACTTTGAGTCTTCGACTTTGAGCCTTCGACTTTGAGCCTTCGTCTTTGAGCCTTCGATTTTAAGCCTTCGACTTTGAGCCTTCGACTTTGAGTCTTCGACTTTGAGTCTTCGACTTTTAGCCTTCGACTTTGAGCCTTCGACTTTCAGCCTTCGACTTTGAGCCTTCGAATTTGAGCCTTCGTCTTTGAGCCTTTGACTTTGAGCCTTCGACTTTGAGTCTTCGACTTTGAGCCTTCGACTTTGACTCTTCGACTTCGACACCAATTTGAATTTGTGATTTTAACCCCTACCACTATCGCAACCCGTAAGGGGTTAGCTTCAAAATAAATGTCATTTTCGCAATCAACGTCCCAAAAAACCTAAATAACGACACCAATATAGACTTTTTTGGTATCATCCCCCACCTCTATCTCACGCCTAGAGGGTTGGCTTAAAATAAATGTCATTTTTATAATCAACATCCCAAAAAACCTAAATAACGACACCAATATCGATTTTATGGTTTCAACCCCCATTTCACACCCCAGGGGGCTGTTTTTCGAAAAATCTCAACTCACCCTTATCGCATTCTCTAACCCCAAGGGGTTAGCTTCAAAATAAATGTCATTTTCGCAATCAACGTCCCAAAAAACCTAAATAACGACACCAATATAGACTTTTTTGGTATCATCCCCCACCCCTATCTCACCCCTAGAGGGTTGGCTTAAAATAAATGTAATTTTCAAAATCAACATCCCATAAAACCTAAATAACGACACCAATATCGATTTTACGGTTTTAACCCCCATTTCACAACCCAGGCGGTTGTTTTTCGAAAAATCTCAAAACACGTATTAGCTTATTATTTGTTCCTAGGAGTACTCTTGCGAAGTTTCGAGTCGAAAATAGTCGAAATGTCCAAGTTATACTGTTTCTTCATACAAACTTCCCACCCCTGTTTCACCCCCTTAAAGGGTGAATTTTGAAAAATCCTTTCTTAGTGCTCCCCTAGACCTCGTAAGGAACCTACGTGCCAAATTTGGAAACTCTAGACCCAGCGGTTTGGCCTGTGCGTTGATATGTCAGTCAGTCAGTCAGTCAGTCAGTCAGTCAGTCAGTTCTTCCTTTATATATTTAGATGATTACCTACTATTCAACAATTATACATGTATTTTTTTTATTTACACAACGGGTTAACACTTTAAGGTTAAGGTTAAGGGTTGTTTAAGTGTGCCATAAACCAATTTGATGATCCCGTGGGTTTGTTGTGCAGTACTGTTCTTTTCCCACAGATGATTTTCTCCATAGCGACAGTAGCTTGAACATACCGACTGACAGATAAAGCCATATTATTTTTTCCAGTAGATCTAAATTGACATTCAAGAAATCCCAACTAATATTATAAATGCGAAAGATTGGGTGTGTGTGTGTGTGTGTGTGTGTGTGTATGTTTGTTACCTCTTCATGCCTAAACGGCAGGACAGATAGAATTTGGTTAGTACACAGATTAGGACCTGGAGTAACATAGAAGCTACTTTTTATCCCGGAAAAGTGACTGGTTCCTGTAGGATAGGTATTTTATCCTGGAAGAGGATCGCTTTTAGTGATAAGGCCGCCTAATTATACTCTTATCAGTATTGTTTGTAAAATGTATGTTCTCCTTTTGTACAATAAAGTGTATTTGTATTGTATTGTATTATTAGTGGGAATGCTTTAGCGTCATAGAGTGACGCATTTGGTAGTAGAACGAATTTTACGTAGACGAAGTTGCGGTAATAGCTAGTGATATCATATATGTGACATTGAAATAAATGCTTGAAGTTTGTTGGACAGACAACTAAATTCCCAAAAAAAGCAAATAATGGCTGTCAAAAGTATTAGGGATTGAATTTATGGATTGAGAAACAAAATATAATATCTAGATAGACCAAACCAACTATGTTAAAAGGTAAATATCATCGGAATGGCTTATCCGATTTTCATCAAACATGTCTAAGAACCTGTTACCTCGTTTATTCTTTAATATGTGTGTGTCGTTCTTTGGACCAGAGATACGTCCGAAGAAAGACCACACAACGCCGTTAAATACATAACAGCCGTCGTTTTTTCTCGGGGTTTAAAAAATAATGTTGTGTCTATATTCCAGGTATACAGGGGCGAGACCATCACGCCGTTGCTGCTGCAATGTACCTCCTTTACCAGCTCATCGAACGGAGTGAGGCACACGCGGACTTACTAACAAAATATCGTTTCTGGGTCATACCAGTCTTCAACCCTGATGGATATGATTACTCTATGACTTTCCCTCATGTATGTACTCCATCCGGCTTTTGTTTATAAACAGACAACTGATCACGATTTCATTATGTTGCCCCTTTGATAACATAGCGATAACGATAATACCTATACCTATTGTTGGTAAATCGAACTTTTTACCTCGTACTATCACCGATTTTCGTATCCATTAAATACCTATAAGACAACATTCCTTTTGCTACTCTGCATAGCGATTACAGAAAATCTTTGCTTTAGTAGTAGATACATACCCTTAGAAGCCACGTTCACGGTTGGCTAAGACCAGAATGGGACAGTTGACGATCTGATAAAAAAACTTACCCCATACTGACATATATCCTATAATTTTCGTGTAATTTATGAATATCTAAATTAACAGTCATCGTGTTTATCATTCATTACGTTTAATTTTTTGATAACCAAGTAATTTATTGGTTGATGTTATCTATCATATTAATATCCATTTTACGAACTACGTCTAATTGATTAGCGGCGTGAATGGCCGAAGAATTTGCGTCAGAACTGGGACATATGCAAGGACCGGGAGTCCTGTCGCACGTGCGCAGCGTACGGGCTGCGCTGCACTATCCAGCCATGCTACGGCGTCAATCTGGATAGGAACTTTGAATACCAATGGATACCCAGTTAGTTGTAATCCTACATAACTTGTATTAGTGTTACCTATTACGAGTACTGCCACTTTTTACAACTTAGTCTAGGGCCCGTATTAATAAACCATTCTCAAAATTGAGAACAGTCTTGTGACCGGTCTCAAGTAAACGTGTGGATTAATAAACCTAACTTGAGACCTGAAAAGCACGTGCATACTCAAGCAGTACTCACTTGAGAAGTGATCTCAGCGGAGTAGACCTCAAGATTAATTTATAAATTAGCACGGAGCTTGAGATAGCGTCAACTGCTTAAGACGCATCTCGGTTGATACAGCCTCACGACTTCGATTGAGATTGATTTATTAATACGGGCCTAAGAAACAAAGCCCTTTTATAGTCCTCTCAACCGTGTTGCTTCAATTATAGTCATTATCATCATATCAGTCACAGGACGTCCACTGCATTATAATATAATTAATAATTCGACATGGGGATGTGACGACCCCAACACCTGTAGTCAAAGCTTGTGGCGAGGTTTTGGTGTGTGACGTCACTACGGACCCCGATACTTCAGAGGATTCGGATTAATTGGGCTTCGCCTCTCGGGTTTGTCTAAATCGGCTGGCCAGGCGTGGAGTCGCAAGTGCACGACCTATTGTCCAGGTTGGAAGTGTAAAATGTCATAACACCGGGGGCCTGCTGAGTGGTGCGCTTAGCACTGGGAGCTGGCGGCCTGCAGCTTCACTTATCTACAAGCCGCTCACAACGGTGTTGCTAACCTTCTTGCATTTTAAAATTTGGGATCCGGAGGCGGTTGTGTATAGGAATAATAAAGAATTTTCCTTCTTCTCTTCCCGCCTTTCATGTGTAGATCGTACGATTGTTGTTTTGCCAGATTTCCATTGTACTTTCATCCGCGAAATGCCCTAGCTTTAGATTCCCTCTCTACAAATAAGAGCCAAATTATTTTAGCAAACCTTTAAAAGCCTTATCGTGACCATTTCAATACTATATTTTTGAAAATCGTCACTTGATGTTCAGATTTTCTTCAGGCATTCCCCATTGTAAGAATACTGTAATCGCCAAGGCAATACATTAATACAATACAATACATTCATTTATTAAAATCCATTCAGCCGTTCAGGCTACAGAATCCTCTAAAAGAACGGCCATTTATATACATACCTATACACATAAATGGGACAAACAGTCCAGTTAGATAAATCCAACTTCGGAAAGGAGGTCAATCGTCGAATCTAACTCGGTTGATCAGCGTTTGGGAAGCTACGTAACATCATCTCGTCTCAAATACCGCAATGTCTCAAGACGAAAGTCTTTTATCAGTGTTTGTTGCCAGTGATGACATATGATCGTGGTCACTCACTATGGGCCTCTTAAGAAGGCTCTAAGTTACGCAAAGGGCAATGGAGATAGCTATGTTCGGAGTCTGCCTGCGGGATCCAATCAGGAATGAGGAGATGCGCAGGAGAACCAAGGTGCGACCGATATAGCCCGAAGAATGTTGGGTGACATTGCTCGTAGGACTACTGCCGTTGGGGCGGAAAGGTTCTCGAGTGGCGACCACGCACCGGAAGACCTCGTAGGCACGCCCCCCCACGACCGACGATTTGGTAAAGATCGCCGGAAGCCGCTGAATGCGAGCAACGTAGGACCGATCGTTGTGGAGATATTTGGGGGAGGCCTTTGTCCAACAGTCGACGTCTTTCGGCTGATATGATGATCATATACATAAATACATACACCAGAAAAACTCCTACACCCTTTCTCTGCCGTGCCGAATTGGCAGCCCCCTATTTTTTTGGAGTAGGTTAAAAGGACTAAAAATTTTAATTATTTGTTTACACTTATTTGCGATGATTTGACATCGTTCGTGAGAACCAACAACCGTGACTGCAATTCACAAAAAAACCTAGCGTAATCGAAACCATCGGTAATGACAGATCATAAATTAGCGATATAATAGTTTGCTATACCCAGAGTAGTTTGCGGGAACTCATGGTAGTATGAATGACATCATATTGCAGCAGAGGAGCTCCGCGCGGAGCACCCGTGCGGGGCGCTATACGCTGGAACGCGACAGTTAAGCGAGCCGGAGACACGCGCGCTCACACACTTCCTGCACGACCAGCACGCGCCGCTCTTCACATTCATCGCCTTCAAGGAGGGCGATGTGCTGGTTAGATTTACTCTTAATTCATAAAAATAAGGGAGAAAATGTCAAGCTCATGTGATGCTAGAATCTATACAAGACAATGAGCTTGATAATGTCAAAAAAAATTGTTTGAATAGTGTCAAATAGTCTCACATAGGAAACTATAGTGCAACTGTAATTTAAAAGTTATTTAATATTTTAGTGAGGATTTTGGCGTCACGTGATTTTGGAAACAGATACTGTTTTCTTTTTATCCACAACGGGTTAAGCACTTGACCTTAATCACACCTGATGTTAAGTGAAAATGAGGCCGAACGGCGTACTGACCCGGAAACCCCATCTTAATTGGGGCACTGGCTATCTTATCTCTGACAACCGGAACTCAACAATGCTATTAACGTTGCTGTTTCGCGGCAGATTTAGATAAGATGGTGGTAGCTAGCCAGGCAGACATTTAATATGCCCTGCCACCAACCAAACCGAGTACTAAATATGTACCCCGCTGGGCATCGAAGCCGCGACCTCCGGAACGTAAACCTAATGGTGTTCACATTGAGCCACGGAATACGGAGGCGGTTTTACCTATTAGGTATTACAATTGGAAACTATTTTGCATAATTTTTTTATATCAAAGAGCTCAATTCCAGTGTGAGGATCCCAGTATCACGAACGTCATCAACATCATAGTAAATTAATGTAAGTATAGTGTACCTACTTTTAAAGCAATGTTTGTTACATCGCAAACTCGCATAATCTATGACTGGCATTCACACAAGCGAAACCATATGTACGAAAGTAACGAGAGTTTATGAACCATTACATATCTTTTGTATCGTGCAGAGGTTATAGAAACAACTTAGATGAAAACCGATGTGTGAATGTATGGTGCTTCACAAATAAAACTAATAAATATCTTCGTAGCACTGTGCGATTATTGTGGGCGGGTATTTTCATAATTACAGCTTGTTTTACAATGGATTTAATTGGCTAAAGCAACGTGCAGAGAACTCATAATCAAACGGGTAAAGGGGAAATAATAGAGAATATCGTAGAGAGAGTAAAAAAACAAACAAGCAGTGTCACTGTCATTCAATTAAAAAACTTGGAAGGCATACACAATAGCATATACAATCACAAAGATATCTGCCTTGTTTTTATGAGCTTAGGTATTAATTACCTCAGACAAATTATGTTAACTACGTAAACGAACGCAGTTCGGTTGGTGAAAAGTGATGACGAGTATACTGATTGTAACCTGTACCTGTAACCTTCAAGAGCTTTTTGCCACAGACGTAGTAGGTATTACATACAGGTCGATTTGTGGAAAGTTTTTTTTATATTTTTTATTCACAACGGGTTCCTAACCCTGTAATTTAAAAGTTATTCAATATTTTTGTGAGGGTTTTAGCGTCACGTGATTTTGGAATTCTCATCTCGCATACGTAGATACTGTTTTTTTTTATCCACAACGGGTTAGGATGCCTTTGTTCGAATGGTTTTAATAGTTCGAATAGTTAGAACTTGACCTCAATCACACCTGATGTTAAGTGAAGATGAGGCCGGAGGTTGAAGCGTACTGACCCGGAAATCCAAATATTTGGGGAACTGGCTATCTTATCTCTGACAATCGATACAAGTGATAAGAGAATACCTACTAATTGCCATTAACGCCTGATGCCTTCAAGAGTGTTTTGCTGCTTGCGTAGTATTACCAACAGGTCGGCTCGTGGAAAGTATAGCCTCGTAACTTCGAAGTGTAACCTCGAAGAGTTTTTATGACACATCTAGTATCTGCTGCTCTAACTCTGCTGGTTGGCAATGATGAGAGTATGCTATTGCTCATAACGCCTTGCCACAGACGTAATATTACATGCAGCTTAGTTGGCGGATTTTGATGACAATATTCCTATTGCCCATAAGGCCTATAATCTTGAAGAGTTTTTATCCTAGACGTTGGTGTAGTAAAGCTATTTATACTCGAATCGGCGGTTCCGAGTGTGTTTATGCAACATTGGTGAAGTCAGTAGCTGAGAGTTTATACACTATGATACTGGTATGAACAAGCAAGGTAACCCTGCGATCCTTCACCGAGTTTGATGAAATTTGTTACGAAGGTAACTCCGGTAAATTGATTAATTTTGGCATTCAAAGTTTTGACAGATAACCTCCCAATCGGAGAGGGGTGAGTCTAAAGATTCTGTAGGTGTTTATCGATTTTAATGAAAAAAGTGTCCCTTTTTGTTGGAAAATATTAATTTTGTTGAAGATGAAGGCCTGATTCAGCAAAGTGATCGCTCATCCCCAGCACAATTTGTGTTTATTTGCTCACACCTAACAATCCGCTACTGACTGTACAAGAATTTTTGAATTATCGTCAATAAAGGAAAATCGATGCCCATGAGGAAAAGACGAGAATGAATATATTTATGATTGACTCATACCATATCTACAACAGCGCAATTATCTTTACAGGGTGTGATGTATCCGTACTCACACACAAGAAAACGCCGTGCGTTTGACCATGTATACGTAAGTTTTTCTATTGATTAATCGTTAGAACTTTCATCTAATTTTTAAAGACCTAGCCACCAAGTTGATTTGGGAACCAATATATTTGAAGGTTTTTCCGAAAAAGTGTTAAAACTTTATACAAAGTAGGTATAACATATTAAAATTTCCTTAAACTTAACGCCGCAACCGCAAAATTGGTATATTATAACTTTGGTAAAATTTACATTTTAATGTAAATTTTACCAAAGTTATAGTATACCAATTTTGTGGTGACAGACGGACGGACCCGAGGTGATTCTATTCAATTAACACTATGGTTTTACGTCTCGAGAGTCACTTAAACTTTAAGGTGTATGTAATATTTCTGTGGTATTTTGATAGAGACAACGAGCTTCTCGCGCGGCGTCTGCAGCCTACAGTATCAGTGGGCGACCATACGTAGCCGGCCAGACCTCCGAGTTTTTACGTGAGCCATTTTGTTTTAAATTATCTATTATCTTACTACGGGTGTTACCATGATCGATTGATGTAGATAATAAATCTTTACATCGAGTCACTTTTATGCACCGTCCGCCCTTACCTCATTGCCAAATGCTATAATCCAACTATGAATTTCATTTTTGTTCGATAAGTCATTAAAAATCCTCTAAAATCAATTTATTTCAGATATGCTAATGTTTTATCCACGACAGATTTATGGCTTTGGATAGAACTATATGTTATCGTATTTTATACCTACTTCGCACACCTCTGCTTACAACGTAATCAACTACTTATGGATAACTTTGTTAGAGAAAATTAGGGAAAAAAATCGACTTTACTAGGCTGCCATTCTCTATTTTCGGAGTGTATCATCAGATCTTCACCAAACTTGTTTGGGACGAACCTAAAAGTACTTATAGGTACCTTTAAAACATAGTTGTCGAAATCGGTTTACAACTGACGGAGATGTCGCGGGGCTTGCATAAAAACGTTAAAAATGCATCCAGCTTGAGAACGTTACCCTTTACCTAATTAGGTCCCAATTTTGAAAAAACAAACAAAATTAAAAAATTCAGCACTTTAAAATTTACTGCAAACATTGTGTACTCTGTGGACTGTGGCCGTGGTAAAGAATTAAAATATACTTTCACTGTAATGTTTGTCCTTTTGAATAAGCAAAGAGTACGGAGTTTTTTCTATCTATCCGGAGTCACTGGCAGGAAGCTAGTAATAAATAAATTTGTTACAGCTCTGTACGCCGGCGGTATAGAAGACTGGGTTGACGGTCATTTGGGAATAGACAACACATATACCATTATGATGTTTCGGCCGACAGATTCTTATAATTCCAAGCTTATCACAGAGGTTAGTAAATAAAAATATGCAGATAACAGATTGGTTTATAGCTTTATGGATGTCAATATATTGATATATTTACAGCATGTCGTCCACGAGGCGTATGCAGCGATGGACACGCTGCTTCTTCAAAGCGTAGAGCCGCTTGGGCCTCCTGTAGTAACTTACGTATCAAGATCCAATGGGCATATGGTACTCCCGACTGTAATCGTAATATTTCTTGGCTTAGCGACAATATTTTGCAGCTAATATCGTTCTGTCGAACGCAAGGATGTATTGGCTGGCAACATGCTGGTTGCTACAAAGATGCCAATCACATAACCGATTAACATGAATTTTATTGTAGTCGCTCATTAATTAAGTGTTATAATCGAATACTCAATGAAATGAGAAACGCTTAGTTACAGGATGTATAAAACTGTTAACTTCTGAATTCTGTGTGGATTCTGATAATATGAAAGACAGATCCAGTTGTATGGGATTCAAAACGCTAGTTATATAAAATGGTCAATTATGTCATTGTTACAAGTTTGACTATGGTGAGAATGTTCTCACCATAGTCAAACTTGTAACAAACTTTGATTTGATGATCTGAAATAAGTTTGTTTTCGTTTATGGAAAGATACACTTATTTCAAGTTATCAATGGATTTTATTACACATTGTTTTTTAACAACATGCCTATTCTATAGTACCTACTGGTAATTTTCTATGATTTATAATGATATCATGTGTAATAATTGTGTTATTATTATTATTCATTTCTTATAAAGTAATAATAACACATAATTATTTAATAAATGTATATGCACACTTATTATCTTTAAATAAATGAGTTTATTTTGAGATTAATGGAATTTCATTTTAACAAAATATTAATTAATTACATAAGGTTTTAGACATGGTCACTAATGTGGTTTCATTAATAAAAAAAAAATTGTGTTTCTGCTACCCATCCACTTGACTGACTTCAATGGTAATTAATTTCATTGTCAATTATGAAATTTAACTAATAGTAAAGTTGAACCATCAAATTCGATAAATAACGAAGGAGATAGTAATGGCGTTGCATTATCATTGAAGTAAGACAATAAGTTCGCAGGTATACGTGTGTTTATTTCTTTATCCTTCATTGACGTCGAAAAGGAGTACTAAAATAATTTAAGGCACGATGAGTCGTAGTAATCAAGTTTAAATAAGGACCTTAGTGTAGTACATTTAAATATCTTATAGAAACTACAAATTAAGCGACCTTATCCATGCCTAAGACAATCCTAAGATCCACGTAGCCTGATCTGCGGGAGGCATGTAATACTAGCAGCGCAGATAGGTGTTGTACAGTGTTTTCTAAATGTTAAATAACTACTCGGTCATATGGCAGAACACGTCCAGTGACACTAAACGGTTTTACACATCACATGACAGATTAATAGTATATAATGTCCACTGGACAAACTTCGTGGTGGTGCAGGGCATCACGTAGATGACCAAAGAATTCTATAATAATAATATGATGCAGAAAGAAATTCTGTTACACGTGGAATAGAGTTCAAAAGTCGGTTGAAACTGGAATCGAAAAGCTTTCGTACGAATTCATATTGCATTTATAAATTATGGCGTGGATTAATATTTGTTTGGAGGAAAATTCTAAATATTTGCTTATGGTTGCAGTTATGTCAATATGAGCAACAAATAAAATTTGTACTCAATAACTCGCCCGAACGGTCAAGTGAATGCTCACTGGAGGGTCATTGGTCGCGAGCATTAGCGTCTGACCTTCAGTCGGTCAGCTGAATGCAAGAATAATCTATATTTTATAATTGATTTGTGTTCAGTATGGACAATATTACTCTGCATGCATAGCAATGAGTGGGATTTGCTCTAGACTCATGTTCTTACCGCTTCACTCAAGGCATTTTTTGCACTTAATTACATAAAATATTGTGTCATTTAGTGATCAATATCCAGCTACTCGGCAAAACGTTGTAATCACTTAAGTAAATGTATGAATACTACTACATCAACTTATCTGTAACCTTGTACTGTCACTGTGGGTCCATAAACGGCACCATCTTCTTTAGGCGTGTGTATTGTCATTTAGTGTAGGTATTATGATTTAATTAAAACTGCATATGTGCACTAAAAGACTTTTTCCTCTGCCTATTAAGTATTCATTTGCATAAATTGTAAATCATAGAGCGATTCAAAAATTGGGATTATGTCATTGGGAGATATTTGGAGTGTACCTGTTTTCCATACATGAATGTTATCTACTAAGTACTATATAGCTATTAATCGTTTTAAGTAGTACTAATTATGATGGATGGTCAGACAAATGCGGCATTTGGCGCAGGAATACAGTGCCCGAATAAAGGTTTGTTTATTACGGTATATTCAATATTAATTTATAATTACAGCTATTAAATATAATACTATGTAGCAATTAATCTTTTCGAATAGTACTAATTATGATGGATGGTCAGACAATATGAGGCATTTGGTGCAGGAATACAGTGTCCGAATAAAGGTTATACGTTCTACAATAATTTTGCTAAATGCATTCTTATAAGATTGTATGAAAAAGTAAAAATTCAGTGACTGTCCCCGTGGAGTTTATACATGGAAGAGTAAATCGGTGAAAGTTTTTGTATTTTTTATATTTTGTAGTCTATGTTATTATTAAAGTAAAAAAACATATTTAAATAAATAAAATATGCATTTTCCATATAAAAGTAGGTATTCGACATAATATAGGTATTTAAAAAATAGCCTCTTCCGAAAATATTTCGCGGATCCCAAGTTAAGCATCTTTGACTACTAAATGAGATATACAAAATAGTCTTTTCTTATATGAATAGTAACAGGAAATATATATAGGTGGTGTACATTATTATAGTATAATTGAGCTAACAGATTTATAAATTACCACGCTGCAAATTAAGGCGTGTGGTTGTAATGACGAGCGCCTTCGGTGTAATTTGTTCCTTATTCAGCTTAGTAGTTCGAAGGCCTGATCACATCTATTCTTCGAAACAAAGTAGAACCGACACAAAATTTATATCAACACCATATCTGCTAATCAATTAATGTGATTATATGTAATTACTGATGTAGGTATATGTAAGTATTATCCACCTTAGTGGTCCCTGAAATTATCGTACTGTCATCAAACTATGACGCTTAGGCACTGAGGTACTTAACTACCTATATATATATATATATATATATATATATATATATATATATATATATGTGGTGCTCGCTACCTTCGATACAAATGGTAATATAAAGAATAATACTTATATCAACAATAAAGTCGCTTCTAGATCGCTTAAATACCACGCTTCAAACGTAACATTAAGTGTATATAATATTAACGGCTGATAAACCTAGCCTTTAATTCCAATAATATACTAAAGGCTAATAAATAAATATATCTGTAAGAGACGCATTTTTCATACAATACAAATATCCTTTATTGTACACCAACACTAGTTACAGTATAAACATGGAACTTAATTATATGGTAGATATCTATGCAGATCTTAAGAATGTCTTTGAATTTCTAATCTGCTTAAATCGAAGATTAAGATTTTAAAAAATCTAAAGAATGTCATTGAATTTTTAATAGAATCAACCCGCCTCTAGCCGTGGGTGTGTAAAAGGTGACTAAGGGACTAAAGAAAAAACATCTATAGATTTGCACGTTTTAACGGCGTCGGGCCAACCACCTGTTACGTATGCATTTCTGTAATTCGTAAGGTTAACCGTAGATATTTTTTCAATCATTAAACTCTAATGTTTGGGATATCTCTGACCACCCCATTCGGGATAAGGTCGTAACGATATGTATAAATGAATGTATAAATACAAAAGTGTTCGATAACATCTAATCGTTTTAGCCGATACTGGATATGCAGTTATAAACCCTACTGCAGGTACTTATAAGCAGTCCAACCATAAGTCAGAATGTTTGCAAGTAAATTATTTAATTATATGGACCTACTAATGTTATCGACATGTTTCTTTTGACCTTTTATTTTTTTTATATGAAAATATAAAAGCCCGAAATAATCCCACTAATAACTTATAAAAAACCTATTTCATTTAAGCAAACTAGACCCTACCAACTTTAAACTTTACCGAAAATATGGCTTAATTGTATGTGGGCTATTACAGTTTGTATGAAAACTGGTGACTATTTAACTTTAATATTATAACATGAAAGTTAAATAGTCACCAGTTGTATGCAACGTATTTTATTTTATATATACGTAAAGGTTAAATTATTATTATTTTGAGAATTTTATAGTTTAACAGGAGGAGGACATCTTCCCTATTTTTCCCTGGAAGGTTGTCCTAATCGCGGACGGTTTGGCGATCGCCGATCATCCCGCACCGAGAACGCTGCAGCCCTCACTGATGTTATGCTGTTACGCTGACGATTCCACTGCTATGCATGACGTCGAGAGACAAACTGACAGGGTCGAAGTCTGCCTCGTTTGTACCAAGAGTCTAGAGAGATAAGATCCTGTTGATCTCTATTAATATGAAGTTACTCCCACTACGCGGCGCTTCGACTTGGCAATTATGACCAACCTGTCATTTTCAAGGCTACAGCCGCAGTTCTGTCTTGTCCATTTAGGTACTTATAATATATCGGACGAGTTTTTTTACCGTAAGGAAAAAAATACATTTTAAATAAGCGAAATAGAAGTTATTGACATAGGGTGTTTAATTTTTTTTTTCAAAACCATCAACGGCCCACGCGCCGTACGGAGCTAGATATGTGACTGGCGGGATTCATAGGGTTCCTAACATGCGAAACTTATTTGGAACTCATATTTTTTCCAAGTTTTATTTATTTATTTATTTCAATGATATAATTATGTGGCATACGCTACAAACGCAACCGTCAAATGACGCAAAGCTTTATTCGATGAGGGTTTAAAAAAAATAATTAAACTACCTATGCCAATACCTTCTGTTTGACTTACCTAATATACCCTATTTTTTCCTTACGGTAAAAAAACTCATCCGGTATAATAGAGGTCAGTGTATGATACCCATGGGAGAAGACGGGTTTGTCCAATTTTCTTCTACAGGGAACCCAAAAAATTACGTACGTTATGCTAGAAAGTGGAATTCAGCTATTTTGATAATGCCAAAAATTGTGTTAAATTAGTGCCCAAAAAAAAATACTGAGTTATTAAATATTTCAAAGTGAGCATTCTGGCGTCACGTGTTGTTGGAATCCTCATTCCTCATACGCAGAGACTGCTTTATCTATGATTATAATTTATATCCCAAAAAACTGTCCAGAAATTGTGCCACCGGAATATATAAATCCCATAAATAGTTATTCAAAAACAACTAGTTATTTCGATGTCGTTGTGAAAAGCGGCAGGGCACTATTTTGTACTATTTTAGAACAATTTTATGACATTATCAAAATAGCTGAATTCCATTTTGTGTGTTGTAGCATCACGGACGTAAAAAATGTTGAACGATTAGCTTACTAATCCAAACTTCGTCACTGTTGACCTATTTGATACTACTAATGCGGTCGAGAGATTGAAGCGGCGGCATCGGTTTTTAATATGAACGACCCATAATTTTGCTGTATGTGTTATTATTACAAAACACAATAGTAATAATAATAAGTGCAACGAATTATTCTGGATTCTGTACTGTGTACAACAAAATCTTTCATCACCAAAAAATTTAAAAAACACGTTTGCAAACGCAGCTTTTTTGACCCCCTGCTGCATCTAGCTAGATTAACCATTAATGTAATAATACAATAAATAATTCATTAATTCAAATATAAGTAATTAAAAAATAACCATTACGTGATCAGATGCAACTGTAAATAAAATTGCATTTACTTCGAACCGACAATGTAATTAGAAGGCTATAATACCTAACTATACATATATAAGAGCGTAGGTGGCTCAGTGGAGGAGACACAGTCTCCCAATTTGGGAGGTCCAGGTTCGATCCCCAGGCAGGCCATGTACCAATACGTTTTTAAATTTAATTTAATTACTTATGTTCATTTATCAGACTGCTGCAAACCTACAAGCCTGAGAAATAAAAAAATTCGAAGGCATGTGAAGTCCCCAAAACGCACTGGGCCAGCGTGGCGGTATATGGCTCATACTCCCTAAATATGAGGGAAGGTCTATATCCCTGCAGTGCGGAGTTTACGGACTGATGATGAATACCTAACTAATGAAATACAATTTATTCCTGACGAATTACGTTTCACTTCTGAACTTCAATAACGACGGGTGTTATGTGTGTGACAGCGTTGTGTGTGTGTCCAGTCTTTGTCCGGACGCATGTACTTTGTTTTAAAATATTTATTTCGGACACTTACATCAATCATCTAATCCCAAACTAATAGATACTAGATAACGGATAAACATACATAAATATTTATATACACATCCATGACTCGAGAGTAAATGTTCGTATTAATCACACAAAGGTTTACCCCTCGTGGGACTCGAACCCGCAACCGCACAAGGTCACTTTTCACTACACCAATCGGTCTATCTCAGTGATACGTTTGACTCGGCCGATTTGAGTTCAATTTGAGTGCAGGGTTTTTATATCGAAAACTAAACGATGGGCCAGGCTCTTAGCCTCGTATCATGGAAATCGGTTAAGCCACTTCGAAGATATTTGTCTGTTTTCTCAGGGTTAAATTTACAATTTATAGTTATGTATTTATTTTAAGTATCTTTCTGAGGGTATAATAGTCAGAGTAGCAAATTGTTACTGTATTTTAATAGTGTTACTCCTTAATATAAATATATGGACAGTAAAAACTATGTTTACGTTGTTATACTCGTATGATATTGTACTACAGTATATCTAAAATGTTATGTAATTATATGACCTCAAATTATTTGACGTACCCATTGTTTTAGCTTCTGTGGTGGTAATATATATTGTACCTGTAACATTAGTGAAACAAATCTAGTTATTTGGTTTAGCTGTGGAGAATTAGTTTTCTCTGTACTTATATGATTGCAGTAGACACCTGAGGTAGAAACATGTGATTTATTTTAATTTATTTTTATTTTATTTTATTTGTGTCGTTGTTGTGTTGTTTATATGTGATATTTTTTGTATTGTATTGTATTTTTTGTATACCTAGAAGATTTGTTAAATATTTAATTACGCCATTTAAACATGAAAAAGAATTAATTTAATCTCAATTTTGTGCAATTTGTTTTAAAATAATAGTAGTGTCTTTAGTTCGCTAGTTGGTTTGATTGAGCCTTTGTTTGTTTTGTATATTAAATTTAATATATTATTAAATTTAATATTTATAATATTTCATTATATACAATAATATTCTGTTTGGTTTAGTGGTTAGCAACTCTGACCACTAAACCGAAAGGTTGCGGGTTCGAATCCCGCTAGGGGGATATGTTTGTGTGATGAATACGGACATACCCGAGTTATGGATGTTTTCATTTATAATAAGTATTTATTTACAATAAAAAAATGTATTCATGTCGTATATCAACCATCTGGCATCCCTAACACAAGCCACAATATAAGCAATAGTTGCTTACTGTGGAACTAGATGGCGCTGTGTGTATTTAAAGAACATTGTTACTTAAATATTATATTTGCTATTAAATGTATCAAAGAAAACCGGCGACGTACGTGTCGGGCCAAGCACAGTATGGTTCTGTAGCCATTCTGAAGTACAAAATTATTTTTGCTATTGATTAATTTTATTTTGTGTGGAGTTTCCATAAGATCAACTGTGTCTTCAGATGGTCGACTATCGAGTGATAAGTCGCGTTCCCCCTAAGCGACATTTGTCGGGCGACTTGGAGACATCGGTCGACATCGACCCACGTCGCCCGATGTCTTGTCTCCGTTCACATCAGTTAAGTCGAAACTATCATACATGTCGGGCGAAGTCGGGCTGAGTCTGGCAACATCGCCGGATATCGCCGGGGACACATGTCGCTTGACAAATGTTGTCTAGTGGGAAGCGGCTTATAATTTACGAGTATAAATTAGAAGAACCAATTTAGCTGTGACTATGTTAATATTCATTTGGCTATACAAACGACTATGGTGAGTTATTTTAAAATTTTCGAAATCATAGGTTTAAGTAGGTGTGGGACACACAACTAACAAAAATCACCATTTTAAAACTTGACATTTCGTGAACTTGTATCAAAAAAGTGGTTGTTCTGACCACTTTCTTCAGTATTTGTAAAAGACCTATCAACGATTCCCTATTACATGATGGAATACATTTTTTTTAATACCCCTTTTCAAATAGAAAAGGTATCCTAATTTATTTTTTTAAATCAAAATCCAAAAATCAAAAATATTTTATTCAATGTAGGATACAAAAATATCACTTATTGAAAGTCAACATGCTATTTTTCTTTTTTTAACTACATCGCTTCACAAGGTGTTATGGTTAGGGAGAAGAAGCGACAAGAAACTCCGCAACAACACATCTTTTCAACTAGTCTCCATCCTTACAACAATACTACATCTTATATTTACATATTACAAAACAATAGCAATTAACATAACGACCAGCTAACACCAGACCTCCTTATCGCCTAAATAATCATCTATCCTGTAATAACCCTTCTTACACAGAGTTTCTTTAATGTGGCGTTTAAATTTCTGCTCTGTTAAACTCAATACATGTTCTGGTATTTTATTGTAAAAGCGTATGCTGTGTCCCACAAAGGATGTGCTAACCTTGCTAAGTCTAAATTGTGGAATTTCAATTTTATTTTTGTTTCTAGTATTCAAATTATGATTATCAGAATGTTTGCGAAATAGGCATATATTTTTGCGTACATACATTATACTGTCATATATATATTGGGATGCAACAGTTAAAATACTTATTTCTTTAAACAGATCTCTTAGAGAATCACGGCAGCGTAATTTATATATTGCTCTGATTGCTCTTTTTTGTAGAACAAATATTGTTTGAATATCTGCACCTCTACCCCACAGTAGTATACCATAAGACATAATGCTATGAAAGTAGCTAAAATAAACGAGCCTCGCTGTTTTAATGTCAGTAAGTTGTCTAATCTTACGAACAGCATAAGCAGCTGAACTGAGCCTGCTCGCGAGTGTCTCAATATGCGACCCCCACTGTAGTGTGGAGTCCAAAGTGATGCCAAGAAAAACAGTGTTCTCAACAAATTCCAATGGTTCACTATTCAACTTTAGGTTGTTTTCCCCCTGCCTTACATTAGGTAAGGAAAACTTAATACATTTGGTTTTCTTAGAATTTAGAACTAAATTATTCACAGTAAACCAGTTCGAAACCTGTGAAAGAGTATCGTTTACATCGTCAATATCATTCGACCCTCTCTTTATTTTGAATATAAATGAAGTGTCATCAGCAAACAACACAATATCAACCAGGTTCCGAACTAAATAAGGCAAGTCATTAATATAAACTAAAAACATAAAAGGACCTAGAATTGATCCTTGAGGCACTCCCATTTTCACAAAGGATCCTGAAGATTTTTCCAGATTTACTTGAACTTTTTGAATTCTATTTTCTAAATAAGAAGTTAATAAGTCGAGGGCTTTGCCGTGCACCCCATAATGTTCTAATTTAAATAAAAGCGTTTTGTGATCCACACAATCGAATGCTTTTGAAAGATCGCAAAACACACCGATTGCATCGCTGCGATCTTCCCAGGCATTATAAATATTTTTAATAAGAGCTACACCGGCATCCGTTGTCGAGCGACCGTTAGTGAAGCCAAACTGTTTATCATGTAGTAGTCCATTTGTATTGAAATGACACAATATTTGACCCAGAATAAGTTTCTCAAAAATTTTACTAAGTACAGGTAGAATGGAGATGGGCCTGTAATTATTGAGATCGTTTTTACATCCTGATTTAAAAAGAGGTACAACCTTACTATGTTTCATCAGTTCAGGAAAGACACCTTGATCAATACTCGCATTGAAAATGAAGGCTAAGTAAGGAGCGATCGTAGTGACAATATGACTCAACAGCTTTACCGACATGCCCCAGACATCTTCAGCTTTTTTTAACTTTAGCGTTTTGAAAGCCTTTATAACTTCGAGAGGGTCAACATACCTAAATTTAAGAATAGTGTGGCATTTTTTTACATTAGCTACCATCAATGATTTAGCACGAATTGGTGATGAATCTAGTATTTCAGTAGTTTTGACTGGAATATTTACAAAAAAATTTTCAAAATGCTGAGCTACTTCTATATCGCGATTGATAATTCTATTATCAATTTTAATTGAATATCCATTGTCACGTTCTTTAACACATGACGTTTCCCTATTTATAACCTTCCAGACTGCTTTAATCTTATTATCAGCAATATTTACAATATTACTAATGTATCTGGACTTAGCAGTAATACAAACTTTTTTAAATATTTTTGAATAATTTTTAACAAATTCGCAGAACTCTAGGTCATCCTGCCTAATTGTCCTATCTTCATAGAGCTGAAACAACTTATCTCTACTTATTCGAATACCTTTCGTGGCCCAGTTACTGAATTTAAATTTATTGGTATTTTTAACTTTTTTAATTTGAAAGATCTGTTCAAACTCTTTATTCAAAACATTGAAGAAATCTGTATAAAATTTATCACAGTCAATTGTTTCCGACGAAGGTAAAGGTAATTTATTTAGCAAAACTTCTTTATACATTTCTACTTTTTCTGCAGGTATAGGTCTAGTAATGAATTCTACTGTGGGATTGGATAACTTAATTAACGGAAAAGCAACAAGTTGCCCACAGTGATCAGACCTTAAACAGTTTAGTATAGACTGATCAATGAAATTACAGTTACAGAAAAAGTTATCTATGCAAGTGGCTGTAGATTCAGTGATTCTAGTAGGCTCTGGGAATACGTTGTTTAAATTAAAAGACTTAAATAAACTTATTATTCGAGTAGTTAACGACTTCTGCTCCAGCAAATCTACATTAAAATCACCACAGACTATAACTGACTTTGTCCCTCTAGTTACTAGTTTTAGCACATCTTCCATGACCGACTCAAACAAATTAAAATTGTAAACATAAGGAGGTCTGTAGACGCAAATAACAATGTAGTTCTCCAACTCCACAGATGAAAGTTCAATAGTACATTCAATCGAAAGTGCAACAACATCTTTGCGTTCCTTCGCTTTTAAATTATTTTTAATTAAAATTAAAGAACCTCCATGTGTCTTAAACTGTCGATGGAATGAACTAATACAATAATAATTGTCATTTGAAATAATCATTTCGGTTTGTTTTAGCCAATGTTCAGTAATACATACAATATCGATGGTGTTGTGTTTCTCTAAAAACATCTCTATTGCCAGAAAAGCACTGAATATTTTGATGAAATATTGTAAGTCGATTTGGCTTTTCCTTTGTCTTTTTACCTAGTTTAAATATCGAGACTGCTCTAAGTCTCTCGTCTCAACAGGAGTCACATCCCTATTATTATAAATAATAGGGGATTTGATACCCCTAGAAGGGCCCTCCATTACAAAAAAGGATCTACCATTGACTGGTATCGTATAAATAGGTAAATTATAGGCTAACAACATAGCCAATTGTTTTATATAATATTTTGAAAGATATAGTTTATCTTTCGTTAAAACAAGATTCCTAATAAACTTATTAGTGTCAAAAAATTTAAATTTGTCATTATAGAATATCATATTAGTTTGTAACCTATTCAAATTATGGATATAGTTATTTTCATCACTTGATAAGCAATGTGAATAACCAAAAGCACAAGTAATAATTTTTTTTACATTTAAAGACGCAAGGAATTCAAAATTTGTTTTAAGTTGTTTTTTTGAAACACCCAATCCATTACCAACTAATATTACAATACTACAGTTTTTGTCATAATCTGTAAAACTCTTCACACAATTAAACACCTGTTGATATGAAGCACCTGGCATACACATATTAATGACTTTCTGCTCAGTGTTGAACTGCATAAAACTACCCAGATCTTTACCTATCCCATCAGAGAAGATGTATACTCTAGGTGTTGAGGCCTCAGGAGAAGTAGGCGAGTGACCTGGTATAGCGGACGGCTCCGGTACTGGTATGGGACCCGATGTAGGAGTAAATC
The DNA here is from genome assembly GCA_949316235.1 of Oegoconia quadripuncta. Lineage (NCBI taxonomy): Eukaryota > Metazoa > Arthropoda > Insecta > Lepidoptera > Autostichidae > Oegoconia > Oegoconia quadripuncta. The sequence continues at coordinate 11,770,475 of OX438749.1, forward strand.
TCAGAGTACACGTGGGGTCCACTGCGGAGGCACATATGGATGCAAGCATGGGGTCATTAACAGTTACAGTTTAAGATTTTGTTTCGTTTGTTGACGTCATATCATTTCGAATTCTTAAGGAATTCAATTTCAAATGTCTTTATTCTTTATTGCACAAGAATTACAAACAGATTACAGTCAGAAAATATGTACAAAGATGAGCTTATCTCTAATGTGATCTCTTCCAGCCAACCCTACTGGAGGTTAGAGGAGGGGGAACAAATAAAAAATGCGGAACACAACTACGATACAAAATACATTTAATAATAAACGACTTAAAATATTATTAAAAAATAAATAAATACATATATCTAGTTGCGAGTGTAGAATTTAATCTATTAAAATAAATAAAAAAATAAAATATATATCAGTAGTTGCGAGTGTAGAATTTAATCTCGGTTACGAATCACTGTATTGTAATGATTAGTGAACGACACAATTTCCCTGAAAAAATCAGTTTTTTTTTATGCACGATGGGTTTGTACTTGACCTCAATCATACCTGATGTTAAGTGAAGATGAGGTCGAAGGTGAAAGCGTACTGACCCTGAAACCCCAACACATTTGGGGGACCATCTATCTTATCTCTGACAACCGGAACTATAGTACTCCTCTCAGGTCAGGATGACAGCTCTCCTTTAGGATGACCAAAATAAATTTTCCTTTATAAATTTTTACACAATCACAGTTACAGCACATGAATTCTTATCATTTTCGTTGGCAGAATTAACTAATTCATTATATTTTATCGAATTCAGTAGATATTGTTTAATTATAAATTCACATTACTTAACTCAAATCAATCATCCTTCTAATCATCCTTTACTCGTGATGCGAGTGTAAAATAACAGGTTTACCTTTTTTTCCAATAATGGATTGCAGTGGTTGTGAATAAAATATTATTGTTTAAAATATTTTAATGTATTGATTATTGATAATGTATATACTTATTTATACTTCGTACTATATATATGTATATTGGATAGGTTATGTGGTATATTAATATTATTTATTCAGTATTTTTTTTTGGGTATTTATTTATATTTATTATTTTTTATAAAATAATTTTCAAATGTTGTGTACACTATTTTCTGCCCAATCTAATAAACACTATGTATCTCTAAGGTTTGCTGGTAGAAAACTCTATCGGTGTTAAGCTCGCTATCGTTTTATATACAATGCATATCTCTGTAACAATTTTGTGTACAAGAAAATAAATAAATAAATATATTCCATTACTCTATAGTGATATTATGACGGTCAAAATTGGTTAGTATACTTATCTATCTTAAAATCGCGTATCTACTGAGGAGGCCTTGCTGTCGGTTGTCTAATAAATGCTAGGGTGAGTTAATTACAAGTACTTATATCGACAAAGTGTATGCAGTGTTTTGATGCAAATTATAACGCTACAAATTGCACGGGTCGCGAGTTACCTACAAGGAACTTACTACACGCGTCGGAAGAACCTCCAAGTCAATGTAAACTTGATCAGTTTAAGTCAATGCAATAAAATGCATATTGTAGGTACCTACCTTCTTACTATTTGAAGTATATACAACTTTATTTTTTGATTAACCATGGATTTTAACTTTAAAAGTATATTTATCAATAGTTAAATTTATACACTGATGACTAAACAAATACCAATAATTTTATTGCACAGAAAAGAAAATACAGTAATAGTGAGTTGATAAGACTAGGACGTACAATTTGGCAGACTAAACGCGATCTCTTCCAGGGAACCTTAACCTTAACTAAGGCATATCTTGTGAAACTCACTGGTTTAGCAAAATTTAGCATCGTCTTTCACCGTTCGTTGGCCCTTTTGTAGTGAATCATATAAAAAGTATTTCATCACAAAGAATGTTTCAGTCTAAATGAGCTGTAGTTGACTGACACTGCGTATGTAGAAAGACACAAAGTGGATATATGGGTGTTTACCGATCTTATAAACGTGTGAATGTACCTACCTAAATATGATTAAGTAAAAGGCGTGAACCGTATTGCCTTACATAGCGTTGCTCTATCATTGGTTAATATATTTTATAAGTTGACACGACCGAGTTTTTTTAAATAAGTTGTTCTGATTTAAAAAATTCGGAGTGTAATATGTTATGATAAGGCTATTATATATACATCGCTATCAATAAATAAAATACTATTATCTATTTGGACTTTACAATCAATCACTAAATCACTAAAGTTTTTAGACACAAATTTCTATAAATTTTCTTGTCTGACCTGGTGTTATCAGAAGACTAAGTGATGAGGAATGCGCAGCGCATCGCTACGGAATATTGTTTTGTATAAAACCGGTGGTGATACCGCGCTAAACCCCATTTGGTTGTATATCGCCCGTTGCTCCAAGCGCCAGGCGCAGTGCTGACTTGTGATATCGATTATTGAAAAGTATATGATCGAGTTCAATACATAAACATTTAACAGTGAAAATTGTGAATTAACAAAAATGGTGAGGGGTTTTGTTTGTGTGGTGTTGTTTTGTCGAAGTTTATGTTTTAGATAAATAAGTATTTATGTTTAGATAGCTGAATTGTTTTGTTTTACTTGAACTGCCTTCGTAACTGGAAAAATTATATGGAACTTGAAACGTTAACTTAGGTAGGTATGTTTCACATTAAGTATTTACGGTATAACTGTATCTACGATGCTCTTCAGGGAATTCTAATATATTACCTACTTGCATAATATAATAATTTTCTTGCTAGTGAATGCATCAAAACTGAAAATGGGACTCTGTAGCGCGGCTTGGGAGCTGTTTGTGTCCAGCAGTGGACTAGTTGCAAGCTGATGATAGGGAAGAATCCTTGATGAATAACTAAATAATATCACTAATAAATTAATTAATCAGTTAGTTTCATGAACCTCAGTTTCACTTTGAAAATCAATTTACGAAATGTTCAAGTGCTTATGAAAGTTTTCCTATCAGTGCAACTTGGTTGATTCATACCCTGAAAGCTTTGTACATCGATTCAGTCATTCAATCATATATGACACGATAACAGACCGATTATAGTTATAATCTAACTACCTACATTTATTATCAAATTCGCGCAGATTCCTCTCGTCTCTTTGCTTCAGGAGGACAAATTGTATTTCAGACAATCGCTTCCACCTATTCATAATAAACCCGCTTTGATGTTATGGGCCCGATAAGACCGCTTATTAACATGCAGATAAATTCTGTAATCAACTAAAAACATGATGTACTTCTAGTACCTGTTACCTGGGTGAATATAAGTTGTGTACCTTGAAATCAGATTCTTTTATAATTTAATCTTTTAGATAGATTTTTAGATCATTAGATATGCAGATATAAATACATAGGTATCTATCTATTATAATATCTCTAAAAGGATCTAGTTTGGTAACCCGTAGGCTATTTAATCTATTTGTTATCTCATGGCTAAATCAATACCTATTAATCGCTTAATAATGAGGTAACACAAACGTGTACCTACCTATGTACGTATGTCTAACGGCTAGTCATTCACAAATTAAACTAAGTAATAAAATATAAATGAAGATAAAAGATGCAGCAATAGACCAAAGAGTTGCAGAATGAATATAATATAAATCATTTGTTTATTTCGCAATGAATAGACACAATCGTTAATTACGAACGACCTTTATTAAAACCGATATTACAGCATCCAATACTTGTTGATAAGGTATCAAGTAATGCGTCTAGGGTAAAGACATTAAACGCCAAAGAGAAATTGTAGAAAATATTTGTTAGTTCTAATGTTAACAATTTACACTAGGTCTCAAACAGTCTTTGTTTGATTAGCGTCAAAATTAGAAAGGTGTACATTACTCATTGCATCTTTACTTGTAGATATATGAAGAGTTACGAAACGGAACATTACTAAGTATATTTGCATTGCACATGGTCAATGTGTTGCTAATTTCAAGCAGGCGAGTGTTATTTCGGCAGTGAATAGCACCTGATGGCCGTGACACTGCGTGTGTCAGACCGATCACCAGTCCTAACCTTGAACTATAACTAAAAATTAACGACTAATTTATATTATACAGAGAGTGGCATTCTAACTAGTGCAGTTGATAACATAATTCCAGTTTTAAAGAAACTAATATTTATTTTTTAATTAAATAAACTTAAATTATTGTTAATATGCAACTGCCTACGTGCACAATCTAGATAAGCTTATATTATTATTAACATGCAACTACGTAATATAATATAATAAGCTTATATTATTATTAAGATGCAACTACGTGCACACTCTAATTCTCGTATTGATTATGTTTGTAACTTTCGACAATTGATACACAGGTACATATATACAGTTGCGTATGTTCGTATATCGCAATTACTCAGATAAGATTACAAAGTAGTACATACCTGCATATAGGTAACTACTAAAACATCATCATAACACAATCATAGTAATGCCCAAATCCTTTGATGAACATATCCGACAGACAACGTAAAACCTAGATCCTCTCAATATCATCATATATCATCCTCGTATATAGTATTTCAATTACAAAATACCGATTAAATTCTAAATGCATGTCGAAAGCTATTTTCACGACCATCCAAATCAATATCTGAACTTCGTGAATGTTTTCGACTATCAACTATAGGTATTAATTTATTTTGTTGATTAGGTTTCATAGTGTTGGCCGCGGAAAGCTTACCTAATACTGGGTACCTAATTATTCAAACAGACATACGCAATGATAACATAATGTTATGTAATAAAAATAATTGATAGAATTTCTTTTACATACGAGTAGTTGCGTTTAGATGTTCTATGTATTTGATCTAAGGCGTCCATGTAGGTATGTAGAGCTAATTAATCTAATTGCAAATATTCGGATAACCACAGAGGATGATGCTAAATTATCAATATTAGGTGATGTAGAGTCTTTAGATATAAAGATTAAGCCACAATAAAATGATAAATTATTTCTTTGTCGCTCCTTTGTTGAAATGCGGCACGATTCCTTAAATTAACGTCGAGGATATTTTATCATGCGATATTGGAGCTTATCTGCGGACGCGCCGACCGCCACGCAATGGCCGCCTGATCCTTGGTGTACTGATCACACCATGCCATCAAATTACTCTACATTATAATAATGAATGAACTAGTCGTGCAAAAATAATAAATATTGTGGACACTTGCACCAGTCATCTAGTCCCAAATTAAGCAAAGTACCTACTAGATATTAGGTCCTTACCTATGAAATTGGCGTTTTATATGAAGGATTTAATTAAGACTGTTTTCTCCATACAAACAGTTTTCATTTTTTTTTTGGGAACGGTAAATCCAAATTTAGCAAAACTTTGTGTGTATTATCGGATAACATTAAGTTAAGTATAGGCAGCGTTCATTTTTAAAAGTAACCGCTTTATAAAAATTTCAGGGAATCTAAGAAATGATTATGGGACCTCTGTTCAAATTTTTGTTATTATGTGATTTAGCCCAGAAATTAAAAAATATTTCAGGTGAAACCTTGAAATAATATTCCATTTTCCAAATAAAAAACAAATTTAGATATAGCTTTGAAAATCGCGGAAATTGGTACATATGATTAACGCAGAAAAAAATCTCCAATTTCATAGGTAAAGACCCAATATAAACTATCCATGACTCGGGAAAATATTTACGGACGTGTTAAAAAGTTGAATATGTGCGCATGAAGCTCAGGCAGACAAAAGTTTAAGTTAAATTTAAGACAAAGGAGGCGTGTTTCTAATATTTGCATATTTCAGTCACATCACCATTCACATCAGTTTTACATATCGTAATGCCTAATGATAAGATTATCATGGTGATCTGTAAACTGTTATATTCTTAAGTATGTAAATGAACTTAAATTCATTCGGCATTTCCGAAATTATCATTAGTACCTACTAGTTTGGCAGTAGGTGGCTCGCATATTTTAAGGTTCACTCTCGTGACTATTAAAGTATATACCGGACTATAAATAGCAAAACGGAACCCTTTTGGAATAATCTCCGTGTCTCTCCGTCTATCACCGCCAATTGTTTCAGAAAATATTGTGTTATAATTGTAGAAAATGGGTTGATATATAGTGTTTTGCCCGCCTTGGGTAAATCCATACACTGAGCTGTAGCCTTTTTATATACTGCGGGACACACATAATATTTGTATTTTTTGTACTGGTGTTTTATTGTTTTAGTTGTATTTTTCATATGTAAAATTTGTTATGTGTGTACATGGATGCAAATAAATGCTTATGTAGTAAAAAAATTATGTATTGATTTTAAGAATTAGTTTTGTTAGCTAAATGAAAAAAAAGACCCAAAATCTTTAAAGTGCTATCGGCGATTGTAGGCATATAAACACGTCTTCAAAAGTATCCTATCCTTTGGAAATTTTGAATAATATCATGAACATTAGGAATAACGTGTAAATAGAAGAAACTTATTCAGGTTTACATTACCTTGGATAGTTTTACTGTTACTTAGTAAAAAGTTCCATTACAAGCTTTTTGCGATTTAAATATATTTAATTAATCATAGTTAGGCAGAGATAAAACGAGGCGGAAAGTAGAGACGTGGTCATTACTCCACCGACAAAACCATCGTTCTTAAATTGAAGAGAGAGAAGCAGAAATAATTACGATAACACACTTTTGTAGCTGTATGACATTATTTTAATTGTATACTGTTAGGCACAAGTTAATGCACTTGTCAAAAGTTGTAGATAATTTAATGAGATTACTTTTAGGACTGCAGTAAAATAATTGATAGTACGCAACTGTAATTGTCTGCATCCCGACTCGCTCATTCCCGGTTTTTTTATAAAGGTCCTATTGAATCCAGTCTGTATAAAATATAAAACTATTACAGGCCATCTAGATACCATGTGCATACTAACATGCTAAGACAAATAGATACAACAGTCCCCTAATTACATTTTCAGAGTGAAGGTGTAGATAATGGCGGGTTCGATGTATCACCCGATGATGTGTCACAATCTCCGCCTCCCTATAACGGGAGCACCAGTAATGGGCACCTGCCGTCGACGGATATGGACCTGTCCGAGTCCCCATCGCCAAAGCTAGGGTCCGACTCTACAAGCCCAGCGCTTGCTTTGCCTGCATACACACTTCCTCTAGGAGCAAATGATGAGAAAAAGGTAATCTTGTCACCTAATTAATTTCTCTATTTATAGGTAATGGTAAACGACCAAATGGGCCACCTGATGGTAAGTGGTTCCCATGCCAAAAGGCTTGTTTTATGCAATGGGATTTTGCGCTTTACTTGGACTGCGTTTTGGTATAGTGAAGGGACGCCTGGACTTGCAAGGTGAAGTATGGGTTTTCTGCTTTGCTTAAATTTACCTGAATTCAATAGATGGATTCAATCATCGAAATTCAAAATTTTGATGTGATTCAACGATCCGCTGCCGTATACTTTTGAATCGATATTAAAAAAACCGTAGATCATATGCGAAGTTGAATCGCATTAGCGCTTCCGTAAGTAGCAGAAATATTTTTCGAAGAACGAAGCAGGTGATTATGGCTGGCAGAAAAGTATTGAAACTGTTTCAGCCGATAAATCAAGAATCTTATACAAGGTAGGTCTAAATACGACGATGAATTAAACGCCAATTGGGCCGACTTGTGTTTCAGAAATATGATCATTACTTTCACCAGTATCTAGTTCAAATATGAATCTGATGCAAAGATTTATTGAGCAGATTAATGATGAGATACGGCGAGTTAAATAAATATAAATAAATATCCTTGGACATACACACAGCGCCATCTAGTTCCACTCTAAGCAACTAGGCTTGTATTATGAATACCAGTTGGTTGATATACTACACAAATATATTTTACAGTTATCAGGAATCGGTAGCTTCAAACATCAATAATTGGTTGATTGAAAATTACTCAGACGACTTTTTAAAAGCCCATCATAACGCAGGGAAAATACGGCTTGACCTCGGAAAAAGAATAACCGCGATTTTCTTGAAACATTTAATATAGTGTTGTAAATGTAGTAACAATTGCTAAAAATTAAGCATTTCTAAGAAACGCAACTACTAAGTAAGTAACCTAAATAAGCTAAAGTTAAAATATTTGTTTCTTTAAAAATAAATACTCAATTGATGGGTAATTCTTTAAATTCAAAATATTAGTTCTCATTTTTATTTCTTAAGCAATGCAGCTCGACGACATTTTCAGCTAAAACACATGCATGCCTGCATAACATGATTAGTTTTTTATCCATCATTAGGTTAACTGTATTTAACAAAAGTCTACCTAATATCAGTTAGTATTTATTGTTATTAAGATACAAATTAAAAATAGGGTTTTCTAAAAAATCTAGACTAAGGTTTCGTTTTTTTAGGCTTAATTATTTAAAATTACATCTCTAATATACATCTGTAAGATAGCTATTATATAAGTCGGTACTGAATAATGTCTAGCTTAGCAAATTTTTTACCGTATTTTCCCTGGACCTTTCTGCTAATTTGGAATACGAATGCGAATTCTACAAAAAAAAATGGTATTCAACAAATCCTTATTTATTCTCGTTACATGATCATGTATATTGGTTGGCAATAATAACAGTTTGTGTGTTAGCTGGGATGACTAGTCCGTTGTTACTTCTTACTCAAATTGAAGATTGACGTTCAGTTGGAGTCGTATTGCCTTTGTTTTCAAGCAAGCTACGGATTAAACGAACATTAAATTAGGGAAAAGGTTTTTAGCCACATTTGATAGAAAACGATTCAACTGTTTCGAAGATATTTAGCTGTGTATACCTGAATGATATTATTATGTTTACTTCCTGGGCGGTTTGCCAGATTTTCAATTTATATTATTTAGAAAAGTTGAAAGGAAATCGTTTGGCTTGGTAAGGACATGTGATGAGAAGGGAAGAAACGCATGTTACTAAAAGATTACTGAATGTTGACGGTTCGAAAGGAAGCGGAAAGCCACGGAAAATATGGATGAATTGTGAGAAGGGTCATATATACGAAGAGGCTTGAATGATGAGGTAATGGCTGATAGAGGAAATTGGAAGGAAAGACGTACTGTACCGACCCCAAATAAATTGGCACTAGGGCAGAAGATTAAATTCTCGTGTATGAAGTAAATAAATTGAAACAAGCAATATCAAGCTTTATTTAATTTTTTAAAGTTTAAGTACTCGGTTTGGTTGGTGGTAGGGCATTTTAAATGTCCGCCTGGCTAGCTACCACCATCTTATCTAAATCTGCCGCCAAGCAGCAATGAATGCTAATAGCATTGTTGTGTTCCCGTTGTCAGAGATAAGATAGCCAGTCCTCCAAATGTGTTGGGGTATCCGGGTCAGTACGCTTCCACCTTCGACCTCATCTTCACTTAACATCAGATGTGGTTGAGGTCAAGTACCAACCCGTTGCGCATAAAAAAAAATTGCTTTCCAACCTATACGACAATGGTACTCACACAGTAACACATGTCGGCTACATTTCTTCATCTTTACAAACTCTTTGTGATAATAATATTTCATGTTCAATGAATATATAAGACTTAAAAATTTTAATCGTTTCCAGCGATAAGATAATAGAGTTTTATGTAAGTACATAGGTAGATATTATAATAATAAATATTAAGGTTTTATTTATTTTATCGGCGCAATATTTATCTATTCCAGGGAGATGACCTAGAAGACGACCAGCCGCAAAGAGCGATGTGGGGCAATCAGATCGAGTTCCTCATGTCCTGCATTGCCACGTCAGTTGGTCTGGGCAATGTGTGGCGGTTCCCCTTCGTCGCTTACCAGAATGGTGGCGGGGCTTTCCTGATTCCCTACATCATAGTATTGATCTTGGTCGGAAAACCCATGTACTACCTTGAAACAGTAATAGGACAATTCAGTTCAAGAAATTCGGTCAAAGTGTGGGCATTATCTCCGGCAATGAAAGGTTTATATTGTTTTACTCCTTTTTAATTATTCTGTACAGCAACACTGCATATCACATTTTCGACGGTCAAACTACAAGGTTGACCGTAAATCAACACAGAACCTCTGCGTTTAAGAATTGTTTACGATGTACATTATAATCACGCTCATTATTTTGACATTATGTTTTTTATGTCACGGTAAAACGAGTAAACAGCTCACCTAGTCGAAAATAATTACTATTGCCCATGACAACTGTAACATAGCAAAGAAGGAATCTTAAGCTTCAATAAAGTCTTGTCTTATCCTTTACACGGGAACAAGGATAAGTATGCTAAGATATAGCTTAATTCTTTATTATTTTTATTTTTTCATGCATTAGGCTGAAGGCGGAAGCGTACTGACCCGGAAACCCCATCTTATTAGGGGGACTGGCTATCTTATCTCTGACAACCGGAGCACAACATTGTTGTTTAGCGGTAGAATTAGATAAGATAGTGGTAGCTAACCCGGACATTTAAAATGCCTTACCACCAACTAAACCGGGTACTAAACATGTAACCGCTTGGGATCGAACCCGCGAACTCCTTTTCGTAAACCCTATGTTGCTTACATTGAGCTTCAGAGGCGGTTAGAAATAAATATAGAATAGGACCAATGATCTTTCATTGGTCCTATTCTATATTTCACCTCCTTCTCTCACCTGTTCTCTTGAACAGGTGAATTATCTAATGGCAAAATATGCGACATAAATGAGAATGTGTTCCGGTTGTCAGATATAAGATAGCCAGTCCCCCAAATGTCTTCACTTAACATCAGGTGTGATTAAGGTCAAGTACCAACCGGTCATGCATAAAAAAAACTATATATAACATATTTCTGTAACAATTTTGTGTACAATGAAGATATTAAGATGTGTTTTGTTACCGTAAGGAAAGAAATATTGGTTAAATGAAATAGAAGTTATTGATATAGGTAGTTTAACTATTATTTTTTTCAAAGCCATCAACGACGTACGCGTCGCCCGGAATAACCCAGGGAAAATACGGTAAAAAATTAGCTTAGCTAGACATAATTCATAACCGACTTAATGTATAGTTGCTCTCTTATAGAGGTACGAGTATATTAGAGATGTAATTTTGAATAACAAAGCCTAAAAAAATTATGGCTTCGCCTAGATTTTTTAATAAAACCGTATTATTAATTTGTATCTTAATAACAATAAATACTAATTTTTGTGTTATAGTTAGGCTTGCATGTGTTTTAGGCTGAAAATGTCGTCGAGCTAATAGCTTAACACGTTCCGGGTTCCTATTATGCGAAATTTATTTGGAACTCATATTTCCGCCAAATTTTTTAAATTTATTTCATTAAAGATGCAATTATGTGGAATAGCGTAGGTACAAACGCGACCGTCAAATGACACAACGCTTTATTCAACAATTGTTAATAAAAAATAAATATACGGCCTATGCCCATACCTTCTATTTAATTTACCTAATATGCCCTTACGGTAATAAAACTCACCGGTATAAAGAAAATCCATTAAACACTTCTAAGAACCTTTATAATAAAATCATCCTCCCTTGCTTGGAGAGACTAGCATTATAGCAGTAGTTGGACGCCTGTCCATGATGTCAATTTAGCAACTTATTCATCCCACAGGTACGGGTTGGGCGCAGGCAGCGGTTTGTGGCTACATTCTCTCATACTACGTGTCGATCATCGCTTTGTGCCTTTACTACTTGGCCATGAGCTTTCAAGCCACGTTGCCCTGGGCAGTGTGCCAACCGGAATGGGTCGACTGCGTACCTTCCGAACAGACGGAGAACATCGTTTTCAACCCGAATGCTACCAGTAGTGCTGAATTATATTTCTTGTGAGTATCAGAAGAACATTCATTTGCACAAGGTTATGTAGAAAAGAGAATGAGCTGGAAAATTAACTTTTCATTCGTTTAACTCTCAAGATTAAGGCCAAACTAAATAAGCAAATATTTAGCGGTATAAAAATAAATTAAAAATCAATCGATACTCTTTTATTAATAAAATGATTTTATTTAACCACAGTTTTAATAGGGAACGTTGAATTTAACAACGATCGATCCGATGTTAACGTATACGATGATTTATTTTTTAACCGACGTCAAAAAAGGAGAGTTTTAATAAACTTCTAATATATTATATAAAAATAAATTAATATTCGATTGTATTTTTTTGTTTGTTTGTTACGCGATTTCTCGTCGATTGTTCACTGATTTTGATAATTATTTTTTGTTTGAAAGGATATAGCTAGCATTTGGTGAAGATCTGATGATATACGCCGGAGATAAAGAAGGGAACCTTAGTGTGGCTACTTGTTAATAGTTATTTTTGTTTCGCTAAATGTGCGGTTAATGTCAGAACTAACATACACTCACTGGCATAGCTATCTATCATCACTAATAAGTCAGCATAAAGGCAAAAGCATAATGTTCTAACTTTTTTCTGCGAACAGATCATATCATAACAAATTGAATGCTCAAAAATTCCATTCTCGATAAATATTATTATTCATAATTCAATTCAACTTCGAATTTTCCTTAAACTTTTTTGTAACAAATATTCCAATACACTCATTCCTCGTTTTTAGACACCTAAAATAAATGCTTATGCTTACAGGAAAACCGTGATTCAACAAAGTGATGGCATCGAAGGTGGATTGGGTAAGTGAAAGAGTAAATAGGAGATATTAAATTCATCTAAACATTTAGAAACGTAAGCGTCGATGGGTCAGAGGTTAAGACGCAGTCTCCAGATTTAGGAGGTCCGGGTTCGATTCCCAGACAGGTCATGTACCATTGACTTTTTAAATTTATTTTAATTACTTATGTGCATTATCCGACTGCTAAACCGGTGAAGAAAAACATCGTGAGGAAACCTGTATGCCTGAGAAATAAAAATTTCAAAAGCATGTTAAGTCCCCAACCCGCATTGGGCCAGCATGGTGGACTATGGCCCATACTCGCTCATACACGAGCGAAGGCCTATGTCCTCGCAGTGGGATGTTTACAGGCTGAAGATGATGATACAAATAGAATTTGTAAGAGATACATGAAATTTTTTAAAACGAATTGCGTACCACACGTAGGTCTTCCTATTTGGTACCTGACGCTCTGCCTGCTTGCGTCGTGGGTCATCATTTTCTTCATCGTGGCAAGAGGTGTCAAGAGTTCCGGTAAAGCAGCCTACTTCCTCGCTATCTTCCCCTATGTGGTCATGATCACTCTGCTCATCACGTGAGTGTTAATACTTATGTATATGAGAAATCTTGTTAACTTTTTTGGATTTATTAATTGATGAGGGGATTTCTAAGAAGAATAGTTTCTGTGCCAAATCGGACCATGCATTGGCTGACACATTTACTATTTAGCCAATTTCTTACAGCAAAGTATCTTTCTTGAAGACAATGCCATGTTAGAATTCTTTCAAAAATAGATTTTGTAATAGATAAAAATTGATATAATTTACAATGATTTTTATTTATTTATTTTAACACTTTATTGTACATACATATAGAGAAAAACATTAAAAAGAATGAAATAAAAATGTACAAAGGCCGAACTCATATCTATAAGAGATCTCTTCGAGCCATCAAACCCGTTTAACTTAACAATATTAGACATACATAAAGTGTACACGAAAAAGATAGATAATTAACGTATCTTTAATGATATTATTCGTTGTTTCAAAATTACTCAGCCTGTAGGTCAACACGTTCTCTAAAATTGCTTACACGTATAACTACTTCCAAGTTTTACAACTTCACGCCGTAAATTTTTTACTGCATATCATTATAGAGCGATTGGTTAAAGGATAAATTCCTTTCAAGGTATGACCTAATTTGCAACAAATACTTCCAGAGAAAGTTGAAGTATAGTCATGGATTTAGGTTATCACCTTTTTTATTTTCATTTCAAAACTTCAATTGAGCTGATATTATTAGAATATTTTATTTCATAAATCAATCTATTTTTATCAATTACAAAACAGGTTTACAATCCGTTCTTGTTCGTATACAAAAAATATACAATACAAATACACTTTATTACACAACAGAAACGAAAATACAGTTTCAGAAAAGTGGTAAGAATAGAATATACAGAATATATAAAGATTTTTCATGAAAAACTGTAAACTAAAGTCACAAAGTAGTATTTTAGTTCTGTACAAGTCCTAAATGGCAATACATTTAGGAAGTTAACTAATTAAGTATTAGGAGTTATTAGGAAGTTAAGTAATTTTAACCCCCGACGAAAAACGACGAGTATTATGTGTTTGACTGCGTTTTGTGTGTGTGTGTCCTGTCTTTGTCAGGATGTGTCTCAATAATGCGTGATCCGATTGGAGTGTGGTGTTTGATGAAAATCGGTTCAGCCGTTTCGATAATATTTAACTTTAGCGCAGTTGCTTTCTATACTTCAATGAGATTATTATGTTTAGATTTATTTTCTCAGAGGTTTCCTAAATTTTCAATGTATGTTATTAATCTGCAAACCGGGAGAGGACTTTTAGTCCAGTAAAATACATAATTTTTGTGGTGTAACTTCCTATAATCTTAAAGTTCCTGATTTTTTGTAGAAGGATAGAGTACCCATCAGTAATAGATTAAAAATGTTATCTAACCATTTTAGGTAAAAGGATTTAGTTAAAATAATCAATGACTTCTTTATATTTTCTTAAAATTGTTTATTGAGTCGTTATTTTTGCCCTCGGTGAAATTTTTGATAAATATAAAGGAGTTATTGATCGATTTTTTTTAATAGTTACAGGAGTTCTAAGTATATTTATTCTCTGACGTTAGATGCAGGTGGCATCTAACCGGTTACTCTGAAAGTCTATAGGGGAGGCTTATGTTCAGCAGTCATCGCGCATTCGCAGTTTTCGATTAGCGAGGTTAAGCAATATCTGGCGCAGTCAGATGGGTGACTTCTAGTGGAATTTTAATACGAGTGTTTCCGCGCTTCGGTGTATACGTTAAAAAGTCGTTCCCAGTCGTTTTCAATTGAAGGCTGTCGTACCGGGTCTCAAGAAGCGGCTTAAAAACAATGAATGTCGGGTGGCCGCAGTCTGACACCCACCCGCCAATCCGCACTGGGCTCGCGTTGATTTTCTGTTGATGATGTTCAGCAGTGGACGTCCAGTGGCTGATATGATGTTGATTGATTACAGTGTTCTGTAATTTGAGTTAAGGACATTGATTGAGCACAGTCAAGTCGGTGGGTTTCTTGCGCCGCTTCTTTTCCCACAGATAAATTCCTTTTCCGAAGCGGTAGTAGCTTGGACATACCGACTGACAGATAAATGCAATAAACTTTTTTTATTTTTCAACAAATTATATCATGTATCTTACGTTGAAATTAATGCTTGAAGTTTGAAGTTTGAAATGGAATTGACTATTTTTTTTTAAAGATAATTATTAATTAACACTAATGTTGAGTACACTTATTTTGTGGGGTTAATATTTGTAATATAATTTTTTATGTAAACTTAAAGTACAGTGATCCTGCCGGGGGCCGGGGACGGAATCCTGTTTTTCCTGACGCCGCAGTGGGATAAACTTATCGAACTCGATGTAAGTATTAACAAAATTTTAATTGTTATTATTAGTTTTCAATAATTTTCTAATATTTTACGTAATTTGTTAACAAAGTGTATTTTATTATTATTATTTAAATATATGATTAATTAATGGACACATTATAAGGAAGTGTAAGCTTATACTAACTCCATCGTGCATTTCTTTATGTATAATATTGCATCATCGAAAAATGAGGTTATTCTGTTGTTGGTTTGACATTATATGGCTGGGATAGTATGTTACTATTGTGAAGAAAAAGTGTTTATTCTTTCTCTTTTGTTAATGAGTCAGATTCTTATCGGTAGTGTAATTGCCTCTCTTCTTTCGCAAATAGAATGAAGCAGAGATAGAGGAAAATCAAGACATAGCTAGGCATAAATCAAGTAAAACAAAAGTAAATGTTGCGCATTATGTAGTGGGGAATAAGACTTAAAAAATAATATTAAATATGTATATTGTGAGGGAGAACGAACGCACAGGTGCGCGTCATATACCTACAAAGTTGTTGCTCAACTCTTTAGTAGTTAATTAATGTTATGATGGTGTCCCCAGGTTTGGTATGCGGCCGTCACTCAAGTGTTCTTCTCGTTGTCTGTCTGCACCGGAGCAATCATTATGTTCTCCTCATACAACGGCTTCACCCAAAATGTGTACAGGTGAGCAAACACGGGAACTGTTAAATAATATTGTTTCAATTGATTCAATTATTTCTTCATGATATCTGTATGTATCTAGTAATTATTCATAGAAACTAAACCATGCTATACGAGTGAGCAGCGGGCCTAAAAAACTTCTATGTAATAAACATGTTTGACTCAAATTACTACTTGATCACTACACCATCTCGGCCGTAATTTTCTTTTCTTAGTGGTCTTAGTATCTAGTGTATAAATTAGATAAACAAGAATTCTTATATTGAACGGCAATAGCTAAGTGGAAAATTTTTATTTTATAAACTTCTACAGAGACTCGATGATCGTCACAACACTGGACACGTTCACCAGCCTCTTATCAGGCATTACCATCTTCGGTATCTTGGGCAACCTGGCTTACGTGCTGGATCAGGAGGTGGGTGATGTGGTCGGATCAGGCGGCACCGGGCTGGCTTTCATCTCCTATCCTGACGCCATCGCCAAGACGTTCCAACCTCAGGTATCTACCACATATCTAATGCTTTTATTAAATTCTGACTTATCATGAACACATCAACATCCTTCCAGTAAACTGCTGGACATTTCGTTGGTATTTTATATATATATATATATATATATTGGTATTATATATATATATATATATATATATATATTGGTATTATATATATATATATATATATATATATATATTGGTATTATATATATATATATATATATATATATATATATATTGGTATTAAAGCTGTGCATGGTTAAAGTGTAGAAATACGTAAAATTTTAAATTCTTTATGATGGTAAAAATATCTCAAAAACCTCTAATACGGTCGATTTTTTTTCTTTAGTACAAACGCAAGACTGTTTAATTATTGATAGTTTTTTGAATGTATATATCCCAATTTGGTTGTTGGAATTGGAGAGATTCATTTATAAGTTTTTGAGATATACAAAGCTTCAAAGACGTAAAAATATAGCAGAGTACAAGATACACAGATTTTGTTTTTTGTTTTATTTACTTGTCTCTCGAAAACACTTTTGTTTATTGTATTAAAGATTACATAAATCAGTTCAACACTTCTTATTTATTTATTCCATCATAATTTTTAAGTAGTTCATATCTTGGTACAATATTTACGCACTAACTTCATTGTCAATTGACCGCAATGTAAAATCCGCAAGCGGAGTCTTGGGTGAAGCCTACTCGAAGAATAATTTCGAACTAAGACGTGACCCTTAAATACGGAATATTTTTTTCGGAAAAGCATTTAAAAACTTTACACAAAGTAGAAAATGTAATATATTTTTGACCTTTCAACTTACATATGACATCCCATATACAGACTTTAATTTTTTTCAGTGGATGAGCACGAAACTGTAATTATGTTAAGATCATAGGGGGCCTTGTTTGTTTTTTTTTCAATTTAAGCCCCTAAAACTAGCCCTTAAAATACAAAATTTTACTATACGTCAACGTTACGTCACTAGTGATTGAGTTCAAGCGTAAATCCGTTGTACATTAAATATAAAGATGTATTTTGGCACTATAACAAATTTCAATTAGATTCTGAGATAAATGGCTGTGACATACGGATGGATAAATGGACGGACTATTTAGGTCTAATAAACAATGTTACCGAGATAGTTCCTTAAGTTTTCCGTTTATCTATTTTCGGTCCGGATACATAATAATATAGCGAATTGTCAAATTTCTACAGAAACTTTCATTACGAGCCTACTCTCAAATCGTGAGTTTTTTTTGGAAATGTAAATTGCAGTCTGTCTGTATACATTTTTGAAAAGATTGTGATCTATAGAGAAAGTTGGAGTAAGCGTGATTCTGTATAGTGTAGAATTTTAGCAAATTTTTTTGTAATCGTATCTATCTGTAACGGCCGCTCTCGTTGATGTCTTGTACTACTCTGTGTAAAAAGTATCGGGAATATGTCAATAAAAAGACCCGCGTAAAAGAGGTCGTTCTAATTTTTTTACTGCATGTTGGTAGCACTGTACTGATTTAGCGCGCAAAATTTGAGCGGGATCTGTCATTTAATTTGTTTTAAACTACACTTTTTGTTGGTCATAGTTTTGAGTCCTCGGCGATTTTTACAATGGAAAATATTGTTGAACAAAGAGTGTGCCTTAAATTTTGTGTTTCAAATGATATTTCATGTGGTGAATCACTAAAAATGTTGCGAAATACCTACGGCGAATCGTGTATATCGAAAACAAGGGCTTATGAATGGTATAAGGCTTTTAAAGAAGGCCGAGAAGTAGTAGTAGACTTGCCTCGTTCTGGTAGACCTTCAACCGCTACGACCAAAGAAAACATCGACAGAATCAAGAAGCTAGTGCTCGAAAATCGACGTATGAGTCTGAGAGAGTTGGCTAGTGAGGTGAACATATCTTTTAAGTCCGTCCACAACATTCTCATTGACATTTTAGGCATGAAACGCGTCGCCGCTCGACTAGTTCCAAAAGAGCTCAATTTTGTTCAAAAAGCGCAGCGAAAGCATGTCGCTGAAGACATGGTTTCCCGAGCTTCTACGGATCCGACCTTTATGAAACGTATAATAACTGGCGACGAGACATGGGTTTATGAGTACGACATGCAAACAAGCCAACAGTCTTCAGAATGGCGTCTCGAAAACGAGCCGAAACCCAAAAAACCGCGGCAAAGTCGCTCCAAAATCAAGGTGATGCTGACAGTTTTTTTTGACTACCGTGGTGTGGTTCACTCCGAATTCCTTCCAGAGGGAGAAACAGTGAATAAAGAATATTATTTAGGCGTCATGAAGCGTTTGCGTGAGAGTATCCGCCGAAAACGTCCAGATTTGTGGCAACACAACTCATGGATGCTGCACCATGATAATGCACCATCACACACAGCCATTATAGTGAAAGAGTTTTTAGCGAAAAATTCAACAAAAGTTCTCGACCAAGCACCGTATTCACCTGATATGGCTCCGTCTGACTTTTTTTTATTTCCCAAGTTAAAATTACCACTTCGAGGAAAACGTTTTGAGTCGATAGAAGCCATAAAAGAAAATTCGCTGAATGAGCTAAAGGCCATACCGCAAATAGCCTATGAAAAATGTATGGAAGACTGGGTGAAGCGGTGGAGATGTTGTATTGCAAGCGATGGGGCCTACTTTGAAGGCGATAAAATAAATTTAGATAAATAATTTGTATTTTTTGTTTTATTGACAAATTCCCGATACTTAGTACACTGAATGTATATGGTCATTTTAAGTTATATTAGAAAATCATGAGGCATTATTTACCACGCTAGTCTTCAGGGTTGGCAATGTTCACAAGTGTAGCAGTTTTTAACAATTATGATACCATTTGCATTTCTGTCTAATCTGAGGAACAGGTTCTTTGTAAACATACTGAGGAAAAGAGGTGGGGCAATGCAGGTCCCATCGTGCAAGGTTTAAACTAAGTTCTTAATTATTGTGTTAAGCCATTAAAAAAATATGTATAAAAATAAGCTGTTCACAGTGACTTAAACATAGTTATTATAAGCTTTCCTTTCGCGATTTCGTTTGTGTTGATCTTGAAGTCAAAACTAATTTTTATCACTGTAAAACATTGAAATATGGGAAAAAACTGTGGCGCGCTGCGCTATCCAGCATGTTTTAACAGAACCATCGCCATCGCTACGATTAATTTAAACTTGTAGTGAAGATTGTTAAAATAAGGTTCTATGGATAAATATTTATTATTATTATTATTATTATTAGGAGCCCATACTGTCCCACTGTTGGGCAAAGGCCTCCCTCCTGAATAAATATACTGAAAAAAAAATGATTTCATTGTTTTCAAGGAATTTTGAAAAATGCTGAAACACGTGTTTATTTATAGTAAGGTTTACACATACCAATCAGTTCATATATCCCCACTAATATTATAAATGCGAAAGTTTGTGTGTGTGTATGTCGTATGTATGTGTGTATGTTTGTTACCTCTTCACGCCTAAACCGCTGGAGGGATTTGGATGACATTTGATTGGTAGACAGATTAGGACCTGGATTAACATATAGGCAATTTTTTTTACTGAACCGAGTTTGATGAAATCTTCCTCGCGGACGAAGTCGCGGGCGGAAAGCTAGTATCATGTAAGTGTCATCAGAACTGAACGAGTATGTCGAATTGTATCCACACGGTCTACGGATTTGCGCTGTACAACGATCTCAGGGTCAGAGAGTCATGAAATGACAACAACGCAATGAAGTTTAATTAATAAAGATTATAAAGGGAAGATTTTGTAAACATTCATACAAATTCTGAAAAAGGAACATTTAAACTTTCACTGAACCGAATTAAAAACTTCATAGATCTTGCGCTTTAATTTAATACCCATTTCGGATAAAGGTCGTGACGTTATGTATGTATGTACATATTTTTGTAGGCAGTTGTTTAACATTCAGTAATGTAAATTAAACCCATTTAATTGCTCTCGTTTACGAACAAACATCTATAAATATGGATAGAGAGTTCTACATAAAGCTATAATCGTTCTCTTCTTCAAAAAAGTAGATAATAAAAGTTTAAATACCAAAACAAGCGCATCCCATTAATAACATTATATGTATAATAATTAATTTTGAAATTTAGATATTTCTGTTTTAAAACGTTTCGTGAAAGAAAGAAAGAAAGGAAAACATTTATTCAGCTTACAATGGGCATGTACATGAAAATTATAAATATGTTTACTTTATATGCGAATTGCAGTATATAGACTCGTAACGCGTAAACATAGCTTTTTTGTGAAATGTTGTAAAAACGCTTATGAAAGGCTCGACAGTTCTCTTATTTCAATAACTTTTTTTATTTATCTAGCTATTCTGTGCTCATATGCTAAATTCTCATAAGAATGTATGTTTACCAGTTGTTCTCAGTGCTCTTCTTCCTTATGATGAGCGTACTCGGTGTGGGCTCAGCAGTGGCGCTGCTGTCGACGATCAACACAGTGGTGATGGACGCGTTTCCGCGAGTACGCACTGTCTACATGTCCGCCATCTGCTGCACCATTGGCTTCGGTGTTGGTCTCATCTACGTTACACCTGTAAGTACCGTCACAGTATAAAATAAGAAGTAGTACTACCGTTTCCCTTCGACATCAGTCATATCTCAGTCATACCTACAAGTAAGTACCTACCGTTTCCCTTTGGTATCAGTCTTATTTTGAGTTATACCTGTAACTACCGTTCTCTTTCGACATCTCATCTCATTACCATTTCTTCTTCTTAGCAAGTCGATGGCAAAAAAATCTAATTCTTGAGGACCAGTCTCTTCAACATCACACCTGTAAATACCGTTCTCTTCGATATAGGTCCCATTTATGTCACGCCAGTAAACACCCCGTTCTCCTTAGGCGTCAATCGCATTTTTGTCACACTTGTATGTAGCTGTCTCTTTCGACATCAGCCCTATTTAAATCACTTATTTCGACGTAAGATACATAATTATAAAATAAAGTTACTCTTTATCACACTCTTCTACCAAACATTAACTAGTTTATGGGCAGAAAATATACTCTCTTGATTTTAACAATATTACAATATAACTGTAGCTGGTATCACTTGTTGAATGTCAATTTAAATGTAATGGAAAGAATGATATTACATTTACCTGTCAGTTACTACTACCTACAACTAACTACTACCACTTCGGAAACTTTTCCTGTATGAAGTTTACATACAAAGAGAATTTACACACTTTAATAGAACTACGGGTAAACGAAGTTGCCCTTAGTACTATCGATAGGACTACGGGCAATTTGATTTGCCCGTAGTTCGATTGATAGAACCACAGGCAAAAACAATTGCCCATGAATAGAACTCGGCGATTGGACCACGGGCAATAAACAAACCCACAAGATCATTGTTTGTTCTTTTTTTTATAAAAGTATAGGCATTTCCAGACAGGTTAAATCGTAAAGGTAAGACAGGTTCATTCAGTTTAAATGTAACATTGTAATCTTTAAAGTTATTCAGGTTAACACAATGTTGACGTTTAGCGTGTCTGCTTATAATCATTGCATGATTTTTTAATTCTATTTTTATATTTTAAATATTTGTACGCCATAACAGGCAGATTTTGTTGGACTACCTATCTACAAAATAAGACCTTTATCTGTATACCCAAAATCTAACAAATAAATAATTTTCTTTCTTTCTTTCTTTCTTACAGTTTTTGTTTTTTCAATCTCAATATGGAATTTTTTCGAGTAACACTATTTCTGTCCAGGGTGGGCAGTACATCTTGGAGCTTGTGGACTACTACGGCGGCACATTCTTGGTTCTATTCTGCGCCATTGCTGAAATTTCCGGTGTATTCTGGATTTACGGTATGCAATCGTTATAATTGTAGTTGATAATTTATATATAGACGATTATTGCGTAACAAATAGTTAAAAATTAACAATCATTCTCATTCTACGTGGGCACGTAAAAGAAAAAGAAAAAGAAGTTAACATGAAAAAAATAATTCCAGATAAAAGTATTAGAAAAAGTGTGAACCATTTTTCCCATAAGTGATATTTTTTATGTCATTCGAAAACAGCAGCTTCCATAGATTTCCATTAAAAATGTATAAAGAATAAAATTATACAAAATTTGGAAGCTGGTAGGTAGTAAAGCAAGCAGGTTTATTATTCAGGTAGTCACGGATTTTGTTTACGATAATTACAAGCGTAAAATAACTATTCGCCTTGCCAAGAATATACTTCTTTCTGTTAAATAAGTATATATTATTTTACCGAATGGATTGGCTCTTCAGATTCGGGGTTCTCCAAATTCTCACACCTTAGTGGGATTTTTTTGTGCAGCCACTTCGAATGAGAATCGGTTTGAATTTTTAATGTAACTAATGTTACGTTCCACCTTGTACAATCACATCACTATTTATGTAATTCCCGTTACAGTTTGTAGTTATAGCAGTTTGCATAATGCGCATTTCCCACGACACAAAACTGTGATTCAGACTTTTTGTTTATCAATATAAGCGGCGGCGTATTCCGGAATTATCTACATAATGCCCGCTCGAGTAATCTGCACCGACGTAATTACATGTCGATGCTAAACATGAATGTCAGAGATGCAATTATATCGGACGGAAGGTTATGACTTAAATTTTATTAGATAAGATACCTATATGAATTTCTGCATGACTGGTATTATAAACAAAGATATCACATGTGCTGCAACAATCCACCAATACCGCCGAGCCGTATATTGGATTAAAGGAGTTTTCCTTTTAGTGCCGACTGCGGTGAAATTTATTTTATATATTTAACACTATAATGCATATAAGCATACATATTAAACAAAACAAAAAAAGAGGATAACATTACAAATAACAAAAGGCGAACTTATCTCAATAAGAGATCTCTTCCAGCAAACCTCAGTAAGGAGACAATTGAGGAGTACCTTAAAAGTAGACAAAGAGTATACTCACAAAAACAGAAGCTTAACGAAGTTATAAACAAACATACAACTTTTAAAGTAAATTAAATAACCAAAAAGTCGACAACAAACCCATAATTCTTATATAATATTGTTGTTATAATAGAATATACTTATATGTTCACAGTTATAGTAGTAGATGTCTCTAATATTGGATTGTAATCTCTACCGCAAACACAAATAGATAGATACGATTCACACTTCGCGGGATTCGAACCCGCAACCGTTGGTTTCGCTGACAGGGTCACTATCCACTACACCAAGTTGTGCTGGAAAGTCACGGTACATTTTTGAAAAGCGTAACTATTACTGAGAGGCTTCGCTATTCGATCCAGACGTCTTTTTTAATAAGAGGTAATTATTAAAAAAAAAAAAAAAAAAATTATTTATCATTTATTGCACACAAGAAAAAAAAATATTAGAATGTTTTTAAGGCAGAAATGTTAATTTCATCGTTTCTTTGACAGCGTTCATAGCTTGTCTGATCCTAGCAGGATACTGTCGTTCCGATCTTTACCCCTATAAAGTGTAACATTATTGTGGCCCGACTAGTTAGAATTATACTTTTACTATCTGATATATTTAATATGATACTTATTTATTACATTCGTTACGCCAATTGTAACTGTTTCAATAAAAACTTAATATTGTAACTTTGAGAAGTAAACATATCTTTGGAATCGACTGGTACCTACTTACAATTGATATTAGAAATTATTTATCAATTTTTGTTATTGATTGTCCACGTCAATAATTCAACAAACGTTTTGCAACTTTACTATAGTTTTTTGATAGCACTTCTGTTTCTTCAGGGAATATTTCCACTATCGGGAACCCACGTTCAACGGTGCGCCTACATTAATTACCCCCCTTCGCCATTCGAAAAGTTTTATTTCGCAATAAAAATTCTACGCTATTGCTTGTCCAACGATGTGACAGGTCCCTCCCAATTTCCTTATTTAGAATTCTGTCCCGATTCCTTAAATAAAGTCTAGGTTCAGTAGACAACTAGAGACAGGCACAGAAATCCTTTATTCCAAGAAGTTCCGTGGCGGAACAAGTGAGACTTTTTTTCCCAATAGTTTTAGTTTAGTTTTTAGTTTATTGATTATGAGTAATATTTCAATATTTATCGACGAAAATTTTGTTTAACTAGTCTATTACATTTGCTACCTAGATAATTAATCTTATAAAAAAAAATAAACTCGCCCCGAATACAGAACCTCCTTTTTTGAAATCGGTTAAAAATATTGTATGTCACACTACTGTTGATTTTGATGAAATCAGTATATCGAAATGGTCAAACTTGCGTTTAACTAAAACGCGGGACAGTGATGTAGAAATTCAATATCAGAATGCCTACACCTAAACAGATCAATTACTTTAAATCTGACAAATCAACTATCTGATCTGATATAATTTAGTAATTATTGCCTACTCTGTCTGAAGGTTAATAATCATGCTGTGTAATGATAATCGGGGTTGATAGATTAATTAGAAACAGCCATTAAATATGCTATTTCGGAAAGGGAAATATTTCTAAACAACAGCATACAATGTGGTTGAGTTGACTGATTCATAACAATGCGTTATCCATATAAACAACATAGGCTTTACGAATCGGAGGTCGCGGGTTCGATACCCAGCAGGGTACATGTTTAGTCTACTCAGTACTCGGTTTAGTTGGGATTAGGGCATTTTAAATGTTCGCCTGGCTAGCTACCACCATCTTATCTAAATCTACCGCCAAACAGCAACGTGGTCGTGTTCCGGTTGTCAGAGATAAGATAGCCAGTCCCCCTAATAAGATGTGGTTTCTGGGTCAGTACGTTTCCACCTTCCTTCCACGTTACCTTCGGCCTCATCTTCACTTAACATCAGGTGTGGTTGAGATCAAGTGCCATTGTGCATAAAAATAACTGGTCATATCCGTACTACACAACTTTAAATTTAAATTGGTATGAAAAATACAAATAGTTTTTTTTTCCAAAAATTACTTTATGCTTTCGCGATGGAGTGCATTCCCATTCCCATTCCCATTTCATAGATAAGGGGCAGATTCCACACTAAATTCAACGTGGATTCAGTGGTCGTCCGTGGAACAACGACTGTTCTTCACCCCTAAAGAGTTTAGCACTGAGGGCAAAATGGTTGTCACTCAAGTGATTTTTTTAAGAAATTACGTAATTAAATTAAATTTAAAAACTCATTGGTATATGGCCTGCCTGGGAATCGAACCCGGACCTCCAAAATTGGGAGACCGCGTATTAACCGCTGAGCCATCGACGGTCAATACAAAGAATTTTTAACATAAATGATAAAGTGGGGGTCTTATCGCTGATAGCGATTTCTTCCAGACAATCTCAGTTATAAAAGCATTTAATAGGTAGCTGAATAGTGCAAAGTAAAAGGTGAATAACTTTAAATATCAGCAGGTACATAGACGATACATAGAAAATATATAGGTATAGTAGAATACATAACAAAGATAAACACTCACTAAAATAAAAACACTATAACCATATAAGTACAATAATAAAATACACTTACATATACATATAACAGTACATACAATTCATTAAAGAGATAAATAATATTCCTTTAGACGCAGTTTAAACACTGCAAGTGATTCTGTGTGACGAATATTTTGTGGTAGTGCATTCCACAACTGAGCAGCCCTAATGCCAAAGGATCCCGAGTCTCGTCTCGAGCCAAAGGATCGAAGGATAGTCTTTCGGGGACATAGGAACGCAAGTACAATTAGAAACTCACATTATCACTGTTTACAGGTCTTGAGAACCTTTGCCTGGATATCGAGTTCATGTTGAGTCGGCGCACGTCAATCTACTGGAGGCTCTGCTGGGGCATCATCACCCCTGCCATGATGATCATCGTGTTTGTATACGCGCTCATATCGTTCGAGGCGCTGCTCTTCGCAGGCCACTACGAGTACCCCACGGCTGGATACGGTACGTCAGTCTTCCAATGAATAACGCCACTCAAAGTTTTCGTAGTTTATACGGTCAGTCAACCATATTTCTGGATATAAACAGAGAAGTTCTTTCAATGCAAGTTCTCTATCGATTTTATGAATTTTAAATTATTGTATCTAACGTCTCGCTACGCACAGACCACAGAGATCTTGCTACGATCCTTCGGTCTCTGTCTACTCCAACGAGAAACAGGCATGGTTTAATGTATGTATGTATATGTATATGCTAATCCATTCCAAAAAGTCAAACCACCACTGAATTATCTAATTTAAAAGTAATAAATGGCGATAACAGTGATCGAGGTGATAGTGTTCCGTTTAGCTATTTTTGATGAGAAGCACTAGATTTTTTTTTATGGAATAAAACATACATAATGATATCTAAAATATAAATGGATTGAGAACCTCCTCCTTTTTTGAACTTGGTTAAAAAGTAATGTTAAAATAGAATTCGATTACGGAAAAAGTAACGGAAAAGTATGAAATTGCAAAATATTCTAGTCTGAAGTCGGAGCATAAAAGTGCTTCCTCTAGACTTACAGTAGTCGTGTTAATAATACTGAAGCGAATTCCCAAAATGGCCCTTCATCATCATCATATCAGCCACAGGACGTCCACGTCAATGGTCCTTCGGTTCTCGCTAATTAAAATATTTAAAGAAAAAGCACTAACTCATTTATTTCTGTAATCAGCAGTATCTTATATTGGTGTGTATATTTCAGTGGCTGGATACTTGATGTTGTTCCTCGGTATAGCACTCGTGCCCATCTTCATCGCCACCACTATGTACAAATACAGAACCGGAAGATTCCTTGAGGTAAGAAACAAAAAGTTTCGTTTTATTTACAATCTGATATTTTGAAGAAGTCGTAATAGCGGTTTTAGAATTTATTTATTTCGGGGTTAAGTTTAATGTTTCTTCTCGTGGGTCTCATTAAAGGCGACTAAGGGACGGGAGGGAGCTTAGTAGTAGCTCAATGATGGGCAGCAGCGCCTCCTCGGAATTGTGGTTAATGCAAATTCTTCTATGGAAAGTGAGGTAAATCGCGCCATGGGAGAAGCTTGCGTCCAATAGAGAACTTTTATAGACTGTTGATGTGATTGTGAACAAGAAGTTTTTATCATGTATAATCTGTCAGTCCTATCATTTATCATTTGGAGGAGCTAAAGCAAACACTAGGAGTAGGTACTAAGGTCTGCTCTCGGTCGGGTGGGTAATTTTAAAATTGTCCCGAATTTGATTGTTTTCTGTATAGTGCTTGCAGAATTGGTTACCTACAGGGCGACAGAGAATACTCAATAGCAATCGCTAATGCATTCATGCTAATATTAAAAACTAGCAGGGCTAGCACAAGTTATGTGAGGTGACATATATAGCGCCTCGACAAAGATTTCCGTATCTCAAATCTTGTCTTTTCGTAGCACAACTTGACAGATAAAGAAAATTAGCGTTATATAGTATAATTGGAGATCACATGGCTATCACAAAGGCGATATACAAGCACATCCTTTCATTCCATGTCTCTATGATATTGTATGACTCTATCTCTCTAGAGTCGCGCAAAGTGGTGCTAGCCGTACAGCTATTGAAACCTTATATCATGCTATCCTTCTTAGTCGTACTCGTCGAATTGGAACACGATTTTAGATTGTGGTGTTAATCTCTAAACTTATCACAATATTGAATTCTATAATGAGAACCGGCCATTAGCGGTTGCACTACTTATTCAAATACAGGGTATCCTAGTTTGAGGTCATGTCGACGATTGGAGTGTATTGTTATAGTGTGTATATTATTCATTTATTTTTCTTCTTTTCAGACTTTGAAAGTATCGTTCCGCTCCAAGGCCTCCTGGGGTCCTCGGTCGCCTTCTGTGCGTAGAGATTGGGTCCTGTTCAAGCAGGCTGCGAAAGAAGAACGCGGCGTCCGCAGCAAATTAGGCCACATCGGGATGAGTCTGATAGGTGGCTACGGCCGAAAGTAGGACACATACTTAGATATTAACACTTCGATACGAGTACCTACAAGTTACAGATATTGACGATCAAAGTAGATGTATGTACATCTACAAAAGAATCGATGTAAATTGTGATCAATCAAAATCCCACATTTTATCTAACATAAGTGTTTAGATCTTACAGCGATGAAGTTCTTACCCCATATTGTTCTTGTTATTTGCTCTCTTTTCAATTTTAACGGTTTCTAGTTCAATGTTACGATTGTTTAATTGACGAATTATAAAATATTTCACTGAACTGTATCACTGAGCTTTTGTGGTGATTCTACATATGTAGCGATATCACATATAGTGGCATTTATGACCTATAAATAAAGAACTTAATGTAAATAGTTATTTAATAAGCTAGGCTGTGCATACAATCAGTACAACATAATATTAGTGACTAATTAATTTAAAGTAATTACCTCTATTTTTTATATTTATTATTGCAATAAAATGTTTTAATAAAGATAATATTTTTACTTCCACCTCGATATTTTTAATTCTCAAAGAGTTAAGATAATAAAAAATAAGGGACACAACAACACAACCTCTCGCCTAACTTATTTTCAGCTGCGGTATCCAATAATGTGAGATCGTGAACTCTGCGACCTGATGCAAGTAAAATTGTTGCACATCTACGAGACACCTCAAATAAATTTAAATCTTCAGAAAAATTTTCTTTTAACCAATCTATAAATTGACAAGGATTCCAAACCGGGCTTTAGGATTTTTGTATTGAAATGGCTTTCAAGTTATGTCTTATGTATAATATCGTCGCTTAATTTTCTATCGATATAGGGTTCACAAAAGGTTGAAAGAACTGATTTATGTAACGCTATTGTATTATAAGAAAGTCCCTCCTCGGTGGATATGTTTGCAAGAAACTGTGCTAGGTCTTTAGGAGTTGGATTATAAAAATTTATGTTATGGGCGATACACGTTTCCAAGCGGGGCGATAGGAAACCTAAGTGGATTTTCGCCAACTCGACTTAATTAATTTTCTCGCGTCATCCGACGGGAGTTAAGAGGGACTCCCACCCCCAAATAGCCATGCCTCCAGCTCTAGATCTGCTAAGTCTGGCGGATTTTCAAACGGTGGCATAGAGCTCGTGCACGTAGATCGGTTCGCCAAATCGTTTCCATCTCGGAGCTATGATAATGAACATCCCCTGCGATATGTTCAGGTGTTGTAATACCCTGGGAATTAGGGACAGCGGAGGAAACACCCAAGCAAGCTGATAGTTCCAATGTCGACTGAACACATTGTAGAATTTGGCTTTGGGGTCTCTTGGGTCCATATGACATAATGATGAACTACATGAGCTCGATCTGATGCGAAAAGGTCTATTAATGAGGTTCCCCACCTTCGAAAAATTTACCGACACATACACGACGACAGATGCCATTTGGATAAGTCTTTGCCTCTCAATAACCGATCTGCAATCGTATTTTAAGCTCCTGGTAGATGCTGCGTCTAAAAACTGACTCCTAGGGAATTGGCAAATAAGACAATCCTTCGAGCCTCCTCTAACAGTGACAGCGATCTGGTTCCTCTTTCGTTTTTAAATATGCCAATGCTGCCCAGTTGTCCGACGGCAGATGACCGTTCGAATCACGAATGACATGACGGCAGGCTGTTAGAGCGCTGAAAACTGAATGAAGCTCTTTTCGATAGGAATGCCAAGTTTCTTGCTCCTCGTTCCATCTTGTCCAGTCGTTCATTAGTGCGCATCAGCCAAAATTGGCTGCATCGGTGGTTTATTTTATTTTATTTTTATTTTATTGATAATACAGAATCAACAGCATCATTATAAAAAATATAACATAACTTCGATATCAGAGGTTTTTGTTGTATCTCCGAGCTTTTGTTCACATTCTTTAACCACCATCTCAGATCGTCTCTTACAGGCAGGGAGACTTCGAAGATGGCAGGGACTTGACCGCTGGATCTTGCAACTTAATATTTTCAGTTGACGACAATGCAGCCGAAATTGGGATCGACAAACCCTGCAAAATTCAATCTCCATAGGAGGGACTTCACTCACTTGGGAGAGCGCACACCTCTCCAGAAACCGAGTCACTTCTTGGCATATCTTTGTAATTTTCTGATCCGGCAAAAACTTTCGATTGGCGTTCGTATTCCAGCAAACGCCAGCAAACATTTTTGGTAATTCAAGTTCCATCCTAGGTATTACAGTACATCGATTATACTGGATGAGTTTTTTTACCGTAAGGAAAAAAATAGGGCATATTATGTAAGTGAAATAGAAGGTATTGGCATAGATAGTTTAATTATTTTTTTCGAGTCATCATCGCTGCTTGTCTTTCGCTGGAAAGTACTTCATACATGACGAGGACATTAGTATTCGAATCCAAACTGTTAACACATAAACTAAATTATTGATTACACAGTTTTCTGTCTAAGTTAATTAAAATAGTTTTTACAATAATAAGATTTTTATTTATTGAGATTTTTAACGCGCTTTTATTAGTTTCACTTGTAACTATATAAACAAATCTAGATAAATATTTGAAACCTTGGAAGTGTACCTACGTAGGTAGGTAATCCGAATCACAAAACAATAATTCGGTACCTTTTTTTTATGCACAACGGGTTGGTACTTGACAATCACACCTGATGGTAAGTGAAGATAAGGTCGAAGGGAGAAGCGTACTGACCCGGAAACCCGAACACATTTGGGGGATTGGCTATCTTATCTCTGACAACCGGAACACAGCAATGCTAAACACATTGCTGCTTGGCGGCAGATTTAGATGGTGGTAGCTAGCCAGGCGGACAGTTAAAATGCCCTACCACCAACCAAACCGAGTACTTAAACGTGTACCCCGCTGGGGATCGAACCCGCGACCTCCGAATCGTAAACCCAATGTTGTTTACATTGAGCCACGGAGGTACCTATTTTTCCCTCGCATACAATCTGTTGGCTTCATCCGAATTCTGCTCAAATTCCATGACCAACTTCTTATTACGAGTAAGTAACGACTCACCGGATCTTTCCAAGCGTAGGTCGACATCTCTTCTAACTAATATTTATAAATGTGAAAGTTTGGAAGTTTGTTTATTTGTTGCTCAATCACGGCGAAACAGATGAACGGATTTGGATGAAATTTGGATTAAGACATAGAATCAGATATTTTTTTCCCGATAAAATGAGTAGTTCCCGCGGGATAAACAATCTTCCGCGATAAAGTTTTTCTACGCAGGCGAAGCCGCGGGCGTAAAGCTAGTAGCCTTATATTCGTAAACCAATAATCGTTCGTGATAATAGATAATCAAAGTCACTCACGCTAACTGATATCATTGATTGGTTTTGTACACTCTTTGGTTGATATGCTAAGTCGTGGTCCGTCTCCTTTGACAGCTCGTAGCAAAGACTAAAAAAAATTGTGCTATAATTCTGTGACTAAAGTTTAGACGGTCATTTGACTATAAAAATTTAATATCCATGCATCTGGCATACAAATAGATTGAAATTTAAAGATTGACGCCATTGTGAAGTCTCCAACCCGCATTGGGCCAGCGTGGTGGACTATGGCCTATATCGACGATATTTGACGACCTGTTTGGTGTAGTGGTTAGCAACTCTGGCCACTATACCAAAAGGTTGAGGGTTCGAATCCCGCTAGGGGCATATGTTTGTGTGATGAATACGGTCATTTGTACCCGAGTTATGGCTGTTTTATTTATAAAAAGTATTTACTTACCAAAAAAAATTATTTATGTAGTATATCAACCATCTGGTATCCACAACACAAGCCTATAGTTGCTTACTGTGGAACTATATGGCGCTGTGTGTATGTCTGAAGAATTTTTTTTTTTTATTTATACAGGGCGTCCCACGGCTATGCCACATGGAGGGAAAGTACCTTGAATTTTGTAAATGGAACATTTTACTGAAAGAAGACATTATTTTAATTTAAAAAACAATTTAAACTGCATTCATAGATTTTTAAATAAGTACATGGTTGAACCGGGAATCGAACCCTTTATTTATAAAAAAAAATTACCATGTAGCTTTATCATACCGATCGAAAGGCTTCATCATAAGGATTATTTTTTGCTAAATAACATAGTGTCAGAAATAAAAGGAAGATCACGAATTTTAACATTAGATGTGCAATTGTGTTCAGAAAAATGAAAAGCTGACATTGCCGTAAGGACATACAACTGACATTATCATTACTAATACTAATTATCCACTCGAGAAGTATGCATCATTTCCCTATTATAATTTAAGTTCATGATAAAATGATAAAGAGATACGTAATTAGTAAGTAGGTACCTGGTTGTATGCCGTATCCTGAATCTGCCAAAAGACGCGTAAATGATTTTCTCCATCGCAATGCGGCTGGCTGATTAGATTTTTTTTTATGGGGTTATGTAAAAAATTTAGTTTACAAGAACCAGTATCAAAGTGTCCACGAGCTACAAACAGAACTTCGACGTATTATTCTAAATATCTACCACAACATGATCAAAAAATCGACAGGGAGCGAAATAATCAAAAGAGTGCGACTTTGTATTGAACAGGAAGGGGCTCATTTTGAGTATTTGATAAATTGATTAATTTTGTATTAAAAATGTTAAAATTCATGGTCTTCCTTTTATTTCTGACACTATGTTATTTAGCAAAAAATAATCCTTATGATGAAGCCTTTCGATCGGTATGATAAAGCTACATGGTATTTTTTTTTTTATAAATAAAGGGTTCGATTCCCGGTTCAACCATGTACTTATTTAAAAATCTATGAATGCAGTTTAAATTGTTTTTTAAATTAAAATAATGTCTTCTTTCAGTAAAATGTTCCATCTACAAAATTCAAGGTACTTTCCCTCCATGTGGCATAGCCGTGGGACGCCCTGTATATCCCTGTTTATGGGCTGATGTTGATGATTATATATGTAGCAATGTAGCAATATGGAGGATCACGTAACCGTGCCGTTTTCAAGGATACTAGCACCACCAGGTTCACTCTTACACTCAAGCGTCTTCAAACCGCTCAGCCAGCTCTGGTGGTTAGGTGAAGATAATTTGACGCTTAAGTGTGAGGTATTGAGCACGCCTAACACTTCCACTGCCGAATTCAGCTTGAAATACTAAGGTTGACCTTAGCACTTCATTCGTTTAGGAGGTACACGCTGATGATGCAACAAAATAAAATCTCTATTTAATTCTATTATTATGAGTTTTTATGGTTTTTGAGCTTAATTTGAATTAGGAATATGGAGAATTGTCAGTGTCAGTGGAAAAAAGAAAAGTACTTGATATATCACAATTTGGTGATATGGTTGTGTAGAATATGATAAAATATTTATATAAAGTGAAAAAGTGGATTAATTTAAATACAAGAATATTTCACTACCAGTTCTGAAGATCCTTTTACTAAGAAAGAACTTGAGCATTCTGCTACTTGTGGATTTGCCAAGGCCTAAAGTACACTTGTCACTGCGAGGCCTAGTGACATTTGTGAATTACTCTACTCAAACTGGATTCTGATGGTAAATACAAAAAAGCTTACAAAGTGTGCATTTGTGAACCTTCTGTTTGCTATTGGATTTTGGTTTTGGCCACTTCTCGGGATACGTGCAAATTGTACAATTATTTTTGTCACAAAAATTATTGAACTTTTATTTACAGGTAGGTATGTGCATAATTGGTTGTTTTAAAGTAAATTACATCAATATTGTTTAATTTATTGAGTTTTAAGTTGCGAAGATAATTAAATAGTGACGGTAATGAGAATTGCTTAGATGGTAAACAATAGTATTTAAATTATACTTTCTTATCAGATAGACGATCTACCAAAACAGATAAATAAAAATAGTGTAATCAGTCGTACCATAGATATAGCAATACTACACCGAGCATCGGCAACGCCCACAACCATGCCAATAATTAGGCAACATCAAAAACCGATATTGATGATCTGTAATATAATTGATATAATCTGAATATATCAATGGCAAATGCTGAATTGATGGATTTATTGACGGAGGATGATGAACACAAGGACCGGATCGAGGACTCCACAATTACAGATCCACCTAACTCTCAAATATGAAATAGTGGAAAGAAATATTATAAATTGTATTAAGTCTTATCATAGTGGGCAATTTGTTAGGTTTCCTCTACCTGAGAAAACAGTTTCATTTCAAATTAACACGAGACCCATCACTGAAACTCAGATTAAAACATTTAAAGAATTCTTATTAAATATTATTTTTAATATTGATCTCGTACACCATGACCCAAATCATAATTTTGCAGATTTTTTACATTCGTAACCAACGATTTTGGCAACATTTTTAAAACCAAAAAAATAAATTCAACGATTGGGCTAAGAAAAGTAGGGACACACTTTATGATTTATATGAGCAAAGATCTTAATATAATATTGATAATCAAGATCCAGATTTTAAGGGGCATGTAAAAAGGTATTCACAATTTTTTAAAAAGGTTTGTGTTAGTGCTAAGTCAAATGGCATAGGCACAACATCAGAAATTCGTCTAACACACAAAAAGCTGTTTGGAATGTAATAAATACCGAAACAGGCGAAGTTAGGCCGGGTAAACATAATTATACAATTGCAACAGATACCGATGTAATAAGCTCAGGCAGTGAAGTCGCAAATACATTTGAATGTTTTTACTGATATCCCGTTTAAAGTTATCTAAAACAAAATTAAATGCTACTCTAGCAGAAGCAGGAATGGAAAATGTTAAAAGTAGTCCTGAGCAATTTAAGTTTCATCATGTTGATCCTCAAACTATTGTTAAGACTTTTAAATCTCCCAAAGAAAGAACGCTGAGGATCTTTGGCGTTTACCAGTACGGCTGGTTAACTCTGTGATAGCTTTACTGGCCTCCCCTCTGTCACATTTGTTTAATAAGTGTACTAAGAAGCGGAATCTTTCCGGATCTAATGAAAATTAGTAAAGTAGTCCCATTATTTAAATCAGGGGACAACAAGGACCCAGGTAATTTCAGACCAGTATCTGTTCTTCCAGTATTCAGTAAAATTTTTGAAAAGATCATGTTAACCCAAATGCTTTCACATTTTAATGTTAATAATTTGTTCCATCATCAGCAATTTAGCTTTACCAAAGGAAGAAATACTGTTGATGCGGAAGTTAGCTTAATTAAACACATTTTAATGTCTGGGAATGATCCCAAAATGCAATTGGTATCTTTTGCGATCTATCAAAAGCGTTTGACTGCGTTGATCACAAAACCTTATTAATGAAATTGAAACATTACGGATTTAAAAATGACAGCCTTAGCTTAATTTAATCATATTTAGAAAAAAGGATAGATAGATGTAAATGGCATAAGATCACCAGGATCTCAAGTAAGGATAGGCGTACCACAGGGCTCAATATTAGGCCCTTGTTTGTTTCTAGTGTACATAAATGATCTACCATTTATGGTCCGTAGATTGACCGAGATTGTACTATTTGCTGATGTTACATCTTTAGTGTTTAAAGTTGACAGGAAAGACAATGTTCTTGACAAGGTGAATAGTGCTCTAAAGTCAATTTACGATGGTTCACAGCCAATAACTTGGTTTTAAATGCTAAGAAAACAAAACGCATAAATTTCCGCCTTCCAAATGTAAGAAAAATTGATAGTAATATTGTAATTGATCAAGATGAAGTGGAATTAGTAGATGCAACAGTCTTTTTAGGAATTACGCTTGACTCCAAGCTTCAATTTGGACCAAGCATCTGTGGGTTTCTTACACCGCTTCTTTTCCCACAGATGATTTCCCTTTCCGAAGCGGTGGTAGCTTGGACATACTGACTGACCGAAAAATGCTTAAGCCCTATTTTCATTTCCAATAGATTTAAATTGGCATTCAACAAATGATATCATGTATCTTACGTTGACACAAACGCTTGAAGTTTGAAGAAGTTTGAAGTTTGTAGTTACTACTTTTTTACGTTTTTAATTTTTCCAATAAATTGTGAATAATAATATTGATTCCGTCAAGTTATTATCCACTTGTGGTTAAGTAGATAACAACTACAGCGAAATAATATTACAATTAAATGCGTCAATAAACATTGAACCATAACTACAAATCGTTGGGAAATTGAGATTGTAGTCAAATGCGAATCCAGTTAACACACAAACATAACGCGTATAACACAAAATAAAGTTCTAAATTAATCTACAAAACCGTACTAAAAATATTACAGTGGAAACCAAACTCGGCTTTCTGGCATAAACATAAATCATATTTTAATTATTATAGGTCGTTATATCTTAAAAATAGAAATACAAAGTATTATGTCAACATTAATAGTCAAGATGGATAATTGAAGCCCGCAATGGCCATCTAAAGTCAATTTTTAGGTTTTTTGATAATTTGATTCCAATGGCACACATTATTGAATCTTAATGATTTTCTTAAAATAGCTGATGCTATAATTAACAGATATCATGTCAGTATCTATATGGAGGATGCAACTGTTCCATTAGCCAGAGAAATTATTGTTGTATTTGAAATGCAGTTAAACATCAATTATGGATAGCGTTCCAAAACAAGAGGAACAAGAGCCAATCTTGGCCCATTATTGTATGTGCAAAACTGGGGCCAGAACTAAACAGAACAGAACAGAAATAGCTGAATACGGCATTATTAAACTACATACTGGTCTGTGCGAATACTTATGCACGCTAAACTAAGATAAAAGTGGACATTTGTTAAAAATGTATATTCTATAAATATGTAAATATTTACATATTTATAGATATGTATTTGTTTATAGATTTACAGTGTTATAATCTATATAGATTGATAAGATTTAACCTGTAACGCAAACCTGTAGCACCCCTAGAGACTTTTTTTCAGGACTCTGACATCTATAACATATCACAATCTAAGGATATTTAACTGAAACCACATTTTCCATACTTTAGATCCTGCTCCTTCATATACGAGGGAAGGCCTAAATCTCTGCAGTGGGATTACGGGCTGATGATGATGAGATCCTTGGTCCTTAGCGTTTTTTTTTTGTAATTATGGTAAACAGCAGAATTTCATTACATGTTTATATGATTGGTTTGTTGTTAAAAGAGGATAAGCCTCTAGATATATATAGATAGATTTGTTTGATCAATTTATCGAAATCGTTATTTCCTACTTGCTTCTTTCTAGTCGCATTTTTTACCGTTTATACTATTTTACATTTAGAACTGAACATAGGCCTCCCCCATAGATTTCCAAAATGACTGGTTGGAAGCGGCCTGAATAAAACGATTGCCCGCGACGTTCATTAGGTCGCCGTCCACTTTGTATGGAGTTCTACGATGCGCATGGCGGTGCCTAATCTCTGCTAAATGCCATTCCGATCATCAGTGCCACTTCATCTTGACCTATGTCGGTTACTTTCGTTCTTTTTCGGATTTCTTAATTCGATGTCGTAGTGAAATGCTGAGCATCGCCCTCTCCATAGCGTAATCTTGAATTTTCTTATGAGGCCCGTAGTGAGAGACTACGTTTCGTGCCATATATAATGACTGGTAACACTTAAAGACTCTCATCTTTAATAATAATAATAAATAATTTATTTTTTATACAACCCATAGATACATACCTTACAGACATACATAATTTAATTTAAGCCTGAAGTATTTTGAACGAGAAGACGTTGCACAGTTTTCCGGACGCTACTCATCGGAGATATTACAATAATAAATAGATAATAATTACGGTTTTATTTATTATTTTATCGGGGCTATATTTATCTATTCAAGGATGATCAAGAAGAAGAACATGAAGACGACCATCCGCATAGAGCAACATGGGGCAGCAACCTCGAATTCCTTATGTCCTGCATCGCCAATTCTGTTGGTCTGGGCAACGTGTGGCGGTTTCCATTCATCGCTTACCAGAACGGTGCCGGTGCCTTCCTGATTCCCTACATCATCGTATTGCTCTTGATCGGAAAACCCATGTACTACCTTGAAACAGTATTAGGACAATTCAGTTCAAGAAATTCGGTCCAAGTGTGGGCATTAGCTCCGGCTATGAAAGGTTAACGCTATTTTACTCTGATATTGTACAGCACTATTATGTAGGTACCTACTGTATTTTCGACGAATTATTTACGATGTGGGTACACAATAACCACGCTCATTAGTTTGACATTATATTTTTTATGTCGTGGTATGATCAATAGGACTAAGAAGGAATCTCTAGCCTGTACCTAATATGTCGGCTTATTCTTCACACCAGGACGCAACAAGGCTGGCATTGACGCGGGATAAAGAAATTTTGTATTGTATTATTGTATAGGTTTGGCGGGAGAAATAAATTTATTTTCAAATGGTTTATATTCGGTGGATATGTACTATCATATTTAAAAAAAAAGCCAAAAAGTCTTTACAGTTAAAATAACCTCTCCCTCATTTATTAAGGATTATGGGTGAGCCGCTTCCAGCCTCGTCTTCACTGAAGTCAATTTGATTGGGAGCTTAAGTCATTTGATTGCAGATGGAGGATGCGTTAAATATGGTTTATAAAAATTAATATAAGGCAGTGAGACTACAGAAATGCCATTGATAAGTCGAATCGGTGGAAAAAGTTAAACCTAATAATGAGACGATATGGAGACTAAATATAATATTATTAGTTATGGACAGACATATATTTTGTTATCAAAAGTATACTAAATTATAGCGTAAATTAATAAGAATAGGACCAATGAAAGATAGAAAAGATAAATAGATTATATGGGAAAAGAAAATAACAAAATTGAGAGCAGTATCCAATAGTAAAGTATCCAATAGTGAAGAGCGTCGGTGGCTCAGCGGTCAAAACGCGGTCTCCCAATTTAGGAGGACCGGGTTAGATTCCCAGGCAGGCCATGTACCAATGAGTTTTTAAATTTAATTTAATTACTTACGTTCATTTATCCGACGGTTCCTAAACACCGTGAGGAAACCTGCATGCCTGAGAATTAAAAATTCAAAGACATGTGTAGTCTCCAACTCGCATTGGACCAGCGTGGTGGACTATGACCCATACTCTCCCTCATATATGAGGGAAGGCCCATATTCCTGCAGTGGGATATTTATGGGCTAATGAGAAGGATCAAATAGTAGTATATAGTTGCACCTATAGGCTGTCCATACTATAGTATGGATACATCAAATTAGAATCATATTAATCCCACAGGAGCGGGTTGGGCGCAAGCAATGGTTTGCGGCTACATTCTCTCGTACTACGTGTCGATCATCGCTATGTGCCTTTACTACTTGTTGTTGAGCTTTCAAGCAAAGTTACCTTGGGCAGTGTGCCAACCGGAATGGCGCGACTGCGTGGCTTCTGAACAGACAGAGAACCTCGTCCCGAACCCGAACGCTACCAGTAGTGCTGAATTATACTTCTTGTGAGTATCAGAAGTACTATATTTTGCGAATAATTGTATATAACGAGCTGTAAAATACGTCCTTAATAAGGTAAGGTAGAAAGGTAAAGTAAACTTATTTTGATCACAACGATCAATCAGGTGTTAACGTTTACAATGATTTAGTTTTTAATACCATTTTTTTTTGTTATGCTAAATATGTGTTTAGAGAGACTAGCTTGACAGTTTTAATAAGGGATGGTTTGTGCTCGCCATGAACAAAAACCTGCCTTTGCTCAGCAGTGGGACACAATGGGCTCTTAATAATAATAATAAATGTGTGTTTACTTTAACAGGACACACGCTCACCGATACGGATATCTATCAAACTTTCCTATGCGAAGGGGAATTAAATGCTTAATAAATTCATTCAAAATCAACCAATCATAATTCAAATAAACATGATTCATTATTTATAATTAAATTAAACGTCCCTAGTATTCTTAACAATTTTTATGTAACAAATTTCTCAACTTCAACGTTTTTAGACCACCTAAATAGATTGCTAAATGCTTACAGGAAAATCGTGATTAAACAACGTGATGGCATTGATGGTGGACTTGGTAAGTGAAAGAATCAAGCAAGTAGCACTTGTAAAAATCTATAATTATTTTTTAAATATTTTAGTGCCGCCATCTATCCGATCCCTGTTTTAATTAACGACCAGTTGTTTGACATTTTAGTTTTTATTCAATTTGCAAGATAGCGATATAATCGTAAATTTTCTACATCGCGGTGTTTAGATTTTCCGCGGATTAATGACCCCTAGAATCATGAATATCAAATAAAAAAATTTTTCTTTGTTACCGGCTGATTGTCTTTTATTGCTGGCCAAACCCTCCGGGTGTGGTACTAGTTTCTACCAAGATATGCTTTAATATATTAATAATATTTTTAAAATGTATTGTGATGTCGTAGGTGCTCCTATTTGGTATCTGACGATATGCCTGTTCGTGTCGTGGCTCATCATTTTCTTTATCGTGGCAAAAGGTGTCAAGAGTTCCGGTAAAGCATCCTACTTCCTCGCTATCTTCCCCTATGTGGTCATGATCACTTTGTTCTTGACGTGAGTGTTTATATGTATTAGAAATCTAAATACCTCAGCTTTTTGGACTTATTAATTGATGGGTGGATTTCTAAGAACAATAGTCCGAAGACCCAAATCGAATCATTGGCTTGCACATTTTCCAAATGGTCAATTTTAACCTAACTTTTACAACGAAGCAGAGTTAATACTATTGAATATAAATGCCTTCCTTGAGGTCGACGTAGTTTTAAAATTCTTTCAGAAATAGATTTGGTAATGGATTTAAATTACTTAAAATTTGTAACTGGAACCATTGACGGTTTTAAGTATTTTGTTAGTTGGCCTATTTGTTTGAATACTCATCACGGAATAACTAATTAACGGATTTTGATGGAGTAGGTATTCACGATTATAATAAAGTTAACAAAGCGACATTTTATAGGGTTACTATTTGTGATTTTAATTTTATGTAAACTTAAAGTACAGTGTTGCTGCCCGGGGCCACGACCGGAATCCTGTTTTTCCTGACGCCACAGTGGGATAAACTTGGCGAACTTGATGTAAATATTATTATTTTTTATTATTTATTGTTAGTTTTCGAAAATTATTAATATTTTAGGAAAA
The DNA here is from genome assembly GCA_949316235.1 of Oegoconia quadripuncta. Classification (NCBI taxonomy): domain Eukaryota; kingdom Metazoa; phylum Arthropoda; class Insecta; order Lepidoptera; family Autostichidae; genus Oegoconia; species Oegoconia quadripuncta. The sequence continues at coordinate 11,812,259 of OX438749.1, forward strand.
AGGACAATAAATTAGAAACCTCTATAAAAAAAAATACATACATACATACCTACATACATAATGTCACGCCTGTTTCCCGTAGGGGTAGGCAGAGACCGCAGAGTTACACTTGCTACGATCCTAGCACACCTCTTTTGCTTCCTTCACTCTCATAAGGTTGTGCACACATGTTCGTCGGTTTAGGGTACTCTTGACTTGGCATTTCTTTAAGACGTCCCCGATTTGATCATGGTACGTTCGCCGTGGTCTTCCCCTACCAATACTACCATCCACATTCGCTTCGTATGTCGCTATACTGTCTTTTTTCAATCATCCTCTCCACATATCCAAACCATCTCAGCATGCCTTTTTCAATCTTTGTCACTACGTCTTCATTCACACTGCTTAACTCCCTAATTACACTATTCTTGATTTTATCTTTCAAAGTCACCCCATTCATTCTTCTCAATGATCTCATTTCCACTGTATTAATTCTACTTTCATTCTTCTTTTGCCATTAAAAAAAAACATTAGAAAACTCTCGAAAAGCTCTCATAACCTCCAAATACACCAAAAACTGTGTTAAAAGTTAAATATCTTCGAAACGGCTTATCCGATTTTCATCAAACATGGTCAAGAACGTTGCTCCTAGTTTCATTTTTGAGATAAAAAATACCAAACTCAAATCGGACCACGCATTATTGAGACAAATCCTGACAAAGGCACACATACACAAAACACCACAAAACCATATTTGATAAAAATCGATTAAGCCTTTTTGACTTTTTTAATCCGTGACGACATCAACAACAACAAAATATAGGTACGTACACTAAATAGCGTGCACAACGTTTTGTCATAGGGTAGGCAAATAGATAAAATATACTACTAATTGAAAATAAAATACAACTACAAAATAATAATTTACTTTTATAGCAACGCTCACAATTGTTTAGAATATTTCTGTTCATATCAGTATGAATCACCTGTCTTTTAAAGGAAAAGTAAAAATTTTCTAGGTTAGGCACGGTCTACCTGCCTGTATGGAGACTACGCCCGTGCATACACTTATATTTTCTTCTGTCATTCCATAATTTGGTACATAAATGTTGCTCAACTTTTTAGCAGTTAATTAATGTGGTGTCCCTAGGTTTGGTACGCCGCCGTCACCCAAGTGTTCTTCTCGTTGACCGTGTCCACCGGGACCATTATTATGTTCGCCTCATACAACGACTTCTCGCAAAATGTGTACAGGTGAGCAAACAAGAACTGTTAATAATGTTTCGCGTTTGTTTGCTTTCTTCCATGTCTTTCAAGAGCATTAGAATGACAATTAATTTTTAGATTTTTGAACGTCCTTGTAGGCAGTTGTTAGTACACCTCTAATCGGTAGATCCTTTACAAATTGTACAAGTGAGGCAAGCTTTATTATATGGCTCATTCTTCTAAAACCGCGCTCTTTCGCCAAGAACACGGCAATTTTTCATATACCTAACAATACAGTACCTAATATTTTAAAGAAATAACAGAAGGGTATAAAATTATCTCGATAAAGTATTTGTAATGATGCTAAAGACCCGATTTTAGAACAAAAGTTTCAGAGTTATATATTTTAATATGCTATCCTCAGTGGAAGTAGAATGTTTTTACTGGAATGTCCGTTAATATGGTGTACCTATGCCAAATTACAGCTTTCGAATACTAAGAGCCTCTGAGCTAATCCTCGGACAGACAGACGGACATGGCGAAACTAATAAGGGTTTCTTGTTGACTGGATCCCTAAAAAGTTCATCGTGTGCCAGAAAATATAGACACAGTAGAATTCTATTATTTGTTACCGGCGAGCATTTGGCACACCAAGGTATTGTTAAATAAATTACCTAAACAGGATTTTTTATGTTTAAAAATAGCATTTTTTATCCCGTCCAGTGGCGTGGCGCCTTCATTGGATAAATTAAGATTTCTTTTTAAATACAGAATAATTCAAAAAAAATAGCTCTGACCTCGGAAAGCCTAAAAGCTAATTATATATTTTCCATAATTTACGATTATAAAAAAAGTGGCCGTTTTTATTAATAATTTGAAATTCTCGAAAATAATGCTGAAAAGCTAATTATAAAATTTTATAATTAGCTTTTCAGCGTCTTGACTGTAGTCAGAGCGATTTTTTTTATTTAATCTTTATTTATCTAATGAGGGTGCCACTGGACGAAATAAACCCTCTTAAATTTATATTTTCTCATAAATTCTATTTTCTAAACTTCAATAGAGACTCGATGATCATCACGACACTGGACACTGGAACTAGTCTCCTATCAGGCGTCACCATCTTCGGTATCTTGGGCAACCTGGCTTACGTATTGGGCCAGAACGTGGATGAGGTGGTCGGCTCAGGCGGCACCGGGCTGGCCTTCATCTCTTACCCTGATGCCATTGCCAAGACCTTCCAGCCTCAGGTATAAACCAGATATCTAAACTTTTATTAAATTTTGACTTATTATTATCATCAACAGCCTCCGACATACAGTCACGTTCATTAATCTAGTTGGAACTCGTTAAAAAGTATGTAAACGCTCGACGCGACGACTACTGGACGTAATCATAATCGCACACTGCAAGCGAGCGCAACACACTTACTTATTATTAAAGAATAGTCAATACAGGAGGTGTACTTCACTGAGACAGCATTGATACTAGTCGTTTGGGGTAATAACTCATTAACGCACAAGATCACAAGTGTCTTTTCCAAATTCAAAATTGTGTAGGTGTCGGTTACAAACGTTTATTTGCGTGCTGTTGCATACTCTGAAGAAACTGGGCAGAGAAACAAACAAACAAAAACAAATTATTTAGTAGTCCTAATTTCTTCCGTAATTTGTAATTTGTATTTCCGAATAAAAGTAAATCGTCGACGAATAAAATTACCCCTCGTATGTCATCAATGATGCGGAAGAGATGCTGTAGGGATGTGCTAGAATGTATACCTACCAAACACCGTGTTAAATGTACACAAATCGATGCAGTAGGTATGCGTGTAACTAGACTTGCCAAAATCCTTGTTTGACATCAAATTACTAAAATATGTAGCTACTGATAGATATGCAGTCATCTCCTCACTTGAAATGAGCTTGAAATGCTCACATTTAACAGCTAGCTTGAGGTCTCGAGGATCTAGGCATATGCGCAAGTCGCCGTTCGGTCATTGAATTCACCCAGTCGGTCGGTCGCTCTACTTTAGCAATTATGCCGTCACCTTCTTTTCACCACCGTTCCACCACCTTTCTGCCAATTTACTTCTAATTTAGTCTTTAAGAGCAGCACGAAACATTCTAGGGGCGTGTACTATAGGCCCGGACACAATAGATATTTTATTGTAGGTGTTCACTGTCCGCCAAAGTGTTAAATTGAATTTTATACTCGACAGGCAAACATCCCATACCTTCAAAAATATTTGGAAACTTTTATTATTTTCGCTATTGCTACTATCCGAACCCAGGTACATACAATATTAACTGTGATTAATGTACATACAATATTAAATTCTACCTAATAATATACTGATATATTCTATATACTGATAGACAGACGATCGAGCAGCGCGGGAAGCGTTGATGATCTACCTACATAAAAAAATAGATAAATTTCTCTCAAATGTCAGTGGCAAGAGACAACGCAGATACCACTAGTATCTGCGTGTTACTGCATACTTAAATATTTCAGAGATTTCAGGTAAATTTCAGGGTACCAATCCCGAGGACGAGATACGAGCATAATACCCACACCTAAGTGATCCGCAGCTACTCCATCCGAGGGCGATTGCTACCTATCTGGTTGGATTAGGCAGCCATCTCTTGGCAACAGCGTTATTAGGTTCAGAAACTAAAGGAACACCAAACCCTGCGCTTTGTATCTCCGCCATCATAAGGTCCTGAGCTCCCCTCGAGGTATGGAGATTTATCTGAAGGAAGTTCAGCTAGGACATCCCCGTTTACCTATGGTAGCGACTATCCAAAGACCTGCCAACACCGTGTTACCTCAAAACCCTCCAAGGAGTCTTGTAAATATTGTAAAAAAATTAGGTCAGATAGTTTCGCAGTGTAGAGCCATTCAAAATGAGATTAGCAATTTAAATACATTTAAAACCAAAACACTCGCCAATATATCTTGTATTATGCGAGCTCCATGTTGGATTTTTTACCATAAACTTCTTAAAATTACCATAAAAATACAAAAAAGAATCTGACTTCATCTTGCAATTCATTGCATTTCTCTAATTAGTGTTTAAATTAAACAGCTGTCTAAATATTTTTCCTTTTGCCTATTGAACCTTTTGTTAATTAGATCGGTATTTTCAACTACTATATTCAATTCGGGAGTACATCTTTCCTCCGATTAACACTATAAGGTATTTTATGTTCATACCTTAATGATACCTTTATTATACTGTACGTTAATGAGAATGTATATTTGCCAGTTGTTCTCAGTGCTCTTCTTCCTTATGATGGTTACACTCGGTGTGGGCTCAGCAGTGGCACTGCTGTCGTCGCTGAACACAATGGTGATAGACGCGTTCCCGAACATACGCACCGTTTACATGTCCGCCATCTGCTGCTCTGTCGGCTTCAGCGTTGGTCTCATCTACGTTACACCTGTAAGTATACCTGTAAATAATACCTGACATCTAGCAAAGTTGGTTTAATGTATACCTACTGCTGACGTATTCCATATCGGTCTCTCGACAAGGAAGTTATATACTGTATATATTGTCAAATACTAATTGTAAAGTACGTAACTATAAACATAAAATGTATAAAACGCCCGGTAAAAAAAAAGATTATATAATCTAGACAGACCACACCAACTGTGTTAAAAGTTAAACGATTTAACCTATTAACCGCCTCCGTGGCTCAATGTAAACAACATTGGGTTCACGATTCGGAGGTCGCGGGTTCGATCCCCAGCGGGGTACATATCTAGTACTCGGTTTGGTTGGTGGTAGGGCATTTTATATGTCCGGCTGGCTAGCTACCAGCATCTTATCTAAATCTGTCGCCAAATAGCAATGTTAATAGCATTGTTGTGCTCCGGTTGTCAGAGATAAGATAGCCAGTTCCCCAAATAAGATGGGGTTTCCGGGTCAGTACGCTACCACCTTCGGCCTCATGCTCACTTAACATCAGGTGAGATTGAGGTCAAGTGCTAACCCGTTATGCATAAAAAAAACCTATTTCCCTCAAACATGGCTTAGAACTTATCCCTGAGTATAATCTAAATATAAAAAATGTTTGAAAACCCTCGAAAGATCTCGAAATCACAAAAAAAACTGTACTAAATATTGAATTGATTGACCATCCAAAAGCCCCGATTTAAACCCTATCGAAAATTTGTGGGGTTTAAATTGGTAGGTACACAAGCGAAGTAAGGTCTAGGCAAAACTTAGACGAAGGAGTTAGAAAAACTTGTACAGTCTGAAACAGATAAACCTATACAGCCCAGCATAATACAATCTAAATTTTCACAGGAAATAAGGAATATTTATCAGTAGTATTTTTGGTATATTGTTGTACTCAGTAAAAGTATCCAAAAACATCAATAATTTCCTGAGAAAACTTAATTTGTATTATGGTGGCCTGTATAGGTTACTCTGTTTCACACTGTACCTATAAGAGTACCGTTCCTTCTCGATGTAGCTCATTATCATCATACCTGTAAGTACCGATCTCCTTCGGCATCGGTCTCTTTTACTTCATACCTGTACTGTTACCCTTCGGCACCAGTCTCACCTACGTCACACCTGTAACTTATGGCTCCATCAACGTCTGTATTTTGTCATTTTATAGTACAACACAATACTTATGTTGCACATTGATCTCATTTGTGCATAGGTTAGCTACGCGTTTGTGTTAAATATTTCAAAAAATTGGTGATAAAGATACATTGATTTAAGTGTAATGCTTCTTTTCTTTTAACATAGTCTTAGAATTGTTTTACGTTAGTAACATTTTCTATCCAGGGTGGGCTGTACATCTTGGAGCTTGTGGACTACTACGGCGGCACATTCTTGCTCCTGTTCTGCGCCATTGCTGAAGTTATCGGCGTATTCTGGATTTACGGTAACATATAAATAGTAAATAAAATAGTTTACAATTAACTGTTGACATAGTCTCTAATATTTATTTTTTAACATAGATTGCAGCAGTGGTATCTGTTGCAGTTTGAACGTAATAACTGAATGGTTTGCGATTTTGGTATATTCAATAAACCTTTAATTTCAATGGTATTATGCCTTCAGCCGAAACCTCAAATCCCAAAAACTCTATTTTCTCCTCTCCGAAAGTGCACTTTAAGATGTTAGTTGTGATACCGTACTTGTTAAATTTTTTACAAACTCGTAAGTTATTTGCGATGTTCTGCCATGCTCTCACTGGCGATTATGACGTCATCTAGTCTAGTCCTAATAATTTCATTAAAATGCTGGCAGGTTACACAGGTAAGGTGCTGCGTTACGCAAACCCATGCAATTGCAAACCCAATTTCATTCACATAATGCTCTTATCAGATTCAAGTCCAGACTGTTCACTAGCCACGGTACCACCTGGATATGAGTCTTCCAGTACACAATGGGTGGCTCGAGCTGTGTGTACAGTCAGCTGCACAGAAATGTGACCTCCTATTCACGTATATACGGAGGGTCATGTTTCTTTGCAGCTGACTGTATACGGGCATTGACTCTTGCATCAGCATGAACCCAAGACCCACTCGCTGTGCTAATGGGATCACATGAGGTCTGATGACTTTCGATTTAACGCTGTGCAGTTACGGTACCCTCACTTAAAGTGGCAAGTTCCTTTTTGCCGTGTAAGCTTATACACCCGAAATTATTACGTTGGGATCACCAAAGCGGAAGCGGAAAGTTCGTAGATGCAGGGTTCTAATAATCGCTCACTGAGTCGTCGTCATAATACGCCGATCGTCATTTCAAAATTTAAATTCGCACTCGTCGGTGAAAAGCACCATACCCCTCATTTATGCTCCAGTACAAATATTGACAGGAGAATCTTATGGCAATTTGCAAGTTAAACCCTGGACAGCGGAATTGTATCTTACGAGCCTTCACTGTGCGATATCGACGGAGATTTAACTGGATGTACAGATCCTCGTGAGCCGTGAGTAACTCTACCCGAACCAGCGACATTACCGGTCTCTTGGAAGCGATTCCAAGCATTTTGGATAGCTCTGCGAGAAATACCTGCAAACTGAGCACTGTGAATGTCCTTCTTGGCTTAATGGAACCAGAGGCGGTAATCACGGAAATCGTGTGCATATGTCTTCGTGCTGGTGGCATTATTAACGTGAGATGTTAATTGAACAAATTGGCATTAAAATTACGGTTTCCTGCAGAGTACCGATGCTAAACTGATCTCGGATTAAGAACAAATTCGAAACAAATGTGCAAAAAATATTCAAAGTCAAAGTTTACTTTAAATTATGGCGAACATTTGGCGACGTTTGGTTAGAACATTTCGTTTCATTTTCCAAGAAGTTTAGATAACGTAGTCAATCGTAACATAAATATTTTTTTACTTATCTATTAGTTTTTTTTATAATCCGTTAATTCATTCTATCATCATAATAAATAATATTTCATAATTATAAACCGTTGGCTCCCATTGTTATGTTTCCAGGTCTTGAGAGCCTCTGCCTGGATATCGAATTCATGTTGTGTCGGCACACGTCAGCCTACTGGAGGGTCTGCTGGGGCATCGTCACTCCTGCCATGATGATCACCGTTTTCGTATACGCAGTTATTTCATCCGAGCCATTGCTCTTCGCTGGCTACTACCAATACCCTACGGCTGGATATGGTATGTCCGTCACTCCTCCAATGCACAGTGCTACCTGAATTTAAAAATTAGGTAGATACTATTTGACAAATGGTTTAGAATAAGTCAAAAGATTTTACTTTATAGGATAAAAGTATCACTTAAAAACATTACATTTTTATAAAATTATCTACATAAATCACAAAGCTGACTCCTCAGAGAAAAACGAGCAAAAAAATTCAAGAGTTGCTCCTTTTAAGAAGGTTTGAACAAAACTGTCCCTTTTTACAAAGACATCTTAATAACTTCGCCGTTTTTGAAGCACTATTTATGGGACGTGACCGTCAGAACCACGGGATCAAGTTAAGTTAAAAAAGTACAGCAAAGATTACTTATTACCTACTTAGAACTTACTACCAGACGCTAGAAGATTATTGTTAGAAAAATAATTAAAATGCTAATAAATATGAAATGGCTAACATAATATAACTTGTAATTAAAACATGCTAAGGTAAGTACTAACTACGTACTATTAAGATATTTAGATAATTAATTACAGTTTGTGGATCTTGGCAAACTGTGAGTGGTCTCGTCATCCTGACGTCTGAATAGCGGACCACTTTAAACCTGCAATGACCGTTTATTGCCCGTGGTCCGATCGCCGAGTTCTACTGGTCGATCCATGGGCAATTGTTTTTGCCTGTGGTTCTATCAATCGGACCACGGGCAAATCAAATTGCCCATAGTCCTATCAGTAGTACTAAGGGCAACTTCGTTTACCCTTAGTTCTATTAAAGTGTGTAAATTCTCTTTGTATGTAAACTTCATGCAGAAAAATTGTTTAAAATTAAAAATATATCCTAATTTATTTGAATGCAATGACATAAAAACCGTTTAGATAGGTACTATTTCTCATACTATTCAGAGCGAATAGCCTTGTGCATTAAAATTTACTTAAGTTTTCATTAAAGGTAGAAATTTGGAGAATGCTGGTACCTTCTGTATTTTTAGGCTATTCGACATTCAAAATTTTAACTTGGTCCCCTGGTTCTGACTGACACTATGGGACCTATATATTCCAGTAGCACTATTTATGCTCAATTTTTTGGGATATAATAAATTATAATGCATATTATATATAATATATATCCTTTCACTCATCTACTCCGTTCTGTTTAACCCGGTGACGCCTATTTTTTTATATTTTTTTTAAGCGCAACGGGTTGGTATTTGACCTCAATCACACCTGATGTTAAGTGAAGATGAGGTCGAAAGTGGAAGCGTACTGACCCGGAAACCCCAACATATTTGGGGGACTGGCTATCTTATCTCTGACAACCGGAACACAACAATGCCATTAACATTGCTGCTTGGCGGCAGATTTAGATAAGATGGTGGTAGCTAGCCAGGCGGACATTTAAAATGCCCTACCACCAACCAAACCGAGTACTTAAACATGTACCCCGCTGTATCGAATATATATATATATATATATATATATATATATATATATATATATATATATATATATTATATGCATTAGCTATGTATTTAAACCAACGCTTTCTATTTCTTTCTTCCACACACAATCTCCCCCTACGTTCGTCCGATAACTTTGGGCTTTATGTTCCCCCAATACGTCCAAATACTACAGCAAATCTTATACTCTGCAGGCAATCAACAAAACAACATAATTCCTTTTAATAAATTGAACAAAATTATTTTGTGGCATGCTGATGATTCTGTATGAATAAATAAAATAAATATAACTGTCCGCAGATAATGAATTAATAATTCCATGTATGAAAATATGTTTTTTTTTTGGGTTTAATTTTGTATTCGCGCTTAGGCCATATCCAGCTTTCTTCTTTCTCAAAATGTTCTTTGGTCCTAGGTAATTAAAATTTTATAAGAAAAATCTTAGCTTATTCATATAGGTGTTTCTGTATAATCATCACAGTGTTATATATTAGTGTGTGTATATTTCAGTGGCTGGAAACATGATGTTGCTCTTCGGTATAGCATTACTTCCCATTTACATCGGCACAACTATGCGCAAAAACAGAACCGGAAATATAATAGAGGTAAGAAATATTAAAAATTATGACTGATTCATTTTATTTAACTTGGCCACCTGTTTGGTGTAGTGGCCACTCATATATGTTTGTGTGATGAATACGGACATGTGTACCCGAGTTATGGATATTTTCATTTATATTAAGTATTAAAAAAATGTATTTATGTAGTATATCAACCCTCTGGTATTCACAACACAAGCCTATAGTTGCTTACTGTGGAACTAGATGGCGCTGTGTGTATGTCTAAGGATATTATTATTATTATTTAGTCTGAGATTTTGTAAAAAATAGAGTGATATTTGATTTCACTTGTGATCTAATTAGGCTGTTAGAGATTCAGGATTAATTTGTAGCAGATTACGTTTAAGAGCTCTTTTCGTCGGGCTTACAGTCAGCTCCCGCGGTATTAAATAGTCGTCCTCCCTTTAAATATATCATTATAATTCATTCAAAATATAAGTACCTATTTGATTGTAATACTTATTGGTTTGTCTATGTTGTTAATACATACATCATTAATAGTATTGTTTGTTTGTTTGTTTGTAAAGGCTTTATTGTATAAAAAGGCAATACATTAATTTTGCATTGATACATAAATTGAGTACAACGGCGGACTTATCCCAAAGAGGGATTTCTTCCAGTCAGCCATAGGGTTAGTTAGAAAACAGCAGATTGGGCGTATACAAATTACAGCAAATTCAAACTAAAGCAAATAGTAATATGGCTTTTATATATATTATCACACTGCTTTGGCAAGTAAATATAATAATAATATATAATAATAAAGCTTTATTTCAGATTGTAAAAATCCATATTAGATATAATAATAAAATTGCTAAAAACAAGCTGACAGAAAATACAATAAAAATAAAAAAATAAATATAACCTAACTTACATTTTACATAGTAAAATGGGTCAATAAAAAAAAAAAAAAAAAAGAAAAACATCTCACGCGACTACCCCCATCCAGTACCAATACATGTTCGACGTAATTAACCTTCTATTGAGCTCCCTAATAATAACGTTGTTACACCTGTGAACTCTGTCCATAAACGACGCTATCCTTAGTCTCACGATGGCATCAAACGTGTTCATGTGAACATCCCCGAGGCGCTGCAGTACCGGTCTAAACCCATTAATTGCCGAAAGATGTTATTATACTGAACACGGATGCCATCGCGTGACCTTCTCGTATAGTTCGTCCAGAGCTGACAGGTGTAAAACGATTGGCAGTAAGTTTTAAATATTTATGTCGACGTCCGACTTATAAAATCTCCTGGCTAACATGTTTCCGACTACCGACAGCGCTCTGCGTTGTCTCTCCACATCTTCGTCATCTTTCATAGTCGAGGTTAGAATGTGACCAAGGTACTTGAATTTTTCAACCACTTTTACAGGTTGTCCCTTCAAATAAACTTCAGGAACACGGTCTGGCCCCCTACCCGATCTGAAAATCATCATTTCGGTCTTCTTAGAGTTATATATTAAACTGTGTACCTTTCACAAATATGTAACAACTTTTTTAGACCCTTGATCGAGGGACTGAGCAGCACCATATCATCAGCGTAGCTCAAATTGTTGACATAGATGTCACCCAATTTAAGACCCACTGCAGTGCTACTCAGCTCCTCGAGCAAGTCATTTATGTAGAGATTAAAGAGATCTGGGGAGGTCAGACCGCCCTGTCTAACACCGCATGGCAAGCTATAACTATCCGATAGAGCATCACCCCACCTAACAGTATTACTTTGGTTTTGGTACCAATACTCCATGAGGTCAATAATGTCTGCGGAGACGCCACTGTGATGTAACTTATTCCATAATAAGTTATGATCTAGTGTGTCAAAAGCGCGTATGAGGTCTAAAAAACACGCATATATCGTTGTCTTGTTACTGACATAATAGTTGAGAATTTGTTTTAATGAAAATATTGCCATGTCCGTGGAAACTTCTGGTCTAAATCCAAATTGTGCATCACTAATATTTAAAAGCGGTGCCATATTCTTTTGAATTATCCGTTCAAGTACCTTGGCAACAATCGTTGCCAGAGAAATTGGTCTGTAGTTGCCACGTTCGAGATATCACCCGTCTTATTTTTTAAAATAGGTACTACAACAGTACGAGTCAGTTCATTAGGTAAATATGAGTGCCGCACGCAAAGAGTAAAGAACCGTGATAAAACTTCACATACATATTGACCAGCGTAGTGTAAGTGTTCGACACTTAGGCTGTCATGACCCGGAGATTTACCACGTTTCATGTTTTTCAAAACATCGACAACATCATCTGTTGAAATATGAAAGCCCTCCCGGCCACCACAACCCTTGGCATTTATATTATCTCGGTTATCAATTGGTGTAGAGTGGTTATTTACAATGATATCGCCTTTGAAAGAACCCATAAAAATATTTGCAATATATTTGTGGTCCTTTTCGCCTGCAACACTGACTGGTAAACTATTTTTAGGGTTAAGTTTTTTTATTTCCTTCCAGAACTTAATAAAATTACCTTTTTTCTTATGGCGAGCCAGTATATCCATTTTTATTTGTTCTTGATTATGTTGAACAGATTTCAATGCGGACTTAAACTCCCTGCGCGCGGCAGACATAAGGTCATAATAATATCCCGAACGCGGCCGACCGTAAAATATCCAATTATGATACTGTTGTCTAGCAGTCACGTGTAAATGCTTAATATGGTAATGGTAAAGTAAAAAGAATAGACCCAACCCGACTCTTCCAGTGAGTGTCGTAAAAGGAAACTTTCCACCAAAAACATCTATGGCTTTGCACATTTCAACAGTGAGGGCTCCCCCCTGTCACGTGTTCATTTCTGTATATTTCAAAAGGTCAACCATGGTTGTTAATGTTTAGAACACCCAAACTTGAATGTTTGGGATATCCTCCAATGTTTGACCACATCCGTGGCTCAATGTAAACAACATAGGGTTTACGATTCTATCCGTATGGACAGAATTAGCCATTGGTACGGTACGGTACGGTTCTTTTTAGCCATTGGTACGGTACAATCCGGTGAATTGATTCGGATGTAGGTAGGTACACCAACTAAACTAAAACCAGTTTTAAAGTAGTACTGTCTCTTACTCCCTGGAACAGTACGATGCGACGCACTACTCCAAAACTGGTTTTAGTTTAGTTTAGTTGGTGTACATCCGAATCGAAACCAATGTCATGAAAATAAACATAATTTTAGATCGCGGTACCAATTTTTAAAATGATATCTACCATTAATACAAAATACTATCATAACAAAACAATAGTTTTTCAAAGCGAAAGCCATTGGGAATAGGACACGTTTGCGAACTTCTGATTGAAATTCAGGTTTGATCTTCATCGTAGTTGAAGGTCATATAATTGAAGTGTATCTTATTTTATATTACTTACATTAATCATTTATTTTCTTTTCAGACTTTTAAGTTGTCGTTTCGCTCCAAGAGCTGGTGGGGTCCTCGGTTGACTTCTGTGCGTTCAGACTGGACCACATTCAAGCAGGCTGCGATAGCTGAACGCGGGCACCACAACAAAATAACCCACATTTTGATGAGTGTGACAGGTGCCTACCGCCTACATAGACCACTTCCGCCTCCACCTACGTCTCCACCTACGTCTCCACCTACGTCTTCTCCACCTCGGTCTCCACCTCCACCTCCACCTCGGTCTCCGCCTCCACCTTCTCCTCCACCTCCACCTCCGTCTTCACCTCCGCCTCCACCTCCGCCTCCACCTAAGTCTTAGCGAGTCGACGGCAAAAATATCCCTTAGATTAGACACTTATTTAGAGACTTAGCTTAGATTAGTAGGTACCTACAACTTACAGATATTGACGATCAAAGTGGATGTATGTACATCTACAAAAAATATATTCATGTAAATCTGTGATCAATCAAAATGCCACATTTTATCTAACATAAGTGTTTAGATTTTTAAATAGCGATGGAGTTTTTACACCTTATGGTTCTTGTTATTTGCTTCGGGTTCCCTTATGTAGCATTTAACATTAATTGAGACATTGTAAAACCGCATCATCACATCCTAATAATAATGGCATAATAATAATATATAATGAGGACTCCAGCAACACGTGACGCCAGAATGCTCACTTAAAATATTGAATAACTGCAATGACACGATTTTTTTCTTAGGGCACTGTTTGGCGCTATTTTAGCGCAATTATTTGGCATTATTCCAATTTGCGTATTCTAGCATCACGTAAGTAAATTATGCGAGCAGCTTACTACTGTTTAATTGAAGAATTATAAAATATGTTCCCTTTTCTAACTGAGCTGTGCCACTGTGCTTTTCTAAGCATTGGATTACAACTTATGTGGCCATATCACATAAAATGAGTGGCATTTATGACCATTAAATGAAGGCCGTGTAAATACTTACTTATGTAATAAGTTTGGCTGTGCATACAATCAGTACTACATAATAATAATTTACTATATTTTTTATTACAATAGAATGTTTTAAAGTAATATTTTTACTTTCAACTCGATATTTTTATTCACAACGATAATTCAATTCAGTGATTAAAAAATAAGCTACGCTCATACGCTTGAGGTTCTAGAATATGGATGATGAAATTTATAATATGGATACCAAAAAATTATATTGGGCCTTAGCAGTCGAGATCTTCATAAATACCTACACATTCAAAAAAAATGTGAAATAAATTATACATAAAACTTTAAAAGTAGGATAAAAGCATTTTGATTGATCAAATACTTGTAGTTAATTAGTACTTAAGTTTTCAGTTTCGGATTTAAATTTAGAATAGGTACGAACTACTGACATTTGAACTTCAAATTCTAGGATATTTAACACTTTCACCGACAATGAACCAGCCACAATAGAAGTTTTGTTGTTATACGTCTACTGGTGTTCAGTGTCCGCGAAAGTGTTAACTTTCTTTAACCTCACCAGCTTGGAAAGGTCGCTTACTCACTCGTATCAGTGAGATGAAGTGATTTGATGTCGAACTCGACGAATTAGCAATTTCCAATTCAGATAAGAATAAATAAGAAAATAAATATCTTTGCACATACACACAGCGCCATCTAGTTCCACACTAAGCAACTATTTGAACCGTTATGTGAAGCCTAAATATTTGAGAGAAGCGAACTTGAGTTCCGGTAGCGAGTCGGGTTCTATGAAGGACACTCCCACTTTCTGTTGACGTCACGTCCTGATCACCTGGCAGGGGTGCGACAGCTTGGGGCGCGCGTATCCCGACTTACTCATTAGCGTCTTGTCTGCCGTAGCGTTCGATATTAAAATGTGTTTACATTAAATAAAACGGTATTACCGTTCGTAGTTTATAAAATATAGTCACAGAGGAAACTCAGTGTGGATCCTTAGATTAATCTACTCTTCCTCTTCGGATTCTCCCATTTAAAGCGTGTGTCGTTCAACGGACGAAGTTAACTTAGTTATTTGTTGTAAGTGATACTGTTTTTTATTTTAATTATGATTTTATTGTGCATTTCACAGAATTAAAATATTCATCCCTATTATTCTGATGTGTCAGGGCTGATGTACCCGGTGAACTTTACACTTATTAAAAAAAAGGGCCCAACGAACCTTCTCGTTCATTTGATTTGTACTTGAGCACTATGAAAACTCCGCAGAGCTATAATCGTTATGCAGTTTTGTCGAACTGCTGCCAGACAACATTACAATAGCGCCCATTTTGGGACAATATTCGCTATGCCGAGGTTCAATATTAATTGTATAATAGATTGTATTGTATTTGTTTTGTATTGTACAATAGATTTGAAAACTTGATTGAATGTGACTAAGTGTTCGGTAAGAATTGTCTAAATTATTGCAAGAATAGAGTAATGAGGCTTTATAAAAATGTACATTTCAGAAAATAAGTAATCATGTCCTGCATTTGGACAATACTAACTCTACTCAGTTGATATAACAAAGACGCGACAATGCGATCAGAAATCTAGCCTTTGAAAAATCCCACCTATCTGCTATAACTTATTTCCAAAAAAGGTTTATTTATTTTCGGCAATTGCGAAAGCCAGTGATGTATGTAAAATATTTTAGCCGCTCCTTTGCGCCATCCCATATAAAAAAGCTGCTGCGCAAGCACAGCTTCAAAAGCAAACTCAGGTCATACCTAGTTTTGATTGAAACTATTATAATAACAAAATTTCCGGCTCATCAAGTGCCTGGCTTATTTATTTCCAATACAATACCCTCGTTTTGAAACTAATGTGTCAATTATAAATTTGAAGTAATGGCACGATTATACTCGCCCATCTCGTCTACTCTACACAAAACAATCCACCCATCAATCCTTGCGGTTACAGGCCTAAGATATACCACAAATCGAGTGCTAAAAGCAACACAGGCCCGGGTATTTATTTTATTCTAGTCATATCAGCTTATGTGGGCAAGCGAAACGGAAATATTGATATTGACAGCTTCCGAACGTATCAGTTGCTGAAGTTTGTAAAATGCTGGGAGAATCTTCAGGCACCAAGGGTACTATTTCAGTTAATTAAAAACTATTGTATTTGATGAGCAAACCACCTTATGTTGTTCCTAAAGCAATCAATTTTGCTAAAAACGAAGCCGCTTGTTGCCGGTAGATTCGTCCCAGCTATGTATTACTAATATTCTTGATACTGAAAATGACGTCGGTCCACCTGATAATCAACTTAAAAAGCCTGAATATAGGCACTTCAAAAGTTATAAGTACAAGATCTTTATAACGTGTTGGCATACAAATAATGGTGTCGATTCGGATGTACACCAACTAAACTAAAACCAGTTTTAAAGTAGTACTGTCTCTTTCTCCCTGGAACAGTACGATGCGACGGCACCACTCCAAAACTTATTTTAGTTTAGTTGGTGTATCTACATATTTTTTTCACGTGTCATGTAGACATTATTTTTTGTCCTATGGAGACAGGTCACTGATAACCTTACATTTATTCTTAGAGTAATTAATTATTTGTGTGAGTCAATGTGTATCAAAAGTGCATATCCAGTCCCAGCTCAAACGATTGAATGTTTTATAAACCGCTCTTGAATTTCCAAGGGAAATTACTTCAATTAATAGTGGTATAATAATTATTTGAGATCCAATGAGCAAGTGGGAAAGCACGCACCCCAAGCTGTCGCACCCCCCGCCAGGTGATCAGGACGTGACTTCAACAGAAAGTGGGAGTGTCCTTCATAGAAACCGACTCGCTACCGGAACCGAAAGTTTGCTTCTCTCAAATATTTAGGCTTCGACTAAGGTTTTTGCTTAATAAGCGTTTTATTGGTAGGTAAAACGCCGATATTATTGACACCCGTTGGTTGATAAACTACACAAATACATTTTTTTGTAAATAAATACATATATAAATGAAAAACATTCACGACACGTCTGTATTCAGCATGCAAACATATCCCCTAGCGGGATTCGAACCCGCGACCTTTTGGTATAGCCTACACCAAACAGGTCGTCGAATAAATCAAACAAGGAGACTTAAAAAAAAATATTTTTTCTAAATACTTATTATTTAACCTCAAAACCTTATTGAACGTTCATAAAATTTCGTTTAGTTAAAAATTAAAGAAAAACATGTCCAACATCTTATTAGAACATAATTTAATCTATGATCTCGAGCATGGTAAAACGCACGCCTAAAAAATACACAAGACGAGAGGGAAGCTAAGGTTGTCTTACACCGCCGCCCCGTTTCGAAGATATTTAGCTTTTAACACAGTTTTTATTGTAGTTTTGTCTTTTGACCGCCTCCGTGGTTCAATGCAGACAACATAGGGTTTCAAAATCAAAATCAAAAATGTTTTATTTCGTAAGTTATAAGAATAACATTTGAAATCGTCGTGACATACAGTTATCGCTCATTCACTAGGCAGTCTCCCCAGAGAAGAACGAGCAAGACAATCAGGGTTGCTCTTTTTAAATAAGCCAATACAAATACAATTTGGAATAATTGTTAAATTTATGATTCGACAAAGAAAAATAAGAATAGAATTTACTGGATATTGCCGAGCGGTTCATGTCCACGCATTCTTATCATCCAGATAGTCAGAAATTTTATAATAGCCTTTGGCACATAGTTTCTGTTTAATGGTTGTTTTAAAGTTATTTAAAGGCAAATTTTGAATGTAGACATTCCTTATTATAAATCCATGTAGGAACCTTATTATAAAAGCGTATACATTGTCCCTTGAATGACTTAGTGACTTGTGTAAGCGACTGCTATGGACAGCAAGTTTATTTTTATATCTTGTATTTACATTGTGTATTTCATAATTTTTCCTAAACAAATGCAGATTCTTTCTTACGTATATTAAGTTTTCGTAAATATATTGCGATGCCAAAGTTAATATATTGATTTCCTGAAATTTATTCCTCAGAAATACTCGGGAGCCTAACTTGTAGATCGCACGAACCGCTCGCTTCTGCAGAACAAAAATACAGTTTACGTCCGCGGCATTTCCCCATAACAGAATGCCATAAACCATTATGCTATGGAAATAGCTGAAGTATACCAGCCTCGCGGTGTCCACGTCGGTTAAATAGCGGATTTTTTTAATAGCAAACACTGCAGAACTGAGACGTTTCGACAACCTTTCGATATGTGGACCCCATTGTAGTCCTTTATCTAACATAATGCCTAAAAATAGAGTAGTGTCCACAAGTGTAGTGTTGAAGAGCAAGGAGGTGTCATCAGCAAATAATGTTATCTCATGGTTTCCATTTATACAAGTAGGTAGATCATTGATATATACAAGAAATAAGAATGGCCCGAGAATTGAGCCCTGTGGAACAGCTATGCAAACTGGAGACCCTGACGACCTCTTACCATTGACATCTACCCTTTGAACTCGATTACATAAGTACGATTCCAAAAGGTCGAGGGCACGGCCTATAATGCCATAATGGCGTAATTTCCTGACCAAACTGTCATGATGAACGCAATCAAAAGCCTTGGATAGATCACAGAAAATACCTATCGCATCCTGCGAATCTTCCCATGCTTCAAATATATATTCAATAAACGCAACACCGGCATCGGTTGTTGAGCGACCCCGTGTGAATCCAAATTGTTTTGAAGTCATTAAATTGTTAGTATTGAAGTAAGACAACAATTGATTTAAAATTAGTTTACGAATAGAAGGTCACGGGTTCGATTTCCAGCGGGGTACATGTTTAGTACTCGGTTTGATTGGTGGTAGGGCAATTTTAAATGTCTGCCTGGCTAGCTACCTCCATCTTATCTAAGTCTGCCCCCAAACAGCAATGTCAAAAGCATTGTTGTGTTCCGGTTGGCAGAAATAAGATAGCCAGTCCTCCAAATAAAAGGGGTTTCTGGGTCAGGACGCTACCACCCTCGGCCTCATATTCACTTAAAATCAGGGGATCTATTAGCATTTGCAGTTTGCTGTGTGTCAATTATAAACCAATCGTCATTATTTTACTTTTGTTGTATATAGTTGGGCATCAAAGTTAGTACGGGACGCAAGGAACGTCTGAAATTATGCAAATAAAGGATTCTTAGCAAAATAAAAAGTCCCAAGTTACGGCTGTCCGAAGCTATTTTCGTTATAGATTGAGGTTGCTAATCCGTTGTGCATAAAAAAATAGTCTTACGAAGGTTTTCTAAATTATTAATTTTATTATATTTAAGATTAAACTCGGGGATGGGTTCTTAGCCATGTTTAATAGAAATCGATTAAGCCATATCGAAGATATTTAGTTTATATAGTTGGTTTCATTTATCTGGATAATGGTAATCGCCTGTTTTGTCGGGGATTTTCTAAATTTTCAATAATTCATAGCTAGACGGAATTAACAATACAATACTCTTTGTTGCACAAAATAATATAACTTAGAATGCAAATCTTTGTCGCGCTTTCTTTTAACGAAATTGTTTCATTTCAATGGTTTTTCTTACATCTAATATTTTCCTCGCTGGAAGAGGTGAAAAGTTGTATGCTTCACACGAGAGCAAAGTTATTTGCATCTCGTGCCTTTGAATTAGCTCTGGATTCAAAATGTTCCAAACATAACAAAAGAGTATTTGCTCTCTTGTTGAACAAATTAATAACTATTTCCAGATTTTCATAATGTATGATTGATCTGAAAACCTGAAAATGGTTAGTGGAGAAATCAATTACTATACAGTAATTGATTTCTCCACTAACCATTTTCAGGTTTGTTGTTTAAATTTAACACTTGTTAAATTTTTCGGAGTTGTTATTAAAATGAGTATAAATACTCAAAAATATATCCACTCCCAAAAAAGAATAAGAACAATCAGCGTCATGCACACCCTAGAGGACTATAATATAATTTTATGAGTTTAAGTTGTACCATATTTGTAATTATGAGTTCCCTAAAATAACCGTCTAACGTAGACGATTATTTTAAAAAAATACGTAATTGTACCTAGACTATTGCAATTCATTTAATAATGTTAATAATGTTTGTTTTTAGTTAGATTACATACAAGAATGGTGATTATTGTTATACAAGATAATAAATAGTTTATTATATTTTTGAGGTGTTATTTAATAAGCACAAACTAAATTCAACATGAATAAAAAAGTGTTGCATTCAAGATGAACAACTTAGTTACCCCACAAAATTTCAGTTTTTTTTTAATTTCCAGGTAGCCAGGCTTCGACTTAAATCAGGGCTTATTTCACGAACGGGCAAATTAAGGTTGTTGGTACTTTCTGGTCCGTCATGTCAACAACGGTATGTCGGTATATTTAGGAAAACGTTACGTAACCGATATTCATGATCCATCAAAATTGACCTATAAAAACTTGTGAAAAATCATGAAAAAATTATTTACCTCCTTTCAAAATACAGTCAGCGTCAGACGGAAAGTAACAGTTAATGTAATCAATAATACGATTATAAACACAACCACGGCACTTGGAGTTTACAACCGCAGGCTAAACAAAGGAGAGCAAATCTGGTTCTTTTACAAATAGGTAACACTTATGTATTTCTATTACTCTTTTTGACCAAGCTGTAGTCTGTCACCTTACTGAAGATCAACACTGCAAAACGCCAAAAATTGGGGTGCATTAATCAAATATTTTATATATAGGACTACCCCGGCGACATGACCTGTGCTTATCTCGTGATGGAACCGGAAGGTGGCCACTGGAACTCTACAGTAAAACAATGCAACCCAATCGAATTTGGGCTGTTTTTATGTCCTGACAAGTAGTGTGAGTAGATGGTAACTAGGGGCTGATAATAAAACAAGGGTTTAGGTTCTTTTGGTGCGTCAATCAATACCAGTAGTCTGATGGTAGTGGTATCCCTTTGTTGCCCGTGACACTAACAATGTTGCTACCAGTAGTACCACGGGTAAAAAAAAGAACTACCAAGCGATCCAGTAGTACCACAGGAAGTTTTTTTTACTCGTGGTACACTATCATTTTTAATAATGACTATCTAAGGTATAGAAACTCGTAAATAAAACAATGCAAACCCATTGAGTTTGGGCTCGTTTGATTTGTCGTGGCAAGTTGATACTCAGTCAGTGTCTGATGATGGAGCCGGAATGTGATCACAGGAACTCTGCACCTGCATATTCGAATTTGAGCTTATATTATTCGTCTTTGTGAATGAATACTAAAATATGTGTGATGATCTCCTGAGGGCGGAGTGTGAGTTTTGTTTCGACTTTACTAACGCGTTCACGTTTACATGACGATTTGTACGAAGAAATGTGCAGCGCCTCTAGCGGATAGTTTGCAAAACGATTTTTTTCATAGATACTTTTTGCTTAAACGCGAACGCGAAGGTAAAGTTAAAAACGGGACAAAACTCTCACTTCGCACACCGATCTAGCAATATCGATGAGATATAAATTCCAAAACTCTTAATAATCTAGTGCCACGATACAACTGCGGGCTATACAATAATGATCTTGAACCGAATTGTTTTGAATTGAACTTTTTGCTTTGGTTATAATGTTGGTGTAATCCGAGGTGAAGCCATGTACAATCTGAGACAGATAAACCCTTACAGCCCGTATAATAAAACAATGTTATTTTAAATTTTCAATGTCTACCACTGTTTACTAACATAGTTATAGGTGACTGTACTAACAAAGATAGACCTTATTGTCTGGAAAATAAATGATTTATTATTATAATGCAAATTAAGTTTTCTCAGGAAGTCATTAATGTTTTTGGATAGTCGGTATTATTGAACTCAGTAATTGCTGTAACTAAATAAAAGAAAGATTTCCAGTGCAAATCTAATTTGTATTTTGCAGGCCTGTAAACGTTTCAGACTGTAACCACCTACACCACATTAACCCACTATAAGGTAGGGTGTGGAAATCTACGGAGTTGGTTAGTATCTATCCTTTATGTAAACCCTTAACTTGATGTTAATAAGTATACCTTTATCTTTTTTATGTTATCTTAATACGATTTTTTTTGCATGACTAGTATTATTATTAAGCAAAGGTGATAAGTATCACACGTGATACAATACAAACTACTTATCCCGCCCCGTACATTCAAACAAAGGATTTCTCAGTAGGGTTACCAAATCTACTATACCGGATGAGTTTATTTACCATTAAGAAAAAATAGGGTATATTGCAATAGTTAAGTGAAATAGAAGTTATTGGCGGTAGTTTTTTTTTAAACTATCAAAACCTTTACTGTCAGGTGGCCATTAGTCTGTACTGGACCCTCGTGGTGGATTGTCCTCTCCCAGTGAGAAAGGTTGTGCATCATTACAGTAGGGAAGTGAAGTGTTAAAATAATAATCATTGAGAAAACTTGTCATCGTGTTACTACTGTGATATATGTGTGTGAACTAGATATTACTGTGAGCTTGCCAGCGTGATGCTGCTTCCGATTGCTCTACTATACCCCCATAAGTCCGCTTTGCATGAAGCTAATTGAACACTAAATATAACAATAAAATCGGTATGCGTGTACGAGAGTGAGCATGCTGGGAATATTTTTCTCCAGAATGCCAACAATTTTATGCAATATCTCTAAATGTCATCATCACCATCTTATTTAAGAGCCCTGCTCTTGTCGGTGGAGTTTTTTTCCATATCTGTCTGCTTTCCGCCTACCTCTTGACCTCCTGATACCTCTACAAATACTGTGGTATTAATTATTTCCTTCGGGCACCACATAGCACTAAATGAGCACTATATTGGCATATTTAGAATCCAACAATTCCATGGTGTGAATTTTAGGGTGATGGACATAACTCCGAGTGCGAAAGGTAGCGGGCACGTTGCACCGCCTGCTACCTAATCTCAGGGAACCACGGGAGGAAGTTCGCCGCCTCAACGGTGGCGTTATGCGATCCATGGCCCACTACGGGGCCCCCGTCTGGTCGAACGACCTGGCGAGGTCCTCCCGCTGCAGAGCTCTCCTCGGGAGCCTGCAACAGCTGATGGCCATTCGGATCGTACGAGGCTACCGGACGATTTCATTCGAGGCGGCGACGGTCCTAGCGCGGGCTCTCCCTTCGACATCCTGATCGACTGGAGCCGCTTGTGCGTTCCCAGATCCTCCCTACTGCCGAAGCGGGGTCGTCGCGGGGTTTTAGTAGGTATCCCTCCCGATAGGGTAGGCGAGCGGTAGGCGTAATGCATTTCCCCGCGTCAAAAAAAAAGGGTGATGGACATAGAAAACATTGGTAAACCTGTCGATAGTACCTACGATACACAAACATACGGTTGATGCCTGTAACTTTTGAAAAAAAATCTTATTTACATGTGCTTTTCATGCTTTTTCTATGCATGGAACGTAATTTTGTAACTTTAAAACGTAGCTACATAAACAATCACATCGACTATAAAATGGAGCTCAGGATCTATTTCAATTGTGTTCAACGGTGCGCCTACAATGTTTCCTAAAGGAAATTAAAATAAATTCCCCAAAGAACATTCCACAACTATAGGTACTTCACTATCTTAATCTTATGAATTAAATCGGGTCATTCTGCCAATTTACTTATTTCGGATTCTGTCGAGAATCATTGCGGAAAGCTTCAGACTAGAAACAGGTTGAAATTATTGATCATGCCTGAGTGATATTTAATTTTGAATTCCAAATATTTGCCGACGACAATTTTATTTTATGTCCTTATATTTTCCACTCAGATAACCAACTTTATAAAAATGCAGTCGGTCACACTACTGTTTGATAGAAGTATCTAAAATTTATACAGTTTAGATACTAAACGGAACAGAACGTCTATACCTAAACAGATCAATTACTTTATCTGACAAGTCAATTATCTGATCTGATACACTTTAGTAATTTTTGCGCCTACTCTGTCTGAAGGATAATGGTCATGCTCTATAACGATGATCGGGATTGATTGATTAGGTTCAGCCATTAGATATATATGTTATGGCATCTTATAAAAGGGTCTAATAGGATGAGCTAACAGTAGTAGTTTGTTAGATTTTTAGTGCTGCTATGTTAGCAGGCCATAAGAGCTCTACGTATCTATTTTCAAGACCTGACCTTCTACAACCCTTGAGATAATTGAAATAATATCATTCACGTTTTAGAGTTTACATAAGCAACCTAATGTATAGGTACTCTAAGATCCTTGTAATCCTTTCTTTAATCTTTAATTTCTGATGAAATACACAATGAACAAATTGCAACAATTTGAGATATTAATGTAGTTACTATATGTATATAATGTATTTTCTTAAGATCATACACTATTTCACGCCATAAAGGCTTTTGGTACATTACCAAGCTCAGCCCCTTTTTTGTCTTCCATGGGCAATTAATTCATTTCCATCTCTTCTTCTATGGGCCAATATTGACAGTTGGCGTTGGAGTCCATTCACATAATAAGGCGGCAGATCCACTCGTGCACCTCTGGAATGGCTCGGTCAAGCTACAACTAGCTGCCTTCGTCTCTGTGACTCGACGTGCCAAAAGACGCATAAGTGACGATTTGATGGTTACTAAATTGTAGAACATGGACACCGTCACAAGGCCGCCTATGCATAGTTCTTTTATAAAATGCATTTTTGTGAGTGTGCGTTGGAATTACACAATTGTTGAAATTGAGTAATCGTCAATTACAGATCGATAACCCTAGCGCCATCTATTTATTATTATATTATAACACTTTATTGCATACACAAAAAACAATTACAGTGATACTTAGCTATTAATAAGTAAGATATAGGTACAAAAGTCGAGCTTATCCCTAAAAGAGATATATTATTTCTGTGACTTTCATCTGCGTATCGGGCCAGAAGGCATTTTGATCGAACCACTTTCTTTAACTGTGGGGATAATTTATGTAATGGTACTATTTACATAAGGGGTGATTTAGAGCATGTTCTATAAGTATATCGACGATAATGACCGGCTGGCTTTAACAGCATTGACAGCCTTTGTAGTTCTAACAGCATGCAGTCGGCCGTTCTTTTAAAGTCTTCGACAGAGGAAGTGTTGGGTTACATATTATAATGTCCCAAAACATAATGCCTTTACTTAAAATCCATGAGCCCAAAATACCCGAAGTCGAAATACCTTATATTTAAAATGCTTATTTAAAACGATTTAAAATACCTTACGGCCGAATAACCAGAGCCTGAAAATTAAATGTACTAAATACTCAGCCCTAAAATATTCAACCATAAAAGACTTGACCCTAAAATTCCAGGTCAAAATAAAAAAGTAAGACTGACAATCAATCATGGTCATCAAAATAGGTCTATGTAGTCATAAAAAAAATATGTAACCAAGTGTTTATATATTGATAGTACATACGGTTGATAACAAGCTTTTGAAGAGTCTTGAATATGACCGACAGCTCCATACCCACTTTGTGCAAGGCAATCACTATTTTCTTTATCACCCCATTCGTTACAGGCGTTAGCAATCTAAGTAATCTAACTAATATTATAAATGCGAAACTTTGGATATTTGTTTGTTTGTTGCTTGAGCAACAACAAACGGCGAAACGGATGAACGGATTTGGAGGAAATTTGGTATATAGGTAGAATATACCCTGGTAATCCAGGGTATATCTAGTCTTAATAGACATAGGATTTTTTATGCCGATAAAGTGAGTAAATTTCCGCGACAAAGTTATTCCACGCAGGCGAGGCTGCGGGCGGAAAGTTACTTTTATTATAAACGGAGTCATCGATGAAAGGGTTAAACCGTTGGGCGAATGATGTTGTTTCTAAGAGGACCGTTCGACTTGGCGTCTACTTATTCTTATCTATTAAAAGCGAGGGTGTATATTGCCTTCACACAAAATTCAAAACCGCAACCGTGGGTTCAGAAGCAGGTGCAGGGACTAGGTAAGATGTATACCTTCGCTTTTCAATACTTTTACTTACTTTACCGCGAATTTTATTTCATATATGCATGTATATAATTATGTCACAATAGTTGCATTACAAACGATTAAATAGTTCACATTTTCATTGACAGTATATACACCATCGATGATGGAGATGGATGACTGACCAATCAGTTTTACAGGCATCTTTTCATGAAATATCCGTCCAGTGCACGACCGAAATTGAGGAACAGAAGAATTGCGGAAATTGCGGCTTAGCCTTGCGGGAGGGGGGAGGGCGGAGGTAGATTAGATCATAAATCGACCACATAGCTGAATGTTTATACATGTTTTATTGTAATGATTAAGCCAAGTAGGGAAGGGACACTATTTGAGATGTGCATCTTATTACTGGAATTATAAACAGATTTTAAAGAACGGGTTCTGAAATCATCCTTGAGGAGACAGGTTTTACAATCTCCCGTAATTATAGTTTGTCTGCAAAAAAGGCTTTCAGGAGTTTGTGAAACAAAGGGAAGTAATTTAGGTACTTACGAATCTCGCTTTCATATAAATTACCAAAAAGTATCCCATACGCGCAATCAACATTATTTTCATCTCTCTGTAAACTTTTAACATCCTTAGAAGCGGCAGGTTTGAATTATTTTTATTTATATGAAATGACGAACCTGCTTGAGAATGGAATCGTTATTGTCATTGATTATCATGATCGTAGGTATTTACATATAATTAAATGATATTGCAATCACACATTAGTTCAGTGAATTTGTTTCTGCTTATGAAATAAATAGAATATTTGATACTATATAAATGCGCAGGGCATCTTCATCTAGGTCTATTAGAAAATCGCATTTATTGGGATAGAAAGTTAATACCTAACAGCGGGTAACATTCACGCGATAATGTACCTACTGAATATAATCTATATATCAAGATTATCAAATTACAATATAATTTATCTCTTGATATAATTTTAATTTGGCAATAAACGGGCTATAAACGAATCCATCACTTGTCCAACGCACCTAGCACGCGGTGCGCGTTTGATCTCAGTTTCAATGGTAATTATGTGCTTAATTATTCTATGTATTATTTTCCTGTTACTCATACAATTAATTGAAATTCGGAGCTGTTCAATAAATTGAAGTGGTTGAATTAGTTGATGAGAAAAACTATAGATACACGGATATGCTTTGAATTTAGATGCTCGGTGCTTACAAATAAACTATTATTTGTATTACTCGAGAGACTTCGACTTCAATAACTTCGAGAAACAAATGGGCAGGTACGGGAAACTGCGCAACGTCTCGTCCAAAATACCTCAGCCCTTGAAGACGAAAGTCTAATCAAATTGTGTTTTACCAATATAATGATGACACTGAAACGTAGTCACTCACTATGAGCGTCATAAGAAAGCTGACGGTCATGCAATAGCAATAGAGAGGTTGATGATCGACGTTTCACTACTAGATCGAATCATGAATGAAGAAATCTGCAGAAGAACGATAGTCGCGGACATAGCCCATAGTGAGAGTGTGTCGGGCACATAGGTAAAAGATCTGAGCATAAAAGTTTTAGAGTGAAGGCTACTTATCAAAGGACGTCTACAAGGTCTATGGACGACCCAATGGGAAGGACTCTGGATGCAGGCCGCCTCCAACCGATCGCTCTGGAAATCTATGAGGAGACCTATGTTTAATAGTGAAAGCCCTGTGGCTGATATGATGATGACGATGATGAATGTTTTAACAATCGATGCCCGGATCTAGAAACATGAAATATTATAAATAAATAGCTAACACCAAAAGTAGTGCAACAACACCTCGAAAGATTTTAGTTAAAAAGAAGCAAGTGTGCGAAGTTGTTTATTTTCAGTGTATTGCATGAAAATAAAAATTTACTGATTTGATAACAATAATCAAATCAGTAAATTTTAATAATCATGCCGATTTTGTATGTCGTCTATATAACGATCACATTTATAGCAGAATTTTATATTGAATAACATTTATGTACCTATTGTTTGTTACACTTTACTGGCACTGCTATCATCTGCAAATTGCTTGGATGGTGAAGTATAAGTGACTGATATAGGCTCGTCTAATTCCATGGTAGTGTTCGGTTGATCGCCAGACGGCTTTACCTTGCAAGCTAAAACTAAATAATCGGCCAAGGGCGTCTCGAGCTATGTGCAGTGCAGGGTTCCATAGTTGCCCGTAACAATATAATGAATTACAAGGCCCTTTTTGTTAATTGATAAAAAAAATTCAACGGAACCTTACTATTTATACTCTTTTAATTTGTAAAGTACTACTTAGCTGTGATAGTTTTCCTTTTAACTTCGTTAATATACCAAAATACTGTCGTAAATTTTTTCACGTATCCAAAAACAAACGTTTAGCGGGAACGGAGGGGGACAAATTGACTCTAACAAAAATTAGCAATTTAAAGCTTAATATTTCTCAAACGGATCCCTGAATCGAAAAATAACCTAGATAGGTAGATAAGATAACCTCTAATATTTTGGAACGACCTATACAACGACATCCTACACGATATAGTGTACAAAAATAAAAAAAAATCGTCCCCAATTTAGGTAAAAGGGACTACGGAACGCTAAATATAATTATACCTAACACTCCTAATTTCACTTTCCTTTTTAAAATAGGCTTAAAATGGAGAGGAAAATGCACATTTTTGACGCCCATGTTTATTCTACAATATTGTCACGAGTAAATTTCATCCCTAATCTTTTATTTTAATTATATATAGGTATTCGCTATTGTATATTAGTTTCGAAAATATAGCAATTTAAATTAGCCTCTTTGACGTCAGTAAGTTCCTACCTACTATTGGATCAAGGACAAAGACATTTTCACGGAAAGCAATAATAATGGTGTAAACAATTTGAAACAAAATAAGTTTGGACTAAGTAGCCATTTATAAATGTTCCAAACGCCGCGTCATGGGAAACCCAGTAGGTATATACCGAAACTACATTTCATTGTCTATTTTTAGGAACCGAGCAATGTGAAGGTGGTCGAAAATGGAGAGCAGGTGAATTTAGGGTTCGACGCATTCCCCGAAACAAATGTTGCAGAGAACTCTTCACCTCCGAGTATTACAGACAAACAAACAGATGTGCCGAACACAACAAAGGTAATTATCGTAACATGCCTAAATGGTTAATTTCACAGATTAGGTACTCGTATCATGTTTTAAAATAAAGAACACAACTTTTCCATAAAACGATAAAATAGATCGTGACAAAGAAGTTTTTTTTATATTTAGCATCTAATTTTCGAGGCAGATCTCTTTTTTTTTTTTTTTATATGAGAGGGCGGCAAACGAGCATGCGGGTCACCTGATGGAAAGCAATCACCGCTGCCCATGGACACACCCGCAACACCAAAAGGGTCACCAAAACAAATCTCATGGAAATAACAAATCAAAATGAAAAAAAAAAACAATAAAAAGATATATGAATTATTGAAATGTCCTTGTGTAGTACCTATATACCTATTATTAAATGAGTTGGAATTGTAAGTTATTAATTATTAGTAAATAGATTGTATACTTTCTACTGCGGACATTTCAATTTTATCTTTTCTTTCTTTCTTTCTCTCTATTTCTTTTTCAGCCTAAGAGTTATATTATACCTATACCTGAAATGAAGTCGGTTAAACACAGTGATTTTCCATAAAAAGCGTGCAAGCATACTTATTCGCATATTCGTGGCGATTGATATTTACGCTTACTTAAATTATTGGAAAGTTGACATAATTATTATTTTATGGTTGTATTTACAAATTCAATGAGTTGTTATTATCAGCACATAGGTACTTACTAAACTTTTGTGACACATAGTCGCAATTTAGATTGTCTCTAATAAAATGGAATAATATCCGGTCACCACGTGCTGATGTTATTAGTGATTTGTCCTGATTATCATCAAATCGTTGATCTGTTTTTATGATTGGGTAAAATTTATTGATGATATTAATCAACATTTTATTTGCCTATTTTATTCATTCTTCACAGGATGAAAATTTAAATGCATTACGTTAGGTAGGTCAGTTGAGAATGAACACAGCTCCTCACTTTTATTTATAGTAGATATTTTTAAATTTATTGAAAGGAAGATATTGTCACGATGTATGCACAGCCCCATGAATTACTGATTTTGTAGAGTTGGCTTACACGCTCTACAAGTTTATCTTACAATAAACAAGTTGTATCTATGTTTATAATTATTTTTCGTATGTATATTTTTTTACATAGGTATATTAGATTTTCAAAAATATCCTGAGACGGAAAGATTAGAATATTATATATACTATTTAAACTTATCGAAATTGCATGAACGGCTCGTTATTGCAAAACAAAAAAATTGTATTTAGATCCACGGCATTTTCCCACAGCAGAATATCGTAAGAAAATATCTAGAATATACTAACCGATTTACGTCTGATATTTGTTGTAATTTTTTTACTGCATACCCTGCAGAGCTGAGCCTCTTCGCCAATTTATGGATAATTTCACAGATTTATTTATTTTCTGTATAAAAAATTATTTGCCTTAAACCATTATACTATTCGAGAAATAGCATTGTTCAGAGAGCCTTAGCTTAGTTTTAGTGTATCACTTTGGAACAATGCGTAGGTATCGTAAGTAGCAAACAATGCTCTTTCATGTTTTTTTTTTTTTTTTTTTTTTTATGGTTAACTGGATACGCATTTGACCACAATCTCACCTGATGAGAAGTGATGATGTGGCCGAATTAATTAATTTTATGCTTTAGCAGGGTTAGCAAGTCATTTATGTAAACAAGACACAAAAATTATCCGAGAACGAAGCCTTGTGGGACGCCAATTCAAACTATGAACCCTTACCTATATACGATCGCTTTGTTATTTGTCAGTGTAGAGTAATATCCAAAGTTAATTAAGTACATATTTTAGGATGGCAGTCCGATCAGAGAACGTCCCAAATGGGACAACCAGATCGAATTCCTCATGTCCTGTATCGCCACGTCGGTAGGCTTGGGCAATGTATGGCGGTTTCCTTTCGTCGCCTACCAGAACGGAGGAGGAGCTTTCCTTATCCCATACATCATCATCCTGTTGGTCATAGGGAAGCCTATGTACTACCTCGAAACAGTTCTCGGCCAATTCAGTAGCTCTAACTGCGTCAAAGTCTGGGCGCTGTCACCAGCTATGAAAGGTATGTAGAAAACCTATCGTAGGATATAATAATAGTACATTACGGTATAAGTGCGTTATGGTAACACACTTGCGAGGAAACAGAATATAAAATTCCATATTCGTAGGTACATATTTACATACATAAAGCTCATATTTAAAGTTATTCACCTTTTACTTTGCACTGCATTTGGGTTTCCGGGTCAATACGCTTCCACTGAGGTTGTATGGAAGAAATCGCTATTTGTGATAAGACCGCCTTTGTACCGTATCTTTGTTTTATCATTTATGGTAAATGTTCTTTGCATTTTATTTTGTGTGCAATAACGAATTTAATAATAATAATAAACCTACAAACACATAATAATATATGCTAAATATATTCGTAACGGCTTAAAATTTCAACACAACAACGGCTTTTCATCAAACATATACATTCAGTGTACTAAGTATCGGGAATTTGTCAATAAAACAAAAAATACAAATTATTCATCTAAATTTATTTTATCGCCTTCAAAGTAGGCCCCATCGCTTGCAATACAACATCTCCACCGCTTCACCCAGTCTTCCATACATTTTTCATAGGCTATTTGCGGTATGGCCTTTAGCTCATTCAGCGAATTTTCTTTTATGGCTTCTATCGACTCAAAACGTTTTCCTCGAAGTGGTAATTTTAACTTGGGAAATAAGAAAAAGTCAGACGGAGCCATATCAGGTGAATACGGTGCTTGGTCGAGAACTTTTGTTGAATTTTTCGCTAAAAACTCTTTCACTATAATGGCTGTGTGTGATGGTGCATTATCATGGTGCAGCATCCATGAGTTGTGTTGCCACAAATCTGGACGTTTTCGGCGGATACTCTCACGCAAACGCTTCATGACGCCTAAATAATATTCTTTATTCACTGTTTCTCCCTCTGGAAGGAATTCGGAGTGAACCACACCACGGTAGTCAAAAAAAACTGTCAGCATCACCTTGATTTTGGAGCGACTTTGCCGCGGTTTTTTGGGTTTCGGCTCGTTTTCGAGACGCCATTCTGAAGACTGTTGGCTTGTTTGCATGTCGTACTCATAAACCCATGTCTCGTCGCCAGTTATTATACGTTTCATAAAGGTCGGATCCGTAGAAGCTCGGGAAACCATGTCTTCAGCGACATGCTTTCGCTGCGCTTTTTGAACAAAATTGAGCTCTTTTGGAACTAGTCGAGCGGCGACGCGTTTCATGCCTAAAATGTCAATGAGAATGTTGTGGACGGACTTAAAAGATATGTTCACCTCACTAGCCAACTCTCTCAGACTCATACGTCGATTTTCGAGCACTAGCTTCTTGATTCTGTCGATGTTTTCTTTGGTCGTAGCGGTTGAAGGTCTACCAGAACGAGGCAAGTCTACTACTACTTCTCGGCCTTCTTTAAAAGCCTTATACCATTCATAAGCCCTTGTTTTCGATATACACGATTCGCCGTAGGTATTTCGCAACATTTTTAGTGATTCACCACATGAAATATCATTTGAAACACAAAATTTAAGGCACACTCTTTGTTCAACAATATTTTCCATTGTAAAAATCGCCGAGGACTCAAAACTATGACCAACAAAAAGTGTAGTTTAAAACAAATTAAATGACAGATCCCGCTCAAATTTTGCGCGCTAAATCAGTACAGTGCTACCAACATGCAGTAAAAAAATTAGAACGACCTCTTTTACGCGGGTCTTTTTATTGACATATTCCCGATACTTTTTACACAGAGTAGTATATAGAACCCGCCCCCTCGTTAACAAAGCTTTCATGATGATTATATTCACAGGTACCGGCTACGCTCAAGCCCTCGGCGCTGGCTATGTACTATCTTACTACGTATCGATAATTGCTCTCTGCCTATATTACTTGGCTATGAGCTTCCAGGCGACGCTGCCGTGGGCCCTGTGTCAGCCGGAATGGGATAACTGCGTACCTTCGGGAGAGTCTGTCAACATCACAGAAATCGAAGGGCCCGCGATCAGCAGCGCAGAACTATACTTCACGTAAGTTTATTTATTGTTAGTCCTTCATGCCTGATTATCTGGTATCTATCTATTGCGACATAAATAGTGATTAGTTTAGATTACCAAAATGTGAAGAGGACGAACGTAGGTATTTGGAATTCTGTGAACGAATAGTACCCAGATAAGGAAACATAATTAATATATGAAATATATTTCACATAATTAGATTAGAGAGACACGCTTAATGAAGATTAGATGACTAGAAAAATCAAAGGTAGACGCCGTTAATGTGATGGATGATGGTGATATGATGTGATTAATAGCTCCAAATCATCACATTAAAAACTTAAGGCATCAAATTCTGTCGTATGTATTCATTCATATATTATTTAGGGATAGATGTAGACAAAAATTAGATAGGGAACCTTGTGACTAAGAAAATACAGGGCGTCCCAAAGTTATGGGACATGAAGGGGAAGTACCTTAAATATCGTAGATAGTGAATTTTGCTCAAAGAAGACTTTATGTTATTTTTAAAAGTTAGTAATTCTGCATTCATAGATTTTCTAAAAATTATTTGCTTCGGCTGGGAATCGAACCGACTCAAATGTGAAAAAAAAAAC
Source organism: Oegoconia quadripuncta (assembly GCA_949316235.1). Taxonomy (NCBI): domain Eukaryota; kingdom Metazoa; phylum Arthropoda; class Insecta; order Lepidoptera; family Autostichidae; genus Oegoconia; species Oegoconia quadripuncta. The sequence goes on from OX438749.1 coordinate 11,846,301, forward strand.
ACCCTACTTTTATGATGCCAATCGAAAGAATAGCTAAAAAATAATAACTCTGCCTAAGTAACATAGTATTTTAAAAGAAAGGAACAACGTGAAATTAATCATTTTAATCAAATAAAAAACATACATGAAACTGCCGTAGTCAATTAAGTAGGTATTTTTTTGTAAATTAATTAATTAAATGCTCAAAATGTGATCCCTCTTGTCTTACGCAAATCGCCAATCTATTTTATGAAGTGGGTACTTATTTACGAATAATCAATGCTATCTTTGGAATGATAATATCGCTACTTTTCGAACGTCGTCGGCAATAAATAACTTTCTTGAAATTTGACTCAATCATTTTATGTTGTTCCTTTCTTTTAAAATACTATGTTACTTAGGCAGAGTTATTATTTTTTAGCTATTCTTTCGATTGGCATCATAAAAGTAGGGTGTTTTTTTTTTCACATTTAAGTCGGTTCGATTCCCAGCCGAAGCAAGTAATTTTTAGAAAATCTATGAATGCAGAATTACTAACTTTTAAAAATAACATAAAGTCTTCTTTGAGCAAAATTCACTATCTACAATATTTAAGGTACTTCCCCTTCATGTCCCATAACTTTGGGACGCCCTGTATACTACTTATCAGAAAAAGTACCATCCGGTAAAAAGCTAAAGCATTAGGAAAATATGCGAATGGAAATTCGCTTCTATGACAAATCGATTTATGAAACGCCATATCCGAAGTCGATAGGTACTTTGTTCTCAACCTGAACATCTCTTTCATTACAGAAAAACTGTGCTTCGTCAACTAGACTCCATTGACGACGGAATCGGTAAGTATAATTATACCAACTTATTTCGATTCATTCAATCATTCTTTCCGGTCGTGCATGACCTGGATTAAAATGTAGTTTATAAATATTTTTATATCTAATTAGTTAATTTATTTAACATTTGTTAGTTAAGTCTACTTTGTTGTTTTATATTATAAATGCGAAAGATTGGATGTTTGTTTGTTTGTTTCTCAATCACGGCGAAACGGATGAACGGATTTGAATGAAATTTCGTATATAGGTAGAATATACCAGGGATTAAGACATAGGATATTTATATCCCGAAAAAGTGAGAAGTTCCCTCGAGATAAACAAATTAAACATATCCGCGATAAAGTTTTTCTAACGCAGGCGATGCCGCGGGCGGAAAGCTAGTAAAAATAAATATTTCGGACACTTACACCAATCATCTAGTCCCAAATTAAGCAAAGCTTATGTACTATGGATGCGGATAAACATACATAAATATCCATGATTGGGGAATAAATGTTCGTATTCATCATTTACCCCTCGCCTGATTCGAACCCGCAACGGTTGGTTTCGCTGACAAGATCACTATCCACTACACCAATCGGTCGTAAATATGTTATTATAGCTATTGATTGGTTAACTAATATTTTAAATTGAATATTTCACTGGAAATGTTGTTAAATAAAAGTAAATTAATAAATACCTACGTAGGTATTATAGTTAAATTGAGGAAAAGTGGAACTTTTTTTAACTCTAGGATAAGTTTATTTTTCTGGAAACATGTTCTCGGCGACACGGTGTGAGTCATCGACCACACCAATAGACTCCTAATAACAGGGGAAAGGAATCTGTCAACATATCAGGGTGACAGAGCAAAAATCCGAATCAGTGATTGGGTAGGTAGTCCTGTTAGCATATTGCACTCTGATCACTTCTGTCAAGACACGTAAATAACTACCATACCTTACCTGGAATACGACCTCCCGCCTCCCTCATACCTCAGCTAGATGACATAATTAATTCATCATGTAATAGGCTGTGTGGTCGAAAACATAGTAATCATGAAGCAGTTAAGAGGGTTTATTCCGTCCAGTGGCGCCCTTAATTCTCGAAACTAACCGCAATTAAAGCTATTTAGGTATTATTTATAATTAGCTTTCAGGCTTCTCGAGTTCAGGTCACAGCATTTTTTTGATTTATTCTGTATTTAAATTTTAACACTTTCGCGGGCACTTGAACGCCTACAGACGTTATAACAATAAAACTTCTATTAAGTATGTCTGGTTCACTGCACGTGAAAAGATTAATTTACCTATAGAGGGCGCCAGTGGAAAAAGTTAAGTCCTTTAAACTTATTATATTTTTAACCGAATTCAAAAAGGAGGAGGTTCGCAATTCGACATAACTATATCTTTAATGATATTTATGTAATTTGCAGGAACACCGTTATGGGATCTGACGTTATGTTTGTTGGCATCGTGGATCATTATTTTCTTCATCGTCGCGAGAGGAGTGAAAAGTTCCGGCAAAGCTGCGTACTTCCTCGCCCTGTTTCCTTATGTAGTCATGTTCATCCTTCTCATCAGGTTAGTTAAATCTTTAATTGCACACTACTTTCACCTGAAACTACGGTTTTGAAAAAAGATTCAGCGTAGCAAGTTCCACCCTGCAGTTTTATGTATAGACCACGCCTACATCTTATCACATCTACCCTGCATACTTTTATGTATAATAATAGACTACGTGCACTTCTCATTTCCACCTTGCATAGTTTTATATATAACTAGCGTTCCGGCCGCGACTTCGTCTGCGTGGAAGATGGTATCAAAATCGGTTCAGCAAAGAAATTTGCTTATGTTTAGTAGCAAGCCAGGTCCTAATGTCTACCCACAAAATTTCATCCAAAACCGTCCAGTAACAAACATACGTACAGACAGACATACACACAAACTTTTGCATTGATAATATTAGTTGGGATATTAGTTGGAATAATAGATACATTTGTCGTCCCCACATCCTGCATAGTTTTAGGTATGTATAATAATAGACTATGTATGTAAATTCGAGGAATGAAAATGTTAATAATGATAAAGAACATCATCCGTTGCACTTCTCAAAACCATAAGAACTGCTTGTCCTACAATATGCAAACGAGTGAACTTTATTGCTTTTTGATTGATAATAAATCTGTCATAAAAATTGGTTAACCTCTTCTTTCCCCAACTGTACCTACACTAATCGTTTTCAACTAGCATATTTTTAGATATAAGTACTAATATATATATACATACAATACATAACATACTTAACATCAGGTGTGATTGAGGTCAATTGCAAACCCGTTGTTCTTAAAAAAAAACATACACATATCGTCTCCACCTTACATGCATAGTTATACCTAGGTGTAATAATAAAATTACAGGATGTTGGTAATCAAGTTATTTACGACTTTTTTTTCAGGTCTGTAACATTACCGGGTGCTGGCAACGGTATATTGTTTTTCATAACTCCTGAATGGAGTAAAATTTTGGAAATTAAGGTTAGTTAATTAGTACACTGGTTGCGCTAAAAATTGTAGTATGGGTGATATCTACCGACTAAGACATTGGAAGTTGTCTCTCTAAGCTGGATCTATTCGGGCCTATAGAGATTAGTGTATTTTTTTATTCGAACAAGCAATCGATTTTCACCCTCTTCCACACTCTCAACTCGCCTCAGAAGAAAATAGAGTGCAACTGAAACTGAGAACTCGGGAAATAGGCTTGCTCTATGCTGACTATCTTACTCACATAAATAAATATCCATACATACATACATAATGTCACGCCTGTTTCCCGTAGGGGTAGGCAGAGACCACAGACTCCCACTTGCTATGATCATGACACACCTCTTTTGCTTCCTTCACTCTCAAATCAAAAATGCTTTATTTTGTAGGTACACAGGGTACACTTAAAATAGTCAGATTTTCTCATCTCTCATCTCATCATTCTCATAAGGTTGTTCATACATGCTCGTCGGTTTCGGGTACTCTTTCTTTAAGACGTCCCCGATTTGATCATGGTACGTTCGCCGTGGTCTTCCCCTACCAACACTACCATCCACATTCGCTTTGTATATCACTTTCGTATGTCTTCTTTCATTCATATCTCAATAAATATCCGTAGTATTTAAATCCAATATGTTCACTAGTGTCCATACTCCACCATTTGTTTTCACGCAACAAAATCTTATTGCACTTTACATAGGTATTTAAAGTATAGCCTAACATTTTATTCTATTCATTCCAGGTCTGGTACGCTGCGGTCACTCAAGTGTTCTTCTCTTTGTCTGTATGTTCTGGAGCACTCATTATGTTTGCTTCATATAACGGATTCAAGCAAAACGTCTATAGGTACATTAACTAAACTTTATAGTCAAATTAAAACTTAAAACGTGCCCTGATATAAATTTTTAGGACCTTTTTGACTCTTTGTCATGTGTAGTACCTACTTAATTAAACAATATTTAGTCTTGCATTTAGTCTAATTGTAATTGGTAAAAATGGCATGTGTCAATATCGAAATTCTAGAAAATGCTGCTTGAGGAACCTATACAGGGTTGCCTACTACAGAATAACCAATTTACTATATCACTTAATATATATGTTGTAGGTAAGGCTACGTTACACTACACGTGTCTGTATGTTGCGTATAGGTACCTAATAGTGCTTAAAAAATCAATCAGAGAAGCATGCGACAAATTCCATAAATTTAATTCAAGTCTATGTATGCGAAAAGCGAGCTTTGCTCACGTTCACATTGACGTAAAAAGTACCTATGTAAAAATTGTTCTATTATATCCGCTAGATGATGATAGATGATCATACACATATACCTCCTTATATATACTATATATAGGCTCATAATTATAACGAAAATTTCAGAGACTCGATGATCGTAACAACATTGGACACATTCACAAGTCTGATCTCAGGCATCACTATATTCGGCGTGCTGGGCAATTTGGCGTACGAACTAAACTATGACGATGTTGGTAGAGTCATCGGTTCCGGCGGTACCAGTCTTGCCTTCATCTCTTACCCTGATGCAATCGCGAAATCACCATTCGTACCTCAGGTGAGTGGAGAAATATAAACGCCGATAAGCCTTAGAAACTTGTGGATCTTGGATGCCTACTAATGACGTACTAATGCGTATATTCTGTTGGTTGAGTTACCAGTTGTAAGTTGCAGCAACTTAGTGCCTCGCATTGGTATCTCGTTCGGCCAATCCAATACTGGCCGCGGAAATACAGAGTTAATTAATTCTTGAGACCAAAAGTAAAGCACGTACAAATACAGTTTTCCCAAAGCAACCACACTCATTTTTTAATTAGTTTTTTTATGAAATACAGGTTAGCACTTGACTTCAAACACTTGATAAAGTGAAGATAAGGCCCAACCAGAAGGTGTGCTCCCAAAAATATATTTTAAAAAGTTCGTTTCTTTGGTAAAGCTTTATTGGTAATCATGAGTATATGTAGGTATACACTTATGGGAATAAAAAATTAATTTCAAAAATATATTATTTTGAGAGTAATCCTGAGTAGGTACGTGCATATCGTTTGGTATCAAGAACTAACTAAAAGTCACCATAATATAGTCAGCTCCGTAATAAAATTATTAATGAAATGATCCTTAGGTACATCACGAAAACTTCCCATACCTATTTAGTTTCAACAACCGCGGTAGATATCAGCGTTAGTATTCGTTCGATAGATAAGAATTTCGAACACAAGTGCAGCGATCTACTGTTCGAAATTTAATTAAATTTGTGACACCTAAATCACTTTTTTGAATAGAGTGCTTCTAATGCTGGTTTTGAAAGTAGTTTGTTCCCTTTTGGAAACGAATGAAACTTTAGGTACCTATACAGATGCTTACAGGAATACTTACATCAAAAAGAAGCGTGAAACGAAAACTGAATAGAGCAATTTGACAGATACTACCATTATAATACTCGTAATAATCCGTCTCAATAAATCATACTGTGCAACTGACGTGGAATCATTATTCCAGCTATTTTCTGTCCTCTTCTTCCTGATGATGGCGGTGCTGGGCATTGGATCTGGCGTGGCGTTACTCTCAACTATCAACACCGTACTCCTGGATGCCTTCCCTCGGGTTCCAACTATCATCATGGCGCTAGGAGGATGCATTGTTGGATTCCTAGTTGGACTGGTCTACGTAACACCGGTATTTTTTTCCTTTATCACTTATACTGGTATTAAAGCATTACTATCTTGATTATGAACAGGTAAATCAGTCACAGAACCTGTTGCACATTGTCAGATACATTATCACAATAGAGTAAGAAAGTAGTTAATACCAGATTATAACTATACGAGGACAGGAAAAAAATTACCAAATCCTATTTTATTAGTGAAGTCTTTGTTAGGGTTGTATGATAGTGCTTTTCTCAACAACAATGAAACAAAAACATGAAGATTAATTTAACAAAAATTTCCACTCTTTTACCGCATTTACTTTTTAGCCGACTGCCCCAAAAAGAGGGTAATATTTTTTTAGTGTATTACTTATGTAGATTTCTGTTACCTCTTGGCCTAAACGACTTTACCGATTTTATAGTTCGTCTTGAAGAAATCCAATATATTTTGCGGGAATATGCTGTCGGGTTTTTTGGTTTTTAAATATTTAAATTCGATACAACCTTAGAGTGCTCGCCTCTTGAATCGTTTAAAATTGTCACAGTCACAGATGTACGGTCAGCCGCGCATCAGTCGTAATAACTGTACCGCCCGCTCCTTGTACGGGCGCGCTACCGTACGAGAGCTCAGCTTTTACTGGCATTATTACGCTTGACGTGCGGTTGGTTATACATACTTTCTGGGAACATTTATTGATTCCAAATTTTAAAAAATCACTATTATCTGAACGTCACTTTGCTCTGGATGCTTAACTCTGTATCTTCTGAGTGCAGATGCTCTGATAACATTTCATAGCATTTTCGTGAAAAATTATGTTTCGTTTTATCTAAGTCTGCCGCCAACCAGGAATGCTAAGATATATATTTCGGCTGTTGGAGATAAGATAGGCAGTTCTCCGTTTGGGAGTTATGGTTGAACACACATTTGGCCTAATTTTATTCGTGATTGAGATAAAACACTTGACCCATTCTGCACAAAAAAATATATCATCTTAAAATATATTTCAGGGAGGACAATACGTGCTTGAGATAGTAGACTACTATGGCGGAACTTTCATGCGACTTTTCGCAGCCATTGCAGAAACGATTGGTGTTTTCTGGATCTACGGTTAGTAATACTTACCTACATGGTTGACAGTTGAGGTGGGGCATACACGTAGTTACAGTGGTACGGGGGCAGAACCGTATAGGAAAACTGTCTTAGGTGGACAGTACCGTCATTGATGCGGAATTTCCTAAAAATATACTTCATGTTCATGTACCTACAGCCATTGAGGATAATGGCGATTTTCAGAAAAAAAAAACTCTTATATCGCAAAATAAACCCATAAGTTCCATAAACATTTAGACACAATTGATATACCCGTGCAAAATGTAAGTAATAAGGAAAAATATAGGTAGCTGACAAAATCAATAGGTATGAGGACAGAATGGCACGAATGATCGAATATTTTTGTACCTAAGTATGTGTTTCTGTAATATGCAAATAAACGTTTTATCTGTCAAATATTTGCATATTCTCCAATGACTACATTTATTCCAAATCTATGAATGCATTCATGCAGAAGTAGTTTTCTTCAAAAGTTAGGGTTAAGTCCTAGAAAGCTTTTTTGCTGATACCTACCTACCGCACTAATGAAATGATGAGTATGGACATCCCCATATCAACTTTCCATCCAGTAGCCTATACATACTTAGATAGTACTTACTTAACAATAACGATAAGCTAATAAGAAAGGTTTTGTCCGCGTTTTCCGGATCCGGTTGTTTGTGTATCAATAGGTACGAATAAGTGTACAAATATATTTTTTGAAAAATAAATTGTGTTGTTAAAAAAGTACTCATTCCAACAGACAAGATTATAATATAAGGTGATGCATTTCAGGTTTGGAGAACTTGTGCCTTGACATTGAGTTTATGTTAGGCATAAAGACGTCTATCTATTGGCGTATTTGCTGGACGATAGTCACCCCCGTGATCATGATCGCGGTGTTCATGTACGCTCTGATCACGACTGAAGCACTACTATTTGGTGGCACTTATGTTTACCCGAGCGCAGCATACCGTACGTATAACTATCTTATTTAATACTTACATAATTTAGATGGAGCACGAAAACTATTTACCAGAGTATGGCTCATCGTGAACCCCAACCATCACTAACTCTATATTTATAGAAAATCTATCGATCAATTGTGGAAATTTGTCACAAGATATCATGCCGCTTAGAAAATATAGGGGGATATTGGTGGTCATGTCAAGATAAGCGCTTATTCTGGCTTGGCCACTTCTAATCTTCACAACCGCAGCACCTGGTGATGATCTGATAACATCAACAATTTGTCGAAATAAGTAACAAAAGTGCAGAATGTAACGTTTAAAATATGTACCTAAGGGTTTTTGGGACCGTGCCAAGATGAACGCGTATCTTGGCATGCATGGCTCAAACAAGTGAAAGTGATACACCAGCGATTTGTCGTTAACTTGTCGCTATTTATCACAATAAATATCTGCATTTGTCGCTGCATAAAGACAAATATCAATAAATTTGATATTGATTAAAATTTTTGTTCTATTAAACTAGTCGATGTCTAGTCCCTTTTTTCAGTTAAATTGTATATTATGCACTGTCTAGTGTGCAGTGTTAATAATCATTCTTACCCAACAATTTGTATAAAATAATTTTGTGAATTACAACCCTACTGTCATGGCATTGGAAAAATTCGAAAACGACAACTATTTATTGGCAGACAGGATACCTACCCTTCTTTTGGCCTTTTTTCGTTTTTGGAATTTAAAATCCGTTTTCACTACCTAGTTGTAGAACTGGAGAAGATGCATCTTTCGACGCGTACGATGAGTGGCGACTCATCCCCTACCCTTAGGTACTCTCAATAATCGAGACGATTTGTCTGTTTGCTGGAACTTGCCCCTAAAGGTACAGTCGACGGCATGACGACCGTAACACTACCAGTAGTATAAGCGGACCGCGTGATCCTACTGTAAATGTAGGTAAACTCAGCGAAACTTTTACTGTTACTATTGTCGAGCGGTCGACTACCTTATACATGAGCGATCGCAAACCATTTTTTGCCTGGTTAACCTGGAACTTGAGTTTAATACTATTTTTGATAGTGATTTAACATAAGTACAATGGCATCTCAAATTTGATCTTAATCTTGAGATCGTTTCATTAAGAAAAATTAATCAGCGTGATGGGCGTTGATACAAAATGTTTTTGTTTCAGTTGCTGGTAATTTACTGCAGTACATTGGAATGGCGTTGATCCCTATATTTATTATATTTGCATTCTGGAAATACAGATCTAACAGATGTGTTGAGGTAAGAATATATTATATAAATTAATTTGTTGATGCTAGGTACATATACGAATAATAATGCCCTTTACTATTTGTGAAAATATATATTTTCTTAAACCTATTTGACCATTTTTGTAAAAATAGAGTTCAGATTTATATCTTTGTGCTAATTGTTCACATTAATTCTGAACTCTAATGCTATAGATTTTAACCTGCAATTTCGTAGCTGCAGCAAATCATATATTAGCCCATAATCCGGGATTAGCATAATTACTACTATCATTCAAGAATAAGCGTATTAAGTATTATGTAATCTTTGTTGACATTAGATACTTATGGCTGATAAGTTCAACGGTAAACAACGTAAATGTTATGGTAGCGGCTACGACCTAAAAGGTGGCGGTAACAAACGAACTCGATTAGTTTTCTTTATTATGAATTGAGAAACCAAAATTCTAAACTTACATGCATACCACACATGACAGAATTATAGATAAGGTATGCCTTATTATATGTATACAGTTTATATGCAAACAGTCAGGTTAGGTTATTTTGAGGACCAACAAACCCTTCAAAAGCTCTGCTACCTACATGTAAACTTTTGTATAACAGTTTTGTAATCAGTCGGTTGGAGTTTGCCTGCACAGTCTGGCACCCCCATTATCAGGAGCACACAGATGGAATCGAATAATTACGGCTCCAGGAGCTGGAGTATACCTATAGAACTGAACACGAGTACTCTGACTACTGCGAAACAACGAGACCTAAACTAGGCGTGTCCCGTGTCGCTGTGACTATATTGACTCTATCTTATAAACTCCATCATAATTTTGTTGATACTGGGCATTGTTACAGTATGTCCTTCCGTATACTTAGATGTGTACGCAAGGTTCGCAAGAAGCCATTGTACAGTATTCCTTAGCAGACTTACAATTAGGTACAACTCATCAATCTTATTTTATTCATAACTTCATTGACCATTTGTTGTTTGATTGGGTTATATTTGTGAATTTGGTAACTTTATTATTTATGCTAAAGAAAGTTAGAAGTTTCGGCAAATATTATGGATTTTTTAAAACATTAGAATGTTTCAAAGATTTTCATTGTATGTTGGACTGATATCCAATTGTTTTATTAAGGGAACTATTAGGTCTACAAGGTCGGTTACTCCACCGACAAGAGCGTAGCTCTTAAATTAGAAGAAAAAGGTCTTTATAATAAAAAAATAATTTTGAGCGACTGTAGGTACTTGAAAGACTGTTTGTTCCTAAATAAAATATTCTAATAAATCACAGGACACTTGATACATGTGATGACTGTTGGTTATGGTGATTTCTGGTATCTGGACACAACCTATTTTAAAAAAAATGGAGGAACACTCAGTTTTCAGTAATATGGAATATGTGCTCAATTTAGTGATCGTTCTGGGCGGATAAAGCCCTCAAGTCTGTGGCATTGCACTCGTACCTAATACAGGATAGGTCATTGACGTTCTGGCACTAATCGTACATATGCTGTTATTTTCAGACCATAAAGCGCTCGTTCCGTAAAAAGGACACGTACGGACCACGCGACCCCCAGACCCGCGCGAAATGGCGCGAGTTCCGACGTGACGCTAAATTCGACCGCGAGCTAAGGAAAAAGAACTGGTTCCACCACGCAGTACTCAGCCTTTTCGGAGGGTATCGTCGGAATGTTCCAAAATATTCCCATAGTGATGATGATAAATAATATAGAAATTAAAATTAAATAACTTGTTAATGGTATTTATTTTACTCCTCGTATTTTACATAGTACCTATGCAAAAACCGACAGTTCGCACATTTACGTTTCCGTACCAAATGTAGAATATAAGCCGTCTGTGCAAACCTAAATCTAACAGCTAGCACTGCTGCAAGCTTCGACAATTGTGACGACCGATTGGTGTAGTGGATAGTGACCCTTCGAATTACGGGGTTCGAATCCCGGGAGGGGTAAATGTTTGTGTGATGTTATATAAATATTTATGTATGATAACCCGTTATCTAGTATCCATAGCACAAGCACAATTGTTTGGGACTAGACCACCTGGTAGTCAGTTAGTCGAAATCAAAATGATTTTATGATATGATTATATGAAAGTAACTAGGTTAAATTAAATTGACCGCAAAATTAAGTTTCGCCTGAATTTAGTTTTATCCCTGAAATTAGTTGGCCAGTATTAATTTGTTTACTAATTGGAATGTTTAAACAAATTAACCTCTCGAACGAACGCCGCAGCGTAATTGTTATCTATTATATTAATACAAGATCCATTTTTTTTTCTAATTAAAATTCATTTTAGTCAGGCTGTGTTATTACTTATTTAAAAATATGCACCTGGTTATGTAGGAATTTTATAGTTTCTTAATTATGTGACCACCACTGTACATAATAATAAAATATATAGGTAAGCTTAAATAACAAAGTCAAATCTTTACATGTTAACCGCCTCCTTGGCACAATGTGAACAACATAGGATTCACGAATGGGAGGTTGCGGGTTCGATCCTCGGTGGAGTACCTACATGTTTAATATTCGGTTTGGTTGGTGGTAGGGCATTTTAAATGTCCGTCTGGCTAGCTACCACCATCTTATCTAAGTCTGCCGCCAAACAGCAATGTTAATAGCATTGTTGTGTTCCGGTTGTCAGAGATAAGATAGCCAGTCCCCCAAATAAGATGAGATTTCCGGGTCAGTACGCATCCACCTTCGGTCTCATCTTCACTTAACATCAGGTGTGATTGAGGTCAAGTGTTAACCCGTTGTGCATACAATAAATATTTCGTTTGATAGTTGAAAATTATTCCTCTCGTTGGATGCAGCACGATGCATGCCGCTTCGATGTTCAGCAATTCAATGTTCAGCAGTGGATATCATGCGGTACATAAGTAAACAAGTGCGTAAAAATTATAATGTACAATGGTCAGATTGTCCAAATTCTTTTCGTAGGTACTGAAGAATATTTCCACAAGAAAAGCAGATGAACATATGAGAATATTTACCGTAAATTATCTGCATCCCAAATGGTTGTGCATCTTCTACACGTACTCCTTCTTTGCATTCCTTTATTCATTCAATTCATAGCACGCGATTGTACGTCGACTACTACCTAATTTCATAAGAAAAAAGTAGATATTTCTCGTCATCTAAGCAACGACAAATGCTGGTGTTTTGTGAACAATGTCGAAAAATTGGCAACAAATTCCTGGTGTAATCAGTTCTTCGCTAGATCCTGTGGTTTTGGAGATATCGAGGTGGCCATGCCAGGATGAGCGCTCGTTTTACCACGGCCACGAATACCTCTCTATCCTTTAAACGACGTGACGTCAGATTGCTTTTTTGTAACTTGTTTCGACAAATTATCGAAGTTTGGAAGATACGGGGTGGCCGTGCCAGGATGAGCGCTCATTTTGGCATGACCAATACATCTGCTAAACGGCGGCGGCGGCGGCGGACCGACAAATGCCAAACTTTGACAAATTTCGACAAATTATCGACTATTTATCTATATAGGCCGACTAAGGAATGACTCAAAGAGGGTATATACCTAGAGTGAAGGGTGAACGGGTACTTAGGAAATTATCTATAACTTTGATTCTATATACTTTTCCCATATTTCCAATCGTTTTTAACTAGCGGCCTCCGCGATTTCGTCCGCGTACGCTATATGATTCCCATACAAAACTTGCCACCCCTTTTCGCCCCCTTAAGGGTTGAATTTAGAAAAATCCTGACATACGTAATTCATCCAATCAATCAAATACTCTTTATTGTACATTAACAAGAACTACACAAAGATGACAGCATTCATTATTTATATTGTGGACTAGGTATTTAAGTATCAAGCAAACCGATAAGATAAATAAAAAGTTTCATACAAACTTTCACACCCTATTTCACCCCCATAAGGGTTGAATTTCCAAAAATCCTTTCTCAGTGGGTGCTCATGTCACATAAAGAACCTACTGTCCAAATTTCATGTTTCTGGCTTAAGTGGTTTAGGCTGTGCGTTGATGAATCAGCGAGTCTCTTTATAATATATTATAGCTTGTACTTTTCCAGGAGACCAATCGCGCTATTTTACAACGTTTTACCGTTCGAACGGAACGTGTTGACGCTACCAAAGTTAAACCAAACCCAAAATGTGTAGAGCTAACCACGAATATAAAAAAAAAACAGGGTCAACACGAAATGTGCTTAACGTAACGTTTTTGGTTAACTTTGGTACTGGTGTCGATTCGGTTGTAAGCAAACTAAACTAAAACTATTTTTAAAGTAGGTCTGTCTTTTTCTCTCTGGAACAATATAACGTGACAGAACAAGTCTAAATCAGGTTTTAGTTTAGTTCGTGCGCAGCCGAATCGACACCATTATCGTTCAAACTGACGTGTAGTTCGAAAACGGATGGGAATATGGAAACACTGTATAAAAGTTAAAGAGAATTTTATAAACTTTCATTCCGTCTTAGAACATTTTTCGCTACAACGCACCATTTTTGAGATATTTGCGAAAAACATAAAATTGAGGATCAGGATTTTTAGTATGTTTTCCCTGATTAAGTTTCTGAAGAAATCGCTTAGGTTCCCGCTCACGCACTCTACAACTACTTTATTAATTGAACTAATAGGCAGATTTCCAGTTCGTGGTGGCCGTACAAAAATGAGCCATACTTCTAAATGTAGAGAAAGATAATCGAAACATAATACGACCAATTGGTACAGTGCAACTTAAGCTTTTGGCTCCAATTTTAGGGCGGCGAACTTCGCCATGCCAAGATAAGGCACACGATGGATTTTGAGATTGGAACCTTTCATGGCCTTCTGCCTTTAACTTAGCGCCCCAGCCTTAGTTGTTAACGAATGTATCAATTATAGTTTGATGACAAATAAATCAATACCGCAATGGCGACTGAGGTTTTCTGAAATTTTTATACCCCTTCTAGAATTAGAAACTCTGTGTGTTTGCTAAAGGTGCAATAATTAATAAAATTTTGGAGACAATTTATTAAATGTTTAATTCATGACTATGACTATGTCTGCAGTTTTTAACACCCTTACACTAAATCCTTTTTAAATTTTATAGTAAAATTATATTACCTCTAATATACTTAGGTAATTCTAATTAAAAGGAGTAGCATCTGTACTTTACTTATGTTTAGACTTCTTCTTCTTCTTACTTGATTTCTTCTTATGCTTACGCTTCTTTTTCTTCTTCTTATGGTCATCGGAGCTAGAATCGGAATCGCTGTCACTTTCACTGGCAGCACGTTTCTTTTTCTTCTTGTTACGCTTCTTCTTCTTCTTGCGTTTGCGAACATCCGATGACGTTGATGAAGAAGAGTACTCGGAAGTGGAGGACTCACTCTCCGAATCTGGTTTCTTTTTGACATTTGTCAGATCTAATTTGATAGTTTCATTTTCGATTTTCGCTTTTTTTACGTCAGTAGGACCAGTGGGTGAATTCTCACGCTTCTTAATAGCAGAATCATCTTTAATTTCGTTTTCTGATTCAACAGTTTCGTCATAATCCGGTTCAAATTGGGCTTCATCTAGAGTAGATTTTTTCCTTTCGCGATCTGAAGTTTTTTTCCTATCATCGACTGGTCCACCTTTTTCTTGACCTCGATTACGTATGTCCAAATTTCCGGCACTAATCAATTTCTCTTCTTTATAATTATCTCTCTTTTTCATTTCCTTACTTGAACTAAAGTCACGAAATTTTTCGACAATTTTAATGCCGTCTGCTACAACTCGTCGTTCACTTTTAGTTAGTTCAATTCTAGGTATGGTGTCAGGTTTGTGACTTCTATCTTTTTCAACTGTTACTCTACGATAAGATTGTTCCTTTTTAGGGGTTTTTGAACGAGATTTAACACGTTCAACTGTGCTATGCACGACACGTGCTTCCCTTGGTCTACGTACTTCTTCTACCTTTCCACCAAGACGCTCTTTAATAGATAGTCTAGGTGGTGGTGTCTTAGAATACCTACGTTTTCTATCATTAATTTCAATAGATCTTAGTTCAGAATCAGCAACAGGAACTGTAATTTGAATAGAACCTTTGGAGTGTGTTTCGTCACTATAAAGTTTTAAACGATCACTACTTATCTTTTTTATTTCTATTGGCCTCAAAGAACTTATAGCTTTCGCAAATATTGCATTTTCAGCTCTTTTGATAACTTCTGAAGTAACTTTACCACCGTCTTCCTCTTCTTCAGGAGACGTAATCTCCCCAGGTTCCTTGGTCTTTTCTGTGTTATCATCGTCTACTTCCCATTTAGATAATTCAGGTAAAGGTGCCAGCACTTCTTTATTCTGAGTAGTACTTTCAATATCTGGTTTTAAATCTAACTCATCAGCATTAACTTGCAACTCGATTCCATCAAATGGCTCGTCTTTGTTCGATGCATCGAAATTTTTCTCGACTGTGTCACTTTCTTCCGTTTTAACATAATTCTGTATTATCTCTTTGTCAATAGCTTCGGCAGCTTCATCACCATATAAATCATCTGTTGGTGGATTTTGCACCACAATTTTTGGCGACACCTCCTTCATAGGTTGAACTACAAGTTCTGTATGTTCTGATTGTAGTAGAACACTTTCAGGTGCAGGTTGATCTGATTCTTTTTCATCGTGTTTGTTATTGTCACTCTTTTCCACATCCTCTTCGTCTTTTTTAATAGAATCCTTGTCTTTCTTTTCCTTTTTTTCACGTTTCTTTTTCTTCTCGCCGTCCTTTTCTTTTTCCCTCTTTTTCTTTTTCCTATCCTTTGGTTTCTCTTTCTTTTCTTTTTCTTTATGTTCCCTATTCCTATCAGCTGATGATTTATCACGCACGCGCTCTTCCTTCTTCTCGCGCTTATTTTCGTGATCGCGAGATCGATCTCTAGATTCGCTACGTTTTTTCTCACGTATTTCCCGATTACGTTTGGGAGATGCGCGTACCTTTTTATCTGGCGTAGCCCTTTCAAATTCCCGCTCTCGTTCTTTTTCAAATTCACGATTTCTATCATATTCACGTGCTTCTCGACCTTCACGACTTTTATCATAGGCTCTTTTATCCTCACCTCGCGGTCTGTCCATTCTTTCAGAAGGATCACGGTTTTCGTTATAACGTTCCCGTTCACGACCGTCTCTTTCTCTATGTCTTTCATGTTCAATATTAGGATTGCGCCTCGATCCGCCTCTAACACGAGGATTTGGTCGATAACCTGGGCGCATTTCTCTAGAAGGATTTTCTTCTCTGTAACCGTCACGGAAATTAGGGTCGTGATAGTTTGGTGGAACTGCATCCCTGGGATCAACACTCGGAGGTCGGAAAGATGAACCACCCTCACGGAAATTATGTGGAGGATTGTCTCTAAACCCGCCCTCCCTATAAGGATGGTTTCTATAAGAACTATCACGAAACTGAGGAGGACCACCTCTAAAATCACGTGGAGGTGGTGGGCCGTCACGGAAAGCCGGAGGTAGACCGGGATCCCGAAAAGACTGGCCGTCTCGGTATGGCATAGGACCTTGTTCCCTGTAACCATGTCCTGGACGATAATTATCACGGAATCGAGGGGGTTGCTCTCCAACATGAACAGGAATTTCGTTTTGAGTTGAAGTTATAGGCATATCCCGATAACCTGATCCTGGTGCTTCAACAAAGGGTGCCCTGTACTGGTCTCTAAAATTTGGTGGTGGTAATCTGTCGCGATCCATAAGTCCAGGTGGGCCGAATTGTGGTTTTTCAAAAGGCGAGGGCTCGAAACCCGGCACTGGCGGTTCTACGCCAGGTGGAATATCTTCGAATGCTGGACCGTCAAAGCGACCTCTAAAACCAGGTGGTGGCTCATTTTGTAGGGGTGCCAAATTTCCCATAGAAGGAATGGGTTTTGGTCCCATAAGAGGATAAATAGGTGGAGGTGCATTGTTTCTTGGTCCATATCTGAAAAAGAAATATAAAATATTATTAACAGGTAACAGGGTATTTTGCCCTCCGTCCACTAGGTTCACGTTGCCAAGGATCCAATGGGAACGTACCTATGATATTTACCAGTAATTTTATTTAAATAATTATTTCACGATCTCAACGGGTTCTAAAAGGTGAAAAAAATATTCTGCAAGAGTCTAATGGACGAATGTGGGCAAATTTTGGCGCATGTAAGTTTAACTGCGTTTACGTTTATGAATAAACGGAATAACAATTGCCTTGCGCATTGAACCTTATTGATTAAATGAATAAGGTACCATCTATTAAATTATTACTGATTAGGGCGTGCACTGCGTTGAGGTGGATGCCGCGCTGGGGCGCGCAAAAGACGCTCCGTTTGTAAGTCTCCTGCGGAGTGTCTCGAGTAAATTTTAATTCTACATCGGCGCCAGTAGCACGGTCCACTGCGGATGGAGAGTGTAAATTACTTGCGACTCTACGCACTGTTTATAAAGACTGCGAGTCGATCCTCGTAAATTCGAGTTCATGTCCCGCTTAATTGTGTTCTATTTCTATCATTAAAATTTATTGTAAATTATTTTGTTCTATAAAGAGTATTTGTATTTGTATTGTGTTCTTGTGCGTCGCGTTACGCGATCAATTCAAACGTGACAATATATGAGAGCGCTCATGCAGGCACACGCGGTGTAAGCGCGTTTTGGTTAATCTCACGACGCGACGCACACACAACGCGCTGCATCAACCTTAGCGAAGCCTGTGTGCCTTCATTACCTATAACTTTACTGCCATCACGTTCACAAGAAAATACCTTAGAAAATTATTTTATCCGTTGGAAGGTCGCCGCAAATCGGCAAGTAAACGTGTACGAGGTAATAAGAAACAAAACTAACACTCCGCCCTCAGCTAAGTTGTTGACGGTGGTGTTCCACCGACGATGTCGATACTCTTCTCCGCCTATTCTCCGCCAGTGATTTGATATGATGATAGATGAGAACTAGCCTTTCATAGACATGGAACTAATATAACGCACCGCATAATTACTAAGTTGCAGTCGACAATCCAATAATCCAAAACATGTCCAACTCTGTACCAACTTTCATCCAAATCGGTTCAGAGGTGTGATTGAGGAACAAATATCCAAACTTTTGCATTTATAATATTAACTATAGTTGGTACGGGATAATCTGTGTTGACTTCCGCCAAATAGCTAATAAGTATTTCATGATACCTACCTATTACAATTTTAGTATTTGGTTATTAAGTTTGGTTAATAGTGTAGGTGTAGGTTTGGTAGTGTATTTTGTATCTGTCAACGCCACTATACAGCAGCAAGATGTCACTTTTAAATATAAGACAATGTCGCCACATAGCATCTATCATAGTTTTAAGGAAATTGCCAATGCCTATTTACAGCAGATACTTATCATGCAGACTGACAATGCCTCTTTACAGCAGCTACATTACTCTAAATTATTTTATAATCATTTTATTTGTATCGACATATTAGTTAATAATTAATGTACATTGTACTGTAATGGACATGTCCAAGTGCGCGGAAGTCACCTATGGAAAAAATAAATGGGTATGAGTATATACCTAAGGTCAACGTAACCCAAATTTGGTAATCGCGCTGACGAAGCTTCTGTTTGGTTCGGCCAGAATAGAAACAGCCTAAAATCCCAGCAAACAGTGTTACTAACATTCTTTAATTAATATACTTAACATTATTTTAAACAACACGTCGTTAATACACATTTACATTTTAACAAACATTTCATTTTCCACAGCTTAGCCTACCATATTTTCGGGTCGCGGTCTCTAATTAATGATCCGCAAGGCGTTTGCCCTTACATCGTTTTAGCTTTAGCTCTTAGTAAGTTTATCGAAAGACGGTCAATAGACCACTTTTTTGGCTTTATTATAAACCCGATAGGATAGAAATAGTAGTAAGCAACTTTTAACTTAGACAGTTAGGTATGTTATTCTATTATCAAACTTGTCCGCATTATGCTACCAAATTTGAGAGTATTATGAAACTTCATCGTCAGATATCGTTCGATAAGGTAACAATCTATCAAATTAATGCGAGGCAACGAGTTACACGTTCAGTAGTTTTCGTAGTCGTACGACGTGAAAAATTTTGCGTTCGATCGCTAGTAATGTGCTATTTAGCTAGCTTGCTACAAGCGCCCTAGAAGTAAAATATGGTAACTGGATAAACGTCTATCCATTTTACATTAATCCTCTTATCCTTACTTATAGGGCGCTCTGGTACCTAGCGATCAAACCGTCTATTCCCACCTGTTCTGTTGATTAGTTCTGCCGGCAGAACTACTGGGATGCGTGCTAAACGGCAAATTTTGAAAGACCCAACGCTATAATTTTACATGGTACATACAGCTGCTAAACGTAACTCTTAGCGAATCCTAAAGTTACATAATAACCTCCAGGTACCAATAGCGCGTGACTTATTCTGATAAACTCCATGCTTAGGTCTACTTCTTAGGTCTATTTCTTTGGGCAGGAACTGCATGTGACGGTACCTACTCCAGTTCAGACACTACTAGGTACCTATACCTATATTTAGTATCTTTTGAAGTGTTTAGATATAAATTCGGTAATTTTTGCGACTAATATGACAAATACTAAATCCCAAATAAACCTCGTTCATTCCACTCGATACCATCCTGTGGTGTCGTTTGGAATCATTATTCCGTACCCTAATGATGTCTTGAATAGCAAGCTACTTACGTGATAACCACTAATAAGTATATACCTATAGTCTGTGATACCTACTGCCAAAAACATAGAAGACCGAGGTGTGCCTAGGTTGTAACCTATATTTTAAAAACAGCTGACCATGCTATATTGTGAAATATATCCCAGACTTTGCCGCGCCTGTGTGAGCGGTCTGCGCCAGGGTTGAGGAGTCGCACGTGGTTCTAGCTAAACATTAGCATAAACAAATGGAGTACCTGCCTACATAATTAAACATTGTTAGCTTCGGATTATACAGAAATAATTGACTTTTAACCAAGCCAATTTTAAATACTAATATGATTCTCGTGTCGAAACAGCGCTCAGTGCAGATCCATTGTATATTCACATAAAAATTATTTAAATCTATTGTTTCGAGGATAATTGAAAATAATTAGCGAAAATACCTATTCTCACTTTATCTTAAAAACTATTTATTTAAATAGCGATATAAACGTAAATTATATAAGTAGTTCATGTGCCTATTCATAAAATGTTACAAAAAAATATTTACCTATACCTATATTACTTAACCAAATGCCGAAATTTTCGAACCAGAGCACAGGAAACCGATTCCCGAACCATCATCCATCACACACAAAAAAATATGCACGAGAAATTTAACTGATAATAACAAAAGTTTAACAAATTTACGATATTTTATTTAGAAATTCATCTTTAATTTTTATTCGACTCCCAAAAGTACCACATGAGGCACACTACAAGTTTTGCACTTCTAGCAAATCGGAACTATTTGAATTTCGAATGTTATATTTTTTGAAATGACTTGCAACCTTCTTAGTAATAAAAGAAAATTAATAATGTTAATAAGAAAAAAATGATTTTTTATCACACATCAAAGTTCTACGTACGCAACGAAAATGGAATTAAGTCGAAAAGATTTTAGAGCGACGATTTTTTATGACTTTAAAAGTTCTCTCTCTCCACAAGACTGTGCCGCTCGTCTTCAAAATGCTTTTGGGAGAGAAGCACCTTGTTTGAGCACCGTGAGGCGATGGTTTGCTGAATTTCAGAAAGGTCGTGTTTCTTTACATGACGAATTTCGTGAAGGGCGGCATTCAACTGCCGCCAACGAAAATAATGTGGCTACTGTTAAGCGGCTAATTGAAGAAAACCCGCGGATTACCTATGAGACAATTCGAGGACTATTGGGGATTGGTACCTATAAGCCAAATACAGAAAATTTTACACGAAGAATTAAAAGTTCGGAAACTTTGTTATCGTTGGATCCCTCATGGACTTCAGCGGAGCAGAAGCGGGCTCGCGCGGAATGCTGCTCACAGATGCTACTGAAGTACAACCACGGACATTCTAATGCTGTTTATGACATTGTCACAGGAGACGAAACGTGGACTTATTGTTTTGAACCCGAAAAAAAAGCAGCAATCTTGTGAATGGGTGTTTGAAAATGAGAACAAGCCAACAAAAGTGAGGCAGGCAAGAAACGTTGGTAAAAAAATGATCGCGTTTTTTTTCTCAGCTACGGGTCCCATCTGAACTTGAAGATCAAAAGAGTGTTAATGCCGAGTGGTATTCTACCATTTGTTTACACCCAGGGTGTTAGATAAAGTTCGCGAAAGACGACCAAAAAGCCGCGTTCTCCTAAATCATGACAACACTTCTTCACACACGGCCAACAAAGTCATTTTTAGCATCCGAAAAAGTACAACTCGTCACCCATCCCCAACCTAGCACTCTGTGATTTCGGTATTTTCCCCAAAATCAAAGATTTGATGAGAGGTTTCACTTTTACCAACTCCGAAGAGGCAGTGATAGCGTTCAATCAGCACATAGAAAACATGCCTTCAGATCTGTGGTCCTCCTGTTTTAAAAAATGGTTCGATCGTATGAAAAAATGTTTAAAATGTAAAGGAGAGTATTTTGAAAGGCAATAAACATAATATTTTGGTTATAACATGTTGTTTTTTTAAGTTACGCAAAACTTTTAGTGTGACCTACGTATAATTACCCATATTTTAGTCAATTAATCAAGTTTTTTGTTAATAAGGTCTATCACCAGGGTCGCCCCATATAAATTTGGTTAAGACCTGATGATGCACCTTACTGAGAGTGGAACCGTACTGAAGTCGGTTGTTTGCCAATTTCTGGCGGTTTAATTATTGCATGGGCATTCAAGAGCGAAAATTTCTTAAGAAACCTGTGTTTCGTATTTTGCCAGAGAAAAACTAAATACATCAAAATTTTCTAACCTATTATTGTAAGTATAACTTACATGTGCAGTTGATGAAACCGTTGCTTGATCGCATAAGTAGTACGTAACTACTTTTAGGAATGTGAAATAATGGCTTCTTACGACAAATACCCCTCTACGTTCGCGCCTACAAAACACTTACAGGTTACGTTAGTACTATATTAATTCTGTGCTACTGGGTGAAATTTAATTCGTGTAATACCCGTTAACTTGCGACTCCGCCCCTGATTACGAACAACTTTCCACTATGAACCATAGCCGAATTCTAACAAAAAATTTTATATTACCTATACAAAGTAAACCATTCTGAAACAACAGAAAGTCCAACAATTTTCTGTTGAATTCGGCTATGGTTCCTAGTGGAAAGTTGTTCATAAGCTGGAGTGGAGTCACCAGGAAATAAGAATTACCTACACGTTAATTTCATCCTATATAAGATATATTTTGCATTATTTCATAAGATCCCACATGTTATGTCCTCGCGGACAGAATTTTCCGATCTAATCTTTTTATATGCGGCGGACAAAAAATGTATCGCCTGCAAGGACGCCTGACAGCATCCTCATAAAGACATCTAAATAACTTCGTTGTTTTTGATGTATTATTTATGGGATTTATATATTTTGAAGGCACAGTTTAGGTACACTTTTTAGGATACAAATTGTAATCACAGGTCTGTTTATGAGAAATGAGGATATCAACATCACGTTACACCTGACTCTTAGCAAAATTGCTGAATTTCAGTGTCAGTATACCTAAGTGTAACATTTTGGCATAAAGGTTTGGTACCAGAAGTAAGGTAAAAATACGAAAATTATTAATTTCTAGTGGAATCGTCGCATGACACTTAATTTTTAACTCCAAATGCAAAAAGAGGGGTGTTATAAGTTTGACCGCAAGGTGTTTGTGTGTGTGTGTCTATCTGTGGCACTGCAGCTCTTCAACGGGTAAATCGATTTGGATGCGGTTTTTTTATTTTAAATCAGGTTTTCTAGAAGTGGATTACCAAAATCGGTTCTGTGTGTGTGCGTCCACATGCACACAATAACACTATTGTGCGCATTATTGAGATACAGGGACGGACGTGTTTGTCCAAGATTTGTCCGGATGTTACGTCAATAAAGCATGGTTCGATTTGAGTACGGTTTGTAGGGAAAAAGTTCTTAGCCAGAAGTGGTCAAAATTGGTTTAGTGGCTTTCAAGATCTTTAGGTTTGTTCACAAGTGTCGAACTTAAATTAGGATTCTAAACATTTAACTGAATTCCGCAGTTCTCATGTCCTCAGACCATCAGATGACCAAGAATTAGAAACAGTGTACCTAGTCTTTAAAGTGATTGGTTTTAATTACTAAAAAAACAAAAAAAGTTAAATAACTAAACAAAATGTTTGATTAATTAAATGAATACATATTTTTTTATCTAGAACTTTAAAAGTATGGATATCTTTGAAATATTTCTTGTAGACTAGGTAACCAGGCAAATCTGATCTTAGGCCCGTATCAATAAACCGTTCTCAAGATTGAGATGACGCTTGAGAATCTGTTGCATATTAAAACAGTATTAAAAAATTGGATTGAGACTGAGAAGCGATCTCAATCTCAAGATCGATTTATTAATACGGGCCATAGTCGATGGCGGTAAATTTTAGACAGTCAAGAGAATTACAATCTTTTTTTTTATGCACAACGGGTTAGTACTTGCCCTCAATCACACCTGATGTTAAGTGAAGATGAAGTCGAAGTAACATCATCATAAGAAGTATATCATGCAGTATATTTTCACTTTCTTTTCCTTACTTACTAGCTATAGGAACTTATAAGTAACGTTGTTGAACGAAGATTAATTTAGGTATTTATCCATGTTATTATACTTATGACGAACTAATCCAGTGTCCTACGACGCGACTGGGGCTAGATTGTACTGCATCGTAATTTTGTTAACTTCCATTAAGTCGTAAATTTTATTTATCACAGTAAGAAATAGACGACTATTAAAGCATTTATATAAAAACTTCTTTTTGGCGAACTATCCTCGTTTAAAAAAAGTCCGTCATCTGCGCTGCCCCTTTTCATAAAGACCTCTAACTTCGTTGTTTTCAGAGTACTATTTAGGAGGGACTTGTATATTTCGGAGGCACTATTTCGGCACAGTTTTTTGAAACAAATTATAATTATAAATAAAACAATTGACAACAGATTGTCTACCTACTTATAAAAAGGATTAGTCAGAAAAAAGACAACTTATTAGGAAATTCGTTTCGCGGAATTGTATAACTGAACCAACTTTACCAGAGCTGCATTGTAATAACAGCTGAAGAACTTATTTGATGATAAATTAAAAATTCATTGATATGTTACTAACTACATCACATCAATAGACCATTGCTGGACTTTCCAAAGGAGGATGTACCCTAACTACACTGATCATCAAAAAATCGACTGTAAATCTCTATACAACTTTGTATATTTTTGGGTTTAGAAACTAGTTGGTAACTTGACCTGTGCTATACCGATTTTAATGAAATTTTCACTTTCCATCAGCCAGTATGTTATCCATTAAAATAATGCCTACGAGAAATTTACTTTGCATGAATAATTATTGCCAGAAACTCGATTAAATAATGAAATCATACATATTAAATGTATGAAATGAAATTTAATGAAAGAGTTTCTGGCAATAATTATTCATGCAAAGAAAATTTCTCGTACATCATTTTAATTTAGCCTGGGGAAAATAGGGCAAAAAATTAGCTTCATCATCATCATATCAGCCGAAAGACGTCCACAAAGGACAAGGATCTCCACAACGATCGTTTTCCAAAAATTAGCTGAGCTTTCACATTTGCAGCCACGTGATTTTTTCAGTTTCACCAGGCGGGTGGGCGAGGGCGGGAGCGCTCTGCCCGTCTCTGACATACAGACAGTGTGCGCATTTAGTTGCTATCTTATAGAGGTATAGAGATATATATAGAGGTATAGAGATATATATAGAGGTATTTCTAGAAAACCCTATTATTAATTTATATCTTAATAATAATAAATACTAACTGATATTTAAATAGGCAGACATTTGTTAAACACAGGTAACTTATTGATGGATAAAAACTAAGCATGTTATAGTTAGGCATGCATTGGTTTTTAGCTGAAAATGTCGTCGAGCTAAAAATTTGAACTAATATTTTGTAATGATAATTTCCCTAAATGTTTTGAAATACCCCCAAATTGAGCATTTTTTTTAAAGAAACATTTTTCAACCCTAATTTATTTGAAAAAATACTGGAGTTTCTTACGTATGCTTAATGTTTAGTTATTGTTACTACATTTACAACACAATATTAAATATAAAATTCGCTGTTATGCGTTTCTCCGAGGTCTAAACGGATTTTCCCTAGGCTAATTAGTGACTTACTCGCTGTAGTAGAAAAGTGAAAATTCCATTAAAATCGGTATAGTACAGTTCTAACTAGTTTCTAAACCCAGAAAAGTAGGAACTTGTATAGAGATTTACTTGGTGGGTCGATATTTTTGATGACCAGTGTATTACGATTGCGATTTGTGAAACAGGTATATCCTAGTACAGACGCCAGACTCTTATAACACAAATATTTTAACAATGTACCTATAAGCATCTATATTTACCTTATATTATTTATTATTTATTTACCTTGCGAGAAAAATAAAGATTTTTATTATTATTACTTACCCTGAGCAGGCGGGTTGGCAATGGCAATTTTTTTGGGGATTTCGCCCCAAAATGATAAATTAAATATTATAAATATTTTACTCACAGTAGGCTAAGCCAGTATTATTTACGAATAATAGATAACGAATAAACATACATACCTATATATTTATATAAACCTCTATTACTCGGGAATAAAATAATGTTCGTATTTCTTACACAAACATTTACCTACCTCCTAACGGGATTCGAACCCGAACCTTTGATTATGAAGGCAGGATTACTATGTGGTCGCTACCCACTACACTAATCGGTCAAAAGTTAATGCTCGAGCGCTATATTATAATATTAATGACCGAATAATGATATGGCCATTTTAGCCGCCTTTTACATCCACAGGTCGAGGCGGACTACTTAGGTTAAAATTCAGTCAAATGCGAGTCAGAATTTGGGCAATGAGTGTTCCGTTACATCAGATGTTTTACTTCAGTTCTAACGTACCGAGTTGTAATCAATAACCTGCTATCTTTGAGAATTGCATTAAATTGTAACTGCATAATATTAACATAATGGAACGTAAAAGCAGGTAATCGTACCTAATACAATACAAATACACTTTATTGCACAACAGAAAAAAAATACAGTTACAGAAAGCGGTAGCAGAATGTACAATATGGTGACCTTATCAATAACGGTGATCTCTTCCACGCAACCTTTGGGTATAAGGACATTTAAAATAGGCAGGTTGTGCGGAATAAATAGGGATATAGATACAACATACGTGAATAGATATTATTTCTGCATAACTGTTTTCAAACAAAAATATCTAAACCGGAAATCAAAGTTTTCCAAAGAGCTTTCGCCCGAAGTTAAAATATTTCCGACTATTTTCAGGATTTTCCAAGCGATAGCTTTAGAAATAAGCTGGTAATTTTGAAGCGAAATTGTATTACGCAATTGTTAATTCGCAATAGTAGTACGTCATGTGACTGATATGATGCTGAATAGTATATAGTACGTATATATCAACAAAATTGAAAGGAAAATTATAACAGCTTAGTCAACCAACTTGTCATTACCGTTGTTGATAATTTATTTATTTTATTTTTATTTATTTATTATTTATTTACAAAACCCAATACACTATTATACAAAAATTTACAAGAGGTCTAAGGCTGAGTGTTTAGTGGAACCATCCCAGAGGTGACAGCAGTGTTCCATGCATGAGCGGACCTGAGTCTGGTAAAGTACCAAAAGCTGTTTCGGCGTGAAATATCGCCTGGGAGAATGCCAAGCTTCTTAACAGCTGTTTTAGCATGCGATTCTATAGAGCGCCTAAAATTTAGGTTAGAGTTTAACACCAGACCCAAAAGATTGACATGATTAGAGTTCGGTAGGGATACATATCGGAAAGACGAACACAAGTAGAATGTACTCCGTTTACTGGTGAACAGACACGCCTGTTTTTGTTGGCATAGACAAGGTTGACGTAGCGTCGCCCCAATCGGATACTGCCTTTAATGCCAAATTCGTGGGCTCAACTATGGACTTGTTGTGTGTACGGATGTCTTCACCTCTGGATTGTGCACATAGATACCTATATATCTCTACAATAGAAGTGTCGTCTGCATACTCAGAAGTTGAAACTCCATAAAAACCCCAATTGCAAAAATAACTTTGTATTTTAAAATGTAGTTATTCTGACTACGGAACAGTATTGTGCCAGATCCGACATGCAGTTGGCCGATTTTGAAACCCCGACGAATAGCTTTTAACAGTGTTTTGGTATAATTAGATTATATCATAGTGTTTGGAGGGTTGTCTAAATTGTCAATTATTTTCTGTTTAATGTAGATACAATGGTTTCTTGGTCAATGTGTGGTGGACTGTACATAACTGCAGGCTGTGGTTGAAAATAAGCGGCCGCTGGTTCCCAACGACCATATGCTGAGCTACAGACCTTTTTGTCATAATTACAAAGTCATTTTATATTTTAGTTTTTACTGTTATCTTGGCAAATAAAGATTTTTATTATTATTTTGCATTTGATTTTAGTGATCTGTACCAAAATTGGCAAATCAGATTACTTATATATGGAATCATCTCGGTGTCTCTCCGTCTGTCATACCGCCATTAATTTCGAAATCTATTTATATTTAACACACTGATTCGGGGCATCCGCGAATATAACTATGCTCGCAACCGCAAACGTAATTCTAAGAATATATTCTAACAATATAGAGCTACTAAAAGAGCTTTATCTACTTTCACCATTCTTATGCTGATAAGAAAAGCAAGGAAACTGAACACAAGTTCAGAAAGCCATTGCAAATACGATCGCTGATCTTGGTCGCACTACAGATCTGATACTAGGGCGCTGTATGCGAGAATCAGGGAAACTCCCGACGGCATTATCGCAGCATTAGTAGGACAAAGGCAGTCAGAACACGTGGCCAGAGGGGAACATCCAGACCCAAAAAAGTTTGTTTTATATATAAGAAACATCAGTTTATAAAATAAATTGATATACCTATCTATTATATTAGGACTACGTTCTATTTCAATTCCGTTCATCTCTATCTCTCATCTCTTGCCAATTCCTAGAGTTCCTTGCACTTTACGTATATACATTTATTTTTTTATTTTCGGTCTGACCTGCACTCGAGAAGCCTAAAAGGTTATTTTCGAGAATTCACGATATTTAAAAAAATTGTGATTTTATCAATATTTTGAAATTCACGAAAATAACTGTAATTGAACTAACTATATTTAAGTATTATTTATAATTAGCTTTAAGACTTTCGAGTGCAGATCATAGCACATATTTTTGATTTATTCTGTATTTAAACAGAAATCTTAATTTATCCAATGATCCAACTGGACGGACTAAGGCCTCTTAAGATTTTACATAGGCTTGGAGATAAAAGAATTACTACCTAGCGACATTCAGATTGTTTACCATATCATTTTCTTTTTGTAAAGGATGGAAGGTTCAAAGATGTAATTGTTTGTTATATTCTGTTTTTTATTGTTTCTTCTCTGGAGGAAGTTTAAAAAAAATTAGTTTCTTACAGCAAGGCCTCGTAGGTCATCCTTTCGTTCTTTCCTTACTTTTTTCCTTTTAATATCACCTCTTTTATTGGCTTAACATTATCCTTTCGATTCATAATGTCCTATGTCCAAAGTGTCATCGTTTATGATCCGGTACTCTTTAACCCCTTCCAGTATAGAGTAGGAAAGGAGGAGCAATTATTATTTATAAAATAACACGCTGTGCAAAGACGGCCAGTCAATGATTTGTCCAGTTTCATGTCTTACAGAAAACATTCTTATAGGGGAGTTTATATTATGTTCTTATTAAAGGAAAGGTACCTGTAGGTAGGTAGGTTTCTCATTTCTCAATTAGTCTTGTACTTACCGCGTAAATATATATGCTTGGGATTCCAATCTAGTTCGAATCTAAATTAACTTTAAGTTCTTCTCATGTACGATTGTAATCTGTTTTGTATACCAATAAATAAAATAATAAAAATAAAAAATAGATGAAAAATAACTTCCAAGATTTGTTTACATGCATAATAGGTAGGGATATAATATACAAATCAACCTAATAAAAGAGATCTTGTTTCTACTTAAGAAGGAAGAAACACAATCACACAGGTGGATAAAGATTTAAGAGGATCTGGATATTACAAACATATTTGATACAAAGATACCTTATTTTCTTGAGTTCTGCTATCCGCGTGCATCCTTCACAGGATCGTGGACGTTGGATCACAACCTGGTTATAGTGTACATGTGCAGATAGGTATTTATGTCATTTACATATATAGTTAAAACAGGAACAAATTAAAACTAGTCATAATCACATGAGTCGATCAAATCATATTTTAAATTAATAAATTTTCCTATTTGGATTCGAGAAAAGTTAATTTTTAATTAAATGTTACTATACAATTCGTTGTTCTATCATAAAGACATCATTTTTTGCTCCTGTTTTAGGCTAAATCAAATGTTTTACGGTCATATTTACCGTCATATCATAATATCATTCACACTAATAAAATAAGACATATATTCTTTTTAGAATTAATTACATACAAATATTTTATCTTTAAATTGTGTTTTATTAGTCGCGTATTATATCGCAACACAACACCATTTGTTGGATATTTTACTTTAGGATATTAAAGACGTTAGCGTTGTGAAAAAGTAATGAAATTGAAAACCAAATATTTGTAGAGCGCAATAGTAACAGAAAATTTCTCCATAAACTAGGTACGTAAAATATGAGCCAAATAAATGCACTGGAATACGCAAAAATTTTCTGCACATTTTTTTTCACATTACGCTACGAGACATTATTACTAGATACCTATCTAAAACAAACTGACATAATGCAATTAAAAACTATAACAAATTTTGTTAACTTACAAATTACAACAGAAATCTCTGAAATACAATTATATTTTTAACTTAGATATTCAGAACAACCCCTCTTAATACTAGGTACGTAAATATAATAAAAATGCAAACATAATTTTGAATTGTTTATTGTATACATGTAAAATTCAATATATCACAGAAATTGGAATTATAAATTATTATACATAATTTGAAATCGTGTATTTTATACATGTAAAATTCAATATTATATCACAGAAATTATCACAGATAACATTTGTTACATCTTGACTTATATGCAATTAAGATATATAATAGATTATAATAATACAACAACAAAGTCCTACGCCTTATATTAACTTCAATAGAGATCAATACAAACTAGTTACCTATAAAATGTATGACTAATTAATTTGCGACTTAAAGCAGCATGTTACAAAACCTTACACATGTTTATAAAATTATTACATACAATAGTTCATAACAAGCAACATGAATACTTAAAATAAAGATAATCAAATGCAACGGCGAAGGAAAAGGGCCACTTGATGCAAACGAGCTAGAACTCCCAAAAAGATGTATGTTGCACTCTATAAGATGCCTGCCATGCTATAAGAGGCCTGTCCACAATAAATATAGTAATAATTTTTAAGAAGAGTGCACCAAGTATAAATAATAATGACCGTTTTTATCAATAATTAAACATTCTCGAAAATAAAACGAATAAAAGATATTATTTGTAATTTAATTTTACGCTTTTCGAGTGCACCCAGTGAGTAAGTTTCGGATTTATGTTGTGTAACAAATCTTAATTTGTCCAAATAAGAGCGCCACTAGACCCGATGCGCCTTCTTAATCCTCATCACGGTTTTAAGAACAGTGCCTCTATTATTAATTCGGACAAAGAAATGTCCATCCAGGCCCACTTAAAAAATTCACCTTGTCTAATACGTTTTTGCGAAAATGACTTCGGGAACTTTTTAGAACGAATACGTAATGTTGCTTACATAATGCCTTCCTTTACTAACGACTTTTAAAATTTTAGTTAGCAGTTAAAAATTTATATTGAGATAATTAGAAAAAAAAATCTATAACCATGTTCGCGTTTCAGATTCTAAGGTTTCAAATGGTAGATAGTGTTCTATATAATCATTGGATCCACTTTGCACCCAGTATTAACATTTCTATTTTTAATCAGTTTATAGCGAATTCTATAATCTATAAAATTTAGACATATTAATGAATCAAAGAAAGTAACTAAATGTAACAGGGCAAAATAAGATTTATGCAGTTGAGTCTGACCTATATACCTACATCAAAATCTTTTATATACTCATATATCAATATAATCAAAATCAACACTAAATTGCCGCAATGAGAGAGTCCGAGAGTAACCTGGATTTTAAATACTAAACAAATACATGTTGGTGTTCGGAATCCTCTCTGAATATAAAGATAACTACACTGCTAAAAATCATTAAAAAAAAGGGCCTGTGATGTGCCTGTAGGACTAAGCGCCGAGTCATTTTTGTAAGACATTTATGTCATTTTGTATGAAGTTGGTAGAAACTTTTTACAGACCTAATTACTGTATTATCCATAACCGAATTCAAATTAGGCAGAGAGGTAGTCTGGACCTAAAACAGGACATAGGTTTCATTTTAACCGACTTCCAAAAAGGGTGAGGTCGAGTCTGCCATAAAGTAAACCTACGCAGGCATTCTACACCACTACACCGGGACGCGCGGTCTATGCGGGAGTTTCTTTTATTATAGGCCTTGGATTATTTACATAGTTTATTTATATACTTTTACATTAATGGTCACTAATTAACCAAATAATTTAATAATACTTTTCATAGTTTATTTACTGCTTAACATAATGCAAAGGGTGTAGATCAACAGCGAATATAATAAGATTACAGATTTAATATGATATCGATGAACTGGGTTTATTTGACATCAATTGCCCATCAGAACAACAACCTAGTCTGATTATAATAGGTCATTGTGCTAACGTTCATAATATTAAATTACTTCTGGCAGAGTAATAATGTCTGAATGGAATGCATCATATCTAGTAATTATGCAAAGGGCAGCAACACATTAGAACTGTCACTATTTAGCTCCAGAACGTCAAAATTGAACCCAGTTTTAAAATGCAAACAAAGATTCTATATTTTATAACAATAAAAATATTCCTATTCACTTGATTGCCTAATGTTTTAAACATGTTTACTTCGATTATTTCTAAAACACAACATATTGCTTGCAACAATTTGCTTACAATAGCTATTTATTACATTAAAAAAAGTCCCTACAATTTTGTAACACACACACTGTATATAACTTGCATAAACATATTATTATGTTACAGCTTTTTTCGATCTCTAACTTTCTGAAAATTGGCCTCATAGGCTTAAGCGTAAGCGCTTACTTATAAACTCACCTTTTCTTTTATGTTAATTGCTAATTATTTCATTTATTGTGTTTACATTAATATTACAATAAATAATATTATAATAAGTTATAATACGTTGTAATAATATAATAATATTTATTTTTATATAACTCATATATTATTTCATTTTATGCTTAAAATATTTTATAAAAGTTCTTTCAAATGTCTTTAAAAAAATAATTTGTTTGTTTATTTAGTAGGTAACTAAGTACGATACCAAGGATTCAGGATAATAAGGATGGGTCGATTGCTAATGCCATACAACCGCAAGAAACTAGTGAAAAACTAGTTATAGTGTCGTTCCTTTATGCCAACAATCAGTGAAACCTGTAATTGGCTTTCAGTTCCGTAGTTTAAGTGATAATTTGTAAAACAGCTGTTGGTTTTCCCAATAAAATAAAATAAAATAAAAATAACAATTAAATATTAATGTAATCTGAAAAATGTCCCATAAAGGTTTTCGTTGGTACCTCAAAGTTTACCTTAATTTAGCAAAGGCGTTGTTTTAAAAGTGCTGAGATTTCGGAGGAAATGACACTTTTATTAAAGATAAGTACACGAAATTTAAACACCCGTGCACGTCAAAAACGGGATGCTTCAATAAAAAAAGAGATAATGAGAGTCAGAATAAGTTCAATTTTTAAATACATTTGCAGATTTCTTAATAGTATTGGATTATATACTCTGATAACCACGTTGCAAGTAATTACTGATAAAGCTAACCAAAGACGGTGCTTGTTCTGATTTGTGTTTGAACAAAGATGTTACAAGAAGATGAGGGCGAGAGAACCGCGCAGCCCCATGTGCCATTTCCGCCGATGGTACTTGGTGGCGTGGGCGCAGTGGGAAAAGCTCGAAGGACCTGCCAATTATTATAGTTTGCAACCAGGATGGCACTGACTTTAGAGGGACTTTAGGATCAGGTTGAGCGAGATGACAAGGCAGCCATCGATGTCGTGCGCAATGGACAAGTGCGCGTCCATTGCGCACGAATTTGTTTGGCAGTCAAACCTTCATTATATCAATATGTTCGTGAGGCCAAGACGCTAAAGAGGCATGGTTTGTCATGGTTGGTCAGTTGGCCTGTATATTTGAAGACAAAGGTCTTTATCGAAGAGTAGTATTACTACGTCAATTACATAGACTCGAGTATTCAACATTTTCAAATATGACACAATATGTTGTGGCTGTAATAATGATAGTCCAGCAACTGTCCGACATTGCTCGCGCAATTGAAGATGATGAGGTCGCGGAGCTTTTATTGAACGGTTTGCCACAGGAATATGATAATTTAGTTAGTGGCTTAGAGACCGCCTGCATGACAAATACATTGTCAAGTGAACTTGTTCGTACTAGACTAATACAAGAGGAGTATCGTAGAAACAATATTTGTGAGTTAAATAATAACACAGCCTTACTAATGAAAAATACTAAGAAAGTTATATGT
Organism: Oegoconia quadripuncta; assembly: GCA_949316235.1. Lineage (NCBI taxonomy): Eukaryota > Metazoa > Arthropoda > Insecta > Lepidoptera > Autostichidae > Oegoconia > Oegoconia quadripuncta. The sequence continues at coordinate 11,880,551 of OX438749.1, forward strand.
CATTTTTGTAAGAAACCAGGACATATTAAAGCCCGTTACTTTAAACTTAAAAATCAGAAGTAAAAGAAGGACAACGGTGACCAGGAGCGAACACTGATGGCTTCTAGCTTTCTTGCTGTGGATCATAATGATTGGATAGTGGACTCCGGGTGTTGGTCTCATATGACAAACAAAAAAAAAGTGGATAAAGGACATTACATCTGGTACTAATATAATATCAAGTGCTAATAAGGACAGTGTATTGAAAAGTAATGGTGTTGGTGATGTGCATGTACGCGGGGAGGTCCAAAAGTTCGTGGAATGGAGGGGATGGAGTGGGGATAGGGGCGCTCGCTTAGTGTCATACTAATTGGGGACTCATAATTAGTATATAAATGGAGTTTCAGCCCTATTGCGTCATTCTCCAAGCCCGGCGTTTTCAGGTCTCGGTTGAAGACGCCCTCTCGACGGAACGCCCCATAGCAGCCGGAGTCCCACAGGGCAGCTGCCTATCCCCAGCCTGCTACGCACGATACACCGACGACATCCCGCTAGTCGGAGACGTCCACCTGGCCCTGTTCGCCGATGATGCCGCACTCTTCGCCAGATCGATGAGCAAGCTCCACTCAGCAGCAAAACTTCAGCCCATGCTCGACGCCCTGCCCAGCTGGCTCATCAAATGGAAGCTCTCGGTGAACGTCGGGAAGACGCAGGCGATGATGACCACGCGAGCCTGCCAGCCTCCACCTCTGCTGCTCCAGGGTCAAGAGATCGAGTGGTTGCCCAAGGTGAAATACCTGGGAGTCACCATTGACCGGGGACTCCGTATGCACCACCATGTCAGCGACGTCGTACAGCGAGTGAAGACTGCTCGCGCACTACTCCGTCCAGTGCTCTCATCCAGCCTCCCGCTTCGCACGAAGCTGGGGATATACAAGATGTACATCCGGTCCCGCCTAACGTACGCGGCACCTGCTTGGTACGCCCTAACGTCGGCCACCAACAAGAAGAAACTCCGCGCCCAGGAGACTGCCACCCTGCGCACCCTCACCGCCGCCCCCCGCTTCGTGCGAAACGACACCATAATGAGGGACCTCCAGCTCGAGAGCCTGGACTCATTCATCGGCCGCCTCGCCAGGAAGATGTACGACGGAGCTGACAACTCCTCGCACCCCCTGCTGCAGAACATCGCTCCTCTGCACTCACGCCCTCCAGAAGCCAGAGTCCGAGCCCTACCAAGGGAGCTAGTGCAGCCAGACACGTAGACGGAGTCCCGGGTCCGAAGAGGATCCGACAACTGGGCAACCACCGACAACCCAACGCCCTGCCCGCAGCTACGGGCAGCGAGGGCAACTATTGCAGGGGGTCACCAACCCCGGTACAATTTTCCTTACTCCCCGAGGGGAGTGAGATGGAAAGCTTCTTCTATTGCGTCATTCGTTTACGAACACTCGCCTGCTAAACACGTCAATCCGGAAGAAAACTGAAACTATGGAGAAAATTGAACACCGTGCTGTCATTAAATTCCTTACCAAGCAAGGAAAGAACGCTCAGACCATTTTGAATGAAATGGAAACTGTTTACGGGGAACAGTGCCCTAGTAAATCAATGATTTACAAGTGGCATGGTCTTTTTAAACATGGTCGGGAGTCGATTGAAGACGACCCCCGCTCAGGAAGGCCAGTTGAGGCCACCACATCAGACATCGTCGAAAAAGTGGAAAAAATTGTACTGGAGGACACCCGTTTGAAGAAAAAACAGTTATCTGCATTAGTTGCAGTATCAGATACCACCATATTGCGAATCCTACATGATCACCTGGGTATGACAAAAGTCAGTGCAAGATGGGTACCGAGAATGCTCACGCCGCTTCAAAAACAGCAGCGCGTCGAAGCGTCAAAACATTTTTTGGAGTTGTGTGGCGACGATCCTGGACCGATTTTGGAGCGAATTGTTACCGGCGATGAAACATGGGTTCATCACTTTGAGCCTGAGTCCAAACAAGAGTCCATGCAATGGCATAAAAAGGGGACACCACCGCCAAAGAAATTCAAAGTGTCGGAGTCGGCTGGAAAGTTGATGGCTACTGTTTTTTGGGATTGTGAGGGGATAATACTGATTGATTATAAAGAAAAGGGCAGGACCATAACCGGAGAATACTACGCAACAATACTAGAAAAATTAAAGGATGCCATCAAAGAAAAACGTCGGGGAAAATTGACCAAGGGTGTGTTGCTCTTGCAAGACAACGCGCCGGTTCACAAGAGCAAAGTTGCAATGGCTGCTCTACACACGCATGGCTTCGAATCACTAGTCCACCCACCCACCCTATAGTCCAGATCTGGCCCCAAGTAATTTTTTATTTGTTCCCCAATTTAAAAAAAGACTTAAGGGGAAGGAAATTTTCTGACGACAATGAGGTAAAGGAGGCAATTTTGGCTCATTTTGAGGGAAAAGATAAAAAATATTTTTACGATGGTTTAGAAAAATTAATTCATAGATCTAATAAATGTATTCAGCTTAAGGGTGATTATATTGAAAAGGAAAAATAAATTTACTGTTTCATTTTTACTAAAACCCTTTCATTCCACGAACTTTTGGACCTCCCCTCGTATGTATGAATAATATCACAACAAAAATTCCTATTTTTTAGTCATATTTACTTTTACTCAGAGCAGCTCAAAGAGCGGGGAACCTCTCTGTTCTGCCCTTTGAACACAACACATGCTAATTTCATCATATTACTAGTCTGGGGATTTGATCAAATCTCTTATGACTTGAACCAATATTTCATGAAAACATCCAGACACTTATCAACATGTTCAGTAGAATGGTGATTATTTACATATTATTGTATGATGACCTTTTTTGAGTATTTTGACATTGTTTAATTAGTATTTGGTATTTCGAATTCTTATAATATTGTATAATTATATTTGACATTTAGAGTGGACATTGATTAAATTATTGACATAGGTATTAATTAATTTTTGAATGACGTAGGTAATATTCATGTTTAATGGAATGCATGCTAGCTAAATCTCTGATGATTCAGTAATTTAACTAGTCTAACTAATATTATAAATGCGAAAGTTTGGATGTTTGTTTGTTTGTTTATTTGTTTGTTTGTTTGTTGCACAATCACAGCGAATCGGATGAACGGATTTGGATGAAATTGGGTATATAGGTAGAATATACCCTAGATTAAGACAGGATATTTTTCATATCAACCGGGTTTTTACCAAACTCCACTTGTGCTGCCGATGCATAGGGCCGGCACGAATCGTGATCTCGATAGTGAATCGTGACCTTCGCGCACACGCACTGAACAGTAACTTGTGTTTCATGCTGGTATCTTTAAAAAGCCCGCCAACATGTCTCCTCGTAAGTGAATCGTCAAGTAGACTATTTTTGGAACTCGTTTATTTTTGTACTTGCTCGTTATAAAAGAATCAAGTCAGAACTGGACTCGGAAGACTCAGATGAGTATTCGAGTACTCAAAGAAGTACATCAATTCTGAATGGGACTGGAGTACTTTTTGAATTGAGCTCTGAAGCTTACATTGGATGCCAGGTTTTCACATTATGTAAGGTTACGCGTATCATAGGCATTCAAATTTCGATTTCATGACTGATGTGAAGACATAAGGTACCTACACGACTAAGGTAGGTCTAAGAAACGATTTAGAATTCTAATATCGAGAGAGTACTCTAAACCTGTATTCCAGTATTCCGAATCGGAATTCTGTACTTTAAAAAGTCGAACGTATAGGTATTCGAGTACCCTCTCAAATCAGCCTGACCCGGCTCATCACTAGCCACCTGCATGTCGGGCAACCCTGCAATCAACAGATATAGCTCATCTTGGCACGGCCACCATCACCAACTGGAAAGCTGACTATAGAAAATTAGTCGATAATTTGTCCAAATTTGTCATAAGATTTCAGAATTTGTCGGTCCGTCATTTAGAAGATATATGGTGTGTATTGGTGGCTGTGCCAAAATGAGCGCTCATTCTGGCACGGTCACCTCGTGTCTTCCAAACCGCAGCATCTAGCAAAGATCTGATAACACCAATAATTTGTCGAAACAAGTCACAAACAAGTTCATTAATCGCTGCAACCATCTTTCATAGTGCATAAATTTTATGTAATATCAATGTTTATTATAAATATATAAACATTAATATCTACTAATTTTTAATACAAAAAGAGAAATATTTCAATTTTATAAGAACAATATGCATGTACCTAATAGTTGAAATCCGTGAATTGTAGTCTAGGCTTAAAAGGTTATTGACCTTCGGTAGTTTGAGTTCGCTTTCGGGTGCATTCGCCACTATAATAGACCTACATAACCCTTAAAGTAACCAATACGCCTATGTAACTATTGTCAGTTTGCAATCAGGTTACAACGGAGATAAAATAGATTTTAGCGTCTATGATTCACGAGTTTGTACAATCGTCTTGCAGTAAGTTCATTGTAAGAGCATTGTAACTTCTATGAATTCGGCCGTTAGGCTTTATGTAATAATTAATAAATAAGTGCAATAGTGAAAGACGAGAAATCGTCACAAGATAAAGAAATTTAATATTTATTGAGTGATTGCTAACGTAAAACGGCAGGCGTTTATACTTGCGTCATATACATAAGTACCCAGCAATAAATAAAACGTCACATTTTGCTTTTTTGTGGCTTGTTTCGACAAATTAGCGACTAATTATTGGTATTATCATATCTTCGCTAGGTACCGTGCCAGGATGACTGCTCATCTTGGCACGGCCACCAATACACCTCTAAATTTCTAAATAGTATACCGACAAATTCTGATATCCCGTGACAAATTATCGACTAATAATAATTATTTACAAAGTCAGATTTCCAGTCAGTGGTGTTGGAGATGAGCCATAGTCAATAGCCATTCATCAAACATCGAGCATCAAACGTTCTGAAACTGCATTTGTCGTCATTGACTTGCAGATGAAAGAAATTGATGGACGCAGGCAGGACACTATAAACGTATTTTATTTTTATTTTTATGCACAACGGGTTAGCACTTGACCTTAACTTTTATTGTGTGTCCTTCACTGTCCATCAACGTCATAGAGAAAAATAATGGGGAGTTTTAAAACTCTATACATTGTGGGCAGATGGTTACATTAGCTATTCAAGTGAATCCTTCGGCCGATCTGTACTGTATAATAATATTTATTTTATTTCTACATACAAAGAGCACTTATATTAGGTACTTTAAAATTAGCTTAAACATTTTAATTGTAGGAGACTGATGCATGCGACAGGTTGGAACATCTGTATTACAGGTCCCCAGGCTCCCTCCCCACGGAGTACAATGTATGGCGGACATTTCCGCTTTTTATACAAAAAAAATGTGCTACTCACAAAAGATTATACGGCACTTACAACAATACAATCGCCTCCTTCAATTTGGAACCTGTTTAAAAAACCACAACCTGTATACGAGGCGATTTGTTCGAATCAGCATCCAAATTATTTGGTAACAAAGTAGGGAAAACACCATTATTATAAAAGGGTAAGTTACAAATTTTTATAATGTATATCCTTTCAAATGAATATAACATTTAATTTAATACACAATAGAGGTCATATAATTAGAAACATTAAGAATTCAACACCTCAGTTGTATGCTATATGTTTGATAATTTTTTTAGTTAATAAATTGCCAGACAATTTAGCAAGACTAGATTCGTTAATTTCACTTTTAAATTTTCAGATAGTAGTACATACTTATAGTTAAAAATCTCGGAGATATCGGTGTACATACATATAAAAAAAAAGAAAATACGCCCCGAACAGAGAACCTCCGCCTTTTTGTAGTCGTTTAAAAATATAATCCATCAATAAACCTTTTATTCGTCGTTCGTCGTCGTCATCATAAAACAGAACATTCTATAATAAATAAAATAAAACATGGCCCGAATAAAAATGTTATATAATTAGTAAGATTCCGTATAAAATATAAACCGTCTAAAACAGTTTATTATATATTCTTTATTGCACATAAAAAACATGTTGACAATCAGTCGGAAATATTGTACAAAGGTGAGCTTATCTCTAATAGAGATCTCTTCCAGCCAACCTCAGTGGTGGTTAGAGCATTGTGCGGGACGGTGAAGAAAAAGTGCAGTTTAGAACATTTTAGAATATTTTTCGATTCATAGTTCATTTATGCAATCTTATTAGTCTAGCTAAATTGTCAGGTCATAATTATTCCATTTTAGTTAAAAGCTAGTACAATTAATAATAAATTTTAATAATTAATATTCCTAATTATATGACCACCACTGTAGGTATACTGCACAATCTGCACATGAATGTAAAAATACTATAATCGATTACGCCCTGTTATATACTCGTATACCTAAGAGATGTAAACCACATGGCATCCAGTGTTAATTGACAGAATTCCCCAGCAATTCAGACGTTTCTTTGCTTATTCAGTAAGAAACAGACACTTAGAAACAAAAAAATACAAACCCTGAATTGAAAACCTCCTACTTTTTGAAAACGTTCCATGACAGTTCCATTCCTAAACAGAAATACATCTGAATGAAATGATCGTTTTTCTTTTCGAACGATTTCAGGTTGATAGCTCTATTATTTTTACATGCATGGCATCGTCTTAAATACAAAACATTTATACATTTAACTTATGTATATGTACAAGTACTTCTCTCTTACTAAAAGCAATCTGAAAATCAAGCCCTTTTGAATACAATTTTAATACCTATTTAGAATAGTTAAAATAATAGTCCATGTTTAATAATACCCAGTCTCAGTATAGTTATGAATATGGACAAAACTTTCAATGCACAGTACAAAGATGAAATTGATTTACATTCTGTATATTTACTAGTATAATTATAACAATTTACCTATAACACTTCATTAAATATTTCTTAGACTATAAATACAGCAACAAATTAATTCTAAACTTAAATACTATACAGCATCAGCTTCGCAGTCATCTCGAAGTCAATGTTGCTCGTCGATGTACAGTGCACTGCCAATCCACATACTTACCAGAATAACGAGAGTCAACCGCAAATAATCTCCGTATTAACATACAGGTAAAATAAATACATACAGGGCAATCGGAACTTTACATACGAAACAATGTTAAAGTAAAATATGGGAGTCCCTGTTCATAAGACCTTAACGTAAACTTGAGTCGCGAATACAGGTTCAATCCGCTCGGCAATTTTATAACATCTACCAATAAACGCATTATTTCTCTGATAGGTGACGGTAAAGTGCTCGCGTGGACGACGCTATTTAGACTGTTACAATCGTACCTGGCTCCGTAAGGCGGGTCAACGCTACGTCGAGGCGGCGACAACAGTTCATCGTAGACTCCGGCATACCTGGAGACAATAACAAATAAATAAATATCCTTAGACCACAGCGCCATCTAGTTCCACAGTAAGTAACTATAGGCTTGTGTTGTGGAAACCCGATGGTTGATATACTACCTAAATACATTTTTTTTTGTAAAGAAATACTTATTATAAATGAAAACATGCATAACTCGGGTACACATGTCCGTATTCATCACACAAACATGCCCCTAGCGGGATTCGAACCCGCAACCTTTTGGTATAGTGGTCAGAGTTGCTAACCACTACATCAAACAGGTCGTCAAAACTCTATGTGAAACAAATAATATACTGTTTCACATACAGCTGTATCTGTAAACGTCCTACTAAGACATTGTTCTTACTCGCATTCATAGTCCACCACATAGTCAGTACACATTTCCCTTCGATGAATAGTCGACGGTCATGTCGCATAATTATCGATGCAATCAGATTAGGATCTCGCACTTGTCACACAAGAAGGTAAAACATTGTAGCAGATACTTAAAATGAAGTTAAAGAAAATTTTAACTCAGTCATTGTCATATTTTGGTGCCCCAGATAGTTATTGATTGACAAATTAATATTCAGGTTTTCTAAAACCCTATTTAAGCTACATCGCGTATTCACCAAAGTTCCTATGACTGTAGATCCAGACTAAAGCGCATGAATGAAGTCGAGATGCCCTCACTATGGCGGCCCTAAGGAAGATAAGTTATAGACTTAAATCTTGGCACGTCTTTCTAGAACGCCGCGTTGACTCTTGGCCCCATTCACAATCCACTAATAGCCCAGGGAAAATACGGTTTGACCTCGGAAAAACGAAATAAATGTACAATGTACATTTACAATACTTTTTACAATAACAATAAGCTAAAGTTGAAAAATGTTTATTAAAAAAAATGCTCAATTGATGGGTATTTCTTTGAATTCAAAACATTTAGGGAAATTATCGTTACAAAATATTAGTTCTCATTTTTATTTCTTAAGCAATACAGCTCGACGACATGTTCAGCTAAAACACAGAATGCCTAACTATAACATGCTTAGTTTTTTATCCATCAATAAGTTAACTGTGTTTTACAAAAGGCTACCTAATTAAATATCAGTTAGTATTTATTGTTATTAAGATACAAATTAAAAATAGGGTTTTCTAAAAAAATCTAGACTAAGCGTTCGTTTCTTTTTAAGCTTACTTATTCAAAATTACATCTCTAATATATATTATATAAGTCTGGGCTATAAGCGTTCTCAGACGTTTCTATAATTTCTATATCGTATTGCTGTATCGTCTGAAACTAGCGAAGTTTGCCATGTTAAAGGAGCAAAAACGACGAATCTAGTAAGGCGAAACTCGAAGACCAATACTACTCACCGATGCGGCGAGATGGGTCGTGGAGGCGGCGATCGTCCGGGCGCACGATGCGGAGAGCGGAGCGGCGAACGCGGCGGGGAGCGGAGCGGGGAGCGAAGTGGCGTACGCAGCGGGGAGCGCAGAGGAGAGCGCGGTGGGGACCGCAGCGGGGAACGCAACGGGGAGCGGTAGCGCAGCGGCGAGCGGTGCCGGCGCCGCGGCGATGGCGACCTGACAACCATTATCGTACCTCCGTCATTGTTTTTATTTGTCTGAATATCTAAATGAATCACATAGATAGTGATGGTGTGACTCAATTGTCACTCTGAAATATAAAGAGTATACATGCGGTCATCCATCACGAAAATTTTCTTTCAGCCAAGCCAAAAAAAAACAGGTAATGACTCAGATTTTTTGTGAATTCATAGATATTGATTAACAAACATTTACAACGCTGTGTAGCTAAAACCATTTAATCCCCCCTACATACAAATGGCAAACGTTTCTCTAATAATAAATGCTATCGATTCATTTCGCGCAGTTGATTGGCTCTAACAGCGAACAGTTGACAGCCAATAAGTTACAAGTCGTCTTCTCGAACTGTTCACGCGGCCACACGACAATCGTAAACACTACAGTGTAAACTGGCCTGTCGCGACGCTATCAGAAATATGAACGCAGCGAGACCCGGGGCCGAATACCAAAGCTAAACCACAACCAAAAACGTTACGTTAAGGGCATTTCGTACCGCGCTAATCATTTGAACGGAAATTAAACTAGTTTTTTATTTAAACTCGTGGTTAGCTCTAAACATTTTGGGTTTGGTTTTACTTTGGTAGCGTTAACGACATAATCGTTCACAAAAAATAGCGCGATACCATTTTTTAGTTCAGGTAAACTAAACCAAAAACGAGCCGTTCGAACGGTAAAACCGTTGTAAAATAGCGCGATTGGTCCCCTGCTGATACTGGAAGAAGCTTTGTCGTTATAGAAACGCTTACCATTTATCTATGGGGGAACACCTCTGTACATATTTTCTGACTGTAATCTGATTGTATTTCTTGTGCAGGAAAGAATATTATTACAAGGTAAAGAATGTAAGTTCCGATGATGAGACGCGTTATGTTTATTTTTTATTTAAAAAAGTTACAAGTCCGTCATTGCGCACTTAGTTTTTCCTTGAATATCCGCCCAATTACAATGGTTACTTAATTGGTACAGTTACCCACATGATTCGTATTGAAGGCGAGTTGTCATTCGAATTTTGCCGAACAATTTCTTCAAAAAACAGACACTATTAGTATTAAGTGTTCTCTGGTTAGATGTAATTCACCTCTAATTACTTAATAGTCCTAGTATCTAATTTATAGTCGTATATTGTTGTTAGTTTTGCGTTTGTTGTTTATTTAGTTCCGCAAATGGTCGGCCAGCTTTCATTAGAGTGAAATTTTCTCCTAGTTGTTACTTTATCTGCACCTACTTGGTCAATTTTATGTATGATCATTTATTATGAAGGGAATTAATAGCATCTATTTTTATTATACAAGTTACTGGAAATTCTGACACAATATTTGCTTTTTGCACATATATTATGTTGAGTGAGACAGTTTGATTGTAGTTTGACGATCGGCTCTTCTCTCTAGCCTTCAGATGAAATATTACTACAATGTGTTTACGCGATCGTTAAAGCACGCCTTTGTAAATTTTGATAGTTTGGTTAGTACAACGGAAATAATATGGATTTTAACTTCAATGAATTACGATTTTGACCACTCGCCCTGTAAACACTTTGCAAGTTCATTGAAAGAGAATTGTAACTTTTATAAATTTGGCTGTTAATATACCGGATGAGTTTTTTTACCGTAAGGAAAAAAATAGGGCATATTAGGTAAGTAAAATAGAAGGTTGGTATTGGTATCTTAATTTTTTTCTTTTCAAAACCATCGTCAATTAAAGCGTTGTGTAATTTGACGGTCGAGTTTGTAGTCTATTCCACATAATTACGTCATTAAATTAAATAAATTTTAAAAAAACTTGGAGAACAGATGAGTTCCAAATAAATTTCGCATAATTAGAGCCCTACGAATCCCACCAGTCGCATATCAATCTTTGGCTGGCTCATGCTTTAATGGTTTTGAAAAAAAAATTAAACTACCTATGCCAATAACTTCTATTTCACTTTAGGTAAGTGCCCTATTTTTGTCCTTACGGTAAAAAATATATTCCGGTATAAGTATTATTTGAAAGAATGAACACTTACCGTGTCAACGACAACGTGCGTTCGCGACTACGTCGGCGTCGAGGTGACCATGGCGACCGACGTATGCGACCGCGAGATATAGAACGCGATCTAGAAAGTCAAACAAAAAAACCTTTTATTAAAAGGCTGAAAAGGTTCTAAAAATAACATGCATTATTTATATTTAACTATTTTGAGCTGATTAATAGACATTAATAATTTTTTGAGTATTGCTTAGTAACAAGTGGGTGCATCTAATAATAAAATTATGCAACTGAAGCATAAAGTTAGACAAATAAATTGTGAATTATTCATAAACGGAACATTTGGACTTCGAAAGCATGGAAGAAGCGGCTCAATCGATGACAATGATGACAAATGACTCGTGCACAAATGAGAATTAGCTTTACACATGCGCTGAGAAACGAAACACATCACAAAAAAACAAAGAATAGTTTAAGATGATCAAGCAAATCTACATCACATGCAGTCTCATACTACAACTGAAGGAATTCTATTAGAAATTAGCAAAATTAACAAAAGACGCGCCCATCTCCCGTAAAATTAAAGCAACGAAAAAGGGGGGGGGAGGGGTCCTGCGCATACCACCTGCAAGCGGACGTGCGAGGGAAAAAAGGAGGCCGGGACGAACCTAGAGTATCGCGGGCGACTGGAGGCGCGGCTGCGAGGCCGGGCGCGGGGGGAGCGCGGCGAGCGTGGGGAGCGCGGGGAGCGCTGCGAGCGTGGAGAGCGCGGGGAGCGCGAGCCCGAAGCGCCGCGCCCTCGACGCCGCTCCTCCTCGCGGCGCTTCGCGCGCATCTCCTTCTCACGAATCATCCGGTTGAAAGCCTCGAGCGGATCCTCGCCGTGCCTACGACACACCACCCTCTTTACACTGAACGAAACGCGACCGAAGCGACCGATCCTAAGCTCACTCGTGTTTGTAAATAACTAAAGTTTTAGAAAACATCTGTAACTTAAAAAATACTGATTTGAATTTTCTATGGAATATAAATACGGTCGGTGTCATGCGACAATGTGATCGGGGACCAGAAAAATAAAGGATACCGCGCCGCTTTATTGAAAAGTGGAGCACCCGTCGACATGAGCTTGCATAATAAGAGCGTTCCCAATTGAAATAAAAAAAAAAGCATTTCTAGAATTCCGTAGTCAAACTAGGTACCATTATAGTTCGCCATAGGCATCCGAAAAAGTGTACACCGCGCCAAACTTCTAAGTAGATAAAGAAGTATATTGTATTACGGCAGAACGGTAAGGTTACGAGTACTGAGCCACATATTTACAACCGGGCCGGATGGCTTTGGATGCTTCACTTTCGGTCGTAGTAACGCAGAATCAACATTATTTTTCTGGTCCTTTGACGGGACATTGTTATATTTACCCGTTGGTCGGAGAGTCCTTGATGCCGGGCGGGGGCGGCTGGTATGGCTCCGGTGGGAAACGATCACCGAATCGGGGCCCCTGCGCGCCGAGCGGCGGCGGGCCGTGTCGACCAAACGGCGGGCTACAGAAAACGATTTAATAAGACTTCCATCCAAGTCCGTGTAAATGAAGCGGCGGTATATCCGACCAACACCTGAGTTTCTCAGTACTCTTAAATGAATAAGTTACTTTTTAGGGTTTTGTATCTAAAAACTAATGCGTAATATAACGAAGTGAAGATTCATTTACAGTGCGAGCTGGGAACGTCGCATCTGTCTGTATATTTTTCGATTATTTAATTAATACTTACGCATAATGTAGTCAATACGGTTACTTCTTCACATGAGTCCGTAAACATCCCATATATATTCCCTCATATTGAGGGAAAATGGGCCATAGTCCGCCACGCTGGCCCAGTGCGGGTTGGGGGACTTTACATGCCTTCGATTTTTTTTTTATTTCTCAGGTATGCAGGTTTCTTCACGATGTTTTCCTTCACCGTTTAAGAGCAGTTGGATAAATGCACATAAGTAATTAAATTATTTTTAAAACTCATTGGTACATGGGGGGATCGAACCTGGACTGAGCCACCGACGCTTACGGTTACTATATATAAGTTATTTTATTTTATATGTATTATATAAATACTTGAAAATACACGAAAAAATACGACGTTGCCAGCTCCCACAGAACAGAACCTAAATGAATTAGCATTCAAAATAATACGATTCCAATACTTCTAACAATAAGTCTTACTTGTTATAACGTTGTGATGGAGGCGGCCCCCCAGGAATAAAAGGTGGTGGTTGACCGCGATTGAAAGGGCCCTAAAAACGAAAAAAAAAAGTTTTATCGCGTTTTGTATACAGCAAAGAAGAAATAATAAGAATTTAATAACAAACATTTACCTGTGACGACATGGGGTCACGGCGTTCGTCAATAGTTGGCGTACTTGCTCTTTGTTCGTCAATTCTTGGCATCTATTAAATATAATAATAAACCTTGTTAATACTGCCTGATTATATTATAGAGTAATAAATCACGAGATACTATACAATACACTAGGTACGTACATTCATTGGCATGTTTGGCGGAGTATCTATACCGGGTGGTTTTAAGCCAGGTGGAGGTCCTAAAACAATTAAAAATATATTATAAGCATATTAAATGTAAGATACCTCAACCTACACCAAATTAAACATTATTGATTTCCACATAAAAGCTGGTCAATTGATGGCCTCCCCATAATCATTGACGATATTCATATTATATCAAATATCAAAATATTTTAGAAATATTACAGACGTATTGCTAAATTAAAGAGCGGATTTAGTAGCAAAGCAGAGTTAGATGTTATGATAACATGCAAACAGAAACTTTTCACAATTATCCCTCATGTATGGAACAGAAAACAAAATAGGCAATTGATAAACCAATTGTAAAATCTACTACACTGCGTTCCTTGTACAAAGCGTATTTGCTTATTTTTAGACTGTTTGCACATTTCACACATAACCCGACGCATGATTAATTAATAACCTTAACCTAAATAAATAATATCAATATTATTAGCATAAAACAATAAATAATATAGTCTAAGATCTGGCCTAACAACGACCTTTACCCATCTGCTTTCCAAATTTCCCAAAACCAATCGCGCATGGGTTGTCTATTTAAATCAGGTCAAGGCCATCCTTAATTAAATATTTATTATTTTTTTCTGCATCCATTTATTTTCTCAAAGAATTCAAGACCAATCGTGAGGACATAGAACCAGGGAAAAATAGGTTGTTCCGTCTGTTTTTGGTCATATCACAGGGTTGTCAGGCCTAAACGGGTCACGGGAGAAAATTACAGTCATCTGTTTTCTCATGGAAATATACGTCAAAATAAAGATAATTATATTGCGAACATGATGGTATTAGGTTGTCTAAGCGAAATTGGTCAATACTCGCGGTTGTCGCGCTTTATAATTCGAATATTCGCTTTATAATTTCTACGAAAACTTTATTTTCGATAATTATGCGAACGGTTCGAGCGAGATGGCCAATTGCAATTCGTGCTAGTAAGAGTAAGACATAGCGCAATAACATAACCTGTCGATTGAGATATCATTTGTCAAAATCCGATTAAAGTTGTTTAGAAATTATGGGCAAACATAGAAATATGTACATACATAAAGGGTAACTTCGTTAGACGAATAATCCGGCTAATGTCTTTAGTTCGTCTAAAAGTGATCGATCTATCTAGAATCTTGAAATTAGCATGAATCAAGAAATCATCACGCTTTATGATTGTCAAGCCTGAAAAATATATTTAAGTATAAATGAGATAAAGAAAGTTATATGTAACAAAGAAACACAAAATAATGATACAATTAAGTTTTCCTTGTCGTTACACCAGGTTTCAGGCCATTTGACATCGACACGACCCAGTTAACAAAATTTGGTCTCTCAAACATTTGTGAGTGTGGGAATTGAGCGCACTTAATAAAAACATATTTGTTCTCATGGTTGTTGTTGTCAAAGTCAAATGGCCCAAGACCTGGCTTAGCGACGACGAAAACTTTATTTCATCGCTAATATTTTGTGTTTGCTTGTTACATGCAACTTTCTTTCATGTCATTTATACTTAAATATATTTTCCGGACTTGGCAATCATAAAGTGATAATTTCTTGATTCTAGATAGATCGGTCGATTTTAGACGAATTAAAGGCATGAGCCGGATTATTCGTCTGACAAAGTTACCCTTTGTGTATATATATATATTTCTATGTTTGCCCATAATTTCTAAACCACTTATCCGATTTTGACAAAGGATATCTCAATCGACAGGTTACGTTACTGCGCTATATCTTACTCTTACGAGTAGAAGCTGGAGTTGCAATTACCTATCTCGCTCGATTCGTTCGCGTAATTATCGAAAATCATGTTTTCATTGAAATATTTGAATTATAAAGCGCGACAACCGTGAGTCTTGACCGATTTCGCTTAGACAACCTAATGCCATCGTGTTCGTAATAATATTATCTTTATTTTGTCGTATATTTCAATGAGAAACCAGATGGGTGTAAATTTCTCCCATTGAGTGAACCGTTTAGGCCTAACAACTCCGTGATATGGCCAAAAACAGACAGACAATCTATTTTTCCCTCTTTCCTTATATTATGTCCTCACGATTGGTATTGAATTCTTTGAGGAAACAAATGAGTGCAGAAATCAAAAAAATATTTAATTAAGGATAGCATTGATCTGATTTAAATAGACAACCCATGCGCGATTGGTTGGTATAGTTACAATGTTTGATAAAAACTACCTTTCATTGGGAAAGCAGATGGGTGAAGGTCGTTGTTAGGCGGGATCTTCTACTAATATAGTTACGTAGTATTATATATTACCTACTCTTCAGTTATTAGTTTACTATGTAGAATAAAATTATAATAACAAAGTGAATCTAGCTGAAATTTAAAAATAAAGACGAGTTACAACGGATGTGCACTACACGAAAAATCACGGTAAAACAAACTTCTTCCGAATCCATTGCTAATAAAATTAAATGTGACCATTTATTGTGGTTCAGGTTAAGTTTATTGATGCTTAGCATTAACTAAAATTTGTTAAATCAATTTATAAAGTGTGCGTCGCACCGCGTTATAAACCGCAAATAATCAATTGATAAAATATTCAGGCGTTGTTTTTTCGCATTTGGTCGGTCCGATACCCGGTTCAGATAAGCTATTATTGTGAATTCTGTTTCCAACAAGATACTTCAAAAACTTATTGAATGCTACATTTCTTATTTTTGCAAAATTACTAAGTCAATACTCTCCATTCATATGACCGTTCAAATGAAACAGTGAAAAATTGAATCTACCGACCGATAAAATTTCGCGTAGTGCAGAAGCAGGCATTAGAAACGTACAAAACGAGCGTGCAAGGCGACATGCGGTGAAGACTTCTGAGGCGAATACCGTAACGCGGGTGTCGGTGCATGTTCGCGTGACGCGCGTGCGGCCTGCGGCCCCCGTGCGGCCCGTGCGGCCCGTGCGCGTGCGCCGGCGGCACAGTAACCGTGATGTTGTCGTCCGACCCATCCGACTCGTCCCCGTGCCCGCCTATTGCGCCAGAATCTATCACATGTCCTCAGCCAGTAAATATAAGGTAAAATTTAGATTCAATAACAATTATTCAATTTACAAGTATTATTTACACGAGACCCAGAGGTCGGATTTTCGAAATTTTCCAATGGTACAATGTTTACTGCACTGGGTACATTTATTAAAAGAGTAATAAAATTTATTTTGCTGTTTACTTCATTATTCATGATTTTTAAAATTTATTTACAAACACCTATAAACTTTGTAGAAAAATGCACCCGACATTTGACATGCACCGATATCCCAAATTATGCAGAAAACGATGGTTAGTACACAATGTTTTATTTTTGGACAAAACTCACCGTTATTTGGCCCGGGCGGTTGGCCAGGTCCATTTGGTGGCCCAGGCATTACTGGATCTATAATAGTAGAAACCCACATGAATTTAGCATACCATCTCTAGAACCGTAGAACTTTTTGGTGCTGAATGAAACACATACCCAAGCCTGCTGGAGGATGAACCTGAATTGGAGCCGCTGACGGTCGATGTGGAGTACGGCGGCTATAACCAGTTTGATTCCGGAACGCCGACACCGAATTCCTCAAAAACCTGATAAAAGAGAAAATGTATTTTACATGAAATAACAAGAGTATTATTAAACACTTAAAAAATCTATAAAAAAAAGGACAAGTAGGTACCTGTTTGGAATTAGAGTTGTTGGTGCAATCTCTTTTTCACGGCAATCTGGACATTCATGATCTTCAGATTCCAGCAGAGCGCCCCTAATACCTGAACCAAATAACATAAATAATAATCGTTGCAACAGGCTGAACAAAATTCTTTATATGAAATTTATTAACAGCAGCCATGATGACGACATATGCATGAAATATGACGGTGCTGGACTGTTGTGCGTAGTATTTGCAGAGCGGCATATAACACTCATAATCTTTAGAAATGGCTGAAATAATTCTTTAGTAGCTAAATGAGATACAAATTTAAAACACTTTGTCGTTAATTATTACATATTAAATAAGCAATATTTACACGGCGCTACTGTTGGGTGTTCCTTATATCCACTGTTAGTATCTAGTTTCTGTAATTTTCAGTGTTATCATAACACCCTGCGTTTTATTAGTACCACCGGCCGGGGCGGCTCTACTGGTTTGAACTTGTAGAACACAACATTAATACATTTATGAGACCGATATGTTCTTTTTACAGTCATGTCACGGTTCAGCGTAGTCAAATTTAACTATTAACTACTCATATTTACATGATCATTGAACATTTGATTATATAGCATATTGATATATAGCAATAGTTACGCTGTCACATTGGTTAATCGTTTTCGTTTAACAAAATTAGGCAATAATTAGGCAAAGTCTTCAGCTGCGTGATCGATCACTAATGGCACTATCTTTAAAGTGTTTCCATTAAAGAATCGTTAAGACAAATCAATGGTCTATGGTTTTAAAACACTGTCAGAGGGTCACTAGTCTAATAGTCATTGATCCGCAGCCGCACTGCGCCTGCATGGTGGATAATGTCCCATAAGCTCTGCTACGAACTCCTGTCCTCCTAGGCATAGTCTCCTGACTATGCCCTAGGATCGCTAACATTGAGGTTGATGTCTGAGAATTAATTTAAACTTACATTCATCACAGAAGGAGTTGCCGCAACAAGGTATCATGACTGCGTCGGTAAGCAGGTCACGGCAGAGACTGCAGATGAGCTCATCAGGAATTGTAGCTTCCGGAGCCGCTGGGGCATTCGTAGGTGTATCCCCACCGCCGGCATTTTCCGATGCGAGATATGCTTCACTGGTAGATGAAAAATTAACAATGAAATGTGATTGAGAGTGACAATACAAGTCAACTGGCCAGTGGGACTAGATGACTTATATTTAGTTTC
Source organism: Oegoconia quadripuncta (assembly GCA_949316235.1). Lineage (NCBI taxonomy): Eukaryota > Metazoa > Arthropoda > Insecta > Lepidoptera > Autostichidae > Oegoconia > Oegoconia quadripuncta. Next base: position 11,898,972 of record OX438749.1, read on the forward strand.
ACTTTCTTGAATACTGGCATGCTGCTACTACATATTATTCTCAACAGAGAGATAGAAGCCTACCATCTCAATAATGCTTTATTTAAGCGAGTAAGATAGATGCAAAACTTCTATCTCATACCATTATAAGAGAGACTGGATCATGCTAGACGCGCTATTAATCAATGGTATTAGTAAAAGTGTTTGTCGGTAAAATGTGAAGTTACTTTTAATTTCAGTTCAGCCTTATCCATTAATGAAGGGCGCCAAAGTATTTTTTTTAATAAGTGTTTAATTACGAATAAAATTCTTACTGATCCACTGCTGGTACAGCAAATGTTCCACTTGGAGTCATCATGGCGCCAGGTGCTTTTGGACCATCAACTGGTACCATAAAACTACGAGGTATGCCGGTACTTCGTCTTATATCAAGTTTATCAGCCTGAAAGAGAAAAAATAAGGATATTCGAAGTTTTCTTAAAACCCTATTATTAGGGTTATTACAATTAATCTTCCTTAAGGGAAGAACATTATAAAAATATTATGTAGTGAGCGTACCAAATTTGCCACTGGGCAATCTTTGATCCAATGGCCACGTTTCTGGCACTTGTAACAGATATAATTATTTGGAACAATACCCCTCTGGTTCTGTCCTCTAATTTTCTGATAACTGAAAGAATACAGGAAGTTCTTAATAAAAATAGTGAATAAGTAAGAAACACACAGTTATTTATATGGATAATTGCAAAATCATGCATTTCCTTAAATGTCTAAGTCACTGAACAGTCAATCTACATCAGTCATCTATGTAATGTTAACAACATAATAAGAATAATGAAATGAAATTAGGAGTATAGTTTGTTAAACCGCAATAACAAACTTTACAATGCTACTTGTGCACATAATGCTTATTTATTGTTGACAACTTATTTAAGGGTATCAGCAAATATCCTGTTCAGTCTTACTTGCTAGGATCGTAGTCAAAGGTAGATTGTGAAATCATAGCATTTATTTTATCCTGTTCGCTACCTTCCATGCGAGACAGATCAGCCAATCCCTTGTTAACTGCCACATCTTTGTGTAATGCTGACTGACTGCTATTTGAGCCCCCCCACTGTTTTTTAGGTTGTTGTGATAGCGGAACTCGGGCCACAAGAAGTGAGGTATTTTTTGGTATCAATGTATTGTCGTCCACATACACTGTAAAGAAAATTATAAAAAAAATTAGTTTACAATCCTTATTAGAGTTCTGTACCCAAAGGGTCCAAACAGATGCCCAATTACAAGGCGTGCCCCGAGAGGCGTCTCCCTCAGTAATTGGTAGGAAGTAGCCAGTTCAAATTTTCAGGGATTATGTTGTGGCATGAATTAGAACAATAATAAAAACTCCTAAAAACTTGTCCATGTATTTCCTACTTCCCAGATGCGCAATACTTAGCTATTTTTATTCATCAGCAATCAACCAATAAAAAACAGCATCAGAATACAGGTTCAAGAGAATGAACAAAAACAAACCTCTTGAATATATACCTAATATAAATAATAAACCTAATATAACAGAAATATAAGTATTAAGAACAAAAACAAGCTCAATAGATAAGAACAAGCAGGGAAAGGGGTAAAGTGTGAAGAAGCATGAGTTTCTAAGTACTAAGGGTATTATAAGAGAAGGAACAACTATCAGTATTTATTCTGATAAAAAAGAAAATTTTGATAGGGTCTTAAAAGAGAGAGCGAATCTGAGGCAATTGAAAAATGTGTGGCCCTAGGCCACATTCTCAGGGAGTGTTATCTCGGATCCTAAATTTAGCCAGGAAAACAGGTGAGCAGACGCATTTTAGGGTAAAATGATTATAATAGACGTGATTGAAATCCTAAACTTGGCCAGAAAAAACAGGTAAGCAGACGTGTTTTAGGGTAAAATGATTATAATGTGAACTCTTCCAACACTGTGACATAGACATACCAGCAGTAATGCTGCTCGTCTATAATAATAATAATAATAGACGTGATTGAGATCCTAAATTTAGCCAGAAAAACCAGGTGAGCAGACATGTCCGAGGGTAGGGTAGTAGGGTAAACGGAATATAAATATCGGACATAAATACTGCTAGATTAGTATATTTTAGTTATTTCCATAGCTTGATGTCTTACGGTATCTTGCTGTGAAGAAATGCCACGGATATAAATACAATCCTTGTTTTACAAAAACGAGTCGTTCACGCAATTTATCAATTGAGACCTGCAGTGTCACCTAGAGATTGATTTAAAGAGTATAATATTCTAACGTTTTCGTCACAGTACATTTTTGAAAATCTAACATATATGTAAAAAAAAATATAGCATAATTGATAAATGATGTCAATACAATACAAGATTTTGTAAAGATCTCAGAGTCGAGTATGGTGTTGTGGTCTTTTTCTCATGCCTTAATGCCAAATTTTTATTCTGGGCTTGTGTATTCACCCAAAACCCACCCCTCTTCCAAAATCCAAACCTTACTGTTATTTTCTTTATTCCTAGGGCCCATAACAATAAATCGATCTTAGATTGAGATCGCGTCTCAGTCTCAATACTATTTCTTTTGATACTATTTTAATAAGCCTTAAATATTTGCACGCCTCGTATAGGCAGGTTTTTGCGGGAATTTTGTAATATATTTACCACCCACGCCACCAAAAATCAATGCAAATAAAGTGATTTCATTTCATTTCATTTCATTTCATATGCAACAGAATCTCAGGCGTCAAGTTAGGGTCACCGCAAGCTTGAGAACGGTTTATTAATACGGACCCTAGTGTTAATGAAAATTACCCACCTTCCTTAGTTTGTGCGTTTGTAATCTGTAGATCAAAATCTGAAGTTTTTCCAATGCGCTTTTGCTGTGAGATAGCCGCCTTCAGGTCACCTACAGATATGTGTAGTCCATCGAATGTTACAGTATCGTAATCCAATGCACTTTTGAATTTATAGTGCACAGACATCTCCGTATAAAAAAGTGTTGTATTAAGTGGTGTCGCATGACATTAAAAGCTCACGTGTATATTATATTTTTCGCTGTGTCCATATCCCATCGATGGTACCACTCACTAAACGTTTATTTCACAAAATTAAAGTTTTTAGACAGTCTATAATTAAATTCACTTTACTACAGCTTGCTCAAAGTTATTTATATACGCATGCCGAATTTAAAATGGTACTTTCCTACAAATAACACGCTCAAACATTGAAAATTAAATCAGCGTCATGAACGGCGATGTCCGCCATTTTATCTTCGTTTCGTTTGGTTCGTCGCTTCCGTAGACAGAGAATACTTTTTTTTTTTTTTTTTTTTTTTTTTTGTTTCATTCTCTCCTTTAGGAGAAGGCAAAGGGATCTAGCCCATAACAGCCATGTCTTATTTCACTTATTTCTTCAGTTTGTAAGTCAGTCTCAGTCAAAACAAGTAATTCGTCGTATACTTGGCGTATACAGAGTCTAGTCACGGTCAGGTCATTCTTCAGTAAAGTGGCAGAATGCTTTACAAAAGATTTTGGCGGCTTCTTGTGGGAACCCGAAAGCTCCGTTACGCACTTTAATTTACACTTCCCTTCACTTGTACACTATTACTAACGTTTGCTGCACAATATTCTGCCATTATTAAGCTTCAAAAGTTAGAATGCACAAATTATAAGACTTATAAAGAAAAATGCTACTTCACTCGCCGAGTTCCCGCCAAAAAGCCCTTTTTTTTTTTTGGTTTCATTCTCTCCTTTAGGAGAAGGCAAAGGGATCTAGCCCATAACAGCCATGTCTTATTTCTCTTATTTCTTCAGTTTGTAAGTCAGTCTCAGTCAAAACACGTAATTCGTCGTATACTTGGCGTATACAGAGTCTAGTCACGGTCAAGTCATTCTTCAGTAAAGTGGCAGAATGCTTTACAAAAGATTTTGGCGGCTTCTTGTGGGAACCCGAAAGCTCCGTTACGCACTTTAATTTACACTTCCCTTCACTTGTACACCATCACTAACGTTTGCTGCACAATATTCTGCCATTATTAAGCTTCAAAAGTTAGAATGCACAAATTATAAGACTTATAAAGAAAAATGCTACTTCACTCGCCGAGTTCCCGCCAAAAAGCCCGACAGAGAATACTCTATCTACGGTCGCTTCCGTTTTTTTTTTTTTTCGTTTTATTCTCTCCTCGCGGAGAAGGCAAAGGGATCTACGCCCATACAGCCATGTTTTATTTCTTCAGAACGTCATTCTCAGTCAAAACAAGTAATTCGTCGTATATTTGGCGTATACAAAGTCTAGTCATGGGCAAGTCATTCTTCAGTAAAGTGGCAGAATGCTTTCCAAAAGATTTTGACGACTTCTTGTGGGAACCCGAAAGCTCCGTTATAATTTACACTTCCCTTCACTTGTACACCATCACTCACTTTTGCTGCATAATGGTATAGATTCGAATGTACAGTCGAATGTCCCTAAAAGTATTATATGGACCGAAGCACTCTAGCACCATCTATTAGAAAGTATTCATACAATGGTGTCGATTCGGATGTACAACCAACTAAAACTAAACTAAACCAAAATTCGACTAAAATTAGATTAATCTAATGCATGTGCTATTCGGGTTTGCGCACGAACTAAATTTAATTGTTTGACAGAGGACAAGATTACTAAATTGAATACAGTGTTGCCAGACAAAGAAGAAATGTGAACATGAGATAGCGCCACTGCAAAATATGCGGATTTCTTGTTTAACTTTTTCATCGAGTTTTCTCTTCAGGCGTAGTAATAAATCGATCTTGAGATTGAGATCGCGTCTCAGTCTCAATACTGTTTTCTTTGCTGCTGTTTTAATAAGCTACAGCTTGTCAGGCGTCAACTTATAGTCATCTCAATCTTGAGAACGGTTTATTAATTTTGGAAAGTTTTAGGAACTAAAGTGTGGCAGTTATTTTTGATAACATGTTTTGAGACGCTTTGAAATTTTTGCAGCATTTTTCTATCTGCCAAAAGAACTCCATTTACAGTTGGCGTTATGAAACCATTTCGTTTGACGGTTTTTATATTATTTATTTTTATAATTTTCTTGTCACAATCAGCATTTGAAATAGAAGCTGACAGAGAAGATGTAGGTAGGTGAGTACTTAGTAAATAGGCGAGTCGCGATCAATAAGTAAAACTTTTATCTATAAGGTGGAGAGATCTTATTACCTTTCATCTGCATCCAATCCAAACACGTATTATATGACCTATCCCGCCAACCAGCTCAATTCAAAAAAATATTGTAAAACTTTTTTTTATGCACAACGGGTTATGGGTTACGGTTGGAAGCGTACTAACCCGGAAAAACCCCATCCATCCATACTTCCGACCACAATTAAATAGGAGCGGACAGAGAAAAGGTTTTAAGTAGGTAGTAGGTAGGTAAGTACTTAAATGGGCGAACCGCAATCAATGAGTAAAACTTTTATATACAATGTAGATACCTAGTTACCTTTCATTTGCATCCACCACAGCTCCAACCACGTAATCTACGATCTATCCAGCCAACCAGCTCAATTCAAAAATGTATTCTTTTGACGTATATAATGCAAAACATCCGACTAGAATTTTCAATTGTTTAATTAGTTAAGTTAGTTCATACAAAATTATGTATCGACTAAAATTAAGTTAATTTACGTTTGACGTTTCTTATTTTAGACAATATTTGGTCATCCCGAATAGCAAAAATGTATTTTTAACTAAGTTTAATTCGACTAAACTAAAATAAGTCAAGTCCTGTCAAATTAGTTAAGTTTGTAATTTTCCGAATAGCAAACGTCATTTTACCTAACTAAACCTAATTTTAGTGTAGTTTAGTCTAGTTGGCGTACATCCGAATCGACACCAATATCAACACTCAAACAAAATCAATAATAATATGTAGGAACACAGTGAGTCACATGAAGATACGCAGTCACGTTTTACGTGATCAGCGCTTTTGGGTAGCGACCGGCGTCCCGGGGCAGTCGTTCCCTCTCTCACGCGGAGCTCGGCCGTTCTCTTGTATTGCTTGTGACGGGACAATAAACTCAGTGAATCAAGTATTTGGACGTTTCATTATATCTCTCTACTTAAGAACCCCGACAGACCGAACCTTAACGGGTAGCATAGCTTGGCATGGCAATAGCCGTAAAAAATATGTCATATATGAATGAGTAACAAAATTTCGTCAGCTCTGCTGCAGCATCTACTGAGGTTTGAACTTGCACAACTTTGTTTTAATGACTGATGCAACTGTCCACTATACTACGACGTCTAACAATGTGGACGAAATTTTGCTACACATCTCAGTAGCGGATGTTTTTGGATGGTATCTATACTCCTATACGTGTAAACACTTTGCTCTGTGAGTAGCTAGTGTAGTTGGTTTCGTGGTTGTTGTAATGCGAATAGTTTCTAATAGATGTCGATGCCGCGGCACTTTAGCCCATGTGATACTTTTAGGATGATTGGATTGTACACCAACTAAATTAAAACCAGTTATAAAGTAGTACTGTCTCTTTCTCCCTGGAACAGTACAATGCGACGGCACCACTCCAAAACTGGTTTTAGTATAGTTGGTGCACATCCGAATCGACACCAATATCCTGCCATTAGCTTCGAAAGTCAGAATGCACAAATTATAAGAATTATAAAGAAAGATGCAACTTCCCGCCAAAAGGCCCTCGTCGCTTCATTTTTTATTTAATTTTTATGATTTATTCCCTAACAACGTTGGATAGCAAAGGAAAATAAGTCCATAGAGCCTAAGCTTCTTTAGCATTCCTTCATATTCTGAATAATAGTCCAGTAAGGATACACATTGTGATTTCTTGCACAAGGATAGAGTACTTGTCAGTAATAGAATAAAGAAAAAATAACAAATCGGTATTGCTTTAGATATAATTTAGATATAACTAGAACATAGACTATAATGATTAACATTACCACTGTGAATTTCATTGCATCCGAAAATATATTTAGAACCCCTGTAACTATTTAAAAAAATTGATCATTTATGAAAAATTTCACCGAGGGAAAATATCACTAGTCAATAAACTATTTTTAGAAAATATAAAGTAGTTAGCCATTAATATTTTTTTTAGAAAATTGATTTAGAATCTACAACGCAATGAAGTTCACAATGGTATAGATTCTGCAGTGACGTCTAAAACTTAAATTTGAATTTAGAGTGCTCTTAACCGATTTCCTATTCTACGCAGCACCTCTAAAATTTTGACGTTTCTAAAATTTGAAGTTTACTCTAAATCAATTCAATTTAGATTTTAGAGATCAAAACCTATTCCAGAAAGTCACCATCTAAAATAATCACGACTAAAATTAGAGTGTAGGTGTTTCCAGATTTATTGGGCTATTTCGAGTTTGATGTCAATATCAATTTTCAGGGTTTTTTTCATGTTTGAGTCGCGGCAGTTTTAGCGTCTTACTGTACGTTTTGCCTAACGAATAATAATAGTGAAAATGAATTATATTTCATTATTCAGCATACTCATACACTTTTCTGATATAAATACATAGGATTTGATAAGTGATGCTATAAATTTCAACATTTTCCGCAGGTTTTTGTCCTTGAGCAAGTTGAAGGTCGTGTCAAAATTATTGTGGAGTAGGTAATTTGTTTCGATTTATTTTGCTACAACAAAATTAGTAAATATTACTAATCTTGGTGTCATTACAGAGGAAAATTAGATTTGTATAGAAGTTACTAAATTCGTTATTATTTGTAATATTCTTCACTAAGAGCAGAGTTAGAGATAAGTAGCGGATTTTTTTAGCGATATCGTATGTTATGCGCAGGTTTTAGTACTCTAGAATAAGATTTTCTGTATTAGTTTTTATGTTATTTTAATCTGTAATCCTTCACCTATACTTACGTATTTCTTCTCGCTATAGCTGTTGTAGTTTACCAGATTTGAAGGTTTTCGTTAATAAAGGCACCGTGCGCACAGCACTAAAGTGTGACCGCGCGAAGCGGACAGTAGACCAGAATTCGGCCGCGCGGGCCGGACGGTTGAGTGGCTACTCTATCCTTCTACAAAATATCAGGAACTTTAAAATTATAGGAAGTTACACCAGAAAAATGGCGTATTTTTACTGGACTATAAGTATTTAACCTCCGTGACTCAACAATATAGGGTTTACGATTCGGAGATCGCGGGTTCGATCCCCCGCGGAGTACCTACATGCTTAATACTCGGTTTGGTTGGTTGTAGAGCATTATAAATGTGCGCCTGGCTAGCTACTACCATCTTATCTAAATCGGCCTCCAAACAGCAATGTTAATAGCATTGTTGTGTTCCGGTTGTCAAAGATAAGATAGCCAGTCCCCCTAATAGGATGGGGTTTTCCGGGTCAGTACGCTTCCACATTCGCCCTCATCTTCACTAAACATCAGGTATGACTGAGGACATGAGGTCAAGTGCCAACCCGTTGTGCCTAAAAAAAGGTGACAGATTGATTTACAACGATTTTAGCGGCGGATTGTGGGAACCCGAAAGATTTGTTTACACTTTCCTTTACTTCCAATTCCAATTTAGTGTTAGTACACCATCACTAACGTTTGCCGTACAATATTTACTTCCAAATTCAGAATGTACAATTCAAGAAATAAAAGCATAAATGCAATATCACTCTCTGAGTTCCCGCCAAAAAATTCCTTTCCTTCTCTCCTTTTTTTAATATCGTTTATTTGTTCTTTCGGAGAGCCGAAGGAATCAGCCCATACACCTGTCTTCCTTCGTTTCTAGTTGAAAAATTTCCAATTGAAACCATTGTCATATAATGCATTATACCGATACATAACCAGATAGAATTGTGAACTCACCAAAGATTTATAATTTTTGTAATACCTAAGTATTTTGTACAATAACTAAAAAAAAACTACAAATCCTGCCATTCATTGCACTGAAAAACTACCAAACCCCAACAAAGAAAGTTTGTTTGTTTTTAATGACCATTGTATCTGTTAATGACTATTTCTTTGTGTGTGTGTACAATTGTTAAAATAAAAAATAAAATAAAATAAAGAAAATGCAAAAATACGATCAACTTACAACTAAATTAAAACTTAAAAAACACGAGACGAAACTCAAATTGTTATAGGCCGCAGTCGGAGGTCTCTATGTTTCTCTTATAGATTTATTGTTGAGAACTTGGCCACATGCGCTTCAATCAATTCGTGACTGGTTATACTAGGGCAGATTGGCATAGGCGACCTCGGACTACGGCAAACAATTTAGTAATTTCGTCTTTTGTAGGATATTTAACTGAGTTGGTTTTTTTCAGTTTTCTTTATACCTCATCATCATCTCAGCCCGTAAACATCCCAATGCAGGGATCTATATCCCTCTTAAAAGGCCTTTTAAGAGCAGTCGGATAAATATACATAAGTAATTAAATTAAATTTAAAGAGATAAGATAGCCAGTCCTCCAAATGTGTTGGGGTCTCCGGGTCAGTACGCTTCCACCTTCGACCTCATCTGCACTTAACATCAGGTGTGATTGAGTTCAAGTACCACCCGTTGTGCATAAAAAACCTCATTGGTGCATGGTCTGTCTGGGAATCGAAACCGGACCTCCCAAATTGGGAGACCGCTTCTTAACTGTTAAGCCACCGACTTCACCTACTTTTTTTCAATTCTTTTCATTATAATTTTTTTATCATCATCGTATCAGCCACAGGACGTCCACTGCTAAACATAGGCAACCCGAATTAACCGGTTGGAAATCGCCTGCATACAGCGACTGGATGAATTTTTATGAACCGTATTAATTTATCATCATCTCAACCTATCGTGGTCTGTAATGAACATTCAGAGTTATGAAAATGTTTAATGGCCGTATTAATAAATCGATCTTGAGATTGAAAACGCGTCTCAGTCTCGATACTATTTTCTTTGATTCTGTTTCTAAATGCAACTGTTTCTCACGCGTCAACTGGGCACCTCAATCTTGAGAACGGTTTATTAATATACAGGCCTAAGAAATAATTACTAAACTGTAATCAGTGTTTTGTATTTCTTTTACAAGAATATTGAGAAAGTGACAAAACATTAATGCTCAATTTGTATTTAGATTTGTATTATTTTTATCTTCCGCCCGTATACTCAAAAGTTTTTAATTTTAAGGGTCAATAAATATACACCTTTTATTACTGCAATCCATTAATTGCGTAAGTCATGGTCATGAGGACATCTGAAATAGTTATCCAGTTAATGCCTAGCCATCGCGAGAGTAAATGTAAGTTATTACCGCTAAATTAGGGTAAATTTCCCACCAAAGTCTAACAACACTGATTTTTGAGGTTATGTATTTTTTCATCAATAATGTTGGAAAATGAACACAAAACCTACTGAATACATACGAATATAGTAAATTACATAAGGTAGGATACAAATGGTTATAATCAAAAGAAGTACCTGCATAAATGGATTGGTAGGTAGGTACCTAACTAAAATTATATTGAAATATCGACTAGGTAGGTACTTACGAATTTGTAGCCAGTAGTACAACAGGGCGCTTTTAATTTTAAACCTTTAACTCAATCTTTGAAAAAATTATATTAAATCAGTTGTCGGCTTGTTTTTGCAATAACAGTCTAATGTCACATAATTCGGTTTTACTAAGGGTCTACAATCGATGCAGGTGTATCGAGCTTGTACAGATTGGGAAGATGCATGCATCGGAATGCAATAAAAATATTCTGCGACTTAGCCAAAGCCTTTGATTGCGTTCATCGTGACATTTTAATCAGGAACTTACGTCATTATGGTGTAACCGGCCGCGGCCGGACTCTCGACCTTCCGAATTCTTATTTGAGCAACCGAGTTCAGAGGGTTGATATCACTGGCAATACACAGTCAGGGTCCATAGTCTGAGTCGGCGTACCACAAGGCTCTATTCTCAGACCATTTCTGTTTCTAGTCTTCAAAAATGACTTGCCAAGCCTTCTACTAAAAGATAAACAAAAAATAGTATTGTTTGCTGACCATACCTGTCTATTATTTAAAGTGAATAAACTAAAATTAAGCCATGACGCGGTGAACAGTGTTATTTCTCAAATAGTAGAATGGCTAAAGACCTTAGATTCAACGCAAGTAATTTGTATACCTATCGTCAGGGAGGTGCGCACACATATAATGATAAAAAATGTCACTCTTCATCTCATCGGCTTAATTATATTTTGGGCATCACTTTGGACACCAAATAGCCCTATGGCCTTCATATCCATAAATGGACGAAGAGGCACCGCTCTCTGAAAAGACATTCATCTTGTCATCCCAACGTCAGCTTGAAATTATTTATTTCTCGACATCTCACCAAAGCCAGCGAATTTGTGCAGAGATTATGTCCAAATCAGTTGCCAAACTATAAGCAGATGTATGGGAGGAGTGACGTCGTAGTGCGTTTTCTCCAGTGAGAAAGTCTCTTCCTTAGTACAATAGTCAACCGCACAGGTCACTGATTGCCAGTCTCTTAAGTCGTCTTTGGTGGCTAGGCTCTATCAGTGGGGCAGCCAACGAATTGGATGTCTGTCCAGTCTGATCTTATAGCGTTCGGTAGACAGCTTTATCTCCTGCTGCACAGTGTTCATTTTTAATATATCATGCACCTTTGACATCCGTACTATGGTGGATCTGAGAAGAAGTCTCTTTAGGATATTGAGATTGGAGGTGTATGCAGAGCCCCACAATTGGATACCATACGTCCAGATTGGCTTCAGTATAGGTCTATACACTATCAGTGGAGAGAACTGAATTCCTACCATAGAGCCAGTGTACGTTTCAGTATTTTGTTGAGCTGATCCCCTGAAGCCTGGATATGAGCCATATCAAAATCTAAAAATTCAGTATGACGATGTGAAAAAAGCTATTTCTGAAATTGCAGAATGGTTTAAGGAAAATAATGTGTTACTTAATGGGAAAAAACTAATTATGTGAAATTTGTACTACCTACCCAATGTCAGGGTGGTACCCACAAATATAATGATAAAAAATGCCACTTTAGACCTCGTAAATTCTACGATATTCCTAGGCATTACTTTAGACGCCAAAATGCAATGGGGTCCTCATATCCATATGTCATATGGTGAAAAAGGAATGACAAATGTCAGACGTGAATACTGCTAGAATAGTATATTTCAGTATTTCCACTGCCTGTTAACTTTTAACAGTTTACCACGGGAAACTGTAGGTCAGTTTCCCGTGGTAAACTGTAGGTCAGTTTCCCGTGGTAAACTGTTAAAAGTTAACTGAACCAGCATTCAGTAAGTACGATTTCTAAGGCGGGCATCAGCGTGTTAGGTGCTTAATGACATCAAACTGTGCGTGCCATTTTTTTTATCGTTTAATAAATTTAAAGATACCTGCTATAAAATAGAAACCTGAGAGCTTTCTATTTAAAACAAAAAAAGAATTTATTGCTTGTTTTTCTAAGAGGAAGTTGCAATTTGAATAAGCGGTCTATTTTAAGTGGGCCCTGTGTAAATATTTTTTTTTTACTTTACTAAGAAGAAAGCCCACTAGCCTTTCGCTCATTATCGTTTTTGCAGCCTACAATACTACATTCATCATTCTTACAAAATGCACAAGTTATCCAGTTGCTTTCTACCTATCACCAAATTGAGCAGAAGCCACTTTATAGAACTAATAAAATAAAGTAAAATCAAGAATTTTTACCACTAATTTCCAACAAACGTCAAGTTTATTTAGCAAAAGGAATTATTTTATTTCATTTTTGACGAATAATATTAGCCTAGTTTCACGTTCTTTCGTTTGTGCACTTTATGACGGGGCACATTGTAACCGTTGCTGGTTATAAAATTGTCCACATTTATTTTGTAAACCTAGATTATGTATATAAATTGTGCGGCTGTTTGTTGTCCTGGATAAAATAAAAATAATATACCTACATAATTACATACACTCGCAAAACTTATCCCTCTTCTTGGGGTAGTCTGGTTAAAAATGGTTTTAATTGACGTTTATTTCATTTGTGTTCAGGATTTCACTCAACAGAAACATAGGGTCCTGTTACAGTTATGAGTTATTATATTAGGAATAACATTTTATTCCCATTGGGTAAGAGACAAAATGGTGTGACTCAACGAAAACAAAGGGTATAATTTATCTTGTTATTTAAACCGAGCTGTATGTGAATGGCAGTGAGCGATATTTTTTTTTTACTCTTCTACAGCTTGCTCATACATGGCCTGCTTGTTTGCTTTCTCGTTCGTACCAGAGGTTCGTACGCATTCGTACGTATAGTTATTGAGTTGCCATTTCCGAAAAAGCAAATAGTTTTTAGATAAAAGTTATGGAACAACATACGCCCCCACTTCCGGAATTGGAACTAAAGAATGAAAGTTCATGGGCTGTCTACATTATAATATTTTTTAGTATGGCAATTACTAAACCGGATATGTTCGGTCAACATTAGTTCTTTTTCTCATTATTGTTTCAAAATAAATTTGATATTACACAACAATTAAATATAAATTCGTGAAATTTGCCAGAAATTTTAATAAATTTAATACTGTACTTGACTTAAAAATATAATTAATAGTTAGACTTTAATCGTATTTGGCAAAATGCCATGAACTTCCGGCATAAAATAAAGACACACGCGGATCTCGTGAAAAGAACGCGAATAACTATAAAAATAACGGGGAAGGGAAGACTTATTTAGTAAATTTACAGTCAGTTTATAAAAATGTCCAATAACGGTGCTCCGGACTCCTGGGAAAGTCAAGCTGATGTTATAGGTGAACAAGGTGCAACAGATTCCAATGATGTGTCTACTAAATTTTCCACGTTGAATGTAAATGCTGTGGAATTTGTGCCTTCTTTTTGTAAGTCGTCTCAGGATGACGATGAGTCTGAATCTCCCACTACCCCTATGAAATCAGAAAGTGATTCGACCAATTCTGCTGGGAGTCCAGTCTTGAATGGTGAGTCAAATGTCTTGTCATCGTATCTATCTGCAACGTTTCCTATCGAACCGTACTTTGATAATTAATCACCGGTTTATATAGCTAGTCCTACACTATTCACTAAATCGTACGAAACTTGTATGTGCTGGGCCCAAAAATATGATTCACAAATGATCGAAGCCTACGTTCGATGACTTTATTTTTTTTCTGAATCCAGTTCTAACGGGTTAGGTCGAGACACGCGGCGCGCAACGTATCTATTTTTTACAACTTTCTCTTCGATTTATAAATTATTGGTGTACAGACAAAATCGAAAATGACCACAGGTGTGTATTTCCCTCTATTTAACACTGTTCTTATCTGTAAAGACCGTAACGTAACAAAGCTTATATAAATCTAATATCATTATAACCATAATTTGCTAACACCTGCTGATGGATGTGCTGTTTGCCATACATTACACTTTCTTTTGCTGTCAAGTAGTATAAATGATTGTGTACAGTAGATGTGAGGTCAGTTATGTTGTTAAATGAAGTGTGTTCAATTAATACATACTTGCATACCCAAGTAAACCAACTACTATGATGTGTCCTTATAAATGCTTCTACTCTCAATCATGCCAAACACAGTGATGCCAATCAAGTGTCAGGGGTGCAAAAAATTTGTCTTTTTTAGCCTAAGTGCCCCATTAAAGACATTGTTTTCTTCTGCACATTGGAATATTGCTTGACCTCATTCACACCTGATGTTAAGTGAAGATGAAGCCCGAAGGCCCGTAGTAGCTGGCCAGTTGGACATTTAAAAATGCCCTACCAAACCAAAAGAAATACTTTTTATGGGATTTTTATGCTGGTAATATGTCAGTTTCTTCTTACCCTAATACACTGGAGACACCAATGAGTTTATAAAGGTGAACAAGTTCCCGGGCCATCACAGTTACTGATTATAACAAGTGCAGAAAGTTCCCACATCTAGTTTGTTCAGCCATAGTTTACCTATCAATGGTGGCAATTCGGAAGTGGCCTCTAATACTTAAATTTGAATTTAGAGTGCTCTAAATCTATTTCCTATTCTACGCCACATTTCTAAAACTTTTACATTTCTAAAATTTGAAGGTTACATTAATTAATTCAGGTTTTAGAAATCAAAACCTATTCCAGAAAGCCATCTGATGTGAATTAAGAGAGAATTCTACATTTTATTAGTGAAATTTAGTCGCCACCTAAAAATATCACATTTAAAATTAGAGAGTAGGTTTTCCCCATTTATTGGGCTAGCTACAGCCCAAAAAGTGTGAAATTTCTATAAAAGTCTTTTGTAGGGGTACAAAAGATTTTCCTAACATGTTTTATTTTGTATTTTTCATTTATATATAAATAATAAATAAATATATAAATATAAATATCCTTAGACATACACACAGCGCCATCTAGTTCCACAGTAAGCAACTATATGCTTGTGTTGCCTCTCTGTCCTCTCTTTCCTTTTTTTAACTCCGCGGGTAAGTATATCGGCGCGCCTGTCAAATTTTTGAAAATACCTGCGGTGTTAAAAACGTTTATAGATACTCTTCTACTGGGTGTATTTGTAATCTGTGAAAAGCAATAGCTACGGGAATATATTATCTATGGATATAATGAATGAACACTACTACAGCTATAATACAAAAAATCAGAAAAAGTTACGAGTTGTAATATGTAGGTATACCTATATCCACAATATAATTGGTTTTTCTTAAAAAAATGGGTAATTCAATAAATTGTTATGACAATTGGAAGCTCTATGGCAGGTTCCTAAGCCTGTTCTAATAAAAAACAGTAGTTGGAATTCTATGCCTATACTCCCACCCAAAGAGAAAAAAAATATTTTCGCAAATACAGACTAAATATCATAGCTAACATGACATGGCGCACATTATTGGATGCGGAATTTAATAGAGAACAAGTTCAAACACAGTCCAAAGGAATTGGAACTCTATAATCATTACAGTTGAGAGTTGAAAGTCGGGTGTCCGTTGGCACCGATCGGTGTCCACGAGTGTTGTCGGTATAAAAGTATTTTTCGCACCGATCAGTGTCCGCGTCCGACTAAAGGTTAAGGCTGCAGTGAAAAATAATGCCTAACCTAATTTTTTAATATTAATTTTTTTCAGGGCTAGACTTAATTCTAGTATCAATGGTGCCAAACAGTTATTCTTTGATTATAATATAAAACAAGTTAGTTGTTGAACACAAAGAATTAATTTGATGAAGAGATCTTTTTTAAAAGAATGTTCCCATTTTCCCCAGTATCGATAAAGAAACGTAATTAACCAAAGTCTATTAGGCAAATTTGGAGTCAA
Source organism: Oegoconia quadripuncta (assembly GCA_949316235.1). NCBI lineage: Eukaryota > Metazoa > Arthropoda > Insecta > Lepidoptera > Autostichidae > Oegoconia > Oegoconia quadripuncta. Next base: position 11,915,255 of record OX438749.1, read on the forward strand.
AAACAAAAGCCAACTTCAATTTATAAAATGCTGTAAAGGAATTCAATATATTAAATCATTGATTAAAAAATTTGTTCTGAAGAAAAATATCTGATTTTGACTATGGCAATACAGTACATCAATTCAATTTAGGTATCCGTAAGATATGTCAAAACCATCTCCAAATTTAGCAATAGGTGTATTTCAGAATAGCATATTTTAGGAAATGCATTTAAAATTAGAGATTTTTAGATTTAGGTTAGTTTAGCGACTTCACTCCAGAATCGACACCAATGCCTTTCGAGCTTGCTCGTTCTGGATACATTCCATAAACAAGTGACTCCACAATGCTACAAACCTTTAGGAGGTTTAGGAGAGTGGTTCTTTTTGGAAATCCAAACTTTGAATATATCCATCAGGATGCTTATAAATAAAAACCAGGGTTATTGCAGAGGCTGACTTTGTATTGTTTTATAACAGATACCTTTGTCTATTAAATTAATAAGTAAATAAGAAAAAGCATATTTTAATGAGATTGTTTACAACTTCCCTTCTGAATTGCATGTTTTGGCAATAAATCAGCTTTCTCATCAATTCAATATGTGATGAAACCTATTGCAATGCAGAGCACTACACATGCACCCTACTGGGAATCGAACCAGAGCTAACCCTAAGTCAACCATGAATTGCCGGCCCATCATTTGGTATGGTAGCACTAATTCTTATTAATGTGGTAGCAGACTGAAAGTTGTATAATTAAATGGTCTAACACATTTTTTTAACAGAAAATGCCATCAAACAAACTGTTAAATTAGTATTCTGGCAGTAATGGTCGATCATACTACAGACAACTGATTGCCATAAAATAAGAAGTTAAAATAGTTTTCATTATGTTCAAAAACTTGCTAGGTCAAGTGGACTAGCTTGGTTTCTAATTTAGAATTTGACTTGGTTTTACAAAGTAGGTATGACTACATTACTAATTTGATGAACAGGTTGTGGAGATGGAGGTGAAAGTGGTGATGGTGGTGCAGCATCGGCTTCGCCTCGCGTCGAGGAGCCGCCGCCTGTACCTCCGGCCACAGCCACCACTGCTGCCGCGCCAACGCCGGTCCCACCCGATGTCTCGCCCACCGCCGACAGCTGGGAGGCGGAGGCTGATGACGCCCTACTCACCCCCGATGATAACAATGAGCCTGAAGAGGAGGAAACCGAGCAACAGGTTCAAGCTTTTGTAATTTGCATGTTTCTTGTGCTGTCTAGAAGTTCACACTTGATTATGCTTCATTTGTTAATGTTGTTCGTATATTATTCATCTTTGAATTAACATCTCACTAACAATAGATAATACAAGTCTTATCATATGCATTTAAAGCAGCCATGATATACAAGATATTTAGACAAGTCATCATACTGACAAAACACCTAACTGGTCACAAAGAAGATGCCAATGTTTCTATTATGCAATATTCTGTTGTAATTTTAACTTTGATTTGATGAAAATAATAAGGCATGACTGCAGCTAGAACGTAGGTTTTTTGTTTTAATTAAATAAATAATACAGTTCAATATACAATAAAAAAATTTAAAATACAAACCGCCGATTTGGGAAACTTCTCGTTTTTTAAGTCGGTTAATGAGGGCCAGACTTTTTAATTTCATATAACACACAAGAATGGCATATTCATATTGTGAGGTTTTATTCTATTGGGATTGTAGGCTATCAGTACCCAAGGCCTTAATATTCAGGCGGTCCTTTTTGTAATATCGAACTATAAATAATGAGTTAAGATCCCTCAGGGTGTTTGAGTTTTTCTGACCTCTTGTATTTGTCCTTGTTTATATGTCCAGACAGTTCTTTGTCTTTAGGAGTTTCACATTGGTAGCAGTAAGTTCTATCTTAAATTAATAAATAATTAATCTCGTCTTATGTTCTTAAAGCTTATTGTAATGTTTGTTTATAATTTTGGACTTGTTAGATATTTTAAAGTGCTAGTGGACAACTCGTTATAAATTAAAAAATCTGCATTTTTGAGGAACATGTCTCCTAACTTAACTTCCCATTCCAGTGACACTATTGAGATTCTATTACAATTGTACTATTTGGAAATTCCACAAAAATTTTAGTATTTACTTCATTTATAAAAAAACACAAATAACCAATAAAATACCATTGTTTCAATCAATAATGGAGTTTGTGTTGATACAATATTGAAGTATAGAAGAGTACAGTTCAGGAGCAGTTCGATGGAAAACTAATCCTCTAACGATACACCACTAACTATTGCAGTATTCGTTTATAAATTGAGCCTTAAACAATTTCGTGTTTCTACAAAAAATTATCAAATGCAAGGTTTGATAACGTAAATCACATCAGCAGCAGTATAAAAATCGACTGCTGGATATAAGCTGCACTCATACAATACAATACAATACAAATACTCTTTATTGCACAAAATAATAATCATAGTGCGATTCTAATCAAATCAAAATATTTTATTTCACAGGATAAAATTATCACTTGAAAACTATTATTTTGCATGGCTTGCTTTCCAGGAGAGTGCCCTAATCACCATGCAATGTGATCGTAGATGCTTTAATCGTATATTGAAATGCAAACCAATTATTTTCGCATGTGCATTCAAAAGCGAATAACTCAAAAATCGCTTCCATGATCTTTTTTTTCGAAAAGATTGTTTGAAAAATCTTCAATCCTCACACATGGAGATTATAGGAGTAACGAAGGGATAAATAAAATGTCACGTAAATATCTCGAGGGGTTGACGGAAACCACCAAACAAGCTTGCTACGATTTCCATAACCTGCCCTTTTTCGCCGCATCCACTAGAGTGGCACCCGCTTAGAAGTGATCTTTGATCCATTCCACATTACCACCCATTTACGATAAATATGGAAATAGAGCATATCTGCAACAAAAAAGGAGTGTTAAGTATTAATTTTATTGTCGATAGTCTGAAGTACCTAGGTTGAAGCTGACTCTTTGGAAAAAAACTGATTTTTCATTGACATAAGCTATTAGCAAATACCTTAACTGCTGACATGACAATAAATAATAATAACAATGGTAAATTTTAACTACCACATAATAATGTTACATGACCATGATGTTGCACAATCTTTGTCTTAACAATTTTTTTAAATTACAAAGTACACAAAAACATCATGATTTAGTATGTGCAGAGACTGGGTACCGGGTGATAATGATAATAATGAACACATCCATATTCTCAAGATGTAGGAATTATAAAATAACATATTCTACTTTATATTAGTTTTGGCAGACCCTTCAGTTTTTTTTTTTTTTTTTATAGGCTGTCGTAGGTTAAACTATTCCTATTTGTTGTAAATTTATTATATTTACACGCGATTGCTCACATACATAAAGACACGATCGCGCAGTTATATTATACAACCTGCAGTCTACGTCCATAGTTTAAAATATTTTTTAATGAAAATTACATAACAAAATGACTTTCTTGATGGCTCAGTTGATTGATAATGATAAGTTTGTTAACATCTATCTATGCTTACCTTGTGTTAAATTTTTAAGACATATAACAATTTAGTTGACATAAAACATGTCTTGTGTAAGTAATAGTTGTAGTTGGGAAACAGTTTGCCCTGAAATCTAACACGGCGGTATGTAATAACTATGAAAGTGAAATATCCGTCAACCTTCCTTGTTATGAACAAAACAAGGACACTATTACGGTAATAATGAAAAGGCGTGATAGAATAATGATGTTTGTGATATCCAATAAGTTCTGCTCAACACTATTTGAACAAATCGATGAATCACCTTTTTTACCCATCTGCACCATAAGAGTAGATAATGTTTTTTGAATGTATGTATGTCCGTTCTTTTGGCGCATCCTGTACGGCTTGACGGATTTTAATTAATGAGGTGTCGTTGGATTCGTCGTAATTGCGGGTGTGTTTTAGGATATATAATATTTAAGAAAAATAAATAATGCTGCCCTCAGCCGCCATTTTTTATGATGCCTACAAAGTTAGAAATTCAATTAACAAATCATTTCGTAATTTATAAAAATAACATCGTTTTCTGCCATCATCATTATCATATCAGCGACATGACGTCCACTGCTGAACATAGGCCTCCCTCTTTTTTGCCATAGTTCTGCCATGTTCTCTTGACTCTTTTCACTGCTAATGGATTCATCATACTAATGTTATTTTCATAGGAGGATGGTGAAGCAGCAAAGAAAATTCCTAAGAAAAAGCCTCCTCGTGTAGAAGATACACGAAGCAAGAAGGAACATGTAAATGTTGTATTCATTGGGCATGTAGGTGAGTAAAGAGTATAACAAGTGTGAAAATGATATGTTTAATACTTCCTTTTCTGCTTAGGTTGACTAACAGCACAAAGGTCAGAAGATATTAAATGCAATGACAGTTCTCCTATACCACTGGCTTAGCAAGGTGATTCTGTATTGCCATTCCTTACGTATACATGTAAGGTTTGTATGGGTAGAAGAGAGCTGGCGATATTCTGTTCAATTTGATGTACGAGGGGAGGTCCAAAAGTTCGTGGAATGAAAGGGTTTTAGTAAAAATGAAACAGTAAATTTATTTTTCCTTTTCAATATAATCACCCTTAAGCTGAATACATTTATTAGATCTATGAATTAATTTTTCTAAACCATCGTAAAAATATTTTTTATCTTTTCCCTCAAAATGAGCCAAAATTGCCTCCTTTACCTCATTGTCGTCGGAAAATTTCTTTCCCCTTAAGTCTTTTTTTAAATTGGGGAACAAATAAAAATCACTTGGGGCCAGATCTGGACTATAGGGTGGGTGGACTAGTGATTCGAAGCCATGCGTGTGTAGAGCAGCCATTGCAACTTTGCTCTTGTGAACCGGCGCGTTGTCTTGCAAGAGCAACACACTCTTGGTCAATTTTCCCCGACATTTTTCTTTGATGGCATCCTTTAATTTTTCTAGTATTGTTGCGTAGTATTCTCCGGTTATGGTCCTGCCCTTTTCTTTATAATCAATCAGTATTATCCCCTCACAATCCCAAAAAACAGTAGCTATCAACTTTCCAGCCGACTCCGACACTTTGAATTTCTTTGGCGGTGGTGTCCCCTTTTTATGCCATTGCATGGACTCTTGTTTGGACTCAGGCTCAAAGTGATGAACCCATGTTTCATCGCCGGTAACAATTCGCTCCAAAATCGGTCCAGGATCGTCGCCACACAACTCCAAAAAATGTTTTGACGCTTCGACGCGCTGCTGTTTTTGAAGCGGCGTGAGCATTCTCGGTACCCATCTTGCACTGACTTTTGTCATACCCAGGTGATCATGTAGGATTCGCAAAATGGTGGTATCTGATACTGCAACTAATGCAGATAACTGTTTTTTCTTCAAACGGGTGTCCTCCAGTACAGTTTTTTCCACTTTTTCGACGATGTCTGATGTGGTGGCCTCAACTGGCCTTCCTGAGCGGGGGTCGTCTTCAATCGACTCCCGACCATGTTTAAAAAGACCATGCCACTTGTAAATCATTGATTTACTAGGGCACTGTTCCCCGTAAACAGTTTCCATTTCATTCAAAATGGTCTGAGCGTTCTTTCCTTGCTTGGTAAGGAATTTAATGACAGCACGGTGTTCAATTTTCTCCATAGTTTCAGTTTTCTTCCGGATTGACGTGTTTAGCAGGCGAGTGTTCGTAAACGAATGACGCAATAGTCGGGTTTTCCTGCCTCGTCCCTGGGTTGGGGACGGGCGAATCGGCACCTTGGCATTGGCCAATCTGGCGAAGTGTTCCACGCCGCTCGTTGCTACGAGCGGGGCCTTGGTGTGTCGTGATGACTGTGGTCAGTCCGGGAGGTGATGAGGTCGACGAGCTCTAGCCTTCCCTAGGATAGGGTAGGCGAGCGTCGAGTCGGCCACATCTTCTTCTTTCTTCACACCGCCGATGCGCTCTAGCCCACTGGGTGGGACCCCGTTCGGGGAGGCCCTGTGAGCGAGCTGCTATCGGCGGTGACTGGCGATGGTGTCGTGTCGGGTTCGGCTGCCGGCAAGATGAGATCTCGCGGCAGATGACGTCGGTCCGGGGGGCGCGCATGGTACGGGGCCAGTTGCCGCAGGTGCGGGTTTCTGGCCGCGTCTGTGCGCGAGAACAGGTTGGTGGTCTGGCGGCGGATAAAGCTGTCGAGGCTCTCGACGCCCAGGTCTCGGCTGATGACATCGTTCCTCACGTAGCGAGGGGCATCTACAATGGTTCTCATGGTCAGCGATTGCTGCGCCTGGAGTTGGTCGCGGCTGGTCTTGCTCGTGAGCGCGTACCAGGCCGGAGCGGCGTACGCCAGTCTGGGTCTGACGTAGAGATTGTAGATGCCCATCTTCTTCCTCGTGGAGACGCAATATGGCAATAGGGCTGAAACTCCATTTATATACTAATTATGAGTCCCCAATTAGTATGACACTAAGCGAGCGCCCCTATCCCCACTCCATCCCCTCCATTCCACGAACTTTTGGACCTCCCCGCGTATATAAGGTACTTGTTATTTTTTTGTTTGTGCCAGTGGGAATTACTTCAACTTTTAAGGTAATCGGTCTTGCTTAATGCGATCAACCATTGCTGCCTGTATCTGGATGTGTGGATAAGACGCTGATTGAGATTGACCAGCGTGAAATCCGTATCTATATAAAATACAAATATATATAACAGAGAATATCATAGAGACAAGGCACAAATAGGATACTAAACATTATAACCTAGTGTTATATGTGGACATATACTTGGATAAAATTTTTTTTTTTTTCTTCAATTTTGATTTAGGGACTTTTATACAAAGGGTATAATACGCCAGTCCCATCGTACCTTTTACTGACTTAATCTATTTAAATCTAATTCTAGCGAGACACCGATGACTTCACAAAGGCAAATAGACTCCGGGCAGCGTTAGATTTTGGATGAGCTAGGATCTCATGGAATATTCCCCTATCTAGTCTATTTAGCCTCTGTTCCATCATCAGCGTCTTTCGTTGGTGCTCGTTCCGGACACATTCCACCAATATATGGTGCACATCTTCTACAATACCACACACCTCACAGTTAGGAGAGCTGGTCTTTTTCATGAGATAGCTAAACTTGTTTAGTGGCATGTGTCCAGACCTAAGCCTATGAGCTAAAACAATATAATTTCTGCTCACAATGCAATCATGATCGGCAAACCAGGGTGTATGAGGGGGGTGGGGATAAAATATTACATTAGGGATTTCACATTAAGTATGTCATGCATGGAGTTCGCTTTGAACAAAATGGTATTGTACAACAGGTGACTATTAAGTGGAAGTGTTAATTCGCAGAAACTAAAGACAAATAATGCCAAAGGTCCGAAAAAATTCCGTCTTAGGGAAAATCACATCAGTAGTGGACTGATAAAGATAATGATAAATTATTTATCATCTGTTTTATGAAATTAGTAAAAAGGTATTCAAATTCCGGCCCAAGTTTATCAAGATACGATTTTTGAAATGGTTGTTAGGCTTCTTACCATATTTCATAAATCAAAAATGTTCAGCAAGACTCAGCACCAGATCATGATGCTCGATTAATACAAGCTTGGTTGAAAAACAACGTTTCTATCATCATTAGAGTTAAATAAATAAAATGGTGATTTTTCTCATCACAAATGAAGTTTTACAAAGTTACTTTAAGGGTAAGGTAATGTGTAATAATAGTACACATTAATGGGAAGACTGACGCCTGAAAAGGAAGAGAACCAAATGTCTAAGTTGAAAGAAAAAGTTGAAGACTGGCCATCATCTTAATCCGCTCAAGTATGATTTATGCTTGCTCAAGCATGAGATATCTTTGAGAGTGTATGACATGCTCTAAACCCCATGATAATATAGAATGGTGTCCATTACCATTATGAATAAACTTCCCATTTTTAAATATATATATATTACCACTATATATAATTTATTTATAAAATGACAGAGTCGGCTAATAAATATTTTATGTAATAGAAAAAAACTATGATTTCTTTGTAACAATATTTATGGCAAAACTGTACCTAGTTTTGTATTGTGTTGATTTACTGATTTCTTTATTGTAGTATTGTTTAAATATAATAATCCTAAATACAATAGATTAAATTAGTAAATACTAATAAATTAACAAACACAATTGAATTAATTGAATGGAATAAAAAAGGAATCCCTTAGCTGTTTTCATTCTACCCTTATTTATGTTTTTAATTTTCAGATGCTGGTAAATCTACAATTGGTGGTCAAATTATGTCATTGACTGGTATGGTGGATAAGAGAACACTTGAAAAATATGAAAGAGAGGCACGCGAGAAGTCCAGGGAGTCTTGGTACTTATCTTGGGCACTTGACACTAATCAAGAAGGTATGTATGATTAAATTGATGTAGTGTTGTAAAGATGCATCATATACAATACCCGGGAAAGTTAAAGTGTGTAACTCCCGCTACATGCGGCAGTCGGTAGCGGCACTTGTCGCGACGAAAGAAGAAACTAGTTTTCTATAAAATTCTTACGCGACACTTGATCTCGATAGACCTGGCGGCGACACTAGCATTTAGTACAGCGCGGCACCTCACTTTTCTATGGGTAGAACAACGGTACGTATGTATCACATTACGTAGCTACTAAATTAATGTCCTTGTAGTGAGTGCCGTGACGGAGAAACATGCATTGCGCGCACTTGAGCGTTGCAAAATTCTGATAGGTCGCAAAGGTTGCAATATTTTAACAATAAAAATCGATAATTCACAAACATACCATGTCTGACTTTTCTTGATAGTTGACCATTTTTAAATGTCCACTTACAAACTTTTTTCAGCAACTCTCATTTTCTAACTTTCATCTGCAGACATCGACCACATAGCCTCTACACATACTCCTAGGCGAGGGGCATCTGTCAACACAGCAGCATAAACAGAATCCCCCTATTACCCTTCCTCTCGAAATTATCTAAAAAAAATCTAAATGCAATGTAACCGGTCCTATCTCACATCTCTGCGCAATCGAATAGCTGTTTGCTAGCTCTGTACTTTAGAGGGCTACTCCATAAGGATGTTTCTTTTTTATTCTTGGATTTTTTTTGAGGCTTAGAATCTATGATTATGCCAGCCTCATCATACCCTAACCATTAAAAAAAAAATACGCCGCGAATACAGAACCTCCTCCTTTTTTGAAGTTGTTTAATTACAACCTAACTAAAGTATCAACAACAAAGTTATATAGCATTCAGCCTCATCCATAAGGATAACTAGTCCAATCCAACAAATCCAATAAAGGACAGAGATATTAGGAGCCCTTCGATACCCGTAATTTGCTTACGTAGTATCAATGCTGAATGGTCATCGTTGCGGCGTTATACCAACATCTCACCACTTCGATATACCCGCCAATCTATCAGCAATTCCTATTTTCTATGGAGTCAAAGATGTTCTCGTAGCCCACAAATTCAAGACAGAAGAGCTGATTATACTCTTCCGTCTTCTGTATCCTACTTTATGTGGTCTATGGTACCATATCCTTCTCCAGAATCTGGAAATCGGCAAATCTCCCCTTGGGACAGTGTTGTCTCGTGAAGAAGTAGTAAATGTGACTGCCTTTTAAAATTAAAAGAATAGGACGGACTCAATCGTTCCGCCCTTTTTTTATACCTACCTATTAAAGTCAAATCTGAAAACAATTCTTAATGTGCTAATGCTATGCTTGAAAACATCAATGGCTTTAAGATTTATCTGTATGTTTCGCATACCAAACTTTTTGTTTCTAATCTCTGTCCCTATATATCAGAAGCGTAGCCTAAAGGAAAATTTAGATATTTTCGTTTTCGTATCGAGTTACACAATAAAACATATGAAGTCTTCTCTTTCTGCTTCCCAAATTGTCAACTAAGTATGCTGTTTATGATTGAATATCCTTAATATCGTAATTTTCATTGTTACAGAACGTGATAAAGGAAAAACCGTTGAAGTAGGCAGAGCATATTTTGAGACTGATAAGAAGCATTTTACAATCCTCGACGCGCCAGGACACAAGAGTTTTGTACCGAATATGATTGGAGGAGCGGCGCAGGCTGATCTCGCTGTTCTGGTAAGTGTTTTGCTTCAAATTATACTCGATTTTCGCGCCAAACCGCGAACAGAAGTTCAGCGTAGCCACCTTCTTGATAAAATAATAGTGGAACTTGGGTAGATTCAAGGTGACAATAGACACTAATATTTTATAGGCGTAATGTGTTACCATCAAAAGTCAAAGAACTCATATCCTTTATTATGACCAGTCAAAGTAAGAAGAGCTAAAGTGAACTCTGTATACATCAAATACGGTCATACAGAACTCTTAAGGATTTAGCACCGAGACCCTTTTCGTGGTCCATTATTGCCAGATGATGAAGGATGGCATACTCTGTGAATGTTAAAATATTTTAAGTCAGCATGAATACTTCATCAAAAGCTAAATAATCTAATATCCCGAAATTTCCATGTCATCAAACCTAACCTTAAAATTACCTTACCTATAGTTCATTTCTAATTCCATATATTCCAAAATGTCTTATTTGTTGGTACCAGTTTTCTAATCTCACAAATTTTATAAATGTGAAAGTTTGTGAAGATGCTTGAGTTTTTGTTACTCAATCACGCATAAACTACTGAATGGATTTGTATAGTTCTTATTCTAAAATGTAAAATGAGGACGACAAAGATACCACGTGCACGGAGCCGCGGGCGTATGTTAGTTTAAAGTAAATGTGTTATCATTTCACTATCAATATTATACTAATTACAGGTGATATCGGCGCGTAAAGGCGAATTTGAAACTGGCTTCGACAGAGGGGGACAGACTCGCGAGCACGCCATGTTAGCGAAAACTGCTGGTGTAAAGCATTTAGTGGCATTAGTGAATAAGATGGATGACCCCACTGTCAATTGGGACGAGAAGAGGTTACTATATTTTCATTAATTTATTTGCTTTGGGCACCCAGGACACCAATCAGCACAACAACAAGAAAGGATATAGTATAGCCATTTTATATACTTTATTAATAGCATCGTTGCATTAAAAATCCACAGTAGAATTCAGATATTTCCATAATGTAGAAAAATTGTGCTAAAATAGTACCCAGAGGAAAAGCATTTGTGCCACTGCAGTTTAACAATATTTTTAGTTAGGATTCTTTGCGTCAAGTGATGCTGGAATCCCCTATTCTCTGACTGCTTTACCTATGAATATAATTTGTACCTCTAAAAACTATGCTTAAATAGTCCGTCGTCTTACGTTAGTAGCCTCACAAAAACATCTAATTAAACTTGTTGTGCTTGGTAAGTAATTAATTTGTTACATATACACAGTATTGAATTATTGTAACACAAAATTTTTAAACTTCTAATGTCTCTAGAATCTTCATTACAAATTTTGAATAATCCTTTGGGTACTAAGAGCACAATTTTTGACATTAAGAAATTAGTTGAATTATACTGTGAGGTTTCTAGCATCATGGATAATCAGTTCACTATTTTGATGGTGGTAAGTAATTAGGACTGGAGTCGGCCCGTTAATGCCAAAAGTACTGAAATTTATTAGTTTAACCAATTTGCAACGAAATAGCGTTATCGTTCTTCCGCTTACAATTTTTCATAACAATTTTCATCTTCTGTTCAATATTTACCTTGCAGTTATCAAACGTTGTTTTCGATTGAAGGCAGTCGTTAAGCCATCTTGGTGGCCACATAGCTAGGTAGGCTTGAAAACACTAGACTGTCAGGTGTCGCTAATCTGACACAATTCCGCATTAGACCCGCGTGGTGGATTACGGCCTATAGCCCTTCCTGGTGAAAGAAGGCTGTGCCCAAGTAGTGACGACGTAAGTCCGAGAGACTATATGTTGTAAGCATTACGTCAGCCATTCAATTGAATGCATAGGCAGATCGTAATAATGTATAGCTGACATTTGACGACCTATTTGGTGTAATGGTTTGACACTCTGACCATTTTACCAAAAGGTCGCGGGTTCGAATCCCGCTAGGGGATATATTTGTATGATGAATACTGACATGTGTACCCAAGTTATGGATGTTTGCTTTTATAATAAGTATTTATTTACAAAAAAAATGTATTTGTGTAGTATATCAATCATCTGGTATCCACAACACAAGCCTAGTTGCTTAGTGTGGAACTAGACGGCATTGTGTGTATGTCCAAGGATATTTATTTATTTCTTGCATTATACGGAACTGCACTGGCCAGACTCGATAGCATCCAAAAGAAACTAACCAGCACGCTCGGAGCAATACAGTATTCTGTAAAAGCGGAAAGGTCCGCTATACGTTACGATCCATCTGAGCATTCAATTGAATGGCTAATTTAAAAAGTTACTCATTTTTTATGAAGATATATATAGATATTTCTCAGCAATGACTACAAATGTCCCATAGTTGTCTGGAAGAGATCGCTTTTAGTGATAAGACCGCCTGATTGTGTTCTATTGTTATCATAAAAAATTATTGTAAATTATTGTGTAGGTATACGTGCGGGTTCAATGAAAAGGGATTCGGATTTACGAACATGATTGGTGAAAGTTTGCACGATAGATTTATTTTCAAACGTAGCTTTTTAAAATGCCTATAATCGTTTTATCTGCGAAAGTATAAAAGATTTGCAATAAATTTACATAATTCCTTAGTTATGGTGCCTAATTAAATGGGCATGGGTGGCTTTCTGAGTTAGATATTTAGATAATAAAATACAGGTTTATGCAATGTCGCTTACGTTTATGATTCGGAGCGGGGACGATGTTACTTCACCTTTTTCCGCATTAACGGGTGCAATTAGGATGTCTCGTTTCGGGATTCCTATTACGCTATTCAGTCGGCGGTTACTCTCTCTAGAGGGTGAACATACGCGCGCTTCACTCTCGCAAATTACGACATATGCCAGCCATTCTCACTGAAAATAAGCTGTGAAGCGATGGAAAGTTCACCAAGTGAGTATTTTTTACATATTAGGTATAAACAGACTGTTTTATTGTTAATAAATTGTCCTTTTTAATAAAACCAGAGGTATGCACACTGTATGTCCTTTGTTTATTAAATAATTATACCGAAATTGTTATAATTTGCAGATAAATAATTTCGGAATATCAGAATACGTCAACGACGGCAAGCGCGTGTTTAAATTTTCCCGCCGTACAAAACAATGGGATCAAAATGCTGTGGATTCGCCTTCGCCTGCTACAGAAAATGATTCAAGGTAATATCATGTACTTGTAATATAATGTTTCTTGACTAGATTGTTGTTAGATAAACGTATTTATATTATCTTTTTTTCTCTATGCCCCCTTTTTACCGAGAAAATTGCTTTGTATTTTTTGTACTATAATATTATGTTAGATATAAGATATAACCATGTAAATCCTGACATATAACATTCAGGTCTATTAGTCCAATATAAACAGTAGATCATGGGCTCCCACAAAACGAAAAGTGATTAAACATATTTTAATTCCTTTAAAATATATTTTTTTCTCTTTTACAGATCGCTAGAATAGACTATCCACAGTATCGTCATACCGGAACAAGAGTATGTTCATGAGTGCACGACCGCTAGGAAAAAAAATACTCTCCAAACTTTGACGTTTGGCGCTCCTGTTCAGCAACGCCGTCAAAGTAATAATTAACCTGGGTAAAAATTTAACTACCCCGTTCAAGGAGCACCGGATGTATCAATTTCGAACGGACCCGTTAAAATTTGTCTACCTCGGGAGCGAGATAAAATTTAACCAGCTGTTACTTTTGACCACATGTTAGGTATATGTAGCAAGCTCGGTGTTTGATGTATGGATGGCGGAAAATTTGTCACAGCCTGAGTTTAATGTTGTCTGTGATTGATGTTATTTAATATTTACTCTAAAACGGAAATGCATATAATGCAACGGTATTCATTCACATCTTTTTAGTCATTTTTAACCGACTTTAAAATGGAGGTAGGTACTGTGTTCGACTTTAAGTTTCTTTTTCCTTTACCAAACATTGTGACTGGAGATTCTGATACAATATGGAGGATTCCAGGGAATTGGAATTAATACTATTTAACTTTATTAGAGGATTTCATTTTTATTACTTTCTTAAAGTAGGTATGGTAATGTCCTAGTGGGTTTTTTGTAACTTAATTTTACTTTTATTTATCCATTTTTATAATTTATTGTATCTAAAATAAAGAAAATGAAAGTACAAGTGCTAATCTAATAAATGTATAATAATAAATATTTTATGTTATTTTTATTTTATTTTGGCATGTAACAGTCATTAATTCAAAAACAAATAGCAAACCTTAAAAGACCTGGAGTGCCCAATAGTTGCTTACGATATTGGTTTGAGTCCGAGTCAAGACGCCAGTATCTGTAGATACACTTAGATATTCTGGTGTCCAGACCCAGAAACAGAAACAGTAAACTCGCCACGACACTGTTAGCAATAATATAAATAATATGTAGGTATACACATTTACATGTACTTCCTCATATCCGAGGGAAAGCCTATATCCCTGCAGTGGGACGTTTACGGGCTGATGATGATACACATTTACAAGTCCTAGAGTTAAAGATAAAGTAGTACAGGTTAGAACCAAGTTATAGCTGACAAAATAAATTTTTATTAGTATCCCTCTTAATGATCCATCCATTCAATATGTAAGCGATAATGTCGATATCGTTTCGAAATGATATTCTTTTCATTGCCTAATCAATCTTTCAAAAGTAATATGAAGCTGCGAGTGATATTATGTAGGTTCCTACACACCTACCTACACAACCTAACACTGTCTATTTATTGATATTGCGTATACCTACCTATATTTAACTTTTTTTTAATTCTTGAATAATTTTATGTAAAACATATTTCAAAATTGATAAAAATAAAATATAATAAAAGCGTCTCCATAGCACTACTTTGTTGTAAACCAAAATCGGCCACTGTGTAAGTTGGGGCTTTAACTCGACCCACTTTTCGTGATCTTAAAGAAATTCATGATTTGACCGATATGCTTGATTTGTTAATTTATTGAACTAAAACTATACATTACTCTTATTTCAGATATAATGAATGTCGAGACAAAATCCTGCCTTACCTTAAGAAACTTGGCTTCAATCCAGCCAAAGACCTTTCCTTCCTACCTGTATCTGGCCAAACTGGACAAGGTTTATTGGAAAGAGTGAGTATTGAATTAGTTACTATACTGCCCCCCCAAATAAACAGGATATCTTAATTTATTCAGAACCCTGTTTAGGGTTCCGTACGTCAATTTGGAAAAATGGAATCTTATAGGATCACTCTGTTGTATGTGTGGTCAAGGGCCTTTTTCTCAGAAGTAACTGAAGGTATCAGAGAGAAAAAGACTTACTTTTCTCTGGTTGGCGTCCCGTCTACTACCAATTACAAGATAAAATGTAACATCCTGTTTTGTCTGGTGTGAAGTGAGTGCCAGGCACGCTACCACCAACACGACCAGAATGATGAACTAGCGAGTATGCATGCAGTCAGTGATACTCTCTCTCCAACAGCGTAACGAGAACATACTATCTACCTCGCATTATAATTAAACTACCACACACACACGCTAATTTAGTAGCGGTAATTTGTGGCAGCGAGTTAATTGATAATTTTCAACGGGATTTTATCACAACATTAATATAAAAATAAGTAATCGTTACGAGCGTAGTTACTGTGCAGAAATACCGGACGGATCCGTACATACGAATGCCGACACATTATTATTCTTACAATATATTTTTTGTTTGTTTCTCGACTTATAATAATGATATAATTACCTCTGTAGGTGTGTGTGTGTAAGGAGTTAGAGACTAAGATAAATAGTAGAAATCACTATGTCATGCATGAGTGTCCCATGATGACATAGATATGGTGTTTGGATAAACCAATATCAGTTTTTGTCATACCTGTAAATATATCTTTGTAATTTTATACTTAAATAAATACAAATCAAGTTGAAATTAATACTGACATATAAGAATAAGAAAACTTTATTTGATCCATTTAGCTACACTTATACATTTAAGTTAATTAATCAGATTGTAAGGCAATAGGTCTTTCAAAGCATATTTTCATACTAACACCATAATCTGTAAATGGTGCTCATGTCTTGATTATTTTTACATCTTTGTCTCGCCGCAAAAATATGAATTTATATAGTCTGTAAACGTTAATATTTCTGATATTGATATCTGAAGCTAATGGAATCTAATTGTTACCAAAATTATTACCGAACATATTTCCATTAAATATATTTTAAAACGTGCATTTATTTTCCAGGTGACCGAGGAGATATGTCCGTGGTACCGCGGGCCCTCGTTCATACAGCTCATAGATGAACTTCCCTCCCTCAACCGAAAAATGGATGGCCCTTTCATCATGCCTGTAGTAGACAAATACAAGGATATGGGCACGGTGCTCATGGGGAAAGTGGAGGCCGGCACTACGCGGAAAGGGAGCACCTTATTCTTGATGCCCAATAGGGTAAGACTATACTCAACAGACTATAAGCACAGCTTAACAAGAACATGCAAGCGTTCTTTCATCTTACAGTTAGTCAATCCAGCAGTAATGTTGGGGAAATTACTTCTGAATTCTCAGTATGACCATGACCACAGACTTATAAATAGTAGCAGACCAAACATTAATAAATATGCTTATGCAAAAGTTATGGAGCTTGTCAACTAGAGGTCTTTTTATATATCGTATGAATATTGCTTATTTTTAAATACATAAGCTCAGAAGCCACACAATTAGAAGTCATTTCTTGACTTTTCCTCATATGTCAAAACCTAATACTTTTGTATGGACATGGGATACACTGTTTAATAGTTATGTTTGGTCTGCGTCTGTGGAAATTGCAAACACCAGGTCTACCGATAAGAAAATAGTGTTAAACTCTGTCCATATAATAAAGTGCACACAAGTGATTACCGAACCTGAAACTAGGATAACCCGTATTATGACGAATGCCAACATTCAATACCCAAGTAGTAGGCCATTGCAGGTGTTGTGGGTTCGAATCTCGCTATGATTAAATGTTTGTGTGATGAATACGATCATTAATTCCGAGTAATTGGGTTTAAAATGTTATTCATTTTATGAGAACTAAATTACTTCTAAGAGCATTACTTTCTGGGTAATGCTGACCTTCCCAAACCCGACTGCGAATCGAATGTGAGGCCTTCGCCTTAAATGTTTGTGTGATGAATACGATCATTAATTCCGAGTAATTGGGTTTAAAATGTTATTCATTTTATGAGAACTAAATTACTTCTAAGAGCATTACTTTCTGGGTAATGCTGACCTTCCCAAACCCGACTGGGAATCGAATGTGAGGCCTTCGCGTGGCAGCCAACGTACGAAACCACTGCGCCATAGAGGTCGAAATGTAAAACTTGCGGTGTTTAATTGAGTAACCTTATACTGCTACCTTTTATTCATTATGCCAGGCCTTGCCTCCGCAATTGGATGTCTGACTGACTTCCAGTAGCGCTGCATGGTACCTGTGAGTGTTTTATTTACTCTATTGATGTTTCATTAGGTACAAGTGACCGTAGATCAGTTATGGTCCGACGACATCGAAGTAACGTCTATCGGACCTGGCGAAAATGTGAAAGTGAAACTCAAAGGAATAGAGGAAGAAGACGTGTCTCCTGGTTTCGTCCTCTGTGACGTCACCGAACCAATTACCACAGGAAGAGTAAGTTTTATTTTTGAGATCCTGCAACATTAATAAATTTACGTCCCATCTGCTGGGGCACAGCCTCCTCCATAGGAGAGGGTATGGGCCATAACCAAGTATGCAAATCCCGTGAGAATTGGTGCATTCGTGTCTGTCTAGTGTCCATCTGACTGTAAAGCTGATCCAACCATCGATTTATCTTAATGCCTTTTAGGTAGGACCCGAAAACATTATCCTCCTCCCTGGTCCAGTGGGGTAATAAGTCGGCTTTTTTTTAATAAATACATAAAAACCTATTGCCTTTTTGTACAATAAAGCGTTTACAAACAAACAAACCTATACCTATGGTTTATCACCTTCTCAGAAACATAAGTGTCGATCAAGTTACGCGTTTATCTCAAAGTGAAGTGTCCCCCAAAAGCGATGCAAATCATACCTCACAGAGAGCTTTAGCCAGCAGTGGACTTATGTAGGCTGTTGATGTGACATGTGTGACGGACGATCAGGGCATAGTGTACCAATAAGTTGAAATTATAAAAATATATTTATTTGTAAACGCTTTATTGTACAAAATAACACATACAATACATTGAATCAAAATAGTGTACAAAGGCGGATTTATCCCATGATCTCTTCCAGTCGACCCAAATTTGCGATTGACAATGTTGGTTGGGCGACAAGAGGAATATTCTGTAATATTTACTCTAATTTCTATGTATAATACGATTATATACTTATAATAATAGATAAATATCTAAATAAATTATGCTCGTACTCATACTTTTATATATTCTTTGTTACAGGTTTTTGATGCTCAAGTTGTAATTTTAGAGCACAAGTCTATCATATGTGCAGGCTATTCTGCTGTCATGCACATACATTGTGCTGCTGAAGAAGTTACTGTTAAGGTTTGTATATTCATATTACGTCACTTATTATATTCTTTATTGCACCAAAAAATTATATATAACGACAATAGGTCATGCACAAAGGTGGACTTAGCTTTGTAAGAGATTTCTTCCATCAAGTCTTTCTTCCACCAAACAAACAACAGTCGAGTTTATTGTCGTATGAAAGGGCTTTGTTCAGCCATATATTTTCTGACTTATGGCCAAAAAAAGGTAGACCTGGTGGAGATTAATGCGCATCTTTGAGGAAAAAGAAACTAAACACAGTTTTAGAGCAATCCAAACTTCTTTTTTTTTTCGTCGAATAAAGTAGGTTCTCTTCTTCACCGACACTTCTCTATCCTTGTAGAAATATTAAGTCGAACTGATGCTCCATAACGACGGAAAAGAGACAAGCAAACACATTTTCGCATTCATAATATTTTAACTGAAAGTATGATGGTGGTTGACAACAAAAAATATATATATATTACTAAATAAAATAACTTCAATTCTTTATTTTTTATACTCACAGGCACTAATCTGTTTGGTTGACAAAAAGACTAGTGAGAAGTCAAAGACGCGGCCGCGCTTCGTGAAACAAGACCAAGTAGCGATCATGAGGATAGAGTGTGCAGGCGTCATCTGTTTAGAACCGTTCAAGAAGTTTGCTCAAATGGGCAGATTCACATTAAGAGACGAGAGTGAGTAATAAATAACTACCTATTTAAAGACATGTTTATTTAATTGTACACAAGATCAATTGTTTTAATATAAATAATAATAAATATCCTTAGACATGTATGTCACAGCGCCATTTAGTTCCACACTAAGCAACTAGGCTTGTATTATGGATACTAGATGGTTGATATACTACACAAATACATTTTTTTTCTGTAAATAAATACATATATAAATGAAAAACATCCATAACTCTAGTATGAGTGTCCGTATTCATCATACAAACGTATGCCCCAAGCGGGATTTGAACCCGCGACCTTTCGGTATAGCAGTCCGCGTTTCTAACCACTACAGTTTTTAACAAGTCGTCAAATATTATTAATTAATAATATTTGGGTAATATAATATCAATACTGCCTATTTCTCAGATTTAACACATGTATTTTTTGTTTCAGATAAAACTATTGCTATCGGCAAAGTCCTAAAAGTGATTGAGTAAATTTGGCACTACGATTTGTAATTTAGCTAGGATAGGTCTTTCCAAAACCTATATCATCAGAGAATGCATGTAATATGTCATACTGAAGTTTGGGAACTGTATCATGTGAGAGCTCGGGAGTGTATTGCTTCATCGTGGTGTAATTTGAAAGACAATTGTTTTCTGGTTTATAGAACAGCTAGATGAATGTGTACATCTCTTGCCTTGGGGCACAATGCTAAAACTCCATATGACAGTGCTGTATTAGGGACGTTTAACTATTTTTTATACATAGTAGTGTGTAGTACTAAGTCACATACTTATCCTGGGCTAGTGAAATAAATATTATCATGTATATTGAACTATTAATATCAAGCATTAGTGTTTCCATAAACTGCGTCAGCGAATTGCGGATAAATTGGCACGCGGCTAATTCTCTGTCCCTTATGTAAGTGATTCTGTAAGAGATGCAAGTAGTAGGGCGCGCCGCTACTTGACGCAGCGTTCATACCGAGTAGTCCAACCAATTATCACAAAGTTATATCTAAACGAAAAGCTTCCCTCAGTGTGATTTAAATAGTTGTTTAAATTATTGATCATTGTTAACACATTTGCCTTCAAGCATTAGATAGAGAGATATATTTATTACTGCCGTCATTCACCGAATGTGTATTTATAAATGATCTATTATTGTCCTGCATTATCTTCTCTATTACATTTCCTTTTTATTTGTCTAACTAATATTCTATTTCTGTAGTTAATATAATAAGTTATTTCGTCGGTAAGTGCTCCAAATATGCATGACATCCCTAGTAACCGTCGCTAGCCACACCACATTAGTATAACTTGTATGCGTAACCCAATCCCCCATAAATGAATATATTGAACGAAGTGGTAATAGGTATATGGTGATATTATAAAGTCTAGTAAGTGCCTCTGAAACATAGCTACAATTTCTATATATACGTTATTATATTAGTATTACAATAACAAATTGAGTATATGTTGGATTACTGTATAGGTCGGGAATTAAAGTTGATAGATATTATGATGGGGTGGCGCCTGTGCAGGTTTTAATTAACGTCGCTCTCTAATCGAAAAATACATTTTCGGCATTTAGTCCTAAATATGGTGATATCTTCACATAACATCAGGTGTGATTGATGTCAAGTACTAACCCGTTGTGCATAAAAAAATAGCGGGGCGTTGATTTGGTAGAATTCTTCTAGGGTTGCCATTAAAATAAGGGGAACTGAATACTCCTTCAAATTAAAGGTAAATTATAAATGAGACCATTAGCTTAGTGAACGTTACTAACACAATGTCATATAGAGTTCTAGTTAAAAATATACCATTGTTCACCTACAATAATATAAAACTTAAAATTTTCTTCTAAGCTTCGATTTCTGGATCTGTTTTTTTGGCTGGCACCACTTTTAACAATCTTACAACAATGTTCTCTTTCAATCTTTATTATTTATTTGGCTTTGATGTGGTGTGTGATGGGTGAGGCTCACATGTATGTATTTATTATTGCTAGGACGGTCACCTGCTTAGTACCATAGAGTAAATGTTATAAGTTAAGATGAATAGTCACTGACGGATTTCCATACAATAGAAAAGGTACTAATTATCCTAGATACTTCCATTCCGAATGTTTGTTCATTTTCTGGGATGACTCACGCTCGATGTTGTAAATGACAAGTGCAATTATTTAGAAAACGTGGCTAATTGTAACAAAAATACTTTTCATGCAAAATGGAAATAGTAGACCTGTTTTTATAAAAATGATGTTATTTGCTGATACAAAACTGCGTAATTCGTACTCTTAATAAACGGGAATGTCCAGGTTGACAGACTGGCCCAGAGATGGTTCACCGTGTTGATGAAATTTGACAACTTTGGCCATTTGAGACGAGGCAAGATATCTAGGATATTGAATTTCCACTCCTAAGAAAGTCCAAAGGGGAGGAATATTTCAAACAGAAGTCAATATCTCTGGGACCAAGGGCTATAGAAAAGTGAAAATTGGTATGTAGACTCAACTATGAAAATAAACAAACACATGTTTCATTATTTCCAATAATTATTTTTAAAAACAACGAAATTTTTAAAACAAAGTTATTCGATGGCGATTATTCTAAAAAATTGTTAGATGACGCCAGCAGATTTTAAAATGCGCTACAGTTGTTTTTCTTTTTGTTATTTTTACCGTGATAAAAATTGTTTTATTTTGAGATCCACACGGTAAAAATTATTGGAAGCTCTTGTATGGAAACCAATTCGTGATCATTTATCTTAATCCAATACAAGTTTTGTACGATTGTTTATGTATAAGTCCCTGAATGTGCTTAATGTATGGTGATCGCCTAACGAATTTTATTTTCACATACTCGAGATATAATCATTACTGTTTCCTACTTTATAAAGCAAAATTGTTTTATTTTTAATACTTGGCTATACAGTTGGCTATTTATATAGATAATTAAAGTTTGAAGTAACATTTAACTTGTGTAGATCAAAACTCGTTTCGGTCGTGTCCGTTTTTAATGTTAATTATATTATCAACAGCAATATTTTTATCAGATTATGAAAACTAGAATATAATTTATTGCTTTAGTTTCACATGAGCGAAGCGAGAAAATGTTTATTTGCAACAACAGCTTTGTTTTATATAACGCAGTCTGAGCAACGCTCCTGCCGTTGGTTCTCGACAATAGTATATACTCGCGATCGCTTCAAGCCTGTTAGTAGAGTAAGCTAGACATAGGGTTACCAGATAGGACATTTACCCGACATGTTATTTCTCTGCCAGGAAACCGGGCTTTGAATTGAAAGTAACATTTGAAAAACGAAATATTATCATTATATCAGCCACAGGACGTCCACTGTTGAACATAGGTCTCCTCCATAGACTTCCAGAGCGACCGGTTGGAAGCGTCCTGCGTCCAGCGACAAAAAAATATATATATAATTTCGTTATTAAAATATTTATTGTGCGACATGGGTTTTTTATAAAAGGGATGCCGCGACAGTTTTTAAAATCTTGCAGGACAAAACCATTGACACAAAACATTAGGTTTGCTTGAAAATCAGGGTCTCTTGTCAGGAAAATTCATTTTTGTATTTGGTAACCCTGGTTAATGTATAGTGAAAACCACAAGTGGCTTCAAACATTTCGATAATTTTGTTTATTTCGTGGTTCGTGGAGATAGAGAACACAGACCCACTGAAGTCGGTTTTGCCAGTTTTTTTTACTTTCATACCTGACATTGTATGACATTTTGAAACTTTCAATGTCATTGGCGGAATTTATTGTGTTTAAATTGCACAATAATAAAAAAATGTTAACACAAATACCTCTACTTGCAATAATGGTGCCTAGACTCGTGAGTTTGACGATAACGAGGTGATCATCACACTATACTCAAAATAAAACAAAGCTTGTGCAAATTATTTACACCGTGGTTCTCTTATAACTTCGGCTTAACCTCCGAGCTGTTATATTAAAATAAAATGTATATTGTGGATTTATGAATTTTCAGCTTTTTTAATGTAATCAGATTTACATCTAGGGGCGATTGTATATTATTATCAATATTTTGTGTATATCAGTGAAGTAAACGTGAGGCGCGCGTGGCCCCGACTTCACCTCGCACTATTATTTTGTGATGGGCCTTTCAGCGAGGGCCGCCGCGAGGTCCGCGACCAGTGCCTTGTGTCGCGCCGCGCCCGCGCGCCTGCACACCGAGCGAGCATAGGCAGGCTGCGACTATATTATTTTGTTTAAAATAAAATAAATTTTATTAATACGAGTGCTTCCTTTTTTCCTGGATCCAAGAAGCTTAATACATAATTATAAGCTACTATAATTATAAACACCTTAATTTAACACTATTTCATATAAGTATACACACAACCACAAGGGAACCAGGACATTGTAGTCTCTTACCTTGTACAGCTGGAAACATAAAACCTTTATAGTCCCTCATAATACAAATTTAATTTTCTCAGCAAATCATGAATTATTTTCGATAGAACTTTTTGCTTGTTGTTGAATTCTTACAGATTTTGCTGTAATTAAAAAAAAAACGTTCAGAATTTCCTTACTTATTTGTGTTACGAGGGAATGTAAAGGTTCATCTATTTCAGACTACTTATTTGGGCCACAATGCAGCAGTCGATCTTCCACAATGTGCAGGCAATATTACACCGTAGCCCAGGGAAAATACGGTAAAAAATTAGCTTAGCTAGACATAATTCAGAAAGAAGGAAAGTTATTTAATGTGATAACATACAGGAACATTGGTTATCAAAAACGGTTATCACTCAGCATAAGCCACAGTAGCGGTGGCTCCTGCAGCGCTGATCTTTCGTGGCACCTGCAGTGCGTGAAACCGCAACTAAGCAACGCCGCAAATATGTATATATAAAATTGTAATAATAAATAGTTGGTAGTAAGCTTAAAACTATAAGGCCATATTAAATTATAATTAAAAATAAAATTATTGTACACAGTTTCATCAATTAGAACGACTGTTCTAATACATGAAACTGTGTGAAGCGGAGTTCTTTGCAAATCTAATAAATATGTCTTAATGTTGGTTTTAGGAGAATATTGATTTCGAATTTTTAACGGGAGGGGGCAGGTTATTCCAACATTTCGTGGCAGCATATCGGAATCTACCACGAAATGCAGTCGTTCTAAAACGTGGATATATTAAACGAATAGCTAAACGGATGTGACGGTCAAAGAAACAGAGTTTTTCATATATATGTATACAGGATTTTGGTTTTTGATTGTACCAAAGAGAAGAGCACGTCGTGATGACATGTTTAAAAAACCAAATTTATTAATAGGTATAGGGTGATGTGTGTTCGTTTTGGGACGGGAAAACAAAAATGCGTTCTGTATGCATTGTAATATGTTCTTAGAACGAGCCAAAAGACAATTGCCAAGAAACGTATCAACATAATTTAATTTAGATAATACCAATGCATCACAGAGTTGAATACGAAGATCAGTACTTATACGATATAAGACATAATCTATAAAAGCAATCGCGAGCAGTTTTAGTTACGTGAGATTCAAAATTTAACAAACCATCTAAGTGTAGACGTATATTGCGAGTTTCATTAACTTGTTTAATGGAAAGACCCAGTATCTGTACGGTAGGATTCAAGGAATCAATCTTTTGAATTAGATTTTTAGAACTAGCTAGTTCTACCGTATAAGGAAGTTTGATTTGTCTGGGTTTATGACTATCACCACACCGCTATACGATCTAAATTACTGGTTTAGTTTGTCTAAAGCTAAACACGTTTCATGGGGTTTGAAGTTTATATAGATTTTTAGGTCATTGGCGTATTTACTTTTTAATGTTATTATTATGTCTGAACTATATAAAACAAAGAGTATCGGTCAAAGAATGGAACCTTGAGGTACTCCACGATTCACAGGTTTAGAGCACCTGAAAATGATGCTGAGCCATCAATGTTACGGAGTTCAGCTAATTGCGAGCGTTCAATGAGGTACCTAACTATCAAACCATTTTATTGCAGTATTATTAAACCCTTAGAAGATAAGCTTTGACAATAGAAGTTATATTATTACCTATATTAGTAAAAATAAGGGGGAATGGGCGGAATAAATAAAATGTATTTATAATTATAGTATAGCGTAGTTATGGATTTTCGCTGATTCGATTAGACATAATTATTGAAAATTAAAAAACCCGAGACAATCTAAACGTACAAACCGTGTTAAAATTAAATATCTTCAAAATAATTGAACCGATTTCCATCAAACACGTATAAGAACCACATTTCAAATGTAAACTGTCGAAAAAAAAACTTCGATCATCCGTTTTAACGTTTCTTCTTTTCAAGACAATGGGAAAAATTATAATGATCTAAAGTAGTTTGTGGCCCATGAAGTAGCAACGTCGTTGGCACTTTGGTTTGCCTCAAAAAGGTCCTCTGTCTAAGAAACCGGAGAGGCAGGGTACGATTTATCATCATTAGAGAAGCCCCCCACATCTACCTGAATTTTCTGCACCTGCCTATGCCCGACCGAAGTCTATTCAGACACGTCCAGGTGGATCAGGGAAGATGTTTACCTGGTGGCAGGGTTTTCCGCAATGTCGGTTTTTGAGGCGTGAGACGACGGGTGAATAAAGTCTGGGCGAGTGTAGTGGATGTCTGTTGTCTGCAGCTAAATTTTGCCTTTCAGTAAAACAGCCTATCTGACTCCGAACACGGTGGATCTATCCCAGCTAGGGAGTATATATATGACAGCCTGGTGAAAAGCCACGTCCACAACATTCGTGTGTGCTTGTGCGAAAGTACATGAGGAGTGGCTCTCCAATGGGTGGATGTCAGGCGTCGGATAACGTACTAACTTTGCTCTTTAGCTTGCGACAGTAGGATTTATACGTAAGACCTATCCAGGGTGACACCCAGGTATTGGGTTGTCATTACGGGGAATTTCCACCCCACGCCAATTAGAAAGCAGTCAGTCTTAGCTGGGTTAGGCCTCGTAGGAGTTGGTCAAGAGCAGCAGACAGATGATGTTGATCTACGTCCATGAAATATCCTTAGCTTGGCAGGTATGGACAAAATCGTTATCATAAAAGAATCGCGTTGGTACCTGTGTTGGTCGTCTGTATAAATATAAACATTTATGTTTTGACACTATTTACAACAGATAGACAATAGCCCTCTGCATTGGGACATAAAAATGGAAGGATTAATTCGCGGAAGGCCGGCGTCAATTTCATGTTAAACAGTGCACGTGTGATTATCCATTTATTTGGCCAGCAATTGACGCCTTGGCCATGGCCAAAAAAATGAGGAGCCATTGCAGGTAGTTAGGACATGAAAAAAGAAAATAATCATAAATTTAAATTCTATTATTTATACCAGGCAATTTCGGTCGTGCAAAGTGTCGGAGACTTCAAATGGCATTCAAATGTGACAAGAAAATAGATACAAAACTTTTGCCATAACAAGTAACCCAGACTAAGAACATACAGAATATTTACAGATTTTGGCTGATTCCATCACTGGAATGTTGTTTCAAGTTATAAGTCTAAAAACTAGACACTTAAATATATAAGTAGTTCCACAAGTAGATATAAAATATAATAATATGTACATTCAATAATTCATTTTTAAATCTCACAATATTAGTACCTCCACTATACAGGGTGCATAAAAATTATCAGACCTCGCGTGTGTCAGTATTAATAATAGTTAAAAACAAAAATCTTTTAAGTTAGTTGTAATATGTTATATGATGTTTACTGCCAATTACCGCCAATTACTGCTACGCTCTCAGTAAGCATTAAACAAAGCCTGACGTTTCACTACTACTATTTTATCACTCATTCGATTATAATTCCAAATTTGAATAATCATAAAACGAATACATGCAAAATCAGGCACACTTAAAAATTTTGAATCAGCTGTTACATAAACTTGTTTTTGTTTTACTCTTTACTAGAACTAAAGACAGAATTTTGATAAAATAATGTTGAAATTAGGTTTCTTTTGGACCTATTTATACTCCATTTACAACAAGGAGTTTACTAATTTTTATACACCCCGTATTCATAATTTCTTCTTATTAAGAAACATCCATTATCTCTCTTAGCTCCACCCAGGAGACAGTGCTGTCATTATCCTCGAAAATTCATTATGGGATTATCAGTCTCAATTACTTTAAGTACCTATAGTAGCTAAATTTTGGCATAGGATTTTAATCCTGAATCTTGATATCGTTCTTCGTAACATTTTGATTCATTTGATCATTTTCATATTCTACAAAATCATCAAACAGGCTTGGCCAAGCCTCTGTGTCATCATAACTGCTGAGATCATCTCCCACAAACTCACAAAAGTTTAAAAACATATACCAGGTATCCTTGGGAATCCCTCTGATATGAGGATTCTTGTCCAAGTAGCTCAACCACCTGTCTAATACAGGTGGCTCATTATTGGTGAATACTAGGCGCCATAGTACAACAGCTATATCAGATGGCAGTATTTTTTGGCCAGTACTAACATCTAAGCCAAATTTAAACGTAAATCTGTATAAGTCTTTAAATTGCTCAGAATCTCTTTTCAATTCGCTAGTTATTTCATTTAGTTTTTGTTGTATGCTTTTAATAGAATCTGTTTTCATATCCTTCAAACCTTGAATGAACTCAAATTTTGTGAATCTACACATTTGACTAGCGTTTAATTTCCAAGCAAGTGCTAAAACCTTAAAATCATCTGGGTTCAATTGCAAATCATTACATAGATTTTCAATACCTTCTGCCAATATAGCATCTTCTAAAGAATCCTTATATTGGTCAAATAACTGAACAATTTTAGATTCTGATATGCGTGGCTCACTAGAAGCCAATGATGACATAGTCCGTGGAATTGAAGGCAGTTTCTGGTAGAATGGTTTTGGTACCTTTTCCGAATTTAAATTAGGTTTCTGTACAGTTATTACATCTCCTGAGCCTGGAGAATCACCAGACGAATTTAAAGTATTAGCATTCTGTAGGTTGCTATTTTTATAGCAATTTACACTATTCTCATTGTCACGTAGAAGAGGTTCTTCTTGTGGGTAGTCCGAAACTACAGCAGCAGGTACTTGATGAGTAGTGACAATTTCTGTCAGCTCTGAAAATGATATAATTGTTTATGAATTAAAGCATTAATTGGACTCCTCATTAATTGTATTAGTTAAATAATTTACCATCTTTTTTCCTATGAGGAGATGGTGTAATATCAGCATTAGCTTGATTTTTGAAACAACTTAGACAATGGCCCATTGGACAAAATCTGTACAGAATTCTTCAAAGGCATAAAAGATAATTCATAAGCGGCGCAAACAGTCGAAGCTAATTTATTCAATTCTTCATGATATATACTACAAAACATAATGATTATAAAACAAATATTGACACGTATTTTTGAAGATTTTTGACGAAAACCTGCAACAAACAAAGAGTTAGAGGAACTAAAAATATGTAACGAAGATCTATAAATTTATCAAACCACACTCACCAGAAAATCATAACATTTTCGTACCTTTTACAGACAAAAAACCTGGTCAAGTATAAATTAGACAGTTTAGCAAGAGAGAGCTTAATTTCAGCATTATTAAAGAATAAATTTCTATTTCCACAATTCCATCATTATTTATCGCACAAATTATCGTCAAGTCAATCGTCATGAAAATATTTTTTTTTTTGTTCACTCAGACGAAGGAAACTTTGATCAGAGCATACACAGTGTAAACACTCCTTTCGGAGAAGGCAAAGGGAACTACGCCTATACAGCCATGCAGTATATCTCTTATTTCTTCAGTTTAGTGAAGTCAGCGGTGCCGATTCGGATGTACACCAACTAAACTAAAACAAATTTTGGAGTGGTGCCGTCGCATCGTACTGTTCCAGGGAGAAAGAGACTGTACTATTAGACAAGTAACTTTCGTATAAAAAATTCGAGTTTTACTAAACCTTGCCGGGTTCTTTTAACTGGATTTTCTTTAGTTTAGTTGACATCCGAATCGACACCAGTCTCAATCAAAAAGTCAATCGTCGAATACTTGGCGTATACAGAGTCTAGTCACGGTCAAGTCATTCTTCAGTAAAGTGGCAGAATGCTTTACTAAAGATTTTAGCGGTTTCTTGTGGGAACCCGAAAGCTTCGTTACGCAGTTTAATTTACAATTCCCTTCACTTGTATACCATTACTGACTGCTCAATATTCACATACAGCATATCACAATCGTATTCCGTAATTTCATATTTTCCCTTTCCACGACTCCGTGAGTCGTCCCCTTGGCTAAACGTTTTCGCCATAAAGTTAAATAAAGTTGGCAGTGGTGTCGATTCGGATGTACAACGAACTAACTAAATTTAAAGCAGATACATCCTTTTCTAACACTATTAACATGAATGGGACGACTATAAATTAAGGCCTGTCAAATTAAGTTAAGAGCTGTCAAAACAAGTCGCTCCATAGTATTTTAATCGTGACGTCGCTAGGTGTACACCTAATATTGATAAAGAAGTGCTTGTTTTGATCCTTTTACTTAATTTGACAGGACTTAATTATATGTCGTCCTTTTCATGTACTAGTGGTTAGAAAAGGATACATATAATTTAAATTTAGTTAGTTCGTTGTACATCCGAATCGACACCAATATCTTGTAATTTTTTATTACATACTACGGCAGGATTTGGCAGGTTTTTAAGCTTCAAAAGTCAGAATGCAAAAATTATAAGAATTATAAAGAAAATTGCAACTTCACTCGCCGTGATCCCGCCAAAAAGTCTCATTCATTCTCACCGGCAAGCAGTGTGACCATCTTTAAACTACAGATCCCGCCTTACTATGGTTAATGATGGCAGAATATTGTGCAGCAAAAGTTAGTGATGGTGTACAAGTGAAGGGAAGTGCAAATTAAAGTGCGTAACGAAGCTTTCGGGTTCCGACAAGAAGCCGCCAAAATCTTTTGTAAAGCATTCTGCCACTTTACTGAAGAATGTCTTGACCGTGACTCGTGACTAGACCCTGTATACGCGAAGTACAGCGTGGGATCTCATATACTGCACATCCGAAAATGGGGATAGTATACTTCAATATACCGTAAAAAAAATACAAAAAAGTTCTAGATTTGTTTTTTATTTCTTAGAAATTATTTAAAAAAAAATCTGCTTCGAGTTCCTTACGTCAACAAATGGCTATAACTCTTGAACTACGAGGCTTATTGAGTTGAAATAAATTCATTTGTAACCGTGAATAACGTGACATGAAGACTAAATGAAAAACGAAACACGAAAGGTAATTGTTAATTAGAAATAAAAAGTTTTTGATGAAAAATTCCGAATTTTTTGTAGTATTTTTTCATTTAATGCCAAATTTCTCAAAATAGTTATCCCAAAAATAATGTTTTACGTTACATAATCTCCATCTGTCTACCTTGCTATAAAAAAAAATCATGGTTGTATCTCAACTACTCTTAATGCTATTAGCTAGTAAAGTTACTTACGAGATTAAAGAATTTTGTTCCATATCAAAATCAAGTGTCGCAGGGCCACCCAGCAAATTGCCCTTCGTGCGGATATGTGCTAACAGCAACAAGGTGGCCATTTTGAAAACATTTTGTGAAATTAATGTGAACCTCACAATAAATGATTTGATTTGAAACAAAAATCTTTAATCTCCTGAGTAACTTTACTAGCTAATAGCATTAGAGGAGTTGAGATACAACCATGATTTATGAAGATTATGTAGCACTCATAAATAAATTATTTTTAGTATTACTATTTTGAGAAATTTGGCAAAGTGAAAAAATACTACAAAAAATTCGGAATTTTTCATAAATAACTTTTTTTCTAATTAACAATGACCTCTCCTGTTTCGTTTTTCATTTAGTCTTCATGTCACGTTATTCACGGTCAGAACTGAATTTATTTCAACTGAATAACCCTCGTAGTTCAAGAGTTATAGCCATTTGTTGACGTAAGGAACTCGGAGCAGAGACAAAATTTGAAAAAATATTGAAGTATACTATCCCCCCTTTTCGGATGTGCAGTATATGAGATCCCACACTGTATACGACGAATTACTTTTGACTGAGACTGACTTTGAAATAAGATATGGCTCATACAGCTTAGATCCCTTTGCCATTTCCGGGAGGAGAGAATAAAACGAAAAAAAAATGAGAAGAATGAACATTTGACTCTATTTGACTTGATCTTTGTGAACCAAAGACATTACTATACTCTTTGACCAAAGAGTATAGTAACTATTTGTGAACTAACTTTATTTTCATCTCGAACGGATTTTATTTTTGAAGATCAAGTTTTCAGCTTCTACTTTTTAAAATTTGAATTTGACCAACTTGAAATTTTGAGAAATTTACTTATGACTAAATTTGAAGCAAACACAAAAATAAATTTGAATTTTGTTTGTCGTTACATGTTCAGTTACGTACGCACCACTACAGGAGAATACGTATCTTCTCTATCTAGGATACGTACAGTACAATACGATTTAGATAGTGTTCTGTCTATAAATTTTGTTGGCAGCAATGACTGTAATTGAATCAAACTGGAATTATCGCATCGACTTAAAAGGTGATAATTACCATGAATTTGAAACACGTCTATGTGATTTGGGGGACGATGTCATGCAACTTAGCGGCTTCAAAGTTCAAAACTACAAAGATAACGGCCAAATTCACGACGATGAATTGAAAATACTTATAGAGAAAAATAAACAACTACGCAATGATATTGACTCAAAGCTTGAACAACTGTCACGACAAAAAATCCAATATGAAAGCTTTAAAAAAGGTGTGTATTTAAATTAAAATAAATTTGTGGAATTAAAAAAATCTGTGGGTCATTTGGTCATCATATTGCCTTAGATTGCATCCATCTGATCACGAATCTGGAGTGACCCATATGGAAGTCATACAAAACACTAGATGTCGAGAGAATGTCCAAATGGGGCTACATGGGCGACAACCGGTGCTTTTGTGGTAATAATACCACAAAAGCACTGGTTGGTTTCTGGTATAAACCAGAAACTATGGGGCATCCTCTGTGCTGCCCTGCGTATCCCGACATATGTATACTACAGGACCTCTACATTGCCAACGCCAGTACAGGACAACACCAGTTTCTCGAGAATTTTATGGCTTTGCCATCGATTCGCTAATGTTGTTTCTCATAATCTTCATCTTTGAGCCTTATTTTGTCCCAACTTTTATCATGTATTAGAATGGTAAAAACAAATTCACTTTTTTTTTCAGACCAAAAGTTACTGAATCAGGAAGTTAAAGATACACATGAAGCTTTTTTAATGGCAAAAAAATATTACAGAAAATTTTTAAAAATGTATTTCACCATTGAATCAAGAAATGGTAATGAACAGACAATTTTCATGCAATTTTTCACAGAAGCAAAAAAAG
This sequence comes from Oegoconia quadripuncta, assembly GCA_949316235.1. Taxonomy (NCBI): domain Eukaryota; kingdom Metazoa; phylum Arthropoda; class Insecta; order Lepidoptera; family Autostichidae; genus Oegoconia; species Oegoconia quadripuncta. Next base: position 11,948,030 of record OX438749.1, read on the forward strand.
AATATGAGCACTATTCCATCCGTCTGCTTCGCAATACAAAGACAGATCATTATCAGTGTAAGTGTTTATTACTGTTGTCATACTTCTCTTGCTGAATATGTCCATGGTCTGCCTATTGGCATAGACCTTCTCCAATTATTTTCATTCTGTGCTATTACCAGCCTTTCTTGTCCCCAATTTTATACCTGTTTTATTTCCAATGCATTATAACAGGTGGCTTCTTATAAGTGAAAATTTAAGCCTGACCTGCAGTGTGATGTTTAAACCGGCTGTTTAATTGACTACCTCAGCTGATAGTTAAGTACCTATGGGGACAGCAGTGGATCCAGGGAGTACAATACAAATACAATTTATTGCACAACAAAAAAGAAAATAGTTTCAGAAAACCTACATGTTTCTGATGACACTCAATACATAAGAGGTACTCTTCAGTGTTAGACTTGTTTTTTGGTAAGCAGCCTTATAAAGCGATATGTTCTTTTTCTTTTTTAATGAGATTTATTATCATTTCGGTGCCTGTCTAGGTTGCAGTTCGAGTATGTGACTTCCCTGTCTCGAAGGCTGAATCTGCTCCCTCGTATGGGGAACAGTTCATTATTTTGACATGAGTCTTTCATCTTTTCTTATCTCATATGATTTCAGTTTTTTATTGTTGTTTCAGTATTGGAGATGAATCCTCGACTGAGTATATTTGAAGATGTTAAAAAAACATTAGAAGAAACAAGTGACATACCTGGTGCATTTTTTATTATAAGAGAGGCCTTCATGAAGGTTAAGAAAAGTAAAAAGCTATAACTTATTATTATTAAAATACTGAAGAAAGCAGAAGATTTTTATGGATGCTTATTTTAAAATAAAAATAAATTCTTATTAAAATATAGAAAATATATTTTTATTCATTAACCATTTAAAATACAGTAATACAAACTTATTAGATTACTATTATTTAGTTAACAAAATTATAATACATTTCCATAGTGAGGTATTAGTTAACTGGCATGGAGCCAAGCAACACATTTTTTATTGATATTAGTGTGTTGCCATTATATTATAGCATATATGAATATATACAGGGTGGTGCTGAATATGGGACTGTGAGGGCACAGAGCAGCTACCCATTCTGTAATATATATGTTATACAGGGCGTCCCAAAGTTATGGGACATGAAGGGGAAGTACCTTAAATATCGTAGATAGTGAATTTTGCTCAAAGAAGACTTTATGTTATTTTTAAAAGTTAGTAATTCTGCATTCATAGATTTTCTAAAAATTATTTGCTTCGGCTGGGAATCGAACCGACTCAAATGTGAAAAAAAAAACACCCTACTTTTATGATGCCAATCGAAAGAATAGCTAAAAAATAATAACTCTGCCTAAGTAACATAGTATTTTAAAAGAAAGGAACAACGTGAAATTAATCATTTTAATCAAATAAAAAACATACATGAAACTGCCGTAGTCAATTAAGTAGGTATTTTTTTGTAAATTAATTAATTAAATGCTCAAAATGTGATCCCTCTTGTCTTACGCAAATCGCCAATCTTTTAATGAGCCCGCTGCCTGTTGATTTTTGTTGTTTCTGTTGAATACAAGTTTTATCATTTCATCTACACGTGCACTTATAATAAGGAAAACTATGTTAGTACCTATTTTATGAAGTGGGTACTTATTTACGAATAATCAATGCTATCTTTGGAATGATAATATCGCTACTTTTCGAACGTCGTCGGCAATAAATAACTTTCTTGAAATTTGACTCAATCATTTTATGTTGTTCCTTTCTTTTAAAATACTATGTTACTTAGGCAGAGTTATTATTTTTTAGCTATTCTTTCGATTGGCATCATAAAAGTAGGGTGTTTTTTTTTTCACATTTAAGTCGGTTCGATTCCCAGCCGAAGCAAGTAATTTTTAGAAAATCTATGAATGCAGAATTACTAACTTTTAAAAATAACATAAAGTCTTCTTTGAGCAAAATTCACTATCTACGATATTTAAGGTACTTCCCCTTCATGTCCCATAACTTTGGGACGCCCTGTATACTGGTGAGTTTTTTGTCGTAAGGAAAAAATAGGGTATATTAGGTAAGTGAAATAGATGGTATTGGCATAGGTAGTTTATTTCATTTTTTTCAAAACTATAATCGAATAAAGCTTAAATTGTGCATTTGACGGTCGCGTTTGTAGTCCATAATTAAATTAATAAAGAAAACATGGAGAAAATACGAGTTACAAATAAATTTCGCATGATAGGAACCCTACGAATCCCGCCAGTTGCATATCAAAATCCGCTCGGCGCGTGCGTTTTTGAAAAAAATAAACTACCTATGCCAATAACTTCTATTTCACTTAAGTACCTAATATGCCCTATTTTTTTCCTTACGGTAAAAAAACTCATCCGGTGTATATATATTTCATTGCCTCAAAATTATATGTGAAGGAGGCAATGAAATTTTCTGTATTTTTATGAAATGCCTTGTTTTAGAATTTAGACTTATAATGTTCAGTACATTTTTACAGTCTATGAATTCAAGTAAGAGTTATCCAGCGCTGCCTTGTATATATGCAAATAATTTTGTCCTAATAATTATAACAAATTCTCCAGTTATATCAATAGAAACAATACTAAATATATTAGTTACATTACAACCTAAATAATATTTTCCAAAAGTTAAACCACTGGAATGGTTTTATCTTTCAGCTCGATCTACACCAATAATAATGGGTAAGGGCTTTGATGGATGTTTATATATGGCAGTAATTTTTTTTTTCGAAGACTGCCCTTTATTTTCCTCCCAAAAAGTACATGCATAACAAAAAATGTCAAATATCTCAAAGCGTCAGGTTAACGAGTTATTATTAATTGTACAACACCTATGCAATAGTGCTTAAGTAAACTTTTTTTCTAGTCATTTTGTAGATTGTTTGGTCCCATAATTTGAAATAGGATTGTAAGGGTTAAACTGGCACAGGTCATCTCAGGATGCAAATAAGTACATCAAATCCAGTTTATAATATATATACGTGGCTCAAATCCATACCCTATATATCCTTACATATGTTGTATGCATTAATTAAACAACAAATTGTACTGGTAACCCCTTGATATGAATTAGAAATTGATTGGGCAATCATTGACTAACAACCCACGTAAGGAACTGTTGATATGTTTCACATCTGGCACGTAAGCGCACCTGACACGCGTTTGATCGATTTAAAAATACCGTCTCCAGTCGCCAAACCACAAAGGTGTTGAAAAGAGATACCAACACTTCGGTTACCAGGCGCACGGGGTATATCTTAGGGTGGTATTCCACTTATCAAATATCTTTGTCCAGTTTCGATGTTCCTCCATATTTGATCAAATTTCTTTGAGGATGCCCATTCCACTTGTTTTATTGAATTATCTTAAGATTTTGCATAGTCTGAGAAAATGGGGGAACGTGGAGCGACTTTATGTACTGCTGTTATCATTAGATTATTATTAAAAAAGAAAAAAGCGAAACAAAAGTCCACTAAATCTTACTTGCAGCCATTTTGTTTTAAATGTCATTAATCTTTGATCAAAATCGGTGTTACTAGTATATTTGATGAAATCGTTCAATTTATTTGATCAAATGTACATTGGACAAAGATATTTGATAGGTGGAATACCAGCCTAACGCATACGCATGCGGTGGATTGGAGCAAACGTAGGTCGATATCTCGTTTGCATGATTCCATTGGATTGCGGATGGGAGTGAGATGGGTTAAAAGGTGTTATGTAACCCCTTAAGGCGAGAATAAAGGCTAAGTGCTGCCCCTTTAGAAAAAACATTATATTATTCTAACATTGTTTTAGCATACTGTTGTAATGAATTTTTAATCCACTACAACCTTGTAGGGCGAGGCAAAGGAAGAGTTATGTTACGATTTTAATACTGATGTTCCACTGTGGCGTCACATCTATCCCAAAGACGACGGACGTTGTCAAATAATTGACGTGTCCATTACAGTAATAATTTAGATTCATAGCGTCAGGAAAGTCGTTTGCTGATTGAATTACATAAGCACGGGACACACGGACAAAGCAGACGTATATAAAAATTGAAGACCAACTACGAAAATGCATTTCTGAACAAAAAAAAAATATAAACAGGAATTTGTAAATCATCCAAATTATAAATTTTCTGCACTGTGGTATAATGTCTGTTTTTTCTGAAACAGAACTTAGCGATTATTCTAGCGATTTAAGCATCTATCTTACGCACTGCATCGGCGAGTAGTGGTCGCACAATATAACTGGTCGCATTTGTATACTAGATACCAGTAGTACTATACTAGGTGGTTTTGATGACATGGGCTAATTGTAGATCGGCGGTATTTCACCGGTCAATAAGTATGACTTCGCTGCTGCAAAGTGCGAGATGTTAGAAGGTAAAATTTCTAAGTTATACTTCAATCGTCATTTTTAATAATAATGAATTGATAATCTACATAAATATTTTTTTCTTATATATTAATACGTATAAATATAAAACATTTAAGGCCTCGCCTCCATACACGACAATTTGTCCTTTTTCATCGCGGAAAAACAGTAACATAAAAAGTTGCTTGAGAAGCACCTATCGTAGTTGTTAGTTTTTTGGAGATTGGAAACGAATTAAATGTTTTATTAACTCCTGACAACAATTCTCCTCAATTTGATGATTTCTCTAGATTAGTAGCAAGATATTATCGAAATATAAAACATCATTTCTCTCTATTTTTACATTAAAATTATTGAAATTTTTTGCTACCAATCTAATCAATCCACTTATCAATCAATAAATTAAATGCAATTAAATTTGTGCAATAAACATTACAATTAGTAAACAACTGATAAATTAAAATATATCTGACGCCACATCCAATCACAATGTCGTATAATCAACGTTTGATGTGATCTGAATATTTCAACCACTGCAAATACTGCAATATTACTACTAAGTATACAGAATCAATCAGAAAGTTGTAAAAAAGAACCTATATGAAACAACATTGGGCACTTTATAAACCTACGATAAATAACTTTTGTATTATATAATATTCGAAATTTTAACCAACTTTGTGCATATTTGGGGTACCGGAACAGAAAGGTGTAAAAGTTACTTAATTTTACAGTCTTGTTTGAAAAATATAGTTAAACTACGCATCGCGATTTTCCAGTAGTGTTCCATTTTTATGGTTCCAGTAACTAAATGTATACTATAAATCCACGAAACTATAAAAACGTCTCACATCTAATCAACTTTCTGAATGACTTTTTATATCGGCAAACGATATTTTTATGACGTTTTCATTTTTCCATTGGTTTCACCAAGGATTTCATATTTAGGCACATTTACCTTACTCATTACAGATGAAATTTCTGTAGCAGGTTTAGATTTTGAACGGTTTGATTTCTCAGGTATCAACATCGCACCTAAAGCAATGAAGTGCAGCGAATAATAAAATTTCCTGAAACAAAAATTCACAGTAAGCTCAGGGCACAAAGATTTATGTCATAAATTATAGAATTATATAAGTTGGTTTTTTGTTATTTAAAATATTGAAATTATTTTTTCATACTTTAAATTATACTAAATATAAAAATATTAAATATTTTCTTGACCACTATAGACAACTACAAAATTTTATTATCATTGCAATTGTTTTTCAGTAGTGAAATGATACAGGTTTTAGAGTATACCTATAACAAGTTATATGTACAGTCATGTTTAAGGCAAATAGTTATTCCGTGCTGCAGTATAGAGTTACAATACATATAACTGTTTAGAAAATTCAAGGTTAATAGTTATTAGACAATACAATACAAATACACTTTATTGCACAACAGAAAAGAAAATACATTCAGAAAAGTGGTGAGAATAGAATGTACAATTTGGCGACCTTATCACTAAAAGCTATCTCTTCCAGGCAACCTTTGGGTATAAGGACAGTACAATTGAAATATGTAGGTTGTGCGGTATTAGACCTTCATTTTTAAACGAGAAAAAGTAGAATCTAGTTTACTAACCCATAGAAAGCGAGGCTGGGGGCCAGATGGAGCAGAACAAAAGGCACTGTGGCGTAGGTCATCGCCACACGCGTGGTGATAAATGTCAACGAGTCGTAGAACAGCTTCTTAGGCCGGCTGCCGAGAAACAGAGGTCGCGCCACACCGCGTACCTGTGCAACATATCATAATAATTAGAAAATCCGCTCAATTTTAGAAAATAGTGAAGCATCAGACTGACTGACAGACAGAACTGACTTAAAATTGGTGTCATGAAATTTATACACAAGCTGGAATGTAGCAATGTGCTGTGTGGTTTCGCCACTCAAATAGAATGGAACCAACCCGTCTCTTCCCGTGGGTGTCGTAAAATAAGACTAAGGAACTTTCCACCAAAAAACATAGATTTTCAATGGCGATGGGCTCACCGACTGTCACGTGTGCATTTCTGTATATTTCATAAGGTGAACCGTGTTCAATCATTAAACTTAATGTTTGGAACACCCAAATACTATTGTTCGGGAAATCTCTGACCACCCCATTTGGGATACGTTATATCGACTAATAGATTTCATTTTTATCGAACTTACCAAAATTCAGGAAAAATAACTGGGCGTTGAACTATATCTTAAGAAGCACTCCTGGTGCAGTCAGTCCTTGGATGAGCAACCACTGTTGGTATCTTTTAGTAATGGGCATGCATTTAAAGGAAATAGTCATCATCATCAACAGCCCTACACGTCCCACTTTTAGGGCATAGCGTTCTCCCACTGGGAAAGGGTATGGGATATAATTCACCACGCGAGCCCAGTGCGGTTGGTGGACTTCTGCCACAGTTTATGAGTGGCCACAATATAGTCAATGTATCAATGTTTTTAAGCCGCACACACATTGCTTAACTTCGCTAATCGAAAACGAATAGCGAATGCGACTTCGCCAAGTGCATCAATGTAGTAAAAAATCTGTCTATGTAAAAAATTTGCTCTACGCCGCCGCTGGGTTGTTTTTTCAGAAGTTAGGTAAGTTAGATAAAAATAAAATCTAACTATATGGCTGTATACATTCCAGCTTTTGTACAATTTTCGTGGCCCTTCTGCAATGGAAACCGTGTAACAGGGAAGAAGCGCAGCGTACACACACACTAGAACCGGCGCGACCTGAAAAAAGTAGGCCAAACATTTTGGATGAAGAAGGTGATGGAAGATGCTTTGATGAAGGCTTATTTTCAGCAGCAGATGGAGACATGCTAAGACTTACTTCTGAATACAATAAAGCTGGACAAACAGACACAACACGGGTAACTATTTTCTAAACGCGAAGGGACGATGTAAACTAGTAGAAGGAACCTAAATATTGCCAGAATTCAATATTATTGCGCAAACACAATACGCACTCGGATGCAACGTGTGTTTTGTTATGAGATTATTTTGCTTTCATTGTGTCGGAGAACTTGGTGCTTACTTACTCAAATATGTCTGGTCGCTATTCTTAATCGTCGCTTTATTGTTATATACATGCAGCTTAGTATATATATAGGGTGAAAGTAACGACACGGCTGGTGCCTTATATCTGATAAACGATCAAGATCTTCCAAGCTTGTATTATAATGTCTTATCAGTCGAGAAATTACATTTAACACAAGATTCTGTGATGAAAGTCAAACTGCGACGATTGTTCGTATGTCTGTACCTGCGAGATGTGACGTCGTGCGCGACACGGCGGGAAAAGGTGAGTTAGTAACAAGTGGAAGATGAGTGAAACTATAGATATTGCTTGACCTCGAAGTCGCTAACATATGTTCAAGTAGCAGTGTTGATTGGTCACGTTCTTTCCTAGCTGCGACAGTGAAGATGCTGCCTCCCCCGCGTAGGTGGTGAGGTAGTATTTTAGACTGAAGCTATGTTAAATTGCAGACTTAGGTACTCGAGTAACTTTATATGGAATCCTTCAGTTTTAGCACAACTGTCCTCGTTAATTGCGACGGTGAAGATGACTCTCGCGAAGAACGCTTAATAGATTGCTATCAGGACCTGGAGTTGTTTGAGAGGAAAGCGTCTCCCCCGCATAGGAGGTGAGCTAGTTAGATTGAATCTATGTGAAACAGCAGACTTATACAGACTTTCAGTTTCCGCAGAACAGTCCTAGTCAAACTATGTTATTGTATCTCGTTAACTGCAACGGTGAAGATGCCTCTCACGCAGAACGTTTAGATTGCTATCAAAGACCTTGCAATTCCTGGGGAGCTTAATTAACCACGTGTTAATTGGCTACGCACCTTCCTAGCTGCAACAGTGAAGATGCCCCCTGCGAAGAAGGTGAGGTAGTAGCCGGGGTGGAAGCCATGCCATACTGCGGAGAGCGCGTACACGCGAGCCGTGCGGAATGCCGCGCCGCCGCGCTCGTACGCTACGCCGCGGAGCCAAGTGTTCGTATTCTTGTTCCAACTAGCCACCGCCGTGCGGAAATTCTGCGCGAACTATAAATTGGTAATAAAGATCGTCATTGGGATATTACTTCTCAGAAAACGCAGAGAGCGTTGCTCGGTTAATCATCAACAAAATGCTCCTCCGCGTCTCATTAGTCGCGTGGTATCATTGGACTATTACGAACATTATTTAGCACCTAATAAACTCACAATATTATAATTATTTATATTAATGATGTGGAATTGATCTCATTAATAATGAAGCCACCTTGGTCCGTTCACTACCGTCATACTTCTTAAATTGATAGAATTTAATATAAAGAAACTGTTTCCCATTGCACGTTTATTGGATAGGTGGTCTATAGTTGCAACACATACGTAACCTCTGTATTTTAAGGTCGAAACGTCGATGTATGCATAGTCTGCGGTAGGATCACACTCATCAGGCCTATTCCATAAACATGAGAACTATAATTCATCATGACACTGAGAATGATAAATACTACTTGTTAACAGCTACATACGACGATATTGACGACCCATTGGTGTAGTAGATGTCACTGTCTGCGAAGACAAAGTTTGCTGGATCTAATCCCGCGAGGGGTAAATCTTTGTAAACGGGTAAAGCACTATGGATACTAGATAACGGATCCATAAAAGTTTATATGAAATCCATGACTCGGGAATATTTTTGTTATCATCATTCAAACATTTACCCAGAGCGAGATTGGAATTCGGAGCCATTGATTTCGACGGCAGACATGTCCAATAGATCAATATGACGTCGTCGTTCGAATCTTTTTCGAAATTCGAAAAAAAATATGTAGGTATATATTATATAAATCACGGTTATATCCGTCAAGAATAAGTATTTCTTACCTCAAACCCAAAAACGTCGATGTTCGACATTTTATCCCATTTAGGTGATCCATCTACATCGTAACCGTTGAATCCCATGCCAGAGTTGTTGCATATTGCCTCGGAAAGCAGCCACGCGTGGTAATACTTGCAACGAACCACAAGAGTAGACAGGTAAGCGTACCAGAGTAGGTAGACTGCTGACCAGGACCTTGATACTTCCGACGTCGGGTCCATTAGTTCTGAATGAAATATGTTAAGTACTTAGTTGAGTCGTAGTCGATCCTAAAGTTGCTTATGTTTGTAGTATAACTTGTTGAATCTAAAACGTCGACCTAAGCTAGTATGATAATCTGCTCAATCTAAAGTCCCTATCTAAGTTAATACCATTACTTGCTGAGTTTAAAAGTGCCTAGCTAAGTTAGTAGCATAATTTGTTGAGTCTAAAGTGCCAACCTAAGTTAGCAGCATAACTTGTTGAGTTTAAAGAGCCTACCTAATAGTTAGTAGCATAACTTGTGGAGTCTAAAGTGCCTACCTAAGGTAGTAGCGTAACGTCTTGAGTCTAAAGTACTTACCTAAATTAGTAGCATAAGTTGTTGACGCTAAAGTGCCTACCTAAGTTAGTTTAGTAGCATAACTTGTTTCATCACACAGAACAGATACAGGTTTACAACATGCATGATTTAACCTTATTCATTTAATTATTAGTATCTTGCCTAGTAAATTCGTCTTTTTAGGGTTCCGTAGATAATTGAAAAAAAAAACGCAACCCTTATTATTTTCATGTCCGTCTGTCATAGTATTATAAATCCGTAAGGCATCGATTGATTAGTTTAGTGGATAGTTTTGCCTATGTGCTCCCTTAAAGACATCCTAATCCAGAGTCTAAATTACGTAGTGAAAAATTGTTCATTAAAGACATTTTTTTTATCACGCACCCCTACGTACGTACGGAATATCATTGGACAGGTCTTTAAAAATTCAATCAAGGTTTTTATTTCGTGAAATGTGAGCCATGTGTGTGTTTACACTCTATCTAAACATGTGATTAAAAATTGAAGATGGGAGAAAAAATCACGATAGCACTTAGTAAACACTCTCAACAAAAATTATATTCAATACTACATATATAGTCTTGTGGGTTTCCCACGCCGTTTCTCTCCCACATTCACTTTCGGAAGAAGTTAATACGATATACAAAATATACCGTACCCTACTTTTAGTCTCCAAGAACCCAAAACATACTACTTGTGGATTTATGGATATTTTTATACTAACCATCTAAAATTGTCAATGGATATTTCTTAGCAAGAGACAAGTATAATACAGCTGCTGCTACAGAACCAAATACTTTGTAGAATACAGCTCGTCTCGGAGAGGGTTCCATGGAACCATCACCCTTATCAGACTGAAAAAAAAAACAAATAAATATATAGGTAACAATACGCATATACGCATTTATCATTTGAGACCTACAAATATGGCCTGAAATTTGATTTTTTGTCTAGTACTCGTATATTCTGCGTACTTGTTGTTTGTTGTTCTTTGTTAGGTATTCTCTGCCCCGGAAGTATTGTAAGTACTATGTATAAATTTGGTCCTAGTTGGGTTGCAGGTTTATTTATGTAACAGTGTCGGATAACTTAAAGGGAAATTGATATTTGATGGTGATCATCATCACAGGATAAATGATGATATATTAAGCGTAAAGCCACATATAGCATTTTCAAGGTACCTTTCAAGGTATGTTATTTTAAAATATTATAAATGAAATCCTGCTATCATATCTACAAGTCCTAGTTGGGCGCTAAGTAGGTAATTGGTGTGATATTACTAATTAAATAAAAATTATCTATCACAAAGTAGAATATAGGCATAACCTATTACGTAGGTGTTACTCAGTACATACGTACGTACATCAATCCTGGTAAGAAGGTAGATACTATAGCTATAAATAACAATGCGTGCATTGCTGTGATCCAATTTGAATGAATCATTCGAAGAGTCAATCCAACGCAATTGAAATTTTAGTAGTGGCTTTATATGGTTAGCAATGTAACTTAGAACTTTAATTCACGTAAATACTATGTAGTCCATATATTAAAGATGCCTTTGGAGGTTTATATCGCTTGTCGAATCGACGATTGTTGAGAATTAATGTTCATTAATGGCCACCGCGACGTAGGACGGCCCCCGAATAGGTGGCTGCCTGACAGTATCGTTAAGCAGTCGCCATGGAATCATACCAAGTGAAATCCTCTAGGGAGCTTTAAGTTCAGCTATGTCCTAAAGACACACTAAAATGATGATAATATCTTTGGACATTATATATATATGCAATAACTTAATGAATATTGTATTACACACGAGCCTAAATAGAAATCTTTTTAGAAATTTAGGCGGCTACTATATTCCGTTGGTATCCATATAACGGTATTCGCGCTCTCGTGTTATTATGTAATCAAAAATATATTTCCTCTAGCTACATTTCTATATAAACTGGTCAAACAAGTTGGGCAAGACATTTATAATCAGTAAATTTGAACTTGAATATATGTACATACTATACCTACAGGATTAATAGAGTGATTATTCCGTAAATAGAAAAGATGTCGAAAAATCTAAACTGATACCTGGCTTCAATTCTATAAAATAATAACCACTATCTAGAGGTGTAGGTAATTCATTAGCCCATTTAGGACAAGAACTATTTAGCATACTTCAAAGACAACGAGGCCCACTTTCTTGACCACAAAAAATCGATAGCATAATTTGTTTTGACGTCATATCGTTATCATATCAATGAATTTATCATTATCATTATTTTAGTTTATCATTGACGCCCGCGTTGTTATTTAGACCTTGTGACCAATTAGATGAGCATGACATAGAGTCGATCTTATATTGAAAAGCCGGCCAATGGCGTGCGAGTCGGTCTCAAGCACCAAGGGTTCCGTAACAATTTTGATGTTGCACACAGAATACAGTGCTAAATACTTTTATTAGAAATAATTAACCAACATAAATATAACTCAGATTGACATCTGAATCACACAAATCCACTTAAAATTATTACATTTTCTTTGTTTAACTTACCGCTTCAATTAAACAACATTTATTTATTTAGGATTCTATGAAACATTATGTCGAATATCGATGTCCAAATCAATTAGGAAAATAAAATTCCAGTAATTGATTTTTGAGTAAGACTATTCAAGAACATAAAGGTGAAAATGGAAGCCAAGTTCAATATTAAGCATATTTAGTGGTGTCGATTCTGCAGTGGCCTCTACACCTTAAATTTGAATTTAGAGTGCTCTAAACAGATTTCCTATTCTACGTCCCATCTCTAAAATTTTAAGTTTCCTCTAAATCAATTCAATTTCGGTTTTAGAGATCATCATTCCGGAAAGCCATATAAGACATATAAGAGCCATATATTAGCGAAATTTAGTCGTCATCTAAAATAATCACGTTAAAAATTAGAGAGTAGGTTTTTCCAGATTTATTGGGCTATCTAAAGCCCAAAAAGTGTGCACTTTATATAAATGTCTTTTGTAGGGGTACAAAAGACTTTCCTAAAATGTTATATTTTGAATTTAAGGCTGCGTTGAAAAATAATACGTAATCTATATTTTTTTTTAATATTTTTTTTTAAGGTAAGACTTAATTCTAGTAACTATTAAATATCAATGGTATCATTGTATTGTAATCTCCATCTTTGATTGTAATCTAAAACTTAAAATTATTTTGACAGAAGACAACAATAAAATACGGTAAGGGAATTCCATATATTGAATCATTGATTAACAAACATTTAAAAAACTTGTTCTGAAGAAACTTATCCGATTTTGACTATGGCAATACAGTAATCAATTCAATTTAGGCGTCCGAAAACCATCTCTAAATTTAGCGATAGGTGTATTTCAGAATAGCACATTTTAGCAAATGCATTTAAAATTAGAGATTTTTAGATTTAGGTTAGTTTAGCGACTGCCCGCCAGAATTGACACCATTACCGTTATTGCCGTCATTAGTAAGTTTTATTGAAATATATTTTAATGAAATGACGCACAAATTAATATCGATTAATGTGCAAAAATACTATTTATGAGATATAGAAAGGACAACAGCACAGATCCATACATCTTTGGGCCAGTTTGTTGTCACTTCAATTAATAAATATAGTCTTAAACTCTTAGTATCAGACGTGCTAAAAACCTAACACATATATTTTTAAAGGACTTTAGAAAAGAACAAAAGAGGTTTGAAATATGGTTTGGGGAACTTTGAAATTATATACTGGCAACATTAACCACATGCATTCTCACGCATGGAAACAAGATGCTAGGCCAAAGAAAAATTGTTTTTTCTTTTCAGAGTCGTCCGTCGCTCGCTCGCTGTTGCTGTTATCCCCATGGACGTAACAGTTTGATTGTTACGTCCATGGTTATCCCTACTTAAATTATAACCTCACAGTCAAAAATGTCAGTTGTCAGTTGTCACTTGTCTATTTTTTTTTTTTTTTGGAAAGAATTTAGTTTTTGTATAGTTTGTGAGCCAAAATGTTTTCTGAGAGCGATATTTTCAAATATTTCTTATAACTATACTAAGGTTCCAAAAATTCTTTTGAATAGCTAAGTTGATAGTCTTTAGTACCGGCTTTTTTTAGGTGTACCTTTTATTAGGTGACAAAACACTGGCCCAAAAATGCGGATGTCTTTTCCCAGACGTAACCCCAGCAAAAACTTGATTATCTGCACAAGTTTTATTTGTAGCGTACAATTAGCGCAAAGCTACATTTTAAACTACTTCTTATTTCGATATGTCCAAGACCTAAGGGTAAGGTAATTCTGGATCGCGCGAATCGGAGGTCGCGGGTTCAATCCTCAGTGGGGTACATGTTTAGTACTCGTTTTGATTGATGGTAGAGCATTTTAAATGTCCGCCTAGCTAGCTAGCACCATCTTATCTAAATCTGCCGACTAATAGCAATGTTAATAGTATTGTGTTCCGGTTGTCAGACATAAGATAGCCAGTTCCCCAAATTAGATGCGGTTTCCAGGTCAGTACGCTTCCACCTTTAGCCTCATCTTCACTTAACATCAGGTGAGATTGAGGTCAAGTGCTAACCCGTTGTGCATAAAAAAACATTTACTGCCTTTAACATAACATTTTACTGACCGATCTTTTTTCTATCAAAGCTGACATAAATAAATGAGATGAAATACTTACCCCGTCAACAGACGCTCCTTCAATAAACTTAATATAATCCGAGTAAAAAACAACAGGTCCACACATCAATGTTTGGAAGGCTAGAGTGTACGCAAAATACTCTAAAGGTGATGGGATCTTTTCTACTGTCGGTAGACTATGAACGGAAGCACCTGAAGTTATTGAATTGACTTCATTTTTCGAAAAACTGTCCTGAAGAGAGTAGGCCAGAGACGTTACTCTTTGGGTTATAACCATCAGGGGACCTGAAAAATAGACAGATCGTTTAATAAATTATGAATATCGTAACAAAATTATGGATAGCTTGGAACTAGATCATTGGTGTAAGTGTCCAAAATATTTATTTATTATTTATTTACGAAATCTTTAACAACAATCCCAGTAATTATACCTAGTAATAATGAAAGAGAATGGTGTCGATTCGGATGTACACCAACTAAACTAAAACCAGTTTTAAAGTAGTACTGTCTCTTTCTCCCTGGAACAACACCACTCCAAAACTGGTTTTAGTTTAGTTGGTATACATACGAATCAACACCATCGTATAACATACAAGTTAGGTAGGTACTGTGTGTTTTAATGCTTTTCAATTAGTTTTTGAATTCGTGTCACTTGCCATACAACTGAGAAAATCTCTAGGCTCATGTTTTGATAAATTATATAACATACGACCGTTACGAGGACACGCTCTGCGAATAAGCCGCACTCACGCTGACATCAATGTCGCCCATCACTTTCTGAGCAACCGTGTTGTTCAGGCGTGGAATAAGCTGCCGGTAGAGGTTGTGTCCGCCCAATCGGTTAATTCGTTCAAGAATAGATTGGATACATTTAAAAAAAACTAGTGATGACTTAAATATTGACTGAATAACAACATAATGAACAATGTGAACTCTTCCAACACTGTGACATATAGACATACCAGCAGTAATGCTGCTCGTCTATAATAATATAATAATAACTTTAATCATTTAAACCATTTTTCTTTGCTTTGCGGTACCCGTCTTTCATTACGAAAATACTCTGCCCAGCTATAAATAACACCCGATTAAATGAGAGATCGTAGAAATAAAAAAACAGTACTCCCTTTTCGTTCATCAAAGTTTTCAGACAACACTGACATGAATTCTAGAATAATTCGTCAAGTATGCTGTTAGCCGTCGAAGGGTTTCGTTAATTAGAAAATGAATGAGACCTTGCACTTCAAAATCGGTGAAGCCGTTTAGGCTACAAGAAGTAACATAGAAATCTAGAATCGCACATATATCCGAAAAACAGTACCCTCCTTTGTAGGTCAGTCGAGTAAAAAGAAGCGTCTACCATCGATGTTTTATCTATGATATAAATCTTAGTGAAAGTCAAAATTGCTTTATTTTGTAGGTATACAGGGTACACTTAAAATAGTCAAGATTTTACATTTTCTAAGCTATTGCTTGTTCAAAAGGCAATTTTACCCTGAGAGGAACAAGCAAGAAACTCGAGGGGTTGCTCTTTTAAAGACAGGTTTTTATATAGTCTTCTTTGCCTCTTTTTGATAAACAGCAAAAACTGTGACTTGATTGTAAAGTTGAATGTTAAATCGCATTTATTTATCAAGTTATCATATCAATCATGTTATTTATCAAAACGGCGAAATATTTCATGGCATTATAAGAAATAGCTATCTAAGTTTAAAAAAAAAACCCCACGCAAATTTTTTTTGCAGCGCCATTTTGGATTTTTTACCATAAAAAAAATGTATCCTATGACACTCTAGCTAGATATCAAGACGAATCGAACGTCCGCCTGAACTTCAAAATCGGTCGACTCGTTTAGGATTAGGCTACAGGCGATAGCATAGCAATCTACATACATTTGACGACCGGTTAGTGTAGTGGATAGTGGCCCTATCAGCGAAACCAACGGTCGCGAGTTCGAATCCCGCGAGGGGTAAATGTTTGCGTGATGAATAACAACATTTATCCCCGAGTCGTGGATGTTTACATAATTATTAAGGGATGTTTATCTATTACCTAGTATCCACAGCATAAGCTTTACTTAGTTTGGGACTAGATGATTGGTATAAGTGTCCGAAATATTTATTTATACACTCGAAAAACATTATCCTCGTGTTTGGGGCTGTCGGGTAAAAACGGAATACCTATATGTATTCTTGAAACCGAAATCATACATTTCATTCATTAAATTTACTACATTTCAATGAAACAGGTATTATATGGGTTAGGTTACACACATTGACCAATATTGGACTATTTATTATAACTAATTCAAGTTCAAAAGTCAACATTTAAACACAAGCAGTTAGCAAATTTGGTAATAGGTATAGAGACTACGAGTCGAGTTGATAGAAAAGGTTATTGCGCTTCATTGCTATAGGGGTCAGTTATTGACACTACGAGAACCTTGTTGAATAAATGTATTGAAATGGGAACAATAAAATTGTGCATATGAGCAATAGCGTGTGAAACTTCGGCTCTTGCAAAAGAGCCTCAATTTACAATTATTAGCGGCCCGATGCTCTCCTTAACGGAGTATGCGTTACTTTACCAATGTAACTTTCACTTCCAAAGACTTGTAAAGTAGTATGAGGCACACAATATTTTATACTAATCAGTCTAAAAAAGTTTCCGGGGCAAACGTGGTGGTTAAAACATTGATGGTAGCATATTTCACTCAAAGGAAACATTTCCTTATTTTAAAAATAAGTAAAACTGTATTTAAAAGAATTTGAAAATTGAAATAAATACGAAAGTGCATTTTTTTTATTGTTTCTTTTTGTGTTCAGATTCAACGTATAGTTGCTTCCTTGAATATGGAGAATTCAAAACAACAGCTTGCATAATTTATATTGTCGTAAATCTGCGCTGACGACATTTGACCTACCTATGAGTAAGTTCTAGTACATACCGACGTTTATTAAAGTCTTGGAATAAATAACGATAAAATGGTAATCTTTATAACTACGTAGGTATAAGCACAAAAGTACCCACCTGTTATGTCTAGTGTGTAGTCCGCAGTGTGATATATTTGACGATGTAAATGTAGACATGAGAGGTACAACATGGAGGCAGTCAAAATAGCGCTGAAAGAAATTAGGTACGGTTACTAAAATTAAAGGACCTTCATTAATAATTCTTACAACGTACAGTCGGTTCCATAGTTATTCATACAGGGCTGTGTAATATGTTAATGGTAGCGTGACATCTATTCTATTTATACTAAGCCTAGTTCTTTAAAATGACACTCTTGTCTGATTATCATATTAGAGCACTGCGGATAGGCTAAAATTAATCTATTGGAGCAGACTGTACCTAAATAGTACAGTAAAAGCTCCCTATTCGCGCTTCCGTCATTCGCGTTTTCACTATTCGCGGATTAAAAAAATGCAACCCAATTTCTTCATTCGCGGCTAAAAATTTCTTTATTCGCGGATCTAAAATTTCATACAAAATTACAATAGGTGTTTAACGCAATATCTTTTGCAAGTGCCGTCAAATGGTACCGCCGAGCACTTTGACCTAAGGCGCCTTTGTCGCATTTGCCGCAAACACCGCTGTCGGCGTTTTTGAAAATGTAAACAAACAGAAGAAAGCAACCTTATTTCTGAAGGAATAAAGTATATTTTTAAATGTTGCTGTTCCGTTCTTTGGTAAAAGCCGCTTTGCCTATTTTCTCTGAATATATCTGTCTGTCTGAATTGTCGGAGCTATTAAAAACTGCCAAGCAAGAGAAAATAACAAAATTCTTCAAACCATTGCCTAAGCCTGAGGATAATGATTAATCAAACTGTTCAATAACATCAATAAAATTGATTTTCTCATATATTTGTGTTTTTTATTTTGGCACCTAGGAACGTATCCCCTATAAACCCATATAAATTACCATTCTGTACTCACGGTTTCTGTATTCGCGGCATATTTATGGAACATATACCCCGCGAATAAAGAGATTTTACTGTATAGTATACCACTATACAATACTTAAGAATATTTTTTGTACGAATTGAAATTAATAAAGGAAGTGAAGCCAATGAACTTTCGTTTTCAAGGTTACCTACATAGGTATCTACAATTACCTAACTACTTGGGACGAAAGAGACTTGAGATCGAGTTTATTTACTGTATAACAATAACTCGAGCCTTACCTTAAAAACTTTTTGAAATGACCGACAATGATTGCCATAGGCAGTACCCATATTTTGATCACCAGTCAATCATTAAACCTTTTTGTGTTCGCACACATATTTGAAAGGCCGTTATTTTTTTTTATTCCTTTCGAGTTAGAAACTTAAAATATTTTTAAAGAAAGCACGTTATAGCCAAGTCGCAGGATCTAATATCTATATTACCATTCGTCTGACAAAATATCCTCAAGGCTTTTTTTATATTTCCTACTTTTTTTTTTACACCCACCAACATCAATATGGAGGAGGCCTGCAATAGAGAGCCGTGGAGAGAGAGGAGGGAGGCCTTTGCCCAGCAGGGCTCCTAATAATAATAATAATAACATCAATATTCAGAATATACAAATAATACAAAACGAGAAAAATTGAAGAAAAACAATTATCCCAATTTTGTGTCCGATGTTTAATTAAATAATATCTTAATGTAGATACATAAATAGTACAGAAATGTGAGATAGGATTATATTTCCGTAGGTACGCAGTTTCAGCCGTTCCAACCGGAAATCTACGGTACATCACCACAAAAGTCCTTATTTTACCCGACCATCGATTATTTTATTGATCGTATAAGTTACGAGTACATATCTAATTCACGAGCTTGTGTATCTTATTCAGTATTAATTTGAACAGACTCGACTTCCATTTGGAAGTGAGTGATTTTTTACTATTCTTACACACATACAAATACAACTGACAATAGACCATTACGAGTTAGTATTTGTACGACATGTATCAGTTTACTGACCATATAGTTGAACGTTCTTGAGCTAAATGAGCGATCACTAAACAACATACGTAACACATAAAACATGATGATAATATGAACGTAGCAAGGTCAAGCTGTATTACAATGAGCTATTTTTAAGATTATACTTACTTTCCCATAAGATGATTTGGTACAGTTTTCAGCAATGTGTAACTTAGCATAGGCAGTACCGACAAATGTATTGCTTGTCTGAAAAATATTATAATTTTCATTCTTCGTTTAGAGATCTTATTAGTAGGTATAAATACAATTACAATAGGTGCTATATTTAACGTTTCATAACTGTCACGTCAGATTCAGATCTGTATTTAATTATTATTTTGTATAGATATCCTGACTGGATACCACCTTAATACCTTAGCAGACGTTAAAAATTCATAATATAGGTAGTTATTAAAGTTAAATATGGCGACAATTATATTTTATGTCTCTATTGCAATGTGTCTCGAAAAGTGTTAAAGTAACGTAAGACATACGGGTGTTTATTCAGAAAAAAAAATCGGGTGTTCATATCCTTACCAAGTTCCAATTAGGACCAGATTATTTTATTTTGAATTTCTATGCTACAAACACCTAGACCAACCAAACACCTAGACGGGATGGATCATGCTGTTTCGGCAGTGGTTGTCAGGGATTCATGTTATTCCGGAATTCAGGACTGAATATATCTAAGCAACGACCATAGCGTGGAGTATAAAACGGGATGTCTAAATCTAGCTGCAGTACATTGCACCGAAATGATAAAATGACATAGGCAAGGAACGCTTACACAATTCTTTGATACACTTGGAAACCAGTTCATCGTTGGGAGAGACTGGAACTCCAAACTTGTCTGTTGGGGGCCTAGACAACAACTAGAGATAGGCAGCTGAAAATATGCCTTGATAACAATCACTTGGAACCAATTTTACATCTTCAAAGGCTTACACCGGAGCCACTTCCAGTCAGAGTCATGCATGCTACGGTTGCTCCCAAAATCTTACACTAGTTCTATTGTTAACAAATCCAATGCTGACGAACTATGATTTTCATATACAGTAATAATACTAACTGAGCGTGGTCCTTCAGAGTTTGTAGGTATCTACGTCGTCATTTTGGAGTTAAAAACTTCTGACGATATTAAAAAGTGCCGCTAAATGTATCATACCGATTATATGAAATGCACGCTTGCAGTCAGGAAGCATAAAATCATCCGCTAGAAGACAAAATTGCAATATTGGAGAAACGACGATTCGTCACGGTTTGACATCAGAGTAAGCACAATGACAAGGAACGCCCAACAGGGCCGACTGTGAACGTCCGTCTGTGAACCTGAGAGAGGTGCTGCAAAAATAGCACAACTGTTATAATTATAACAGTTGTGCACTTTACAAATGCTATGCACCATTTGAAAGGGGCCTTAAGTGACGAATTAACACCACAATAGCCAGGTTTCATACTGTTTAATTTCAAACACAATTATAGCTAAGTTGTAATTTTAGGTATGATACCGCTCTACCGCTTTATGTTAACTAACTACTATATGGGTCGGGTATACTACTTTAGCTTAACAAAGTTTATATCAAACCTATATGCCTACATATGAAATATTGTTTTAAATAAGTAATTAATGACCCAACAGCAAACTATTACCGCAACAACGATACACTGCAGGCGAAACTGCAGTCGCTGACCACGGTAATTAGTGTCCACCAGACCGCAAGATCCAAAATCTCCACAAAGATAAGAACGAATCAGGGATGGACCAGCACAAGAAGATAACACTATTCTCTCAAAGTATTCTGTCTGTTTGAGGATAAAGTGGACAGTATGTTACAACAAAACCTTCAACTGGCACCATAGATACGAAAAGTTAGGACTCTGGAGAACTATTAAACTTGTCAAGGACAAAATATCGCCTAGTTTTTGACTATTTATGGGAAGATTTTTTCCACGCTATTTAATGGACATTATAAGAACATAACTCATCCTTGGCCTTTTTGAAAGTATCTTAAATCCGAACGACCTTCAAACCAAGCAAAGTCTTTACTTTGCAGAACTAGACTTTACTAGATCTTTGTCTAGTGTAGGTAGCTTGAAAATAAAGCGCGCGATTTTGTTTAGGCGCATTCGTTACTCGGCTAAAATTTAAAGAGCGTTTTACTTTTGTTTCCGTAATTATCCGTCGTTCCATATTATTGCCTAGAATCTTTGTTTTTAAAGCTAGGCATAGTTATTTCTGTTTATTTTTAATCTACGTAAAAGTTCTTTGAAATGAGTAGGTACATAATTATACAAACCATTATTTTCTACTGTACATATTTCTCGCGCAAAAAGGTCGTCCTTGAATGTTTATTATAATTAAATTTCGATATTTAAAAGAAAAATATTGGAAAAAAGCAAAAGTTCAAGTGAATTTCTTTTAATGTTTTACCGACTGACATTAACTTCCGTAAAATTTTTAAAATACGACTAATGCGAAGGCCCCCGCTGTCTGTCATGTTAAGAAATTCAGAATAAAATAATCTAATTACTGTTATATGCACAAAATATTACCTATCCGAAGATATTTTTTTCTGATTTGTGATAATATGTTGGAATGTAAAATTAAACAGGGTGAAATTTAATTCGTGTAATTTCTATTTACTGGTGACACCACTCCTGATAATGAACAACTTGGAACCATAGCCGAAAATTGTTGGACTTCCATTTTAAAGGTGGTTACAGAATGGTTTACTTTGTATGGGTAATCGAATATTTTTGATCGAATTCGACTATGGTTCCTTGGGGAAAGTTGTTCGTAATCAAAAGTGGCGTCACCAGTTAATGGAAATTACACGAATTCAAATT
Source organism: Oegoconia quadripuncta (assembly GCA_949316235.1). Classification (NCBI taxonomy): domain Eukaryota; kingdom Metazoa; phylum Arthropoda; class Insecta; order Lepidoptera; family Autostichidae; genus Oegoconia; species Oegoconia quadripuncta. The sequence goes on from OX438749.1 coordinate 11,970,343, forward strand.
CACCCTGTATACCCTAAGCAGAGACACTTCGCCTGGCAGCACTTGTTGGTCTTCTTTATCTGGACAATATTCTCATAAAGATAATAGTTAACGATTTATCAACATGAAAGTATGTAGCGCCAAATAAAAAGACAAAAAATGCAGCGTGTTTTTTATAAGAATTTCAACGATAAGGCCTTATCTCTAGATTGATAATAGACGTAGGTTAGGGTCTTACGCAGACTGGTTTTAGTCCAAATTGAAAAGAATTTCGCATAGGTATATAGATAAGGAAATAAATTATAATATTTTACGAATTTTTAAATAATAATATTTATTAATATCTTTCATATTAATATTTATTTGGAAAGTATAACCACTTCCCTTTTAATGTGTCAATAATACCCGGGAATAAGATACGCTATTCTTTTTCAAAACGGAGTAAAATGACAGCCGCTGTAATATGGGTAGTTTATTATATATAGTTATAATGCACACTCAAAATAGGCTTAAGTAAGAAATTAATAAAATGACTTAATTATTAGAACAGGAATATTAAACATCAATAGTGTAATGATACTGATGATAGATGGATAACAATTGTCTCATTATCACAACAATGTTTTGATTTAAAGTTTTACATTGTCATCAATACTCATCATACTATTGAATGACTAATATTCCCAATATAAGTTTGAAAGATGTTGAAATTTTGAAAATCTTAAATGAAAAACATATAAAACCTAATAATGCTTATGTGCTGGATTTAAGGCGAGGGTTCCCCGTTGTAACGCGTCTCGATCTTATACAAGCATGATTTTGTAGTTAGCCATCCATAGATTGTCAACTTAAATTAATTTTATTGCTGTGTCTTACCAATTCAACGATAATTAATTTCGTGTACCAATATACAAAACCATGTGTATCTAACTAATATTATAAATGCGAAAGTTTGGATGTTTGTTTATTTGTTTGTAGCTCAATCACGGCGAAACGGATGCACGGATTTGGATGAAATTTGATATATAGGTAGAACATTGGACTGTGGGTATAACATACCCTGTATTAAGATATTTTTTATCCCGATAAAGTGAATAGTTCCCGCGGGATAAACAAATTTCCGCGATAAAGTTATTCCACGCAGGCGAAGCCGCGAGCGGAAAGCTAGTAAGAAATAAATCTGTATTTATCAAACGTATTGCATTTTTTTTATATATAGAAATATTCCACTTAAATATTTTTGAGTTCGAAAAAGAGTTTAAAAACACCCTAGGGAACCCAACCCTCCACTAAAGATGGCATTCCGATCCTGCCGACGATAGCGGGCAATCAGTAACTCTCCTCGCACTATGGCGGACTCCTTGATTTATAATACAAATAGATCTGTATGCTACCCCTACAATTCCAGAGGAAATGTCGTACGCGTGGCCGCGTTCTGGACCTCAAGAATTTGGTTTTTGCCATTAACTTGCGAAGAAGAAGAATAACTATCTGAAGTTAGTACCCACTACTGGTGTTGTTCTATAGGTACAATGACTTTAGGTTATTGTTCTGCTCTAGAGGAGAGCATTGTATAGATACCTGTCCGCGCCACAAAGGGGCGTTGTGTTTAATATAGATTACAGACCGCTCGATTGCTGGTAACTGCAAATAACCAAACACCCTATTAACTTAACTTTCTTCACTAGCATGCTTAAAAACAGTAAATAAGTACCTAAAACGAATTTACACAATACTACATTAGATTACACACGTTACTAAATTACGAGGCAGAGTTGGGGTCTTTAGAATATGAATGCCATCTTCATGCTACCGAAATGGGCTAAATTCGACAAATGTTCTCGGGTAAATTATGGTAATAAAAAATTTGAAAGGACCCCGCGGAAATTGTGTAGACGAAGTGATTTCAGCCAAATTGAATCGAATTTTGATTTTGATATTGGTTAGAATGTGGGCATCATTTTGAAAATCAAATATCTGACGTCCTATATTCGATCGATAGGTAGGTACCAGAACGTGTTCTTAAAACAGGGCATCTACTTCTGCTTTCTGCTTTCAAAGATTTTAAAAACAATGAAAGTAGGTAATGAGGAAAATGACAAAGTACTTAAAAGTCGCGCCATTGTCGTCGATGACTACAGGTTGTCTAAAATCAATAAACACATCATCCATACAGATTTCTCAGAGTCCTTTGTTTCAACTAATTAATTCTATAAACGAAAGAATAAATGTATAAAATCTAAACTATAGATTTGAAAGTAAGGAACTTATTCTATGAAAAGTAATTAACATAACTTACTTTCCAAAGCAGAAATATCCCATTATCAAACCTATAATAAGGCACACAGAATGACGAAACTCTGGCGAAGCAAGTTTCAATGGTTTTCGAAACAGACGGGCCAGGCATAGTGCAGCTATTTGTGCTATCAAAAAATTAACCTAATGGAAGGAAAATATGGTATTATGAAACTAATAATACTTAAAGTGCCAATTGTGAACTAAACAATATCCTAAAGACAAGCAAAGCTGCACTCATCTACAGGCAAAAGAAAAATAGATTATAAATATGCTCTCCCTCAGTTTCAATTCATACAATACACCACAAAAAATATGTGCATCTGGATTGAGTGATCCTTTTTCAACAAAGCCAAAACGTACATTTAGTCAAACGGTTTTTGTGGAAACCACACATTCAAAAGCAATTTTGTAAAATTGACTCAAAAATGTGTGTTACGTTACAAGCACAATCAATGGTCCTTGCGCGAACAGGCTGATTTTTAGTTAAAAAAAACTTAAAAAAGACAAACTTAAGTAAACTTTAATTTTCCAATGATCTCATATTATATGATACCCCTACTGTACTTTTCTTTAAGAACCTTGTGAATGAAATGACATAAGAAAATGAATTATATGCCAAATTTTTGTCACAAAATAGTGCACATTTTTAACATAATTTGTATACAAACGTACATGATTTTACAATTTCGAAACTTAACTTTATGGTAAAGAAAAAATTATGTAATTCGTCTTACTTATCACTCAATGTGTTCAGGATTGAGTGATAGATTTTTTTGGAAAATAATTTGAGAAATGCGGCTCAAATTTTTGAAATGTCTGAATGGAGTGATCCACGTATTGGGCAATATCTTCAATCCCTTAAGAGTGACAATTTTTTGAAACATGGTTATGGGTTTTGACATATATTGACTAAATGTATGCTTTGGTTTTGTTGAAAATGAACCACTCAATCCACAAGCACATATAAAAATACGTTATTTTCTCCACATATACATTTGAGTGTAGGTACTTATAACTATTAATATTATAATGTAAAATCTTAGTAACAATGCAGTGGAGACTGGAGCCCCCAATAAAGTTTAATAAATCTGTTTATTACAAATAAGTCCTCCAGATATCCACCTCTAAGGCATGGTGATCTCATTTTCTATCAAAAATTTAAGGAGACATTAATTAGCTAGCCACTTAAATAACAATAAATTATAAAACCACCTTGTGTTTTCTGTATGTAACGTAATTCTACCTACCATATCTACTGTAGGTACCCTCTACCTAATTTCTTAATTTTATGAAAGTGTTGGATTGGCAAATTACATTATATTAGCTAACTACTTATAAACTTTTAACAGTGAAACAAAAAATGTCTAACATTAAATGTCCATAACTCCTGGGGCCGTACTGGAAAAGAGTAGCAGCAGATAGAGCCCAATGTGGAGAAAGAAGGGATTTTTTGGTAAAATAATATAGCCTTTTATTCCAAAAATAAACTTACTGGTATTTTGTTAGGTATTCAGTACTCTAATATATAGCATTAAATACTGTTCAAGTGAATAAGTGGTTCTAAATAAAGATTTAATAAAGGTACCAATAGTATTTGTTTTTGAGTTGTGTGGACATCCTACAAGAAAAGGACAAATGGCCTCTGTTTTTGCTAGTTCCCTCGGCTCGTTTTTTGGTACTAATACTACATTAATACTATTATCTATTCTGTGCTAATACATGATCCTGTTTGACTACTATATCCATGGGTCCATTAACTTTTATTTCTTCATTAGGTTAGATAAGATAAAGGTGGACTATTTTCCGCAACTGTACATTTTAATTGCACCCCACTTCTGCCAACCAAGCTCCACCAGGAAGGCCAGCAAACCCTTGATGTTGTCAATGGCTTTGGAGGGAGATTCTGGTGTACCCAGGAGCAGGGAGGAATTGGGCTCTTATCTACTGCCACTTATCCATTAATTTTTCTTCTAATTTGATTTATTCCCGCAGGGTCCTGTCCCTAGCACTGGGGAATCCCTGGTCACCGTTATATTGGACAAGTTTTTCCCCGGTAATCGAGAAAATCTATATAAATTGTCATAATTAATCCTAGATATAAACTATTGATTTGGTTCAGATAGTCATTCAATTAAAATCTGATTCATTGCTGGGAATAGGTTTATAGAGCAAAATGGGAAAAATCTCTAATTTGACCCCTGTTTTGGGTGCTAAAGTGTCACCTGTTTGTTCCACTTATCCATACTAAGATGGAGTGCCTCTTAAGCCTGCAATTTAACTGGCACACTAATAATTGATACATAACAATGTGGGCATTGATATTTGGTGGCAAAAAAAGATAAGCCAGTCAGCTAGTAAGGCAAAAAGGACCTACTACTTGGTAGCTAAATGTTTTAATTCCTTTTACATTGTATACCTATGTTACATAACATACCTATTTGATAGATATAGATAAGAATTTATGATGTATTGACAGTTCTAATCAAGAATAAATATTGGAAGATCATTGAAATGTACCATAGACCACCATACAAGCAACTGATATTAAAGTCAATTTAGTAGTTTGCATGGTGAATCCGAGTACACAATAACAGCCTGTGTTCATAAGATGTGTTTAAAGTTACAATAATTATGTGTACCACACTTTATCAAGACCAATACCTACTGGAAATTTGCGAAATAAACTTAATTTATGATTCAGATGAGGCCTATGTGGAATGATAGTACACTAATTCTATGTGAGTTAGGCACAATATTTTTCCACATAGGCACATTAATTTTATCATTCCACTTTATTGGTGTGACAATGCCTGATGATTAACTCCCAAAGTTACACTTCATTTTTTTGCACATTGTGTACTAATATTCTGTTCAGTAGGAACTATTTTCTAAGTTCAAAATCGTGTAAATAACTAAAATAGAATTACGACATTCATAAGATACCTACCTTCATACAAACGGTACTTACCAGATCAATAGGAAGACCAAGTCTATTCGACAAGAATAAGAATAATTTGCTGCCATCATAATAATCATAGTATGTCACCGACATTGTGTATTGTACTGCCTTGCGACCAATAATAGTTATGTTAGGACTGCGCCGCTTCTTGGACTCACGTTATTATGTATGGCATATCACTTTCACTGCCTTGAACCTGAAACATGACCCAGATTAATTCCCTTTTGTTATGTGAAATGTATGAAAGTTAAAATTTAAAATGTTTATCACGTCATACTGCTTCACATGCTTCACGGCTATCGTGTAATGATGATCAGAGCCAAAACAAAATTCATTTATCCTTATCCATTGTTCAATAATAACAAAATTTTAATTCGGCTGGTTAGATTGAATGAAATTGTCAGAACTCAACTCACATCAACATTTGTTTGTCAATGGACAGTGACAGCAATTGCCAGACGTGCCACCAGTCAGTGGCAATACCAACCAAGGCAATACCCAGTGTTTCATGCACAACACGCTCGCCGTTCGCCCGGCCAAAGAAAACACCTTTTTTTTGTTGAATTCACTCCTCTCGGAAAAGGCAAAGGGAACTAAGCCCTACAGCCGCGTCTTATTTCTCTTATTTCTTCAGTTTTGAAGTCAGTCTCAGTCAAAATAAAGTCATTTGTCATATACTTGGCGTATACAGAGTGTTGTTGGAGTCACGGTGTTGGAAAGCGCGCGGTAGCTGGTGGGATGCCGCTGGTTGATGTGTGGTGGCCGTGAAAGGAAAACCTCGAAATCTTAGGCCCGTATATTAATAAACCGTTCGCAAGATTGACATGGCCTCAAGTTGACGCTTGAGAATCTGTTGTATATGTTTTAACAGCATCAGAAAAAATGGTCTTGTGACTGAGATGCGATCTCAATCTCAAGAACCATTTATTAATACGGGCCTTAGAAGCAGCGTGTATTCAGACAGATAGATGAAAAAAACATAGAAAAACAATTGCAAGACAAAACGTCATAAAAAATATTATTATTAAATGCAATGCTGGCTTAGTGGCCAACATGCTCCTAAAATCCAAATATTAAAAGTAAAATAAACAATTATCGAACAGTTAGCAAAAGACAAACTTTGGTAACGGACCGAACATGAGACCTCCCAGAAGGGGACCTAACCTCCACGGCCCTTGCCAACCCACCATGCCCTGGGAATACATTGATAACCATTGCCATGGGCCAGTGCATGCATCTCTCGCTCGCTCGGCAATTTGTCGGTTACCCATTGGTCAACGTAATCGATAACAATACCGATGAAGTACGTAATCTAAGGAATACGTTTTGCCATTTAGACCTATTAGGTTAAGATAATTTTTGTGCCGGAGCTGTCGCGAATCGTCGCGATTGTTCTGTAAATAAATTGTATGTAATATAAAGAAATGCCAACTCAATAATTGGCAACACTGTGTTGTAGCTTCTTGGCGCCCTCTTTGATTGTCACTTTTGGTGAGTGTACATAAAGTTTGTAAGAAGTATCTTTAGTTCGATATTTAATATTAGTAAGTGATGTAATAATGTAAGTATCTGATAAGGGCAATCCTCGCCCGTCTGTACACGATGCAATCGTGAGACAACTTGTGATTCTAAGAATGATGATGAGTACGAGGTAATAATAATGCCTAAAGTACCTATGTAGGGTAGTCGTGCCGACATCGCCCACAGCGATGTGCGCAGGGCGACAGGATTGTTGAGTGTAAGTCTATCCGAGTCTCATGGTCTAGCTGTGAGTACGATGACGATAGAATCAACAGTGAAGGGTCAGTTGGTGTACACCTAATTCCCTCAATAACGTTCTACGGGACAAAGTTCCCCACCGGTAAGGTCACCATTGAGGTGGTGCGACCTTCATGATAAGGGTTTTGTACCCACTAAGAGTCTACGTAGCATTAGCTACGGTGCGACTCAGTGCCGGGGACACCACATACCGTGGTGTCTGCCCGGCATAGTTTCCCAACAGATAGCGAAGCAGACAATGTATAGAATATATAATCAATGGCAATAACTGAACAATAAGGAAGGGCTACCTGAGGAACAAGGAAGGGGCTGACACAGTAACCGTCCCAAGGAACCTAGGTGAGCAAATTTACATAACTATCATTAGTTACTATTCGCCACATATAGCTAATATGCCCCAAACCTTCCTTACACACATATGGAGAATATTAAGTTGTGGCGACAGGAGCTTCCAGAAGGATTGCTTAATGTTACAACATCATTGCCAAAGCCAACTTGTTGAGATGTACATTAGTCACATCTTATTCGGGATACATATTTAACCAACAAGTAAATTACCAGGGATCAGATAACTAAAATCATTTACATCTGATGATAGCGGCAAAATTGGCATATAGTTCAATATACACTATATTTCATTTAAAACAGTATTTAGCTGCTCATAAGCAAAGATTTCTGCAAAAACCCTTTTTAAATGCTCTTTACTGCAGCCTTCCACAAGCCTCCTCAGGATCCTGAATAACACGGAATGCAGAAAAATTTAATTCCTCGTTGTAATGTGTATTCATGCACCTCATTCTTGTGAAGCTGTGAAGACTGCAGCTTGTAAAATTCGAGCAACCGACTGACATTATCGCACGTACTGACATTATCGCAGTGGATTTCGCTAGGCAAACAAGCCACGACGGGATATGAATCTTCTTAAAAATGGAAGAAAGGTAGAGAAACATACGAAGACATAAATATAACCCTTACTTATAACCGCTCGTCTCTCACGTGATAGCTCCACGTCTATGGAGCCAGTGAAATCCACCCCGACCTTGTCAAATGGATGGCCAGTTCAAGTGGCCCGGTCAGAGCCCATAAGCTCCTTAGTAGTGGCCTTTTGCTTAAAACAAACTAACCATCTATGAATAATTTTCTTAATTACTGATGAGCCATTAACCAACCAAAAACTTTGGTTCCAATTAGATAAAAGAAGCTTTGGACCTGCATGCAAAAGTCTCACATGTTTACTTCTTATAAACAATGCCGTAATATAAGAGCTATTTACTGAAATGACAGGATGCTTCTGTGAATATGACACATTAGAATGATGCAGCCTGCCACCCACACGTAGGAGACCAGCTGTTCTACTGCTTTGGTTAACGATTGCATGATGCGGTAAGAAATAAATCGCCTGGTTATTTAATTAGATCAACTCTATATCAACATAATGACCGTAATTCAAAGATAAAAACTCATGAATGAACTTTTGGTACTGAATAAATAAATCTGGATTTTTAAGCAATTTTTTCCCGAATTCAAAACCTTGTAATGCAAAATTGAAAGATTCTCCTAGCTAGAGTGTCATTGACGTCTAACAATGGCATTTTTAATGGAAGTGCAACATCAAATCGGTCATCTCTTAACTGGACCGTGCTCTGGAATATAGACACGAAAGTTCTTGCTCAGAAGATCGTTCAGACAAAAACCTTACGTACAAATACAGTTTTCCAAAATTGAGCAATGGTTCTACCTACTTGAGACTCAGCAGAATTACAAGCAAAACCGTTTAGGCATACCTTATTATAGCTATGACCCGATTTAGGCAAACAGTTAGGCGGAAGCGAACCAGCAACGACAACACCAAGCATACTAATAAAATGCGGCTGCTCAACATGCAATTGCTTAGCATGTAGCTGCAGCACCAGCTTACGGCTCGCCTGATACTGCACCGTCGGTCTCTCGGTATGCTCACAGGCCGTTATTGGCAGAAGGACCTGAAAAAATACATCAGCGCCAATTAATAAATGTGACTCACTAGGGACGTTAAAACAAAAATGTTAAATGATTGGAATGAAGACTGGCAGGACACAAAGGCACATGGTAATTTCTCATCTGCTAATAAGTTAAAACTAAACTGGCTGTATGGACTTACATCCCTTTGCCTTCTCCGAGAGGAGTAAATAAAAGGGAAAGGAATGACATTTACAATATTTGTTTGCCATGGACTTATTATTTAAACAGGACTGATAACTATCAAAAGAATCATTTAGGAAAATGATCACTATGTCAACGCAATAAGGTATTAAATTGGATGCACCATACACAAAGGCAAATCCGAGCCGAGAGAGATAGAAATAACGGAGGCCGTGTGTCTCGTTCTTACATCTTGCCAGCAAAAAAAATGATTATGATCAACAGTTTTGGCTACTCAAAAATTCCATTGAAACACTTATATTTTTATGTTATTTTAACAATTATAAATAAACAAATAACATTCGCATTAATTTCTTTTCATATATTCTTAAATCAAACAGAAAACATACATTTTTATTTCGATTTTGTTATTTTTATGGTAACCCTGAAAAGCATGTCATGTCATGGCGGTTCGGTGTGATTTTGAATTTTCTTTGCATTAAAAGTTTTTTAAAGTATTTGTTATATTATAACAAGTAAAAGGAGTAAAATGGTGAAAAAGTGTTGCGTTTATACTTGCCCAAGTGAATCCTATAGTGGTTACAACATATCTTTCCACAGGTAAGCTAAAAATAATATTTTTGTAAATCAAAGAAGTAGGATGCCCATGAATTCTTGAAATGAGTCGAAATATGTGAAATATGTGTGATTGATTAGGGTCCTGACTGTTGTACTATTATTGCAGTTTCCCAAAAAATGAAGAAATGCGAAATAAATGGCTCACGCCGGCTAATGTCAAAACGCCAAAGTTTTTTGACAAATATTTTATTACAACATTTGTCCCAAGTAACAAATATATTGTGGTCACCCTATTAGACAGAGACAAACGGCCTCTACGTTACACATCCTGCTCGGCTCGTTTTTCAGCGGCGAGTACTCAGTCCTGTTTAAATAATAAGTCCATGTTGTTTGCTTTTCGTATCAAAATCTCTATCAAAATCGTTTCGGCTTTTTGGCGGGAACTCGGCGAGTGAAGTAGCATTTTTCTTTATAATTCTTATAATTTGTGCATTCTAACTTTTGAAGCTTAATAATGGCAGAATATTGTGCAGCAAACGTTAGTGATGGTGTACAAGTGAAGGGAAGTGTAAATTAAAGTGCGTAACGGAGCTTTCGGGTTCCCACAAGAAGCCGCCAAAATCTTTTGTAAAGCATTCTGCCACTTTACTGAAGAATGACTTGACCGTGACTAGACTCTGTATACGCCAAGTATACGACGAATTACTTGTTTTGACTGAGACTGACTTACAAACTGAAGAAATAAGAGAAATAAGACATGGCTGTTATGGGCTAGATCCCTTTGCCTTCTCCTAGAGGAGAGAATGAAACAAAAAAAAAAAATCAAAATCGTTTCGAACCGTAGACAGAGAACTCTGTCTACGTTACGTTTCGAACTCTTTTGAGCGATTTTTGTGTGTGTGGTGGGTGTGTGTCTGTCTACGTTTCGAACTCTTTTGAGCGATTTTTGTGTGTGTGGTGGGTGTGTGTACATTCATGCTAACAATTATTTTTCTTCAATTTCTAAAAGACACGATACAAAAGGAAAATGTCTATTGGATCTGTCTATGAAACTGCCTACCGAGGCGACTACAATCAAGTTAAAGTTAGAATTGACGAAAACAGATCTTTAGTGAAGACCCCCGATGCGGTAAAACATTTTTTTTAAGTTAAGAGACGCAAACACAGCTAAAGTAGTTCACTGTTGGACATTATGTACGCCTCAGTCAACTAATGATAATGAAGACAGACTGTTGGTTACCTACTCTTTCAGTGTAGACAGATGGGTGTCTCGAACATACTGAAAATCCGGTCAGTGACTAATAAAGCACGCTAAAATGTTTTGCACTGAGACCAAAACAAATATTAAGAAAAGTAAAAGGCAACCCCCAAAACTTAAATTTTTTTGGGAAAAATATAGATTGAACCCCGAAGGCTATACTACGACCGAAATCTTATCGATAGATAGCTTTCTCCTGATTGGTCTGCGTCTTCATTGGTGGGTTTGTGTGGTACTATGCTTTTTAATGAGATTGTGATATGTTTTATTGGAGCTGCTTACCAAATGTAAATTAAAAACAGTATCACAATAGCTTAAAAGAATCACATAATATATCTCCAGTTGCATATATTATCATCATCTCAGCCCATAAACATCCCACTGCAGGGATATAGGCCTTCCCTTTTATAATGAGGGAGTATGGGCTATAGTCCACCACACTGGCCCAATGCGGGTTGGGATGCGTATTATTTTTAGTTTCTGCCTTTAATTAAACCATATATTCTTCTTTGTCTTGTCTTTGTCTTTGATCTACATCAAAGAGTATTTCTATACAGGAAATTAGTCACTTTGTACAGCTACATCCATTCTTATGGATGCTATTTTTTGTCAACGTATGTAGCAGTTTGTAAAGAAAATTATATCGCCTCTTGTCTTATTTATTACAGAACAACCGTCTCCTTATTCATTGGGCTGCCTTGGGTGGCAATGAAAACCTTGTTGATTATTTAATAGACTCGGGATGTCCCATTGATGCTCTAGATGATACAAATTCTACACCACTGATATTAGCAGCTTCTGCTGGGAGGTACCAAGTTGTACGACTGTTGATCAGTAAAGGAGCAAATGTTAATCAGAAGACCAATCGTGGTCAGTCGCCGTTACATTATGCTTGCTCTAAAGGACATAAAGAGGTGAATATGGCTGTGTTTGATTTTATTAACCATTAGTATTCTTATATGTGAAAGAGAGGGCAGAAAAAAAGGAATGACGGTTACTCCACCGACAAGAGCGTAGCTCTTAAATTAAGAGAAGAAGTATTCTTATGAGTTTCAGAGAAGTAGCAAAACCATTAGAGCATACTATCCAAGAGGTGTTAAGTAAAAAAGATAAAGAGAATTCAAACACTAGAGTGATGAATTTTTATGGAAAGAGTGGCAGTAGACTGAAAGGAAGAATTGAGACCTTTGTCAGTGTGATGTGTTGTATGTCTCAAGATGATAGAATAGGGTAAACAAAGTAAAACAATAATACAATACTCTTTATTGCACAATTTTTAGTAAATTTTTAATGATTAATAGAACTCAACTAAGTGGAAAACTTGTAAGACAAGGAAAGAGTGATAGGCCAGCGGAAAAGTGTTGAATTTGTTAATTTGAACTCCAAATATACATAGAATAATATTTTGTGTAATTGCAAAAGATCACCTGATGTTAAGTGAAGATGTATCCACCTATTATTAAGATATTAAAGCATGATTGATTTGTACTGTTGGGCGTTAGGGGAGATGAGTGATACGACCGAAGGCTGGAATAACACTAGTTTATTAATAAGTAAGAGCTAAATACATGCATAAGTATGGTATGTATGTTTCTACATCACATCACCCTGGCAGATTGAAAAAAAAAAATACAAACGAAAGTATTTTTTGTTTTGTTTAGCATTAACAATATTCACGATTATACAGTTGGTTAATATAGTTTAAGTAAGTATAGCAAATACAAGGATACTTCTTATAATAATAGCTCAATATATTCTAATTGTTATATATTTATTTTACATACAAAATTAGTTTTGAAAAGAAGAATCATACTCGGTATGGTTTTGTGCGATTTTTGTGCACGATTTCTTCTTTTCCATTCCTTAATATTTTAACATTATAATCCAAGTCCTCTAACACTAGATATGGTCCTAAATAAACACATTGTAACTTATCACCTACGGGATTTTTCAATAACAAATAACTATTCTTATTATAATAAACCGGTTTAACATTAACATCATATCTTTCCTTACGTTTTATTTTATTTTCAATTAAATTATTTCTGGCGTCTCTCTGTGCCACTTCCAACCTATATTTTAATTCTAGCGGGTAGCTATTGTGGTTATACAAAGGACTTACAACGTTCTTACGGAAATTACTCGGAAGCATGCACAACTTACCGAACACTAACTCGTGTGGTGTATAGTTCGTCTCTGAGTGCACCGTGTTATTATATGCGAAGCACCAGTATGGCAACCAGCTGCTCCACGAGTTCGCCTGATTTTCGCAGTTGATCCTTAAATATGCCCCCATTGTTTTGTGCGAGTTTTCTAAGGCTCCTATAGATTCATGGTGGTACGCCGTGGAGGTTAAATGTTTAATTTTTAATAGTTCACAAACCTCTTTCATGGTGCTGGCGATAAACTCAGATCCACGATCCGTAGCTATTTCTTGCGGAATACCGAAACGTAAAATGAAGTTTTCAACCAATGCTCGCGCGACACTTACCGCATCTTTTGAATGCAATGGATACGCCTCTATGAATTTAGATAGATCGCACTGTAATGTGAGCACATAGCAACAGCTGTTTGCATCCTTTGGTAGAGGCCCGACAATGTCAAGGTAAACTTTTTCAAATGAAGAATTGGCAGTGGTTGTAATAGTCATAGGCTGTTTGGTATTAAGTGAGTATTTTTGTTTTTGGCACTTATCACATTTTGACACAAAATCCTTAACATCCTTCTCCATACACGGCCAGAAATAATATCGTTTGATGTTATTCAACATTCGCCTGACCCCTACGTGGCCACTGGTAGGTAGCAAGTGAAAGTCGTTTATGATAACGCGTCTATCATCCAAATTGTCTATTCTTTGTACATTATTTACTATGCATATTCGTGGTCCGGACCAACAATCATAATTATTTATTTCTTGAATAAGCCCAGCTATAACTTCCTTACTTTTATCATTGCGTATTATATATAATTCGTTAACCTTTATCTTCTTACATAATTCAACCAAATCTCTCACTAAAACGTCTCGCGTTATTAATGATCGAGATTTTGGATTTAAATAAATTATTGACTTGCTGGGTACATAAATGAAATATTCTGACCTTTCTTTTACAAAGTTATCTCTTTCAATTCTACTATATTCTCTAATTGTTACTAAGGATAGTTCAGTAAAATTCCTCGGTTTTTTAATTATTTCCACAACTCTCGGGTGATCAGTCCTTGAGCTAGTGGGAACATTAATCGTCGAGGCACTTGTACCGTCCTTACTCACATTACATTCTTGCATTCTTCGCCTTTGCGCTCGCGTCATTACATTCATTACGCGCTCATTCATATTTTTTAGATCCTGTGACGTCATGCTAATACGAGACAATGCGTCTGCAGCCACATTGTTGCATCCTTTCAAATACTCAACTGTAAAAGAATATTCCTCTAATTGTAACCTAAATTTTAACAACCTACTTGAAGGATCTCTCATACCGAACAAATATACTAGTGGTCGATGATCGGTTTGTATCTTAAACTGTCTTCCGTATAAATAAGGGCGGAAATACTTAACACTCCATACTATTGCTAAGAGTTCCTTCTCAATAGTAGGGTAATTCATTTCCGCCTTATTTAAACTTCGACTGGCATAAGCGACAGGTCGACCGTCCCCATTACATAGTACCGCGCCTATGGCGATTCCCGATGCGTCCGTTTGTAGGATAAATTCATTATTCTCAGCAAAATTTGGGTATTGTAGGACTGGTGCCTTAGTCAGAGCTGTCTTAAGAAATTGGAAGGAATTTTCACAGTCCTGTGTCCATACAAATGGTACATTTTTGCAGCATAATCTATTGAGTGGAAATGCTTTTTCTGCAAATTTAGTAATAAACTTCCTGTAATAGTTTGCGAAAGCCACAAATCGCTTTACCTCGTCTGTAGTCTGAGGTCGCGGGTACGTTTCCAGGACTTTGGTTTTTCCAGGATCAGGTGATATGCCTTTTTCAGATACGACATGACCCAGGTATAGTATCTGTTTTTGTAGGAATTGGCACTTAGCGGGATTTAATTTTAAATTAGTTTTACGTAGCCTACCGAATATATCTAATAAATTTTGATTGTGGCTATCTAATGACCTTCCAAATACGACAAGGTCATCTTGGTAGACCAGACATTTTGTACAGTTGAGGCCAGACATTGCTACCGTCATCATTCTTGAGAATGCATTAGGGCTGGTCTTCAGCCCCATCGGCATGCGTGTCATTTGGTACTGATTTTGACTAGTTGTGAAGGCAGTATACGGTCTACTCGATTTTTCTAGTTGAACCTGAAAAAATCCCTGATAGAGATCTAAATGTGAGAAGTAGATCGCTCCAGATAAGGAATCGAGAATGTCAGCGATATTAGGTAGTGGGAATTTATCTTCCTGTATTTGATTATTCAACTTCCTATAATCTATTACGATGCGCCATTTTTTCTCGCCCGTGGAATCGCATTTTTTCGGTACTAGTAACAATGGACTTGACCATGCACTCCTTGATTCCTCAACTATACCGTCCGCTAGCATTCCCTGAATTTGTCTATTTATTTCTATTTTTTGTGAGTGAGGCAGTCTGTATGGTCTAACATAAGTAGGTGAACTATGCGGTTTTAATAAAATAGACTGTTGACACACGGAAGTAATAGACAACTTATCCCCTGGTAGATGGAATACATCTGGGTACTTCGCACAAATATTTTCAATAGATTTCCTTTCTTCAGTATTTAAATTATCTAATTTTAGTAATGAAAACAACGATTTTACCCTATCAGCATTTATTTTTGGCTTACTAAATTGACATATAAAATAATCTTTTAATTTCGTACTCTTTACATTAAAATAGCTCAACGTAACATCAGTATCTCTAGTATTTAATACCTTAATAGGTATTTTCCCATTTTCTGGTCTTGCTATGACATTTGCCACAAATATCCCTTCACACAATTCCTGATTGCTAATTACGCAATCCTCTGTGGCATTTGTGTTAATATAATGCACTGACTCGCAACGCGCAGGGATTGTCAAATATGAATTATTTCCTGGCTGCGAATAAGAAAAGTTCAGTTTAATCGATTTCTTTAACTGTGTGAATAACTCTAAGGTGTTTAATTCATAATTTAAAATAGCTCTATAACTTTTGAGAAAATCTTGCCCTAAAATTCCGTGTCTTGTGCATGGCAAATTCCTAAACAAATAAAATTTATGTTCAAATTCCAATCCATTATAATTCAACACAAGATAAACATAACCTTCCGAATAAACATCTCCACCTATTCCTTTGACGCTCACTTGCTTTTTATGGTATGGTATTCGTAAACTATGTACGTATTCGTATTTGATTGCTGACAGTGAAGCCCCGGTATCAATTAACCAATTGCATTTATTGTGACCTATGTTTAATGTAACTTGATTTAAGCTGTTACATGAATAAATGAAGTCAGGCTCGAAAAAAATGATTCAGCGAATCGATCGGAAGATCTGTCGATTCCTTATTTGGATTGTCCGTTGTATCCGCAGAAATAAAATTGATGTTTCTATGGGCCGATCCGTGACCGCTATTTCTGTTGTTTCTTCCTCGAGTATTACAACCACGACCAAAACCTGTATAATAGTTACCTCTTGGGCTCGGTCCCTGATTTGACTGTGGAGGACGCCTGTAATACTGCTGACCTTGACCTCTTACGTGATTTGGACCCCAACGTCCTCGATACAGGCTTCTGCGTCCTCTCGCGCACCTGTTCGAATAGTACCTGTTATGATAATTATGTTGTGACATGCCCACGAACTCTGCTGAGCTGGACGTGTTCACTTCTTCATCCTGAGCAGCCTGAATTGCATCCGTTATGGATCTGAAATCACGAGCTGCAATAATCGTACTAAGGCGACGATTTCGCAGACCGTCGGCGAATCGCTTAATAGCGAATTTTTCGTTAATTGGCTTTAAAATACCGTATTTTTCCGTATCGCCGTCGGCTTGCGAGATCGTTAAGTCTACAAATAATTCCGAAATGTCCTTCCCATAATCACAAATAGATTTATCGTTCTGTTTCATATGCTGTAATTTTGTTAGTAATGCTGTAGCAGCTTTTTGCGGCAACAACAATTTTCGCATATCTTTCAATAACTCGTCTACACTATCGTATTTAGATGCTAATTTCAATTTTGCTGTCTGTGATAATCTATTTTTTAAAACAAATAGAATTAATTTAGTTTTACAGTCGGCCTTGGTTAGCACAGAATTATAATAGTCAATGCTTTCTATTAACTGCTTAGTATTGGCATCATCATCAGTCATAAGCGGCAACAGGCTTAAGGCTGTTTTCAAGTTGAATGTTTCATCCATTTTTGTAACGTATTGCTCACCTTCGCTATCAATAATATTATCACCACTGCTTTGGGCGCTATCTTCTTTAGTCAGTGACAAAATTTTACCATATAAATCTTCTATTTGGCCAGTGATTTTACTTATTAATGCAAGTTCCTGACCAGAAATATTCCCTTGAGTTGTCTGGTTTTTTAAAATTTTACTATATTCAATAAACCTTTTATAAATATTATTAGCATCACTAAGTTTTTCCACTAATATGCTACCCTTCCTGCGACTTGGCCCAATTTTCACTAAATACGCTTTAACATTTTCCAAATCTTTTAACAAAATCAACAAGGTTTCGGCCATATTATTTAATAGCCATAATTACAAAGTGATTATATTTTGACTTACCGCTAAAAGTTTCCTATATCAAAAAAAATAAACGTAATAATAAATGGTTTTTATAATTATAAGTAATTTCTAAAATGTATATTGTTCTTTATCTTCGTTCTAGCAATAGATCCGACTATCTAACCGAAAGTCCGACACAAAGGTCTGATTAGTTATCACACTCTCGTAAAAACTTGAATTTAGTTTTTCTCTTTTTTTTTTTATATACTTATCACTTCAACTTCACCACGATACCGCACTATTACGACACCACGGATAATCCACATAATAGTCTCGTTAAACGGTAGTATTCCCCTGCAAATTCCTCAACTGTAGCATACTGGAGTGCGTACGACGCTCTATCTTCTTGTTGAAGCATTTGTTGATGTATCTTACACCAAGGATCATCGCTATAAGGCCGCTGGCTATCAAAAGCAGGAATAAATACCAATTCATGCTGCCAATTTGTACCATAATATTTTTGGTATGTTGATCCACCTTATTTTCATATCCAACTTGTGTAATGATCTCTTTATAGCTCGTTTCTGGCTCCTGAACTGAACTTGAAGAACCCATTTTGTTTTATAATTCGGGAACTGAAGAACTTTAAGCAGGTTTATATTTTCCACTTACTTAATTTACGTAGCTACTATTACAAACAAATAAATGTAAATTGTATTGCATAATTTCAAAGTTCGAAGAGCACTCGCGGCGATTCGATATGTTGTTGACGGACAACGACACCAAATATGGCATGGGTCGCCATGTACTGTTGGGCGTTAGGGGAGATGAGTGATACGACCGAAGGCTGGAATAACACTAGTTTATTAATAAGTAAGAGCTAAATACATGCATAAGTATGGTATGTATGTTTCTACATCACAGATTTATAGTGCTATCCCATTGTGCATAAAAAAAATGTATGTCCATCAGAATGGTCGATGACTACTCATATTTAACTTAGGAATAGTTTTAGAAGGGTGCTACCTACCTGCTACTATTTGTTACCAATACGTTAGATTGCTACCTATGCATCCCGACGTCAGGATGGCTGGTCACTTATCCAGTGAATACAAATGTTGCTACTAGATTTCTACCTTTTTATTGTATCGATTTGGATCACATAGCTTCTAAGAAAAAAGTTATTATCACTAACCAATTCGAAGCCTTCAAACGCCTGTAGAATTAAATGAGCAAATTCAACTTCAAATAACATAATGGGTCTTTTATGAGCAGGCGCTACTTGATAGACTTGACTTTGAAAGTCATGTTAATAATTTACAGATGTGCAAAGCAGCTTATTGAAGAACCTATAGACCCATATCATATAAAGGTCGGGGGAAATCGCTGCTGGATACAGGCCACTTCCAACCAGTCGCTCTAGAAATAATGGGGGAGGCCTATGTTCAGCAGTGGACGTCCTATGGCTGATATCATGGTGATAAGTGATAACACATTGTTTGTAGGTATTAGACTAGAAGCCTCATAAGAATGCTCAAGATAACAATGAGCTGTGAAGAGGGCGATGTCTGCATTTCTCTGCGAGATCGAACCGGAAACGAGGAATTCTTTAGAAGAACGAAAGTCATTGACATAGCCCAGTGGATTTTATTGTGTCTTTTTTTATGGAAAGGAAATTGTTTTAATTACAAGTGGGTATTCTTAATGTTAATTTATCTTAACTGTAAGCTGTATTTATCTATAAGTAATTGTGCATCCTAATTAGGTATGGTATTTAATGATTGAATCTTATTTAGGTAATTGTAAGCTACATGTTTACTTCTATTTACGTAATAAAACGGCGCGCGACAGCATTACACTTGGAGGCACACAGAACATTAGATAGGTTAAGATAATTTATGTAATGATAACAGACTGTAATTAAAAGTAATAATAAAAGTAATTAGTTATTTGTATATCTATTTGTTATAGGTAGCAAAGTTGTTGATAAACAATGAAGCCAACATCAATGATATTGATGTGTTGGGTGCAACACCAATGCATAGAGCAGCAGCCCAGGGAAGGAGTGATATAGTGGAATTGCTGTTAGGCAGTTCACATATAAAAGTTGATGTCAATGACTGTACTGGCTCAACACCATTGTTAGTATTTACCTACTTTTTTACTTTTTTATTTTGCATATTTCAATTAAAAAAAATCATTTTGGGTTTTTGGCAATCCTTTGCATTTTACCAGTGTCAAGTGCTAGTAGTCCGGGTCCTCTTGCAAGCTATTGTATGGAGACCCTGCAGATTGTGACCAAAGCATGAAACTTGGTACGGTTGCAGCCTAGGTCAAATTGAGCAGATTAAGCCCTGGCCCCACCAGATCCGGCCACGGGTGGGGGAGGGGGGGGTGGTTGAAGACCGCTCACGCCGCTCCGCGAACAAAAAATTCTGACGCCTCGAGACTACATACGAGACCGTGTTTGGTGTCATTTTCGGATAAATTGGGGATGAGGAATTCATATTTGAAGTTTTCGTAATACCTCTCCCTACAAAAAAAATTTTTTTTTGAAGGAAACGTGAAAGTTAGAAGTATTATATTTCTGTTTGAATAAGCGTAACTATAAAATTGGTAAGTTATCATACAAACAAAAAATACTGATTTATAATATGACTACTCTAGTTTGTAAAAATATATAATTTATATATATTTATTATATAAATGAGACCAGAAAAAAATCCAAAGCGTCGCGCGGCGTAGAGGTCGAACGAGAGTTGTTGAAGTCCGCTCGGCCAACCAAAAATTCGAACGCCTCCTGATTTTGTGCCAGACCGTGTTTAATTTCTTTTTCTTAAATATTAAGGGTGAGGCATTACTATTTGAAGTTTGCCTTTTAATACAGTAAATTGACATTTTAATAGGAAAAGGTGTAAGTTAGATGAATTATTTTTTATTTGAATAAGTGTAACTTTAAAATTGGTTACTATTGGTAATCATAAAAAAAATAATTTATAGTATTACTTTTCTTGTTTAAAATAAAAATATAATTTAAATATAATTATTACATAAATGATTCCAGAGAAAAGTACGAAACGCTACGCGGCGGGGAAATCAAAAGGCGCGACACACTAAATGGTTTAAAATTGTATCCTGTTCTGGTTAATTTTAAATTGATTTTAAAATATTTTTATATATGATAAATAATCATAATATTAATTATCATTGTATAGATTATAATATTACAGTAGGAATACTTAAAACATTATACAACAGCAGTACTAAATAACAGAAACACACATATTCATACATGTATCTTTATTCCCTATGTCTGCCACTGCACAAACACAGTTCAGTGCAATTCAGCCCTTGTTTTTTACAACTGCATCTATTACTGCACTCCTGTTTGCATTTGCAGCGTACAAGCTCTAAACAAGCACGCGCAGCAACAGGTGCAGTTGTCCAGTGTGGCACCCAGATACTGTCAACAGTCTTCCAGCCCCAGTCTTTAGGACTTGGTAAATTTTGATGAGCTACCGTTTGCCCCCACACAAACACTCCTTGATATACAGCCCTTTTCAAATGCTGGTGGAGAGCATCTGCAGTTGGTGGAATGTGCTCCAACTGTCGGTCCTTTTTCGTGAATAAATGTTTTCTGCATTCGTTGACTTTTTCAAATTTACTGGATCTAAAATTACAGATGTGAGCGCTTTTAATTATATTCTATTGAGTAAGTTCTGAAATAAATAAAAAAGATCAAAAAGGGATTTACCTATCGTAAAGAGCTACCACGTACTTTGGTATAATAGAAATACATTGATCGTCTATTTGTCTTGACGACGTCAGCACTTGGAAAGCACTTGTCACCTCCGGGTAGGCTTTCCAAGCTTCGAAAGCAGTTTTTTTACCTCTGCCATGGAATGCCGATACTGTGTCGCACGCATCCAGTAAATGCGTCAAACAGCGGCAGTACATTCGCCTTGGCTGGTCTTAAAAAATTTTAAAGTAAGATTAAGATGTAAGTATTAATGTTATCAATTAAAATACAGTTAGTGTATTATAAACAAACTTTAACCTAATGCGGATGCGATTGCATGACATGAGATAAATTGATGTTTATTTCCAGTTCCAAGGTGGACGTAAAGCTTCTCCAGCTGAGGATATTTGAACACACAAGGAACTAAACATCACAGATGGTGACCTTGTGCTTAGCAACAAAGAAAGAGCTAAACCTATTTTACAGCTGTGTAACCACGAAGAAGCTGACACGCGTATTATGGTTCACGTCGCCGATGCTGTTGCACAGGGACACACCTATATATTAATAAGATCTGTCGACACTGACGTTATAGTTTTAGCAGTATCTTGTGTGTTCAAATATCCTCAGCTGGAGAAGCTTTACGTCCACCTTGGAACTGGAAATAAACATCAATTTATCTCATGTCATGCAATCGCATCCGCATTAGGTTAAAGTTTGTTTATAATACACTAACTGTATTTTAATTGATAACATTAATACTTACATCTTAATCTTACATTAAAATTTTTTAAGACCAGCCAAGGCGAATGTACTGCCGCTGTTTGATGCATTTACTGGATGCGTGCGACACAGTATCGGCATTCCCTGGCAGAGGTAAAAAAACTGCTTTCGAAGCTTAGAAAGCCTACCCGGAGGTGACAAGTGCTTTCCAAGTGCTGACGTCGTCAAGACAAATAGACGATCAATGTATTTCTATTATACAAAAGTACGTGGTAGCTCTTTACGATAGGTAAATCCCTTTTTGATCTTTTTTATTTATTTCAGAACTTACTCAATAGAATATAATTAAAAGCGCTCACATCTGTAATTTTAGATCCAGTAAATTTGAAAAAGTCAACGAATGCAGAAAACATTTATTCACGAAAAAGGACCGACAGTTGGAGCACATTCCACCAACTGCAGATGCTCTCCACCAGCATTTGAAAAGGGCTGTATATCAAGGAGTGTTTGTGTGGGGGCAAACGGTAGCTCATCAAAATTTACCAAGTCCTAAAGACTGGGGCTGGAAGACTGTTGACAGTATCTGGGTGCCACACTGGACAACTGCACCTGTTGCTGCGCGTGATTGTTTAGAGCTTGTACGCTGCAAATGCAAACAGGAGTGCAGTAATAGATGCAGTTGTAAAAAACAAGGGCTGAATTGCACTGAACTGTGTTTGTGCAGTGGCAGACATAGGGAATAAAGATACATGTATGAATATGTGTGTTTCTGTTATTTAGTACTGCTGTTGTATAATGTTTTAAGTATTCCTACTGTAATATTATAATCTATACAATGATAATTAATATTATGATTATTTATCATATATAAAAATATTTTAAAATCAATTTAAAATTAACCAGAACAGGATACAATTTTAAACCATTTAGTGTGTCGCGCCTTTTGATTTCCCCGCCGCGTAGCGTTTCGTACTTTTCTCCGGAATCATTTATGTAATAATTATATTTAAATTATATTTTTATTTTAAACAAGAAAAGTAATACTATAAATTTTTTTTTTTTATGATTACCAATACTAACCAATTTTAAAGTTACACTTATTCAAATAAAAAATAATTCATCTAACTTACACCTTTTCCTATTAAAATGTCAATTTACTGTATTAAAAGGCAAACTTCAAATAGTAATGCCTCACCCTTAATATTTAAGAAAAAGAAATTAAACACGGTCTGGCACAAAATCAGGAGGCGTTCGAATTTTTGGTTGGCCGAGCGGACTTCAACAACTCTCGTTCGACCTCTACGCCGCGCGACGCTTTGGTTTTTTTCTGGTCTCATTTATATAATAAATATATATAAATTATATATTTTTACAAACTAGAGTAGTCATATTATAAATCAGTATTTTTTGTTTGTATGATAACTTACCAATTTTATAGTTACGCTTATTCAAACAGAAATATAATACTTCTAACTTTCACGTTTCCTTCAAAAAAAAATTTTTTTTGTAGCGAGAGGTATTACGAAAACTTCAAATATGAATTCCTCATCCCCAATTTATACGAAAATGACACCAAACACGGTCTCGTATGTAGTCTCGGTATTACGAAAACTTCAAATATGAATTCCTCATCCCCAATTTATACGAAAATGACACCAAACACGGTCTCGTATGTAGTCTCGAGGCGTCAGAATTTTTTGTTTGCGGAGCGGCGTGAGCGGTCTTCAACCACCCCCCCCTCCCCCACCCGTGGCCGGATCTGGTGGGGCCAGGGCTTAATCTGCTCAATTTGACCTAGGCTATACCTGTACCAAGTTTCATGCTTTGGTCACAATCTGCAGGGTTCATCGCAATAGGACCCGGACTAAACTATTCTAAAAGACCTAGAAAAATATTCATATCAAATGGAACTGAATTATTATACAGAAATAATTGCATCCTGATGTCACAATGCCCTCTTTCATTGCTAATAAGTTGGTGCTACAGGGTGTATTTTAACTTGAATCTATCACTTACTCACTAACACCAACTCAATTAGTACATTAAAAGAGTTGTATGACAAAAGAAAATTTGAAAAAATAATCGTACCAGCATTAATCAGCGCGCTATCGTCGCTATTGTTTGTAGTATAATAATATAAAGCACACCGTTAGTATAGAAATGAGAAAATTTTGGTACATACGTAGCTTAAAACGCGGCTGCACGACGACCGTAACACTTCCAGTACGTTCACATTTTTTTTATGCACAATGGGTTGGTACTAGACCTCAATCACACCTAATGTTAAGTGAAGATGAGGTCGAAGGTCTTCCACCTTCGAACCTTTTTCCCAAACAGTTTCACTACAGATAAAAGGAGAAAAAAGTTTCGAACCGCATGAAGGTAGTGTGCTATGTAGCCATAGTTGTACTCGTAGTTGTAGCCACGAACGGTAGACTATCTTTTGTTTTTGGCACAGAGCTATCCACGTACGATAAAGTGGAGGTATATGTGTAAAAGCTTTTTCTTTTATGCACAACGGGTTGGTAGGTACTTGACCTCAATCACACCTGATGTTAAGTGAAGATGAGGTCGAAGGTGGAAGCGTACTGACCCGGAAACCCCAACACATTTGGGGGACTGGCTATCTTATCTCTGACAACCGGAACACAACAATGCTATTAACATTGCTACTTGGCGACAGATTTAGATAAGATGGCGGTAGCTAGTCAGGCGGACATTTAAAATGCCCTACCACTAACCAAACAGAGTACTTAAACATGTACCCCGCAGGGGATACCCGCTACCTCCGAATCGTAAACCCAATGTTGCTTGTATTGAGCCAGGAGGCGGTTGATACATGTCCAATAGCTCCCGCGGCCATCTACTGGTAGTTTTACGGTCGTCCTGCTGTCGACTGTACCTAGCTTAGGTACGTAGGCAATGCGATGGATCAAGGATAAAAGAGATCATTCTGAGAAGTATTATTATTACGAACGCGTTGTAATTTTTTTTTCTGCAAATGGTCCTCCCATTATTCCCGCTAAGTTCCAGAACCGGACTATTGTTACCTATTGTAGACAATTGGACTACAATAATTATTGTTTTTATATTATACTTCTAATAATATTATTTTATACTTCTAATAAGGAGTAGAAGTCTTCTGGGATAGGATAATTTTGATGTATGATTTTGTGTATTTTTGTCGGTACAAAAGTGAAGAAGTGATCGCACTTCACGCAGGTTGGCATCGACTTAAGTGTGTAGTTATTGCATACATACTACAAATGCAAAGTTTCTCTTAACCTGATTTAGCTATTACTTTAAAGATAAGGGTAATAATTTTTCTCATATTATTTCAGACATCTTGCATGTGAAGAAGACAGAGAAGCAGTGGCATGTATGTTGGTTAAAGCAGGGGCTAGGATTGATTCTTCCAATAAAGACAAGAAAACGCCTGTTGATATGTGCTCAGTAAAGTTGAGAAATACTTTAGCATCTTTGCTAGAATAAATCCATATTTTAATAACTAGATTTATTGATTGTTTTATTTGGAGATAGAACCCATCCACAGAGTATCATAATTATTCATAATGTAAACCCACTTTGAAGTTGTCCTTGTCTTGTTTTCTATGCTTCACGACACTCTTCCACATAATTATTAGACTAAAAATTAATGATCAAATTTTAATAACACGTTTAGAAGTTGCAGAAGCTTTTGAGAAATTCTTTACCAACATTCCAATTTCGACCACCAATTCTCGTAATTCATGTCCTACACTCGCTGAATCGCTACTTAAACAAAATGTGGGAATTTGTAATTCTCATTTTAAATTTCATCGTATAAGTCCTGTAAAGCATTTAGATCTCTAGACAAGAAAAAGACTGTCGACCTTTACGGCTTATCAGTAAAAATTATTAGTGCCATAGACACTTAGCTTGTATTTTTAATAAATGTATTTATGATGGCATATTTCCTGATTTGATGAAACACAGTAAACTTATACCTTTATTTAAAGCCGGTAGTACAACAGACCCCTCTAATTTTAGACCTATATCAATACTACCGACTCTCAGTAAAATCTTTGAAAAAATTGTATTAATTCAGTTATCGGTTTATTTTTATAGTGACGATTTTGTCACTACAATTCGGTTTTACTAAGGGCCGCTCGACAACCGACGCGGGTGACGAGCTCTTACATGTTTTTGAAGCTTGGGAAAATTCTCGGGATACAATAGGGGTATGTATGTGAAAATCTATACACTTTCTACCATAGCGATCAAACTACTGGACCGATTATGATAAATGAGGTGTCGTTGAATTAATTATAGAGTCACGAGTGTCATAGGCTATGGTAAATACGATATGGTACCATGTTGATTCGAAATGTAAAAATCCACCACGGCATTTCTTATAATTGAGGATAATTCTGAACTACTGATCTGATTTGAACATAAGAAGTGTCATTGGACTCCTCTTGATCCATTGAGTAATTATTCTAGGCCCTAAAGTATAATAATATAGGCGTACCTATCTAGTATATAATTAATTTTTTTATTTTTGTTTTTTCTTGGGAAAACCAATAGCTGTTTTACAAATTATCACTTAAACTATAAAAACTGAAAGCGAATTAAAGGTTTCCACTGATAGAATCCTCTGATCCATCTGTTTTCTAGTATTCTATCTTTAGATTCAATAGCGTCAGCCCTGCAGCCCTTGATGAACAAGCTGGAGTAAATTTTATAGCGCGGAAAGCAAGGGTTGCAATGATGAGCAAGCTTGAAGCCCGAGAGAAAGGTAGCTTGAGGCCATCATAGAGCTGCTGGCCACAGTCAGTCAGTGCAGTCATTGCGGTCCAAGGTATGTATACCTTATTCATATAGTGCTTTACCCAAACAATGCGAGTACTTACCTAATTTAAATAAAACCCGCTTAGCACAGAAATAATTTATTTATGTTACTAAAATTCAGAACAGCCTTTCCAAGTTTTTGCAAAAAAAATGTCAGTGGTGTCAATTCTGATGTACAACGAACTAACTAAATTTAAAGCAGATACATCCTTTTCTAACACTATTAACATGAAAGGGACGACTATAAATTAAGTCCTGTCAAATTAAGTTAAGAGCTGTCAAAACAAGTCGCTCCATAGTATTTTAATCCTGACGTCGCTAGGTGTACACCTAATATTGATAAAGAAGTGCTTGTTTTGATCCTTTTACTTAATTTGACAGGACTTAATTATATGTCGTCCTTATCATGTATTAGTGGTTAGAAAAGGATACATATAATTTAAATTTAGTTTAGTTCGTTGTACATCCGAATCGACACCAATGTTCACCTTTTTTTTTTTTTTAATAATGTTCGCCCTTTGATAGGCAGGCCAAGGAGCAAAGCCATACAGCCTCTTCTTCAGTAATTTATGTCTTCCAGTATTTGTTAAATGTTACGTCTTCAGTCTTCTTTCTTCTATGATTTTTATTCTTTCTCATCTGTTTCAACTTGTTTATTTCCAGGATCCAGTTCTATTCTTCATATCAGTCATAGTCAAACTTAGAGCGTAAGTCAAGTCATAGTTCGTTGAATCATTACATGATTGAACAATAGCTTATTCATTTGTGAGATTGAATGTCAAAACTTTGTCAAGGGTCAATGGTACAAATTATTGGGGGTAATCTGTGGTTTCAGGTCAACAGCAAACAGCTGTTTATTTAGATTTCTTTAACAGTATTCAATATAAATTTGTACAAAGGGATAAAAGTCAAAGTATTTTTGAGTAAGTCTTCTAAGGAGCGTGGGACGAGATCGGGTTGCCCATATATTTCAATCAGTCCATCCATCAGCACAAGGCGCTGAATGCCGAAAGACGGACATTCAAAAAAGATGTGAGACATTGTTTCCTCATCATAACCACAATGAGTGCATTGAGGGCTATTGACCATTCGCATACGGCAGAGATGATAATTTAAACGACAATGACCAAATCTGAGTCGGCAGATAGTGGAATAGAATCTTCTATTAATAAAAGATTGGCTTCTGCAAAACCAAGGCATTGTGTTGATGGGAACATTCAAAGCAGCGTACCAACAACCATTATTA
Organism: Oegoconia quadripuncta; assembly: GCA_949316235.1. Taxonomy (NCBI): domain Eukaryota; kingdom Metazoa; phylum Arthropoda; class Insecta; order Lepidoptera; family Autostichidae; genus Oegoconia; species Oegoconia quadripuncta. The sequence continues at coordinate 11,998,537 of OX438749.1, forward strand.
TTTATCTGAACTGCGTGATTCCAGTGTTTCCTCCAGTTAATCAGCATTCTTTCTCTGAGTAAGTTTGTGACGTCAGTGTAAGGCAAAGAAACCTTGAATGCATTATGTTGAGAGTTGGAGTTCGAGATGGCTTGAGCTAAGCTATCCGCCTTCTCATTTCCTGACACCCCTTTGTGAGATGGAACCCAAACAAAATCTACTCTAATCTGTTCATCATTAAACAGTTGACACCATAGTTGCTTAATAGCATAAATAAGGTAATTAGTGTCTGCGGACATTTTGTTATTTTCCAAAGCTTTCAAAACACTCATGCTGTCACTAACCACCAGCCAGTTACGACAACCCTGATTGCGATTTTTAATATGTTGTAATGCAGAAAGAATAGCAACAGCTTCTGCTGTATAAATGCTAGAATGGCCATTTATTTTATAACCAATGCCCAAGTTTGAGTAACTATCATACAATGCAAATGCAACACTGGATTGATTTTTGGAACCATCAGTATATATAAATCTGAAACCACTCCAAGTGCTCAACTTCTCATAGACCTCTTCTTTCGTGGTTAAGTCATTGTCTATGTCTATTTTGATTGATGGATATTTGCTGTTATAGGAACCTTCATAACAGGATAGAGAATCATTTCTATGTATATCAAGGGATTTAAGAAACTGTGTGAAATTAGTAAAGTCATTGACAATGTATAATGGCTTATGAAATAGAGGTGAGTTTGCAAGGTTAACAAACAAATTATTATTCTTAATGGAATACAATTTCAGAAGAAACCTTTCCTTTAGATATGTAAACCTTACACTGATGGGAGGTAAATTGCATTCAACTTGCATGGTGTTGATTGGAGTAGTTTTGAAGGCACCAGATATTAAACGAAGACATTTATTTTGGACTTTTTCTAATATGTCCACCAGTTTATTATCTGCAGCAAAACAAAAGAAACCATATTCAAAATGACTCCTTATTAAAGACTTATACAGAAGCAGCAATATTTTAGGGTCAGCACCCCAGTAAGTTCGAGACAAAGACTTCAATAAGTTGAAGGCTTTATTGGCTCTATAAGTTATCATATCAATATATTTTTTCCAGGAAAGGTTGTGACAAAAGGCCACACCTAAGAATTTTGTCTCCAATGAAACAGGTAAAGGAATTTTATTATAATAAACAATAGGCAAAGTGGCAGCATTGTGTTTACCAAAGACAACAACCTTACATTTACCTGGATTAACATCCAGATTCAGATAAGAAAAATAATTATAAAGCTGTTTCAAAGCTGTATTAATAGTATTGGTTATTAAATTAATATTATTTCCTGCAAGATAAACTACCAAATCATCAGCAAATTGTAAATTCTTGACATCTGATAATATCAAGTTTAATCGACGAATATACAAAATGAATAACAATGGTGACAATATTCCACCTTGACAGACCCCCATGGAACTTAATCTTGGTCCATAAAGATTTCCATTGTACTTAACAAATACTTTTCTTTCCGATAAAAATTTTAAAACCCAATTAACCAATTTTTCAGGAAGGCCAACGGACAACAACTCCTTACTGAGAATGTGAACATTTACTCCATTGAAAGCACCACTGATATCGAAGAAGACAGACATCATGAGGTTATTTTTCGCCAAGCTGGTTCTAACATCTAAATGCAGTTGGCAAACACTTTCTCGAGCTGAACGGCCTTTTCTAAATCCAAGCTGATTATGAGGTAAAATATGATGCTTTTCTACGTAAAACTCAATACGTTGTTTCAGGAGTTGTTCAAATATTTTACCAACGCAAGATGTGAGAGCCACTGGACGATAAGAATTAGGATCTTCTCTTGGCTTCTCTGGTTTTAGGATGGGTATTAAACAATCAGTTTTCCAGTCCATGGGTATGTCATTATTCATCCAAAGAGAGTTCAATATTAATAGAAAAGACATCATGGCTTTTTTGCTCAAATTTTTAAGCATCTTATAGGGGATACCATCTAGTCCAAAAGCAGTGTCTCTTCTTGAGGATATAGCTGATTGCAGCTCTTGAAGAGAAAAGGGTTCTAAGAGATAATCATTACTATCTGAAGAGCGACTAGAAGAACTGGCAGATAAATTATAATTATTTTGTACAGAATCAGGAGTATATTTTTGAAGAAAATCTAAAACCCAATCATTGTTACCTGAATCTTTTGGAATGTAGGTTTTGTTATATCTACGCATAAATTTCCAAATTACACCTAAAGGAGTGCAGCGATTAAAGCTATTACAAAGAGAGGCCCAACTACTTTCCCGTTCAATTTTTAAAATAAGTTTTTTAGCTGCTTGCAATCTTTTGAATTTAAGATAGTTTTCCTGTGTAGGACTGTACTTAAAGTTAACGTAGGCCTGTTTGGATGCTTTAACAGCTTCAGAACATTTAAGGTTCCACCAAGGAAGCTTGGGCTTAATTTTCGAATGACAATTGGTTGAATTAGATCTGGATGTTACAGAATTGGGCAGGGATTTATGGACTGAATCGCGTAATATTTCACAAAACAAATTATAAGCTTTCTGAGGAGAATTTAAGTCAAGCTGTGAATTAGACAGAAAAAAATCTACATTTTTTTTGTACAATTGCCAATCTAACTGTCTGTAATTTGGATAGATGGGCAATGGTACATTATTATCACAGTTTAATGTTTGATTTGAAATAGCAAGCTTTATAATTACAGGGAGGTGATAACTGCCAAGAGGATCATCATGCACAGACCAGTCACAAGATAAAGCCAAAGATGGAGAAACTATTGATAAATCTAGAGCATTTGGCCTCCATGTAAGAGTGCCAACTGTCGTTACTTGGCCATTGTTGAGAAGAATTAAATTATTATCATCAATTACTTCAAGAATATCCCTACCTCGGGGATTGACAGAGTTGCAGCCCCATGAGGTGTGATGGGCATTAAAATCACCTGCAATTAACATTGGGCCTGGAATTGATTTTATCAAAGCATCGAACTTGCCCTTATCAAAAACTGGATCACACCTTGTTGGGCTGTAAAAACTAACTATACTTATTTCCCTATTCTTAATAACTATACGGATACAAAGATTTTGTATACCATCATCAAAAAATGTATTGATTCTAGAATATTGTATACTATTGCGAATTAAGATGGCCACACCATTGTGACTATTGCCAGTATCATTGCGTTCAATTGTGTAACCTCGAATATTAAGCCTTTGGTGAGGCTTAAGCCAGGTTTCACAAATTATTGCGATGTGAATGTTCTGTTCATAGAGAAATTGGGTAAACACATGTCTATTGCTTATTATACTCTGAGAGTTCCATTGCATTATGTTAAGGAGGTCCATTAACGAGGGGAAGAACCCTTTTTATTGAAAGTTTCTTTTAAAATTTCTCTTATGGAGCCAGAATTTACTGGAATGTCTTTGTTTTTATTGTCAATAACTTTCAAAATAGCTTGTACTAGAAGATTCATGAAGGTTTCAGACTTAGTTAGGTTATTTAATTGTATATCCATGGATTTAGCAGAGAGAGATGGAAATGATTTCTCATCAAACAAATCTGCATACTTAACTGTTCGTGATTTTATTTTGCTCTCTTCAATTTTTTGTTTTTTTATGGGACACAAGTTCGAAATACCTATATGATTACCACCACAATTTGCACATTTAGGATTAGTTTTATCTTCAGTACAATTTTTATAGTTATGACTTAATGTGCAAATTGAGCAAACCTCATTATTTTTACAAAATTTCGCAATGTGTCCATATCGCAGGCATTTAAGGCACTGCTTAACTGGTGGAACGTAAACACTGACCTCGTGTCTCCATGAATCGAGGAATACATGTTCAGGTAACTGCGTTGAAGCGAAAGTGACTGCGACAGTCTGGGTCGGTTGGTAGGTAATCCCACCTCCGTCGAGACGCACCCTGCGCATGAAGCGCCTGACTTGGATCACGTTACGAGAGCTGCCAATTAATGAAAATATTTTTTTATTTGAAAGTCCGATGGGGACGGAAGACAGAACTCCCGTTGTCTCTGTGTCTTGAGCCGGTATAGTCGCTTTAAGGAATAAGTCTTCTAATAACTTTTTGTTTTGGAGGAACATATTTGCATTATTAGACAAGTCAAAAATTATGCCTACTTTGTACTTATTTATTGGTTTGAGGTGCAGAACACCTGAAACACAGTACTTTCGTATGGCCTGCGAAAGGGCTAAGCGGTCATTGTCTGAGAAGGGTTTGTTATCGTCTTTGTGGCTTAAAAATACGATGTAGTCAGATTTATTAGAATTTTCAGGGTACTTCCTGTTATAATTCGGAACTTTAAATGGTAAATACAAGTCCGTTTCTTCGTCCAGCGACTCGTCGGAAGAATCACATGGAGATAGTCTATCTTCTACTTCTTCACTTTCATCATCCTTCTTCCTTTTTTTTCTCTTGCCGGTCTTCCCCATCTTTCTATTTACAACACTTATTTACAGACTTTAGATTACAAAAAACGTATTTACAATGAAATTCTAATGAATCCAGCTGTAAAAATTAATTTTACAAATATATAATTCAAAAAGAGCGCCTTTTCAATTCGGTCGTTCCCGCCCTTTTTTCCCAATGTTCACCTTTGCGCAGGGCTTTAGTTTCTTCCCGCGCTTTTTCTTTTTTTTTTTTTTTGTTTTTGTTTTTTTTTTTTTTGGTTTTCATTCTCTCCTTTAGGAGAAGGCAAAGGGATCTAGCCCATAACAGCCATGTCTTATTTCTCTTATTTCTTCAGTTTGTAAGTCAGTCTCAGTCAAAACAAGTAATTCGTCGTATACTTGGCGTATACAGAGTCTAGTCACGGTCAAGTCATTCTTCAGTAAAGTGGCAGAATGCTTTACAAAAGATTTTGGTGGCTTCTTGTGGGAACCCGAAAGCTCCGTTACGCACTTTAATTTACACTTCCCTTCACTTGTACACCATCACTAACGTTTGCTGCACAATATTCTGCCAATAATAAGCTTCAAAAGTTAGAATGCACAAATTATAAGACTTATAAAGAAAAATGCTACTTCACTCTCCGAGTTCCCGCCAAAAAGCCTTTTTTTTTTGTTTTATTCTCTCCTCTAGGAGAAGGCAAAGGGATATAGCCCATAACAGCCATATATTATTTATCTTATTTCTTCAGTTTGTAAGTCAGTCTCAGTCAAAGTAAGTAATTCGTCGTATACAGAGTCTAGTCACGGTCAAGTCATTCTTCAGTAAAGTGGCAGAATGCTTTACAAAAGATTTTGGCTGCTTCTTGTGGGAACCCGAAAGCTCCGTTACGCACTTTATAAACGTTTATAGATACTCTTCTACTGGGTGTATTTGTAATCTGTGAAAAGCAATAGCTACGGGAATATATTATCTATGGATATAATGAATGAACACTAACTACTGTCGCGAATGACCCTTCTTTTGTTATTTATGTTATGATTTAAAATGTTCAGTATCTGTTTATATCTGCTTCGCATTGGGTGTGAAGGGTTATTGCGAAATAGTTTAGGAAACACTCACCATCAGCGAGTGTCTCCAGGTCTGGATCCTCATTGGGGTGGTTCTTTTCCCGTTGTGTGATGCTTTTCCTCTCTGACTTTAATGGTTGATTTGGACGTCTCACATCTGTAAAGTTAAAGCACATGAACACCTGTGCCGGCTAAGTATCAAAGAGACCATTTATCGTTTTATACTAGGTACTTCTCTTTAAGTATAGGTATGCTTTCTTGTCATTCATATTGTATCTTTTGACTAATCATTAAGATAAGGTGTACTCTGAGGCAATCATCCTCAGATTACACCAGTGGTCCAAGGATGTAGCAGTATCCGCCGCGCATCTTGCGCTCCAGTGGACCCTTTCTCGTGGCGACTACTAACATCCTAGGTGGGTAAGTGCTTGCTTGGCCCAGGGCTAGCTCTCACCACACCTTCTGCGCAATATTTGTGAGCTCACTACGCTAGTGAAACCGCCCTCCCCGTCGAGGTCGATACGACGAGGACTCGGTCCACTTTCTTTCTTTCCCGGGATACAAAATGAATTCCTCAAACTTTGAAAGTTCACATTATTCTATTGATAATTAGGATATTTAGAATACTTAGGTTCGTTCAATACTTAGGTTCGATACTTAGCTCTCGTGTGAGTTGCAGTCCTTGCTACCGTGCTTGCGCCTTCCACTCTCAGGCACGGCACCAGCTTTGACTTTATAATTTTACACTTTGAAATTAAGTTTGTACATAATGGCTGATATGTTAATGCTTTCAATTCAATTCAATTCTTTTGAGTAATGGCTTTCCTTTTTAGGATTTTGCCAGCATCAAGTCAGTCATGGGAGTGACAACATTGCAGATAACCGGTTGACAGATTTTTAATTTATTTACATACACCAGTTGAAGTTGATCCAATCTAAAACAAAACAACGAAACACACATAAAGCAACGTCACAAGTATACACAGATAGTTACACTATTATAGTTTAATGTTATTATTGCTAATAAAGTTAGATAAAATTTGGACAAATGCGGACGGTACAAAGGAGAGTAAACACTTCAAATTAGTGGGACGGGGGATATCAGAGGGTAAGGAATCATATAATGAATAATGTAAGATCGGACATTCAAAGAAAAGGTGGTCAGGAGTTCCTTCGTCCAGTCCACACTCGCAAACCGAGGAGTCCCTTATCCGCAGTTTTGCTAAATGTACAGGCGTGCAAGCATGACCTATACGAAGTCGACAAATGGTGGACACAACTTGTTTGCTAATTTTTTTGAATTTAAAAAACCAAGGCTTACGAGGGATGGAGTTTTGGATATCGCTATAGTGCTTGCCTTTGACTAATTTAGATTTGTCCCAAATATTCTGCCAGGAGGAAGTTTGTTCCTTTTTAGCTAGCATGAGGAGATCATGAGTATGGGTCCTAAAATGAGTCGAGTCGCCAGAAGTGGTAGCATCTTTAGCCAGTATATCTGCAACCTCATTACCACGAATTCCGCAATGCCCTGGAATCCAAGCTACCTCAACCCTTATGCCTTTGCAATGACATCGATATAGGGCGTCTTTAATCTGGAGGATAATGGGGAATTTAATCTTACAGAGGAACTGATTTGATATAATCGCTTGCAAACAGCTTCGTGAGTCTGTAAAAATCACCGTTCTGTTAAGATTATGTGATTCAGAGTAAAGAACTGCCTCTAGAATAGCGACCGCTTCGCCGGAAAACACGGAGGATAAGGCTGGGCATCTAAACTTGAGTATAATTTTGTATTTGGGTATCCATACCGCTGCGCCAATGCAGCCTTGCTCTGATAATTTAGAAGCGTCCGTGAACATGGTTAGCCAGTCATTCCAATGTTGCGCAAGTTTTTTATTAAACTCCTTATCTGCTACAGGTGAATCCTTATCAATACCCAAATTAAGGATAACATTGGGACAATGGATCAGAGCGTCATAAGGTGTGCTAAACAGGGGGTGGGAATTGGTTTGAAAAATTGGCGAACGCAACTTTATAAATTTTAGATAGCTTTTCAGCATACAAGGAATTTGCTTGTGCGTCCAGTATGGTTCAGTGACAACTAATTCCGACAGTTTTTGGAGTCTGGCCAGAAGGGGATGGGAAGACCTTTGAGCTGTTCTATATAGGAACCTGTCTGATAAATACTGTCTCCTGAGGGAAAGGGGGGATTCGCAACACTCCACCTGGAGAGCATTAATGGGTGATGACCGCATACAACCTGAAATGATGCGCAGACACTTGGACTGAATTTTATCCATAGAGTTGAGCATGGCTTTACTACAAGGCTCCAATAGCGATGAACCATAGTCGAAGTGGCTTCGCACCAGAGCGTTATATAAGAGAACTTGGGTGAAGGGGTGAGAACCCCACCAGGCCCCTGAAAGACATCTAATAATGTTCACGTTTTTTTCGCATTTTTTAATGATGTGTGATAAATGAGCTATACCTGTCATTTTGGAGTCTAAGAAGACACCCAAAAATTTAACATTGTCATGCATGGGGATAATCTGATCTTCCACTCCAATCTCAATATTCGGGATAAATCTTTTCCTGGTGAAGACCACCACGCTACTTTTGGGGGCAGCTATAGATAGACCATGCAGACACAACCATTCATTGAGGTGATGGACAGCTGAGGATAATCTGTCAGTGGCTTCCGAAACCGAAGCAGAGGACACATATAAGGCTACATCATCAGCATACTGCAGAATGTAACAAAAACAATTAACTGACTTTTCAAGGTCATGTGTGTAAATATTGTATAAGAGAGGGCTTAAGGGGGAACCTTGAGGAAGGCCTTTCCAAACCACTCTGGAGGGTAGGAGTTCACCCTCGATGCGAATCAGTATTGACCTTGATGACAATGAACTATAAATATAGTTAATAATCTTCCCTGGAATGCTCAGCTGTTGCATTTTCTGCCTGAGCAGAGGGAGAAGGAAAGAAAGAAAGAAAGAAAGAAAATACTTTTATTTAGCCGTACTATAGCACAACACAGAGTAAAACTAAAACATTACAAAAACGGTGCAAAATGCTACAGCCGACTAAAATAAGGGTACGACTCAGCATAGTGTCTGCCCACTTGGACGGACGCTGATTTTCAGTCGCTCCCTTACGTCGTCGTCGTCCTAAGATCTTTCGCGCACAATTATTTATTACAATATTTTCACAATAGCTATGATTGAGTGCATCCACATTTGCATATGTAAGTGTGCATGTATTTGCAAATGTGTGTGCATCTAATATAAATAAATAATGGATTGTAAGTCCTGTACTGTAATGGACTGTATTTCATCTTCCGCAATCATAGCAACTTTTGCATATCTTGAAGTATTAATTTAAATTTAGCTTTAAAAGTGAATTTAGAAAGTGGAAACCTTAAAGGTGGGGGCAGATTGTTCCAACATTTAGTTGCTTGATAGCGGAAGCTACCTTCAAATGCTCTCGTTTTATGAAATGGTGTTACCAGAATAGGCGTATTAATTCTTCGGGAGTTAAAAGTGTGCTTGGCCCATGTTAGTTTTTCAAAAAGGTATTCTGGTTTTTTTAATTTAATAATATCATGGACCAAGCAAGCAAAGTGAAGGCGTCTCCTAGATTCCATATTTAGAATTCCTTCGGTATTTAACTTTGGTGTAATGTGGCTTCTAGGGGGCACTCTGTAACAAAATCTAATGCAAGCATTTTGTACCCGTTGAATAAGTCGCTTTGAAGTGGAAAGAAGACAGGGACCAATCACTATATCACCGTAATTGAACTTAGAGAGGACTAGGGACTCACAGACCTGCAGCCGCACTTTCTCAGACAACAAGTGGCGAATTTTATATAAAACTTTCAATCGGAACAAACAGCTCTTTGCAATATTTAAAATATGATCTTCGAATCGTAACTTGGAGTCCATGAGTATACCCAAGTTTCTAGCCTGTAAAACGTTTTCTACAGGGGATCCATTTACACAGACTTGTGGTCGATGTGACATTGTGGTTGTAACCTGCACCATCGACCCTAAGACCATGAATTTAGACTTCAACGGATTCAACAATAAAGCATTTCGGGAAGCCCAGAGTCCAACACGGTTGAGGTCGGCATTTAAATCAGCCAAAGATGAAGGATCATTTGGATCAATATGTATATATATTTGTGTATCATCAGCGTATAAATGATAAAAGCAATGTTTGATTTGTTTGACAATATCCGCCGTATACAAAATAAACAAAATAGGCCCCAATATTGATCCTTGTGGCACACCTCTGTCAACTGCCTTAACATCAGATTTCACCGTTGACCCATCAATAGTTTTGACCTGTACAACCTGAAATCGCCAAGTCAGATAGCTGCTAAACCAGCGTATAGCATCAGATTTAAAACCGTAATATTCTAATTTTGAAAGAAGAAGCGGGATACTAATAGAGTCAAACGCGCGGGAAAAATCGAGTAACGTAAGTACAGTTGCTAAACCTTTGTCCTGAGCTACCAGTATGTTATCTATTACATCTAGAAGAGCTGTGGAAGTACTGACTCCCTTACGGAAGCCCGACTGCTTAGAGGGTAAGATATTGTTATTTTTTAAATACTCTATTAACTGCCAGAAAACAATACGCTCGAGTACCTTTGATATGCAGGGCAGAAGGCTGATAGGTCTTAGATCTGTCAAGTTCTTAGGAGTAGGGATTTTTGGTATTGGTGTAACCAAGGCTGTCTTCCAACAATGTGGAAATGTTGAAGTAGCTATGGATTTATTTATAATAGCAGTAATATAAGGTAGACAGTAGGGTAAAGTCAAAAGAACCATGTCAAGGCTCATACCATCAATACCCTGAGCGTTTGACTTGATTGACAGAAGAGCTCGTCCTACTTGCTCCTCATTAACTGTTTGAAGGCAGAAACCCTTACATCCGAATTTGTTAGACTTAAAGTACTCAATTTCCGCCACCGGCACTACATCCGGGCAAGGGAGTGTCAAGAAATGGTCATTTAACTTATCAGGACTATTTAGATGAGCTGGTAGGCAGTGAGTATTGTTATCTGTTAAGACATTTGATTTGAGGTTCTTCCACAATTTGCTAGGATTTCCAGAAAACTTATTAATATTTTCATTAAAAAAAGCCTGCTTCTCACAGAATAAAGTAGTTTCCACCGCCTTTTTCAAAGCCTTGTAATATGACTTGTCCGAATCTAAACGCGTAGAACGGTATTTCTTGAGAGCTTGATTTTTCATGTAAATTAACATTTTTGTATTATCTGTAACCCATGGCGTAGCTTTTTCCTTCAAGTATAAAGTTCTGAGAGGCGCGTGCTGGTCAAATATTTCCAAAATGTAACTATTGTACAAGTTGACCATTTCGTCTACTGAGTCTTGGCTCAATACACTCATCCAGTCGCACCTCAACAGGTCCTCCTCAAAGTCATCGATATTTACGAACTTAAGAGGTCTATAAATTACATATTCCGGGACAAATTTATCTTTTTTAATATTAAAGGTCACATTTACCATACTGTGCCCTGTTAACCCCAAAATATCATAGACCTCTACCCTGTTCACAGAAACATTTGTGCAAACCACGTCAATAAGGGACTTGCTATTATTGGTGTAGTGCGTAGGCTGTTCCACTACCTGACATAAGCTTGTACTGTGTAAAAAGGCCTCAAACTTTTTATAATTGCTGCAGTGAGTGTCTAACAGATTTATATTAAAATCACCCAGAAGTATAATTTTGTCAAAATTTGAGAAATAAGTTACGCTATCCGTTAGTGCGTCCAAGAATAAGTCAACGGCCAACCACGGGGGACGATAAGCTGTACCAACCGCCATCTTGACTCCATTAATCGTTATACGTAGCCACCACTGCTCAATAGATGAATCAGGATGCTGAAGTGTTCTAGCTGTAATTCCATTTTGTATATAGAAGGCTAACCCCCCTCCGCGACCCCCACAGACGTCCTTAGGACGAGGCAGCATCCTGAATTTATAAGATGGAATCTTAGGAGCAAGCGCTTCACTTCCACTCTTTAACCAGGATTCATTGATTGCAAGTATATTTGGCTTGAACTGAGTAACCGATTGTACAAATTCGTCACCACAGGTATTAAGAGATTGAGCGTTATATAGACTAGCTGTAAATAAAGTTTTTTTTGGAGACATTTTTACCTGTGTGAGAAGATACCACAGATCATTTTCATATTATTTGTGGAAAAATAACTCAAATACAAATAACATTTGTACAATGAAAAATAATATAAATATAATTTATTGTTGCAATCAATGAAAATGTCAAAAAAGTGTAGTAGTGTGTGTAAGTCATGACGAATGCAATATGTCATGTGTGTGACCAATATTATTATATACACATATATTGCTATTTTTGTAATTAAAGTAGAATTATGTAAGGTTGAAGTCAAATTATGTAAGATACATTCCCAGACGTTTAAGATGTTGTTAAATAGGTGGTAAAAGAAACAAACATATTTGCACAAAAATTGAGGAATTGAGGTACAAAGGCTAATATCACCTGTAGCAAGATGCACGCAATTTTTTAGTAACAGGCGATTTACATTTTTTGATAAAAAAGATTGCAAAAAGAAACCATTCCTTTCAAAACGAGTATCGTTTAAAAAGTAATGATACATACAGATGAAAAAAACCAACATTAAACTGCTGGAGCTATTTGCGAAAATTAGATGTACCCATATCAACACCATTCTTATTCTCTGTTATACGTAGTAAATCATCAACGGAACGAATGCGGCATATAGCACTAGTTTCATTTTTACGCAGGAAGATTTGGCCATTCTTCTTCCACACAAACTTTATACCATGTTCTTTGGCGAATACACGAGTTTTGCCGTACAGCTGACGATCCGACTTAATTAAATGTTCATTGATCTAAAACGTTGTCGTAAGCTGATGCAACATCGAGGAAGACTCCCACCAGGTATTCATTCCTTGAAAGAGTCAGACGGATATCTGTTGTTAAAATGTTGAGGCTATCCATGGTACTGCGTCCTTTCCTGAAACCAAACTGAGACTCGGCCAGAGCACCCTTGTTTTCTAAAAACCACTCTAACCTATTTTTTATCAAGTGTTCCAGAATTTTTGACAGAGTGGAAGACAGAGCAATAGGACGATACCCTGAAGCATCGAGAGGATTCTTGCCTGTTTTTAGAATAGGAATCACTATTTGAGTTTTCCACTCCGCAGGTGGAGAACCAACTTGGAAAATGATGTTGATTAGGTTTAAAAATACAACCTGCGTTGACGGCTCTGCTCTCGATAAAAATGAATACGGGACTCCATCAACACCAGGGGCCGAATCTCTGAGGTGGTTCAGTACCAATGTCAATTCTACAAATGTAAAAGGCTCATCAAATCGATCGCCAGAAAGAGAAATTACCTCAGTTACACGAACCTCCTCCAGAGTAGGAACCCATGGGGGAGCCAATTTACATACAAATTCGTTTATCCATAAAGAAGGGTCGTTGGAGTCCACATTCATATTGTGAAAGGCACCTCTGAATTTTCTTATGTTTCTCCACATTAAGGAGGGAGGGGATCGCGGAGATAAACTCTCACAAAACCTTAACCATCCACTTCTTTTTTTATCTGCTAGTAGCCTCTTAGTCTGGGCAGCACAATTCTGGTAGTTAAGATAGTTTTCTGTGGACATTGAATGGTTGTATGTGGATTCGGCTTCCTTGCGTTTTTTAACCATCAATGAGCACTCAGAGTCCCACCATGGGGGTGAAGATGTTAGCCGCCGAGCTGAATTTTTCAGGGGAATGGAGACTTCAGCCGCTGAGTTCAGGGCCTCAACAAAAAGAGAGTATACTTCTTGCACATTGTCACACGAAGCAGGAGGGAGAGATTGGATTTTTTGGTCTACTGTGATAGCATATAACGACCAGTCTGCTTTACTGAGTTTAAATTTTTGTAGAGGGGATATATCAATCACGGGTACGCAATGGTTTGGAGATGAAATTATTATAGGGAAGTGATCACTACCATGTGCATAAGGCAGAGTCTTCCAAGTCATACTAGGGGTTAAACAAGGGGAACACAAAGACAAATCAACAGCGCTATTCTGGTTTTGACTTGGGGGACTTCTCCGTGTTGGAGAACCATCATTAAGCAAGCACAGGTTAAACTCATCAAAAACATCGACCAGTAGAGAAGCAAAAGGGTCAATGTGATATGAGCCCCACATAGTGTGGTGGGAATTAAAGTCCCCTAGCACAACCAAAGGGGAAGAAAGTTCAGACAGAATTAAATTAAGATCTGGAATTAAAGAGTAGTGTGGGTGGGGAATATAAATAGAAATACAAGTGATATTTAAAGAAGAAATTTTGATGGCAACTGCATTGATGTCTGCAGAGTGTGGAGCAAGGGGAATACTGGTAAAATGCAAATTTTTGTTAATTAAAATAAGTGTTCCGGCATAGCCATCATCCCTGTACTCCCGGAGGCACGAATAGCCTGACACCCTGAAGTGGGAGCCAGGCTTCAGCCATGTCTCCGAGATGGCAAGAACTGATGGAGAATACTTGTTAATAATATAACCTAAATCACTTTTTTTATGCTTAATGCTGCGACAGTTCCATTGAAGTATGGTCAAAAATGTTAGGCTTTAATAGTTGCACAAGTTTATTAATCACGTTGGACGGTAAATCGGTGTCACTGAATCGACTCAGAATATTTACTAAAAGAGACAGCAGTTGTTCTAGGAAGTTATCATTGGGTTGACAAGAGGATACTTGAGTGGGGGCCTCCCTTGAGTATGCACAGCCATTAGGCTGGCTGGAGGGAGGGGGGGTTGTCATATTCCTGTGCGCCTGCTGATCATAACCAAAAGGTTGGGCCACAGTCCAGGGTCTTCGAGTAGTATTGACTGTTTTTTTATAAGAACTTGTAGGGGCTGGAGAACCGGTAGGTTGGGAGTTGGCAGGAGTGGGGCTAGCAACATCAGAATATGGTCGCCTGACTGCTGGGAAACGGGCCGAAGCCTCAAGGTACGACACACTTTCCTGTGACATAACTAGTTTGATTGATTTTTGCCTGCTCTGTTCAGGACAATTTTATCAGTTGCAGGGTGCATGGCTGAGCAGAATAGACAGGAAGGGGAGTCAGTAGTACACTCGTCACCGGTGTGGGGTTGGGAGCACTTAGAGCATCTTGGCTTAGAGCGGCATTGGGCTTTAACATGCCCAAAACGGCAACACTTCAAGCACTGAATTGTTGGAAGGAGATAAGTCTCCACCGGGATGGACGAATAGAAGAGGAATACGCGAGGTGGAAGGGATTGACCCGAAAATGTGAGAACAACTGTCTGGGTTGGAACCCATTCTGCACTATTGTTGGAAATCACTTTTCTATTTAATCTACGGGCTTTAATAACTTCACCACAGCCGGAAGGTACAACCATAGTGAAGACTACCTCCTCCATTGTTAAATCAAGGGGCACACCTCTCACTATACCCATGCGGGTCACAATATGTGTAGGAATTATGGCACTGTAGTTGGCTTGCGCAAGAATGGGATTCTCAACGAATTCATTGGCGGCCTGGGCATTGCCAAACTCAATAGAGACTTTATTACGACCAATACTCTTGATGCTGCCGTCCACAATGTGTTGGAATTTATTTTTATGTAGGAACTGACCTAGCTTAACAGGTCTGATGGTCAGGCCTGCATCTGGATCTGCCTCGATTCTGCTAATGTGGACTAAGAAAGGAGCATTGTCGCTACCGGAATACTTTTTCTTATTCAATGCATCAGGGTGAGAGTAAACAGTCTGAATGGAGGCATTGAGTAAATTCCTGTCGGCAACTTTCTTACTCGGGATGGAAGTTGGTTCCGGATCGGTAGTCGATTTTCTTTTATTCGATACCTGGTCCTGAGAGAAGACATCAGGGGAACTCATGTCAATGTCCGGGGGGACATTGCGATCGTCGTCGGCATGTAAGGCCGACGCCATGGGGAGTCACATATAACACGCAAATTACACACCCACCACCTTACCTGTTAGTAAAGGCACTATTCTACACAAGATTATCACAACTCAATGGAAAACAAATTGAAATTAGGCCTAAAAACCACTGAAATGAGCAGAATTTGGAGAAACACGTGTCACATCCAATCACTCTGACCGTTAATGCTTTCGTTGGCGCCGAATTTAAGTTTTGACAGAATTGTCCAAAGAGAATATAAACACTACGTTTTAGAATTGTCTATGTGGCCAGAATTATTTACAGGCTTGGACTCTAGTATATTTGGGACATCGCGATTCTTCGCGACAACTACAGCTATAATACAAAAAATCAGAAAAATGTTACGAGTTGTAATATGTAGGTATACCTATATTCACGATATAATTGGTATTTTTACGGAAAGTACAGATTTATTTCATGTTTTTCTTAAAAAAAAAACGGGTAATTCAATAAATTGTTATGAGAATTGGAAGCTCTATGGCAGGTTCCTAAGCCTGTTCTAATAAAAAACAGTAATTGGAGTTCTATGCCTAGAAAAAGTTCTATACTCCCACCCAAAGAGAAAAAAAATATTTTCGCAAATACAGACTAAATATAAAATAAATAGCTAATATGACGTGGCGCACATTATTGGATGCGGAATTTAATAGAGAACAAGTTCAAACACAGTCCAAAGGAATTGGAACTCTATAATCATTACAATTGAGAGTTGAAAGTCGGGTGTCCGTTAGCACCGATCGGTGTCCGCGAGTGTTGTCGGTATAAAAGTTTTTTCGACACCGATCGGCGTCCGCGTCCGCCTAAAGGATTACACTTCCCTTCGTAACGTTTGCTGTACAATATTCTGCCATTATTTAGCTTCAAAAGTTAGAATGCACAAATTATAAAAAGAAAAATGCAACTTCACTCGCTCAGTTCCCGCCAAAAAGCCTTGTTTTTTTTTTTTACTCCCACATTGATCCTTGTACTGCCTATACAGCCAAATTATGATTAAAATATTTTTGCACCTTAGTATTTTTCAAACAAATCTCGACAATAATGGATTTTCAAAAGAAATTGTGGCTAAAATTCACCACTAATTGAAATTCCATACAACTTTGCTGGTGTCTATTCGATTAGCTAGGTCGCCTGTGGTCAAAGAAGTTTGTCAAAATAATGACCAGGATATAATTTTTGTTGAGTAAAAATTTTTAAGTGTTGTCCCTGCTTACTTAAGTTGTATGCCATCTAACACTTCTTGGATAGATTATTTTATGATCTAAAGTTGTTCGTTACTCTTTCTGCTACGTATAGAAAAAGTGAGTTGAGTTTAGATTAAAGCTGGTCAAAAATCTAGCATGCTGAGCCGTAAAACATTGTTTAAAAAAAAGGAGGTAGCAGCCAGCGACTGACAGGACACTGAGCGATTATTACTATTTTATTTGTAAACAAAACAGTTGGCGATTGATTGATTAATTTTTTATTGCCTTTGTATAGCAAATTAATTTTATTTTGCACATTATTCTTCACTGGTGTTTGATATGGAACCTATAGTCGTATTAAATGATGTTATTTTTAATCATTATTTTTTGATAGGTGGATTATTCTTATCTTATTTAATGTACCGACTGCTACATTCTATATTTTGTGATAACAATTTTATGCAAACGAAATTTAGGACTCGAGGACATACTTGGAGGAGTATACAATGTAATAAATCCATCCCATATAATATTTATGTGAGTACTAGCTTTTACACGCGGCTGCGCTCTCGTAAATTTTTACCCATATTTATATACCCGGCGGGCCGGTTGAAGTCGGCGAGATACATACACATACAAAGTCGTTGAGATAACCGAGTGAAATATATTTTATGACTATCAGTCGTCTCTAAACGATCGTCTGTTACTGCCAGTGTCCAGTAACAGAAAAGACGCTGAAATTGACCAGTAGTACCTAAATCTGTAATATATCATAGGCGCCAAACTGCTTATCCATGTTCTAGATGACTAACCTAAAACGAAAAAGGTCAAACACAGATATAATAACATAGAAAACATCACATGGTCAGATCACCAATGAAATTATAACTATTATAATTTAATTATATGTGGAAATGTCATCATCATCAACCTTGGAAGTCCCCACTGTGGGACACAGCCTCCTCTCCCTGTGGAAATATGCTGCATAAAATATTACAAAAGAGGTTTTTGTTTCAATAACAATATTTCATAGGTTAGGCCTATCAGAGGGAAATATCCTTATGTTAGTCTTGATTCCTTCAAAATCAGGTTATTTCATTGTTCCTTTTCAATGCGAGGAAACGACATAGATGCTTTCATAATCACAGCTGATTGACTATGTCAGACCATGGTTTTCTCCGACAAACATTAATCAACTTTTTCAGCATTAGATCCGTTTGTTTTGATTTTATTTCATAGTTGATTAGTGGTAAATGTGATCTAACATGGTCCATTATGAATCATACTTTGGACTTAGACTACATGTTGTATGTTTATTAGAGCTGAATATATTGTGTTCCGTCCTACATAATAATTATTGGCTTACATTTCAGTGCACAGTTTGCGGGAAACTCATGTTGCCTTTAGTGGGGCTTTTCTGTGAGTGTTGTGCGGTGAGCGCCTGCCGAAAATGTCACCATGGTGTGAATAAAAAGTTCAAATGTAAACTGATATCATGGCCCAGTGACAAGCCTTTTCGTCATCATTGGGTTAATGGTATTACCTCATATAAATTAGTTCTCTTACCATCCTCCTAGGTTATGGGCTTAGTTACAACTTCTTGTCTTTTACTAAATTTTATTTATTTTGTATTGCAATCGTAAGGCAACCATAATGGAAGGGTGATGGTGACATTAAAAACAATCAGATCACAGGCCATTGTGCGCAGGTATTCTCACATATCTACCCTGTAGTAGCAACTGATCACCATTACAGATCACTGCCATCGCCATTGCAGTACATTCATGCTTTTACGGAAGACAACACTCTGTGGTTCAGCTTTGTAGAATGTTGTTTGTATGTATAATAGGCATAAAGTATAGTAAAGGAAAAGAAATTTGTAATAAATAATTTACTAATCCATGGATTGGGTCATTTTATCACGATTTCCATGGGCGCCGCCGATAGGGATTGTTGCTTCTGTTCCTTATATCTCTATAATCGCGTGTTGTAAAAAGTAGCCTATATCCGTCTTCAGGTCACAGAATTGCTCTCTGCCAAATTTCAGTACAACTGGTTCAGCAGTTTAGGCGTAAAAGCCAGAACGACACACTTTTGCATTTATAATATTACCTGAGTATGGCTGGATTCGCCTTACGGAACTGAATAGTGTAGAAGGAACCTGGTTTTAAATAATTTATTGGTACTTTTATCAATGTGAATAAAAAATAAATTAATAATTTTACTCTGAAAAAAAAAAATTTCAAAGATTTTATTTATAACTTTGTAGGCATTACAAACACATGTAGAACTACACTTTACATTAATGCCATTATAGTCTGCGAGTAAAACAACAGTGACATACAGACGGACATGGCGAAACTTTAAGCAACACTGGAAATATTTTTTAATGATTTTTTCGCTTAGGTGGACAGTCACCATCAATATATTTCGTCACGGGGATTAACATTTTTGCCGAAAAAGAAAACATGAATAGAAATATACTTGTAGCATAACAAATTCATAACAGTTATGTAGGTACAGTCTGAGACAGATAAACCTATACAGCCCAGCATAATGCAAATTAAGTTTTCTCAGGAAATTTTTAATTCGTGTAATTCCTGTTTACTGGTGACTTCACTCCTGATTACGAATAACTTTCCACTAACAACCATAGATGAATTACTTTTTTTCATTCATTCATGAATTAAAATTCATCCTGTATTGTTGAGTTCTGTAATTGCAAAAAAGTTCTGAGAAAACTTGATTTGTATTATACAGGCCTGTAAAGGTTTATAAAGTGTACCAATGACCAATATAAAATTAATTCATTTATTATTATCTGTTTCAGGCTGTATCAAGTACCATTGACATTTTATAAATTAACTTTATTTTCTATTGTTATATTTAAATACCTACTCTTATCTGCCAATGTACCTATGGCTTTTAATCAAAAGGCACAAATTCTTTTCAGTTGGCACTAGTCAATCAGTAAATTCAACGTACAGTGAGGATGGAATTAAAAGATTTTTCTGCTGTTGGTGTCAGAGACAGAAATTGTGTACTGATATCACATGTATGGAGACTGAGGTTTGTCATCTTTATTATATCTATGAGCTAGAGTTGTAGAGGTATAAACAATATTTTTCCGATATATTATGTAAAAAAACTTATACCTCCACGATCCGTATATCCGCCATCCTGTCTCGCCGCAAAAATATGAATTAATGAAACATGGAACAGTACATACCTAAGGTCAAGTTTGAAACCATACAGATTAAAATTTATCATCATCAGCCCGTAAATATCCCACCCCACTGCCATGGGCCATAGTCCACCACGCTGGCCCAATGCGGGTTGGGGATTTCACAAGTCTTTGAATTTTTATTTCTCAGGCATGCAGGTTTCCTCACGGTGTTTTCCTTCGCCGTTTTAAGAGCAGTTGGATAAATGCACATAAGTAATTAAATTTAAAAACTTATTGGTACATGGCCTGCCTGGGAATCGAACCCGGACCTCCCAAATTGGGAGACGGTGTCTTAACCCCTGATACGTTAGTACTATATTAATTCTGTGCCGAGCCACCGACGTTCTTAAAATTTATTTATAGGGCGAGGTATAATATTCTCCACTTTTAGAGAAAATACTGACCAAAATATACATATACTATTTCAGCTAATAACCTTTAAGCATCACAGCCTCCTTGCCCTGTTTCTCTTTTATGCCCACCCGGTTAACACTTGAACTCAATCACATCTGATGTTAAATGAAAATATGACTGCAAGTGGAAACGCGTTTATCTGGAAACCAATTTATTTGGGGGATGCGATTGATATCAACATTGGTGCTTGCAGACTTAGATAAGATATCTTGCAGGCGGTTATTTATAGCGCTCTACCATCAACAAAACCAAGTACTAAGGAGGGATTATGGGCACAGATTAACTAATATTTCCTATTGGGCCATAATTCATCACGCGGACTCTGTGAATTGATGGAATGTATCAGACTACTGTTAGTGTTTAAAGGCGAATATCGTGTCCTCAGAAGTACGGAAAACACTCGTATAAAATTGCCCTAATGGAATCCTATGCAAGGAGTCACCGCACCTTGCCTTTCCAGCGAATACACTTATAAAACATTTTTGTGTTTTCCCGCAGTGTGATTTTCAGAAATATCGAAGCATCATTATTCCACCAGCTTGTGTTCAGATGGATAAAGGACTAATCACCAACATAAAGCCTTTACCTGATGAAGATTGGGAACCGCTTATTGTTTTTGGTTTGTAAATATTTGTTACTATTTGTTCTTGGCTAGTGTGAAAAGCGGTAAACGGTACCGGTACAACTAATTGTTCCACTAGTAGTTTAATCAACACAATGCTTTTACTCAATGCATACTTATAATAATATGTGTTATGTATTTTTTACAGCAAATCGCAAATCCGGTAGCAATAGAAGCGATGAAGTGCTTTCTCTTTTTCGAGGCCTCCTGAATCCTATACAGGTGTGAATATTCTTTTTTTTTATGACAATCATAACAGAGTCGGCCCTTGTTTTGGTAATTTAAACCTTTGACTTCAAGTCCACTAAGAACACACTTTTAACTTCCTATAATTTTAAAGGCTGTGATAGAATTACCTGCCAGTGATAGAATAAAAAAAATCTAACAAATCGGTAGCTTGCTTTTGATAAAATATAGATATTTAGTAATATGATTAAATATTACATAGACTATATGATTATAATTACTACTGTGAATTTCTTTGCGTCGGAGAATAATATACTTAGAACCCTTTAGAACCCCTCTTACTATTTTCGAAAATATCTAGAAATAACTTCTTTACATTTATGAAAAATTTCACCGAGGGTAAATATCACGACTAGTTACTATACTACTATACTAGTTTTAGACAATATGAAAAAGCTATTGATTAATTTTTTTTTATTGTTATAGGAGATCTTAGCATCATCTACAACGCATTGAACTTCACAGTGGTAACTTTAATTTAATATTGTAGGTTTATAATTATTACTAAATACCTATACTATACCTAAAGTAAGCCACACAACTGTCAGAAAAAAAAATTATTTGATTATTGATGGGTACTCTATCTTTCTACAAAAAATCAGGAACTGTGAAATATATTAAGTTACACCACAAAAAATAGCGTATTTTTACTGGACTATTACTCCAAAATTTAAGCATATTAATGTAAGATAAAATAATATCATTTATTCGAAGTCTATTTAAATCTTTGAAAATAATATCAGGAATGATGTAGTAGGCTAAGGTCTTTTTACCAATTTGCCAGGAATTACCTACCTTTGTAAGAATTTGCTAATTTTTCACTGAATGGACTGTAACACGCCTTAAGTAAGACATAAAAATTACCACCACCTAACGCGTGTTACGCACCAACTGTCATTTGATTTTTTTGCTTATATATAAATAAGTAATAGAATACATTACAATTGATATTGGTTTGCAGGTAGTGGACCTCAGTATAACGACGCCAGAGAGCGTGGTGCGGTGGCTGCCGCCGCGCTGCCGAGTGCTGGCGGCTGGCGGAGACGGGACGGTAGCGTGGCTTCTTAATGCACTACTGTCCGCCTCGCATATTACAGTGAGTTTTTTTTTTTTTTTTTTTTTTTTTAAATGGCAACCGTCCTATTTGGACATTACTGCCAGTGTCACGTCAATTTACCACATTTCATTTGGATTCATGTGGATCGATCGGAGACTCAACGAATTGTCTAATGTATTTTACACCGATCAAAGCAGCTGAAAACAAACGTTTTTGTTAGTCCAACAGACAAAACACGACTACAGTTTTAGTAAAGCGACAAACAACAAAAAAAAAAATGTATATTTATAGTACATAGATAAGGGAATATGGGAAGATTCATAGGTCACAATTTGATGTCAAAAGTAGAACAGAACATCGCTAGAGCATAATATACCTCAGGGATTCGGGATCCCAGCAGAGAACACATTTGAGTGGGTAATGGGATTTTTGATGAGTATAGAGATTGATACAGTTGCGAGTGATCCATTAGAGGGCAGGATAAGAAAATATGATCCAAGTCCCCCTCATCTAACCCGCATTCGCAAAGAGAAGAATCCCGGATATGAATTTTCGCAAGGTGCACCGGTGAGCTGCAGTGTCCCAGTCTCATTCGGATTAGCATGGAGGTTGTGCGTTTACAGAAACGAATTTTCGAAAACCATGGTTTACGGCAAATATCAGGTTGGATCCGAGCGTAATACCTTCCCTTAGATTTGCTACTGGAATTCCAATGGTTTGACCAGGACTTAAAGGGGAATTCTTTCGGTTGCAAAACAATGTCATGAGCATAATTCTTGAATGGAACCTTGTCTCCACAGACAACAGCTTCTTTCGCTATCTGATCAACTCGTTCGTTACCAGAAATCCCTTCATGGCCAGGGATCCATGCCAAAGCTATCTCCAGCCCAAGATTCTGACCACGTACAATAGCGTCTTTTATCATGAAAATTAGGGGGTTGTGAGATTTCAATGAGAAGGGGTTAGAGAGGAGTAATTGCAGTGAGCTACGGGAATCAGAAAATATTATAGTTCGTTTTAATTTAAAAAGTAGGACATATTCAACTGCCTCAAATATGGCCCTATATTTTCCAGTAAAGACTGAAGTTTCTGGAGGACACTTTATCTTTTGAACTATGTCATATTGGCTGTGCAAGAGACCCACTCCAACACAGCCAACCGGAGAGAGTTTTGAAGCGTCCGTAAAAATTGTATGCCATCCTCTCCAATCTTTATCCAATAAAGCCTTAAAATATTCATCTGCATGACGATCACCCTTACATATATCAAAATTTAGAATAATACGGGGCTTGTAGGTAATTACATCATATGGGAACTCGAATAAAGGTAATTTGTTGGATCTGTGAGTAGGATCTTTTATAGTTTTAAATCTACGTAAGCTAGTAACTGTAGAGGGAGCATTCTTATGCTTCCAATAACTAGAGGATAGGCAATATTCACTGAGAAGTTGTAGCTTGGGAAAAATAGGATGGCCAGAAAATTGAGCGGCACGGAAAAGATGTCTGTCTGCCAAATATTTTAAGGTTTATCGTAGAGCAAGATTCAGATAAGATAGGAGGATTCAGGAAAATAGGTCCAGGTGGAATATCACGGTCTGACATATCAGCATCCAGGCAATCCGAGTGAGACCGACGTGATCGTGAGCTTGATCGCGAACGTTCGTCGTCATCATTTCTTTTACCTACTTCTCTGCGCTTACTGTGTTTTTTCCCTTTTCTACACTTCTTCTTACAATTTGATTTAGAGCATGAATTGACTTCTGATGAAGAATCGACGCTAGCAGAGAGGGTATAAAATGCAGCTGGCGAGGGAGGACTCACAAACATGTTGGGCTTAGCCCCCCCCCCCCCCCCCCGGGTCGTCCGGGGGGTCATTCATAGTGCCGACGCTGTCGTCACAAAATACAGCACAAAACTAGACACCAGGACAAAATAACACTTACCACCACCTTCTTTAACACATAAACACTGCTTTGATCTACTAAAATAGCAGAATGATAGGTAGAAAATTCAATTTTCGATTTTCCTATTCAAAACCACGTGTTTACACGATTGACGTTCAACCGACCCACTGCCTTACAGTGAGTTGAATAGTTTGTTGATGACCCCATAGGGCGCGGTGCGGTGACAATCGGCGAGGAAGAATAGTAGGGCTAGCTTACGTTACGTGCCACTCCCTGCTTCGTATCGTCGAGTTGAATACTTGAAAGAGCACACACAACGCCCAACAACGTTTAGTGCTGTAAACCAAACCGAACGGTAGTTTTTCAACACAGAATGTTGTATGTGGTAGGGTAGATATATATCATGCAACATTGAGCGTGTGACAGAGGCCTGACCTCCGATTGTCGCACACTCAAGATTACAATGTCAATATGTTTATCAGCTTTGCACTCGCATAATAAGTGTCCTATGTAAGAATCAAAGTTCGTAGCCTGTACTGCTGGGTGCTGCCGCTAGGATAGGTAGTATCCTAATTCTAATTGTCGTATCGAAATGAGACTTTTTATGTATATGCCACTCTCGATTACGAACAACTTTCCCCAAGGAACTTTTGTCGGATACGATAAAAACATTTCGATAACACATACAAAGTAAACTTCTGAAATTACCTTTAGTATGGAAATCTAACAATTTTCGGCTATGGTTTCAAGTGGAAAGTTGTTCGTAATCAGGAGTGGAGTCACCAGTGTAATTCCCGTTTGGGAATTACACGAATTAAAATTCATCCTGTATAATTTGCTATCTTGGAAATGATCTGATGATGGAGCCTGGAGGTGGATGGTGTTACTTTTCAGTTGTTACTAGTAAACCTCGAGTTTGAGCTCATATGATTCGTTTTGGCGAGTCCAATAAATTGCGCTTGGTGTCGAGTTTCTGATAAGGTTAATTTATTACCTTATAAACAATATTTTGTGCGCAGGCTGCGGTGGGTATCCTACCGATGGGCACGGGCAACGACCTGTCGCGAGTGCTGGGATGGGGGCCCACATGCAACCACTTAGACGCACATTCAATTATTAACGGCATTAAGGAAGCTGATGAACAACTTTTAGACAGGTCAGTATGCTTCAGTGTTATAAATTGATTAGAAAAAAATTTTGTCCTTCAATTTAGTTATTGTAATGTACAGAACGATGGCATTATAATTATTAAATCTGTTGTATATTTAATAATATAACAGCAATCATTTTTTCAGTTGTTTTTCAAAATTAATGATGTTTTAATGATTTCTGTTATTTTTATTTTAACCATTTATATACCCTGGAGAAGGGACTCGAAGCAGATGATCCAGGCATTAACCAGCAGTGGGACACGGCATGCTTTTAATATAATAATGTTTATCCCCGTGACTCATTAATTATGTACAATACACAAGCTGACTAGTTCACCAGCTAGCAGAGTACGTGTACTTGTATATACTTGATTTTCATTAGCGTTTTGTATGCGCTAGGCCCGTCCATACTTATTATTTGGGTAGTAAAAGTACTTTTTAGTAATTATGTGCCTATTATAATCTGTTGCCCTAGAGACTAATGAATAACAACGGTGACCTTCTTGTGAAAAATTATAGTTGTCAGTACGTACTCGCGATATCTTTCTTTAAGTCTTACCTGACCCCACGAATATCACCCTTAACAAGTAGTATAAAGTAATTTGATTAGAACCAGGGGTAACAACGCCAATTTTAAGTCGACAGCAAAAAACAATCAATCAGTCAATCAAATACGCTTTATTGTTTAAATAAGGAAGGTACATTTAAATATCGTATAGAAACTACAAATTAGGCGGCCTTATCGCTTTATAAGTTTATAATTTGACACGAAAGGGATCCTAAATTATTATGCGCGATTATTTTAAGGTCATTGGCCGTATGACGCTGATGTGTATAAGATGATTGTCTCATGGCTGTAGGTGGAAGATCACGATAAAGCCAAAGCGCGGGAGGCTGGGGCGCTCGCGGCCGGAGCGCGTGGTGTACGCGTACAACTACGCCAGCATCGGCGTCGACGCGCAGGTCGCTCTCGACTTCCACCACGCCAGGACCCAGTTCCTTTGCCGATACGCCAACAGGACGCTCAACTATGTTCGTATAATATTTTTAACTGATTGCGAATGTTTTTCGTGTGTTACTTTCTATGTTACCTTACCTCCTGTAGCCGGCCTGACCGATTAATGCAAGGTGTCGTTAAATTCGTCTTAATCCCTCAGACACACATTAACAGACAGCGGGGCAGAAACAGAAACAACATAGACCGTACACTTCCTTTAATCCTCTCGGTTCAACAGCAGCAAACACAATGTCCGAACATATGCCAGACACGGCTATTTATAGAGCTTGATGACATTTAGCAATGTATACAATTGCTGGACGGATTTCGATGAAATTTGGTATATAGGTAGAATATACCCTGGGTTGAGACATAGGATATTTATTTTTATTCCGATCAAGTGAGTAGTTCCCGCGGGATAAACTTTCCGCGCTAAAGTTATTCTATGCAGGCGAAGCTGCGGGCGGAAAGGTAGTATTTACATAATAATAGAAGCTGTAGTTACAATTCATTATGGAATGGAATGCCCATATAACTACAACTGTAACACATACGATACAAAAAATTCAATATAGTGCCCGTAAAATACAAAGTAAACGTCGTTTTTTTATGGTTTTGAAATATATATGTTGTTACTAGCTGTTACGCGCGACTTCGTCCGCGTAGAATTCATTCTACTACCAAATGCGTCACTCTATGATTCAAACGCAATCCTACTAATAATATTTATCCTACTAATAAACAGGAAACAGTCGCTTTTCCGGGATAAAAAGTAGTCTATATCCAGTCTACCAACCAAATTTCAACCAAATCTGTCCAGCCGTTTAAGCGTGAAGTGGTCACAAACATATAATGTCACAAACATATAATACATAAATACAGACATACATAATCTTTCGAATTTATAATATTAGATGGGATTATACACATACAATAACAATTCTTTTGGTAACGTGAACCATGAGATAATCCTTTTTGATTACTAATGTTGGGTTAGTAACCCCAACTTTTGGAGTATTTTCCTATTTGCACTCACAAATTTAGAAGAAAATGGAAGCCATCGAGAAAAAGGCTTTTACAGAAAGATAAATTTTGGCGAAAGAAGTCTATCAACCGAAGTCAAAGCATTGGAACTCAGAAAACGCATTACAATTTTGCACAGATTTAGTAGTGAAATAACTCGTTGAATCTCTAAGCCTAGGAACCCGTCGTGCATTAAAAAAAAATCGGCAACGGACAATGAAACATACTACGTTATACCTATGTTAACTTCTCACCTTGTAAGTCATGCGAGAGGTGTTATTCAAAAAAGTGGTATAAGTAGGACGGAGCCACACTCCATATAGCTTGAATACCTTTTTTGTGAAATAAACACTATTCACATCTATACTGTTTGGGATATCTCTGACCATCCCAATTGGGATTAAAGGTCGTGACGTTATGTATGTATTCACATCTATATTGCTATCCCCTAAATATCAGCCCATATAGCGTAATTTGTCACGCATATGTGCAATACGTAATCGCTGTTTCCCGGGACGCATTTTATATAGTAAGGCTTATTACATCGGTTGTCTGGAAGAGATCGCTACAAACGATAAAACCGCTTTTACACCTGTATAAATTGTTTTTAACTTGTGTACAATAAAGAATTTTTGTTATTCTTATATTTTTGTTATTCTTATATTTTTGTTATTCTTATATTTTTGTTATTCTTATAGATAGCTTACGTGTTCCTGGGCGCGGGGCGGGCGTTCGACAACGGCGGCTGTCAGGGCTTAGAGCGGCGGCTGCGTGTACGCATCGATGGCGGAGAGCCGTTGTCACTGCCGCCGCTGCAGGCACTAGTGGCCCTCAACATCCCCTCGTGGGGCGCCGGCGTCGACCTGTGGAGTAAGTCCTTACTGTGTCTAGTATTTAACACAACGCCGACTGTCACTGCCGCCGCTTCAAGCACTAGTGGCCCTCAACATCCCCTCGTGGGGCGTTGGCGTCGACCTGTGGAGTAAGTCCTTACTGTGTCTAGTATTTAACACAACGCCGACTGTCACTGCCGCCGCTTCAAGCACTAGTGGCCCTCAACATCCCCTCGTGGGGCGTCGGCGTCGACCTGTGGAGTAAGTCCTTATTGTGTGTAGTATTTAACACAACGTCGACTGCTGTCACTGCCGCCGCTACAAGCACTAGTGGCCCTCAACATCCCCTCGTGGGGCGCTGGCGTCGACCTGTGGAGTAAATTCTTACTGTGTCTAGTATTTAACACAACGCCAACTGTCACTGGCGCCGCTGCAAGCACTAGTGGCCCTCAACATCCCCTCGTGGGGCGCCGTCGTCGACCTGTGGAGTAAGTCCTTATCTGTGTCTAGTATTTAACACAACGCCGACTGTCACTACCGCCGCTACAAGCACTAGTGGCCCTCAACATCCTCTCGTGGGGCGCCGGCGTCGACCTGTGGAGTAAGTTCTTACTGTGTCTAGTATTTAACACAACGCCGACTGTCACTACCGCCGCTACAAGCACTAGTGGCCCTCAACATCCCCTCGTGGGGCGTCGGCGTCGACCTGTGGAGTAAGTTCATATCTGTGTCTAGTATTTAACACAACGCCGACTGTCACTGCCGCCGCTACAAGCACTAGTGGCCCTCAATATCCCCTCATGGGGCGCCGGCGTGGACCTGTGTAGTGAGTCTTTACTGTGTGTAGTATTTAACACAATGCCGACTATCACTGCCGCAGCTGCAAGCACTAGTGGCCCTCAATATCCCCTCGTGGAGCGCCGGTGGCGACCTGTGGAGTCAGTCCTTACTATGTGCAGTATTTAACACAACGCCGACTATCACTAGTGGCCCCCAACAACCCCTCTTGGGGTGCCCGTGTTGATTTCAGGAGTGGCCACGGTAAGAGATAACATTGTTTTTTTTATGCACAACGGGTTAGGACTTGACCTCAATCACACCTGATGTTAAGTGAAGATGATGTCGAAGGTAGCGTACTGACCCGGAAACCCCAACACATTTGGGGGATTGGCTATCTTATCTCTGACAACCGGAACACAACAATGCTATTAACATTGCTGTTTGGCGACAGATTTAGATAAGATGGTGGTAGCTAGCCAGGCGGACATTTAAAATGCCCTACCACCAATCCAACCGAGTACTTAAACATGTACCCCGCAGGGGATACGCGCGACCTCCGAATCGTAAACCCAATGTTGCTTACATTGAGCCACGGAGGCGGTTTAAATTATTTGTAATTAAAGTTGTAGCTGAAAAGTTTATAATTGGTCCTTGTGAAACCTTCAACTATTTATTTCGCTTTTTCTAGGTTTGGGAGACGAAGACGACGTTTCAGAACAAAGCATAAACGATGGGAAACTTGAGGTGACCCATATTTTAAGTATTTTTCCTTGCCTTCTGTGTCATCCATCACATGCAGAGCCGTTTTCATGAAGGCATCATTGTTTTACAGGTTGTCGGTATTTCTTCATCATTCCACATAGCGCGACTTCAGTGCGGTCTCGCTGAGCCATACCGATTTGCACAAGCGTCGAGGATTAAGGTACGAAAGAAATATTATCTTTGTTGGCGAGAAATAGACTAGGCTGCACCACCTTTTTTGTGCATAACAGGCTAGCGCTTGACCTCAGTAACACCTAGACCTGAGCGCAGAGGGCAGTCCTTAAAGTGTAATTTTTTAAACCATTTCTATACCCCACAAAGGATCGCTATAGATTGGCGAAAGTGCTGACAGTGCGCCAACTCTTTATCCTACATCTGACTTTCAGACAACATTTTAAATCTGACTACACTACACTACTAATACATAAACATATAACGCCAACAAACACATAACACCCGTCGTTTTTCGTCGGGGGTTAAAAACAGTGCACAACACTACAACTCCACTCCAAAAACCAGGTCTTATGTTTCGTGATTTCCTTCTCGTTTGTTTCTTTTCTTAAGTGTTTCTTCCTCAATCACCATATTTAATCTCTGCTCTAATACACTATGTCCATAGCTGAGGGGACTGGTGACCTGTAATTCTGGTTCTTCCTTTAGGCACCAGTCTTCCCACGAATGTATTACCTAGCCCTAAAATCACTTTGTAAAGCGTCATTTGTGGTGAGAAAATAAACAATTTTTGATTAATTAATTTTTCAGATTGAAATGGAAGGGTCGTGTGCCATGCAAGTAGATGGCGAGCCATGGATGCAGGGACCCGCAACGATTCTGATCGATTACGCTGGTCAAAGCCTAATGCTTCGCTCGTCTAGAAGACACGATTGATTATCAAAAAGCTGACATTACGTCTTCAGTCCAGTTATGAACGATCCAACACATGGCCAGGTCACTTCAATCGAATACGTCATTTCAATATATAAGAAAACGACTGATTGCTGATCCGGTAACTGATTGATATGGACTAACATTGATTAAGAGATTACGAACATGTTGGATGAAGTTAAATTGACGTAATTGACCCACATGGGTTTGACAAATTTTATGACGTTGACTCTCTATTAAATACTCTTTACATAGTGTAAATAATTATTTATTTTATTACACATAAGTAGGTGCGTACTTAACAAGAGTGGTAGATAATGATAATGATAGATGACCAGAATTTATAAACCTGTTCCAGATCTGATAAAACTATACTGAATAGGAAATGTGTTATAATAATTCGGTTAGGTGTAATTGTTTGTTACTAATTGTTACCTATTTTGATTGCCATAAAATTATTTTGTTACATAATAATATAAATAAATCCCACTGAAGAGGCGACTTGTTACATTCATCATTAGTATACTAATTCGAATATAATGATTTATAAACCTGTTCCAGTTCTTATAAAACTATACTGAATAGGAAATGTGCAATAACTTACACCTAATTGATTGTTTGTTACTGAATTGTTACCTGTTTTGCCATGAAATTATTTACTAGTTATAAAATAATACTAATAAATCCCACCGAAGAGGCAACTTGTTATATTCATCATTAATATACTGACTCGAATACAATGGGATATCCATTTTTCGTCGATATGATCGCCGCGTCCCCTACATTAAAGCTTTCTAAAGTGTCCTTTGGCGCCGTAATTTAATTTACAATGCTATTTTACATAGTGAATAATAATAACGTCTAGGCAAGTTATTTTGGAGCACATAGTATCTCTAACTTGCATAGGCAGCACCCATTTATCATGTGACACAGCCCTGTGATGGCGACTGCTGCGGATTGAAGTGCCCGTGAAAGATCTAATATTGACACGAAATCATACCAAATATAACATAATATTATAGACTTTATAGAGAATAATTATCAATGGTGTCGGACCAATGTGGCAGACGCCATTATTACATTTCCAAATTATTAAGCACAGTTTGTCAACGCAAAGTTCAACTTCTGACGTCTAAAAAAAATTGTATTAGACACATCGGTCCGATATTATCCTTTTCCGAACCACTGTCGTGTGCTAAAATTACTCGTCTTTAATGTTTAGTGACATGTATAGACAGACTATGACGCGGATTATGGTTGCTATTCTTAGAATGACATTAAACGTAAATGTCCAAACACAAAATGTTTTATTGATATTTTAAAGTTTCCTAATGTTGTAGTAATTTGAATATATTTGTTGAATCTCTGATATGAATGTAATTTTATTAAAATACAGTGGAAATATGTAGAAAGATGTTTGTTTTATTAGTA
Source organism: Oegoconia quadripuncta (assembly GCA_949316235.1). Classification (NCBI taxonomy): domain Eukaryota; kingdom Metazoa; phylum Arthropoda; class Insecta; order Lepidoptera; family Autostichidae; genus Oegoconia; species Oegoconia quadripuncta. The sequence goes on from OX438749.1 coordinate 12,030,556, forward strand.
AGCTTTCGGTAGTCAGACTGAAAAGTTAAAACAACAGCGAACGTACATCACAGCCAACGGGAAAGCAAAGAAAATTTTATATTATTTTAATGCACAAGGTTCATCTTTTCTAAATATTTGTTGAATTACATATACCTACATACTAAATCTGGCTACCCAAACATTAAGTTTTAAAATAAGGATAGACCAACTCCGTTTTTTGCGACGAATGAGAGACTATTGGCTTATCTACTTAGAATTGTAATCTGTTATCTTTCACCGGTGGAATGCCCATAATATAACTACAAATTCACAAAGGAAAGTAAATAAGAAAATAAGTGAAATGAAAATAAATATAATGAATGACATAAGATGTGCTCCAACAAACCACCAAATGAGCACTACAGATCATACAAAATTTGCCCGTTCTACCACCAGGGGCACACTTTGGGTGTTCAACGGAGCAGTCGTCGGAGAATCGGCAATTTCGTCATGCAGTTAACAGCGAACGATTAAAAAATCTACAGGACGAGAAAGTAAACAGGTAACTAACGAGGACGATGAGAGAAGTCTTGACACATGCGCGGTTTTTTTATATGTAAGATTAAACTAGGGCAAAGCGTCTTAGCCATGTTTGATGAAAATCGATTCAGCCGTTTCGAAGATATATGTTTTAACACAGTTACTTTGTCTACCAGCAGTGGACAACTTGCGATATAGTTTATCACACATTCTATCGCGGTCATCTGTCAAAATCAGCTACATAACAGTCGTACAGCAGCATTTTGACGGAGAAACTATTGTGTGATCATGCTACTCATTATGTTTCCACCCTCGAGGGTTTTCTAACATTTCAATCTGGGCTGTTCATATCGAAAAACTACGTGTAAATATTTTATTTTTTCATTCAAAGCATTTGTTATGGGGTTAAATTTACATTAGGTATATAGCACCATAAACACTTTACATAATAATAATTGTACATATGATATGGTAGTAAATATAAAGGATGGTAGTCATTGGTAGTCTAGTCTTACGTGGTTGGATGATGGACCAGATAGACCAACCGTTTACTGCATTTACTGTAAATAATTATTTATTTTGGCGTTACCCATCAACTTAGAATACGCTATATCTGCTGGAAAATCTTATTTTATTTTTATTTTATTTTATTTTATTTATTTGGGACAGTTAACAACAGTGTACATAGTTACATTATTAACATTTTCTGTAGGTATTAAGTATATACACAGTCCACGACACTATCCACAAGGTAAGTAATACAGTATTTCACAAGACTTACAAGTTATGAAGTTTACAATTAGTACATTCGTACCATTACAATGTTACAATGTGCTGCTACACAAACCGAACAATATAAATATTACCCGTGCAATAACTCTCCAATAACAGAACTCCTAAATCTGTGATATGATAATGAAAATATGTCGAAATCTAAAAAATGTTCATTATACGTGTTTACTAAGCGTCTTAGAGGACATCTCACACCAGCATTTGTCCTACATGGAGTAGTAAGGAATATTTTGTGAAGATTCAATAAGCGTTGGCCCTTACTAGGAACCCGATAGGCCAAGCGACCATTCAATCCGCAACAATCTAATCTGTTGTTACATATGTTGAAAAGAGTCATAGAATCTATTAGCGTGCGTCTGGCATCGAGTGACAATAGTGAAAACTTGGTCAGCAAATTAGTATACGATAGTTTTGACCGGTAGCATCTATAGTGGGTTGCACGAAGGAACTTTTTTTGCACTAACTCAATCTGATCAATATATTTTTTATAGAGAGGATTCCAAATTTGAGAACCATATTCGAGATATGGTCTAAGTAAAGTATTGAAAAGATGAATGTAGGTTTCCGGACGTCTAAAGTCCTTGCATGTCCTCATAACAAAGCCGTACATACTAAAAGCTTTGTTTACAATGGATTCAATATGACCTTGTAAATGCAGCTGACTGTCCAGAAGTATACCTAGATCTTTTATTACATTTTCTGAAGCTAAAGGTTTACCATTTAAGTTATATGGGAAGCTAATTTTATTTACTTTTTTAGTAAAGGTTATTTTTTTGCATTTATTGACACTTAGATGTAACTTGTTTTTACCGCAGTAGGTTGATAATCTGTCAAGATCTGATTGCATTTTTTGACAGTCAGATGCAATCCTAATAGGTAAATACACCTTAAGGTCGTCAGCGTACAACAAAAAGTTACAGTGCATAAAGCATTGATTTATATCGTTGATGAAAAGAACGAATAAAAGCGGCCCGAGGATCGAGCCTTGGGGAACGCCGGAGGAAGCAGTGTAGACGTCAGATATATATCCATTGACAGCTACCCTTCATCTGATGTTCCTTCACAAGGTGTTGTCTGGGGCGGTAGACTACCTGCGTTTGTTGGAGCAGGTGGGTCTACGTGCCACACCTTTATATTACCTTACGAACTACCTTACGAACGAACTATGCGCACCACTCCACTATGATTCGATGTGCCCATACAATGAATTTTCGAATTTGGCATTTTTCAACTGGGTCCAGTTTAAATCGGCAGTGTTGAAAGCTCTGACATAAATTAGATAATTGTGTAAATACAGTAAATACATTCAACTCACACACACGCGCTACTCCGTACACCTTCTCTTTCCTTACACCCACGAAACAACAGTTTGATATCTCGCTAGGGTACCAAAATAAGTTATGCATAAAATTACTGAGATCTATTTTCGATTCTACATGTATAACGAATATTTTAAATTTGTAATTATGGATGTGTTTTCAAATAAATCTTTAAATAAATAAACAACAATTTATTTATGGGGTTACGCTGGACCTGTCAACGGCGGTGACAAGGCCTTACAAAATATAAAACAAACCGTATAACAACAATAGTTTTATTAAAATAACAACAAATTCAACAGTTTTATTGGAATTCTATAATTTAATATCTACAATGTTTCTATGATTTTATCATTCAATAGTCAATTTACTATGTTATTATATATTACGTCATTTTGTAGGCGAACGAGTCTGAACAGTGTGGGCCGACTCGTATTACAGCTGTTTACAAATAAATAGTGTCACGCTTGACTTTCTATCGACATTTATAAAAAATATTACTTTATCCGAGGAATGTTCAACTGTTTTTTTAAAAACTTCAAAAAAAAAAAGAAAATGCACCTTCGTTTTACATACATTATCAATAATTATTATAATGGAATTAGTTGAGATTGTTTAGAGAATGTCAGTTATTAAAATAAATTATTTGGCACCATAAAATAGAAAGTATCTACAGACATGATTTATAAATAACAACAAAATATTTCTTTCATTATCCACGATGATAACAATAAATTAATTGTAGACTTTGTCACTAACAAGATTCGAAAATAAGTTTTGACTTACAGATATCTGCTCCATACGTACATAGGAAGACCATATAATATTTATACTTATTATAGGTAACAAAGGCTTATAGTAAAATAAATAAAACTTTCAAAACAACCCATTAACAAAAATGATCCAAAAATAAATATTTTGTGACAGTAACTCTGTAACACCACAGAATAACTAGTTTACTCACGTATCTTTTTTATAACAATTCACACCAAATAATAAATGGAATTATTTCATGTTAGTTTATCCCGTAACCAGCAGGCATAAAAGTCAGAATCGGGTATTTAAGGGTAATTGATAGCGTGGCATACAATACAACAGTGTTTTACCTATTACTCTGTGCTGCAATTACTTAATTATGTACTAAATATATTATTTTATTAGTGTTTATTTTCTTCCGGGACACTTTACGCCACTCGATGTTATAACAATTAAACGTCTGTTCTATGTACAGAACATTTGAGTAATAATTCTATAAAGCTCTGTGCAGCACATAAATATTGGACGCTGACTGTAACTCTATATACCGTGCTATAGGAATATTATTTTAACATTCTACTAAATGCAACTATAGGCTAGAGTATCTAGCGAGTAGTTCTTTAGTGATATCTCTTTCCTTTTGGAATATTTATTCTGTCGGTTTTATAATACCTACTTTAATTCTAAGTTGCTCTAAAAATACAAAAGTAAGAATGGTGTGGGGCGCAAGCCTTGCGAAAGCTGGAATGTATCCCTTGAAAAACGCCAACGGACCTTCTTTGGCGGTGTTTGTGATGAGTGTTAAAATGCTCGTTATCTCGCCTGGTTTAGCGTTCATTGCTCTCGTTTTTAACACGTCGACTGGTTGCGTTAAAGTAGTAGCGATAGCGCCCTGTAATGAAATAGTATATAGTTAGGTTACTCGTATTTTCATTCATTTTAAACACGGTGTTCAGCCAAAATTCGGAAAACGTCACAGCGGTTGAGGTTCTAACTTTACAAAAATTATTGATGGTCCATGGGTTTGTCAGCTTCAACAATTTATAATTGGGATATTAGAAGAAAGTGACCGAATATGAAATGCCATTTCGTAAAAGAATAATTCATGTGTGAGTACAAATCGTTATCGATATGTTAATATGTCATACATTTGTATATGACTTAGCAACAATCTGACGTTTTTAACTGGTTGACCTACCGATAATGATACGGTGTTATTCAAAGTACCTACTATTTCACGCTAATAACTACAGAAGTGTTAAGTTGACAGTATAGACAATATGTTCATTGTTCTTGTGTCATGGATACATTTACAGTATTTTTTTTCTGTATATAATATCGTTGTTGACAGTTACAGTCACAGAGTACTATGTATATACGGAGAGTTACAGTCGTTTGGCTTGGTATGGACATGTTATGACGAGTGATTGAATGTCGACGGTTGGAAAGGAAGACCACAAAAAGATGGATGGATTGTGTGGGCGATGATATGAACGAGAAGGTGGTGAATGATGAGGTAACGGCTGATAGAGGAGATTTCGAAGGAAAATCCCAAATATATTGGGATCATGGCAAGAAGATGATGTTTGCAGTTGTGTCAGTAGTTCATGCCGTTAAATTTATAGGTGCCATCTAAAAGAAATATTAAATACAGAGATGTTAAGGCCGACTTTGTATCAACGATATAATTAAGTCCCATAATTATGTCGATATATATATATTTATAAATAGAAATGACATGTACAAGCATATAAATTAGTAGGTAGCTAAAATCACTACAGCAATGCACTCTCAATTTACGGTGCCCCTACGGGGTATTAGCTCAAGTATTTGTAAGTTACATCTAAGTTAGGTTTTAATTACAAAATAAAATTTCTAAATCTTAAAAAGAAGTAGGTATCATATTTCATGGTAGGATAATGCTGTAAGGGAATCGACAATTGATTTAGAAATGACTTTTCCGTATAAGGACCGGTTATGGGTGCAGGAGATGGAAAAAAATTGTCTTCGCCGGTTAAGTTCGCGATTAGGTACTACGTCTGTCCAGAGATGAACGTGATGTATGCAATTACTGATGCAACGCGGGTATCGTACTGTAGACCAACTGCAGACTATGAGTGATGAAGAACGAAGACACTTGAATGTGTAGATACATAAAACAATATGAGCACAGACAAAATACTCGTACCACAGCTATGACTTTCGTCGCAATTCCGACATTATACTCGTAAATGAAAATTTTGAATACCCCCAAGGAACTAAACATATAATTGTAACGTATTATTGGCGTTACATGGTGTTTCATACTAAACTTGGCTGTTTGATTGATAATTTAGCAGTTTTCGCTACGTTCTTCGATAATTCAGTGGGCTGCATTAGTTTGAGTTCCTTTGCCGTGCGTGCTCCACGCCGAATTAAAGAAAAAAAAATAGTTCAATCATTCCATCCCATTCCAGTGGACAGACACTTTCCTACTCGGAGGGCTGGCGGCGACATGTCAGTTCCTCTAGAAACTTTAATTTTTTCATAATTTTTTTTCTTAAAAAGCGGAAATCACCCCGCTAAGTGTGAAAGAACCGCTACCCTATTTTGACGATGAAATTAGGACGCCGTGAGGAGATCCTTTTGGATTAGAACCGGTCGTCGGCATGGTATGTATTTTTTTCGTTTGCTGAATTTGACTCCACACCCGTACATTTCCTTAGGGTTGAGAGTAATTTGTTTGTCCGTTCGTTACAGATTAGCGGAAATTGAATATATAAAAGAAACCAGCCTGATCTGGGTAAGTGTTATGTTGATGTCACACATTTTGCATTCTTGATAACCTGAATTTGACCGTGAATTAACCATGAGTCTTTTCATTGTTTCAGTTTCTTTCTTTTTCTTTTTTTTTCTTTTAATTTATAAACCATATTTACCTCTTGGTAAAGGAAAAAGCCCCTTGCCATGATTCCCATTTCATTTAAAATCTTTATTTGAACAACTCCCCGCCTTCTGGAGAGGAGACCTCGTATGCGATTCCATCCCGGAAGAGTCACCGCGGGATTGCGAGGATGTTAATTAGAGAACTTTAAGTATTTATTAAGATAATGTTAAGTAATAACACCTAGTGCGTTTAGAACTTGGCATTCTCTCAGATTCTTTCAAATTCAAGTAATTCTTTCTAATTCTTTTCATTCTTTCGAGTAATTCTTTAAAGGCATTCTTTAATAAATTCATTCTTTCATAGATTCTATCTAGTTAAGTTAATATAAATTATAGTTACAGGATTTGATGTAATTATTGGATAAAATTTCAACTCTTGAGTAGCCTTGTACTCATATAATTTACTGGTTTATTTCTAAGAAATTTCTTGTAAGCCTAAATTTATAACTTTAGTCTCCGTACTTGGAATCGAGAGATACATTAAAATGTGAAAACTTTAATTTAAATTTTATTTGGTCTATTAACCCTTTTATATTTGTTATACTAGCTTATGTCTAGTGGGCTAATATTGCCCAGGCGCCCGAATATGTAAGTATAATATACTTAGTTGTTTTTGTCCCTTTTTTACATTATTGATTCAGACACCCGAGTCTGGACCGATATTGGCCCCTTTGTAACGGTTAAAGTAATTTAAATTTTGTAGTCCATTAACACCCAAATCCCATTAATTCCCGGTGCAAATTATTTAAATAATCTACATTTTGGTACTTCTGCCAATATCGTAAAATTTTCTTTTGGGAGGTTACAAAATTTGTAACCTAGCAAAAAATTAGTGTACCTTCTACAAATGAAGTTTAATAATAAAATTTGTAATATTTATTGTTACAAATTGGCACTCTTATATTGAATAGTATTAATTCAATTTAATTAGAATAATTCAATAATAAAAAAAAAATTAATTGATCGTTACAATTGGCGCCCGAACAGGGACTTGAAACGTTAACCTGACTTGGATGTTATATTAATTAATGGTGTTATTCGAATTTTACACAGGGTGTTGTGAAATTTAAATATATTTGTATTTTGAATGCCAAGTTCTTTTGTCATACTTCAATACTGAATTGTGATTATACCTGTTGTTTACACGGACGTAATACTGCTATACTGCACTGTATTATTTTTGTACACATTTCTAGGTACTGTACTGTGTATTTTTTACTTAGGATGTTTGTTTTTTGTAAATTGAATGCCAATTTCAAATATTTCTATTTAACTTAGAATATTTTAATAATTTTATTTAACTTTTACTTTGAAGTGGATACTTACGTTATCATAATAATGGAGGGCCAACTTGCCATTAAAAATATTGAAACTCAAACTGAGGATATTGAAAACCCAGATAACTTAGTACCTAAAATCGATATACCCAATATGTCTAAAGCTACGGAACATGATACTCCCTGCGATAGGAATGCTCTTTCTAGTGACCTTCTTGATTTGTCGGAACAGGTTCCTTTGACTTTCGATAGAAACTTTCATAGTTCGGATATTCACTGCAAACCTGCTCATTCTTGTAGAAAATCAGATCTTTATAACTTTAAAAATAAATTTAATGGTAAATCGTGTGTCAGAGAATTTTTGCTGCGTTTGGAAGAATACTGCTTGGCTCGTGGTATACAGGATGATCATATTTTGTTGTCTTTTTCTGAAGTCGTTACAGATACAGCTCTTAAATGGTTTCGATCCATTCGTAATACAGTTAGGACATGGAAATGCCTCAGAATTGAATTATTTAAACGTTTTGATAAATTAAATTTCGACTATCAATTGGAACATGATTTGCGTATTAGAAAACAAAAAACTAATGAAACTTTGTCAGATTTTATAATTGAAATTGTAGATATGTCTCATAGACTTACTTATCCTTTGTCGGATGCCATTTGGTTTGACAAATGCTCCAGCAGAACTTCAACGTCTTGCGGATAAATTGTTTGGACCCGAATTCGATTCTAACGTGTTTATTTATTTGGATGATTTGCTGGCCATTTCAAGCTCATTTACTGATCATATTGCGTTGCTACATAAAATTTATAAACGTTTGAAAGATGCTGGACTTACTGTAAATCTTAAAAAGTGTGAATTTTGTAAAGATAGATTGCGATATTTGGGTTATGTTATTGATGGTAATGGTTTACATACTGACTCGTCTAAACTAACAGTTATAGAAAATTTTCCTCGCCCTACTACAGTTAAACAAGCTCGTAGTTTTCTTGGTATGTGTTCTTATTATCGTCGTTTTATTGATAAATTTGCTGATGTTGCTCAACCTTTAACGAATTTAACTAAAGGACCTAGAAATTCTAAACGATTTGTGATTTGGAATAGCGAAGCTGAAAATTCATTTTGTAAATTGAAACAATCTTTATTGACTTCTCCTGTATTAATTTGTCCCAATTTTGAAAAACCCTTTTTTCTTCATTGTGATGCTAGTAGTTTTGCAATCGGAAGTGTTTTATGTCAGGAAGACGACGACGGTCTCCAACATCCTATTTCTTTCTACTCTCGAACCTTTAGTAAGTGTGAAATTAATTATAGTACTACTGAAAAAGAACTTTTAGCTATTTTAGATTCGATTGAACATTTTCGACCTTATGTCGAAGGTATGAAGTTTACAGTAATAACAGACCATGCTAGTTTAAAATGGTTACTTGCTTTAAAGAATCCTAGTGGTCGATTAGCTCGTTGGGCTGCTCGTATTTCACAGTTTACTTTCGATATTGTACATAAAAAAGGTAGTTTGCATGTTGTTCCAGATGCATTGTCACGTATTGAAATTAATGCTTTAAATATTCCTTCTTCTGATATTGTGCAACCTGATGATGAAATTCACGACCCTTGGTATAAACGTATATTCGTAAGTTGTCAAAAGTCGCCTCTCAGATATAAAAATTATAGAGTTGAAAATGATGTTTTGTATAGATTCTGCAAACCTAAATTTGATTTACAAAGTAGTTTATCTTGGGAATCAAAGTAGTAATTCCGAAAGAAAATGTTTTAGATACAATTAGAGAGTATCACGATAATATGAACTCAGGACATTTAGGTGTATCAAAAACTCTGAATAAATTAAGATTTCATTATTATTGGCGCTCTATGCATAAAGATGTTCAAGATTATGTCTCTAAATGTGAGATTTGCAAAGCTTATAAACATTCAAACTTGCCTCCATTTGGTATTATGTCTAATCCTAAATCTGTTAGTCGTCCGATGGTTATGCTATCCATTGATTTAATTGGTCCTCTCCCAAAAACCTATTCGGGACATCGCTTCATACTGTCTATCGTAGATGTATTTTCTAAGTATTGTTGGATACACCCTTTGTGTAATGCTACTACCAAATCTATTTGTAAATTCCTCGAGAAAGAAATTTTCTTAAAATTCGGCTGTCCTAAAGTTGTTGTTTGTGACAACGGTACTCAATTCACTTCAAGAGTTTTTGTGGAATTTTTGAAAAATTTTAATATAACCAAAATATTTTATAACACTTTGTATACGCCTCAGAATAATCCTGTGGAGCGTTATAATAAAACGATTGTTACCTGCGTTGCTTGTTACGTTCGTGATGATCATAGGACTTGGCCAAAATTTTTAGGCCAAGTACAACTTGCTTTGAATAGTAGTATTAACTTAGCTACTGAGTTTACACCTAACTTTTTAATGTTTGGTAGGGAGGTTATTGTAGATGCTTCTTTACACCGTTTTAGTAACTCATTGGATAATTTAAATGACGTAGAACTAGAAGATCGCCCTTCTTATGCTCTATCGTTGAATTCTTTAGGGATTATCTTTGAAAAAGTGGGGGGAACATTGTTAAAAGCTTATAAGCGTAATGCTTCCTATTATAATAAGGGTAGGAAAGTCATTTCTTATGGGTTAGATGACATAGTTTGGAGACGAAATTTTGTGCAATCTAATGCGATGCAATACTTTTCGGCTAAGCTTGCTCCTAAGTTTGTAAAATCAAAAATTATCAAAAAGATTTCTAATAATGTTTATGTCTTGAAAGACTTGAACAGGGGTTCAGTGGGGACTTATCATGTAAAAGATATTATTAAAATTTAACACTTTTATTAAAGGGATTTTTGCTTAGTATGTTCTTAGATTTGGAGTAACACCCCTTTTGTTTGTGTGAAAGTATGATGATGTATGGAAGAGTTTGGGGCTTAATGAAAGAGAAGAGTATGAAAGATTATCCAATTTCTATTTACAATACATTTAAAGTTGAACTTAGGACATTTTGGTTCTTATATTTTGGAAATTCCATTGTTATGGGCTAACTCATAAGATCTAATTAGTTTTAGCACAAGATTCTTAATCTTTTCTATAGTATAAGGTCTTGTATTTTAGATATCTTTATGTACTTCTTGTACTATGTTTTGATCTTGTTGCTATCTACGACATTGTAGTAGTACACAATTTTATAGTATTAGGTACTGTGTTACATATAGTGTCTGTTGTGTGATACACTTGTGTAGGTCTGTTTTGTCTGTAGGCTAGATTTGTTTCTCGGATGTGACCTACCGGATTTGACTTTTGTTAGCTAACGTTTTCTCTTTTTGGACGTATAGTGAAACTTTTGTTTCCACATATGTATTGGAACCTTTGTGTCCATACAGTATATCCTCTGGAGTTCTCTTGGATGAACTTTATTTTTGATACTCCTGTTCTGTGTTCGGAAAATCGGTGGAGTGGAGCCGGTCTCAGACAGCGAGCACCTAGTTGGAAATTCACATGGAGTTGAATTCTTCCACTTGTTATTCCCCTGGATTGTGTTCGGAAAGCCGGTAGTGATGAGCCGACCACATATCCAGTTGGATTTTGTTTTTGAATAGATTCTCGTATGTAGAATTCTATCAATCTTATTACGCTACGTGTTCGAAAAGTTGATGGTGTAGTGTCGACCACGTTAGTCGTAACCTTTTTTTGTTTTAGTTTGGTGTTCTTGAAATCCATTCTTGGAGTGTTCGTTAGACCCAAAATCTTTAAAAGATTCAATTTGACCACCTCAGAGTCAAAGCTTTAAATGCTTTAACTTTAAGTTTGTAAGCTTCTTGCTTTGCACTTCGTTGTTTCGAGTTATCAAATGATATTGCTCTAACTCCGAACTTTCTTCTATTAAACATTTGATAGTTTTAACTTTATTTAAATTTGCTTCCAGATTTAGATCACGATCGTTGTGATAGTGTTATTAGTGAGTTGAGTCGAGTTCAGAAACTTATTTAATCTGAATCTCCTACTTTAACTTTAAACTTTACATGGTTTCAACTTAATGTCTTGGACTCATTGTTTTTTTGTAAATCTTTTGCTTTTGGATTCTACATTCTGTTTTTGTCCTTTTGCTGTTATCTTTCGATTCTATGTTTTCTCTTTGTGGTTTTGTGATACGTTTTGGAAGAAAGAGCTTCACTCTTTTTTTTATTTTTTTTGTTTAACCAGGGATGAAATGTAACGTATTATTGGCGTTACATGGTGTTTCATACTAAACTTGGCTGTTTGATTGATAATTTAGCAGTTTTCGCTACGTTCTTCGATAATTCAGTGGGCTGCATTAGTTTGAGTTCCTTTGCCGTGCGTGCTCCACGCCGAATTAAAGAAAAAAAAATAGTTCAATCATTCCATCCCATTCCAGTGGACAGACACTTTCCTACTCGGAGGGCTGGCGGCGACATGTCAGTTCCTCTAGAAACTTTAATTTTTTCATAATTTTTTTTCTTAAAAAGCGGAAATCACCCCGCTAAGTGTGAAAGAATGTTGGACTTGTGCCGCTACCCTATTTTGACGATGAAATTAGGACGCCGTGAGGAGATCTTTTTGGATTAGAACCGGTCGTCGGCATGGTATGTATTTTTTTCGTTTGCTGAATTTGACTCCACACCCGTACATTTCCTTAGGGTTGAGAGTAATTTGTTTGTCCGTTCGTTACAGATTAGCGGAAATTGAATATATAAAAGAAACCAGCCTGATCTGGGTAAGTGTTATGTTGATGTCACACATTTTGCATTCTTGATAACCTGAATTTGACCGTGAATTAACCATGAGTCTTTTCATTGTTTCAGTTTCTTTCTTTTTCTTTTTTTTTTCTTTTAATTTATAAACCATATTTACCTCTTGGTAAAGGAAAAAGCCCCTTGCCATGATTCCCATTTCATTTAAAATCTTTATTTGAACAACTCCCCGCCTTCTGGAGAGGAGACCTCGTATGCGATTCCATCCCGGAAGAGTCACCGCGGGATTGCGAGGATGTTAATTAGAGAACTTTAAGTATTTATTAAGATAATGTTAAGTAATAACACCTAGTGCGTTTAGAACTTGGCATTCTCTCAGATTCTTTCAAATTCAAGTAATTCTTTCTAATTCTTTTCATTCTTTCGAGTAATTCTTTAAAGGCATTCTTTAATAAATTCATTCTTTCATAGATTCTATCTAGTTAAGTTAATATAAATTATAGTTACAGGATTTGATGTAATTATTGGATAAAATTTCAACTCTTGAGTAGCCTTGTACTCATATAATTTACTGGTTTATTTCTAAGAAATTTCTTGTAAGCCTAAATTTATAACTTTAGTCTCCGTACTTGGAATCGAGAGATACAAATGTGAAAACTTTAATTTAAATTTTATTTGGTCTATTAACCCTTTTATATTTGTTATACTAGCTTATGTCTAGTGGGCTAATATTGCCCAGGCGCCCGAATATGTAAGTATTAATTATACTTAGTTGTTTTTGTCCCTTTTTTACATTATTGATTCAGACACCCGAGTCTGGACCGATATTGGCCCCTTTGTAACGGTTAAAGTAATTTAAATTTTGTAGTCCATTAACACCCAAATCCCATTAATTCCCGGTGCAAATTATTTAAATAATCTACATTTTGGTACTTCTGCCAATATTGTAAAATTTTCTTTTGGGAGGTTACAAAATTTGTAACCTAGCAAAAAATTAGTGTACCTTCTACAAATGAAGTTTAATAATAAAATTTGTAATATTTATTGTTACAAATTGGCACTCTTATATTGAATAGTATTAATTCAATTTAATTAGAATAATTCAATAATAAAAAAAAAATTAATTGATCGTTACATAATATTATCCAGGTGTAAAAGGCAAAACAAATCGTAACAGCTGAACCTATTTTCATCGAACATATCTAAGAACCTTTTTCCTCGTTTAATATAAAAACCGTACTCGAATCGGACCACACATTATTGAGATACATCCGGGCAAAGAATGGACATACATGTATACACAAAAAGTCGCCAGATACCTACACTGACATTCTAGAAGCCTTACAATTATTATCATTATCTATACATACATTTGGAAATTTAACCCATTAGAATTAATCGTCCAATGGTGTAGACGACAGGCGCTACTTGAACTCTTTGTTATGAAGAAACAGTAATGTTCCGTATTAGGGATATTATTGCATTTGATTACTTTCCTCCATTACTTAAAATTTTACGATTACGTTATCATTGCGTAGACTCATTCGCTATTCGTTTTCCATTAGCGATGTTAAGCAATGTCTGGTACGGTTAGTACTTGGATGGGTGACCAGTTGGTTGAAGTATTACCACCGGACCCCGGTCTGGTGTCTTCAATTAAAGAGATAATCGGTAATCCAAGGCCAACCAGTTACCTTTGGACGCTGTTTAAACCATTGACTGTGGCTAGTGTCTGACACAAATCCACGAATCCGCTGTGAACCCGCCCCGGTTATGGCCCATAGCGTCTCCTTGGGACAGGACACAGTGAAGATGGAATGCTATTAATTGATATATTGTGATCTAGATCTTATGAATTATAAATCCAATATAAAAACACAATTAAATATAAAAAAAAAGAGTTGCTATAAACTTACTGCAGCCAAGCTAGAAGCGACGTGCGTCGTCACGTTGTCACCGAAGTACGGAGTGCTGAGCAGCATTACTTTGATAAGGTCATAGAATGAGAGCTGCCCGATAGTCATGAGCGTGGCGCGACTGCACGTCATAGTTGCCCCCGCCCACAGTCGAGTCACACCCTCCGTAGTGGCCACACGCCATAGGCCATGGATAGCATTCTTGTAGCTATGAATAAATTAAAATGTGTTTGTTATTTATAACGTAAATAATTCCGAAACACTTAAAACTATCAATTGAAAATTTAGAAAAAAATATGGGAAGGAAAAAATCCCACCACAGTCATTAGTTTTTCGAGCGACATGCCTGCCCAGTACCATTTCAACTTACTAATTCGTTGGGCTATGTCAGTGACTTTTGTTTGTCTATGGATTTCGTCATTCAATCACATAGTGAAACACCAAGCATGACCCCTCTCCATAGGTTGTTGTGTGACTTTAAATACTCATTTTATTTAATAATATAATATTTAACCTTCAGCTTCTGATCTGGGAAGAATCACATAAACAGATGCTGTAGACATAAAAGTAAAAATAAAATAAATATCTCTAAATGTAGGTATGATGATTCATATAAAGTGTTCCAAAAGAAAAAGTTACAAAACAAAATGAGCCTATTTTTCTATCTCCTCTGTTAAATTAGGTTAAACACATGGGACATACATAACATATTGATGAACAACAGGGTTCTTACTGTCAAATTTCAACGCAAGTTTACAAAAACCAAATTTAAGTTGTTACAATATAAGAAATGAATTTCAAAATGCAGACTTACTTCCTTCTCAGTTCAGGTGGAAGCTTTACATCATTTTGCATACGCACATTGACTAAATCTGCTGGATTTCCCACAAACCCGCCTGCAAATCCTCCTAGTCCAGCTAGGAATGCAGACATATAAAACGGTATTGCAGCACCCTGGAATAATTGTATTATTATGTAGAACAACATGCATAAAAACAAAAATAGGCAAATTGATTAACATCACAGAGTACTTTTGTATATACGGAGAATTAACATGCCAGTACTCATCATGATCATAATGAGGAAATGTTTTTTGGTTGGTTTAAACTTTTTTAAATGCCTTTAAAAATTTAATTAAATTTGATAAAATAAACGTGGTTGGTGGTAGGGCATTTTAAATGTCCGCCTGGCTAGCTACCTCCATCTGATCTAAATCTGCCATCAAGCAACAATGTTAATAGCATTGTTGTGTTCCAGTTGTCAGAGATAAGATAGCCAGTCCCCCAAATATGTTGGGGTTTCCGGGTCAGTACGCTTCAACCTTCAATATCCTCTTTCATTTATTAAATCAACTTTTGTGGAATAGATAATATCTAAATTGTCATTCAATATGGTAGGACAGAACTAGGTATTACAGTAAGTTAATAATTACATCTTTTCCAGCAAGTTGCTGTTTTGCCACCTCATAAATTGCAAATCTAACAGTTGAGTATGTAAGCTGTCGTAGGAGGGACGCTGATATGCCATTGTAGAGACCAAATAAACCTGTAAAAAGAAATTTTAAAATGCTGAACAAATGCCCCATATCTTACTATATAATTTTTACTTTATCTAGTAAATAATTTTTGTTAACTTTCCCATAGAGATTCATCTATATTCACTTGATAATATTTTCCAACACGGTCTAATTGACTTTAGTTGGTTTCTATGTTAAAATGGTTCCAATTTATTTGGTTAATAAAATGATTATTATTTTTGGAATCCAGAAACAAGTAAGCTGGTCAAATTTATGCAAATTATTCATGATTTTGTCAAATGACTGAGTAAAAGTTGTTAATAGGAAGTTCGTCAGATTGAATTTGTCAACTCAATTTGTATCCTAGTTTATAGTGAGTTTGTTATTTGATTTGGGATCCGATTGGCATGGGATTTAATCAGTTTTTTGACGATTACGAAAAATTGGTAAATGTACTATTTCTATTGTTTGAGTGTTATTTATAATCAACATTGTCACTTACCTTGATTTTTTACAACAATTCCAGTCAATTTTAACATAGAAATATTTTTTCCTTTTTGTGTTTGCATCTGCACTTTGAGCAGATCTAGTGGATGAGTACAGCATGCTGCGCCGGCGGAAGCTAAACCTCCAAAGTACCATCGAGACACCCTCACTTCTGTGATTTCAGGCATTCTAAGGCTGGAAGCACACCACTATTACTAATAAGATAGATGACAAGGGTAAATGGGTGAATATGCATACATTGTATGTAACTACTTAATAATAGATAAACAGTTCCTACGGTTCATAATTATTATTACACAAACAATATTGAACATATTAGTAGTAGTTGCCTACTGCACTATACTAATTGCTCAGAATACTCAGTGAGTGAATAAAACATGAATTACTAGATAAAATAATAATGATAGTTATATTGATATTATTTTATATTGACACAAGAAGAACAGAATGACAATAAGAGAGAAAAATCAGTTTGACAGAACAAGGTACAAATAAGAATATGAAAGTAAATTTGTAAAAATAGTTTTGTATATTTTAACAATAAACCTCTTTTTACTAACACTCCTCCTTAATTTCATACCTGCAAACCCATGCCTTGCACACACCATTCATACTTCCCTCTTAACAAAGGCTTTGTTAAAGCGTCGGCAACCATACGAGCGGTCTCTACATAGTTCAATACTATATGCCCATGTTCAACTGCCTCCCTTATAAAGTGATGGCGCACATCAATATGCTTGGTGCGTTGATGGTGCACAGGGTTCTGCGCAATTGCAATAGCAGATTGGCTGTCACTGTAGATCTTCAAGGATACCTCAGGATTTCCAGAGATTTCAGCAATAAATTTTTTAAGAAATATTGCTTCCCTGGCAGCTTCAGACATTGCAACATATTCTGCTTCAGCAGTTGAGAGAGCTATTGTTCTTTGCTTTCTACTGTCCCAGCATACTGCTCCTCCTTTCCAAAGGAAGACCACTCCGGAATATGACCTTCTATCATAACATGTGGCATGACTCGCATCTGCATAACCATGCAGTTCATTATGTTCTTCCCTCTTTGTGTACTTCAACCCAAGAGTTTTAGTACCCTTTAAATATCTAAGGACACGTTTTGCAGCTGTCCAATGTTCTTCAGTAAAACAACTGTTAAACTGGCTTAGATAATTCACTGCATGTGCTATGTCCGGCCTTGTGCAGACAGATAAATACATCAGTGAACCGATCAAATTCTGATATGGTATCTTTTGATCCGGTTGATGTTCTGGCCCTGGCTTTTCTAGCTTTTGTCCAGTAGCTGACGGTGTCGAAGCGACCTTACAGTCAACCATTCCAAAATAATTCAGAACTTTGTCGACGTATTTCTCTTGGTCAACTTTGATCTCAGAATCGTTCTGCGTAATACGCATTCCTAGAATGAACTCTGCCTTGCCGAGATCTTTCATTTCGAATTTTGACATGAGATCTCTCTTCACTTTACTAAGCTCATTTGCATCATTCCAAAAAATTAGCATGTCGTCAACGTACACTGCTAACATGATGGTCTTTCCATCCTTAGATCTAGTGTAGACACATGGTTCATTCCTGGATCGCTTGAAGCCCAGCTGAATCAACTCATCGTTTAACTTGTGGTTCCAAGCTCTAGGCGCTTGTTTTAATCCATAAAGTGAACGTTTAAGAAGACACACATAATCTTCTTTCCCCTTTTCTTCGAATCCTTGCGGCTGTCTCATATAAACCGTTTCAGATAGGTCTCCGTTTAGAAAAGCTGTTTTTACGTCCATCTGATCCACGTTTAATCCATTCTTGGCCGCCATTGCCAGTAAAACTCGAAGTGAGCTGTGCCTGACAACTGGAGCGAATGTCTCGTCATAGTCCACACCGTATCTCTGACTAAAACCTCTAGCTACTAGTCGCGCTTTATATCTAGTCTTATTTCCCGCCTCTTCTTTTATTCGAAAAAGCCATTTCGAATCAACGACGTTACTTTTGACTGGTGGTTTGACTAAAATCCAAGTTTTATTTTTCTTTAGCGAATCCAGCTCTTCCTGAATTGCTATTTTCCATTTTTCACTGTCTCTCCTCGACAGTGCATCTTGAATCGTAATCGGATCAGATACGGATTCAGATGCTTGGTACAAGATATAGTCTGGAAACTGTCTAGGCTTTCTCTCCCTCAGTGGATACCTCCGTTCATTTTGAGAGTCGACCTCATCTAAAAACGAGTGCGATTCGCAGTCTTCGAACTCGTCTTCCGCTTCTACTAAATCTGGTGTACCATCCGCAACATCAACCTCTATTGGTTGCACAATATCAGGTTCTTCACTGTATCTATTGACAGCTCCTTGCAGTTCAGTGAAAATCTTCGGCTGTAGAGCTTTCATGCACATTCCATGCGGGAAATAAGACTAGATATAAAGCGCGACTAGTAGCTAGAGGTTTTAGTCAGAGATACGGTGTGGACTATGACGAGACATTCGCTCCAGTTGTCAGGCACAGCTCACTTCGAGTTTTACTGGCAATGGCGGCCAAGAATGGATTAAACGTGGATCAGATGGACGTAAAAACAGCTTTTCTAAACGGAGACCTATCTGAAACGGTTTATATGAGACAGCCGCAAGGATTCGAAGAAAAGGGGAAAGAAGATTATGTGTGTCTTCTTAAACGTTCACTTTATGGATTAAAACAAGCGCCTAGAGCTTGGAACCACAAGTTAAACGATGAGTTGATTCAGCTGGGCTTCAAGCGATCCAGGAATGAACCATGTGTCTACACTAGATCTAAGGATGGAAAGACCATCATGTTAGCAGTGTACGTTGACGACATGCTAATTTTTTGGAATGATGCAAATGAGCTTAGTAAAGTGAAGAGAGATCTCATGTCAAAATTCGAAATGAAAGATCTCGGCAAGGCAGAGTTCATTCTAGGAATGCGTATTACGCAGAACGATTCTGAGATCAAAGTTGACCAAGAGAAATACGTCGACAAAGTTCTGAATTATTTTGGAATGGTTGACTGTAAGGTCGCTTCGACACCGTCAGCTACTGGACAAAAGCTAGAAAAGCCAGGGCCAGAACATCAACCGGATCAAAAGATACCATATCAGAATTTGATCGGTTCACTGATGTATTTATCTGTCTGCACAAGGCCGGACATAGCACATGCAGTGAATTATCTAAGCCAGTTTAACAGTTGTTTTACTGAAGAACATTGGACAGCTGCAAAACGTGTCCTTAGATATTTAAAGGGTACTAAAACTCTTGGGTTGAAGTACACAAAGAGGGAAGAACATAATGAACTGCATGGTTATGCAGATGCGAGTCATGCCACATGTTATGATAGAAGGTCATATTCCGGAGTGGTCTTCCTTTGGAAAGGAGGAGCAGTATGCTGGGACAGTAGAAAGCAAAGAACAATAGCTCTCTCAACTGCTGAAGCAGAATATGTTGCAATGTCTGAAGCTGCCAGGGAAGCAATATTTCTTAAAAAATTTATTGCTGAAATCTCTGGAAATCCTGAGGTATCCTTGAAGATCTACAGTGACAGCCAATCTGCTATTGCAATTGCGCAGAACCCTGTGCACCATCAACGCACCAAGCATATTGATGTGCGCCATCACTTTATAAGGGAGGCAGTTGAACATGGGCATATAGTATTGAACTATGTAGAGACCGCTCGTATGGTTGCCGACGCTTTAACAAAGCCTTTGTTAAGAGGGAAGTATGAATGGTGTGTGCAAGGCATGGGTTTGCAGGTATGAAATTAAGGAGGAGTGTTAGTAAAAAGAGGTTTATTGTTAAAATATACAAAACTATTTTTACAAATTTACTTTATAATATCAATATAACTATAATTATTATTTTATCTAGTAATTCATGTTTTATTCACTCACTGAGTATTCTGAGCAATTAGTATAGTGCAGTAGGCAACTACTACTAATAGGTTAAGGGTCCCATGCACGTAAGTGAAAACCGAAATGTCGGAACATGGAAATGGTAATGGGAGTTTGCAAAACTCAACGGCGACACAAGAAACGGGAGTTTCTAGCAGCGGTGGCATGCCTTCAATGGAAAAATTGGACGGCAACAGTAACTATGCCATATGGAAATTTTTGATGGAATTGTATCTTGTACATGACGACTTGTGGGAGTACACGAGTGCTACACCTGCAGCAACAGATGTACAAGGTACTAGAAAAGATCAAAAAGCTAGAGCTAAGATTTGCTTAATGGTTAAACCTCACTGTTTAGTTCATGTACGTAAAGCTAAGACGGCTAAAGATGCCTGGGAAGCGTTACAGAGTGCGTTTGCTGACAGAGGACTAAATAATCGATGCCGGCTACTTTCTAAACTAGTGAGCATGAAATTGGAAAATTTTTCAACTGTCAGAGAGTATGTGACATCTGTCATGACGACGTCACAGGAGCTTATGGATCTTGGAAAGGAGGTTGATGATGAGTTATTGGCCGCGTTACTTCTCCAAGGTCTTACTGCAGAGTTCCAGCCGATGCGATTAGCCATTGAAAACAGTAACATTGTTGTTACAACTGACTACGTAAAGACTAAACTCTTTCAAATGGAGGACACTTTCCGAGCAGGAACGAGTGCCACCCAATCGACATCTGCACTTCTAACAAATAAACAGAAAGGCAAGATAAATCCTAAGAAAAAGAACAAAGCTGATGTCAAGTGTTTTATTTGTAGTGGGCCGCACAAGGCAAAGCAATGTCCAAACAATCCGAAGAACCAAAAGAATGCTCTTCAAGCTTATGCATTTGGCACAACGATGCAGCCGCATGCTGATGATTGGATCATCGATTCAGGAGCGTCGACGCATATGACCAATCGTAGATCGTGGTTTAAGGATTTCAAACATTTGCCTACGCCCTTGAAAGTTATATGTGCAGATGGGAATGAGGTGTTAGGTGAAAGAGAGGGAACGGTAGTGTGTGAGTCAGGAGGTTTGAGTTTAACTATCAGCAATGTTACATATGTTCCTAAGTTATCATCTAACTTATTGAGTGTGAATGCGATCGCGAAAAAAGGTCATGTGGTGGTATTTACAGATACAGGCTGTGATATTTTCAGGAGTAATGAATGCGAGATTAGAGGTAAGGCTGTTATGAAAGGTGTGGAGGAACGAGGCATATATAAAATGAAATGCTGTTCACAGGGTTCTGCACTTGCAACAGTCGATAATAACCAGTTGATGTTATGGCATCGGAGGATGGGACATCTTGGTTTGCACAATCTTAAATTACTCAAAGAAATGGCGATTGGGGTAAGTTTTTCTCATACTTTAACTAAACTTGAGTGTGTGCCCTGCGTTATGGGAAAACAAACGAAGCAAACATTTGAAAAAGGCAATAGTACGCGGGCTAATGAAGTACTAGGTTTAGTACATTCGGACGTATGTGGTCCTATGGAGGTACATTCAGTTAGCAACTGCCGATATTTTTTGACGTTTATTGATGATTTTACTCGTAAAACTTTTATTTATTTTTTGAAACAAAAATCTGAAGTTTTTGAAAAATTTATAGAGTTTAAAGAGTTTGTTGAGAATCAAAGCGGAAAAAAAATAAAAATACTACGTACTGATAACGGTACGGAGTTTGTCAATAAACGAATGGACGATTACCTAAAAAAAATCGGGATTCAGCATCAATTGACTGTGGCTTATACTCCGGAGCAGAATGGGGTTGCCGAACGTGCCAATCGCACCATTTGTGAGAAAGCAAGAAGCATGCTACAAGATTCACAATTACCTAAGCGGTTTTGGGCTGAAGCTGTTCATCACGCTGTGTTCTTAAAGAATAGATCTCCAACGATTGCTGTAAAAAACATGACACCTGAAGAAAAGTGGTCAGGGAAGAAAAATGATTTAAGTTCAGTGAAAATCTTCGGCTGTAGAGCTTTCATGCACATTCCGGATCAAAAGAGAACCAAGTGGGATCCAAAAAGCCAACAACTGATATATACAGGTTTTTGTGATAATGCTAAAGCTTATCGTCTTCTGGACCCCACTACCAACAAAATTATGAAGGCTAGAGATGTGGTTTTCTTTGAAAATCAAAAGCACATGGAGCAATCGTTAAAAAACGAGCATCAGGAGGAGATCCTAGATTTTCCAGATGAACTGCAAGGAGCTGTCAATAGATACAGTGAAGAACCTGATATTGTGCAACCAATAGAGGTTGATGTTGCGGATGGTACACCAGATTTAGTAGAAGCGGAAGACGAGTTCGAAGACTGCGAATCGCACTCGTTTTTAGATGAGGTCGACTCTCAAAATGAACGGAGGTATCCACTGAGGGAGAGAAAGCCTAGACAGTTTCCAGACTATATCTTGTACCAAGCATCTGAATCCGTATCTGATCCGATTACGATTCAAGATGCACTGTCGAGGAGAGACAGTGAAAAATGGAAAATAGCAATTCAGGAAGAGCTGGATTCGCTAAAGAAAAATAAAACTTGGATTTTAGTCAAACCACCAGTCAAAAGTAACGTCGTTGATTCGAAATGGATTTTTCGAATAAAAGAAGAGGCGGGAAATAAGACTAGATATAAAGCGCGACTAGTAGCTAGAGGTTTTAGTCAGAGATACGGTGTGGACTATGACGAGACATTCGCTCCAGTTGTCAGGCACAGCTCACTTCGAGTTTTACTGGCAATGGCGGCCAAGAATGGATTAAACGTGGATCAGATGGACGTAAAAACAGCTTTTCTAAACGGAGACCTATCTGAAACGGTTTATATGAGACAGCCGCAAGGATTCGAAGAAAAGGGGAAAGAAGATTATGTGTGTCTTCTTAAACGTTCACTTTATGGATTAAAACAAGCGCCTAGAGCTTGGAACCACAAGTTAAACGATGAGTTGATTCAGCTGGGCTTCAAGCGATCCAGGAATGAACCATGTGTCTACACTAGATCTAAGGATGGAAAGACCATCATGTTAGCAGTGTACGTTGACGACATGCTAATTTTTTGGAATGATGCAAATGAGCTTAGTAAAGTGAAGAGAGATCTCATGTCAAAATTCGAAATGAAAGATCTCGGCAAGGCAGAGTTCATTCTAGGAATGCGTATTACGCAGAACGATTCTGAGATCAAAGTTGACCAAGAGAAATACGTCGACAAAGTTCTGAATTATTTTGGAATGGTTGACTGTAAGGTCGCTTCGACACCGTCAGCTACTGGACAAAAGCTAGAAAAGCCAGGGCCAGAACATCAACCGGATCAAAAGATACCATATCAGAATTTGATCGGTTCACTGATGTATTTATCTGTCTGCACAAGGCCGGACATAGCACATGCAGTGAATTATCTAAGCCAGTTTAACAGTTGTTTTACTGAAGAACATTGGACAGCTGCAAAACGTGTCCTTAGATATTTAAAGGGTACTAAAACTCTTGGGTTGAAGTACACAAAGAGGGAAGAACATAATGAACTGCATGGTTATGCAGATGCGAGTCATGCCACATGTTATGATAGAAGGTCATATTCCGGAGTGGTCTTCCTTTGGAAAGGAGGAGCAGTATGCTGGGACAGTAGAAAGCAAAGAACAATAGCTCTCTCAACTGCTGAAGCAGAATATGTTGCAATGTCTGAAGCTGCCAGGGAAGCAATATTTCTTAAAAAATTTATTGCTGAAATCTCTGGAAATCCTGAGGTATCCTTGAAGATCTACAGTGACAGCCAATCTGCTATTGCAATTGCGCAGAACCCTGTGCACCATCAACGCACCAAGCATATTGATGTGCGCCATCACTTTATAAGGGAGGCAGTTGAACATGGGCATACAGTATTGAACTATGTAGAGACCGCTCGTATGGTTGCCGACGCTTTAACAAAGCCTTTGTTAAGAGGGAAGTATGAATGGTGTGTGCAAGGCATGGGTTTGCAGGTATGAAATTAAGGAGGAGTGTTAGTAAAAAGAGGTTTATTGTTAAAATATACAAAACTATTTTTACAAATTTACTTTCATATTCTTATTTGTACCTTGTTCTGTCAAACTGATTTTTCTCTCTTATTGTCATTCTGTTCTTCTTGTGTCAATATAAAATAATATCAATATAACTATAATTATTATTTTATCTAGTAATTCATGTTTTATTCACTCACTGAGTATTCTGAGCAATTAGTATAGTGCAGTAGGCAACTACTACTAATACATGAAATAACTTACGAGCATTTTAAAATATATAGGTTTAATACGTAAAAGCCTTGACATAAGACAAAGAATCAACAACAGCGTATCCATGGTTACGGACCATGGTTAAGACGATGAGTATTGATGATGAAGGTTGTATCATTTCTCCCGGCAGAAGATTTTACTCCATCTCAGTAATGAGGCGTCTAGGTGGTCGAATGGTCCGCTGTGTACGTCTTAGCGCTGGAGTGACGGGTTCTGTTGAGATGAGAGTTCCAGCCATTGTGTCAGTTCTTTGGTCTGAATAGCACGGGGTGCTGTCATTCGTTTGAGGTGACTGATTAAGCGTAACAACGTGGGTTGAGAGGCTCGGGGTGAGGGAAGCGGTGCTTCTCATGGCAGCAGCTTCTGGCTCAGCATCTACTACCGAACCTGTTCCATGAACTGCCTTTGTCAGCCGCGGTCGTAACTGATCCGCATGTCTCCGTTTCTCTACACCAAACGGAGTAGATACTACGTACGAATATTTGTTGGTTCGTCGTTTGATGGTGGCAGCTTGCCAGGTGAGTTCAGCACTTGTACGTGTATAGACTGCATCTCCAACCTTGTACTTAGGTGACTGGTCTTCAGCATGGATATTCGTAAGCTCCTGTGACGTCGTTATGACAGATGTCACATACTCTCTGACAGTTGAAAAATTTTCCAATTTCATGCTCACTAGTTTAGAAAGTAGCCGGCATCGATTATTTAGTCCTCTGTCAGCAAACGCACTCTGTAACGCTTCCCAGGCATCTTTAGCCGTCTTAGCTTTACGTACATGAACTAAACAGTGAGGTTTAACCATTAAGCAAATCTTAGCTCTAGCTTTTTGATCTTTTCTAGTACCTTGTACATCTGTTGCTGCAGGTGTAGCACTCGTGTACTCCCACAAGTCGTCATGTACAAGATACAATTCGATCAAAAATTTCCATATGGCATAGTTACTGTTGCCGTCCAATTTTTCCATTGAAGGCATGCCACCGCTGCTAGAAACTCCCGTTTCTTGTGTCGCCGTTGAGTTTTGCAAACTCCCATTACCATTTCCATGTTCCGACATTTCGGTTTTCACTTACGTGCATGGGACCCATAACCTATTAGTAGTAGTTGCCTACTGCACTATACTAATTGCTCAGAATACTCAGTGAGTGAATAAAACATGAATTACTAGATAAAATAATAATGATAGTTATATTGATATTATTTTATATTGACACAAGAAGAACAGAATGACAATAAGAGAGAAAAATCAGTTTGACAGAACAAGGTACAAATAAGAATATGAAAGTAAATTTGTAAAAATAGTTTTGTATATTTTAACAATAAACCTCTTTTTACTAACAGAACATACTCTCTATTTAATTTAGTTTTAAAGCATATTCACTTCATCTACGACACGACATATACAACATTTCAACAGAAATAGCAACGGTCTACTAAAACCGAAAACGTAGTGATTATATTCTCTTTGCTGTCTACTGATTGATTGACTTGACAGTTGACAGACGAGCGAGAGTGAAGTTTTCGTTTTCCTTGTAATAGGAAAGGCTAAGGAACATAGCCATACTGCCTTGCTTCAACTACTGGGAGGAGACAGAGGCACCTACCCGTGTTGTCGATATCAATACTCGAGTGACATTGACAGCTGTTTTTTATTCAATCCTCGGAGAACGAAACGAAACGCTCCGTCTTTTGGGAAGTCCCATCTCGGAACTCGATTCCCAAATTCATGCCTGAACGATTGGACACATCCGAATCGACACCATTATGCAGCAAAAGTTAGTGATAGTGTACAAGTGAAGGGAAGTGTAAATTGCGTGACGAAGCTTTCGCGTTCCCACAAGAATCCGTCAAAATCTTTTGTAAAGCATTCTGCCACTTTACTAAAGAATGACTTGACCGTGACTAGACTCTGTATACGCTAAGTATAAGACGAATGACTTGTTTTGACTGAGACTGACGAAATAAGAGAAATAAAATGTGGCTGTATGGACATAGATCCCTTTGCCTTCTCCGAGAGGAGTGAATTAAAATGAAAAAATAAAAAAAACTGCCACCTGCCGCCAGCCGGTGTGTGGGTTGTTTTAGTTGTCGAGTTCAAAGACTACAATGTATATACGGCAAAGAGTAATATAATGTAGGGGAGATATACGGTCGAGTTTAGACATTATCTGAGTAATCTGTGGTTGTCGAGAAAAGTTATGTTATTTAAAGAAATACGTATTTAAAAAAATCATTGTGAACTGTAATGAGCCTTTAAATCACTACGTTTTCTCAGGAACTCAAACTGTACATAAAAGCAAGTACTTACATTATTTACTTTGCTTTTAGTAGACGTGACGTGCCGTACACGCTGCAAGCAGTCTCAATAAAGTATAATTGCTATTTCTGCTCTTCAAATAGGCTGATAGAAATGTCGACAGTTTTATTTGTATTGTGAACACTTAAATGCATCTTCTTAGATACTTCAAACATTACGTAACAATTGATTTGTAATTGCGTGTGCACATTGCGAGTGACGACCGAGCGACCGTCACTCTCAAACCTACTAGAGTGACTACTGATTGTGTGACGCTCTCTTATCTCGCACCTTATTATGTAAGCTAATTTAACACATAATTTTAAGTAGGTACCTAAGTTTTCTAATAAAATTAGTTTGTATATTTCGTCAATGAATCGATTTAAATTAAAATTTTTTTTCAGAATGTCATCAGCTGATATAATAACAAATCTTCAGTTAGACAGTGAGTTCATACGGAGCCACATTATTGTGGTTAAAGAAATTAATGGTTGTGATAGTAATTTTATAACCAGCTGCGTCTTGGGGCATTGTATTAAAAATAAAAATCCTGTATTCATTATCACAACTCATAATTCCATAACACATTATCAAAATGTTGGCCTTAAAATGAATTATAACTTGCAGAAATCAATAGATACTGGCTTTGTCTATCATTATAATTTAAGTGAAGAAAATGTAAATGATTTATTGAAGAATGAAGACAGTCCCCTTGACATATTATGCAGCACTATTAAAGAAAAAATTAACTTAATTATAGAAAAACATGATAGTGTTAATGTTATATTAGATGGAGTTTCACATTTGTTTGATATGCAGTACACTCTAAAAGAAGTTAATGAGTTTTGTAAACAAATAATAAAATTTGTAAATAACAATAACAAGTCCTTTTTGCTTTGTCACTGTAATGTAGCTAGTGAAGATGATGTTACACATGTTATGGCCAACTTATTATCTCACAAGGCTCACACAGTACTGGAGGTTGAGAGTCTTTCGTCAGGTTGGAGTGCTGATGTGTCAGGACATTTAACTATAAAATACCCCGGAAGAAAGTTTGAAGATGAACACATGTTCACAATGGTTATGAAACCATCACGATATCTTTTTAAATTATTTGACAGAGGTGTTAAAATGTTTGCTCCAGGAACAGTGTAGATAACAAATTAGCCATAGGTTGTAATGTGATTTTATATTCAAACAATCACTAAAAATAATATAAAATAATATTGTATAAAGGGAAACTGCATTTATAAAGATTAAAAATGAGTACTTGTGGATAAGTATATTACTTAAAATTTTGATTTTCATTTGCTATACCTTTCTTTAATAAACTGTACAGACGACAGCACATTATGTGTGACATTTTCAGTGGAAGCAGAGCTCGTTACTATGAAGGAATACTAATTTACAAATTATGTACGACAGGCACCCGGTTCATAGGTTAAGTAGTTATGTTAGATATGTATCTTCATCTGATAATACGCAAATGAGTGTAGCTAGGTACAGTCGGCAACACAATTATGGTTTAAGGACTTTTTTATAAATGTGGTAGGAGACAGTGTAAAAGGAAGTTGTTATTCAAGTTTAACTGAAGTTTATTTATGACATGATGACAATGTGTGTAAAGGAAAATATAACAAAATCCAACACCAAGACCCTCCAAACACATAAAGATTAAGCCTGTTGCTATTAGTAAAGATGAATTGTTCAATCACCGTCTGTTTTGATTTGGTTCAAGTTACCCTAATGTCAAAATTTGTGCTGAAATAGTGCCCCCAAAGGACAAAAGTTGTACTGTAGTTTTACACGACACGGGCAGAGCGCTCCCGCGCTCGCCCACCCGCCCGGCGGCGACGCTGTAAAAAGCCTATCGGCTTGACAGCAACTGTTCCTGCTTAAAAAAAAAAAGTAGTTTTACACGTGACGTCAGAATGCTCACTTAAAATATTGCATAACTCTTAAGGCACGTATCAATAAATATGCTCAATATTGAGATAAGTAAAATAAAATAAACTTTTATTTTTCAAATTTTTAACAATATTTGTGCTCCCCAGAGCGTAAAATTTATTACTTGTATTGGGGATGGCTTGCTCTTACCCAAGTAGGTATTATAACAATTTTTGGAAACATTGTATTAAATGATAGATTCATGTTTGAGAATCTGTTGCATATTAAAACAGTATCAAAAAAAATGTGTTGAGCCTGAGACGCGATCTCAATCTCAAGATCGATTTATGAATACGGGCTTTAAACTGCAGTGGCACAATTTTTTTCTTTTGGGCACTATTTCAGCACAGTTTTTGACATTGTCAAAATAGCTGAAATCCACTATGTGTATTCTAGCATCACGTAATTCTTATTTCTGTTTGGCAAAGCAGCCTACACGGTAACGCAAGTGAGCATCCAATATATTATTTCAGACGCTCTTTTTCCCAATTCTCCAAATTAGTTCTATAACCTTGTACCTAATCTATGTGTTGAATATACCATGGTTTTACATTGCGTGATTAGAGGACAATAACTTAGGTAGGTACCTAAAAACTTCAAAATAAAAATATAAACACCCGACTACGGTTATAGACCCCGCTAGGCTTTCAATTAACTTATTTAACCATCTGCCTACGACATAAGTATACTTACTCTAAAAAGTACCTAAAAGACTTATAAAAAATAACGACTAATAAATTTTCATCACAATTTTAATACATATAACTCTAAAAAAGGACTTTTCACCGACTATTACAATAGTATAATTCTGATTTGTTATTTACCTATTACATTTCACTGGGATCTTAAAACTTAACGTGACCACTTGTTCTCGTAGTTACGTAGGTATTTAGGTAGGTATATGAACCACCAGATTAGGCTGTATTCGGAAACCCGGTAGGTACCTAAGTAATATGATATCGTCACCGACCTTACCTGAAGAGATTATCTAATAATTAAATGACCTAATAAGCGGCCATGTCGTCGTGTCGGTCGATCGGAATCTATTTTTTATTATGAACTGGGCGTTGATTCTGTACCTACTCTTATTTGTGCGGCTTGCGTGCGAATCTGCGGTGAGATTTCCAGTGCAGTCGAATAAGCAACGACCGTTCGTCTTTCGATCTCAGCGTGATTTCCGATACAAGTTTTGTCTGTTGACTTACGGAATAACATAGCACGCGTAATTCCGAATGTAAATGTTTGAATCGTTAGCAAATGATATTATCTATCAGACTCAGAGAATGTGCACGTTTGTTGAACTTAGTTTATTACTTCCTCGTAATTGCGTGTTTACAACTAATATCTACACATAAACTCAGAATATACGTCATAATAAGTTGAGTAGTACATGTAGGTACATATAGGTACCAATTCAAAAGGCGTTCGGTTACCTACCTTTAAACGCTTGTTTCGTTCGTCCGTAGCGAAATGCGAATGACGTGTATCGCGCATTCAAAGCATGCGGTAGACGCATTCGCATGGGAAACGTAATAAGTAAAACTAAATACTCCAAAGGCAGAGCGTAGAGTATGCGTCGTACTCTGCTTCTGTGGATACAGCAAAAAACCAATTCTGCGCTTCAGGGTCCGCCAAACTAAGCAGAAAATTGCACGCGAATATTTTATTTATAATCGTTTGGTGTCGATTTTTGAGTTCGCATTCGCATCACATCGTATCGCATCAATTGCAGATAAGTATTTGAATGACAACATTTCATTATTGAAATGTTGTCATTCAAATATCAGCTGTTATCAGCTTGTTTAATTTTCTTTAAAGTAAATCGAAAATTGTGCTATTGAGTTACCAGGTGGGTTAAGTTGATCTTTAGTTGCAGGAATAAATGCTTAGTCTGTGGTCTTAGTTTCACTTATGGTTTCCGAACAGTATTAGAATAATTTCTAACTTATAAAGAGGTAACCCTGGTTGGGTAACTTTTATTATGTATCCTCGGAAAGTTTACTATATAGTAAGTATCCATAACCATATTACTATGAAATCGTGGATACATAAGGTACCTACCTAAATATATGTAGATAGGTAGGTACTGTAAGTTACTTACCAGCCAATAAAGTTGCGCCATCACTTTTTATACATTCAAATGTCACGCAGCTTTTGTTCGATGGTACCTTGTGTTTCCGAATCCAACCTAAATAGGTAAGTATTCATAGGTAGATACCTACATATATAACTACTACCCATACCCTGATTTCCATTATTATCTAATTTAGTGTACATTCTTATGAATTAAGATTTTATAATGCCAAAATTCATTCTCAACTGTTCCAGAAAAACAAATGTTAACACAGTATGAGGAGCTAATCTTAGAAACGCGGGAACACATCCTTTGAAGAATGCTCCAAAACCTTCGTTAGCCGTTATTCTGATTAGTGGGAGAACACCCTTTATTTCTCCCGATTTGGCATACATCGCTCTTGTCTTTAAAACGTCCACTGGTTGAGTCATTACTGTAGCGACAGCGCCCTGGTATAAGTAGATAAATAAAAAACCCAATCTAAATATTTTGGACACGTAAGTAAACCAATTATCTAGTCCAAAGTAGGTAAAACATATACTCTGGTTTTTAGATATCGGATAAACATCAAAAATTATTGTAAATTATTTTGCGCAATAAAGAGTATTTGTATTGTATAAATGTTTATGTAGATATCCATGACTCGGGAATAGATGTTCGTAATCAGCACACAAACATTTACGCCTAGCGGTATTAGAATCCACAGTCGCTGATTTCGAAGGCAGGATTTCGAACTACACCAATCGGTCGTAATACATACATATAATAAAATCGTAAAGGCAAAAGCAAGTGTGCATTGAGAATATTCGAAAAAAAAAACCACCCAGGCTGGTTTAAAATAAGTAACACATATGTGTAAAACCCAACTGAAATATTCGGTCCAAAGCCAAAAGCAAATCTTTTTATCGATTTCCAAATAAGAAGACATTATAAATTCGACTATTTTATAATTATTTTATACTAGCTTATCGCCCGCGGCATCGCCTGCGTCGAATAACTTTATCGCTGATATGTTTAATTTGTTTATCCCGCGGGATCTACTCACTTTATCGAGATAAAAAATATCCTATATTTTAATCCAAGGCATGTTCTACCTATATAGCTACCTATATACCTATGAAATTTGGTATATACCAAATTTCATCCAAATATGTTCTCTCTCGCCGTGATTGGGCAACAAACAAACAAACATCCTAACTTTTGCATCAGTAAGGTGAAAGTGCCTATAACGAGCCGTTTTCCAGGTCTATTTCTACAAAAATCGCATACTTAGAGCTGAACAAAGATAAGTAAGAAGACCCAATTTCCGTAGCGGTTCGATATTGTACCTAACCTGTTTCCTAAAAATATATGAACATACTGAAGGGTATTTCAACTTCAAAATCTGTCCATCTAATTTCATTTGCGTTGAACTGAATTCAGAGCAATTCTCGATTACAATCTTTTGTTATTATATGATGTCCAACGTTATGACATCCAGTCACAACACATCTTCTTGTTTCACCCATTATCCGGAATTTTAGTTGATTTTCTTATGTTTAATTAAAACGAGCATTAAAACAGTGTCTCTAGTTTTATAATTTGGGTCACGTATCCAGTGGGATAGGTATCCTGGGCTTACCCTATGTATGATTTTTAAAAGTTTATGTTGCTTTTTTCAGAATTTGTGTGAATTTTGAATGGAATTTTAATATATTTTTTTCTTAAATTCATAATGTATGTGCACCTGTCCTTATAAATTCTGCCAATCAGTTATAAAGACTTAATTCATAAATATTAAAGAGACTTACAACATACCTAATAGAAATAGATTACTTAAATATTTGCCCTGGATTAATTAATTACCAATAATATTGGTTATTGCGATCTGTACACAATAATACACCTAATTTGTTATATTTTCCTCTACACGGTCTCATTAATTTTTCATTATTCGTTCTCTAAATAATTACGCCCCGCGCAGACGAGATCTATTCTTAAAGTAAAATCGTGTTATTTAAGAATTCCATTACCCAATTCACTGTTAATATTTATTATCACCATGATAGCATATAGTTGTGTGATGAATATATAAGCGAATACGAATTTATTCCCGAGTCATAGATATTTATATAAATATTTATGTTATTTATGTATGCTCACCCGCAAACCATAATATAGGTACCTAGGTATAAAGGCTTTGCCTAGTTTGGAACAAGATATATTCGGCGTTAGCGAAATAAGTACTTATTTATTATTATACAAAGTTTAAAATCGATACGAAACTTACAAGTTGCACAAAGTGGGTGAAAATCGACTTCGAAATTCCTATTTTTTTTACTAGGAACGGATAATTTTCTACAAAGCTAAAAATGATTGGGAAAATATTGCGGATGTGAAAATTAGCTACAAAATAACAACGACTGGAAGTGTAACAACTGGTAAAAAATTATTCGCATCAAAGAATAAATAAGTTAGGGAAATTCATGTACCTAACATATCTCTTTGAAAGGAATTCTGACAGGTCTACTATTAAGCAGTTAATTCAAGGCAATAAGGCAACTTAGCGCAACATTAAGAAGGTATATTACAATGCTAGTTGGAGATATACTACGTGCGAGTACTACTTATATGTATACGACATGTTTAATGTTATACATCTAATAGTGTTTAATACAGCAAATATCAAGAATCATGAACATACAAATATAATATACTCACAGCCCCTAGGCTACAGACGATGTGAGTCGTTACGTTATCTTTAAAATATGGCGTTCGGAGCAGCAAAAGTTTGAGCTCGTCATAAAAGGCTATCTGTCCGACAGTGATCAGCATCGAGCGAACAGAATTTAAAGAGCCACCCACCCACAGTTTGGTCACTCCTTCTTTTACAATCACCTGATGTAAGCCATGCACAGCATTCTTGTAGCTGAAGACATGTGAGAAAATAAAGTAGATAATAGATAATAAGGGACCTACCTACACAACAAATTTTTCACCACTTGAACGCCACATTAAAGAAACTCTGTGTTAGAAGGGTTATTTATTACAGGATAGATGATTATTTAGGCGTTAAGGAGGTCTGGTGTTAGCTGGTCATTATGTTAATTGCTATTGTTTTGTAATATGTAATATAAAATGTAATATTATTGTAAAGATGGAAACTAATTGAAAAGATGTGTTGTTGCGGAGTTTCTTGTCGCTTCTTCTCCCTAACCATAAAACCTTGTGAAGCGATGTAGTTAAAAAAAATATGTTGACTTTCAATAAGTGATATTTTTGTATCCTACATTGAATAAAATATTTTTGATTATGATTTTGAATTCTAAAATGTAGTTGGGAAACTTTCGCGGTTGTTATCCAAAATATGGTCCCCTTAGGGCCCAATCTTTCTTCCCGCGGGCGTCGTAAAAGGCGACTAAACAATCGTGAGTTCAGTTCAGTTTGGAGATTGAGTTGTATATGGGTGGTCTTACTGTGTCAAACTACTGAGGCATACGTTACCAAACATAGGGTAGGTGTATTGATTATCGTATAATGTGAAATGTGCAAAATTGGGTGACGCATTCTCTGGATTAAGTTAACAATAATAATACAGTAAAAAATAATTTGCATTATAAAATGCATATGGCTAAGTGTTATCAAATTCAGAAGCCTACATCTAAACCTAAGCATGATTTTTTCCATGTATGCACAAGAAGTAGATATCTGGTTTGTAAAGGTATCAGTCGAGATCTAAACGTATTTTTCACATTTATGGTATTGGTGGGATTAAGATTTTTCACAAAAAACTTACTTCCTCCTCCGTTCAGGTGGAAGTTTCATATCGTTTTGCATTCGCACGTTTACCAAATCTGCCGGATTTCCTGCTAGCCCACCGGAAAAGCCGCCAACTGCAGCTATAAATATCGACATATAAAATGGTAGAGGGCGGCCCTGAAATAAATGAGGAAGAAAGTGAACGATAAATTTCATGTTCCTAACACAGCTGCATAAGATAGATTAACGTGTATATGTTTCTCCATTAAAATTACTTACATGCAGTAATACTGCTATGTATAGGTACACGTATGTCTCGTATGACTAAGTAGTGGAGGGACATTGGACAAAAAAGGGCTATCCTTACATTTCGTGTTCTTAGTACGGACGTATAAGATATAGATTTATTTGTAGAATATGTAGACCTTATACAATCTGCAACTTGAATGAACCTTTGTAAATATTTGTTTCTGGCTCTCCTACTGACACGCTGCGGGACACATCACCAGACACAATAGAAGTTTTATTGTTATAACATCAAGAAGCGGGTTGTGTCCCGGAACGTGCTAATGCGTGTATGTATTAGGTAAATGTTGCGACATAGAGGGTGGCACTTATTTATTTTAATGTATTTTATTAACACATTCCGGGACAGATTAAGAGACACAATAGAAGTTTTATTGTTATAACGTCGAGAGGCGGGTTGTCTCCCGGAACGTGTTAAGGACAACAAACAGCTGCACAATGTATATACTTAATCTACTTTTCAAGTGGGATGTCATTGAATTGTTGTTATGATAAAATAAGGTGCCAAAACGGCAAAACTGAAACTATGAAACAACCTTGATGTCTATCCGTCTGAAATGAACGATATTTTTTTATAAATAAAATAAAAATTGGAAGGGTGGAACTTATATGTTATTGTAAAATAATGTAATTTCTTCCAGAAAATATTAGTGCTCGCTCTTCAGGACATTTTTTTGTGAAGTTTTTGGTTCCCAGTTGGCCCATCTGACCATTACCTATACTTATACTACCTACGTGTATATTATTGTTGCTATAGTGTGGTGTCAAATAAATATATGTCTATGTAAAGGACAACCCGACATTCCCTTTACGGGCATGTTATTTAATTCAAAATAAATCTAAATCCGAAATCCAATTTAAAATATCTTATTTACTTCGGTCGTAAATAAATATCCAAATAAATCGAAGAAAATTCTATGTTTGTTCAAAGTATGTTTGTATACTTATATGCAATAAAGTGTTAAATAAATAAATAAAATTACTTTTAACGCACACTATACAAATTTACTCGGCTATTGACTGATTGATATGATAGTAGATGGCATAATTCATTCATTAACTTGATGCAATTTTTTCAAATAAAAAAATAAGTTATTTAAGTATTTTTTTCTATTAACATAAAAATAGACTAAAGTTATTGTATCGACGTATCTTTTTTTTAATTTTCACTAAAACCCCGCGGCGACCTTCTTCGGCAGTAGGAAGGACCAGGACGTACCTAACCACCTGTTTCCAGGAATGTCGACTTGTCCCTTCCAGGCAGTATATTCTAATTTCAAGAATATTTGTTACAGCTACTCATACGTATACTCACATCTTTTGGAGAGAGTCTTTGTTTCAAACTTTCATATATTCCAAATCTAGCAGTTGAATAAGTTAGCTGACGTAAAACAGCCGCCGATATGCCAGAATAGAGACCCAAAATACCTAAAACAATTATCTATTAGGTATTAGTATAGTTGTGGCAAAGCTATTTTGAAAGATCTATAATACCACTCGGAAACTTTACTGTTTTAAACTTTACTCTATACGATTCGGTTGGATCGTGTGTAATCATCATCTCGTAAGATTGTGGGAGTCTCATCATAAAAAACCTAAAAAAAAAACAAACCTTCATGTTTTACAACATCTCTCGCTATGTCCACCATTGAGACTTTGCCCTTGTGTGTTTGCATGCGTACTTTGAGCAGGTCCAGTGGGTGAGTGATACATACTGCGCCGGCGCCTGCTAATCCTCCAAAATACCATCGGGCAACCCTAACTTCAGACATAGCGCATTGTAGAAGTATATACCGCAGAATTTAAAAACGGAATACCTGCAATATTTTAAGTAATTAACAAGTGACCGACCGAATATTTTTTGTTATTTGATTGCATAAACACCTCTATATAGATATATAGACTTTTTTCAAATTTAGTATTGATGGAAAATTGATTAGAATTTGTTAATATGTTTGACGTAGTGTTTATTAACCCCCGACTCAAAAATGCTGTGTGTGTATTTGTCTGTGGTACCGTAGCACTTGCACGGTTGAACCGATTTGGATGCGGTTTTTTTTATTTGAAAGCAGGTTTTCTAGGGGTGGTTCTTCTGGGGTGCGATGTCAGACAACCTCCTCGTGTGCCTGATGGCTACTTGTCCCCCTGGATACGTCTGGGGGGAACGATAGTCGTTGGGCCGGTGCACCCTGGGCATCGGTCAACAACTTCCCTTTTAAGGGTTCTTGTTGGCCGATGGCGAATAGTCTGACACCGGGGGGCTCCTCCGCGTGTCCCTCTGGTTTAGCAGAGGGCACTGCGGATGGAGCAGGAGACGCTCCCCTCCTAGCGGGGGAGTAAGGGTGGGCTTGGTGTGCACTCGCACTGCCGCCGAGCAGGCCTGGGGAGGAGGTTAGGGGGAACCTCCTACCCCTTGCCACCGCCGGGCTCGTAATCCGGGACCGCGGCTTTCAGCTGCAGTCCGGGACCGAGGGTCTTGGCTTAACCGCCCGGACCGCGAGGAAGGAAAACCTCTATAAAAAACCAGCCCAAGTTTCGGCTCCGAGGCCCGCCTCGGCGCCGAAATGCCCTCGTCGTCCCACTCCCGAAAATTGCGGGCGCCGTGGAACCGTCTGCAGCACGTGGGCGACCTCCCTCTCCTCTACGACTGCAGCTAAGGCTGCGGCCGTCGACGAGAGGTCGTGGGAAGCGGCCCCCCCCCCTGTTCGGGGGGGGGGGGGGGGGAGACGGCGGGAGGGTTGGAGGGGCGGTGTCCCTTAACGCCTCCTCTCCGGGCGTCCCGCTGTTGCAGGCCGCTATGGTAGGGGACGACCTCTGTTGACAGGTCGTAGCCGTGCGGGACGGCCGCTCTTTGCCGCCCGCAGCTAGTTTATCGTCCGAGCTGCGGGCGCCAAGGAGAGGCCGTGGAAAGCGGTCCTCTCTCTCTGCGAGGCGTGGAAGCCTCTGCGAGGGCACTCGCAGAGGCCTCGCGGAGCGAGGGGAAATGCAGCCGCAAGGGGGGGCGCGGAGGAGAGCTTATCTTTACTGATAGGCGATCCTCTGCCCCCCCTACCCTGCGGGGCCGTGGGTGGCGATCCGGGGGGATCACCGCCCACACATAGGCCCCGCGAGAAGGCGCGCGCCTTCT
Source organism: Oegoconia quadripuncta (assembly GCA_949316235.1). NCBI lineage: Eukaryota > Metazoa > Arthropoda > Insecta > Lepidoptera > Autostichidae > Oegoconia > Oegoconia quadripuncta. The sequence continues at coordinate 12,068,465 of OX438749.1, forward strand.
AGAGGTGGCTGGACCAGGCGATTCCTCCCTGCTCCAGCCCAGAGGTGGGCCTGCCGCCGCTTTTGCCCTGGCGGCGGGCACCGCGCTGGCGTGGCTGCGGACGAATACCAGATGGTACCCGTGGCCACGCCGTCAACGGCGCGCGCGAGGGAACACCCAGGAGTTTTTAGTCGGTAGGCCGGCACCTTCTGTGCCGGAGTCCGACATAATCCGCCCCCCTCCCCCGAGGAGGAGGAGGAAAAAAAAAAAAAAAAGGGGTGGTTCTTCTACATGTTTTATCAAAATGAGTTCAGCCGTTTCGTTTTAATCGCTTCTTTTCTCGGGGGTTTTCTAAAATTTACCATTTTATTTTATAAAAAAGTTGTGTTTCACTTTTTAGTATTTTGGCGTGCTTGCGAATCTCCCTGATCACTTTTGTGCGATGGCGATTTCTAGCTTCTGCAGGTTAGGTGGACAGTTGGGGTATACCAGCTCGACCTGATGATCTTCGATTTGTCATACATATTGGTAATCACACCGACTTTCTCTACACTTTTTCCATACAAATTCAAACTGCATCTAATGCTATTCTGCTGTGTACCATGTTTCCAAAAAAACTACTGAATCCATTGCGCTGAAATTGCAATGGGACCAATTTGACGGTATTTATTTACAAAAAGAATAACGCGAATCAACCGCCAAATCGCGGTGTACAGTTACAGTCAGCTTCAGAGAAATCAGACCCCCCGTACTTACAGTCATGATATGAATAGGGGGTATGGTTTCTCGGCAGCTGACTGTACATCATAAAAAAAGAAGCGGTTAATAAATAAACAACAAATCCTAAATATAAGTACTGCAGCAATCCTTTTCGCCGAAAGTTACTGTGTTATTTTTATAATTATCTTTATAAACAAAATTGTTATCTAGCTAACTAATATTATAAATGTGAAAGTTTGGATGTTTGTTTGTTTGTTTGTTGCTCAATCACGGCGAAACGGATGAACAGTTTTGGATGAAATTTGGTATATTGGTAGAATATACCCTGGATTAAAACATGGGATACATTTTATCCCGATAATATGAGTAGTTCCCGCGGGATAAACAAATTTCCGCTATAAAGTTATTCCACGCAAGCGAAGCCGCGGGCGGAAAGCCAGTAAAGAATACTTAGGACCTACACATTCACGTGGTCAATAGAACGAACGAGAACTTAGGACCTTGTAAAATGTGTGTGATAGATAAGCTATATTCTACAATAGCAAATTCTACATGTGAAACATTGTACCCAGTGACGCACTTATTAAATCACCTAAGATAAACTTGTATATAGTGCTATCGATCTATTATATGTATAAGCTTAACATAATCGTATAACCAGACCCAGCCAAGTGTCACATTACGAGTACTTGTGAGAATAATTCAAACACTTACGAGGAGATCCTTTTTGGTATAGGTATCCGAACGTCGCTACCAAAATTCTGCAAAGCGTTTTTCAAAACTGCGATTTTGTGCAGGTGAAGTATTTGTTGCAAATATTACCACGCAGATATTTACTTTAAATTTAGTCCAAGATGATTTGCTCTGAGAAAATTAAGATATGTAAAACCTTATCTCATTTATTTTTGTGAAACTAACAAATAAAAATTAAATAAATTATTTGCTTTTATTAGAAAATCCTACCTATTTTCAAAATTACACCATTTATTTATTCAAAACAACCCAATAAATAACAACCCAACAACTCATTTAGCGACACACACATATAAATGCATGTAAGACTAAACACATTAAATATTATAGGCATTAATTATCTTATGTAATACCTAGAATGTTCTAATCTATTATTCAAAGGTAAAAGAATATCTTATATGAACTCTACATTTTTATTCGAACTATAACTTGTTTTATTTTATTAAGATAATTTTTAATCCATATACTACAACAAAACTTTAATATGACTGCTATGCCAAAAGGTCGCGGGTTCGAATCCCGCTAGGGGCATATGTTTGTATGATGAATACGGACATGTGTTCCCGAGTTATGCCTGATTTTCATGTATTTATTTACAAAGAAAATGTATTTGTGTAGTTCATCAACCATCTGGTATCCATAATACAAGCCTAGTTGCTTAGTGTGGTACCAGATGGCGCTGTGTGTATGTGCAAAGATATTTATTTATTTATAATATTTATTTTATTAAATTAATTACGAAGAATCAGTCTTTCCTGAATCTTACAAGCTTGGGATTTTCAAGAGCAGGGTCAATAGGCATCTACTGAGATCGCGTGCTTCATCTTCGGCCACACCGTCACTTTCCATCAGGTGAGATTGTGGTTAAACGAGTATCCAGTTAATCATGAAAAAAAAATAAGTTAATACTTAATGAAACGAACACTAGCCTAATTTAGAAAACATTTGTTTTCTATTTTTTTCGGGAACATAGTTAAAATTTTATTTGTAAATGATGTTCAAAAAACTCGTCAAGCTACGAGTATTAAGTTTACTTTCACATCACTCAAAAGAAAAATGTTCAGTCTTAAAGGGAGGCTTCTTATAATGGAAACTATTATAAATGCAAAAGTTTGTGTGTGTGTACGTGTATGTAAGTTGTTACCTCTTCATGTCTAAATAGCTGGACGGATTTGGAGGAAATTTAGTGGGTAGACAGATTAGGACCTGGATTAACATGTAGACTATTTTTTTGCTGAACCGATTTTGATAAAATTTGTGGACGAAGACGCTGGCGGAAAGCTAGTAATGGAAATAACACTTAAGTATATTAAGAAATATGATTGTCAATGTTGCAATTTACGAATGAGTTATTGATTTTCGGTTGCACAGGTCAATCGTGGTTTGGACTTAGTACTTGCATAGTTAATTTTAACAATGTTCAATTTTAAATTTTAGCTTCATTATAGGATTTCTTTGCTTAAAATAAGACGATCAAGTACGAGTAGGAATCGTGCTCTGAGAGTTGCGTACATAACAAATCTGCGGCCTCATAATGCAATAAAAAGATATGGCCCTTCAAAGCGTATTTTAAGGTATCACTGACAAATCATCAAAACTTATAGGTCACCTGGAGGGTGACCTACAATCTTGAAGTTGGATGATATTAATTTCAACTTGATACCTCCAGCCATTTCTGAAAAAAGGGCTTTGACACACGAACAACGGAAATAGACGAATGAGAAAATGGACTAACAGGGAAATAGACGAATGAGAAAATGGACGAACGGGGACCGAGTAGACGAACGGGGAAATGGACGAAGGGTGCCGAATTGCAACGAACGGACAACAAAGTGATTCATAAGGGTTCCTTTTTTACCTTTTGAAGTACGGAATCCTAAAACATTTTGTTGAATCGCTAGGTAACAGTTCCCATACATTGAGTGGCTACAAAAACACTCTTAACGGGAGAGTTCAAGAAACATGGTGAAAAATTTTGTACAAAGTAGAATATGTTATATTATTACTTTCACAATTTCCACTATTTATTTAAATGTATTTTTTTGTTCTTATCACAAAATGAACAAAGTAATAGTAATCTATACATATAAGTACGTACTTAAAATTTATCTGAAGTAGCTTATCTGAGTTAAAATGATAATTTAATTCAATGTAATTTTAATTCAAGCGTCTTTTTGAATAAGTTTAATTATAACTTTTTTCTTTGTTATTTCTAATAAGTAATTTATACCTATTGATATGTGGACAGTGGACGCACAGTGGCTGATATGATGTATATTGTTCATTTTGGGACAAAATGAGATGTATATTGCGAAATCTTTGCTTGAAATCACGTTTCTTAAGATCCTGGTAGTATAAAAGTACCTACAATACCGATATTACTTACATAATTTAACATATAAGTACTATATAGGTACCATTACGTTTGGTGTGTGGTCAGTCGGTGAATTAGGTACTTTAAATTTCTTTGCTTTCATGTGTTAACATGGTTTTTATATTTATTTTGATTTTTTTAATATTTTTTGAACATTTTCATGCAGTACTATTACTATGACAGTATCAAATTTTTGAGAGTAGTTACGTCTGTCATTGCGCTCTGACAGACTCCTCAAACCTTATCTCAAAGAGTACTGAAATACGTCATTCGTTACATATAGATAATATAATAAAAGACAAAACTCTGTGAGGCTGCATAAAAAAATCAAACGATAAATCTATAACAGATAAAAATTCTGTATTACATAATGTATTTTAGGTTATACCTATAACATAATGAATGATGGATAATGTTTAAATTACATATTTCGACGCTACGTTATCACTCAAAATACCTGCAAAACGATGTCTTAAAAATTTGAAATCAACTGATATTAACATTATTATATTACTTTTTGCACGAATAGTTGCTCGTAACATATTATAAATTTTGTATTAAATTAAATTTAATAATTTAAGAAAAACGTGTAAATCAACAGATGACTTTTGGTGGAAAGTCCCTTAGTTGCTTTTACGACACCCATAGGAAGATACTAGTAGGTTTTATTGACACTGTAAAAAACCACACAACACCGTCAGTCTTTTATGGTCTGTGGCCTTTTATTCATATCAATTTCAATAGGTGGAGTTAACCTATCGACGCCTAATACTAGATACGCATTGTAAATTGCTAGAATTCTATTTGGTATAATTACTGGAAAGGGGTGTCGATTCAGTAAGCTTGTTTGCGACGCTCGCGTCTGAGTCCGCGGTGAAATTTTCAGTGACCATGAACTTTAAGATGTGGCTGTAAACTTTGATGTCGTCAGATGCGAGTTGTGCCTGTGGGCTTACAGCAGAAATATGTGCACGTTTAAATTTTCAACTAATGCATTCTCCTCAAAATATATTGTAAATTATTATGTACAAAATGTATATATTTTGTAATGTATACTAAAGGGAAATAAGAAAGAAAATAGAAGTGTTCGATGACGGCGCGGCGAATGAAACATTTTTTATTTGTGGTGATTAGTTGTTGCCCCCAGCGACCGCCCAATGTGAAGGCTGATATTTTGACCACGGCTCAGTCCACGTGAAGGCGCGAGGGTGGAAACCGCGTGCCTGCAATTACCATGTCAAACTATTTGACGCAATTTCCTCTAACTTATAACACGTTAACGTCTTATTTTTAATTCAGAATGATTGATTGATTGATATAGTAGCAATCAACTAATAATTTGGGCGAAGGCTCGTTTAGAATTGTACAGTGCATAGGAGCAGTGCAGTGGTGGTATATGAACGTGGAGTGCATAAAGTTATGCGATGACACAGAGCAGCATAACTACCCCTGATAAGCACCATGGCGGTGTGCGCACGGTCAGCGAAGAAAAGCTGATGGTAATGAATTCAATCTGTGTGTTTTTGAAACCGAAGGTTTATTGTGTGAAAACCAGCTCTATCCTTGGCACCGAGGCTGACGACTGGCCTATTGGAAAGTGATAGATAAACATTTTTGTTTTTTGCACTATTTTAATTTCAGAAGAGCGGAAGGGTTCAAAGGGTCCTTATCGCTGTATATGTCCTAGTATTCAATTAAAGTCAGTCGTTAAGCCTAGTCGGTCGTAGCGCTACGGATGCGGTTTGAAATGCTATTAACATTGCCGCTTGGCGACAGATTTGATAAGATGGTGGCAGCTGGACAGATGGACATTTAAAAATGCCACCAACCAAACCGTGTACTAAACATGTATAATTACTGGTAATCGAAGTTAGCACCTCCGTTTTATAAACCACATATTGTTTATAAGGAGCCACGGAGGCGTTCGAAATGTATGGCCCTTTTTAAGTGGAGGGAAGTGAGGAAAACTTTATATTATGGCTAATACTGGTAATTACCAGGAAACCATATTGCGATACGATTTTAGAATCTCAATTACACGAATTCGCACCTCTTGTAAAAGTGAGCATCGTATTCATAAATCACATTATGAAATTGTTGTTTATTCGAGAGCCAGCATCGACCTTCAAGGAAACTATAAAAAATATTACTTTATTCACACGCTATTTTTTAACTACTTTATAACTGGTGTTTTTTAGCTTCTTTAGCAAGGATTTTGTACGTTCTTTGATACAAATTACTCGATCAAGAATATTTTTCACATAAATTTCAGTTTCATACTAATCAAATAACCACCATACTATACTCAAGGAGTGAAATTATGTTCTCACTCAGAGTTCGTGATGTTATTAGTGAATCGAATGAAATAACCTTACAAATCAAATAAATCAAATACGCCTTATTGTTTAAATAAGGAAGGTACATTTAAATATCTCACACCTTTATTTATATACGTGTGATTAAAAAAATAAATTTACTTCCAACTCGTTGTAATTTTTTCATAATCTTTTCAGTATGACAATCCGAAAGCAGCAGTTTACTGCTCTCTGTGCAGCAACATGACTAGTTTTTACACTAACAATCGATCGTATGTAAAATAATTATGCGATAATAATAATAATAATGAAAATTAATGTTGGTAGGCCATGAAATAAGCTGGTTTGATGTTTTTATACAATAAATAAAAATGACAAATTATCATTATAAAATATTATTTTAAACTTGAGATCGATTATTATTTGTATACGTAATGGCCTTAAGTACAAATATTATCGTATCATTTATCTAATTAATATTATAAACTAACTATCCGCCCGCGGCTTCGCCTGCGCGGAATAGCTATATCGCGGAAATTTGTTTATCCTTCAGGAAATACTCACTTTACCGGGATAAAAAATATCCTAATCCAGGGTATGTTCTACCTACATACCAAATTTCATCCAAATCAGTACATCCGTTTCGTGGTGATTGAGCAACAAACATTTTGCTATTTATAATATTAATTAGCTGAGAAAGTTTGGGTGTTTGATTGTTGCTCAATCACGGTGAAATGAAATTGGTATATAGATAGTATATGTATATACCCTGGATTAAGACATAGAATATTTTTTATCCCGATAAAGTGAGTAGTTCCCACTGGATATTAATTTCCGCGATAAAGTTATCCCACGCAGGCGAAGCCGCGGGCTGAAAACTAATTGTTTCATATGGTAAGAAAAGATGATGAATAGTATATATTCACAAAGTTATGTACCCTGTTATCATCTAACTAATTATTAATATCCTTAATATAACAAGGAATTTGCAATATGAGAGCAGAAAAAATGAATTATTTAATAATAATTGATATGAAAGTTATTAGTCAATAAAGTCTTTCTTTTTTTTTTAAATGAGAGGGCGGTCTATGCATATGTTGAGGTTCGGTTCTATAATTTACATACTCATACACTTAATTTTACGTAAAGTGGCGTTGGATTGCAGTTATTTGTACACATTTGTAAACATTAGGTGATATACCTACTAGTTAAATTGTTGTTATAGGTTATAGAGAGGAAATACTTAGAAGTCTGTTAAAAATAATAGACAATAATAAAGTACGAGTAAGTTGAAGTAAGATCGGATTAGAATTCGGCAAACCGTGGGGTACTTACATACGAACTGAACCGACCTCTGGGTAGCAGTGGCGAAACTAATCACGTCATTTTGTTTATTTCTTTTAAATTTTTTCTTCATGCATGTTAATTTATAAGCGTTATATATGTAACTAGTTTTAAAGTCAATCGTAAAGTGGTTGACACTAACCTAGTTATTCCTGTACGCAGGTGGCGGTGCGCGTGCGACCGCTGCGCGCAGACGACGGCCCTCGCATCGTGCATGTGGTCAGCGATAAGGTGACCGCCAATACTTCAATGTCAAACTCCTTTTATGTGAAACGTTCAATCGAACAACTACACAAGCCAATTGTAGTTAAATCGCTGCCGGGTGTGAGGTTGGCTCGACTGCGTTTTGGCAACAGATTGTTGGACGTTGCAGTTGATATGCAGTCCAGCTGACCTAAACCCTTAGCAAACGCATGCCCGGCAGGATTATAAGGTGCAATTTATGACCAGTGGCTCAACATTCGCTGTTTGTTATTGTACTGTACCCAAGTTGTCGTATTTTGATTACTACATAACTACCTAACTACCTAATAATAGATACTTAATAAGGTCTACCTGAAATGTGCTGTTCAAATGTGTTCAGGGATTTTGAAATATGTTAGGAATGCAATAACGGGACGAAAATTATACACATATATAGAAAATATTTTGGGAGTGAAATAAAATGGTATTAATTAAATCAAAAATCTTTACAACGTGAATTATCGAAAACAGTAAGCCGATTAGATTTACTGCTTGACGGAAGGTGTGTAACGACATTGGGTAAGTAGGTACCACACATGCGCCGAATACCATGGTGAATAAGATAACAGTGAATAAATGAATAAGCCACGCGAATATTGAAACATTGGTAAATTTACCTAATAAACCATTATTCAACGAAATGCAAATTCTATAAATTTTCTTATTTAGTACTGTTTAGCCGTGTTATTTTGCGATTCGGATCTAAATCCGCTGTGGATTTTCAGTATCCAGTAAGACCGTAATACGTACAGTACGTTCGGCGTCGCATTCTGATACGAGTTGCAATAGGCTTACAGAATAACATAGCAGTTTTGTAGGTGTAATTTGTAATAATTATGCTAGCTATAAATTACTTCTTCTTAAATAGTATTAATGTAGTAATAACAGTAGTTCTATAGGCTTTTTTGTAATCATATTAGCAGATGCTGGTTCTAGAGGATGAAGCGGACAGCCGACGAGACGTCTTGCGCACACGCCGCCTCAACGAAAAACACTACGTCTACGACCGCGTCTTCGGCGAAGATAGCACGCAAGTATGTCACCAGTGCTAACTTTGATCATTCATTATGTCGAGATATATACCAAACGTGCAAGCAGCTCAGTCCACTCAAGGTCACAATAGTCATGAGACTTGCAATTTCATAAAGATAATGTTAACACTACATTTACTTCGTCACTTTGAAGTAATATTGAAGGTAATTTCATTAGCTCTCAAGGATAAATCCTTCACACCTATACAACAATACAGGCATAGATGCTTTTTGGTAAAATAAAAAGGAAATATTTACTGAGACTGCCTTGGTAAAGTGTAAGAGGCACATCACTGCGCTATACCATAAAAGTGGGAAATCAATCAATTAAGAGTAATACGATAGGCCTGTTACGATCAGCAGCATTCTACCTGCACAACTAGAAGGCTATGATTAGTACTATAAAGTGAGCCTTAAGTTTAAGTTCAATTTAATTAGACAACTGATATGCTGAGTATTGGAGAGACTATGCGACAAGAATTACTAATGTGTATAGAGTATATGTGTAGAGTCTGCACACTGTTGTCGTATTGTAATGCACGGCAACATGAGTGCACAACGGTCTAACAGGAAGCATCCTGCCTCTATGATTTGGTATCCACAACCAAATTGTTAGATAAGGATACACCACTCGTTCGGTCCTTTCAGGTAACTTTATTTACCAGGTCCGCCAGCACCGACGCTCGTTTTCCCACAATTACATTTACTTTGTTTCTATCATCTAATATCCATGTTAATACAAATGGTCTGTTGAGATAATATAACTCTATCCTTGAGGTTTCTGGGTAGGAGTTTGGCGATTAGCCATAGAATAACCCATTATAAAATTTATCATAATAAGATCAAGGTCGTTCACAAGAACCGTATCAAAGCAAACAAGGTCACGCCGTAAGATGAAGATAATCTTTTTATAATAATGAATGAGATACTGAATTTTTATTTTATTAAAAATATTTTGGTAATTACTCTGTAATGCACAGGAGCGAATTACACTACAAACACTCAATAAGTCTAATAAATAACATTGTGAAGCCCTTGATGTGTATAAGTTTTTATTGTGACGGGAGGTAGGCAGCACTTTACGAGTAAGGCTACATATTTAATGAATAGTAGGTAGTGTATACGATTAGTGCCTTACAATGATGAATGAGCAAGTGAATAATTGATAAATGTATGCATAGTGTATTTGTATTATTCCAGTAGTTTAGAAGTTCCATGTTTAAAAAATTTAACAACATTTTGTTGTTCTATAACCGATTTGCGGAGATCCGAACAACTATATACATAGAAGGCAGTATGGTACAATTACAGTACACACACAAATTAAGACCGCGGCTAATGCTGTCCAGAAGAAGACATACCTTCAAACTCTTGTTATTTTCCGTTATTTTTGCGGTTTTCTACCAGAAATGTACAAAAATGAGCCAGTAAGATCTCACTTCGGTGTCTGTCTGTCATATCTGGTTATCTTAGAACATATACATAATTTATAGACTTGAACTTTGACACAGTTATAGAATTAGCATATCCAGATTCCATTCCAGATGAATCTAGCGAAGCTAGTTCTAAAACTATGATACGGCGTTGTATAAACCTATTATCGTTTTACAGTTTTCAAAAATTGTGCAAAAATTGCCGTTATGTACTTCGATGATAAACATACATGGAACTAACTGCTCGACTGTCAAGTAGTTTTCTTAACTTGTATTATTAAAAATAAGTATGTAGTTATTGAACATATTTTCATTTATTTATCTTTAACTTCAATAATATTTCAATATTGAAACTCGATGATTCCGGAATCCATTCCATTCAATCAATTAATTAAAAATCAACTGATCAGTTATTTTTTTTTGGTCTATCCAGGAGCAAGTTTATGACATAGTATGTGCACCACTCGTTGGCGACACGCTGAAGGGCTTTGCTGGAGCAGTGTTTGCTTACGGAGCCACCGGGGCTGGCAAGACTCACACTATGACAGGTCTGATGTCGCGGGCCCTCAACCATCTCTTCACCAGCATTGCTGAGAGTGAAAAACCTAACGCATATGAGGTACGTCCTGGTTCTCTAGACTCAGAAACATGGTTTTATGCATTGATCACTCTCAAATAAATGGTGTATTTGGATTCCATAGTGACGCTAATGGTGACAAGGTTCTAGAGTGGGTCATGAATCTATAGCTCCTACCGTATAATAGAAGTTCTTCTAAGTTATCTATGACTTATGGGCTCTAATAAAAGGCAATATATTACCTACACTATTGAATTGACACATGCTTTTGTCATTGTAGATGTAGTGTGATGTAGAGTATATAATATGTTTGTAACATAGTGCATTATGACTTAAATGGGTGGGATAATTGAATCCAGAGCATTTAAAAAGCTATATCTATACAGTTGCTACTTCCTTTTAGATTTGCCATTCGTACTCTCAATTAGAATATTGCGGCGTATGTATAATAAGATCTACGAAACCAATAAAATGCGCTAAAATTACATGACATAATGATATGACGAAAAATATGTTATCAAGAATATAAGCAACACTACTCCTTTTTATGCAGAGTACTTTATACTTTACGATTGTTTAACCAATATGGAAATATACTGTATTTATCCCAAGAAACGGTAAATACTGCTTGTTTTCATCACTCGATTAAGACTTTTTTAAGAAAGCATGACAAATCATAAATTCTCCTTGAAACTAAGAAAGAGACAAATAAAGAACTAAGAAAGAACTAAAAGGGAACTTAGTTCGAATTGATTTTTGGTCTCGCATTGTCTTACAAATAGCTATTCAGGTTCGAAATTCAAATAACTGTATTCTAATCTGCAAACCGAAGAGCAATGAGACCACCGACTTAAAAAAAAATATTACATTAAAGAGAGAGACGTATTTAGCTCCCGCTGTAGTCAACAATTATATTTTTCGAGATGATGGAGTGAAAAATTAATAGCATGAAGTATTTGTGACACAGATCGTGACATTAATGTCGATACTAACTAACCTAGGATAATAATGGTAATATGTGGCATAAGCGGTGATAAGGATTTAAGTTAACATTGGTATGAAGCTAAATGGACTCTTATGTGAGGCAACTACATGTACATCGGCAATATGCTAATGAATAACAACTGATAATGTACTCAAAATCTATGCAAATAAACATAATTTCAATTTCATTTAATTTCTGATCTATGAAGGTATACAGATAACAGAACATTTATTCATACATAACTCTTGTCACTATTTTGTTATAATTCATACAAAATATTATTATTCCCACTGTGTAGTAGGTACTATTTTTAAATAAACTTTAAAATCCAAGTTACATACAGCTATATTAAACACTAGCTATTTAATACTAGCTTCGCCTGCGTGGAATAACTTTATCGCGGAAATTTGTCTGTCCCGCGGGAACTACTCACTTTATACCCTATGTCTTAATCCAGAGTCAGTACGCTCATACTGCAAAAAATACTGCATTTAAAAGGAAATATTAATTTATCAAATGAAGGCGGCACTGGACCGAATAAACCCTCTTAACAGAAAATATCTACTCATCAAATTAGTAATGGATACCTTCAATACCAAGATGTTAACCCTAAACCTAAATCGTTTGAGATGGGACAGGATATGGACTTATGAGCCCGATTGTACATATAATAACGGGAATAGGATAACAGAGCAAGGCAACAGGTAGATAATTGATAACGCGGCGAATGACGTACATAAACGTTATAATAAATCAATCAGAATGTTATCTGCGAGCGTAATTCATCGTTGTATGTTTATAGATAATTGGAGAGCGTTCCTCATTGATCCTCGGTAATTTCTTTAAATTTCTGATTACAGTAAGTCTCAACTCCCAGATCAAATTATTTAAGTCTACCTTTGAATTTCTAAAGACAAGTACATTTTAAGAGGGTTTATTCCGTCCAGTCGCGCCTTCATTGGACAAATTATGATTTTTTTTTAATACAGCATAACTCAAAAAAAAACGCACTAACCTGCATTCAAGAAGCTAATTAGAAATAATACCTAAATAGCTTAGAGGGGGGTTATGTTTATGATTATAAAAGAAGTGGCCGTTTTTATCAATTGTTTGAAATTCTCGGAAACACCCGTAATAAAACTCGCATGTGTCATACAATACTTGTGTTTTTATTTATTTTTGTTGTTTATTTTTCTTTATTAAGGATAATAAACCGTTTTACGTATAACTTAAGTAAGATAGTAACGAACTAGTATAGATGATTGCGAAACCAGCAGCATTATCCATAAATTACTAACAACACAGTACTAAGTAAATAACTAATGGAATAATTAAACTAAAATGAACAACAAAGCTCCCTGCCTGTTATATACATGTAGAATCAGAAGTGTTGAAAGACCTTTTTAGTTATGAGTTCCATAAATTTGCAGCTAAATCTCTATACATCCATCACTGCCCTTTCACGTCTCTTTTACATGCATGTGTAAGCTTCATGGTAGAATCACGTAAGCGGTGTCCATTTATCGATCGTGGCACATTAGCACCCATAAAGTGGAAGTATAATAACTAAAAATATTTTTAAATAACGCTGCATTGGATTCTACATAGGTAGGGTTGCCATAACTTCTAGAAGACAATACGGGACTTTTTAACTATGTTTTATCATATTTAACTACTTTTACACGCATGTGCACGTAGTATGAGTTCTCTAACAGATGGGTATTGATCTGATGAGATTTGATCTCCACATAAGTGGCTATTGCGCTCGCGCCCCTCACCTATCTATTCTATTTCCGTATTTTGTCGAAATACGGGACAAATACGGGACATATAGTATACGGGACGGGATGGTCAAATACGGTGACAGTCCCGTATATAGGTACGGGACGTATGGCAACCCTATTCATAGATCATACTTTCTACCTTTTCGATTATTCGCTCATGTCATTTAAGTTTATCAAGAGGATGTGAATGTGCAATTAGTATAAGTATAATTTCGGTTTTATGTAACTCGTTAACGTCTAGGTACTCGCTTCATCGGCATAAAAAGTATACTATGTCCTATTCCAGGGCATATTCTACATTTGTACTAAATTTCATCCGAATCTGTTCATCTGTTCCGTGGTGACTGAGCGACAAACATCCAAACTTTTGCATATATTTATTAGACGTGACGTTAACAAAAGACATCAACGCGTGTCTTACATTAAAGAATCGATTTTTAACCTTTAGTTTGATAGGATTGTGAGAGTGAGTAATTTTTCTACAATGCTACAATAAATAAAGGCCTTATTGTGTGAATTTCAGCTGAATAGTGTTGACTATCATTTATTATCTACTGACACTTCAGCCGAGGTCGCTCCACCGTACCTACCTACAGGTCGTCGTCGCTTCACGCTGAAAAGCCTTGTACTGTATTACATTAAGAGTATTGTTTGTACTTCGCTTGAATTACGTGTCGATCGTTTAGATATTTTTGTTATAACAATCCTAATCACCTTGAAACCTACCAAATAAACTATTTTCTTTTACACAAGTTTGTCCGCATCGTTGTGTAGTTAGCTAAAATTCTGCTTATTTAGAACCTTATCTAAACCTCACACTAAAAATTAATATATTAAAATTTACTTTTTTCATTATTTAATTAGCTGATTTAAAAATTCCTTGTTTGTTGTACAGTTGAGTAAACTGACCATGACATCTCAATTTCTCGTGTTGATTTGAAACCCGATTTTATACGCGACTGTCCCAGGAAGCAGGGTAATATTTTTTGAGTTTTTTTTTTTGCAATAAATTCAACACGGCGCCCCCAAAATACAAAATAGGCTGTCGGGTTTTTTGGTATTTGGTACTTGAATAGTTATTTATGAGTGATTTATTAGAATATCTAAATTGGTTTAAGACATTCCTATTTTTTATAATAAGGAAATTTATTAATTTAAATTACATGATATGGGAATAATAAACGTAATTTGTTTCAAAAGTCACAAATGAAAAAGTAGCTCCAAGGCCCTGGTAGGTAGAATCGTACTCAGAAGGCTTGTTCAAAGTATTGGACATCCTGTGATCGTACGAAGTATCAAGCAGACGCTCAGGAGAACGTAAGCACCTGGTCGCCACGGCCCATGCGTTTCTACGCCAAACGGCGCAAATAGGTGGTCTCCACTGAGACCGGCAAATTTGCGCTGCTTAACCCTTTTTGCCGAGGCAGCAGCAGAACCGGCTGTAACACATGCAGTGTAGTTGAAAGGTGTAAGGTTATCGAAGCAGCTTGTGTTCCTAACGATATGTATACTAACGACCGTCCAAATTTCCAAGGCACAAGTGTCATACCATCAAGTCTTATTTCCCTCATCCCTCGCGAGTGCTTTATATACCTTGATGTGACTAAGTGACTTTCCATTTTGTGTTTATTTGCTCCCATGATGACAATAAAGTAATGAGTGGTGTTACTATAATAATAATAATATGGAACCAAATAATCATAAATAATGTAATCCATCCACCTAGAATGTTCGTCGTACATCGAAGTAAAATAAGTTTGACAGGTAAATTTATTGGTTTATCGATTTCATCCACAAATAATATGGAGTTTGAAGACATTCAAGCAACTTGTTGATGGTTCTGATAAGGATCACTAACGCGTTTTTGATAGACATGAGCAGTATTTGTTAGCTATTTGTCCTTATTTTTATCCGAATATTCAATGTCATTCAATGTCTGATGGATTGGTTGATGTTTCTGGCGCTCTCTAGTTGAAATTCATGATTGTAAAGTATACTATAATGAAGAGCAAAGTCTACAGTATTCATTGTTTTGATCAGTTAAAGGGAATAAATTGATGATGAAAGCTAGTGGTGCAGAAATTGCAGAATGTCTAATTGCTATCTGTCAGGCTTGCTAAAATTAGGCTCATGAAATTGTTTTAGGGACACAAGATATTAAAAGAACAAGGCAAGTTGTCTGCTCCAGTGTTTGTTTCGGTTATGGATGTTTAATGACAGCACATTGAATCCCTCACTAACGTTGTACTGGTATTTTAATTTTTATAATTGCAATAGTATGAAAAGAAGAAACTAAATATTTGTACCTGTGTACTTATATTCCAGTGTCTAATTACCTACTATATAAGTGCATCCAGATGTCACGTTAGGCATTAGTAATTTTGTTTGAAAGTGCGGTGATTACATTATAGTAGCGACACACTTTTACCGACTGCCTCTTTAAGGAGGGTAATGTTTTATAAGTGTGTGAATGTATTTACATTTTTATGTTACTTACTTACTATGTTACGGCCTGACTGAGTTTGAAGTACAAGGTGATTTTAGTTTCGTCTTGGTCCCCAGAGTGTCATACGATACATTTTAATGCAAAAAATCCTTCATGTAGCCCGCAATATTCAAAATTAGGTTTTGGGATTTTTGGTTCTTAAATTCGTAAATTGGTATATTTTATCTGGTATCTCTTAGCTCCTACCTCTGTAATTGCAGAGATGGATTTCCATTATGTTCTCCTTCAAAACTCTGTACTTTTCATCTTATTAACACCAGAGATATATGAATGCGTATCATTTTCCTTTGTCAACTTTGAATTGCCGATGGATGAGGTCCGCTATGCTTTACGATTTTCTTTACTCTTTACTCGATATATTCAGATTTGACGACACAAAATATGCTATAAGTCTAACTAAAAGGTACTTTAAAATCCAATAAGTACTTACTAGGTAGTTGAGGGCAATATTTTGCAAACGCTTGACGTTATTCAACATGAAAATTGCTTGGTAAAGCAGTTTACTTTGCATATTAAGTGCTTATTTGAATTAAATTTAAACATAGGCACACAATACTCTTGTATATAAACAGTGAATGGTCAGTTAATATATTAATTTCTTTGAACTTTTTCCGGATGGAAATAATATAACAGAAGTAAACGAATCAGTTAGTTATTGATCTTCCAGATGGCACACGCTGCGTAACTCAACCTACTCCCTAAATATTCTAGATGTGACCCCCACAACTATTTGTTTTTACATCTAACTGTATAGTAGGTATAGTTTTTTTTTTCAATTTTCGATTGAAGCGGTTAACCAACGTAAAGTCTAATAAGTTTGATATGTAAAACATGTTGGCACTCGTCGAATGACGAACTGACTGCTGATGTTTCAGAAATTATGTCAAAAGTTAATCTCAAAATTTTCGATTTGTGTATTAGACAACGTACTTTCTTACTCTTAAGAGATAACACAACGCTTTATTTACGAAGTTATGAATCCTGTGTAGGATGTTGCTATGTATGTCTAAATTTTTCGAAATGAATGGAATGATTCTTATGAAACTTTATACGTACCTACCCATAAGTAAGATACATAGATCTAAAAGGAAAAAAGCAGAAAACAAAATATCGAATTTAAGAGAATATATTGCATTTTTTTTGTTACTGTGGCACACCTAAAAACACTATAATTAAGTAGTTCTACTTTCTCAAAAATATTCTCTACCAACTTTTTAGATCTAATATTACGTGCTTTATTCTTATTAAGTTTCATTAGCATCGGTTTAATTGTTTCGGAAAATTTGGACCTGAAAGTCTGTGTGGAACACCGTGCGGGATAAACCCTCTTAACATGTTAATAGCCGCGACGCCGACACAATTGAAAACCATTGTTTGCGGTCACCGGTGACCGGCGCGGCGTTCAAAGGCTTAACGAAAATAATTCCTAGTGTTCTACTTACTACACAGATGTATTCAACTCTACATTATATTGTGTAATGCGTTTTTACACCCTGTAAAGTATTGATAAACTACAATCTGAATTTAACATTCGCTGAAGCGCGTGAGTCAAATGACCTTGCATTCACACCACAATTACACATATTTGTTTTACTATTGACAGTCTAGAGTTATTGTCACACACGTTACAACCACATGAAATCTAATATATATAAAATTATACGGTGTTGGTCAGTATTTTAGTTTGGTGCACAAAAATTTATGTAAGTAATCACTGCATAGCAATAAGTTAGATTCGATCTCGATCCTATCGCTCTGTTTGATTACAGTCTACAGTCCACTGATTTCGATTAAATATTAATTAATTATGGGCAAATAAGATAACATTTATTTGTTTAATAGTTATACTTACACTACATATTAAAAAAATAGAGTAAAATATGTAGTTTAAAAAACTAAAAAACACGCTACATTTTCACCATCCATCTTCTGGCTCCATCATCAGATCGTCGACGCCGAGTGTAATATTATTGGACTCGTCAAAATGAATAATATGTGCCCAAACTCGAGGGATTTACTAGTAGCCACTGAAGAGTTCCACCATCCACCTCCTGATTATGGAATCAGATCAGCTCCAAGTTAATTAAAAGTGAAGCTAGTTAAAAGCGTGTTAATAATTAGCTACTTACTTTTACCAAACAAAACTAACATTTTTTAAATATTCATTAACAATATGTATGGTTTCGGCAGATAAAAGGAATAGAACATAGCCGTCTTTTCCCTTGGGTGTAGTAAAAGCCGACTAATGGACTTTCCACCAAAACATTTATCTATAGATTTGTATGTTTTAACGACGATGGGTTCACCTCCTGTCACGTGTGTATTCTTAAGGTGAACCGTGGATGTTGTTTCCAGCATTTAACTCTGAATGTTTTCAACACTCAAATACTAATATTTGGGATTTCTTTCATCACCTCATTTTTGTATATATAGGCGTATGGGGATTAGGGTAAATCGTATTACGAAAACTATAAGTTTTCCCTTTTACCTACTTGGTGTGGGTATAATGTGGATCTTAATCTTTTTAGGACGATTAAAAAAAAAAAAAAATTTAATCACAAATCCTATTTCTTGTAGTTAAAATAAATGTTACATTCATAAAGCTTCATAGCAAAATGGATATTATTAATATGAAAATACACCTGTGGTTTATGTAAATGTAACGACGAACCTTGACCGACCGGAAGTGCCTTACTATTTTATATATCACATCTAAACATAATACGAAGGCTGGTGAGAAATGTCCTACTACTATTTCTCTCTTGATGTACTTCTCAGTCTTATAATTGTTTAAGTTTTCCCGAGTTGATTCTCAAGCATCATAATCATCGAGGTAGATCCTTTGGGAGAGGTGCAGCGCTCTGTAGTGTGGAAATTATCATAAATATCATGAATTAAATCATAAATTTTCTAACACTTTTAGACAGAGTACTGTAATATAATGCCAAAGCGTATCATTTCCGGCTTTCCTTCCTTGTGACACGTAGAGTTAGGTTTAGTATACGTCATATTTGTTACTTTTGCTAGGTATTATTGTTTATATATTATATAAGTACCTACATATGTTTATTGTAAGTATTAATTCTCCAGACCACAATTGCTATTTTGCGATAAATGTTTAGAGTCCTCGAATATATGAAGTGAACTCGTCTACAATTTAAAAATAGTTTCTTAACCACACATGTTTGAACGGTTTGAATGATTAGCAATAATTATTGTAGGCTCAACTAACTAGGTTCTAAACAAGTAGTTTAGAATTTTGGAAGTCGTCAAACGATACTCTTAGTTTTGTATTTCCAGTGTCTGGAAGAAACATTTTATCGGACAAACAAAAATAACTTCCTTAAATCACTTAACTAAACTAAGTTGCTAAAAAATTTTTTTTTTTTCATTCAGTTTTTAAGTAATGACAATTCCCACAAACTCGTAATTTATACGTCTACCTAGAAAATTTTCTGGTGCCAATACCCTTTAAATTCAAGAAGGTACCTACTGGTTTAACAAAAGGTGATACCTACACACTTCCACCGCTCGGCTCGACATGGCACCGTACCTACCACAAGCGAGCAATAAGTGCAAGGTCATTGCCGACGGCTGCCAGCTCGCGTGATTGACACCAGAACCACCATTAAGCTATCACGGTACACGATCCGCCGATTTACCATTCCATTACTTACATTTCATCAGTTATTTTACTTAAAGTTGCTATATCAGTAATTATTCTGATAACACCTACTGGGAATTTAACTACGAGCAGTAGGTATAAAAACAAGATCTATCGTGAAAGTTCATTTTTAACTATTTCCGTTGACCTTTGTGTTTTATATAGACAATAGCCGAAATAGATTCTGAGGTTATTGTATACATATTTCATCACCCTACTTCTTAAGCAAATTATCACTTCGTTTCCGTTAATCATCTTTAATTTCCAGGCATTACACAGTTTACTAAAATATCTTAGTACGGTCAGCGGTCAGCATTAAGATTATATAGCAGCCAGTATTCAAATATCAAGATTGGTTGAATCTCCTCCTCCTCCGTGGTTCAAGGAAGGTTTCCGAATCGGGTCCGATTCCCAGCTTGGTACATGTTTAGTACACGGTTTTGTTGGTGGTAGGGCAGTTTAGATGTCCGCCTGGTTAGCTACCACCATCTTATCTAAGTCTGCCGCCAAACAGCAATGATAATAACACTGTAGTGTTCCAGTTCTCAGACATAAGATAGTCAGTCGTCCAAATAAGATGGGGATTCCGGGTCAGTATGCTTCCACCTTCGGCCTCTTCCTCACTTAACATTAGTTGTGATTGAAGTCAAGTGCTAACCCCTTGTGCATAAAAAGAAAACATCTTTTATTGTATTGTTTTATTTAAAATAGATAAAATCACGATAAGAGTATAGCTCTTAAATTGAAGAAGAAGATAGTCAGGACATTGAGATATTAATGCTTAAGCATTAATGTTGTTTAAAACAACATCCACGGTTCACCTTTCGAAATATACAGAAATGCACATATGACATAGTGAGCCCGTTGCCGTCAAAAGTGTAAGTCTATAGATGTTTTGTTTGGACGGTCCCTTAGTCACTATTTACGACATCTACGGGAAGTGATAGGCTGGTTCTATGCTTTTTACGTGCCGAAACCACACAGCACTGCCGCAGTAAAGATTACCTGTATTCCATTTAGTAGGACATGTTATGCAAAAATATGTATATTTACTAGTCTTGCGTATATAATTTATGGCCATAATGGTAAACTACCAAATATTGACGAATCCAATACTTGAGTTCACGCAATAAAGAATGCTTTAATATGACATATATTATTGTGTAATAAATAACGAATTTATATGTACTTATATCTATCACTATTGTAAGTTTAATTCTATTAGTTTAATTCCATTTTTGTTCTTATAAGGAAACTATAGGCACATAATTAATATAATATGCTATAGGTCTGTTTAAGTTATAGTCAAGTAATATGAAAACGTGTAACCGTTTGTTCCAAATAAATAAAATAAATGTGTGGTCTCGACACTTTTTTTTTTTTTTTTTTTTTTTATGCATTACGGGTTAGCACTTGACCTCAATCACACCTGATGTTAAGTGAAGGTGGAAGCGTACTGACCCGGAAACCCAAATAATTTGGGGAACTGGCTATCTTATCTCTGACAACAGGAACACAACAACGCTATTAACATTGCTGTTTGGCGGCAGATTTAGATAAGATGGTGGTAGCTAGCCAGGCGGACATTTAAAATGCCCTACCACCAACCAAGAAAAGAAAAGAAAACCAGGCGTAGAAAGAATATAACCAACTCGCCTTTTCTCGTTGGTGTCGTAAAAGGGACCTTCCACCAAAAAACATCTTGGGCTGTCTTGTGTATTTTTTTGGATATTTCGAAAGATAGATAGATAGATAAAAACTTTATTGGCATTACAGATACACACCCAGTATGTTGAATGGAAAGATGGATGTTGTCTTAAGCATTAAACCTTTGAGGTTTGAATCACCCAATCGCTTATGTTCGGGATATCTCTGATCACCCCATTTGGAATAATGGTGGGAAGGCATACATGTATGTAAATAAAATAAATGTTTATGCTGACTGTACCATAGCATTGGTTATTTAGGTGGTAGTATAATTGGATAATTTCTGTTTGACCCTTTCGTTTGAGTGTCTAAGAATATTATGAATAGGTCTTCTACCTAAATACGCACGCCAACCTAGGTTTCGTGACAAATACACCTACGTCTATGACGCTAAATTTTATTGTTTAACCAACAAATGATACTGTAAATTGGCATGAGTAATAAGGCCTACACCGCTAATATATTTGGTTAGGTATTAAACAGTGGCAAGTGAAGTCACCTTGAAGAGAATCTGCTGACGTCACCGAAGCTGAATAGAAGAAAGCATCGTTAAAATATTCAGGGATATTACCGTGAGACGAGCCATTCTATTAACCTTTACATTCGAGCACGCAACTAACACCCTCGCCGAACAAAAGCAAATTATCCTTTATATATTCTAAGTATTGTGTAGTACATACATACATAACGTCACCTTTATCCCAAATGAAGTGGTCAGGTATATCCCCAACATAACCGTTTGGGTATTCTAAACATTAAGATTTAATGCTTGAAACAAACAGAAGTGCAAACGTGACTGCCCATCGCCGTTAAAAAAGTTAAAGGATTTTTTTTGGTGGAAAGTCCCTTAGTCGCCTTTTACGACACCCACGGGAAGAGACTCAGAATAGAACCACACGGCATTAATTAGAAATCAGTAAACTATAACTCTATGTCGCCATGTTCTACAAGCGAGTTGGCCATCGTAGATATTTTAGAATTGGCACCTTTGACACTGGTGCCTGCTCTTACACTCACGATCCCTTAGTCACCTTTTACGACACACACCGGAAGAGATGGGTTGATTCTATTCTACTGTGTACCACATGGAGAAATCTTCTAGTTTTGTTTTATAAGGCATGGGGAGGTACTTAGTCTAATCTCAATCTCATTTGAGAGAAAATGTATATCCCACCAAAAACATTCTGTAAAAAACTAGCCAAGTCTCGATGGAGCTGCTTGATTATCTCTAAAAAGTAATGAAATCTATACAAAGTCGTGCCAAGTGTAAGGTTCCTTACTGCGATTTCTTTATTATTATAGTTAATGTTGTGTGACTTGGCCGTTGAAGGGTACACAGGGGTACAAAACCAGGTGCTCCATGACACCATTGCACCAATCTGTCGCCAGAACCGCTATTAATGTTATTAATTATGTTATTAAGAATGTTCAACGGCAAACTATTAGCGAATAATCTGTGTGGGGTTTACATAACATTCTTTATACGTTATTGGCTTTATCAAGCCTACAATTGACTGGTTACTGAATCAACGTTTTCCAAGTGGCAATTTTCCATCGTCAATGCGTAGCGGTTCTGGCGACAGATTGGTGCAATGGTGTCATGGAGCACCTGGTTTTGTACCCCTGTGTACCCTTCAACGGCCAAGTCACACAACATTAACTATAATAATAAAGAAATCGCAGTAAGGAACCTTACACTTGGCACGACTTTGTATAGATTTCATTACTTTTTAGAGATAATCAAGCAGCTCCATCGAGACTTGGCTAGTTTTTTACAGAATGTTTTTGGTGGGATTTCACTTCTTTTTGTAGAAACGTGGGCATATTATATATATGCCCACGTTTCTACAAATATACTTGATACTGAAAGTTGAGTCAGTTCTACCATACACCAAGAAAGATATTGAATGGAAGAGACAAGACCCGTCTTTGGGCATACCAACTACTTGATAGCCACTAAGTTCATCGTTGTCTTTTAATATTATCGACATTTTTTACGATAATTATTATCTTGCGAAATCAAACACAATTAAACTCAACGACCTTTAGTATATGGACAACAAATCAGAAATACCGATAATATTTAGACTAAAACCTACTTATATCTTTAAGACTTCTTTTGTCTTAATAAAACAAACTTAAAGAAAATATTACTTTGCCTACTCAATCTATACAAACTATAAGCAAAACGTTAACTCTTAATTATTAGACAAGTGTCAATATAATTAATTATGAATGAACTTTCTACCAAAGGTACTACCTACCTAGTACTGAAATACAGCTAAATTAATGATATTTTTAAACGAAACGAAGTAATATCTAACTAAATAAACTAAACTAGATATAAACACGAACGCGATTGGAAGTACTGCCTAACTGTAAATTAAACCTAGAAAACTAAAAGTAGGTACTAAATAATTAACAATTAAATAAAGTATTCAATTGAAACTTCTTTTAATTCTGACAATTAAGTAATAATCAGTAATCCGTCACTAACCATATAATTCCTAACCTGTTTAAATCTTTGAATTAATATAATAACAACCTGCCAATTAACCTTAGCAAACCTCACGAAATAATCAGCGAAATCAACGAAATGCAAATAATCCCTCCTAATCCCTAGCAAACATTTTCAAGCGCAATAGAAGAATGTCGTAAACGACTGTAACGCGGCCGGTTGCCACTTTGCCATATAAGGTTATCGGAAAAACAAAACGTAAGCGCGTTTTAACATACAGTCAACGCCATCTAGCGACGCGTGCGGGTATCACCGCCACTCTTAGCCAATGCATTATATTTTGACCAAATTTTCGTTTGTTTATTTAATTTGTGTAATGTTCGAGTAGAATAAAATTAATCGTTTGACTATTTCTTCTTGTAAACTTGTAATAAGTATAAGTAAGTATAAGTATAAAAGCCAGTCTAGTCTTATCCAGAGTTTTCCTTTAATTTTATTTATATTCGTATTAAAAGCAGAAGGGGAGGCATTCGCCCAGCAGTGGGACGCTATAGGCTAGATTAAATTAGAAGATGTGTCCCACTACGCTGGACAGTCGATTTTTTTATGTACCAATAGTAGAAGGGGGCATTACCATATCTCTAATACAGCTGGGACCAGCTGAGGGTTCTTCGTCAGATATAAAGTTAATCGTTCGACTATTTCTTCTTGTAAACTTGTAAGTATAAGTATAAAAGCCAGTGTAGTCTTATCCTGAGTTTTCCTTTAATTTTATTTATATGCGTATTAAAAGCAGAAGGGGAAGCATGCGCCCAGCAGTGGGATGCTATAGGCTAGATTAAATTAGAAGATGTGTCGATGTCAGAAGATTTTTGCAATGACAGTCGATTTTTCTACCAATAGTAGAAGGGGGCATTACCATATCTCTAATACAGCTGAGACCAGCTGAGGGTTCTTCATCAGATACTTCAGACCTTCGATTTTTGACATCAAATGAAGCGGCCCACCAAGTTGAATATTTTTTGTAAAGGCGGTATATGTCGATCTCTAATAGTTTGGTTGGGCTCTTGTGTTTCCTAATTAGGGTCACCAGGTACTCCAGATCTTCGATTATCCTAGTTTTTATAGTTTTCCCTTTATGTGGCCATTGAACCATAACTCTGTACCAAATTTCAGCTCTCTGAGTTTATGGGAAGTACTAGTTCTATTTTGATGATCATGAGTGAGTGAGTGAGTGTCGTAAATGCGAAACTTTGCTTTCGCTTAACTTCGGAACTAAATGACCTACAGACTTGAAATTTTGGATTTTGAGTATGTGATTATAGCTTACTGGATGACGAAAATTTCTGCGTTCTAGTCTTATCCAGAGGTTCTAAAATAGGGGCCTGAAAATGCGGCGAAATGGTTCCAGTAAAGGATGGTACGGCAGTGTTTGCTTCGCGCTCGCCTTGGCGGGGGCACTGCCGTGCCCCCAGATAACAAATCATGTTTCAGTCTATTTTATTTTCTTTAATAATACGGATCTAAGTTTCCACTACTTTGCCGTGTATATTATAAAATACAAAGCATAGCACAAGTTTGTATATACGAATACCTAACGACCTAAAATATGTTTAAGTATTAACAAAAAGGCAATGTCCTAGCTGACCCAAAGATCATCGCACAGCCTAAACACGTGGATCGATATGGATGAAATTTGGCAGGTGTATTCTTTAGGATACTTAGAGGCGTACTGAGAAATCATATTATCGTTTTCACTCTTTAACCCCAAACAGGGGAAAATATTTCAAAGAGAAATATTTATTACTATAGTAGGTATGCAGACTCTGCTATGGAAATAAATAAAGGCGTGTTATCATTTATTCAAAATTCTTTCGAATAAAGTCTTTCATTATTGTTATTCCATGGCGATAGTGGTTTTTAAACCGTGCTGTAGTTTGTTTTCTTTTGCTTTTTGCTCTAATCGACGCGGACGAATTGGTGGCGGAATTAATAATAAGGGGCCTCCATGTTATAAGTCATTTTACAAAATTAGTTTACTGGAGAGTGTGTTACGCTTCGCTGTATAGATAGGGGTGATACAAGTGTGCTGGGGACGGCGTGGGCGGAGTGAAGCACCACACTCAGCGATAGGGCGGGCGGGTGGTTGCCGGAATGAGTTACCGCTCCATCTGATAACAGTACTGCGCCATACCCGGATCGTTACCGCATTCAAAGATCACTGATAGTGACTAATTAACTGAACCTGGTTCAAGGTCCGGTAAAAATACAATTCATCAGATAGGTACTTAAGATAATATATTCGATCGATTTCAAAGAGTTTAAGTATTTTTATTAATATACATTTTTATTTCGGGCATATACATACATATACATTTTATTAGTAACAAATACACTTATAATATATACATAATTAACCATATATGCCAGCTATGAATTTCATATTTACGGAGTTCCAGTGCCGCACCAAGGGACGTCCTCCGCCCTCTCCTACACAGTGTTCATAGGAGGATGCTGCAACTTTCTCTGACGCAGCGCATCGGAGAGGCTGAACTATTGGTCACTGTCGTCAGATAGCTATGAGAACCGGGGTAGTCCAACAACATACTGAACCCATTGTTATATTAGACCCGTAGAGCGCCAACAGCTTAACGCGTACAATTGATCCACAGACTGTACGTGTGTGTTTTACTTCTTTACTACGTCGTATATATACATTTAAACCGTCTCCGTGGCTCGATGTAAAAACATAGGGTTTACGAATCGAAGGTTTAGTGCTCGGTTAGGTTGGTGGTAAAGCATTTTAAATGTCCACCTGGCTAGCTGCTAATATCTTATCTAAGTTTGCCGCCAAACAGCAAAGATAAAAGCATTGTTGTGTTCCGATTTTCAGAGATAAGATAGCCAGTCCCCCCAAATAAGATGGGGTTTCTCTGGGTCAGTACGCTTCTATTTCTATCTTCGCCGTCATTAACATTAGGTGTGATTGAGGTCAAAAATCGTGCAAAACTTTACACGTTCCTAATATTTTGGGGAACAAAAAGGAGCGGTAATACCTAAGTTAAAAGAATAACAGACTTCAAGTCAATAATTGAATCGTCAAATATTGAAAAACAACGGACTTCAGTACGGTTCCACTCTCTACCTCCAACCAAATTTATATTGGACCATCCTCTTAATAAACCCTATCCACACTAATTTATAAATGCGAGGAAATTCTCTCTGTCACTCTGTTTGTTACCTTTTCACGACAAAACGTATGAACCGACCCGACCGCATTGAAAGTTAGCAGGGATGGGAGCCTGGGACCTGGAGAAGTATATAGTCCAATTCTATTATAGTAAATTCCGCGATAAGGCAAATCCGAAGCTACAGGCAGAAAGGCAGTACTAAATTATTACTGTAATGATTGTTGAGAGTTAGAGCGCGTGAAGTCCAATCTGCCGTTAAAACAATCTTGCAAATTTGCAGAATAACAAAATACAATTACTTCATATATATTTCACAATGATGTAAGACGATTTAATTCGTTAAATTAGAACAACGTAAAAACTCCACATCCAAAGATGCCATTGAAGAAGAGAGAGAGGTGATAGACAAGGTTTGACAGAACCGCGTACATGGAACTGTCTGATTGACAAGTAAACGGAACGTTCGTTCAGTAACGTTAGGTAATACTAATATAAATTCTACGTATACGTATGCTATCTATGTACGTTACTTATAATTAGATACGGGCGGAGTTGGTATTGGTATTAGTTGCTTGTGTGGCTGTTCCAGGTTGTTCAAGAAGACTGCGACCGCTGCCGATCTATTGTTATCGCGACTAACCTATAGTTCGTTGCTCAGGTTTGCCTCTTTGAGGAATTGGATTATTTTCCTGGCACCGATGGTTTTTATCTCATCCGGGTGCAGTAAGTGGCCATCCAGGTGGATATTGCGTTTACGCACGGGCGGAGTTAACTTTCATTAACCTTCTAACTAGGTACCTATACATTTTGACTCCTAGCGTTAGTAAATTATTTATTCTGTGTCCTAGATTAAATAATAATAATAAATAATTACCCCTTAGACATACACACTTACACGCGCCATCTAGTTCCACAGTAAGCAACTATAGGCTTATATTGTGGATGGTTGATATACTACATAAATACATTTTTTTTTGTAAATAAATGCTTATTATAAATGAAAACATCCATAACTCGGGTACACATGTCCGTATTCATCACACAAACATATGCCCCTAGCGGGATTCGAACCCGCAACCTTTTGGTATAGTGGTCAGAGTTGCTAACCACTACACCAAATACTGTGTTCATTACCGTTCTGATTTTTATTTTTGATCATTTTTAATACAATGGTATCATTTCCAATTTCATGGAACCTTGAAATATTTCATGCACAGTACTACGCAGCACGATTGGGAATGCCCTTGCTTAGTTGTTATCAATTTTCTCTTTTCACAAACTTGTGTTTGCTTTACAACTTTAACCTTACGTTGCATTCCACAAGTTACATTAGCTTTTTTTGTTTAAAGAGGGTGAATACCAACTACAATTATATAGTGATCATTTCTTATTTATGGATAACATATCGCCCAAAACCATTTTGAGATACCGACCGAAATTGAGCTTATACTATTGCAGTATAAATCTACAGCCTAATTTATAGTATCTAAATCACAAGTACCTATAGAGGCATCCATTTGAAAGTTTATTACACCTGAGTACAGTCCACCACACACCGAGTCACATATTTATACTAATCCGGCTAAATTAGGTATTATAAAATTGGTGGTCTGGTATACTCGTATGATGTGCCCGTTCGCTACTCATTACTAATTTAAATGACTCTCTAACAACGGAAGTAGATAATTATAAGTTACATAGACTATGTAGTTATGTATTAATACAGTTCCAATTCATAATAAATGATTCTTTTACCTTACACTCTGTCGTCGCGGGGCGGTGGTTATTTCAATTACATTATAGAATAAAAATTAGGAGTTATTTCATACACGTAATAAACAGATAATATGGGTTCAGAAATTTCGTGTAACATCCTTAAGACGCTCTAAATAATTAATAAGATTTTTTACGGTGTCGTAGCCAAATGACAAATATGGAAATCTCATAGTTTCGTCATGTCTATTGTATTTATATTGAATTATTGGTATAAGTACTTATTACTATGTTTCACGCAACAGCTATTGAACTATTGTAATCTTGATTGAGGGATATAATACCAGCCCGTTGTCAGCCCTATTTGGTAATTAGGTAAGTTAATAAATGGATGATTGTTATGACGCACAATTATCATTTCTAACTTACGATTGCTAGTATACCAAAGGCAATTTTACAGGAAATTACAGGTTATCTATAGAACTCATTTGTGCTCAAATTATTACTCATAATAGTTAGAATGACAAATATACGAGTGATCGGGTCAGCACATCAAAGAAGTTATAGGCATATATTAGGGTCGTTAGCCTGCTACTTAGCAGACATTTTAAATTTATGAAAGGCTCAAATGGGTGTTTGCTCAGCGTAGAGCGCCGTTTGGCTGAGAATCAATAATAGGCAACTGTATTTTCCTGCGGAATTGTCTGACTATATTATTAATATCTGTCGCTTAATGGTCTCTAACTACAAATAATAGTATCTACTGAAACATTTAATAAGAAAATGACATACATCGACAGCCTTACGTCCTCTTATTAGAAACCCTGCAACTTCATTTACACCTTGTCATTGCCATCAATAACAGCTTATGTCAGATTATAAAACATGAGATAAGATAGCCAGTCCCCCAAATACGATGGGGTTTCCGGGTCAGTACGCTTCTACCTTCGGCCTCATCTTCACTTAAATTATCAGATGTGATTGAGGTCAATTGCTAATCGGTCGTGCATAAAAAAAAATATAAACTTCTTCATGGTGAAAATTATATTTATAACTATATGAAGGGCATAAGGATAAAACGCAAATGCATTTTTCTTTGAGGAATCATAAATTGTAAAAATACTTTATGAGTGTGAGTTTGATTTCTATAGACTGTTAAAGACGATAATGACAGGATGTAAAAGAAGTTACAGGACTTCTAACCGTAGGTAATCGTTTCACATAATTTTTCATTATGAGCTGGATTTTTGATTGTTATTTTCATAACTCTATTTAAAGGTAAAAATGTCATACATCGAGATATACAACGAGAACATCCGGGATCTCTTGAATCCCAGCGCGGGATCCTTAGAGCTACGCGACGAAGGTGGCAGCGGAGCTCCTGTAGTGGCGGGGCTTAGCGAGGTTCGAGCGACCAGTGCCGCTCACGTGGCGGAGCTCCTCGCCAGGGGTGATCGCGCCCGCACGGCCGAGTCTACGCATGCCAACCAGCACTCCTCAAGGGGTCACGCACTGCTAAGGTACATAATTATGAATTATGAGTGTAAATGATTATGAAATACATGTTGTACTAAGACTTGGATGGTGACAGTAAGAGACTGTCTAAAGCAATGAAGTGGTATAGGTTTTGATCGCTATTGAATTAAAAAAATATGTAGTCTTCAGTTTTGTACTGTTGCACAGCCAGCCACCGCACTCTTGCAACTACTATGACTAGTTGAAACTTAGCAAACCAGGAGGTGGGTGACTGCGGCACTCTTAACGACGCCCACTGAACGACGAACTTCATGACTACCGACAGTCTCCGTGACCCTAGTGCTACCTTGGATGCCATATTAATTGGTGTAACGAGTAATCAAGGCAGTGTAATCGTTTGTAGTGTCACAGTGAGCAGTGACGTGGAACGAGGCGTGCAACGCGGGCGGCTGTTCCTCATCGACCTGGCAGGCTCCGAGCGTGCCGGGCTGCGCGCACGCCGCCTCGAGGGTGCACACATCAACCGTTCGTTGCTCGCACTTGGAAACTGCATCATGGCGCTTTCTGGTGGTGCTAGGTAATAATATGAGATACTCTCCCTCAATTCGTGGATCAGCTTTGTTGTGTTAGGTGGTCCACCCACAGTTCGTGAAATCGTATGCTAGGCGGCAAAGGCTCTTATATGCTATCATGTGTATGCTGCTCTTTGTGACGCTATGCAAATGAAACGCTAAAATCGCGCACATCGTGATGCATACCGCTGCGTTTTAAACTACCATGGGAGATCCGTCTTATAAGGCAACCGGACTGAGAACCTTTTCCCTAGTTTAATCTTAATTATAAAAACCGCTCTTAAATTCGCCCACCAATTTTCGAAATACATTTCTGTCAACACATAAAACCGGTCATTTTTCCTCGGGGGTTAAAATATTCGACCGCACAATTATTCAAAGCACAAATAAGACTCTAGTATCAGTAGTTCGATGATTTAGTCCGACGAGCGGACGAATGATATATTTTAGTCTTATCAGTCCGATAATGCAAAATGATTTCAGATCTTCGGACTACTAATACTTTTAGTCCGATTCAAAAAAAGAAATAGTTTTAACTGTATTTTTTCCTATACGACGTGCATATTTATTTTTTCCAATATGCTAAATATAAAGCAATTTTATACAAAAAAATTGGTACTCCTATCTTTCCACCAGTCAACTGCATCTGACTTTCTTGAATAAAATCATCTTTTTCTATGTTACCAAACAATTATCACGCAAATTAGTTTCTAAAATAAAGGGTCGTGACAAGAGGGCAGACAACGAGGTGACAACATAAGTGTTCCGTTTTGCCCTCCGATCACTAATATAAAAATGGGATCGGGACACTAATATAACAGTAGAATAGTAAACTCCACTTTGGTTTGCCTCGAATTTTTTTAACATAATAATAAAATTGTGTCATAAGAAAAAAAAAATAGTTTTGTTATTAGACATCGTTGTTAGAAGAAAAATTTTAGTAAAACCCAGTTCGAGCTACTGACTGGGTGTTTCCTAAATTTTTTCTAACGGATATTTTGTGCATTTTAAATCTCCTCTGCATTTAATATCCTACAATGCAAATAACAATAGGTATATAAATATTTCAGTGCTCTGTGGTTTAGGTACTCAAAAAGAATAGAACCAACCACAGACCAACCCAACTCATCTCTTTCTGTGGGTGTCGTAAAAGGCAACTAAGGGATTTCCACCAAAAACATCTAAAGACTTGCTCAATTCGACGGTTATGGGCTCACGTGTGCATTTCTATATATTTTGAAGGTGAAACGTAGATGTCGTTTCAAGCATTAATATTTTAGTGTTTGGAATACCCAAACGCTTTAGTTTTATATATATATTTATATCTCTGACCACCCCATTTGAGATAAAGGTCGTGACTTTATGTATTATGTATGTATATAAGTATATTCATATCGCAAGGACTCCGTATGTGCAATGTATGCTTGATTGATTAATTAGTTAATATTTATGGTCTCACACTTACATCCATTACTGGAAATTGAATGATCGATTGTGGTCAACTGTTTTGTATTATATTTTTATAGGTCACGTTTAGCTTTCCATTAAGATGTTAACACGGTTTTTCGGAATACAGAGTTGTGTTTGTCTCTATGTTCAAGTAGTGAGTTACACAGCAACAGACACACATTGTCAAAGTCCTGTTTTAGGGTTACATATAATATAACGTAAGTACGTATGTATTTTACAGTTGTTTTATTCTCAACTAAGTAGTGCTATTAACCTAATAAACAAGGACAGTTCACATATCCGAAGTAAATCATCAACCAAATTTTTATAATTTCTTTTATGCACAACGCGTTAACGCTTGACCTCAGCTAACAAATGAAGAAATTAAACTTTTTATGAACTCAAGTCTTAGATGTTTCGTGAAATAATAATTTGTGTGCGAAGTTATGATCAAACAAAAACGCGCTTTATCACGCATTGTGTGAGGTTTAATGCATAAATTTTTTTTACATAATACTTTAATTTCAATTTAATGGTATTATAAGAAAATATAAATGATTCTGAACCAAGTTTTTGTTTAATTATGTTACATGTTGTATAACGAAATGAAGGAAAATGTTTACAGCTAGCTATACTAACTTTACAAGTGACACGACCAAAATAAAACAAGTACCTAGTTGAGTCAGCAAGAAGCTCTACACAAAATTATATAAATCAACTCTAAAAATTACTTTATAATTTAAAATGTAGTGCGTGTGTGTGTTTTTTACCCGACAGCCCCAAAAAGGATGGTTATGTTTTTCGAGTGTATGTATGTCAATTTTTATGTTACCTCCTTTAGCTTAAACGGCTCGACCGATTTTGAAGTGAAATGCAATAGAATTACAATACAATATTCTACAGTTGACTGTTAATAAAACTTAATTATTGGTTATAGTTAAACGACATCATAAGATTGAGTTAGATGTAGGCAATTAAGTACGTTATTATTTAGTGTGTTATGTTAGTTTATAGTGCGTGATAAATCCTTTTATTTCTACATATTATTATAGATACAGAGAATCAATAAAAACGAAGCCTGCCTTATATATCTTTTTTATTGGTTATCCTGTGTATCAAATGGGTTAAATTAACTACATTCAATATTTACGAAGATACGTGAACTACCGCGACTCGAAGCTGACCCGACTCCTGCGCGAGGTGCTGGGCGGGCGTTGCCGCACCGCCATGGTGGCGCACGTGGCGCCCGGCGCGACGCACCGCGAGACCACGCGCTCCACACTGCACTACGCACAGAAAGCCAACTCTATCACCAACCGGGTATGTCACATACACGATTTGAAGCCAATTTGAGTGCTACATCGATCTACGCACATAGAGCTAAAACTATCACCAACGGAGATGTTACGGATAATACTATAACTTATGCGATTTGGAACCAATTTGGGTGCTACGGTGCACTACGCACTTAAAGCCAACCGGGTTTATTACATATTAACATCGCAATTCAAAATCAATTTGGGTGCTAAGCTGTACTAGGTACAGAGAGCCAACTTCCATCACCAACCAAGTGTGTCGCGTACCATACAATAATTATCGCAATTCGAAACTAATTTGGCTGCTACGCTGCTTTGTAACCGGGTATGTCAAGACCAATGCTATAACTGTTTTATTGCAATTCAAAACCAATTCATGGTACAATCCTGCACCACGCATAGAGAGCCAACTCTACCGGGTACACAAACAATAATACAATCTCAACTTTGAACCATTTTGGGTGCTACGCGGGGACTACGCGTAGAGGAACGACTCTAATCGGGTGTTTCATGAACAATACTATAACTGTTGTAATTCGGCATCAATTTCGATGATATTGCACTATGCGCAAAGAAACAACTCTATCACCACCCGCTTACACAAACAATACTGCAACAATGGCAACCCTGCACCAATTAGAATGCAACGCGACTACACGTAGAGGAACAACCAACCGGGTACGTCAAATACTACAACAAGACAGTTCATACATAACGAATTTGGGTGCTACGCTGCAACATACTACTGTGCATACACTGTATACACTGCATACTACGCGTAGAAAAAGAACCAACTTTATTACTCATCGGGTACTTAACAAACATTACTAAAACTATCGCAGCTCGGAGTCAATTTAACTATTAGCTTTACTACGCGTAGAGGAACAACTCTATCATCAACCGGGTATGTCACATGTAATACTCAGAACTATTTTAGGTGCTACAATGTATCTACTACGCGCAGAGAGGCCACTTTCGCCGTCACTAACTGGGTACGTCACTTAAACTTCTTTTGCAGCTATAACTATTTTGTGTGCTACGTTACACTACAAAATCTCATCAATCACATATAAGGCGAGAAAGAAATTAGAGTAGAGTAGCTTAAGGACTCAAAATATGAAATAATAAAAATTACCTGAAACCTTTCCTTGTCCATTAATAATAAAAAAACAATACCTATTTGCGTCTGTTTTAGGTCGAACGAGAACTAGTGGAGACTCCAATGCACATGTCCCAATATCGTACTGTAATTAACGAGCTGCGAGAAGAGATTGCTCGATTAAAAGTCAAGATGAAAGACGATCGTTCTAGGTAAATTATGAAATTAATTAATTAGTTCATTTATTTATTTAAATTTCGTAACCAAGGAAATTATTTAGATACTAAGGTAATTCAATTCTTCATTATTACAATGCACAGTCGTACAAAAGTGCAGTTGTAGCCCCAGCTCAAAAGATTTAAACACATAAAGAAAATAACATTTTAATTCTTCTCGATGCTTGCTTATTACCCTGTTCACCTAAATAGTCTAAGTTTGACTTATGACTGCACTTTTTAATATATTGTATGTTTTGGAAACTTCAGACCAAAAGAAGATCCTCAAATAGAAGAAGAGTTGAGTAAAGAAGTGACGGCCGAGAGCGCGGCGCATTTGAAGTCCTTGCGCGAGGCGATAGTTTCAACATTCAAACAGCAGATGCGTCTGCGAAGGCGACTCATGGAGCTCGATAGCCATCTGCTTGGACTAGCCCTAGATGCGGAGAGACAGCATGCCGCTATCTCTCATTGGGAAGCGAGATTCAATCGACTCTACAAACCAATTAACATTCCCGGATCAAGGCTTAGCACACAACAGAGCTACAGGTAGTTAATTATTGTAATTCTTCTTGTTTTGTTTAATTTTATATTCAAACCTCAGTGTGACCAATTCGCTAAGATCCTTAAATAAATAACATTACGTTTTATAGAATAGAAGTTCATTATGCAACGTGCTGTCCAAAGTTGTATACATAATTTATTTTTTATTTTATTTATTGATCAAACCAACTGCGTTACAATTACAATTATTGCGTGATATTAACTTGTAGCTAGTACAGTATAACAGTAAAGCATAACAGGTTTCTCTTAAAATAACCATAAATTACTTTAATCACAGTAGACGCTGGTTAGTACTTATACATGGAAATATCTAACAATCAAGGTTATTAAGTAATATACCAGTATAAAACTTACAAGTGAATGAATGAAACAAAATAAAAGAGAAAAGATGATGATTTAGCGTAGCTCTATCATAGAGCATAGAAGATGAACCAAAATTATGGCGAATGCCCTTGTAGTGCCCACACTAAAGTGACTTGATGACTTAAGGCACTGAAAAGTTGTGTATCACTGTGGGTCTCGTAAGAAAGCTCATGGTCATGCAACGAGCGA
Source organism: Oegoconia quadripuncta (assembly GCA_949316235.1). Lineage (NCBI taxonomy): Eukaryota > Metazoa > Arthropoda > Insecta > Lepidoptera > Autostichidae > Oegoconia > Oegoconia quadripuncta. The sequence goes on from OX438749.1 coordinate 12,104,485, forward strand.
TGTAGAGAACGAAGGTGGAGTAAGGCAGTCTATGTTCAGCAGTGGACTGTGGCTGATATAATAGAGTCGATCGACATCGACAGCTTTCGAGCGGACGAGGTATCTAGGCTAGGCTTTGTGATGCGGTGTGCTTCAATGTTTAAGTTGTGGAGACGTTTAACTATTGCGTCACCGTGGATAAACTGCCTAACCAACGCTTCTAGTTTAAGTTACTAGTACCTATTGGAGCAACATTATGCCAATTAAATGTTGAAGAGATGTATCGTTATGCGTATTAAGAAATAATCAAAAAATACATATAAAAATGCGACTTTGCTAGCTCGCACAATAAATGCAGCTTAAATCGTATGTTAGAGGAGGCACGGGTACGTCGAGCACAGGCAGCGACCGTGCCGAAGCGGAGGTGGCAGTAGAGCAGGCGTGGGCCGAGCTGGCGGCCGTGGAGCGCGAGCAAGAGACCGCGCGCACGGAGCGGGACCGCGTCGAGCGCCAGCTGGAGCAAGTGCGCTTGCGCGGCGCGCAGCTTGAACAGGTAATCCCACACAGTGCTACCAGGTGAAAAAGTGCAGCAATCATACACCAGCTTAAAAAAGTAGTATGTTTCAATTTCAATAATTATGATCTATGTTTGATGTATCTATGTTCGGCGATCGATTGGTGTACTGGATAGTGACCCTATCAGCGAAACCAACGGTTTCAGGTACGAATCCCGCGAGGGATAAATCTTTCTGTGATGAATACAAACATCTATTTCCGAGTCATGGATGTTTATATAAATATTTATGTGTTTATCAAGCATATAGCACAAGCTTTGCTTAGTTTGGGACTATAGATGATTGGTGTAAGTGTCTGAAATATTAATGTATATATTTTATTTATCTATAATTGCAAGTTATAAAAATATGAAATAGTCAATTTTCTTACTCGATTGCCTAAGAAAGGAGGGTAATGTTTTTGAGTATATGTATGTATGTATGTATGTCCGTTTCCCTTGACGCATCCTGTAGCCTAAACGACTAGATCGATTACGTATTGCATGGAGTCGTTAGATTCGTCTTGATCCCCAGATGTCATAGGATACATCTTATGGTAAAAAAAAATTTAAAAAATCTGACATGGCGTCCGCAAAGTACAAAATATGCTGTCGGGTTTTTTGTTTATAACGTAAATAGTTATTTCATAATGTTTTCTTTTGGCTTAAAATCAAGGTAAAATGTTTTAAACAAATTGTTTTGCCAGCAATGACCTATTTGGTTTAGGTATATGATACTGTGGCCAAGCCATGCGAAAAATATGATTATCTTAATCATAAAAAATCGTACATATCTCCTACGATTTCGATGGTTGTGTCTTATAGTAGGTTCTACGGCTACGGCAAGGGACACATTCGATTCGATTTATTACTATTTTTAGGATTGTCCAGCCTGGACTATGAATCGGAAACTCCGTTGAACCAACAGCTGGATCCCTCCTTGAGTCTGTTCTATAATTAATCATATAATTTGACCTGATTAATGGTAGCATGCATGAAATTGTAGTGAACAGGTAGTTAATGGCTCGAATTAAAATTTTTGATATTTCTGTACTTGTGATTTATTGCTTTAGTTTGATCTTCCATATGTAAAATAGTTATATGTGTGTATATAGATGCAAATAAATGATTATCATATATTTGGTATAGTTTGAATAGGTGTCAAGCTACCATTAACCATGTAAAACAGCCTTGACTAAGGCGCTGATTGTACACCGTGCCGACACAGACCGCTTTGATCGCATCCGTGGGTTCATCATGAGGATGTGTGAATATCATCATGTATACAAAACTGTCTATGTGTAGCATTGTAGCTCCAAAACAGGGAATCCGATTTAAAATGGTTTACTTGCGAAAGCTGGTGTTTGCGAGATGGTCTTAGTAATGTTTGATGGAAAGCCGTTTCAAAGATATTTAACTTTTAACACAGTTGTTTGATGTATTTGGATTATATCATAATCTTTCAGGGGTGTTAAATATATACCAGCCCTATAATCATGTAACTTCATCTTTAACGTTGACCAATGGGAAACGTCAAATTGTCGCGCCAGCGGTGAGCCAATCAATCACACATCAGAACAGAATTGATGGTAATATCGATACATAATAGAGCCCCGGATCTGCTGCAGGAGTTACCGGCACGCATCAGCAGCGGCCCCGAGCGTGAGGTGCTGGCGTTGGTGTGCCGCGTGCACGAGCTGGAGGCGGACAAGCTGGCGCTCCAGGGCGAGCGGGCGGCGCGCGCGCATGAGCTGCGGCGCCGCGACCTCGCGCTGCAGCGCCGCGACGCGCAACGTCGCCTCTCCGACGAGATCATCACGCGACAGCGACGCTCGCTTGAAGGTACCTCACACACGGACCTTCTCTCATACACGGGAGAAATCAACGACGCGTCTCCGATGAAATCAATTACTAGAAGTTCTCTTTGCAAATATTACCAACTGGGTTGATATTTCTGTAAGTGGCTGCAAGTGTAAAAATATGAGTGCAGCTTCGGTTTCGGTGTAGTGTTATTACTCTATGGTGCAGCTAATGTAAATGTTGCAGCCAAATGGTTAAATCAACCCTTTAATTGACTACCTATATACTGATAGTTGGCGAACAGTTCGACATGTATAGCAAACTATCCAGCTTGTAATGGATTCCTAATAACCCATGATGGATACCTATAATAGGTCAAAAGTGAAATAGTTCAAATGGGATCCATTTAGCTCATGTTTCAGCAGGAAGTTTAGAGCTAAAGCGCTGATATTGTACGCGTACACGAGCAGTTGCTGAGGATGCTAAAACGACTGGTGGGTCTCAAGCGAGATGTCTAGTGCTGGTCGAACTGGCGTATTATCGTTATGCATCTGCGGTGTTTTTCTACGACATCTCGGATACTTCGAAGTATCCTTCCTTTTTATTAGTTGATATTACTTTTCTAAAACGTTTACACACTGAAGATTATAATTTGTTTGCAATATTTACAGCACAGATGCGAATTAGTAGTAATAGGTTAAGTGCTTTAGACGTTGTGCTTTGCAGTGCTATTTTGTACACAGTAGGACACAATATTTAGGGAATTTTTGGAAAGCAGCTTGCATAGCAGGGAATTGAATCGACAAAAATATGGCAAAAAAAAACATTCCTTATATCCAAAATTCTATTCTATCTTCAATGTTTTATATACTTTCACTCCACTTGCATGCATTGTATAAAACATAATTTTGCATTGTTACAGAAATGGGTATTGGAGTGGCACCAGAGTTGGGGCAATTGTATGAGCTCTACCAACAAGAGATCCACGCCTCTACTTACACAGAGAGTAACGACATCTACACACCTTCTCGGTTGCCACCCATCTCTACTAGGTTAGTGTACCTATTTAACGAAATAATTAGAATTAATCTTTTGGATAAAGCTGTTACTGATAAAACAGATAGTGTGTAATTAGATATTGATGGGGTTTCATTAAAAACAAAAAAATAGAACTTGTTATAGAAAAAAATAAGGACGAATAGGTATGACAAATACCTATTCGTAAATGTTCAAATCATTCAATTATATTCATCAATACCATTACAATGACTTTACATACAAAAGATATCAACGAGTACTCCATTCTTATTTCATTTTATGAATATCGCAGAATAAAATCGCCCCGATTCGAAATAAAGCTCTATGACGATGATCAATGTATGATGATCATGTCCGAGCTAGAGTGGCCGGAGAACTAGAGCGGTCCGGGGCACAGCTCGAGCTATGAATATGATCAATGTATGATGATCATGTCGGAGCTAGAGTGGCCGGAGAACTAGAGCGGTCCGGGGCACAGCTCGAGCTATGAATATGATCAATGTATGATGATCATGTCGGAGCTAGAGTGGCCGGAGAACTAGAGCGGTCCGGGGCACAGCTCGAGCTATGAATATGCGATATCTAAAAGTGTGTTTTTGTTACGATGAGAAATCGGTCCCGTTTTTGTAACTTCTTTGTTTTTATATATTCGAATTAGAACTCGTATACCCCTAACCTCATTTTACATACATACATGAAGTCACGCCTGTTTCCCGTAGGGGTAGGCAGAGATTACAGACTTTCACTTGTTACGATTAATAACGATAACCTAATTACCATGTATATAAAGCTCGTTTACCACTGATTGACATGCTCCATTTGGAGGGGGGGTGGGGGAAATGATAGTGTCGTGTAGAGGGCCGCGAGGAACCGATAGGATAACTATAGCCAAGATCGTGGATTCACGTTTGGGGGGCGCGGCACCGGCGAGGCTTCTTTGCCGATTTTCAATACAATTCAAGAATCTCGTAGAGAGTATGATGTAGTTTAGGTTTTGAGAAAAAAATGAAAAAACAAGTGCGCAAGTTTTTGCATTTTTGGGAGTTTTTTCAAGCAAAGCTTAGCTCTGGGAAAAGTTTCCTCTACGAGGGCGGATTTTTTGAGTTTATATGAAAGGTGGATAGTGTGGCTCTAGAGAAGTTTTCTAAAGTTTTGTAAGACAAATCCGTGTTCATACTATTTCTTTCTATTATTATTTGTGCGGCGAAATAAAATACGAAGAGAGGCATATATCTAAAGGCAATCACCAAGTATCAATAAGTTTAAAGGTCGTATAATATGTTTGTCCGGAAAACTGTCCGGTAAAGTCTTCGTGCGAGTGGGTCCATTATTAGAATAATTATTACTCAACAAGACTGTTACTTCAAAGGAGGATACGTCACGGTCAAACGGAAAAACCCGCATTTGGATTATGATTAATCAATGGAGCGGACGGAAAACACCCTGTGTGAAATTTTCGATAGTCCAGTAGGACCAGAAATGCGGAATGCAGCACTCACCGACAGCCGGTTCCTGGTCTTACTTGTGGCCCCCGGGGGTGCACCCACGAGCGATTTAGACGAATCCTTCACAATTGGCACTATCGGAAGGTTGTATGAAGGTTTTGAAATGCCGCATGGCGAATTTGAATAGAAATTTATATATTTTTAAATGGAGCACGAATCACATACGCTCAGTCAGCGCCATATTGTATTTAGAATTCGTTTTAATCGTAGAATTACGCTGCGAGTTGGCGTGGCGATAGCCGCGAGGCAATTCTCTGTTTAAAAATAATGTAATAGAGAAGAATCTAAATAGAAAAACAAAAGATATCTTCTATATTGGTGCTTTCTACCGCAGCGGGGTTTCCTATAATGCAGGAAATGTCTACCATACACAACGATCCGCCTAGGCATTCCCATTGAATGGCTAATTTATCCATTTGCCTACGCCATTATACAGACCTAATGGGAAAATTTGGTACAGCATGTCTGAGCTGGCGTGGTCAGAGAGCTCGAGCGGTTCGGGGCGCGGCTCGAGCTCGGGCTCAGGCGGCGCGTTCGAGAACCGTCTGCCGCGCCTCGCGCCCACGCCGCGCCCGCGCACCCGATACAAGTAAACCTTTACCAAACTATACATAATAAAGCTTAGTTTATTCCGATCACCCGATTCCTCTCTATGACTTATTAAACCTAAACCTGTTAGAAGAGTATTCATTGATTCAGTAGTTGTTTTAGATCTTATGTATGTCTTTGTAGCATTAGTATCTGTATCTGTATAGCAGCTTTCCGAAGCGGTAGTACTTTGTACATACCGACTGACAGATAAATGTAATAAACCTTTTTTATTTCCAGTAGATTTAAATTGACATTCAACAAAGATATCATGTATCTTACGTTGAAATAAATGCTTGAAGTTTGAAGTTTGATGGCCAAACCGCCTGAACAAATTTAAAAATGTTTTTTTTTTATTTTCGTAAGTTGGGTTCGCGATGTATGTTCTTAGCCACGGAAATTGGTTTAGACATTTTAGGAATATTTGATTTTTAACACATTAGTTTCGTATTATTATTATTATATTTTTCTTTGCTCACCAAAATCTCTCCAAAATGTACAATATCACCTTACGTACTAATATAATATAAGCATTGTACTTAGTATTATTTAGGAACATTTATACACTACTGTGGTGTATAAATCGGTACAGGTAAGATCACGGTGGACCTGAACTACCTAACTACCTAGCTACCTGAACCAGGATAACTCCTGCGTCTCATGTTATCAATGTATATCTGTTTGTATGCTATTTTACCCTATCTAACCTATTTTTCACATTGCAGTCAAGCAAGCGCGTCTACGCTGAAGCGCTACAATAGCGACGACAGTCTAGTGATGGTGGCATCTCGGGCCGACGCAGCGGCGCCTTGAGGAAAACTCTTAGCAACTGCACGTGGGCATTTCCTTTCGTTTACAATCTCGTAAACACCATTTCGTGTGTCACTGGTGGTATGTGTCGAGGCTATATGATGGTTTTGTGATGTTTGTCTTAACAAGGAGGATACTCGTAAAGCTAAAAGTTTTTTCTGTCTCAACGATTGAAATTTTACTGGTTAGGTCTTTATTGTGCCGTGTAGATGTGCTCTGTGCTTTTAGCTCGTGAGAATAAATGAACATTGTTGGCAGAAGAAAGTAAAGTTTTCCATTTGTTCCAAATTGCAATGTGTCTGTCTTATAGTTGAATGTTTAGATAATACATTTGTTTTTGTACGATCAGCTTATCCATTCTGCCCTTAGATTACGTAACTTCATCGGTCGATGACGTTATCCAATGAGAAACCGTCAAATTGCCGAGCGAGCGGTGAGCCGACCAATCATATGTCAGAACGTAACCGATGACGTTAACGATGAAATTATGTAAGCTGTCTTAAACCGTGTAATAATGCCCTGTATGTCTTACTATGATGTTCCTAATTAGATATATAGCAATAAACGCTAAATTGAATTGCGTGTCGCCAATATATTTTTTCACTTTTAGTCAAGGTTTGTCACTCTGTACGGCCGGTTGGGAAAAATAATTATGTTTCTCAATGACTTCCATGATTACCTGTCATAGAAGACCCATTCTAAGAATATATTTTTAAATGAAACGCATGGAAAAATACGAACGTGAAAAGTAAAAAACCGGTTTCTAAATACCGGAACGTTAAGTCACCAATTGGCTGGTATTCTCATAGTGGTTATCTATACGTTATACGGTGTACCTATATGTTGTATTTACTATTGTAGTTCCCTAAACATAATAGGGTTCCTTAGACATACTATGCATATACATATTAAACAGGGTGAATTTGAATTCGTGTAATTTCTATTAACTGGTGACTTCAGTCCTGATTATGAACAACTTTCCCCAAGCAACCATAGCCGAATTCGATCAAAAACATTTCGGTTACCTATACAAAATAAACCATTCTGAAACACCTTTAGTACGAAAGTCCAACAATTTTCGACTGATGGCTCCACTCCTGATTACGGCCAACTTTCCACTAGGAAGCATAGTCGAATTCAGCCGAAAATTGTTGCTCTTCCCTACTAAAGGTGGTTTTAGAATGGTTTACTATGTATGGGTAATCGAAATTTTTTTTTATCGATTTCGGCTATGGTTCCTTGGGGAAAGTTGTTCGTAATCGGGAGTGGAGTCACCAGTAAATTCATCCTGTATATAGATTATACCGGATGAATTTCTATACCGTAAATAAAGAAATAGAGCATATTAGGTAGGTGAAATAGAAGGTATTGGCATAGATATTTTTTTGTTTCAAAGCCATAATCGAATAAAGCGTTGTGTCATTTAACTGCGTATATAATTTTTTGGTTCCACATATTTATTTGTTCCCCCTCCCGTGTAACGTTTCTAACCTCCAGTAGGGTCGGTGGAAGAGATCTCTTTCGAGATAAGCTGTCCTTTGTACACATTTTCTAACTGTAATCTGTTTGTATTTCTTGTGCAATAAAGAATAAAACTTGAAGAAAATCTCAGCCAAATAAATGATGATGATCGATGATGGTTTTGAAAGAAAATAATTAAACTACATATGCCAATAATTCACTTTACCTAATGTACCCTATTTTTTCCTTACGGTAAAAAAGTCATGCGGTATATCATATTAATTGTATATCTACTGGAGCTTACAAGACATTTATATACTCGTAACATTATGACTATCACCAGACTAACAGCTTGCTACTTGTTTTATAGCAAAATTCTTTAACTATACTTAGTTATTGTGTACCTTAAACTGTTGTCCTTTCTGTTGTTTTAATAAATGTGGTACAAGTATATCTACTGTAATTTAATTTCTAATTATTCCTATTCCAATTGCTTCGAAATTGTGTCCATTAAATGGTAAATTGTACGTAATTGTAGATTTACAAAACGTTACTGTATATTTGTTATATTCAAAAATCCAATTAGGTAGGTATGCTTAAGTGGGGGTATAAAGCCAATCCATGCTACCAAATGTGTGTATTTTAAGTGAGAGACAATATATGCCACGTTTGTTGTAAGCGGGCGGTGTATTAGGCGTACGTAATGCTATATAATACACAAAGTGGAATGCAGCTATTAGCTGAAATAGTGGACACAGGAAAAAAATTGCACCATTGCAGTTTTTGAACAACTAATTATGAGACTAGTATATTTCGGTGGCACTATTTATCCACAGTTTTTTAACCAACTTCAAAAAGGAGGAGGTTTTTAGTTCGGCCTTTTGTATGTGTTTTGTATGTATATACACCGATTACTCGGTGATTCTGTCGGTGTGATTACCAATAAATATGACAAATCGGAGATCATGAGGTGAAGCTGGTATACCCCAACTGCCTACCGAACCTGCAGGAGCTAGAAGGGTCGCCATCGCACAAAAATGCTACGGGAAATTGGCAAGTACGCTAAAATTCTAAAAAGTTTAAAAAAATACAAAAAGAAACAACCAACTTCACAGAATCAACCACGACAAAATAAAAAATAATTTACTATTTATTATTTTAATCAGTTATTTTCTACATTATAATCACTGTTACACATTACCACCGAGTTCGAAAGATTATAGAAATAATAATAATTACGATTACAACATGACCATAGAAATAACTGATTGAGATATATGAGCTTTTCTATAAAATTATTTTTTCAGATGTATTGTTTTGTGTAGCGGTTAGAAACTCTGACTGCTATACCAAAAGGTTGCGGGTTCAAATCTCGCTAGGGGCATATGTTTGTATGATGAATATAGATATGTGTTCCCGAGTTATGGATGTTTTTAATTTTTATATTCATTTATTTACAAAAAAAAGGATTTGTGTAGTATATCAACCATCTGGTATCCACAACATAACCCTATAGTTGCTTAATGTGGAACTAGATGGGGTTGTGTGTATGGCCAAGGATATTTATTTATATTTATTATATGTACATATGAGAATGAGAATTCCAGCAACACGTGACGTCAGAATGTTCACCCAAAATCTTAAATAACTCTTAAATTACAGTGGCACAATTTTATTCCTTTGGGCACTATTTGACACTATATCAGAACAGTTTTTAAGATTATCAAAATACTTGTATTCCACTGTATGTATTCTAGCATCACGCACACGGTATTATGACGCTCACGCCTACCTGCCTGTCTTTCGCCGAATACTGCTGGTTCTCTCAATAAATCAAAAAGGACCGCACATTTAAAACATCCAATTCACTCAACTCTACTAGTTCTGAGGCGTTCGTAATCAAAATGAACTAATATTGGCTTTAAGAGGATTTATTGGGTCCAGTGGCGCCCTTATTAGATAAATTAAGATTTCTCTTTAAATACAGAATAAATCAAAAAAGTTGCTCTGATCTGCAATCGAGAAGCCTTAAAGCTAATTATAAATAATATAATAACAATACCTATATAGCGTAATATTACGTTTTTTTACATATTTACCGATGGGAACACCATAAAACAAAGAAATAATTTCCTTCATTAGAGCTATATAGCTCTAATATATATCTAATATAGGTTATATAACCTACTGATATTTAGGATTATTCATTTTTTGAATTTTAATAAATTGTCCCTTTGTAACATTGTGTAGAAAAAAATGTTTCAGGAATAATTCCATCCTTTGCCTTATTGTCTACACAGGGAGAACTTGAATTCGTGTAATTCCCATTAACTGGTGACGTCACTCTCAATTACGATCAACCTTCCCCAAGGAATCATAGTCGAATTCAATCAAAAAATGTTCGATTACCCATACAAAGTAATCCATTCTGGAACCGCCTTTAGTATGGACCAATAATTTTCGGTTGGTGACTCCACTCCTGATTACAAACAACTTCCCACTAGAAACTATAGCCGAATTCAGCCGAAAATTGTTGGACTTCTAGACTAAAGTTGATTTCAGAATGGTTTACTTTGTATGTAGTACATCCGATGTAGGTAGTACATCCGATCCCACAAACTTTAGACCAATATCAGTACGGGTAGTACATTTAGTAAAATTTTTGAGAAATTGATTTTAAACCAGTTAATGTCTCATTTTTATCAAAACAATATCATGCATCCCAAACAATTTGGATTCACACGGGGTCGCTCAACAACTGATGCAGGTGTTGAGCTAGTTCAACATATTTTTGATGCCTGGGAGAATTCGCAGGATGCAATTGGCGTCTTCTGCGATTTCTCAAAGGCTTTTGTAGATGTTAATGGCACTAAGTCCTCTGGGTCTGAGGTTCATATGGGCGTGCCACAAGGTTCAATTCTCGGACCATTTTTGTTTCTTGTGTACATTAATGACTTGCCTCATCTCGCCCGGAATAGATGTGAAATAGTATTGTTTGCAGATGACACCTCAATTTGAATGGTGAAAACTTGAATGATAAGCAAGCATGGACATATCTGTCTTATTATTCAAGTAATTATCAAATCGCAACCTATAATCTGTTTAAAAGAGCAACCCTAGAGTTTCTTGCTCGTTCTTCTCTGGGGAGTCAGCTTTGTGAATGAGCTGTAAATTTAAAATTAAAATATAATGTAATATTTATAGTGACGTTTCCAAGTGATAATTTTATCCTATGAAATAAAATATTTTGATTTGATTTGATTTGATATGGGTAATCGAAAATATTTTGTTCGAATTAGAATATATTTCCTAGTGAAAAGTTGTTCCTAATCAGGAGTGGAGTCACCAGTAAACAGAAATTACAGGAATTAAATTTCACCCTGTATACATTACGTATGCTTGCTGATAATAATATACTATTATAAATAATATACTATTATAAATAATATACTATTATAAATAATATACTATTATTATTAACATTGTTGTCTTACAATTACACAGTTTCTAAAATTTATAATGACTAATTAACAGGTTAGCTACCAGACCGGTCCCTGTGGGTAGACAATACTATTTTCCCTAAGTTTATTAATCGGAATATATCCCGAGGTAATCGGCCAATCTTCATATCGGACCTACGATGGATCAATTGATGACTTTCCACGATTATAATCTATAATTGCTAGTGTTTTTTTTTTGCTTGCGCTTGCAATAAGTCACCCGTCATTTACCCGGAAGGGGTATTACGCGGCACTTTCCCGCCATTTTCGAGGACAGCTAATGGGACCGCTGATATTGAAAATGTGAAAAGTATAATTTTATATCAATAGCGGTCCAATGACAACCTTCCTGAAAACCTGAATTTCAAAAAAACTGAACATCTAAACAAAAATGTTTTTGAAACGATTCCTGATATCTAGCCAATCTATGTATTTTAGGCAAAATGAGTTGAAATTGTTCGGTAGCTTACCTGTTTACCTATTTAACTACACAGAATGGAAAAAAGACTGTCGCCGGAGGAATTGAAGTATCTTAAATAGTGATGCTAGTAAATTTTACCCAAAGGAAAAGTTCCTTTATTTTCAAAAATGAGCAAAACAAAGTCGTTTGCCTCACCCGGCTATTAAACCGCCACATCTGAAAATCGATAGAACCGTTGATGGCGTTCTCTGTAATAAATTTATGTTAGAATCCATGCACTTCCTATGATTAAATCACACCATGTTTATTAGATTTGATCCTGATAGTCACTTCACTTTCGATTGATGCTATTGCTATTAGAAGTAGACATAGAATATTTTTCGCATTTGTGTCTGTTCGATTGAAGGCTGAGGCAAGTGTTTCAAATTAGTTTCATTTAATTTCAAAAATAAAGGAATGTTTACACGTGTAGTAAATTATTAAGCAGTAGTAGTTAAGGTATTTTCCCTCTACCGGCCATCTTATTTTTCACCCTGTATAATAATATTCTAAATTGGATTGCATAGACAATGAATGATTGTGCACTTACATTATATCAATCAATTAAAAAAGGCTTGCCTACTTATACTTCACATCATCAAGTTGTCTATTTGTCGTTATTACCTACCTACCTATACCTATTTATTTTTTTACAATTATTGAATTTTACATTTTTATGCGAAAGTTGAACTGCACAAAATCTTCGTACATTAAAAATAATATAATACATAGTACATAACCGATATAGTTGATTTTACTGTAGGTACACAGGTTCGTAGTTTAAAATTACGAAGTCACATGTTATTTACTTAGATTAAAGAACAGCTAAATAATAAATAAGGCACTTTCTTCACTTTAAAATAGAAAATAAGAAAAGTTTCCTTTTACATAAATAATAGACTAGCAAATTAGCCTTCTTTCAGTATATAGCCACAAAACTCTTACAACCTCTAAATAAAGGCAGAAAAGTCATCCATTTAAAAATCTTTTAAAAAAATACTTACACACTTAATTATATTTAATATACACTCTTAAGTTCTATGACTAACTGCAATCCACCTCGAACGAGTAGGTAAGTATATTACGATCTCACAAACGGAAAATAAACAATCATAGGCAATAAACAAACGTCCAATAAACTATGTTAAAAAATAGGAAAAGCATAGGAAAAAGGAATCGACAGCGTTTGTCGATCCACATAGCAATCTCCTGGGGAGTCATAGTAGTCCACGTGTGGTGCTTGGGGGGCTCATCGGAGCCCTCGCTGCCGGGGCTCTGTGGGGGACGATTACTCTCCGAGCCAGGCTCATGGTCATCATAGCTCTGCGTAGTGATCGTCGGTAAGTTGAGCGCGGAGGGGAAACTCTGAAATAATAGCAGAGAACGCTTAATATTATCGCAGTTTAAGAAGTACGTGAGGGCTCTCTTTCTCCCGCTCAAACTTCGAAGGGCAACCATGCGGAGTGAGAGGGGTATGATATGTGATATTGGACAAATATTTTAAAATATTTTTGGTATATTTTGTCAAACAATTAAATACGCTTTATGTATACATTGATTGGTATCACAAAATAGTATAAAATATTACTAAGCTTCCTTTTTTTATGGTTGATCGGATGCGCTTTTGACCACAATTTCATAGATGGAGGGAAAGTGACAATGGTCAAAGATGAAACCCGCGTATGACATTCGAATGCGTTTTCTATAGATATTTGAAATTCAACCTTTCCAAAAAGGCGTTTTTAATACCTAACAGATTAACACTTACCAGGTAGAAAATTATAATTCAAGGGAATAGAATTTTGTTTAACGATAACACCTAACATGTTATAGGTCAATAAACATTCTACTTATAAATCTCGTAAGAGAGCAATGTGAAAATAGTCTATCTAATTCATATTCCAAGGTTAGTCAGTTGAAGTGGAAATGGGCAGGCAGGTCATATCTGTCGCAGAATCGATCATTAGAGCGAGCAGGTTCGTGGAGTTTAACCCGAATAGGCAAACGTAGCGTGGATGCAATGGATGCAATCTGCGTCGTGCGGTATGGAGCCGTGTGAATGCGTATATCTGAAGACCGGGCTATGGGAGAGGCCCAGCAGTGGACTAGTGTGGACTCAATACGATAAAATGTACTAAATATGATATACTTCTCGTTCGAATTTATTTCATCCCATGTCAAAACATCATTCATAAAACACGTTTCAATTAACAGCATATAAGTACTTTATGAATTTTTATTTAATTTCAAAAATTGCTCAGCGTGGTATATTGTTGATTAGTAGGTGTGTATATGGGTATTATAATTGTTCGGATAAACATATAATAGATATTCGTGACACCTCTAACATTATCTTTGTAACTTTTTGGAAAAAATTAACACAAATATAACTGAATTGCCTTCACACAATATTTTCAAGGTAAAGGCCGTCGATTTTGCCGGTTATACCGAGGGTATCATCTTATTGTCAGGATAAGCGCGACTCAGATGGCTATATACCTAGTTAGTTCACCTTTTGAGGTTGATGTCAATAAGAGAAAAAGCAAGAAGAAAGTACCTATTGGATTGTCGCGTTACGCCTTTTACAATATTGTTACCATAAGATAGGGTTTTCCGTTAGTGACCAGTTCGAGTTTATCAGTAATTTAGTTATTTTAACTAAAAAGTAGGTAGGTAAACATACTAGAAATTTGCAAGTATTGTCTAACAAGAACAAATGGGTAATTAAATAACATTAGCACGCATACAGATTGTATTACATGAATGACAAATTGTAGAAACGTAAGTATAATGAGAGACCACACATGCGTGCTCGTAATTGGGCATGGTTTAGGTGTTTAGCATAGAAAATCAATTATTTCATTTTGTATTAGAATAACAAAGGAATCAAAGAATAATAAATATATTAGATTCTTCATTTGTTTTGTGTAAGAAGTGTTACTGTTTCAAGTAATTAATCATGAAATAAATTATCAAACCAGACCCCACCATCTCAGAGTTATTGCCATCTTGAAGATTTAAGGTAATCGGGCTCTTGTTCCATCAGACCCCCATTACCTCGTTCTGTAAAATTGTTAGTGTCATTCTGATATTCTAGTCGCCTATCGTAGTTCGCAATAATATCGCCATTGCCCGAGCTACCTTATACCACGAGGCTGGCACCGTATCACTCGCTCGCAACGCCCACCCCATCTTCGACATATGTATTTAATTGCAAAAAAAATTAATTTGTGTAGTTTATCAACCATCTGGTATCTATAATACAAGCCTAGCTGCTTAGTGTGGAACTAGATAGCGCTGAGTGTATCTGCAGAGATATTTATTTATAATGAGCATAGAAGGTTTCCCTGACACACTTCCCGGATCCATCATGAGATCAGCTCGATGGTACAATAATATTCAGAACTACCTACCTACATCATAACTGCGAAGGGAGCGCGCGAAATTACTACCGACTATTCCACTCGAAGCACGTAATTATTCATACCTCAAATTTTTAAACTTAGCTCCTACGAATTAAAAATTGAACATCAACCTTGAAACTCATCACGTTTTTCCTCAGGTTATGGTAAGAAAAACTCACGTGCACTGTGAGGTAATTGTTGTAGCTAGGTCCAGCAGGGTCGGAGTTAGTCTCCTGCTGGAGAGAGGAGCAGGAGCGTGACTTGGTGAGCTGCGGTGAGGATTCCTGCAACTCCTTCTGCAGCTCCTTGCGGGCCAAGCGCGGTGTCAACGTGCTCTTCAGAATGTACTTGCTGTTCACCTTCTTGAGGCTCACCATTTTCCTGCAAAGTAATTATGAATTTCCATACTAAAGTTGGTGTGATATAAAGAATATTGAATTGTAATTTTCATACTCTAGGTTTTCGCTTCGGTGTATGTCCCGTCCGTTAGTCTATCACCTTGTTAATCTCAGGAACTACGTCAACTATACCGACTTAAACGTGACCTACTTTCTTTTAAAAATAATACTCATCAAAAACGTAAGTATTATGTAATAATTGTGAATAATTTACTTTTACTTTCCAATTGAGCTAAGAATGATAGAAAAATGACACGAGCAATCAGGTACAAGTACTACCCAGTCGAGACACCTACATCAATTAAACATTTTTGACCGCCTCCCTAGCTCAATGTAAACAACATAGGGTTTACAAATCTGAAGTCGCGGGTTCGATTGCCAGAGGGGTACATGTTTAGTACTGGATTTGGTTGGTGGCAGGACGTCTAAAAGGTCCGCCTGGCTTCCACCATCTTATCTAAGTCTGCCACCACACAGCAATGTTAAAAGCATTGTTGTGTTCCGGTTGTTAGAGATAAGATAGCCAGTCCCCTAATAGTCCAGTAAGGATACACTTTTAACTTCCTATAATTTTAAAAGCCGTTATTTTTTGCACATGGATAGAATATCTCTAAGTGATAGAATTAAAAAAAAAATAACAAAACGGTAGCTTTGATATTGATTTGATCATAGATATTTAGTAATAAAACAAAGACTAGATGTATGATTAAAATTACCGCTGTGATTCATTGCGTCGGAGAATATACTTAGAACTCATGTAACTATTAAAAAAAAACGATCAATAACTTCTTTACATTTATGAAAAATTTCACCGAAGGCAAATAAAACTACTCAATAAACTATTTTTAGAAAATATTAAGTAGCCATTGATTAATCTTTTAGAAAATTGTTTTAGGAGATCATAGCATCTTCTCCGCAGTGCAGTTCACAGTGCTAATTTTAATTTAATATTACATCTAAAGCAAACTACAGAATTGTTAGAAAACATTTTTATTTGATTACTGATAGGTACTCTATCCTTCTACAAAAAATCAGGAACTTTAAGATTGTAGGAAATTACACCACAAAAATTGCGCATTTTTACTGGACTATAAAAAATAAGGTGTGGTTTCCGGATCAACACGCTCCACCTTCGGCCACACCTTCACTTAACATCAAATGTGATTGAGGTCAAGTACAAACCCGATGTGCATAAAAAAAACATGTATTTGCCGTCTAATTATCGGTGTGCAAGTTGAAGTCTCCAACTTGGCATGGATTGTCGACGTTCACTACAACACTGGTTTCCAGTGGAGCCTCCAAATGACGTACGGATACTGGTCAACAAACACATCATCATATCAGCTACAGGACGTCTGCTGCTGAACATAGGCCTCCCCCATAGATTTCCATAGATTTGCATAATTATTATAACAAGCAAGAGTAACCAGCAAGATGTGTTCAGCAAGAGTCACCAGGGAGGCTGCTTTATATATTAATGCTAGTTAGCAGTGTCAATACCTAGTGAAGTTGAAAAACTATAGATGAATAAAAAAACGTACTTTCTATGATAAATGGTGTTGACGAAAGCGAACTCGACCATCGCAGAGAAGATAAAGCCGCAGCAGCCGAGGAACCAGATTTCACTGGCTTTAATGTAGGACACCTTTGGTAACGTCTTCGCTTGAGCTGACGCCAGTGTTATGAACGATAACATGGTGCTAGTACCTGAAATGTGTGTGAATAATAAATAAATAAAAGGTATATATATACAAGGTTAGTTTAACAATGTAATTGACACATTTCTTTTAATAACCTACTTTCATAGGTTATACAAAAATTGCAATGAGAAAGTGATCTGGAGACCCATCGCGCTAAGTTTGAACGGTAAAACCATAACCAAAAATTTCGTATCGCGCTAATCATTTGAACGGAAATTAATCTAGTTGTTTTTTAATACTCGTGGTTAGGTTTAAACATTTTGGGTTTGGTTTTACTTTTTTACATCAGCTAAACTAAAGCTAAACCAAAACCATAAACGTTCCGTTCAAACCGTAAAACCCTTGTAAACTGGTATTCAGCAGATTTGTTGATTTTCAGTTTTAACCCCGACGGAATTGGAAGAGACGAGTAACTAGTTTATGTATGATACTTAATTTCTTTCTATATAGTATTTTTATAGAAGAGTAATTATCCAACGATATTCGATTCGTTGTAGAAAAGTTACAAACTTCGGAAGCGTTTCTGTTATTCTGTTATTATTGTGGGTGACTAGACAGTAAGGTTGCTCATAAATTACTTACGTATGTATAGATTAGTTCAGGTTGGAACTCACTCACCACAGTGAGTTCCAACCTGAACTAATCTACAACAACGTACGTACAGCGTCGTAAGTATTTCTTATCTATGATCGATACAGTAAAAAAACACAAGGGTATAACACATTGCAGCAAATTTTGAATGTCATCATCATCATCTCAGCCAGTAAACATCCCACTGCAGGGATATAGGCCTTCCCTCCTATAATGAGGGAGTATAGGCCATAGTCCACCACGCTGGCCGAATGCGGGTTAGGGACTTCATATGCCTTAGAATTTTTATTTCTTAGGCATGCAGCTTTCCTCACGATGTTTTTTCTTCACCGTTTAAGAGCAATCGGATAAATGCACATAAGTAATTAAATTAATTTTAAAAACTCATTGTTACATGACTTGCCTGGGAATCGAACCCGTACCTCCCAAATTGGGAGACCGTGTCTTAACCGCTGAATTTGAATTTTTTCGACCACGATAATTTTGAATGTAATATAATATTGAAAATTTACAAAGCTAGTTTAATCTGAAGAGGGTTTATTCCGTCCAGTGGCGACCAGTTCCGTCATTGGATAAATTAAGATATCAAAAAAATCTCTCTGACCTGCACTCGATAAGCCTAAAAGAATTATAAGTAATACCTAAATAGCTTTTATGGGGTTATATTCCAGAATTCACAATTATAAAAAAAGTGGCCGTGCTATAAGGACGCCACTGTACGGAACCGCCCTCAAATTGAACCATACACCAGGACAAAGACTGGACATACACATACACACAACGCCGTCAAACACATAACGTCGTTTTCGAAGGGGATTAATAATGTATGATTTCGGCCGGTCCATGAACACTGCGTACATAAATTCAAGACTAGCAAATACTAACGCACCTATGTAATCAAAACTTACCCAAAGTAATTCTAGGAGGCGACGCATCAGGTTGTAACCAGAAAGTGACCCACGACATGGCGACTATCATCATGGACGGAATGAAATAATCCATAAGATAATAACCCACTTCGCGGCCTAATTTGAAAGTGAATTTAAGCGCGCTGTAATCTCCAGCTGAAAAGTAAATGAATGTTTTACGAATACCAACAAATACTAAATTCAAATAAGTATTTAGAATTCTAACGGGTGGGCTTATTTGCCAACACAGCTACGTAATGCTCTATATATATAGTTCCAGAGAATATTCCCTTCTTCTTTGGAAATAATGGCCAATAGTTATTAGATATCTAATAAATAACTAAAATAACTTAATATTCCCAAATATGGCATGTCTACGTCAGTGAGATGTAAATAATAAAAGGAATAAATATTTCCAATGTTATGGAATATCACAACTTCACACAATTTGCGAGTCATAAGCGAACCTGGACCAGTTTTAAAATCACATAAATGGTCTAAAATCTCCTAGATCTACATATCTTCAACCTACTTATAGCCTCTGTACGTATAGGTTTTATGTGACGTGTGACATACTCTCATAATTACGATGCGAAATATCACTGGCAAGTATTTGCTAACTTTTCATTGTATATGAAAAAATTTACCTCCTCCCACTCGCAAGTTCAAAATGTCTCCTTTAACAACAGACTCGTTGGTCCAATAGTCAATTAATGAGTACTCCGTTAAGTGTAACTCCGAAGATAACCGTACTGGGTTAATTTCCTCCCACATAAGGCGCAAGATAGAAGCATTGTATTTCCCTGAAAAATAAATGATGGCAGATAAATCACATCACGTTAGCTGGTACATATAAGACCGATTTTTGTGTCAATAAACGGGATGACAAACGTATATAGATATTCGCCTTTAGTGAGAACCAACGACTTTAAGCTGCAAAATGTGGCATATGTTGAATCTCTACATGAGACAGGTTTATTCTATCGTTTCTTTGACAGAGAAAATTAGATAAGACAAAATAGAAATTAGTGTTTCTTAATAAAAATTTTATTTAAATCCTAGTTTACTGTTTACCCTACAATACTTACAGCTTTCAAGATTCATTGCGCACGTTTGGTCATCGAATGGAAATTTTTGTAAATTCATCCAACAATAAAGTACGGCTTGCATGCGACGACTGAACACCACCTCGCCATTTGGTGCTATAGAGATGAGGACATCTTTACTGTCGGTACCCATTAAGTTTGATGACTGCTCGTTTGACATATACAAGTGAGGTACCCATATCCGCTGTCTTAAATCGTTTTCACCGATGATCTTCGTACGCTCCGGCGAATGCGTAGTGTAGGCTAAACGAGGATCATTCCATCGCAATTGTAACAGAAAATGTAGTTTGAAATTCTAGAACGAAAATAACAGAACTTTTATTTGAAGGTTTCAAAATTTGTCTTTAAATAAATTTAAAAGTACCATTAAACGGAAAGTATGTCCCAAAGGCTATGGACATGGACCGCTCGGCAATATGCAGAATTTTATTTTCATTTTTGTAATGTAAAAATATTTAATTAAAAAGAGCAACCCCTGAGTTTCTTTGCTCGTTCTACTCTAGAGAGTCTGCCTTGAGAATGAGCGATAATTGTATGTGATGACGTTTTCAAATGTTATTTTTATGACATAGAAAATATTTTTTTTTGAATTACAATTTAACCATGACATTATCAACATATCAGTTACAGTCCTTTGAGCGTCCTGTGTAAGTCCGGCAACTGCTGAACAGAAGCCTCTCCCTAGACTTCTAGAGTGACAGGTTAGAACTTCCAACTTGGAAGCAGCCTGAACCCAGCGACGTCCCGCGAGCTTGGTCGTCCCGCCACGTAATCCCTTGCCGGTGCGCCGTCTCCACTGTAGAACTTGCCTTTCGAGCTCACTTGGATTCGACGATTGGCCTTTTCCCGAAGTTAGACATATCTAATCGGATCTCTCGTAGGACAAGACCTAATCGGCTACAACTTCGAGAATAGAGTTCGCACATCATATTGGTGTGAGCAAGACACAGCGTTAACGAAAGAAATAGATCCTATTGGCGAAGTGTCACCTGTCAACTGTCACTCACCAAATCGTGGGCTTCAGCTGGTTGTATGAAGTAAATATATGCACTCGCATGTACATACACCAAATCTTGTGTTTCGTAGGTGGGCAGTAGTAGACGATCATAGCGGCATGGGTTGGCTAGACGTGATAGAAATTCTGATTGTGTGAGTCTGTCACCATGAATCAGTGTCGGACATTCTATTAACGCTGTTTGTCTGCAATAAAAATCATAGCCCAATTTTATTACTAAGCACATTGTCCAAATCATTTTTGGTCGAGTAGCACAGGGTATGTATATCTACACATATGATTTTTTCAAGTGGGCGTGCGTGGTCAAATCCTACACTATGAGTAATAGCGATAAGTACTCAAAGGGGTCTCGGGCCCGACTTTGAAGTAAACTAAAACTGCATCATTGGATTTTTGAAAAATCAATATTCCTAGCCAGGAATGGAACCCGTTAATTTTGAAAAAATAAAAACTTCTAATAAGGAACGACATACGTACGTCACACTTAGGGAAAGAGCTCATAAACTTTTTTATTTTCTTACGTTCATACAGCCATGTCTGAATTAAAATTATTTTTAACTCATCTTGACTTTAGCTATAGGGCTGGAGTTTCTCAATCACAGCCGATTTTATGTCAAGATGAGGTCGAAGGTGGAAACGCACTCACCCGGAACCCCCAGCTTATTTGAAGGCCTGGCTATTCCAAACAACCGGAACATAGCAATGTTATCAACGTCAACGATGCTACTTAGCGGTAAGAGATAGATAAGATTATGTTATTTTAAAAACGTCCTGACCCCAACCAAACCGTGTATACTAAATACGTGCCCCACTGGGAATCGTTCTCGTGACTTCCGTTTTAAAAACCTTACCTTATTTACATTGATGTTATTCATATAATTTCGAATTTATAGATTAAGATAATGAAATTTACATACTGTATTAGGTATATGGTAAAAAAGGTACAATAAGCATTCTTATCGTAATCCAACTGAATGAAATAATGTGAAATTTGTAATTTTTTCAATTTAAATTTCTTCTTTATTGAGTTGAACTTACACTCGCAGTTCAAGATCATACATGCAAAGCATTATTTGTCGACAGTATCAGTAAATATTATGCAACAACATGAATGAAGAAGCGCCATTGTCAGGTACGGATTGTAGGATTTGTCATTTTGAAAAGCTACAAGTATCAGTCTTTTCATCATAGTAATGAACCTGCGTGTTTACTGAGAGATGCTGTTGTATCGGGTTACAGTTTCATGATGCGGCGAGGTCGAACGCAGGGGAAGCTGTTAAAGACAACAGTGCTAATATTTGGCGTGCCTGATAACATTGTGAACCAATTCGATGCGATACCAACAAGATTTTGCTCTTAGATTAACCGCTAAGCCGGTTCTACGTCTACATTAAATACACACATTCGTATTTTACAACCTTACACAAACTGAAAGTACAAGCCTACCCAGTTTGATACGAGGATAATGGCCTATATACCTAACGCTGGCAGGCCAATATTTACAAAAGGCTTAAAGAAAAAATAATTTATGGCTTAATTTCAAGGAAATAGAGTTAAGTACGCACATTGCGGGAGGTGATTTCAAGGCACTTACGATAACAATTTTAAAATAAATATGTTATTTAAGCAGCTTCGGCGGTGGGGTCAAGTTGCCCAAAGGAAAAATATATACCACTGTAGTTTAAGAGTTATTCAATATTTTAAGTGAGCATGCTGGCGTCGCGTGTCGCAGGAATCCTCATTCTCATACGCAGAGACTGCTTTACCAACGATATTATAATATATATCCCCAAAAAAAAAACTTACAACCTTGGGATCTTCAAGTCTAGAGTGAATAGGCATTTATTGGGTGCCCGTGATACATCTTCGGCTACATCGTCACTTTCCATCAGGTGAGATTGTGGTCAAACGCGAAACCAGTTTTTAATAAAAAAAAAAAAAAAAAAAGTTTAAATAGAGTCACCGAAATATACAAGTACCATAAATAGTTCTTCAAAAACACCCAAGATATTTACATGTCTTTGTGAAATGGGGCAGCGAAGACGACATACTTTTATTCCCCCCGAGTTCCGACTGAAATACCCAGATCGGACGATTTTGGATGCGACGATGGGATATATGGCAATTCTTCTATGAATCCAGATCTGGTCACCGACACTCGATGTCTTCATAAGACTCCTCGTCAACACAATATTTCGTATATCACCATTTCGACTACAAAATCTTTCTTCTTCGTATCGCTCTCCAGCGTACGTTTCGTCGACATGACATTTCATCAAACAAACATTCGTAGTAGAACTTGACGAACGAGTCACTAATGGATAATTCGCTGACGAACCGTTCACCTTACTTACCTACTCTATAGAGGTTATGTATTTCTAAGAACAAAGACACACTTTAAAACAAGTTGATAATTTTATTTTTCGTGATTAGAAGGGCCTGCAGATACAAGCGATAAATCACGACATCCCTTTCTGACTTACGATTAAGTAGACATTTGAGTGTGGTTTATAATATGAGCCCTAGACTAGCTTGTAAATGAAAAGTAACTGGGATATGTGGGTAGGGTAGAGTAGCTAGGAGTAGATTTTTATTGTTCTATTCTATTGTTCTAGTGTTCTATTGTTATCATCAAAAATTCTTGTAAATTATTTTGCGCAATAAAGAGTAGTTGTATTGTATTGTATTTACTATTTGTCGTAGTCTATTTTTACAAATAACAGACAATATATTGAAAAAACCAAGAAAAAATATATTTAATAAAAAAAAAGTACAGTATTTAGGCGACATTTTTCCTACTAGGTTTATAATTGAAATCATTAATTATAATCCAAAATAAAAATACGATTTGACATCAAGCAAAAATGATGATTCGTTGGATTGTAACCGGTATCAGACTTCCTTCTGTGTGATCATTATTCCTTGTTTTATGGTACCACTTGGAAGTCATAATCATTCATACAACATTTTATAATCCAATCTATCATCATTTATTTGTTTGGCTAGCAAAATGACATAGGTACCTACACTTTGTTATCGCGTCGACTTACCGCGAGCATCATAATCATAAAAAACGTAGAGGACTACATTGTTTGCTTATAGTAGGGTAACTGAACACCTTCATCAATCTAAGCATGTATATTGTATCTCATTGATTTTGTCTAGAAACTTGCAAACTAACTAACTTATTTATTGCACATGGCAATACGGCTGTAGGTATTCCGTCGACCAATAAGATTGACAAATCCAAAAAGAAAACAATCTACTCGTATTACGTTTGAAATTCGAATGCGTTTTATACTCTTTTGAAAAACAAAATCTCCAAATCGCTCCAATATTTATTTATCCACTCGTATGAGGTATTAGGTCTTTACCTATGAAATTGGAGGTTTTTTTCTTCGTTAATTATATGTACTAATTCCTGCTATTTTCAAAGCTATTTCCGAATTTGTTTTTTATTTGGGAAAATGGAATATTATTTCAAGCTTTCACATGAAATACTTTTTAATTTCTGGGCTAAATCACATAATAAAAAAATTTGAACGGAGCTCTTTTCATGTGGTTCCTATCATTTGTTAGATTCGCTGAAACTTTTATAAAGCGGTTACTTTTAAAAATTAACGCTGCCAATACTTAACTTAATGTTATCCGATAATACATACAAAGTTTAGCTAAATTTGAATTTGCCGTTCCCAAAAAAAAATCAAAAATATTTGTATGGAGAAAACAGTCTTAATGAAATTCTTCATACAAAACGCCAATTTGATAGGTAAGGACCTAATATATACAATGGATTAATCAAACGCCTCAGAGTGGTATCCTAATGAGGGGAAAAGGAGAACGGGAAAGCTAACAAAAAACAAATAGACGACTTTCCACAGCAATGGAGAAGAGCTATTTGTGACAGGATGGAATTGATGGAGTAGACCAATTGAAGTAGAATTGCTGAAACAGATTTGTATAAACGTGAATAACGGCCATTTGTATAAGGTTATATAATTTTATATAATTGTATACTGTATAATTTGGCCTGTCAGCAGCGGACGTCCAGTGACTGATATGATATTGATGATATACACATGGGGTTCGAGCGAGGTTGAAGGAGGAGTGGGTTCAATGTAGAGTCTAGAGTCATCTCAACTTTTAATAAAACGACTGCATGTAACTGGAAATAATAATAAACAACACTTCAATACGATTTTTTAGAATGTCTGCATCCATTAATCTAAGGTGAAAATAATCGGACGCCCTATTGGTGTAGTGGATAGTGACCCTGTCAGCGAAACCAACGGTTGCGGGTTCGAATCCCGCGACAGGTAAATGTTTGTGTGATGAATATCAACATTTATTCCTGAGTCATGGATGTTTATATAAATATTTATGTATGTTTATCCGTTATCTAGTATCCATAGTACAAGCTTTGCTTAGTTTGGGACTAGATGATTGGTGTAAGTGTCCGAAATATTTATTTATTTATTATTATTTATTATTATTATTTAATCTCGAGGTTAGCTCGCGTGCACCCGCCTGCGCCCGCCCTACAAGTTAGTGCTATAAAGCTGAAATTTGGTATAGTTTATAGGTATAATATGCAAAATTCTAAGTAACAAAGGTAAGTATAAAGGTGAAGGTCGTGATTACGTCACGTTTGCAGCTCGTCATGGTTGCGTTTAACGTGCGTGACGTGGAACGGGCGTTATCGTCATCGTGTGCATATGCTCTAAGGGATATCGTGAGCATAACATGCATAATTGCCAGTTGTCGAACCCTGACAGAGCACCAAGAGAATCGCTACTCCGACAACCTTAAGAATGCTAAAAGTGTCTAGTATAACCAATTAGGGCAACTTCTTCCCACGTAGAGCGATATAAGTATCTCACACCAAGGAGTTTTACGTCTAGCAGTGGAATCTTGACGTACTGCGATTTGCAACTCATTTCCTTAGCAACAAACTTGTTATTTAATTTTTTAGACATCGACATACCTAGTACCGTCTCCTTCTGTATCAACTTAGATTATTTACCTACATCCACATCCACTAAACTAATCGGTCGTCCAGCCTTGAAGAACCAGCTTGAAGAAGAGTTACTACTCTTCTCCCGCTATCTCTTTTTCTACTGTGTTATTTATATTTTGAGGTAAAACAGTGAAAACGTGAGACGGATTCAAAGGCCTTCGTGCTCGAATCTCTCTCCATTTCTTTAAACTTTAAAGTGCACGACGATGCACATCGCGATTAGATATTAGCCAACTACACAGCAGACTGTGACGTAGGTACGATGCTTAACAGCGGTAAAGGGGCTCAGTTTATCTAAAGCTTATTTGCCTAACTTCTACACAGGACGGTTTACTTTGCCTTTTGAACGTCACATGTAAAAGCTAAACAAAATCAAAATGTTAATACTGTTAAAAACCCTGAGAGTATTTCGATACAGAATCCAATGAAAGACGTGTTTTAATTAATTAATTAATAGTAGGCAAGAAAGGTGAGTCGTGCTCACTGAGAGTACAATAACAGAGATAGAGAGTATTGTATTGTATGTGTGTGTGGCTGTTGCAGGTCATCGGAGACCTGTATCACTGCGACCGTTGCCGATCTATTGTGATCGCCACTAACCTACAGTTCGTTGCTCAGGTTTGCCTCTTTGAGGAATTGGATAATTTTCCTGGCACCGATGGTTTTTATCTCATCCGGGTGTAATAAGTGGCTGCCCAGGTGGATATTACGTTTACGCATTAGCGGGCCACATTCACACAGCAGATGTGCAGGTGTTTCCTCTGCGAGGAGGCAAAGTTTGCACATTCCTGTTTCTCGGAGCCCTATGTTGAGCATGTGTTTGCTCAGACAGCAGGGTCCCGTTAGTGCCCTTGTGAGAATGCGTAAATTGTTCCTACTGAGTGCCAGCGCTTCGCCGGCCGCCTTCTTGTTGAAGGCTTTGATTAGTGATTTGGAGTGTGTTAAACCTGGCGTGTTCGTCCAGAGTTTAAGAGCTGCTTGGGTGCACCGGTTCCTTAGGATAGAGAGTATGCTAACATTCAAATAATTAGGGAATCAGTGAGACAACTTCTTGATAAATAGAAGCACTGCTCTATGAGAAGTAATTTATGCAAACAAAGTGTTCTATTTTTTAGAAAGATTTTAATTTGACACGTTTTTGACCACAGTCTCAACTTACTATTTTCAATACTAATATTAGATATAAATGCGAAAGTTGTTGGATGTTTGTATGTTTATTTGTTAATTTGTTTGTGGCTCAATCAGGCGAAAACAGATTTGGAAGAAATTTGGTATATAGGTACTTTGGTTTAAACCCGCCCCGAAGGCTACACCGTGACCAAATCATAGGATATTTTTCATCCCGCTAAAAGGAGTAGTTCCCGCGGGATAAACGCGGGAGGAGAGCTAGTTGTATAGATAGGGTTATTTGTAACTCACTGCTGACCATTTTAGATCTGTGACTTTTTAAAATTCTGCAGTTTGTTTTTATAAATTATTTCAAATTATATGAATTTTGTTCCTAGGGACATTTTTATAGAGAATTGTCATTGTTTTAGGGTATAATCAACTAATTATTAATTCATTTAATATTGATAAGTGGCTTTATTTCATCTAGGTTAGATTTTTACATTACCGCATACCGTAATGAACAATGTTATACTTACTTATTAAACACTCTCAAACATTTATTTAGTTTCTGAGCGAGCGAAGTTTGGGCTAGGTTGTACTGAAAAAATGTCGTTCTCATTTAAAAAAGTTTTGAAATAAAAGTTGGTGGTTTTGATGATATACGAATTCCGTGTCAAAAGGCGTTGAGTGATTTACAAATGATTCAAATCAAATTAAATCAATCAAATATGCTTAATTTTGTAGGTACACAGGGTACACTTAAAATAGTCACATTTTACATTTTTAAAGCTACTGCTTGTTCAAAAGGCAATTTTCCGCTGAGAAGAACAAGCAAGAAACTCGAGAGGTTGCTCTTTAAAAAAAAAAAGGTTTTTATATTACAAAAAGGTAAAATATTCCATTATTAATTGTGAAATAGCTTATGCGAACGAGCTGGTTATGTCCATGAATGTTTATCATCTAAATAATCCGATATAATATAATATGCTTTCTTAATAAGTTTCTATTTTAAAGTATCTTTAAATTTATTGAAAGGAAGATTTTTTATATCAACAGGAACCTTATTGAAAGAGCGTACACATAACCATTTGAATGAATGAGGCGACTCATGTGCCCTGCAAGTTTATCTTTATGTCTTTTATTGACATCATGCTTATCACTATATTTCCTAAATGATGCTATATTTTTTTTGACATATATTAAAAAAAAATTTCAAAAATATACTGTGACGAAAAGGTTAGAATAATATACTCTTTAAATCTATCTCTAAGTAACACTGGGTCTCAATCGATAAATTGCGCGAACGGGTCGTTTTTGTAAAACAAAGATTGTATTTATTTATTATTTGTAATACTTAATTATTGTAAATTATTTTGCCCAATAAAGAGTATTTGTATTGTATTGTATTTATATCCGCGGCATTTCCCTACAGCAAGATACCGTGAGACATCAGGCTATGGAAATAACTACAATATACTAGCACTACTAGCAGTATTTACGTCCGATATTTGTTAAATTTTTTTGACTGCATACGCTGCAGAGCTGAGCTTCTTGGCCAATTTATGGATATGAGGACCCCATTGTAATTTGGCGTCCAAAGTAATGCCCAATACAGTGGAATCAACAAGGTCTAGAGTGACATTTTTTATCATTATATTTGTGGGCACCTACCTGACATTAGGCAGTACAAATTGAAAACATTTAGTTTTTCTCTGATTATTTCTTATAAAGGACAGTTTGTTACTAAGGCCCATTTTGACGACCGCTTGGTGTAGTGGAGAGTGAAGTGATTCGAACTCGCAACCTTTGGTTTCGCTGACAGGGAGTTCGAATCCAGCGAGTGGTAAATGTTTGTTTGAAGAATATGAACATTCATGTGTTAGGGATATTTATATAAGAATTTATGTATATGTTACCTAACATCCATAGTATAGCTTTGCTTAGTTTGGGACTAGTTTGGTGTAAGTGTCCAAAATATTTATTTATTTATTTTATATTAAAAAGTCTTTTTATAAAAATTTCTGTAATAAAAATATGGATCTCTAACTTGAGATCACGCTTGATCATATGAATACAGTCTTTCAAGTTTTAACTCAAGTTTGAACTCAATGTTGAGATCGCCGTATAGATATTATAACTGGCCTGAAGAGAAAATGATGATTATTGAAGACGACCAAGCGAGAGTGAATACCTCTTACTATTTATACCCATATTGCAATTGGCTAATTTCTATCCATTGCGTTTTATAAATGTTTTTCACGTATGTTATAACAATATCTTGCCTTTTGTCCTTTTGATAATCTCGATATTTATTAAATATACGAATATAATGCAAATAGTCGGGAGCGTCGGTGGTTAAGACACGGTCTCTCAATTTAGGAGGTCCGAGTTCGATTCCCAGGCAGGCC
Source organism: Oegoconia quadripuncta (assembly GCA_949316235.1). Lineage (NCBI taxonomy): Eukaryota > Metazoa > Arthropoda > Insecta > Lepidoptera > Autostichidae > Oegoconia > Oegoconia quadripuncta. The sequence goes on from OX438749.1 coordinate 12,133,836, forward strand.
ATGTATCAATGAGTTTTTAAATTTAATTTAATTGACTGAAACTGAAGAAAAACATCGTGGGGAAACCTGCATGCCTGAGAAATAAAAATCAAAGGCATGTAAAGTCCCCAAAACGCATTCAGCCAGCGTGGTGGACGGCCCATACTCCCTCATTATACGAGGTAAGATATTATTATTACTTATTATATCCCTGCAGTGGGATGTTTATGGGCTGATGATGATGATGAATACAAATGGAAGATTTAGAAAACAAAAGGTGTTCAAAAGTTTTGGCACTACAATGCCACAAACACTCAAATACAGAGACAGACATATGTTTCATACTTTATAACACCTCTCTTATTGCATCGACGTTTAAAAATATAGTGCTTATAATTTAATAGAATGAATTATATGGTAAAAAATCCAACATGGCGCCCGCAAAATACAAAATATCCTGTCAGGTTTTTTGGTTTTTAAATACTTAAAACAAAATGCTTTGAAATAGTTATTTCTATTATGCATAAATATAATGTATCTTATGTTGAAATAAAATTTCTTTCGAATACACAAATTCGCATGATCGCATTGCGGCCAGACAGGGGCCGGTGTTCGCACCTGTCTGGAGAAGTCTTTAATTTTATATTCAATTAGTTAAAGTACTGAAAAATTACGCGATTTCGGCGATAGGTAGGAACATTGACATATAGAAAAATTGAATGGAATACATAATGGGACCTACTGTCGACAATCAGCTTTAATTGTTAAACGATGAGATGCAATATTTCAACAGCAATTGTCACCGAATTCTATTTCCACCTTCAACTTCAGAATATTCATTACTTCCCATATCCCGCAATTCAATGGTGTATGCTTGAGAGTAGGTATAGGTAGGTTACATGCCCCCATTGTTGGGGCATAACGTATTCTCACTGGGAGAGGGCTGGCCATAATCCACTACGCGGGCCCATTGATGGATTTGTATTGACTAGTGGCAACTTGACAGTGTGTTTAAGCCGCACCTATGGGCACCGACTTGCCTTCAATTGAAAATAAGCAGGACCGACTATTTAAGTGCCCTTCGAAGCACGGAAACATCTCGTATTAAAATGAGTGGTCACCCATCCAAGGAGTGATCGCGCCAGATATTACTTAACTTCGATTTTTTTACTTACTTATTAAATTACTTAATCGAAAACTAATATCGGATGCGACTGCGCCGACAATAAATTATTGCTTAAATTTTTATTAGGTTTATAAATGAGCAATTCCACCTCTTCACGTTGACGATCGGGGTACCTACCGATTTTTCAAGCGCTCGCCCGCTTTCCACTGTATTAAAAATATACATTATACTCTACTGCCAATTACAATATTCCTCGAAACTTATGCAGTGAAGATATGTTCCTACAATTTTTAACTTGCCAGTACTTTCATTCGTTCGATGATTATAATATAACATAAATATAAATTGACCGGTATTTGTACGAAGCGCTCAAAAACTGTTCACAAATTGATCTCCCGGCTATATAGATCAAAATTACTATTACCTTATTACTACCTGCAGCAGTAAGTATCTAAGAACACATAAGTACATAAGATTTTTATTATCCCAGAGATGTGCGCAAGATTGCTAACAGTTTCTAAATCTCATGATTTATGGGCCGACGTACCTAATCATACGCGGACGAACGATAGATGTACTCGTTTAAAGTGAAAAAATCTTTTGTTTTGTTAAAAAGGTAATGGCCATCATTATTATTATTTTGTGATCAGATAACAAAATGCTAAAAATCACTTACCCAGCTGATTTCTGACCTCGTATATTTATAAATTGTGTTAGAAATATGCAACTGGCTAGAAAAGTTCTAAAATTCATTGTTGAATTCGAAACATTAGAACGCGGAAACACTTGCACTGTGCGCGGGCCGTGCGCTTTGCTTGATCGATTCACTATCGCACTCCAACTGCATCTGGAAGCTACTTTTCGTGGCCACCGGATTAAGGTTGCGCGGGCGCCGTCAATGTGTACCTACCTACTGAAGTCACGCGGGTTTCGTCCGTCGGTAATTGTCAGACTGAGATGAATATACCGCGTGAAAAAGTGATACACTATTTTGAGGTAGTACCCAGCTAATGATTTACTATGTTAGAAGCACTCTTTAGGAGTTCTGCAGTAGCGATGTGTACAAAGGGCCAGAACTGGTTGGACATCCTATAGCTGAGGACCGGACGTTTCAACATCCCATAATACGTATCAAACATACAAAGTAACTTCAATAGTAAAATAGGATAAGTAAAATTTCTGGTATCCTGGCAAAAGAGAAGGTTAGGTAGAGGTACGAGAAGATGTGAAATAAATATAATGATTACTGCCTGATCTGAAAATAACCTATCAATTACATTACGTCATCCTCACTCTAACTGCGGGTTCGAATCCCGCTAGGGGCATATGTTTGTATGATGAATACAGACATCTCTTTTTTTCATAAATTAATTCGTTTATTTCCCTCCACAATTCGTACATTACAGTATTATAGATACAATTACACTATAAAAAATTGTGGGCGACTGATGCCTAAACTAGGCAGTAGCCTGTATTTCAGGTCATCAGGTGAAATCTGTACCCGAGTTATGGATGTGTTTCATTTATATATGTTTTTTTAAATGTAATTTGTGGAATTTATCAACCATCTGATATCTATAATACAAGTCTAGTCGCTTAGTACCTATAGAACTCGATGGCGCTGTGCGTATGTGCAAGGATATTTTATATCATCAGCCCTCCTCTGCGTCCCTGTATCTGAGAATAAACATATTATTTGTTTCAAACAATTTGGTCGAGAAGTTAAAGTATTATTGGAATACTTTTTAGTGTCTGCTCTCTATAACAGGTTGTTTAGTTTTACGCATTAAATCAATTAATTGGAACAGCTTGTTACATTTTCTTTGTAAATTCTTATTAGTGCTAAAATATATTTCAGGGTTTAAACCCAGGGGTGCAGTGGAGATGAAAACCAATTAAATAATTAGATACTATAAAATACATTTAAATATTCGTTTATTTTTTCATATTATGACTTAAACATGTCTAAGTATAATGAGAAGCTAAGTAACTTTGCAGATCTTCATAATATAAAATAAATTCGATGTTTTGAAACTAGGTACCAAGTTGCCGAACTCACCAGAATTAAGTAAGTGCTTAAAAATTGAGCACAATTAACTACAATTTGAGCAACATAACAATTTCTTAAATTGTAATTCTAAAAGCGAATCAGAAAACGTTAGGTTACATTTAATGTTTCCTTTTTATGCCTGCGATTGAAATTAATTAGTATTTCTATTACCTATTTAGTTACAATGGAACATATTTCTAATTCTCCGATAAAATAGATATACCCAATAATTTGGAAGACAATTAAGTGCGGTCATACACTTGCGGTTCAACCGCCGCAGTTTGACATAGCTCCTTATAGAGACGGCGGCGCGGCCGTGGCATGTTAATTCGCGAGCTAGGTGCGCCGCAGTCCCACTGACGAAGTGCAACCACGTGTGAAAACACCCTAAAAAATCTAATGATAGTAAATAGTAACATTTACAATAATTTACGAGAGGTTTCCACTCGGCAGGTTTACAGTAGATAAATCTTTGCTTATACATATTAACTATACAGAGCGAAAATTATGATTATTGAGTCCGCTATATGTAGGTACCTATGCTATTTCATCAGCATAACTAATTATATCTTGCAGATTGTAAAATCGGTTAGAAATTTTGTCTAATTTTATTATATTATTGTTTTATACATAAAGAAAAACCCTGATCAAATTGTACAACCAGTTTGTCAATAAACCTTCCTGACAGCCGTCTACGATTACATACAACCCTACGACTGAATACCGCAGCAGTCCATATATCCATCACATTGATCGTTTTATATGGAAACTAAAAATATTTAACAAAAATGTCCAACTCAAAATTATTGAAAAATAAACAGCGCCTTTGGAACAATTGCAATTTCCCTTTAGGATTCTTAAATGATAGATAATCAATTAATATAACTTCTTAAAAAAATAAACTTCGCAGACCTTAAAATCTCAAAAGTATTTATAACTGTTGAAATATTATACTACCTATGGTAAAAAAATGTGAGTTCTATAGTGTTTAATGGCATAATAATAAAGATTTTCATTTTCATTTTCATTCATAACTACTGCATAAAAGTAATACCGCTGTGTAATTTTGAAATAATGGTCCGTTTCACGCTAAATTTCCTCCACTTTACTCTTTTCCCAGTGCTCTATGTATGTCACTCTTCAATTAAAGAATTTCGAATCCATAGACAATGCCTAAACACTATGCTCCTCCCCTATTCCTCCTAATCAATCAATGAGCCACATCGTTATCAACAGCTCTACAGCAATTTGTCCAAGTATATATTATAAATATATAACTAATGCCAGAAGTACATATATATAAATGGTACATATAGCAATTACCACGTTAGGTACGATTGAACTACTTATGTAAATTAATTATTACAATACAAATAGCTCCGATCTTATCGAAATTTAATACGAGAAGTACCTAATAATTTCTGAAAACATATCACTCTGTATTTTTTTATTTTATTCGTTAATTAGCTTTAGGATAATTTTGATTTGTACCCTGTTGAATATACACAACTCAGATTATCAAATGTACCTTATAAAATTGTTTTACAATCTTACGCTAAACCACAGCATCTACAATAAAAAGATGTTCATACATATTTATATGTTCTGTATAATATTTACTTGTAAAAATAAATACATAATCCTAACTGCTTATTCTAAATTGGAATGCAAACGTAGTAATTATTTTATTTACTGGATTGCATGTTATACTATAAACTCTTGCCTATTACAAAATAGATAATTATTATAGGTATTTACAGTATAATATAACTTAAACTATAAATCACAAGTTTTCTGACTGTGCGTTTCTACTTATTTTCTATTATAATCTCACTGGCTACATTTACATAACTGATTTTATACGTGCTGGTTGAGTTGCATTAAATTGTATATAACTATACCTACTCAGTGGTGAAGTACGAGAATAAACCTAATATGTTCTTATCAGCTTCAGCTGTGATTATGTCCATAAACTTGCAGTACCGTAAAATTCATACGGTATACGCAGTTAACACATTAAATCGTTGTCGCTTAGAACTATGAAATTTTTCTAAATTGATAGGTGACTAGTTAACAATACGAATAGGTAAGTACTCGTACATATGCGTATTGTTACTCAGGCTGATCTACTCGACACTCAATACTGAAATATGTACAAACTAGCTATACCCGCGGCTTTACCCAGATATACTACAAAGGTACGTTTCGTACGTCGTTTTTATGTGTATTTCTAGTGTACGAATACCTATAAATAAACAAGGGCAAGGACTTCTAAATATTCTAAATAAGGCAATTTGTTAGATATTTCATGCATCAAAGGGTCTAGTTAGTATAAGTTATATTTTTTCTTTTATTTGTCAGCAGCATATCACTCCAGTACCACGTGTACCTATGCTTTCAAAAGTGTGATAGACTCTACTATTTATATAAGTTTGTCGACAAACTATGTTAAATACGTCCACCCGAACAAATATAAGGAAAATGTTAAGAATTGAAGATTAAACAATAGTTATTACGATTATCGCGACGTAATTAGCCACTAATAACTAATCAAAACCGGTGTTTTGTATCGGTAGTTAAAAATTTATTTTAAATTACAATTCATTTTTTGCGGCTTTATATAATGCATAGTGAAACCTATAAACAATTTTTAATTCCGTTCAATGTGTAGTGTAACATGAATGAGTAGACATGATTTTATATGCTTTTAAAAATATTTTTTTAAGTGCTTTTATAGGTGTTATCTAAAACCGTGTGAATGAGTACTGTAAAACGCAAAGTCACATAGGAATTTTCTTGATAAAATTACGTGAACAAAACTTAAGACAATGGTGTCGATTCGGATGTACACCAACTAAACTAAAAACCAGTTTTGGAGTGGTGCCGTCGCATCTTACTGTTCCAGGGAGAAAGGGACAGTACTACTTTAAAACTGGTTTTAGTTTAGTTTAGTTGGTGTACATCCGAATCGACACCAACGATTATTCAATGACAGTAAATAAATAAATTACATATAAATTTATCTTATAAAACAAGAAAATAATGTGGCAATCAGTGATATGGGCCATTGTCATTAAAGGAGCGCTGCTTCGCTTTATTGTTTCTAATCGTCAACTTTAGCATTGTTAACTTCAACCCTGACATTGGCAGAATCATCGTGCACAACGATGCAGCCATAACATTAAATTGGAATTGGATTCATTGTTTGTACGGCTCTACTTACATACTACTACACAGGTGATTGAAACTATTTTCTTGGTAATAAATTAACAAGAAAATTCCGTATACGTAGGAAAAATTACATAAATTAGATTAGGTACACCCTGTTTTTGTATTACAGATCAGCCCTTGTTAAGTGAAAAAATATGGCCACAAAACTCATCTAAGAACATTCTAAGCATGTTCTTTATCTTTACATCATTATAAACGCATAATTTATAAACATTCATTCATACATAACTCTCCTGTGACTAAATGCAATGACACGGATACAGCACCAAATCTCAAAAAGGTGAGAAACAATCATAGACAATACACAAATGTCCAATAAATAATATTGAAAAATAGGAAAAGTAGAGGGAAAAGCGCTCTAGAGCGTTTATCGATCCATGTGGCTATCTCCTGGGGGGTCATGGTAGTCCACGTGTGGTGCTTGGGAGGTTCATCGGAGCCGTCGCTGCCGGGGCTCTGTGGGGGACGCGCGCCGCCGGAGCCCGGCACGAGGTCGTCGTAGCTCTGGGTGGTGATTGTCGGCAAGTTCAGTGCGGACGGGAAACTCTGAAATCGTATCAGTCGCAAGATTAAAATCTTAACCAATGAGGGATTTTCCAAATGACCATGAAAAAATAGTCCTCGGCAGGTGGCACAGATTCATAGTCAAGTGTCAAAATGAAAACCAATAATAAAAAATAAAAAAAATATTTCGGACACTTATACCAATTATCTAATCTCAAAAAATCATCAAAAAATGTTCGTATTTATTTTTGTACTACTTAATGAATATGACCAACTTTCATTAAAGAAAACCCACGGAGCATTTATATGTCACGCACTGACGTCTATATGTGGTCCTGCTCAACGTAAGGCATGTCATTATACGACGTCGGACGGGTCCTATAAATTACGGCAAAAAGTTTTAGCCTAGCAAGGTCCTTGCAGGCATAAGCAAAACGTCATCCACATAACCATACAAAGACTTAAGTACCTACGTCTTTGTAGAGTTCTAGTAACGTTCGGGGAACAAAACTGTGTGAGGTACAAAAGACGTCTCCGGGGCTCCCTAAGGTGGTAGATTTATGCACAACGGTTTGGTACTTGACCTCAATCACACCTGATGTTAAGTGAAACCCTCAAAATGAAACTAATGTTTCCGAAAAAGTACGTATAACAGTCATACGATATAACGTCATTAGGACGTCTATAGTCGACGAATACAGTACTGACCGTAAATTGACATCATCATTCATTAATTTTTTCAGCCGGAACCGCGTTTGCTGACTGGGAATAGCTCGATATCTCATAAACATTTTGACTAACGACTAGATATATTATGTACCTACTCGTACTATCTATACACATCGCCGCATTGTGATTTGAGGATTTAACTACCCACCGCTTAAACACTTGTTTGCTAATCGTCTGTCGGGTTATACTGGCTAATATAAAATAAACTCTACAATACTATTTCCTTGTGTCTGGTTGATTTTTAAAGGAAAATTTCAATAAGTAAAAAGGTTTTATTGTAAGTCATCCATCTTGAATAGAAATAATTTACCTTGTCGCTTCAAGCCATTGTTGCGTTAAAACGTAAAAAATGAGATTAGACGGTTAGGTTAGTTAGATAGGTAGGTAGATACGTAAATGCAGTCAATGAAACCAATTTTACTTAATTCTGGATTTGTTGATCAAGGTTGCAATTATATATGAAATAAGAATAACAATCGGAGTAGTCATTTGGCGTAGCTATTAGTACTACTTGCACACGTTTGATATGTATGGACATTTCGGGATAATGATTTGTTCCGAGCCGTTTTTCTGTATAATAATTAATCATTGATCCGTGCGAACAGTTGAACCGGGACCTTGGTGCGACCCCTCAAAGTGACGTATTGCTTCAACAAACGTTGGACTAGTAGTATGACAGGCGCGATAAACATTTATGTCGCGCGAGATAATATTTGTCCTGCTCATTCACTTGAACGAAATATACAACTATCCCACTCTCACTCCTACATCGCGCGCGACTAACGTGTCAAGCTACGGGCGCGGTCTGCTTAAAAACCATAATTCAAAAATACGTTCAAAAATATGAAAAATACTTTTTAATCTTAATAATTAAGCCAGGGAAAAGTGTGACATTTTGTGAATTGAATACGGTTAATGTGTTTTGTGGATTGAAGAGTTATGACTCATCAGGTGATCTATAGATCACCCTACCCCAATGAGAAACATTTTCCTTGAAAACATTCGGTCAATTTAAACAGTATGATTGTCGTAAACGGGTTTGGGGTGGCTTTATCAATAATGAAATGTGTTTAGAAATAGGTTTAGACGCAAGTATGCAATAGTAGTAATCAACTGCTCACCTGGTGAACCCGGATCACCGCACTGATCTCCACTGGCAAGTGATGGATCCCAACACCTAAGGCTATAGGTTGAGACTACAGACGCACACACAGATAGTCCCAGAAAGAAATAGAAAGAATGCAGAAGGTCTCTGACCGCGAAAAGCACCAAAGCACAGTCACTTTTCGACACAGCGCGCACAGTGGTCGTAAGGTCTCTGCTCCACTGTCAGAGGTCGACAGTAGGCGGGGGTGGGTGCGGGGAAAGGGGCCGCACCGTACATCAAAGAACACGAAATGGGCAAGTTGACCACAGATTGGTACTTGCATCTAAATATTCCAAACATACTCCACCCCGCTGCGAAATCTAAAGATTTCCAGAAAAAAAAGTTAACAGATTCAAAGTAAATAGAAAGTTACACAAGATAGCGGTACATATTGGCTTTAAATAGTACTTAAAACAAAAAAATATTAACCTACAACTAAAAGTTTCGAGAGTGTTTATTGTTCATTACTAACAGGTAGTAAACAAAGCTTAACTACAGGTCGTTTTAACTCTCTAGTGTTTGAACCAGAGCCGTCAGAAGTCATGCGGATTGTCGCCACCCTAACTACGCCGTCGGTGCCCGGATGCACGTCAGTAACGCGAGCAATTGGCCATTGAATAGGTTTAGCGTTGTCTTCTTTGACGAGAACCAAATCACCAATTTTAATAGGGCGAGAATTGGTGGTCCATTTGTTACGCTGGCTAAGTGTATTCAGATAGCCCCGATGCCATCGATCCCAGAAATCGGCATGCAGACGCTGTAACAGCTGCCATCTGTCCAAGAGCGAGAGTTTCTCATTGGGATCAGTGTCATCCGGAATGACTGTGAGGGGAGTGAGCGTCAGGAAATGTCCTGGCGTCAAGACGGAAAGATCATTTGGATCGCTACTAACTGCACAGAGAGGTCGAGAGTTTAAGACAGCTTCGACTTGCACTAAGAGCGTATTAAGCTCCTCAAAAGTTAAAAGATGGTCACCAATAACACGTGTCAAATGAGTTTTAACAGAGCGTACACCAGCCTCCCACACACCCCCGAAATGGGGTGAGGAGGGTGGGGTGGTTTTGAACTCAATAGTCTCGTTCTCCGCTGCGGCTTGCATTAGAGATGAAAGACGACGTTTCGCACCGGTAAAGTTTGTGCCACAATCACTCAACAGCAGAGAGCACCTGCCTCTTCTACTTACAAATCGACGCAAAGCCGCGATAAAGCACTCAGTGGAAAGATCAGTCGTCAGTTCTAAGTGAACAGCCTTAGTACTGAGACACACAAACAAACAAAGATACACTTTTTCTGGCCGGACGCCACGACGTCGACGGCCCAGAATCACTTGGAAAGGACCAGCGAAATCACAGCCTACACGCTGGAAGGCTTTAATAGCAGTAACCCTAACACTGGGAAGGTCACCCATGATAGGTTGAGAGAGGATAGGCCTAGCCCGAAAGCACCGGACACAGCGAGACAGACGTTTCTTAATTACACGACGGGACGAAATAATCCAATAGTTTTGTATTAACAGGAATTGAACCATCTGGAGACCTCCATGGAGAGAATTTTCATGGACGTCGTCCACGATCAAATTGGTAAGAGGATGGTTCGAAGGGAGAAGAGCAGGATGTTTGGCTTCATAATCCAAATCAGAGTTTTTAAGACGGCCGCCAACTCGTATCAAATTATCATCAGAAAGAAAAGGGCACAACTTTTGAAAAGGTTTGGACAAATTTTTATTATTCTTTATAGCCTCAAGCTCAAAAGGGAAAGATGTTCGTTGACAGTATCGAACCAAAGTCATTGTGGCTTCTTTAAGTTCTTGCTCACATATAGCACCAGTATACGGTCTTTGCTTACGCAACAGATTGAGGAACCTAAGCACAGTCGCAGTTACTCGCAGAATTTTCTTCAGGGAAGAAAACCGGAGCAAAAGCTTCATTATAGCATCAGCCTCGGACGTGGTGACGAGGGCTGAACGCTTTTCTTCAATTTGTAACTCTGGAGTTACACAAGCTGTAGAGGGAAGAGTTGTCGAAGGCCACTGCTCAGGGGGCAAAGAGAGAAATCGTGGACCTGACCACCAAAGAGGGTGAGAAATAAGAGCGTCAGGAAGTAAGCCCCTTGAAGCGCAGTCGGCAGGGTTCTCATGGGTGCTAATATAGTTCCAGCGTGCAGACGGCAATTTACGTTGAATGTTTGCAACTCGATTACCCACGAACGTCTTCCATTTGGAAGGATGGGAAGAGATCCAGGCAAGAGTGATGGTTGAATCTGACCACGCGTGGATTGCGTCAATTGAAAGCACAGACGTTATATTGGGAAGGACAATTTCAAACAGATCTGCTAATAAATTAGCAGCCATTAGCTCGAGACGTGGCAAGGTGACACGTGACGTGGGTGCCACTTTGGATTTAGCACATACCAAATGGGCTAGGTAAGTACCGTCAGAGAGACCAACTCTCAAATAGATAGCAGCTGCGTACCCAGATAGTGATGCGTCACTAAACCCATGCAGCTGATAGAGAACCGCATGTGGGTGACTCACCAGACGAGGCACACACAGAGTGGATAGACTCGAAAGCTGAGTGAAAAACTGACGCCACAAAGTCACAATATGTTCGGGCGGTTCCTTGTCCCAGTCAAGGTGGAGAATCCAAATCCTCTGGATAATGTACTTCGCCAGAAAGATAACTGGGGTAAGCAGTCCCAAAGGGTCGAAGACACGTGACAGCTCGGAAAGAAGTCTTCGTTTTGTACATTGATCATTCGACGGGTTAACTTTATAAGTAAATTGATCTGATACAGAATCCCAATTCATGCCCAATATTTTGACGACAGACGGTGAATCTGCTTCGAAAGATGACGGTTGCATCAAGCAATGATCGGGAGGCAACTCCACCAGTAACTCTGGTCTATTACTGGCCCACTTACGCAACTCAAAACCTCCCTTAGAAAGAAGAGCAGTCAACTGACTCTGAAGGGCAAGAGCTTCGGGGACAGATGATGTTCCTGTGGGAATGTCATCGACATACGTGTCCCTTATCAGCACCTCAGCTGCTAGTGGGAAAGATTCTCCATCAGTTGAAGCTAGCTGCTCGATAGTTCGCAAAGCGAGAAAGGGTGAGGATGCTACACCGTAAGTGACAGTATTGAGACGATAATTCTTCAGCGGCTCATCTGGATTAAAGCGCCAGACAATTCGCTGAAAGTCACGATGTTTCTCAGATAGCAGTATGTTACGGTACATCTGACGAATGTCCGCAGTAAACACAACAGTATGTAACCGAAATCTCAACAAAATGCTAAAGATGTCCTTTTGTAGCTTTGGACCTTTATATTGTGTGTCATTCAAAGACTTTCCTTCGCCATCTCTAGCAGAAGCGTCAAAGACGACGCGCAGTTTAGCGTTGGACGATGAAATGACACAATGATGAGGAATATAGTATCCTACGGTAGGATCCTCAGACGAGGGAATTTCTGTCATGTGACCACTATCTACATAATCCTGCATGAAAGCATTGTAAGATTCTCGTAAAGGTGAATCGGCTGATAGACGTTTTTCTAAGTTTAAAAATCGCCTAACTGCAACCGTTCGCATATTTCGGAAAGTAGTGTTTGTGTATTTAAAAGGCAGTTCCACAATGAACTTGCCCGATAGATCACGCTGATGGGTAGACACAAAGATGTCCTCACATGCGGCATCATCAGGTGAAAGTGATTTACTTACCGAGGGGAGCTCTTCTATCTCCCACAGACGACGTAAATCGTCATCGATTGTCGCACGCGAAGAGGTCACAAAAGTATGCACCATTGCTACGTTACTAAATACAGATGGAATGCTATCTTGGCTAATAGCGGGTCCTAAGAATACCCAACCAAAGATAGTGTTTAAACCCACCGGCGTATGGACGCTACCTGGTATCATGCCAGGTAAGAGTATTTCAGTATACAGTTCAGGTCCCAATAATAGATCTATTGGACCTGGACGATGAAACGAAGGATCAGCCAACTTCACAAAGCCTAACTGCTTGAGAAAGTCAGTGGCTAAAACGACAGTGGGCATGTTGTCACAAATACGCTTAATGACGATAGCTTCGAAAGATAGTTCTTTACCACCACCTCCTTCCGGATGCACAGTACACTGGACGGTTCCCAGCACTGGCGTGGAAAGATTACCCAAACCATAAACAGACGGGGCATTAAAAGACATTTTTAGACCTAAACGATTAACTAGATTTTGTGTTATATAATTAGCCTGACTACCGGAGTCGAGAAGCGCCCTAGTAGCATGAAAGGCATGCCACTTATCCATAATATCCAACCGAACAGTCGACAGTAGAACCGTTTTATTCGTATCTGCACTGTTCGATAACGCTTGGACACTGACAGAATTCGAAGTCGCACTCGCGGGAGTCGGCTGCGATGGATTCACAAGCGACGACGGCACAGAATTAAAGTGTAACAGTGAATTATGACGCTGACCACAGTGACGGCACGTCATTTTAGACAGACAGTTAGACAGCATGTGTCCCGTGCGCAGACAGTTAAAACACAGTTGTTTACCTTTAACAACTTGAGACCGTTCCTGTACGTTCATATTTTTAAAGTCGTTACAGTGAGAAATAAAATGCTTTTTAGAGCAATAGGAACACGGTGGCATTCCTATAGAATAGTTAGCCTGGCCGCTCACAAGAGTGGTAGGTTTAAGCTTATTTTGTACTGCAGCGCTCGAAACGGTATGCGAAACAGCAAGCGAGCGCTGTGCGATAGGCGGCAGTGGGCCGGAGTTCTCCAGCGCCTTACTATAGCTATCAACGAAAGTCTCAAGCGAAATAAAAGTAGGAATATCCTGAGAGCTGACCGTCATTTCGAACTCTTTCCTTACACATGGATCCAGTTTAATAAATAGCGAGTGAAAGAGTACGAAATCCCAACTAGAACACGGTAATCCTAACGATTTTAAAATGGCGATATTCTCCTGATAGATATCTAACAACGCGCGATATGACTGCGCGGTGTTATTCTGTAACTTCGCACCAGTGATAGCCTGCCACGACGAGAAAGCAAGATGTCGCTTATTCTGATATCGGGTTATTAAAGTATTGTAAGCTACTTCATAGTTGCTTTCCGACAACGGAAAGGCCTTTAACAAATTTAACGGTTCACCTTTCAAAGAAGAAATCAAATATTGAAATTTTTCAATTTTGGACAAATCCTTATTATCATGTATTAAAGTACGATACAGATCATAGAAGGTGATCCAATCCTTGTAACCGCCCTGAAATGACGGGATAGTAATACGTGGCATTCGTAAATTAGACTTAGAAGACTGAGAGAAATTATTTTGAATTATAGACGGCTTAGCATCTACGTTATCAAAAACCGTGAATTTAATTTCCAGAATGTCGAAAACGGTTTGATCGAATTCACTTCGTAAGTCTTCCGAATCCAAAAGTTCCTGTTGATCCGTCAAAGTTACAGAAATAGCCGTATGGTTTTTATCAAATTCGTCCTGTAAATTCGCCAATCTTTCTAAAGCGCCTTTAAAACGCGGTACATTAGATGGATCCGATAAACATCGTTTAGCACATAAATAAACATCATTTAACCGTTTGTGGGCGATAGACCGCTTGGCTTTCTCTAATTCCATAACTAAACTGCTTTAAATAAATGTATAACGGCAATAAAAGACGATTACTAGACAGTTAAATAAAAACAACGTTCAAACTAAAAACTATTTCGTCTAATCCAACCAGAATACGGACGCGGCAACGAAGACGTAAACAAGTTAACAATAGGTCACAGCACAGAAAAGTTATCGTGGATGGCGCGGTAAACAGCCAGCGAACCAACGCTAGGTCGCGTTCCGTCACTACGCTGTGGCACTAGGAATGTGCAAGTAACCGGTCTATAACCTGCAACTTAACCATGTGGTTATCTAATTACGTTACATTTAAGTACTATAAATGAAGTATTTTACAAATTTCAAGTATTTAAAAAAAGGACAACATACACTCCGAAACTCTCAAATAGGTATTTTCTTTAGGGAAAGACTGTTTGGAATGATAGGTAATTTGCTCACCAGTATGTAACTGCGATACTTGCGACTTATAGCTAACTGTAAATCCCAAAAAAAATCACTGATTATTTTCTCCAGACGCCGTTGAAGGACCAAAATATGTTTAGAAATAGGTTTAGACGCAAGTATGCAATAGTAGTAATCAACTGCTCACCTGGTGAACCCGGATGACCGCACTGATCTCCACTGGCAAGTGATGGATCCCAACACCTAAGGCTATAGGTTGAGACTACAGACGCACACACAGATAGTCCCAGAAAGAAATAGAAAGAATGCAGAAGGTCTCTGACCGCGAAAAGCACCAAAGCACAGTCACTTTTCGACACAGCGCGCACAGTGGTCGTAAGGTCTCTGCTCCACTGTCAGAGGTCGACAGTAGGCGGGGGTGGGTGCGGGGAAAGGGGCCGCACCGTACATCAAAGAACACGAAATGGGCAAGTTGACCACAGATTGGTACTTGCATCTAAATATTCCAAACAAAATGAATGTCGTTGATATTTTATCGACAAACTTTTGCTATTATCTACAAGCATCCACACGTCAAGCTATGAACACCTATAGACTACACAGCGGTCATGTTAAGCAATGTTCAAATAGGTCCGCTATAGTCCGTATATCATACTCACAGAAATATTAAAAGAACCTTTGAAGCCGAATATTAGGTGTTTAATAATAAGTGTCCGAGATTACCACGCGGCTAATGAAACGCGGAAGGTAAAAGGAGCAATTTCTCGATATTTTGGCGAAAAGCACTCCGCGTATTTCAGGTCTAGCGGTAGGTGCTCTGTGATATGAGTTTAAGAACGTTATTTGAAATTTTTGGCTGTACCATATTTTTGTATGGGAATGACACTTGCCCAACTGTAACCTAACAAATTTCAGCATGTTGCGTTCGAAAAGGCAAGGACAAATTATAGGTAGGCACCTTGTTCAATTTGCAGCTTTTACTTTTTTCTTTTTAAAGACCAAAACAGAGAATAACCAAACATGTTTAATTTCTTGAGAATTTACAAAGGACGACAAACAAATGACGACAATCTCTCAACAATCAAAGTTACTGTCAAATGTAGATCAGAGTTACGTACGTTATATACGTAGGTGTACGTAACTTATTAGGATCAGGGATAATTCCATCTGTGAATGCGGACTAGATGACTGCACTCTAGATCATATATTCTTCACCTGCCCCCTACTTCCCCCTGCCGATTTCCCTCGTCCTATTATATTTAAATCTCTCCTTGCATATTTGTATTATTCCTATTTTATCTAAATTTATTTTTAACAATATAAAACTATAATAACTAAGTTTGTTTTAGATACGCAGTATGACAGCGAATATCATTCTTTAGCTAAACATACGGTAGCCTCTTCAAACTTCTACCAGTATTTGGCAGAGTTTAGTAGATGCCATTAGGTAAAAAAGTGAAGTGAAGTTATAAACGTAAATTGCTAACTTGGAGATTTGTTCATAATAATTAGTATAACTGTGTAGGATACTAAATCTCCAAGTTAGCAAAGATTAAGTTAGAGTTATGGCGTCCGACCGACCTGAATAGGATCAAGCCATATCTTCGCGTGAGTGTCGTAAAGGGTAATTATAGGAAATCGTCAACAAGTGATGAGCAGCAGGGTGGCTGTCCAGTTGTAATCAGGGCGAACTATCAACGCTTTTAAAAGGAAAATCATTGAAAAAAGAACCAGTGGAAGAAACAGCATGTTACTCACGTGTACTGTGAGGTAATTGTTGTAACCCGGACCAGCCGGATCGGAGTTGGCATCTTGGTGGAGAGAGGAGCAGGAGCGTGACTTGGTGAGCTGCGGTGAGGATTCCTGTAACTCTTTCTGCAGCTCCTTTCGGGCCAGGCGCGGCGTTAACGTGCTCTTCAGAATGTACTTGCTGTTCACCTTCTTGAGGTTTACCACTTTCCTGTAAAGTTATATCACAATTGCTTAACTCAGGTTTAGGTCACAGCTGAATGTATTACACCAAATAGAATGATGGATGATGTTACGTGATGATAAGTATCTGATGGTAGGACTCTTACTTTGCGAATACGCCTCTCCAGCCCGAGGTAGGCATTTTCATGATTATTTCTTTATGTTTTAAAGCAAAGAAATATAACATATATAAATTACAAAGTGAGCCCATATTTAAAATAAATCTATTTCAGGCAACATTATAATGTCTATATCTATAGATAGAATTGAGTTGTTTTTTCATAATTTTTTTTTCATTTCATTGCGTTAAAACGACTAGGTAACTGTTATAAAATTTATTTCATAAATCATAAGTTTTGTGTCAATAGCTACAATTTCAGTTAGCTATTTTGTGCGAGGAGGTTATGAATTCATCTGTATTTTTTAATAAATAGGTATGTTCCGCGATATCTCGGAGATTTATGAACCGTTTAAAAATTATATTTGTGTTTGAAAGAATCCAGAAGGATCCCTTATAAATTTGGTAAAGATCTGACGATGCACATAGGATATAGAGGACCTTACTGAAGTCGGTTGCTTTGCCAAATTTTAGTGGTTCAATTATACCTTAGACGAACTAAAATATGAGCCGGTTATAATCGCTAATTACCGAACATAATGCTAATATTTATAACAATATTAGCAAAGAAACGCATTACTTGATGTGGAACAAGCTGGAGGTGGCAATCCACCATGTGGAGGTAACACATTCGGTATCAATATACTGAATGATATTGAAATGATGCTATGTATGTCTTAATATAACGATTTTTTGTGAGCAAACGTACTTTCTACGCCAAATGGTGTTGACAAAAGCGAACTCGACGAGCGCAGAGAAGATGAACCCACAACAGCCAAGGAACCAGATCTCACTGGCTTTGATGTAGGACACTTTAGGCAACGTCTTCGCTTGAGAAGACGCCAACGTTATGAACGATAACATCGTGCTTGTACCTGGAATTTATAAGCATTTAATAATTAATTATATGTATGTACAACAATATCACAGATTACTAATAAGTTACTAAAGTAATATCTCCAAGATGTGGCGGTTGATTCCCGTAATTCTTTTTGTAAATGAAATGGAATACCATGAAATTGGTGTTATTGCAAGTTTAGAACAATCCCTTCAGTAATTTTTGTGTAATTATAATTAACAGCATTTTAGAAAATAATTAACAAAATATTTCGTATACAAATTAAGTATGTACATGAAACAACAAATTTATAAAACACAATTGTATAAATTTTACAAGTTTTATTTAGAAACATAATTATATTTAATCATTATAGCTTATTAAGTTATTAATTATTTGTTTTTAGATAACAATGTAATTATTGTAATTATTGGTGTAAAATCAATAAGAAATATTTTGTTAATTATTTTTTTTAATATATATTTTTTTATATTTTATATTATTTACTAAGTCACCTACATAAATTTCGTAGTAAATAATCCTAGTATCAACTTTATCACGATTTCAGGACGTAAAAGGTGAAGTGGTACCTACACAATCACATTCTCTCAGTGGTGGTCTAAGTGTTACAGGGGTCCTCCTCGCAAAACATTCATATATTCACATCAATTCGCCAAATCTGAATTCACTCTGTAGTTATTTGAATAATAAAGCCTGGAATTTATTTAAGGAAACTGATGCCGCCCGGCAAGAATTACATTATAATTATAAAACTTTCCTAGAATCCAGTTACTCGTATCCTCTTTGTAATGATGAATTTGGTGATTCGATTATGAATTTCTTCTACGTTTAAAAAAAAACTGAACATTTTTAAACGTACCCAAAGTGATCCTAGGAGCTGCAGCATCAGCTTGTAACCAGAAGGTGACCCATGACGTGGCGACTATCATCATGGATGGAATGAAATAGTCCATAAGATAATAACCCACTTCGCGGCCAAGTTTGAAGGTGAATTTAAGCGCGCTGTAATTACCGGCTGAAAATAAATAACTGAAACATCACTTATTTTACTAATTTTAGAGTTTTACATCGCCAACATAGTTAGTTTATAGCTAGGTAGGTATAAGGATGAATTCCCTAATAGATTTCACTAATCACGACGCGCCTCAATTATTTCATATTGTATGTATGGTATCGTTGGATAGCAGTCTGCCTCGATCACCGAGTATAACTCAGCGTTACTGCAAAAGTAGATAGGTAAGTACCACATCCCGCACACTTCATATATATATTGCTACTATAAGTCGTGGCGAATGTTTGGAATCACTACTCAACTTCACTCGGATTTCAGTATTCAGAGCGAAAACTGGTATGCCAAGGAAACGTCTATCGTGTTTATATTTCAAAGTTAGATGAAACCTGCTTTTCAGCCATCTGGTTCTAAATAATGTTCTGCAGTTTTTCGTAATCTTTCATTGTTATCTGTCATTTAATCATCATCAGCATAGTGTAGGACTTAAACCTTCCCAATCATGTATACTCAAAATTTGTCTTTCTAAGAAATGCTAAAGGATACCATCCCCGACTTTGATATTTAATACTATTTTCGGGGCGAGTGCTCTATTCTTTGACAGAATATATTTCAAAACGTTATAACTGTGTTGGCGTAAATTTTAAGACAATACAAACAATGAAAAAAGTGACATTACATCTACCTCCTCCCACTCTCATATTCAAAATGTCCCCTTTTACTACGGACTCGTTAGTCCAATAATCCATTAGAGAGTATTCCGTTAGGTGCAATTCCGAAGATAAACGTACTGGATCATTATCTTCCCACATAAGACGTAAGATTGAAGCGTTGTATTTCCCTGGAAAATATAGGAAGGAAAATGAAATTATTAAATAAGATATTAGGTTCTCTTTATATAATGGCTTGGGGAATACCATAGGAAAATAAGTAGGTACTTACAACTTTCAAGATTCATTGCACACTTTTGTTCATCGAATGGAAACTTTTGTAAATTCATCCAACAATAAAGAACGGCTTGCATGCGACGACTGAACAGCACCTCGCCATCTGGCGCTATAGAGATCAGGACGTCTTTGCTGTCAGTCCCCATCAAGCTTGAGGACTGCTCGTTTGACATGTACAAGTGAGGTACCCATATCCGTTGTCTCAAATCACTTTCGCCGATGATCTTTGTACGTTCCGGCGAGTACAAAGTGTAGGCTAATCGAGGATCTGTCCATCGCAATTGAAGTAAAAAGTGAAGTTTGAAATTCTGTAAAGAAATAACAAGAAATACTTTTACTTTATACAGAAATAAATCCAATGTTGACGAAGTGATATCAATTCAGCTACTCACCAAATCGTGTGCATCAGCTGGCTGTATAAAGTAGACATATGCACTCGCATGCACATATACCAAATCCCGCGTTTGGTAGGTGGGCAGTAGCAGACGATCATAGCGGCATTCGTTTGCTAATCGCGATAGGAACTCTGATTGTGTGAAGCTGTCTCCTTTCTCCAGAGATGGACAGTCCACCCCTATTATTTGTCTGTAATTAATGCAAAAGAAGCAGATCGTTGAATTAAATAGACAGATAAGCCAGATAAGCCTAATAGATAGATCGTAATCGCAACGTTAACGCAATGTTGAATCTCGCTATTCAACGAGGCAATTCCGCCAGCCTACTCGGGACCCTTCCGGCCGTGCAAGATCTGGGATATTTTTTTTATTTATACAGAGTGAAAGTTAATTCGTGTAATTCCTGTTTACTGGTGACTCCAATCCTGATTACGAACAACTTTCCCCAAGGAACTATAATCGAATTCGATCAAAAACTTTTCGATCATCTATACAAACTAAACCATTCTGAACCATCTTTAATATGGACGTCCGATAATTTTCGGCTGAAATCAGCTATGGTTCCTAGTGGAAAGTTATTCGTAATCAAGAGTGGAGTCACCAGCTGAAAATTGTTTCACTTCCATAGGTACTAAAGTTGGTTTCACAATGGTTTACTTTGTATGGGTAATTTTGATCGAACTCGACTATGGTTCCTTGGGGAAAGTTGTTCGTAATCAAGAGTGAGGTCACCAGTTAATGGAAATTATACACGAATTCAAAAACCCTGTATGTATTTTTATTAATATTATTCAATATTTTATATAGGTATAATCTTTTGTTATTACATATGGGTTTTTATTGACATAGTTTCTGTAATTTGGTATTAATTCCTAGTATTTAACAATAAGATTCCCTTCGATAATAGCGAGGAGCCCCAGTATGGACAGAGTAGTTTCCTATAACGCAGGAAATGTTCGCGATACATTAGTATCCGACAAGGAATTCATTTGAATAGCTAATTTAACCATCTGATTTGTTTGATTATGTACAAACTGTCCTGTGTGATTGTAACAAAACTAACTCCCTTAGCTGCTGATATCATATACTTATTTATACGAGTATATGTACATATAAAGATTTCCGAAATTAATGACGTATTAAGGAAAATGTAGAACACCTAAGTTTCGGATTTTGTTAGTAATAACGGCCTTTTATAAAAGGAACCTGTTTACCTCATTTGAAGTTAAATGCACAATATTAGTCATTACATTATGCTTTATCACGCTCGCATTTGTAAGAGCGTATGCGTGCTAAGCTCTCCTTTCATAAACAATATACCTACGTGTTTGTTGACAGATGTATTGTAACTGGTTAATATAGGATTCATGATGCGGCAAGGTTACAGCAGAAGAAGCTGCTAACGACACAGTGTTAATATTTGGTGTGCCTGATAACATTGTGAACCAATTCGATGCGATACCAACAAGATTTGCTCTTAGATTAACCGCTAAGCCGCTCCTACGTCTTATATTAAATAAACACATTCGTATTTTACCACCTTAAACAAACTGAACACTACTTACCTTACCTAGTTCGAAACGAGGATATTTGCTACAAAAACAGCAGCAGGACATTGTTTAACAAGTTATAAAATTTAAATAGTGGTTCGCTATTGTGTCTGAGTAGAAAGTGTGATATATGTATTGGTTAGAAATAAAATATCTTGTATGCTCTTTGAGATAATTTATAAAATAATTTTCACAGAGTAATATGATTACACCCTTAAGCCTCTCTATTTTAATTACCTGTTTTCAGTTAGATAGTGGACACCGTACGTTAACATTTATATTATCATCAGAGCTGCGCAACCGTTTTTGAGCCTTGCAGAGCTCTATGCATCAGAAAGATAATACGTTGGTAAAGAGGCAGACGAGGCTGTTATTTCTAATTAATGGTATTGTAACTTCCTTTCAATTTCTTGCCTAGTATTTTTAAAACTAAAAGAGGTTTATTACTTGTCAAACGATAAAATAAACTTGATGTTTGTGCAGAGTAGAATAGACCGTCTCGTCTCTTCCCGTGGGTGTCGGAAAAAGGTTTCAGGAAATTACACGAAATATCACCCTGTTTATACCCGAACATTACATCTACATACGACTTCTCTTAGGCTCGAACTTAAAAAACGATCTAAAGATTGTGATCGACTTAAGTTGACACTTGGAAAACTGTTATATACTATATGAAACAGTATTAGATAAATAATATTCATACTCAAGTTAGATCTCAATCTTGAGAACGGTGTATTAATACATTCTTTGGAAACCGACTGCTTTGTTACATTCTTTCGGTTTAATTGATTATCTTTAAATAACAACTTATTTCAATCGCTCAATACTCTTTAGAAGTTTTCTTAAGATTTTTACTCAGTATAGTGCGGTGAAACTTTAGGAACTTCCTAACAAAATGTAATACATACACATGTATGAGTTATGATTGTACATGAAGCATAAGTAGGTGTATAAAATTATCCAGAATAAGATTTCGTTTTAACAATTTACCAAATTGTAGCGCAATCATAAAACTAAAGTAAATAATTAATAATTCTTGTGTAGATCAAGTAACTCAATGAATTAAATCTGAATCATTTCAAATATTTGTTAGTGGTGTTAGTAGTCACAAATGGTAGATATAAGTAGGTAAATGTTGTAAAGTTGTAAAGTAAATGCATAATGTAAAAACCTAATTGACAAATCCACAAAATGTCATACAACAATATAACTAATTTTCTTTCCACTAAGCTATAGATCATGTTGCCCTCACAAAGCAGCACTTCAATTCTCTAGAGTTCAGAAAATTCTTCTTCGTTTTTTAACTATTGGCTATCGTCAGCCCATTCGTGTGACAGTTCTGCTAGTGTCGAGAGTAATCATAACTTCAGTGAGCAAATTATTCATAGTTAATCTTCAGTTATATAGATGACAGATAGCCTGGTGGAAGAATTCGGCGGCTGTGGGAATACAAAAGCTCAGACACTTATTTTATTTTATTCGGAACCAACAGCAGAAAACAAAGATGTCGCAACGGTAATACATTCTGATGGTCTTCTTGTCGGCCTCACTTTTTGGCTCTCCGTGTGTGTTATTTATTGCATAGAATACAACAAAATCCGAGTTGGATTTCTTTACCGGCTTACGAAAAGTCCTAACTCAGACATCTAAAAACTTCAAAGACATCTAAAAACTTCGTTGTCTTTGAAGAACTATTCATGGAACTTGTTTATTTCTGTGGCACTATTTAAGCACAGTTTTTTTGCGACAGAAATTATAATCATAGGTAAAGCAATCTCTGCGTATGAGAATGAGTCAAAACGTGACGCTAGAATGCTCACTTAAAATATTGAATAACTCTTAATCTATAGTGGCCCTATTTTTTCCCTTTTGGCACTATCTCAACACAGTTTTTTGACATTGTCGAAATAGCTGAATTCCACTCTGTGTATTCTAGTATCACGCGCGTATGTAAGTGACCAACTTGCGACTTGGATGTGTATATAGGTATAGGATATTGTAGTGGTTTGTATCGAAAACTAATAATGATCCACATGCTCGTTGTCAACGGAATCAGTAAATTCCACGTTAAATGTGTAGTTCATAACTTATTATATAATATTCCACCAGGGTGATCATATACAGTATTATTCTCCATTAGAATACAATGCGTCCTCAGATTATAACACGATAAGGAGCGTAGAATGGTGGAACGATGTATGTATAATGTAAGTGAGCTTGAAAAGAAAATGCAAATGGCTAATAAATAATATTAATAACTAATCAATATTTCTCAATGTTGCATTATTTATACTTCAATAAGCAAACATTTATATACAGGGTGTCAGGGAGATCGATCCAAAACTGTAAGAGAGTTGAAGTCATTTGGGACATTTTAAAACAATTTTTATATACAATTTAAGTATTTAAAAAACTATAAAAGCATTTACGCTTCTTCCTGGGGTAGTCGGATAAAAAGTATAAAACAAACGTAGTTAACCAAACCCGTAGGTACACAGAACGTTACCTTTTCTGAGATTTTACCTTCCACTAGCATGTTAATTGACTGCAATTTAATTTAATGGTAAGAATTACTCGTGGCGCAGTCGCATTTACTATTCATTCTTGATTAGCGAAGTTAAGCAATATCTGGCGCAGTCAGTTTCCGTGCTTCAGAGGGCACGTTAAATAGTCCCGGTTATTTTCACTTGAAGTGAAAGGAGGTGCTCCAAAAATGGGGACTTGTGATAATAAGTTGTGAGAGACTCCCGTATAAGAAAATTAATCAACTTAATCGTCAATATGTAGAAGTAGGCCCTAAGCGATGGTGCGATGAGCTGGATTCTTTCAGCAAGGATTGCACTGGACAGAGACATGTGGCAAAAAATAGGGGAGGCGTTTGCCCAACAGTGGGACAACACAGGCTAGTTTTTATTAAGGTAATTTGGCATAAAATATCCTTCCTAATCCGACTTCCGCACAGGGCTTTGCATCGAAAGTACATTTTATAAGTTTTTCGACTATAAGTCATAAACTTGTAAAACCTACTTACCTGTAATAGTTTTCCTTTTAAGTTCATTATATACAGGGTGATTTTTAGAAGTGGGCGTGCAAGGCTAATTCCGAAACTATGAGGAATAGCGAAAAGTACTCAAAGGAGTGTCGGGACCGATTTTGGTGAAAACTATAACAGCGTCATTGGATTTTTGAAAAATCATTATCCCTAACCAGGTATCGAACCCGATGATTTAAAAAAAAGTCTCCAAAACCAATCGTTTAGTTTTTAGGGGACACTGGACTCTAACAAAAATTATCATTTTAAAGCTTAATATTTCTTAAACAGTTCCCTAAACCGAAAAACTGTTTAAGATTTTTTTTTAATCTTATTTAAAGAGCTTAGCCATTTCAATGACTATGTCGCTCTGTACTGACTCAGTGAATATTTACACCCTGTTATTTATTTTTATTTATATACATATTTAAGATAACTTGTACTGTTTTTGAACGCCCTATCCTACGACACTCCACACAATGGGGTACAAAAATAAAAGGAAATTCATCCCCACTCCACGTGTAGGGGAAGTACCCTAAAAATATATCTTTCAAGATTTTATGCTACCACTTTGTCGGCGTCATTAATATGTATACCCATGCCAAATTACAGCTTTCTAGTACTAAGAGCCTCTGTGCTAAGCCTCGGACAGACAGACAGAATGGCGAAACTATAAGGGTTCCTTGTTGACTACGGAACCCTAAATAGAGCTGTCCCATCGAAAAGTTCAATAACCTGCTCGACCACAATGAATGGAATTGTTTGGTTCCCCGATTTCAGGAGTTGGTCCCATAGTAAATTTAATATTATGAAACACCCTCCAATTTTTTATTGCTTCGAAATGAAACACATCGTTAGTACTTGGCATGAAGTAAGATCTCATAGATCAAGTATTTTAAAATTACAAATTGGTAATTTAAAAGTGGATTTTCTAATTTGAAGAATATACATGGAACTTAATAACTACGTAATAAGATAAAATAAAATTCTAATCTATACCTATCTATTATCTATACTACTATAAATTTTACAAAATAAGAGCACTTATAAACCCATCACGACAACTGATCATAAGAGCTTGTTCCTCCTCAACACTTAGTTTAGAAGGTGGTACAGGTTCGGCCCGTGTGGGAGAGTGCCCAAGATGCTGGCCGTACATAATATAAGTACCGGCTCTTGGGGCGCCTGAGACGTCGACCAGTCTGGTCGCCAGCTCATTGTAAAAAGATAGAGCTCTGGGGCATATTATCTAATCTGTGTCCGGGGCCCCAAGGACCTAGAGTCTCAAGTCTCATTTTAAGTGGAATTAAAAGAAAAAACTACCAAGCCCTTTTCATAATATAACGGTACGGAATCTTTACGGAAATAAATGAGAATTCTGCTTGTACTTGTGCGTCTTTTTTCCCCCAGAAAATACCCTCCTATACTTGTGACTAACTATTCCTAGTAACTTCTTAATTTTCTTCATTATATTAAGTGTTTCAAATGTGCGGCAATCCGAATAATTACTGTGTCGTTAAGTCAAATTAGTTTGTGGTTTAAAACACAGTATAAGTAAAAAAAGATTACTAAATTAAGGTAGCCTAGTCAAGTGTCCGACACGCAGGAACATTTTATTGTTTCATTCTGCTTATTACCTATTCGTGTTTCCAAAATAACTTGAATAATGTTGGAGGTTATTGATCACAATCCCTATATTTGATCACCAGTGTAGGTACGTACCTACCTATTCAATTACCTTGCTGGAAATGGTATCTCGATCAATATAATGGTATAACAAAGCGGCATCAGACCTCCATGTGATCATTGTTCTTTGTTTTATAGACACATATACTCGTCATAATCTTTCATACAGCATTTTATAAACCAATCTATTTTCATTTCCTTACCTATTTGTTTGGTTTGCAAATGACATACACTTTGTTATCGCATCGGCTTACCGCGAAGATCATAAAAACGTAGACGACACGATTGTTTGGTTATAGCATAGAGTAAATAATGGTTATAGGTTTATAGTAGGATAAAGGAGCTGCTTCATAAAATGGTGCACATGAATTGAAATAAACCCAGTCAACTACAGACCTCACATCAGTATTCCGTAAAGTTATGGAACGTATATTGATCGTCCAGTTGCCAGTTTTTTTTTCTTTTTTTTTTTTGCACAACGGGTTGGTATTTGACTCAATCACACCTGATGTTAAGTGAAGATGAGGTCGAAGGTGGAAGCGTACTGACCCGGAAACCCCAACACATTTGGAGGACTGTCTATCTTATCTCTGACAACCGGAACACAACAATGCTATTAACATTGCTGCTTGGCGGCAGATTTATCTCTAAGATGGTGGTAGCTAGCCAGGCGGACATTTAAAATGCCCTACCACCAACCAAAGCGAGTACTTAAACATGTACCCCGCATAGGATCGAACCCGCGACCTCCAAGTCATCATGTTATTTACTTTGAGCCGGCGGTTATAAATTGATGATAAATTCAGCCAACCCATTAAAAAATATATATTACATTGTGTGTACCTAAAACCCTCAAAATGAAACTAATGTTTCTGAAAAAGTACCTATAATAGTCATACGATATGACGTCATTAGGACGTCTATAGTCGACGAATACAGTACCTACTGATCGTAAATTGACATCATCATTTATTCATTTTTTCAGCGGGAACCGCGTTTGCTTCGACGACTGGCTGGTGTAGTGGATAGTGACACTTGTGTCGATTCGGATGTACGCCAACTAAACTAAAACCAGTTTTAAAGTAGTACTGTCTCTTTCTCCCTGGAACAGTACGATGCGACGGGTGCCGTCTAAAACTGGTTTTAGTTTAGTTGGTGTACATCCGAATCGATACCATTGTCAGCGAAACCAACGGTTGAGGGTTCGAATCCCGCGACGGGTAAATGTTTGTGTGATGAATACGAACATTTATTCCTGAGTCATGGATGTTTATATAAATATTTATGTATGTTTATTCGTTATCTACGAGTAGTATACATAATACAAGCTTTGCTTAGTTTGGGACTAGACGATTTGCCTTTAACACCGGTGCACCTAAGGGGGTGTGTTCTCTCTGCAACTCTTTTCTTACAACATTTTCAACCATCTTTGGTATACAAATGAGAGCACGGTCACAAAGAGATATATTATGTCCACCGCGCAGTCTGGTAGAGAGAAAACTCGTATATGCAGAAGTTCCATGATTGACAGTATGAATTGGACTTTAATTCCTGTATTGTCTAAGTTCGGTGACGATAACTATCAGGTTCAATGCTTCCAAAACTCAGACGTGTCTCTTCGTTCACCAGCAAACGGAAGCCTTTCACTAAATACTTTTAATTATTTAAATATAGCAGTTTAATTGGTAGACGAGGGTGATATTTCAGTTTTCATAGAAAATTCAAATTTCTTAGAAAAAGAACGGGTTATTTGCCTATTTTGCGTTAGGTTCCTTTGGATAGGGTGCAACGTCAGATAACCTCCTCGTGTGCTTGATGGCTACAAGGGGAGGATACGTCTGGGGGGAAGAGTATAGCAATCGGGCCGGTGCGCGCTGGGCTTTACTAACTTTCCACTTAAAGGATCTAGTTGATTAGAAGAGGGCACAGTAGGCCGAGCAGAGACACGGTTTTCTCCTAGTGGGGGAGTATGGGCGGGCTTGGTGTGCACACAACATAGCCCGCATAGACGAAACGCTCAGGCGGTGGGTTGGGGGCCCACCGTCACTAACGGGCAAAAACAGAAGGTGCCTCTAACCGGGGCACCCTATATAGTAGGGTGTATAGTAGGGCGCCAAAGCGCACCTAGCGTTAGAACGGTGGCGGTAAACTCCGAATGAGATCCTGCACCGCCCCACATAGATCGTAGAGGGTTCACCGCTGAGGTTTTAGGGGTATACTGGGCACTTCCCACATAATCCCGCAGCTTCCCCCGAGGTTCTGCTTGGTATGCGTAATGCATTTTCCCAGCGACTAAAAGAAAAGTTAGCTATAGATACTACCGAGGAGCCCCAAGCTGTGGGGATGTCCTTTGGGCAGCGCAGTTTCTTTTAATGCAGGAAATGTGCCCCATAGGTACATAGCCATCCACCTAGGGATTCAATTTGTATGGCTATTTTAACCATCTGCCTACAACATCTATGTAACCACTCGTTTTTTGTGTGAACGTGCAGACGGACAAGTGTGACGTGGTGAAATTATGAGGTTTTTTAATTTATATTACTAAAAATAACTATTTTCTACCGGTAAACGAGTCAAACCGCTCAATTATTGTACCGTTACAATTGACATTGTTTACTTGTATATAATTATTAGGTGCCCACCTACCTATATTATCCGCCTAGCGTCTGTCAATGCTGCAATAAATCACCTCAGCCGCAGCCTCTGCGGATCATGGCACTACCCAAACCTTGACATAATAATTAGTGAGGAAACAACATTATCAGATAATGAGTTCCTATCAGTCTCTATTGTCTTTATTCGCACAACTTTATGAGAGATGTCACTATAAACAAATTAACATTCTTCGTCCTTCAAAACATTCACCTACATTTGTGTGCAATAAAGGGATCTTCTTCTCCTTCTACACGACTTCTACAAGCATGAAGTAGGTACCTACTTGAAACTGAAACAGTTGACGACCGTGCGTCGCATCATTATTGTGTGATTAGTTATACGGGATGTCCTGCAATGTCTCTGGTTGGGAGACTTGCGCATCAGCTTTAGGCAATGGCCGAACGGCTGAGAGGTTCTTCGCTGCTCGTTACTACGAGCGCGTGTCGCTGGGTGGATCTAGTCAGAGTGTTGAATCCGGGGTGCGAAGTACCCGACGAGCTCCTGTGATTCATCATCTCAGCCTGTAAACATCCCACCGCAGGGATATAGACCTTCCGTCCTATAATGAGCATGGGCCACATTCCACCACGCTGTCCCAACGCGGGTTGGGGACTTCACATGCCTTAGAATTTTTATTTCTCATGTCTACAGGTTTCCTCACGATGTTTTCCTTCACCATTTAAGAGCAGTCGGACAAATGCACACTCATTGGTACATGGCCAGCCTGTGAATCGAACCCGGACCTCCCAAATTGGGAGACCGCGCCTTAACCGCTGAGCCACCGCCGCTCCTGTGATTAATTAGTGTAAATACAGATACTTAAATATCATTTTTATATTATACACACTACATATATGGTGAATCCTGAGGAGAGGTCATGGGGGTAATCACCCTTCCCCTGAATCTAGGCATTTGTCATGACCTCTCAATACGTAAGAATCTGTAATATAATATTTTATTTTAAAACAATAAAATGTTATTATAAAACCATAAAATATTATTACTTTTTAATTACATTTACTATTGTTATTTTGTAGCCTCTCGAAGCTGAACCTCGAGTATATGACTCGAAGATTGGATCCGCTCTTGACATACCCAATGCAATATATTTCAATCACTGTAGTTTTTGCAATGGAAGTCAAACTAAATACATTTACAAACAATGCCGTGTTTGATAAAAAATGAATATGAATATACGAATACAACTAGAGACTAAAATACTATTTGTATCGAGCGCTGGAAGCGACTGGATTTGTAAATTAGTAAAGAGAAAAATTAGGAAAGTTCTATAGTTTCGGCTGATGATGATGATTATGAATAGAAATAGAAAAAAATAGAAATAATAATAATTGAATAACATAGAAACAACAAGAGTAGTCATCTCTATACCTACTAAATGGCGATTAGCCCGCAACTCTGGATAACAGTATAGCACGGGTGCTCAAACGGTTGACTAAAATCGATTAGTCAGTCACTAGAGCTTCTGTAAACAGTCGAACGAGTAATACCTACTACATTTACCATAAGTCCTCGTAAAGATTAACATCAACAATTCGGTAATAATCTATGCCATTAAACAAAGGTTGTTTTTTATGAGGAGTTATCACATTTCGTGTAATTTATTTTTCTAGATCTGTGTATAGAGTCATTCCTCAATTTTGAAGTAAGTCCGTTTGTATGGAAATAGATATTTTTTTGTTCTATTTATTGAACAAGAAAATGCTTAAATGAGTAAGTAAGAGTAAGTACTTACACGGTAAGTGTTATAGGGACCGAGCAAAGTATAAAATATCAGTATTTTTAAGCTCCAACAGTTCACGTTAAATGTTATATCACATTCCTCCGTGTCCTTACTTGTGTGTATAAGTCTGCCATCGTTGCACTGTTTTCGTACAATTTTAAGGAAATTCGACCAAGGCACCGCCACGCAGGCGCAGTTGTGTAGTAAAATTATGACCAAAAATTATCTATCTCTCCATTCATGGAACTAATATTTTTTGCGTACACCATCAATCAATTAATAAACCTAATCATACATTACGTAATAATATACCATTCACTGGAATGTTAATGTATCTATTGAACACTTTATTCCCTACTAACTTTCCGCCCGCGGCTTCGCCTGCGTGGAAAAACTTTATCGCGGAAATTTATTTATCCCGCATTTATTTATCCAGGGTATATTCTACCTGTATACCAAATTTCAGCCAAATCGGTCCATCCGTTTCGCCCTGATTAAGCAACAAACAAAGAAATAAACAAACAGACAAACAAACATCCAAAATTTCGCAGGTCCACATTAAACAAAGAAAACCAGGACAATATTAAAAATATTCAAATGTTGATAGCTCTTCCATTTTAAATTATTTATATGATGAAATAACACAAATATATTGTAATTAGATAAAATAAAATTCTAATCAATATATTCGTTATCAATTTTATAAAACAAGAGTAACTAAAAACCTAACTTGAACAACTAACCTAACGGCCATGTATGTTACCTCATCACAGGTGCAGGTTCGGCCCGATGTGAGAAAGTGCCCATAAGATGCTAAAGTTAAATTGATTTTAAAATGTAAAAAATCAAAAACCAATATATACTTAAGGATCTATGTAAATAATTATAAGTTTACATGCATCTTCGGCTACGACTGACAATTTAACCTTCGTCGTTCGAACGCTCTTTAACAAGTTCCAAGTTATTTATTTATTTATTACCAAAAGGAAGCATCATGTCCACTAACTCGTTTTTTATCCCGAATAATGGGCAACGTCGTGACTCTAATGTTGAATGAAATTTTCTAGGCAAACGATGGATTATCAGAAGTAACCAGGTAAATCTAATAAATAACTGAAATCTTTGCTAATTGGCGATAATATGGATTATACACATAATATATGCGACGTGTGGAGTTACAATTTATTTAGTAAAGGCCGTCACGCACGATTAGTCTTGCCATGAGTTTATTAACAAATATTTGCCTGTTATTATGATTAATTAGGCACTCTTAGGTACAATACAACTTACGTAGATATCATGTCGGACAAATTTACGTTTTTTATGTGAAATTACATTTATCGAAGTTCACCTACGTCTGTGGAATAATCAATAAGTAAACTATCACTAAAACTGTGTAACCAAACACTTTGCACTACTGCCTTGAACCTCTGACTAAGTAGTTAGTGAAAGAAAAACGGTAAAAGTAGATAAAGAAATTGATTGTGATCTAATATATACTTAAATACTTATCTATATTTGTTCAAATAAAAAAAAAAACATACAATCGACCGAATTGAGAACCTTACCAAAGGAGTTAACAAAGGAGTAAATGTACTGAATGTACCTAGTTAGGATCAAAAGTGAATCGAAATACTCTATCCTGCTTCTAACCTTCGATAGTAGATAAGTAACAAAAGAAAAAGTAAATGATAGTTATATAAAAGTTGCCGTTGTGCATAAAAAAAAACCCGTGAGAAAAGCTAAATATCTTCGAAACGGCTTAGAAAATCAACATGGCTAAGAACCTGAAAGAAAATTAAAATATAGAAAGTTCTCAAAAGACTATCACGTCATCGAAATACACGAAAAAAACTGTGTTAAAGCTTAATAAATATCCTCGAAACTACTTAACCGATTTTCATCAAACATGGCTAAGATTAACTTGTTCCATGGACCACGCTTTACTGAAATAGGTCCAGACAAAGACCGGGGAGACACACACACATAATACCCGCAGTTTTTCGTCGAGGGTCCACAAAGAAAATATCAAGTAGATTTTAGTTCTCTCCCTGGTTGTATTGCGGAGTAATTTGAGCGGTGCATTTTTTTATTATGCGCAACACCTACAAAATCCGAAATACCTAAGCAATCTACTTGTGACTGTGAGACACCTATGAGTACATTATGCGCGTTACAAGTCAACCTCAATCACAAGGTCATGAACAGAGGAAATTCGATTTGGAAGATTTGTTTCGTTTGCATTTCATGCTGGTGCATAACAATTGGCCTGAGGTGCTCCACTCTACCAAGGTCACAACCACTGTCAGGTGTCTGCTCACGCGCAGCGCAGTGATCTGCATCAGAATGGGGCTGTTTGTAGTGTATTGTGGTTTATGATGACAATTATACACACCTTCACTAATCGTGATGGATACCGGTCCAAAAATCGCATCGGTCAAGAGATAAACCAATTGCCACAGGTTTCCCTTTTTTATTTGTATGGCAACTTGTTTTTAATTCACTTAAAACGGGGCCCAATATTTTTTGTAACTTTTTATATAAAAAAAAACATTTGAAAGATGTTTCCATTTCCCTTCTTCCCTTTATTATTAGACTACCGATTGGTGTAGTGGATATAGTTACTTTCAGCGAAACCAACATTCGCGGGTTGGAATTCCGCGAGGGGTAAATGTATTGTGTGATGAATATGAACACTTATTCCCGAGACATGGATGCTCAAACTTTACTTAGTTTTGGACTTGATGATTGGTGTAAGTATCGGTAATATTTATTTATCTAGTCATCCAAACGTGACTGCACACATTCACATTTTACGTTCAATACTGACATACTGATATATACAATTTAGTTATGTATTGCTCTACATGTTCTTACTGCAAATTTCAAGCTTTTCCTTATATATATTGCATTAAACGTTTTATATTGAGCAATATGTGTACTTACCTATTACACGGTAGCAATGTCTCTAAAACTATTTGCAAACTATAAAATTAAGTATCTAATAATTGTTATCTAAACAATGGTAGGCATACGTTTAATCTTCCATTAAAGTGATAATGGGAGTAGTATAATAGGATCACGATTAGACGTCCAACCTCGCTCTAGTAACTGCATATTTATACACTATAGCTTGTTTGGGTCACTGTTATACAGGGTGTTAGGAAGGCAAAGCCTTATGGGGCTTGCTTGATACTTGAAGTCATTTAGGGCATTTTAAGCCACACTTCATTATCATTAATATCAGCCATAGAACGACTATAAGAAATTTCTGCCCTGCAGTATAATAATAATAATAAATATTTCCGGCACTGGCTTGTACTTTAACATCCAACACTCGGGAATAAATGTTCGTATTCATATAACAGACCCCCTCCATTTACCCCTGGCGGGATTCGAACCCGCATCCGTTGGGTTACTACCCACTACTCGGTTTGTATAATGTTATGCTTTTACCAAAAAAATATAATATCTCGAGTGCCGTAAGAATTTATTCTAATATAGGTTTCGTTTAACATGTTCTACTTACATGACTTCAACTCTTACCCCTTACAATATTGAATTGACCTAACACCAAGTTACGAATAGTTGGTTTGTTCATATGTATACCTACTAACAATATATTTGGGGCAGGTGGTCTATGTACATATCAATGACGTACTTTCTATCCGCATGTCTCTCCCCTCTTAATGAGTCTATTAACTCATTGGATTTAAGTATTCATTTAACTTACCTTTTCGTTTGGCGATCTATAGGTAAATAATAATAATAAATAAATAATATCTAATAAATAAATATCTTTGCACATACACACAGCGCCATCTAGTTCCATACTAAGCAACTAGGCTTGTATTATGGATACCATATGGTTGATAAACTACACAAATACATTTTTTTTTGTAAATAAATACATAAATAAATGAAAGACATCCATAACTCGGGAACACATGTCTATATTCATCATACAAACATATGCCCCTAGCGGGATTCGAACCCGCGACCTTTAGGTATAGCAGTCTGAATTTTAACCACTACACCAAACAGGTCGTCAGGTAAATATTTGGAGTAACTTCCATCGTGTTCGAAATAAGTATAAAATTATGACAGCTGTATGTAACTCTCGTTATGCCCTTTTATAAAGTTGCTCCACACATGTTACTAAGGTTACAGGCGTAGTCCTTTAATCGCTACGTTTATCATACGTAAGTAGTTGCACCAAGCACTGTATGTAATACATACCTATAATAACATTACTTGACATTAATCAGTAATTAATATCTATTAGGCTATTATCCACATCTAATAGTTACCTTTAACATAAGCAAGCGACATTTACGCTTTTATAAAGGGCGGTTCTGGGTCAAGTTTTATTTAGCAAAGTATAAATTATTAATAAACACCTAGTACTAGTACCAACAATCGACCTTAACTAGATATAAATTGTGATGCAGGTGCTCTCATTTTCTTATCATCAGCAACCACTGCTGGATACGCCATTTCACGTGGTGTGAATTGACTAGGTGCGGAAAGTTTAGGATGGAGTATGTTGGCACGCTTTTGAAAAAACCTACGTATTCATTCAATGGGTAGCTTGCTTGCTACAACAATAGTTTGAAGAGAAAAAATTTCAAAGTTGACATATTTTCCGATCTGGAAAACATATAAAAATAATTTTCCTTTTAAAATAAACTATTTACAGTTACCGGTAACGGTAGGTATTCAGTGTGTATTACCTAATGAGACTATTATCCAAATAGACCATAATCCGGTCGGTGATTTTCACTATACAATATAATATATATATTTTTCCTTCTTTTGTCGAATCACAAATTGTACGAAAAAGAATAACCCTTGAGTTTCTTGGTTATTCGTTCCTTGAGAGTCAGTTTTGTGAATGAGCAGTCATTTAAAAAAATGTAACGGATTGAAGTGATACTTTTATACTATGAAATAAAATCTTTTGACTATAAGTAGGTTTTCAAACACTATATGTAATAACTATATAACTTGGAATTAGTAATTGGTCTATTAATTCATCACCAGCTCGCACCATCCACTGCTGGATATAGACGTTCACTCATACAAAAGTACTCTGTGACGTTCACTGAAACTTTGCCTAATTTGCTACTTACTTTTAAATCTTCATCATTCATATGTTTGTGTGATGAATACGGACATGTGTACCCGAGTTATGGATGTTTTCATTTATAATAAGTATTTATTTACAAATTAACCATCTGGTATCCACAACACAAGCCTATAGTTGCTTACTGTGGAACTAGATGGCGCTGTGTGTATGTCTAAGGATATTATTATTATTCACATCCTCTGAATATTATTAAATGGGCAATGAAACAGTAAGATTATCTAGTAGAAATTAGTAAGCTGATTAGACAAAGTCGCTCAAAGTGCCTGAGTCGGCGTGACAACTAGCATCGTAATTTAGATAACATTGGTTTGTTTTACCATAAAATACACAGGTGTAAGTATACCCTATAAATGTAACTATCGTTAACGCGCCTTGAGCTGTAAAAAACAGAAAAAGGTCAGTCCACTGCTTCCTCGCTCTGTCGCACCAATTAGCTAAAACGTAATTGCTTCGTAAACAAAAAATCAATGGAAACATTGATTCACACAAACACGTGAAAGTAGGTATAAACAAATCTGCAAGGTTATTAAATAAGAGATAACAAAAAAAAACCTCTCTAATAGTTGTCGAATTTAGACACCAGACTGGCAGTTAAGTCTCCCAGTATTCGTATTAGATATTATTTATTTTCTTGCACGATCGTCAGGTGAACCAAGAAAGAAAATCACCAACCTTCGAATGGATTATTACCGAAATTTTCGGAAATGTTTCTGTCGAGAAATATTTCTTATGATAACTAGGACCTTTCTAGAAACTTATGGAGAATTTCGATTTGGAAACTTTTCGCGTGCCCATTGTGAGATGGATATAATTAGAAGTATCCACCTAAGAATGTTGATGTTAGTTTTCCGAACTACACAGGTTACCGACGCAATTTATTATAAAATAATTATTTGCTTATAAAAGCAAATAAATTTTACAGAATTGCATTTTCCGAAACACGGAACTTGCAAGTGGCGGCAAATGCGCGGTCATGGTGAATTATTGGACCGTATCACATCAAGCGAGCGAGAGACGGTCTTGCGAGTTTTTGTTTGACAAACAAAAACAATGCGAAGTCTCTTATTGAACTAACTCACCAATTTCACATTAAATTATTTTGTAAGGGATCAATGTCAATATAATTTTCCAACATAAAAAAACCCATATGCCGGACATGCTTCACTCAACTAGGTTTCCGCATCCATAAGTTAAATACCCTACCTCAGACTAACCACTTTAATTAAGGCTAATTTCGTTAATACCTTATAAGAAACTAAAGATATTAAAAATTGTATCTCAGGCGTCAGAAATTCTAGACAAAATAAAATTCTATTCTTTATCTGATATCCAGGGTAATTTGACACACCATGGGTTTTCCCTAAAAGTGTAGGAACATATCGGTGTTACTCTTCCAATTTCAAAAAAAACGTAATTACATGGTTCAAAAGTTAGCGGTGAGGGGAACCTATTTCTTGACGAGTTTAGAAGTCATATCTCGCCAAATACTTGCATTAGAAAAGTCTCTACCAATGAACTACTTTTTTATTTTATTGACCTAGGTACCTACATCAAGAAATTTTACGGAAGGAAAAGTGAAATGGATATAGGTATATAGGTAGTTTAATATTATTTTTTTTTCAAAACTATCAATGAATTAAGCTTTGTGTCATTTGACGGTCGCGTTTGTAGCCACATAATTACATCAATAAATGAATAAATTAAAAAAAAGACTGGCGAGAAAATATGAGTTTCAAATAAATTTCGCATGATAGGAACCCTACGAATCCCGCCGTTGCCTATCAATCTCCGGCCAGCGTGTGCGTCATGATGGTTTTGAAAAAGAAAAAATAAACTACCTATGCCAATACCTTCTTTTTCACTTACCTACTGCGCCGTATTTTTACGATATAAAAACTCATGCGGTTACTCTTATATCTGTTGTTTTAACCGATTTCAATCAAAAAATTACTCCGAGATTTGAAGGCTGATTCACGTGATTCTTTGTATTAGGTACTAGGTACTAGCAGAATAGCTTGACGTATTTAGATGATTGTCTACTTTTTGCACCCTAACTCGCAGGGAAACTATATAATATACAGTTTTGATTTGTATGGAAAAGTATAGAGAAGGTCGGTGTGATTACCAATAAATATAATAAATCGAAGATCATCAGGTCAAGCTAGTATACCCCAACTGTCCATCCAAACAGTAAGAACTAGAAGGGTCGCCATCGCACAAAAATGATCAGGGAGCAGCCACGTTAAAATACTAAAAAGCAAAAAATAAAAACTTTCTATCAAAAAACAACCGACTTCTTATGATGCAGGATCACCTAGGATACTCAGGAGGGGAAGTAAAGAGAAGCGGGAACGCATACAATCAGGAGCAGCGGCATTTAATACGTTGTAGTTAAGTATTTTGTTTGGATACAAGAAATATTTACCTATATTTTTCACCTAAATAAAAGCACCTTAAACTACACTGGCGGCCTGAGCATGGCCTTTTGCGTAGGTATGTATATTAATGTTTGGCTTGATACTATTGATCATTAGTTATGCACAGACTTATAATCAATAGTAGTAGACCAAACATTAATTGCTGTAGTTTTTCACCGCGAAAATAAGAAAAAAATCCTCACGGAAGAAGCCGCCGCCGCGCGTCGGTTGAATCTAGCATTTTTCGGCAGTAGCTTTATCATACTGATTGATCCATAAACCCTATTATTTATTTATAGATTTAAATTACTATTCCCCAAATGATAACATGTACCTAACTTACTTGACTAAGATTGTAGACCATCGAGAAGTACCCAGGTTTTCCCCTTTGAAAAACCGTACCTTTTTATTGCGTTACATTAGAAACTTGAATTTTTTTAAGATCTTTATCAGGGCATAGTCATTGGTAATCGATTTCAAATTCAAATTGATCACCTTAAGCACCTTCTTATAAAAAAAAGTTTATATTAAGTTATATTCGGATCCGGAACACACATCATCATATCAAAAAGGGGCCGAATAGTTTAGATTTGACGAAACAGATGAACATAGGAAATGTGTGCATAGTCTGCTAAAGTCATACTGTTACGGACAATCTCATCTGTAAAACAATTAAGTTAAGAATTTTGTATTTTATTAATAAAGAGTTTGTTTTTTGTATGTTTTACCCAATATGTGATTACTTGTATCTGGTTACCAAATTAAAAGCGGGTATTTGGCTATTTTTAATAAATAATAGTTTAAGTGGGTAATCTTTAAAAATAATTTTGTAATATACCCTCCGAATGATTGATTTATTTCTTCTCTCCTTTTATGTGTATACTCTTCTTTTCATGAGAGAATAATGACTGACTCGCTTATAACTAGTTGAGAACCTTATTTTTGTACTTAAGTAAGGCAAAATTGTGATTAAATACAGTACGAATACGACAAAGCATTCGAGTTTCTCTTGTTTCACACGTCCCTGGTAATCCTGGTTAATTGTGGTTCCGGTAAAGTGAGTGGTTCCAGCTAGTGTGTGGTTCCTGAAAAACGAAGCTGTAAAATAGTGACATCTCGGAGAAAAATAAGAATCCTTGCCCCTAAAATCCTAGGGAAGTCAAGTGCCGCCTACTAGAGGGAATTTAGATAAGGCCCTCAACGCCCTCTACAACGGGCTCTTGCCAACGCGACCCGTCTCTCTCTCCCGCTGGTGTCGCCACCAAGGGAGTTTGAGTTCAAGTCCGTTGCGCCATCTTCAGGCCTTTCTTCAAAACTGGCACGACTCTCTGCTATACATACATACCTAACCCTTCTTTGGCTTTTGCGCAGTCGGGTAAAAAAATAGCTCAACTGACTGTTGTGATCCAATCAATTAGACGTTGAAGTCTAGATAACATTAGCAGTCGAATATAATTGCATACTACAGCAAATACGATGTACCTACCTATACATTATACAAACGATTTTAGTACTTAGGTATTCCGTTTTTATGAGCGACATAATTTTCGGCGGTGTCTTAAGCTATAAAACTACAATACATAATTGGTACGAGTAACAGCTTTGAGTTTATATTATCCTTTTCATCCTAGACATAAAGCAGACTAAACAGCAGATAATTACGTGGATGATGCAGACTTGCTGATATAGGCAATCAAGAGGATCATATGTAAAGCTAATAGGTACGTCGGCAATTACGGTGCATTTAATCCGGAGGAACGCCTGAAATTGCCCATTTCTTTGATGTTTGCAGTCTTTTAATGTCAAATTCAAAAATGTTTTATTTTGTAGGTGCACAGAGTACACTTAATTGTTGAATTTTTATTTCTCAGCCGTGCCGGTTTCCTCACGATGTTTTCCTTCACCGTTTAAGTAATTAATTTTAAAAACTCATTGGTACATGGCCTGCCTGGGAATTAAACCCGCACCTTCCAAATTGGGAGACCGCATTTTAGCCACTTAGCCACCGACGCACCATTATGCTAAATTCCAAATCTTTAAGAAAGTAAAAATACTGTTGCCAGTGTGTTATAAACAGAAAAAGAAATCATATCTTTCCTATGCAAAAAAAGAAAAAAGTGAGGTGTTGACATCGATAGTTCAACCACACAAGTTATACAAAAGAACCATGATCATCATCATAATATACATATAGCTACAGGACGTCCACTGCTGAACATTGACCTCCACATAAAAATAATGTTTATATCTTAAATGTATATTGCATAATATTACATTAGGATATTATTATTATCATAAATACAAAAAATTACTATTCAATATATTATGTCCGAGTTCTCACGATATATTTTTCGTGTGAGATACATCTCGAGTGTCCGAATAATCGCCGCCCCTGACTCGAATCCTAATTTTATTTCTTTACAACCGAGTTCCTTTTACTCGATCACACAGTTATCTTGGACCTACTAATATACGAACGCTCTGAGTACTGAAACCTTGGTTCAGTACTCAGAGCGCGAACGCCAAATGAGTTTAAGTTGCACAGCGTCGGTGGCTCAGCGGTGAAGATATGGTCTCCCAATTTAGGAGGTCCGGGTTCGATTCCCAGGCTGGCCATGTACCAATGAGTTTTAAATTTAATTTAATTACTTATGTGCATTTATTCGACAGCTCTTAAATCGGTGAAAGAAAACATCGAGAGGAATCCTGCATGCCTGAGAAATAAAAATCAAAATGTGAACTCCCCAGCACGCATTGGGCCAGCGTGATAAACTGTGGCCCATACTCCTATATTTATATCCCTGCAGTGGGATGTTTACGGGCTGATGATGATGAAATTACACTTACAGTATTCAAGAAATCTATTGCAGACGTACACTAGAGTGATCTTAAAGGGGTTTCGTTTTCTTGTTCAGGTTCGGAACTCTAAAAATAATTTGAAAGTTTTTAAAATCATTTTTAAACTCTTCAATGTCGTTTGAAGATGTACCATAAGATTGACACAATTGATGAGCGAAATCTCTCGGTGTTCATTACAACAATATTTTGTAACATTTCCTTCTCAACTGAATAACACTATAGTAGGTAGACACTTATAGGTCTTTATAAGTACTATGACTATTGATGGTACTATTTTACTGTACTCGTATTGTACCTACTGCAAGTTCAGACTAATTTTGTTCGCCCGTCGTTCTCGTCATTCTTTCGAGGTCTTTGTAATTAATGTAAGAGTCAAATCATTAACGACACGACACCAATCAAAGTGATAACGTGTGGTTTCTGCTGTCTGGAATATAAAGAATACAATGTAAAAGAATCTATTTAACAAAACTCTATCGGAGTTAAGCTCGCCTTTGTGCATTTTATATACAATGCATATTTCTGTAATAATTTTGTGTACAATAAAGATATTAAGATGTTTTTGTTTTTTTTTTATTGATTGAATCGTTGACTGGTAGCAGATTGTTGCAAGACTCCTATCAATTTGCGATCATTTACCCGCCGCCGCCACTTCGCAGTGCAACGAGAGTACCTACATAATCAGATCTTGTAAAATATCTTGTAAAGCAAAAATAATTTTCAAAATTTGTTCATAATAATGATAAATCGTAAAACGCTTAACGACTGTGATAGCATCTCCATCAGTACCTCCAGTCATGTAGGTCCGTGATGTTAGAATACGCTAAGTGGAATTCAGCTATCTTACTTAATAATATCAAAATATTGTGCTGAAATAGTGGCCAAAGGAAAAAATAGTGCCAGTGTAGTTGAAGAGTCATTCAATAGGTAGGGAATTTGTTTTTGTGGGCACCCTGACTTCAAGTGTTGCAGTAATCCTCATCCCTTTATCTATGATTATAATTTAAATCGCATAAAACTGAGCATAAAGTGCCACAGACAGAGACACTTTATATATATACCATAAAGCGTCCTTCAAAAACACTGAATTATTTAGATGTCTTTGTAAAAGGAGCAGCGCAGACGACGGACTTTTTTTCCGCTGCACTTTTTTGTCCTCCGTGTGTGTTATTTCATAGAATGACATACATTCTATCCTCGTGGACAAAATTGTCAGATCTGGATTTTTTGCCCGGTGGATTAATAAGTCCGTCGTCTGCGGTGGTCCTTTTCACAAAGCATCTAACTAACTTCGTTGTTTCTGAAGAACTATTTATGGGACTTCGGTGGCACGTTTTATGTAGTTTTTTGGAATTTACAAATACAAATATATACAACAGAAAATACAGTTACAGAATTTAAATTACAATCGTATATGTAAAGCAGTCTCTGTGTATGAGAATGAAGATTCCACCAACACGTGAGGCCAGAATGCTCAATGAAAATATTGAATAACTCTTTTTCCTTTGGACACTATTTGGCAATATTTCAGCACAATTTTTTTAGCAGTCAGAGTTTCTAATCACTACACCAAACAGGTCGTATAGGTATAGTCCATCCCGTCCACACCCATAATAATACCTATAAAAATGAAATTTTTTTCTAAAACCTTTCAGATGTTGAAAGACTGCAGTTATAGGGATTATTTGCATTGTTATATTTAAAACGCCCAATTAGTTTGAAATAAAATACGATTTTTTTTTCATTTTCCACCTTCTTGTAAAGAAGGCATGAATTTTGAAAAGTATCCGCAATGTGTACATGTTATCGATAGATAGATATTGAAAGAAGACGTTATCGCAGCTAAAGGTACTAATAGTTTAGGAGTAACTAATAATCGATCAAATTAATAAGTATTGTATGTAACTAGGTAGGTGGGTCTGTAAAATGTACTTATATTTATTTATAGCGGCCTGTAATATCCCACTGCAAGGCAAAGACCACACTCTTCTCTCCCTATAACCATAGAGGAATAACACTACCCGAACTATAACTATATAAACTGTCAATTTAAAAAGCACCCCGAGAGTCTATGATAATATCCTGATAAACAAACCAAATGTATTCTTCTTCTTTTCGAGTAAAGACGTATTAAAACTAAGCTATATTACCTATCTTCAACTAATTCTATAATATCAAACATGGCTAAGAACCATCTCGCAAACACCGATCAATTTGCAAATGTGTGTTAGCGCAACAATGTGTGCGGGGGCTCACATGGGCGGGGGGGTTAAAAATATGACAAATCAACTACAAAAATGGTTTAGAGGGGGATGCTGTAGGTCAGGGGTTTCTTGCTCGCTCGTTATGCCCCAGAACTATTATCTACCACTAATAAACCACTAATTTATGTAGGTACAGTCAGTATTAAAATTAAATATACCGGCCAAAATTACGATCACGCCATGCTTATGATTATTTTCGTATTAAAATTATACTAGCTACAGGGAACGCATTGGACGTTAGTTGGTACCTATCTCTCTCCTATTTGATTTTGTAAGATTTACGGAGATAGGGTTAAATGATTTTGTGCTTGTTTACCTGAATGACATTGTATTTGTAGGGTAAAATTACTAACTAGGAAGGAATACAGCGTATGGGTACGACGTCTACATAACAATTAGGTGGTATGAATATTATGCGCATTCACGAGGGCCGTGAGCAATTGAAGCTACATATACGTATCTACAACCTATTGTTCGTCGAATTGAAATTGATGTTTGATATTTGTTGATGTCAGTGTAAAAAACCAGCGAAGTGCGAGTGCTATGGAACTCTGGCAATGAGTGTTCCGTACTACCTACTAATTGTTTTTACAAAGACATCTTCGTTTACCTATATGTAAAAAAACTATCCAAGGTAATGC
This sequence comes from Oegoconia quadripuncta, assembly GCA_949316235.1. Lineage (NCBI taxonomy): Eukaryota > Metazoa > Arthropoda > Insecta > Lepidoptera > Autostichidae > Oegoconia > Oegoconia quadripuncta. The sequence continues at coordinate 12,177,928 of OX438749.1, forward strand.
AAACTTGACAATTTCCCTTCCGTACATACATAACGTCATGATCTATATCCCAAATGAGGTGGTCAGAGATATCCCAAATATTAGTGTTCCGGTGGTTCAAACATTTTCCGGCTTGTAACAACATCCACGGTTCACTTTAGGAAATATACAGAAATGTACCTACACTTGAGATCTCACACTTACAAATCTCTAATATTTTTTGATGAAAGTCCCCATAGTCACCATTTACGACATCCACGGCAAGGACCGGTTGGTTCTATTCTTTTCACGTGCCGAAACCACAAAGCCCAGTACCTTATTTCCAATATTTATTTTCACAATTTTGTAAAGATAAACAGGGGCACAACTATGTTAAAAGGGTTAATACAAACTTTGATGTCCAAATTTTCCGAAATAAATAAACCGTTTCTATTGAAACTTTATACGTAAAAAGCGGGACACATCGACTTAAAAAGTTAGTAGATAACGCGTAAATCATTTAAATAGATCTAAAAAGATAGTGGACACTATATAATATAATATTGCATTTTTTCTGTTACTGTGGAACACTTAAAATCGATCTAATTTAGTTTCAATACTCTTTTTAAAAATGTTCTCCACTTTGCGTATAAGCTCCGTTAGAATCAGTTCATTCATTTCGAAAAATTTTAACTAGAAAGTTTCTATGGAATATATGAAAAATAAACCCTCTTAAAGTGTTTTTACCGGAAAAGTGATAAACTACCTATGATGTAATATTTTTAAAATCATGCTAATCAAATGCAATCGAAAGGATATTTATTTATTTATATTTTTTAAAACTACATCGCTTCACAAGGTGCTATGATTATACATATAAACACTAAATAGGCTAACCTAACCAACCATTCAGGACGAAAGCGACGAGTTCACTCGTGTTTTCTTGGATAGGTAGATTTATGAAAAACGCTTCGAATCATTTCATTGAACACATAAAAACAAATAAAATTACAAACGAAAGGGAACGTAGATTTTAGTTCGACGTAAGGGTCCAATGCGTAGTACCTACTAGGTAATAATTTGTACCATTTGCTCTCCCTACTCTATTTCATTCACCATTTTGAAAATCTTGCATATACACCAATTGCTATAATTAACTACACGGTATTATCTATCATATATATCATATCATAAATAAAATAATAAATAAATATTTAGGACACTTCACCAATCATCTAGTCCCAAACTAAGCAAAGCTTGTACTATGGATACTAGATAACGGATAAACATACATAAATATTTATAAAAACATCCATGACTCGGGAATAAATGTTCGTATTCTCATACAAACATTTACCCCTCGCGGGATTCGAACCCGCAATCGTTGGTTTCGCTGACATACATATACATATAAGTACGTCAATATAAGTAAATGTTAACTGAAAATAGTTTATTTTAAGAGTGGTGATAATATGCGACAGTTTTATATAGCAACGTAACAATCAAGTTAAAGAATTTTTACTATAGGTAAAGCTCTGAAATAAGAGACAATTCAGGAAGGGGCAACATTATACTCGAGGTCCAGCCTGGATAGACTCCAAAATAACAATGTGATTGAGAGTACACCCAGGGGGGTGACGGTTACACCGTGTTGCTCTCCAGTATTCAGGAAGGGGCAATAATTATTCTCGAGGTCCAGCCTGGATAGACTCCAAAATAACAATGTGATTGAGAGTACACCCAGGGGGGTGACGGTTACACCGTGTTGCTCTCCAGTAGCGAAAAAACGATATGAATTTTTCAACAGTTTTAGTAACAGTAAATTTTTTCGCGATTTCAGTTGGTCGCAAGTAAAATATTTTAATGGTTTGAAACACCCCTTTAAATATTATTACTTCGAACCAAACACATTGTACAAATTATTATTATTATATTATAGACGAGCAGCAATTACTGCTAGTATGTCTATGTCACAGTGTTGGAAGAGTTCACATTGTTTATAATATAGGGATGGATATGACCACAAAGTAGGAACAGAGTGGCTTTATGGTTTTAGACTGTGTTTACACCATAATAAGTTAGCACCCCGACTTTGAGCAGCGTCGCAGTTTGTAGGCGTAGTTAAAAATGTATTGAAAATTGGTAAACGGCTGACTACACTTAGGTGTAAACACAGCTTTATACTGCACCAGCCACTAATAATACCTGCGTAACTTAGATTAAGAGCAATACAAATATAAAACATTCCGACGAATCTACGAGTTAGGTATTAGTAAATAAAATACCCTTGTAGATTCGTCGATTTATTCAGTTTATTATAATCGGATATATACAAAATATTACGACAACAATGCACTTACCCAGTTGATTTTTGACCTCGTACATTTGTTGATATTGTTAATAATACGCAACCAGTTAGTAGAGTTCTTAGATTCATTGTGGAAGTTAAAACATTAGATCGCACTGTGCACGGTCCGTGCGCTTCGCTCGATCGATTCACTACAACTGCATCTGGAAGCTGAAGCTGCTCTCCGCGATGCCGGATAGATTTGCGCGGGCGCCGTTTATGTATTAAGGAGCTTAGGCATAAGGACAAGGTAAATTAATATTTTTTAAGCTTTATACTGATGACTCGTCGGGGGTTACGTGCGTCAAAGAACATGCGTGGTTTACTGGTTTAAACCAAAATACAATGACGTGAATATCATTACTGCAGGGCCATAGGCTTTCCCACATAATGGTACCTAATGTGTAGTGATATAAAAACTTACAGTAAAATAAAAATTCAATGGATATGTTACTCAATTTTAATTATAAAAATAAATTTTACACTTCTTTTACACCATGTGGTTGCATACACATTACAGTATAAGTAATAAAATTGAGGTCTTGTAATAAATTACTTAATCTATCAAAATGTCTTTCAGTATATGGTAATGCGCCTTCAATGAAATTTACCAAACTAGGGACCTTTAAGTTACCAGAAATTATTTCCGGTGCTAGAATATTAAATACAATTTGTGCAGCATGACAATTCTTGTTATTTGTATTCCATTCAGCAGCAAACTTCAATAATGTTTCTTTTTGTGTGTGATTGATTTCTTTAAGAGTTTCAAACAACTTTTCGTTACCTGACTTTAATACCTCGTTTACAATTTTTAAGACATGTAAAGGTCTGTCCATGCGTAATGCAAGTTTTAGTGCTTTTACTAATTTTTTGTTATGTAACAAATTTATTAATTCTTGTTCCTGCAAAATTAACTCTTCTCTTTCTTTAGCTACTCTTTCTCGCCGCTCTAGAGTTACATCTTTCAATTTTACAAGTTTTGAATCAGAGCCTCCTGTGATAACAAGAGATTCAGATACATTTATAGCCAATGACCATACCTTGCCCTCATGATTGTCTAGAGACAACTTGCATTCTGATGTTTTAATATTCCAAAGCTTCAATAGGCCATCAGCCCCACTGGAAATTATCTGTTGTCCTTTACTTAAGAATTCGACTTTTAGAACAGAACTCTCATGACCTTCAAATGTTTTCAAGCAACTTAGATCAGAAATTGACCACAATTTAATGGTAGAATCAGCTGATGATGTAATAACAACCTGGTCGACAGGAGAAAATCTGACACACCATACACCCCTCCTGTGCCCCTTTAACACTCCCAATAATGATATCTCCTTTGTCCAAAGTTTTGCAGTTTTATCCTGAGACCCAGTGGCAATCATGTTATCATTAGGTGATACTGCTACACAATTTATATCCATCTTATGAGCCAGTTCAGTGTGAATTGACTTAATTTTTTGTTCACAAGAGTCAGTATCTTTTGAAACTGACCAAACTTTCAAACAGTTATCTTGACTTACAGATGTAAAAAAATCATTAGATGTTTGAGAAGTAAACACAGAGCCTACAGAAGCTGTGTGTCTAGCTCCCACTCCTAAACATATAATTTTGTTACTTGAATCCTGAACCCAAAGTCTAACTGTATTATCTTTACCTGACGATACAAACATATCAGGTCTTGTAGGGAACTTTGCCAAAGATAGAACTATATCAGTATGGCCTTTTATTATTTCACAATTCATGTTATCAAGTGTATAATACTTCAAGTCGCGGCTATTCGTTGCTACCATAATATGGGCCTCGTCTTTACCTATGAATATTATATCCAACACTTCATCTGTAAATCCAACCATTTGCTTCATACAACAAAATTCTTCCAAATCATTTACAATAATATTATGATCAACAGTAACTACACACAGCACATTTCGAGCTTCATTAAATAATAAATGTGTTATTGCCAGGCCACCCTCTTCCACAGCTGGACATACGAGACTATTGGTTTGTTCATACATGAGGCGACTCATTTGTATATTCCAAACTTTTACAATTCCCTTTTCACCTGCACAAGCAATATAAATTCCTTCCATTTCCACTTTCTTCTTAAAATTTGGTATTTTAAATGAAGGTGGCAATAATAAAGTTGCTTCAACACTTTCATACACAGGGAGAGTACGCACAGCATTACTCTCATTCAATTTCCAAAGTATTAAAACTCTATCTCTCCCAGAGCTAATCATATGTTCTCCATCAGATGTGAATTGTAATGAAGTAACTTTGCTGAAATGTCCTGAGTATACCAAATATTCCTTGCCAGTTTTTGAATTCCATGATCTAATTTTTGTGTCATCAGCTGCTCCAAAAACTAATTGTTTTGTAGTGTCTGGGTGATACTTCAACACAGTAAATACACCCACTGCCCCTCTAAGACTGCTGGTACAAGTGTGATGAGATAAATCCCAAAGTCTTATATTACCATCTGAGCCTCCAGAAGCAATATTTGTATCCGAGATGTCAAATGATAGTTTAGCAACAGGCCCTTTATGTCCTGACCTCCACATTTTTTGTTGCTTTCCAGTTTCTCTGTCCCAAAGCTTCATCAGTCCACTTTTATGTGCAGTAATAACCATCTCATTACTATGAGACATTCGAAAAGTGTAAATTTGATCACTATCTGTTTCATCTTGAGTCTCACCGCCTATTATTAAGATGGTGGATAAAGTATTGAGATCAATTACTTTAATTACATTTTCACATTGGCAAAGTAGATATGCTCCATCAGTAGTCCATTGTATGTCACCTCCAGTGTAGAAAGCAGAAAATTCAGCTGTCTTTTCATATCTGTAACATGTGATCATGTGTTAGAATAAAATTTAAGGAGATGGAAGGAAATTTAGAAGATGTCCACTATTTAGAGGCCTTATGTGGTTTTGTATTTATGTATCAAAATGCTATGTCCATTTTACTCTATATAATCTTGTAACCTAAACTCACCTTGTGTAAACTGTAATGGGGCAATTTGTGGTGAAATGCGGTTCAAGTTGTATTTTACATACATTTTGGCAGGTGCAGGATACAACAGCACATCTGTGCCAGTCTCCAAAAATTGTTAAAGTGTATGATCATGTGGATTGGTTCAGAATATTTCTATTCAATTTCTATAGAGTATTGACCGGCAAATGTTAGGTGGGTGTGTAGTCAAAAAGATAAGGAACATAAGTCCCAGTCATCAAACGTCGAAACGCATACCCACGAGGCACAAAGTAGTGGCCAAAAATAAGCTATAAAATAATAAGTACTTACATTTCTTTTAGTAAGCTACCCATTGTACTGGCTTCAAGAATAATCTTTGTGACCTTGTGTAACGCTGTGGAGTTGCCACAGTAATGATTTTACCATTATCTTCAGTATAACCTATTCTTTAAAGACCCTGTATCGTGATCAAAATAAAACAGTCGGGATAGATTTATCATTTAGTTCAATTTGTTCTGTTCTATTCACAGGGTATCTTCTCTTTTATTAAGTACCTTTTAATCCAATGGACTCCTATTCTTTCTTTCTTTGCTATTCTTTGGATCTAGCATTCCGATCAAAGCCATGCACGACTGTTTTGGTGTTGGTTTTTTTTTTCGTTTTATTCTCTCCTCTAGAAGGCAAAGGGATCTAGCCCATAACAGCCATGTCTTATTTCTCTCATTTCTTCAGTTTATAAGTCAGTCTCAGTCAAAACAAGTCATTCGTCGTATACTTGGCGTATACAGAGTCTAATCACGGTCAAGTCATTCTTCAGTAAAGTGGTAGAATGCTTTACAAAAGATTTTGGCGGCAGTCAGAATGCACAAATTATACGACGAATTACTTGTTTTGACCGTGACTGACGCTTAAATTCAAGAAATAAGACATGGCTGTACAGGCTTAGATCCCTCTGCCATCTCCAAAAGGAGTGAATAAAACGAAAAAAAAAAAGGCTTTTTGGCGGGAACTCGGCGAGTAGCATTTTTCTTTATAATTCTTATAATTTCTGTATTCTGACTTTTGAAGCTTAATAATGGCAGAATATTGTGCAGCAAACGTTAGTGATGGTGTACAAGTGAAGGGAAGTGCAAATTAAAGTACGTAACGGAGCTTTCGGGTTCCCACAAGAAGCCGCCAAAATCTTTTGTAAAGCTTTCTGCCACTTTACTGAAAAATGACTTGACCGTGACTAGACTCTGTATACGCCAAGTATACGACGAATGACTTGTTTTGACTGAGACTGACTTACAAACTGAAGAAATAAGACGTGGCTGTTATGGGCTAGATCCCTTTGCCTTCTCCTAGAGAAAAAAAACTAAAAAAAAAAAAAACTAACCTTTTTAACCCGGTCAACCAGCCCAAAGAGTATAGTAACTATTTACCAGCCCTATGTACTTCTAGCGAATAGAAAATGTCTATATTATGTAGGAATTTAAAATTCCGTCATTCATTACTTAAGTGTTTTTGTACCACAACACATGAAGCCCAAAATTTTTCAGAGCAGTTCGAAAGAGTTTTTTCTTTACCATCCATTAAATATTTTGCCCTGTTTAATAGATTGAAAGTTTATCAAATATTTGGAACGTGTTTAGGAGTGCCTACTTGTGGGTTGCTGGAGGTCATAAATGTTATACCAGATTACAGCTCTGTATCTGCTGCTTACATTGGTAAATCGAAGTACCTATTTGGTAACTTAATGTTAAAAAATTACACTGGACGTCATTTGACTAATATGATTGTACATTCCATTTCAGGTATAACTGGTGTAGTTACGTTATCCCTCAGTACAGTACCTTTTCGAAATATTATAGGGCATTTATATATAAGCGAAGATAATAAAAAAATCAAAATATCATCACTAGATTTCTGGGGTAAGAGAGTGGACAGGATAGTGGCTACAGAAGACTGGATACCATTACTTGAAATAGAACCGAAAACCATGGATGTAATATATATATCACCTCAACTTACAGATGGTACTAAATATAAGATGTTAGTAAAATTTGGGAATATATTGAATGCAAAAAAAATAGGTCAAGTTCTAGAATAGAAAGGTTTAGGATAATACTAGCAGTTCCTAGGCATTATGTTCGTACAAAATGTTTTAGATATATAATGGAGCACTTTAGTATACTAAGTCTGATGAAAGATAAAGGAAGCATTAAAAACCTGTAATGTATTGTATTATTCTATTCCTTAAATATACAATAGTACTGAGAACCAATTCTTATAAATAGATGAAATTTTCGATTAAATATATAGAGTGAAAATCAATTGCAAGTGTTTTATAAATAGCATAAAAATTGCCAATCCAGTGTATTGCTGCCATATAAAAATGTTTTGTTTAATTTATTATTAATTAGCGATACTTATACATTATAATTATAACAATGACATCCATCATATTATTATCTGTCTGTATATACAAATTTATAAAATTACCTACTTCATAAAGTTCTATGTAATTTCTAACCCAAATAACTCGGCCAGTCAAAGGTAAGACTACAAGCAATCACATCCACATTACAATTTTACAAATCCCAAATTGATGTATTAAATTAATGCAGGTTCCAGCTTTATCACTTCCCTGTGTCCATGTACTACTACCAAGGCTCCCATGAAAAGCTTCATTCACCATTAATAACTAGCTAGGTACTTCTCAAAAACCCATTTAGTAATAGATGTGATAGATAAGCTATTTCACACAATAAAGGATAAATGCATTAATTAGTAGTTGTAAAGCTTATAAAACCCAAGTCGGGAACCTGGTGCAACATAAAAAAAACAGATATATACATAAATATAAATATTTCTCATTACTTAAAACCCTCAAATACAGAAAAATTTTCCTACTTGTCCTAACATAATATTACACTACACAATTTCATACAGAAATACTTAATATTAAAAAATTACAACTCAAGTGTTTAAGTGACATAAGAATACACGTGAAGAAAGCGGATCAACATCCTCTGGTTGACATCAATAGAAGCAACGTTTTAAGGTTTTTGCTAGTGTATACAGTAATGATTATCAATGGACTAACTAATCTGTCAACCCGTTCTCATAAAGTATTTCCATTTTTTTAAGGATCATTCTTGTATTACCTACTTTTGTTGTCTACTCATATCAACCAAGACTACAATATTTGTTACTTTTTACTTCATTTTCAAAACCATTGCAAGTGTTCTAACCATGTGTATAACTGTAAATTTTCAATTCTTTTATTGTATAAATCACTATGAATGAATTATTAATCCACCCAAGCTTGCGCAGGTTGGTCTGTAGTGAATGGACTAACGCCATTGCGTTCCATAGCATCCAAAATTTCACATACATATGTTGCAACATCAGCCCGGCTCTGTTCTATGCCTTTGATGAAAGGATGTTCCAATAATCTGTTGTATTTCGGACGCTGTGTTTCTTCTTTAATGAGGCTGTAAAAGAGATAAGAAAGAAAAAGAAGTACAACATAAACTGCATAGGGTATCTGTCAGTTGCATGCACATGAGGTGTTGTTGAATTCGTTATAATGTCACGAGTGTCATAGGCTATAAAAAAATACGATATGGTACCCATGTGCCCATGGGAGTGTTGATTCGAAATGTAGTAAAAACCCAACGTATGTAGTAAAACGGCATTTCTTATAATTGAGGACAATTCTGAAGTACTGATCCGATTTGAACAAAAGAGGTGTCATTGGATTTGTCTTGATTCATAGAGTAATTATCTTAGGCCCCAAAGTACAATAACTTCAAAGGAAAAACAAAAAAGTGCTATTCTATATTCTGAATAATAAAGAACAGTTTGCCTCGGCTGCTCGCTTGATGGCGTGGTAGGTATCCATTTTACATTACATATAAATAAATGAATGTCACGGGTTTCATTAAGCGCGGCAGTTCGTATAATTGAATAAAATACATGGGACAATAAAAAAACCTCGTCTGGAGCGTCAGTGATACCATTTAGCGTTGAATAGCAAACAAAAATTACCTGTATAATTTTTGTTTGGGCCAAAAATTTTTGCAAATAGCAACACTTGGTTTCTGAGAAACCGTTAGAGGGAGGGGGCGCGGGTAGCGGAGAATTGTGCGTCGCTTTATGCATTTTTAGTCACGATGAAGCGCTTCACGGGACAACAGCGTGCTTTTTGTGTAATACAATTTTAGAAAAATAACGATTCCACGTTACTATACGACGCCTATTTAGAATTGAATATGGATTACACCGTGTAAGTGAGTGTCCAAGTATTAGATCGACGACGATAATAAAAACAAACAGGCCGGTCTCGTTCAAGAAGAAGCGATGAGAACATTTTCTTTGAAAATAATCAAGGAAATAACGTAACTGTGAACTCAGTGGAATACGTGAAGATGTTGAGAGAGTTTTTGACATCACAGTTACATGAATTTTAAGGGTACAACAGCAGAACTTGGGTGCAACAAGATGAAGCAACATGCCATATGTCAAATGTGACTTTACCGGTGGTTAAAGAAATGTTTCCTAACAAATTGATTTCTCGCAGAGGTGATATCCCATGGGCTCCGAGAAGCCCGGACCTTACGATTTTTTCTAGTGGGGATACCTAAAAAGTCGAGTCTACCTTAATAAACCGACGACCATATCCCAATTAAAAGAACGCATCAACGAGGAGATAGCCGCGATCCCTCTCAGCATGTGTCAGCGAGTTATCCAAAGTCTGCGTAGTCGATTGCAGGAGTGCCAACGACGAGACTGGCACATCTCGATGATGTCATTTGTAAAACTGAATTTCAATAAATGATAAATGAATATGCTATTCTGAAATACACCTATCGCTTTTAGAGATGGTTTACGGACGCCTAAATTGATGTACTGTATTGCCATAGTCAAAATGAGATATTTTAACTTCAGTATAGGTTTTTTAAATATTTATTAATCGATGATTTAATGTATGGAATTCTTTACCGCGTTATTTCATTTAAGTTGGCTTTTGTTTGCCTAATAGGCTTTGGGTAATTACGTTTCTTTATCGATACTGGGAAAATGGCAACATTCTTTTAAAAAAGATCTCTTCCATCAAAATAATTCGACAACTAACTTGTTTTAAATTACAATCAAAGAATTTGTTTTATACCATTGATACTTAAGAGTTACTAAAATTAAGTCTTACCTTAAAATATTAGGTTAGGCATTATTTTTCACCACGGCCTTAAATTCAAAATAAAACATCTTAGGAAAATCTTTTGTACCCCTACAAAAGACTTATAGAAAGTTCACACTTTTTGAGCTGTAGATAACCCAATAAATCTGGAAAAACCTACTCTCTAATTTTAAACGTGATGTTCTTAGATGGCGACTAAACGCTAATAAAATGTCACGAAAACTTGACATTCCAGAGAAAACTCTCAAATGACTTTCTGGAATAGGTTTTGATCTCCAAAACCTAAATTGAATTGAACTTCAGATTTTAGAAACGTCAAAATTTTAGACATGCGACGTAGAATAGGAAATAGATTTAGAGCACTCTAAATTCAAATTTAAGGTTTAGAGGCCACTTCAGAATCGACACCATAAAAGTTTTAAATAAAATATAAGTTTAAAAAACTTAAACCCGTCTACTAAAAACATTAATAGAAAATGAAATGCGAGAACGCTCATCTTTAAATCTGTCATTACAAAAGCTGTAAACAAACATCGTAGGTCTAGCTATCTGCCGAGCCCAGAAATATAAGGTCCTGTTGTGTCAAAAACCCTATTTATCAATTCATCATCATCAGCCCATAAACATCCCACTACAAGGATATAGGTCTTCCCTCGTATAATATGAGGGAGTATAGTCCACCACGATGGCCCAATGCAGGTTGGGGACTTCACATGCCGTTCAAATTTTTATTTTTCAGGCATGCCGGTTTCCTCACGATGTTTTGCTTCACCGTTTCAGAGCAGTCGGAAATGCACATAAGAAATTAAATTTAAAAACTCATTGGTACGCTGGCCTGCCTGGGAATCGAACCCGAACCTCCTAAACTGGGAAAGCGTGTCTTAACCGCTGAGCAACTAAATAAGCCCAAACTCGTCTGAACCCCATCTATAGGAATGGGAACACTTACCAAGTATTGACGAAGTTCACGAAATTGTTGGAGAACGCGTTATTAGTGTTGGTGAGACGTGGCGGGTCACCCTGCACGACCTGCTGCAGCTGCGCGAACACTGTGTCCCAACGTGGATACGGGAAGGCGCCCGTGGCAACCTCCATCAGTGTGATGCCCAGAGACCACACGTCCGACCGCACGTCGTACCCGCGCGCACGGCCCGGATCAATCCTTTCTGGCTGAAAATTAATGTCATAAAAATTATAAACAAAACAATTATTTGGTCAATTCCATTCAGTTACAGCGACAAATTTTCTTTAAAAATAAACACTCTTATCTTCGAAATTGTACCGTTCCCTTTATGTTGCATTAAAATGAAACACGTGGCGGGCTAGCATGCCACGTGCCCACTCACTACAAAGACACAAGATAAGTTTGCGTCTCTGTTAGTCGTCTAAAGCATGTAAGTTATAGCAGGCGTCTATCTCGTGTCATAGACACACTACGGATCATGCTAGCCAGTTAGAAGGAAACTATTTTTATTTTGACGTATATTTCAACGACTTTTCTCCCACTGACCCGTTCAGACCTGTCTACCCTGTGATATGATCGGTAAATACATAGACAACCTATTTTTCCCTGGTGCTTTATACATTGTTCTCACTATTGGCATTGATTTTTTTGATAAAATGGGTGCAGAAATTAAAATAAATTATATTTAATAGGATAGCCTTCCGGTGCGTGGTCGGCACTCGAGAACCTTTCCGCCTCAAGGGCCGTCGGTCCTACGAGCAATGTGCCCCGCCCACTGCCACTTAAGTTTGGGAATTCTTCGGGCTATATCGGTCACCTTGGTTCTCCTGCGTATCTCCTCATTTCTGATTTGATGCCGCAGGGAGACTCCGGGCATAGCTTTCTCCATTGCCCTTTGGGTGACCTGGAGCCCCCCACGTGGTGGACCGACGCTTTGGTAAAGATCACGGGAACCATTGGATGCGGCCAGAGCAGGTCCGATCGTTGTGGAGATCTCTGGGAGAGGCCTTTGTCCAGTAGTGGACGTCTTTCGGCTGATATAATAATGATGAGGATAGCCTTGACCTGATTTAATTAAGCAACCCATGTGCGATTTGTTGATTTATATACAATGTTTGATAAAGCTACCTTTCATTGGGAAAGCTGACGAGTGAAGGTCGATGTTAGGCGGGATCTTAGCCGGGTATATATCGTAGACAGATGGGTTGACCTACCCTTTCGATTGAATGTCTACGGAGGGGGATCGCAATGTATGGCGGACTTTTCCGCTTTTACAGAAAATTGTACAGCCCCCAGAGCGGGCTCCTTAGGTCTTTGGAGCCCCAAAATTTAAAACAATTCCCTTCTATTTCAATATCACATGAAAGTGTTATATTCTCGGGGTTGCTAATGGGGGATTTATTTTTCAACGTCTTAAATATTATAACATTTATAATAATACAAAACAAGCACCAATATGGCAAAAAATCGGTTAAAAAATTAATAAAATATGTTGTACTTATATAAAAATAAAAAAACTTCGAAACTCATACATTACACTATAAGAATATTATAGATATCACAATTCTTATTTTTTTTAATCTAAACCTCCAAAATCTGATTTTTATTTAATCCACTTATATCAGTTATATAACTACAATATATTAGAAATACAAAAATTTTCACAAACTATATCTTAATTATTGATTTTAACGCAAAATATTAAAAAACTAAATAAAATTCTACTTAAAATTAACAAAAAAAAAATAACAAACGACTTCAGCTCCTATAAAGTAAATAATAATTTTACTGAAACGCTCGTATCGCACAATCGATGATTTTCTGTGTTCACTGTCGCAATTATTATTATTTCTAGTACCTATATGATCTTATCTTTCGAAGGCGGCGTCAATGTTGAAAGAAATCAATCTACATTAAAATCGCTCTAACATTGACGCTGACTTACAAAGATAATTTTTAAAGTCAATCTGCATTAACTTTAAACACTGAGGCCGATTTCGAAAGATATTCTTTTCATAAACTAGTCATAAAAATAATTTCTATGTAGTGGCTAAATCAGTTGTTTTTTTTATTTTGTTAAATAGTTTTTATTTTTTGCTTTTTAGGTGCTTATGTCCCTCATCATTTTTGTGATGGCGACTCTTCTAGTTCCTACAGTTTAGACGGGCAGTTGAGTTACATCAGCATGACCTCATGATCTTCAATTTGTCATATTTATTGGTAATCACACCTTCTCTGCACTTCTTCAATACAAACCCAAACTGCATATTGCATGCAAACCAAAACGAGACAATCGTCTAAATATGTCAAGCTATTCTATTTGACAACCTGTTTGGTGTCACTACACCAAACTTAGAAACTCCGGCCACTATACCAAATGGTCGCGTGGTTCGAATCCCGCTAGGGGCATATGTTTGTATGATGAATACGGACATGTGTACCTGAGTTATGGATGTTTTCATTTATAATAACTATTTATTTACAAAAAAAATGTATTTATGTAGTATATCAACCATCTGGAATCCACAACACAAGCCTATAGTTGCTTACTGTGGAACTAGATGGCGTCGTGTGTATGTCTAAGTATATTTATTCTGCTATTTATCTGAATTAAAAAAACTACTAAACGGTTTATACTGAAATAAAAATAAAAATTCTAAGGTGTGTGAAGTCCCCAACCCGCATTGGGCCAGCGTGGTGGACTATGGCCCATACTCCCTCATTATAAGAGGGAAGGCCTATATCACGCAAATCAGCCGCCAAATCATGGAATTATCGTTGAACATACATTAACAAAAAAAATAGATACAGCCAAAAATAGATACCTACAGACAAACATAGGGGGGGCCCGTATGTTTGTCTGTCCTTTTGATTTTTGAAAAAAGCTGAACAAAACCTCTCATCTAGTAATTCAATCTTATTTTGAAACAGGTTTATCACGTTAAAATTGACACTACCCACCATGTTTATTAAATATACTCACCGCCATGTATGGCCGACAGCCTGCATCACGTGTACGAGCTATTGAGTCCACTAGCTTACCAGATATGCCAAAATCACACAGTTTTATATTTCCTCTTCTGTCTAGTAAGATGTTGGATGGTTTTACGTCCCTGAGTGACATGAATTAAATATGAATATTAAACATTTTAGGCTCTTTACTTTCATCACTTACCCAGAGGTGTGACTTATCTAAGATACAAGTATCTGAAATACAGATACAAGATGCAAGATACGTATTTTCATTTTGTATCTAAAATACTTTTTAAAAAATCATTTTGTATCTTGTATTTAAATATATTTTGTTTGGTATCTTAGTATTTTATAAATACTTTTTCTGATAAAATACTTTTAGTAATATATTAGTAGAAATATATAAAATAAATGCGTAAAATTGAGCATGTCATTATTAGTCCAACATCACATTGGTAGATGGCGACTCTTTCTTTGCACTGCACTGGCCTGTATCTATACAAGATGTGGCAAATGCACAAGTCGTGCGAGCCAAACAATTAAAAAAAAAAAAATGAAATGTAATTTCATTTGAGAAGATGACCGCCTTTTTGTATATATTACATTACATTAAGTTATTTACATACGTAAATAACATTAAGTTATTTACGAATAAATCGTGTTATGTTATGTAACGTGTGTGTTATGTTATCGTGTTATGCTCGTGTTATGTCAATTAAGAAAAATAAACTTAGAATTCATTAAAATAAAATCTTGTTTTCTTACAAAAGTATTTGTATCTTAAGAAGTATTTAGAAGATACGTATTTGGTATTTAGTATTTCAGATACTATTCTCGAAAGTATTTTGTATCTGGTATCTGAAATACTTTATTTAAAAGTATCTTGCATTTTGTATTGCAGATACTTTGTACAGGGTATTTTGTACATCTCTGCACTTACCTTAAAATTCTAACACTTACCTATGAATTATTTTTAATTTTTCTTTTAAATAATTTAAAGCTTTCACTGTAGCAAGGGTTATTTTAGCCATTATGTTCTCAGGTATTCGAGTTTGCATCCTTTCACATATAAATTTGTAAAATTTGTCTAGTGAAGTATCCATTAATTCCATGCATATCCAGCAATCCCCCTAAAAAAGTGTCATTAACAACAAATTAAGTTTATATTTGTTACAATTTGCGTTTTTTTTAAATATAAATGAACAAATATGCAAATGTACAATTTAAGTACTTATAACAGAATAAACTTATTTGAAACACTTACTTCTTTGAAAAGGGCCCCATAAAACTGAACAATATAAGGACAATCATTGCTTTTCATAACAACTTCAAGGTCCATAAGAAGTTGCTTTTGTTCCTTTTCATCAACAGTGGAGCGGATTCGTTTCACAGCCATTACACGGTTTGTCCTGTTTTATATTAATATTTTGTTATATTATTTATATAAAATAAAAAGTATTAACAAAGTATGAATTAACTCACTTCCTGTGGACCATTTTATTTACAGCTCCAAATGCACCTCTCCCAATTTCCCCAAGGTCCTGTAGATCATCTGCAGTAAAATCATAAACTTCTGTGGCAGACAACTGTAACTTGCCTGAGGACTGCATGGACGGGTAAATTTTACTTCGGTCTCTGTAAATAATAACAATACAGCCTTTATTGACCTACTCTTCCTAATTTATATTTTAGTTTAAAATTCTTGATTTAATTTTGAGCAGCCTCTATAGGCAAAGGCCCCTTTCAACCTCTTCCATTCCTTTTTATGGTAAGTTTGTGTCAATCACAATGGACAATGCTTGCAACCAAAATTACTTATATCATTACTATGAAATTAATATTAAGTAATTTTGGTATAAGAGAGTTTGGCATTATCAATTTTTATAGGATGTTATCATAGTTTAACATTTATTTTTATTAATGAAGAGTTCAGCTAATTACATTCATTCTTAAATTTTAGTAGCATGGTTTCTTTGCATTTTTGGAAAAAATTAAGACATTGATGAACTATAAATTCTGTAAATATTGAATATTTAATAGAGATAAGCTGAATGTGATTTTAGCCAAAGTTCCGTTAAGAAATTTTCCAAATTGAACTTTGATTGCAAGTTGTGATATGATATTGTGAGATGTGATATTGCACACTTTCATTAAACAACTAACCGAAATGTATTTACATTGTCGCACTACAGCCTCTTGATTTGTGTACGCCCGCCCACTTTCCCATGCTACACAGTAACCATTTATTGGACTACAAAGTAAACATTAATTGTTTATTAAAAATACAATTATCTGCAGTTGCAGTATAAAACGATTTTGAAGTGCTTAGTGTTGGTTTTAGCAGTCGAAAGAAATCGAGTGTAGACCTTGACTTTCAACAATTAAAATGATATTTCTCCTCACACTTTCTTGTTCTTATTTCTATTTATTAGAAAAGAAAAAGAAAAGAAAAGAAAAACATTTATTCAGCTTACAATGGGCATGTACATAAAAATTTTTTGAGAAATTAAAACTAAAACATAATAATGCAAGCTGACATAGGTTATTATACTTAAGAATACATTACATATGGTGTTTGATGAATAAACGAAGTAGCAGATGTAGATATTTAATGTTTTGGTTGGGACTCACATGGGTTGCTAACTGAATATTTCGGTAAGATGTAAAAAATTTGGCATTATATATTCTACCAAAATTCGGAGATCTGGATTGTGAAACTAAACTTCAGCCTATCTCTAATTTTGATGTATTATGTTTTGCGTATCTACTGGTGGCATAATGTAGAAAAATTTCATTTAGTTGATCATGTAGATACGTGAGTACCGAGGCAAAAAAAAAGAGAAAATTGCACACACACTCAGGACCCCATGGAGCAATTTCATATGCCCAGTCTTTAGGTCTTCAGGTATTTTTTGTTGTGCCTTTTATTCTCAAAATTGCAAAAACAATTCAATCCTTGTTGTGGCCTCCTTGCATCTCTTTGTCCAAAAGTAAAGGCTAATAGGGTCTCTATAAAATTAGGTAAATAACTAAGTTTATCTGATGAATCACAGATAGATAACATTATAAATAAGCTACATCTATATGCCTAATTTGTAGTGATGATTCATAAGCAAGAAATCAAATGAAATTTACCTTGTGTTATCAGGCAGAACATCTCTTATAGTTCGAGATGGTATTTTAGGTTTCTGCCCTGAAGTAAATGGCATGAATGCGGCGCCATCACCTGAAGGACCTCCAATCTGAAGGTCTAGTACTTTGCGTTTCTCTAAAGCAAACAAATTCAAATCAGGTTTCGGCATATTCGGTCTGCTGGGGCCTGAAAATTATTATTACTATCACTGCTCAAGTCGTAGCAGTTCTGTTGCATGTTATTCCATCTAAAGATTGTAAGCTTTTACCTTGATTTGATGACACTTCGCCATTCTTCGACATTTTTCGTTACGGCGAATTACTTGAGAAACTGTTATCACTACTCTTTGGTGTAATTAGTAAGTTCCAAATTCTCCATCTGAATATATTGAATTATGAAATTGGTCACGTTTTCATAATAATAAGCAGTGTAAATATAATATATTCAATAAAAGCATCGTATCGTATCGACAACACACCGACGACCGATGGCGTTTTGACATTAATTTTTTTTTTGTTGATTTTTTTTTTAGTTTTATTTTCTCCTCTAGGAGAAGGCAAAGGGATCTAGCCCATAACAGCCATGTCTTATTTCTCTTATTTCTTCAGTTTGTAAGTCAGTCTCAGTCAAAACAAGTAATTCGTCGTATACTTGGCGTATACAGAGTCTAGTCACGGTCAAGTCATTCTTCAGTAAAGTGGCAGAATGCTTTACGAAAGATTTTGGCGGCTTCTTGTGGGAACCCGAAAGCTCCGTTACGCACTTTAATTTACACTTCCCTTCACTTGTACACCATCACTAACGTTTGCTGCACAATATTCTGCCATTATTAAGCTTCAAAAGTTAGAATGCACAAATTATAAGATTTGTAAAGAAAAATGCTACTTCACTCGCCGAGTTCCCGCCAAAAAGCCTTACTCCTTTTTTTTGTAATTTTAATTCACTCCTCTCGGAGAAGGCAAAGGAATCTACGTCAATACAGCTATGTAATATATCTTCAGTTTAAAAGTCAGTCTCAGTCAAATAAAACAAGTCATTCGTCGTATAGTACTTGGCGTATACAGAGTCTAGTCACGCTATGAGACCGCCTAACTCAATTCCTTTGGGAATTGCTATCGTTTATGACGTCAATGCACTATCCGTCCTTGACATATTGTAACACAATCACCATTGCTATGGCTATCGCTATAGCTTTCAGTTAGGCGGTATAGAGCCCCTGGTCAAGTCATTCTTCAGCTCACACTATTTGTTCGTCTGCGTTCTTCAGTAAAGTGGCAGAATGATTCCTAAATGCAGAAACTATTTCGGCATACATTAACCTCTGTGTCCTCTCTTTCCTTTTTTCTTTTCCGCGGGTCAAGTATCTCGGCGCGCCTGTCAAATTTTCGAAAATACCTGCGGTGTTAAAAACGTTTATAGATACTCTTCTACTGGATGTATTTGTAATCTGTGAAAAGCAATAGCTACGGGAATATATTATCTATGGATATAATGAATGAACACTACTACAGCTATAATACAAAAAATCAGAAAAATGTTACGAGTTACAATATGTAGGTATACCTATATCCACGATATAATTGGTATTTTTACGGAAAGTACAGATTTATTTCATGTTTTTCTTAAAAAAACGGGTAATTCAATAAATTGTTATGAGAATTGGAAGCTCTATGGCCAGGTTCCTAAGCCTGTTCTAATAAAAAACAGTAGTTGGAATTCTATGCCTACACTCCCACCCAAAGAGAAAAAAAATAATTTCGCAAATACAGACTAAATATCAGTGGTTGGAAACTCCCATACAACTCCAAAATGTATGGAGATTGTAATCTTTTAATACCAGCATTCTCAGTATAAACCGGAAATGCCGACGGACATACAACATTGCAGAATTTTGAATGTCTATTTAAAAATATTTCTAATTATGTACAAAAATGTCATAGTGATTTTGTTTATTGATTCAGTTTAACTTCATTTATAAAGCTATATTTAATACTGTTTCATAAATAATTGATTTTATTTGAATCTACTTGCTGGTTAATGATTCAGGTATTAAGTTTTTCTAAAGAAAGCTAAAATGTAACAACAAAAGTAGAAATAATTTAGTTTTTATATGGCAACACTCATTAAAAACGAACAAAACAATGTCGGTCATCTATTGTGCGAGATTGCAATCTACGATTTTCTGGCTTTTTGGCGGGAACTCGGCGAGTAAAGTAGCATTTTTCTTTATAATTCTTATAATTTGTGCATTCTAACTTTTGAAGCTTAATAATGGCAGAATATTGTGCAGCAAACGTTAGTGATGGTGTACAAGTGAAGGGAAGTGTAAATTAAAGTGCGTAACGGAGCTTTCGGGTTCCCACAAGAAGCCGTCAAAATCTTTTGTAAAGCATTCTGCCACTTTACTGAAGAATGACTTGACCGTGACTAGACTCTGTATACGCCAAGTATACGACGAATTACTTGTTTTGACTGAGACTGACTTACAAACTGAAGAAATAAGAGAAATAAGACATGGCTGTTATGGGCTAGATCCCTTTGCCTTCTCCTAGAGGAGAGAACGAAACGAAAAAAAAAAAAATCTACGATTTTCTTTTGTTTTATTTATTTTCTTTAATTAACGTTGAGGTCAACATTATGTTCTTCCGTTTTTATTAAATCTTCACTTATTGTGAGTGAATTACCGAGATATTGACTCCAGTGTTTTGTGTTTATCTGAGGCAGTGACTCTTGTATTTTGTGTTTTATTCTTGAGAAAGTGACTCTAAATTAGTTATTTATTTAGTATGTGTGTTTTGTTTAGTGATTTACCGAGATAGTGACTCTTAATGATTTGCGTTTTTCTGAGACAGGGACTCCTGTGTAAAATAATGCTAATTCTATTTGGTAACTGAGATAGTGACTCTAAATTTTACCTAATATAGCACGTCTTTTTTCCGTAAGAAGTTTCCTCTTGTTATAATTTGTTGAAAATGGGTAAACAAAGCTATAGAACATGTGAAATTTGTGGAATCAAGGAGCGGCATAGTGGTTCAGACTCCTTACATTTTTCGAGGTTTCCGCTGGATATAAACAGGTAAATATTATACAATATACCACTGTCCAGTCAATATTGAATTGTGAGTGTGCGAGAATCGAGAACCAGAGGGAGTTACAAGTATATTGTTACCCAAAGGACTAAAAAAAATTATTTAAAAGAATTACTATGCATGTGTAGTATATTGGACAGTAGATAGTTTGAATAACTGACATTGACCTATGCAAGGGTGAATTTGAATCGTTAATCTGGCTTTAACCCATTCTAAATTGTGTGCGCCTCATGAATACTGAAGGTTTCAGTGAGTATACAAGAGTGGATATTGATGCATGGTAACAAGTTAAAGTAAGTTTTATAATTTCAGGTGTCGAGAATGGTTACGAGTTGTTGGCAAACAAGAACTTGTTCATTTGCCAATAGAAAAACTGCATGAGATGCATAATGTATGTGGAAATCATTTTCAAAGAAAAGACTACAACAAAAAAGGAAATCGCCTCAAAAGGCATGTAATTCCAACATTGCAATTGAGTGCAGCCCCTCTAACTGATAGTCAATTGGCAGAATTTCCAATGAAGATGAAAAGAAAAGGTAATTAATATATCATTAAATAGAAAGGAATTTATTATTAATTTAAGAATAATATGGTTGTAGAACTGTTGTCTAATTAGTATGATGGCAGATTGATCTGTCATGGAACAGACTTTTTAATAATTCCACTCCTAATATCATCTACATCATCTGTCAACACTATTATGAAGATGTAAAATTTGTTTGTTTGTATGTAATTCTTGGGTCTACTGAATTACTTTTGATAACAATTGTTCTACCAAAACAAGTTTGCGATTACACATTGGTAGGTGTGTTATGCAAAATATAATTCTGAGGAATCTGTTAATTGGAATTATTTGCAGTAGTTCATATAGCAATGCCGTTAACAGAATTATTGCTTTTTTACACCAAGTTCCTTTATAAGAGGTGAAGTAACTATAGCAAAACTTAATTTTCTCCTTTAAGCCTTTAGTTTGTGGTACCTTCATACACTGATCATCAACGGAATAGTTGTTTGATCACATCTCTGACTACTTCTACTCCAAAATAAGAACTCAACCAGGTGTATTATGTTATTTTCCAGAGTCTGTACCTGTAGTGGCTTTGACTAGCAGCCAGAACGAAAATATTCAGCTTATTCAATCCCAATCTGGTAAGGCTTAACTTGATATTTCCATGCTACCTACTTTTTAAAAATCTGTAAATATACCTACGTTTATATAATATAAGAAACTGACTAACTGGATAAACTCAAACTACTTGACCAATTTTAAAGATTCTTTCACCAGTAGAATGCTACATTATCAGCGAGTAACATAATGACATGTACAATTTATACATTATGTACTAATATTTTATTTAAAAAAAAGCGTGTTACTGTTGACTTTCTTGCGGCGCCTCTTCTCAACAGGGCCACTTACTCGCGTCGAGGCGCTGCACGCTGCTGGTAGGCTACAAAAAATGTATTTGATGTGCAAAAGAATTTATAGTTAAATCCAATTGCAGATTAAATATTTTGAATTTTAATGATATGTTAAATTGCAGATCCTGTCCCTAACATGCCCTCAACAAGTCAAGAGACACATATCCTAGGGGAAATATCTCAAAATGGTGTGTAAATTTTTTTTTCAGGATATTTTAAATAAGTATAATTAATTAGGTATAAATAACATGCATCCATTGCTTAGCTTAATATGCGAAATCGTCTTTTACTCCATACAATACTATACTGCTACTTTCTATACGGCTTGAAAACACTGACAGTCAGGTGGCTACTAGTCTGACACCAATCCGCACTGGGCCCGCGTGGTGGATTATGGCCCATACACTCTCCTAGCGAGAGGAGGCTGTGCCTCAGCAGTGGGGACGCGTAAGGCTGTTGATGATGATGCTACTTTCACGGCATATTTCAGGCCATTCAAACTTACTGCTCAGAATAGCCCTTTTCTATCTGCAACTTAATTATAGTATTAATAATATATTTTCTGTGTTCACCCATACACGGCCGATTGGTGTAGTTGGTTGGCTGCCCTCGAAACGAATGTTTGCGGTTTCGAATACCGATAGGGGTAAAATTGTTTATGTGATGAAAACCAACATTTTATTTGAGTCATAGATGTTACAAATGTTTATATATGTTTATCGATTATCTTCTTCGGTATTCTTATTGTTATGGGAGGTTCGATAAGCTGATTACCATGAGGATATTGACTTTTCTTTTCACTTTACAGAGCGAACTATGACACTTGGCAATCAAGGAGACGTTAAGAAGGGAATAAAAAGAAAAACCGAGGAACCCTCAAGTTAGTTGAATAATATTACACTTAAATTATTATTTCTCACATGACAGGCATTAGAAGCGGTAATAAGATCCGTTTTTGAGTCCTTTTCCAAGCCGCTTTTTACTAATTGTACAATAATTGAACTGCCAAAACTTGGCAAAACAACTGATTTCAGTAAGATACAGTTATTTTTTTTATGTCATCATCAGATCTTCATGGTATGATTTTTGATAAGCATATTTGAAACTGGTTCCCAAATATTACAATATTGCGGCACCACTTTTTGAAGTCATATCTCACTCAAAATTAAAAAAGTCAATTGAAAACCTTAATGTACTTTTATGCAATAAAATATTATATTGCAGATATATGTACCTAGGCTTTTATAAAATAGGCATTACAAATTTCTAAAATACTTTGTGGTTATGTGTATATATTTATACGATAGGTGTCATTATTTATTTGGCTTTGCAGGTATAAATACCTTTTGTATTTAGTTTATTATGTATATGTATATTATGTATGTATTGCAGCATTATGCTGAGTCAGAGCCGTTTCAGTGCACAATAGGTATAACCGGATGGATTTACGATGATTCGCTGTCCTGTGTTTTTATGTAGATTTAGCTATGTGTGTTACTTATTATTTATAATGTTTTTCGCCTTTTTGTATTCTAGTTATATGTACTGTGCAGTGAATAAATGTTCTATCTATCTATATGGGTGTGATTATGTAATTAAAGTACTTAACCGATTATTGTTATTGGTACTTATTATTATTCTCTTTAACGCTGTAAAAATGTTTGTATGTTTATCCAATTGCGTAACTCACTGTGTCAATCACTTGATGGAAGGGGTCTCTTTTTAGAAATAAGCTGGTATCTTTGTACATCCTCTTATTGCTGTACTGGTTTTATGATGACGACCTGTTAGTCTAGTGGTTAGAGACCCTGACTGTTGAACCAGAGGTCGCGGGTTCGAATCCCGCTAGGGGCACAATGTTCATATGATGAATACGCCATTATGTACCCGAGTCATGGATGTTTATATTTATAATATGTAGGTATCAACCATTTTAGAAACTAGATGGCGCTGTGTACAGTGTTCAAGAATATTTATTTATTATTTATGATTAGTGTGTCTTAAAATATAACTGAATAAATAATTTTTAAATACCTATCTGACACCCTACTTGCATGTCCCATTTCTTTTTTAACACCAGACGCAAAGATTGTTGATATACAATTGTTGTTTTTTTTAGGTTTATCACCAAGAAAAAAGAAGTTAATGAAGGAATTGATAAAAACTAAATGCAGCTTGGCATCATTAAAGAAAAGTGCTAAACTTATAGAAAAAGTTGAGTCTCCCGTTTTAAAAGAAATTGTTACCTCAGCACTGTTGAATCAAAACCGAAAACCGAAGGGGCGGCGATGGACTACCCAAAATAAAATATCGGCGTTGGCCATTTTGAAAAGGTCTCCAAAGGCATACAGATATCTGCAGCATCTCATGCCACTGCCTAGTACAAGAACTTTAATCAATGTCTTGAAAAAAATTCCAATTGATCCAGGAATTAATAAAGCAGCTATAAAGCACTTGAATGCCATCAGCAGTAAAAAAAATGATCTCGACAAGTTCTGCACCCTTGCCTTTGACGAGATTGCGTTGAAGCAAAGGCTAATTTACGACGAAGCAGCCGATAAAGTGGAAGGCTACCAAGATTTAGGGTCAGAAGAACCAGGGTCTGGTCGCAGTTCACTACTTGCTGACCATGCCATGGTTTTTTTACTACAAGGCATCAAAGCTAAATTTAAGCAACCGATTGCATTTTATTTTGTTAAAGGCACAATGTCCTCTCAAACTTTGGCATCTAAAGTACAGGAGGTTATACAGGCTGTGGAGGAAACAGGCTTTAAAATACTGACAACAGTCTGTGACCAAGGTCCAACAAACATGGGGGCTTTGAAAATTTTGAAAAATCTTTCACCTGGTACACATGATCATGATATTTCCCATCAAAATTATTTCCATTTCAATGAGAAAAAAAGGTACATAATTTATGACGTACCTCATTTATTTAAATCTATTAGAAATAATTTCCTTAATTGTGGGGAAATTACATTAAACGGGATGACGGCCAGGTGGACACATTTTTACAAAATTGAGGAAGTTAATAGGGAAATGTTTTTATATATGTCAAAAATTACACCAACCCATGTGCAGCCCAAATACAGAGCTAAAATGCGTGTAAAATATGCAGCTCAAATGTTGAGTAATACTGTCGCAGCAGTATTAAAATTATACGCTCGTGCTGAGACAGATCCCATGCAAGCAGAGCAAATAATGCAGACAGGTACAGTTGTACAAGAACTCGACCGTCTTTTTGATTGTACAAATGGCCCATCCTGTCCAGATGATGTTAAAAAAGGACGAAGAGAAAATGTATCTCATAAAACAAACCACCTAAATGATTGGACAGATTTCCGAAAAAAGTTAGAATCTTTACGGTTTCATAAACCTAGTGGAGAAGTGGCAAAAAATGTAAAATGTGTCCAAGGCTATCTTACCACACTACGTTCATTACGTGACATATGGGATGAGGTTAATCGCCTTGGATTCAAATATTTAAATCTGAGGCAATTAAATCAGGATGCATTAGAGAATTTATTTGGCGTGATCAGACAACACAGCCCCACAAATAAAAACCCCACATGCTCATCTTTTATAGCCGCTTTGAAGTCGTCCATAATTTCGGGATTGACAGCTCCTCATAACCGGGGGTCCAATTGTGAAAAAGATTTTCAACAATTATTAACCAATTTTCATAATGTTGTATTTGAGGACCCCCAAAATAAAGAGCAGCTGTCGTCTTCAGATAATAAAGAAAATAAAATGGTAGCATGTACCGAGCAAGAACTTTTTGACCATGACATTCCAATTCTGAGCCTGCCCGAGGATGACTATGATTATTGTTTTTTTGAAACCGAAACTGATCTGGCTAGTTTGGAAAACCAATCAGTGGTTTATGTTAGTGGATACATAGCATCCAGATTGCAAAAAAATAATAAATGTACAGTTTGCCACAGATACATAAAAATTGACAATCCTGAGGATGATCAAAACGATGTTTATAATTATATTAAACTTCGAGAATGGTGGAATGACAGAACATCTTTGACATACCCAAGTGTAAACCTGTGCAGATTGGTCGAGTCAGCTGTTAAAATTTTTGAAACGGAAATAATACCATGTCTGCATTATTTGCATATTAGCAAATATGCTATAACTTTATTTATGGCCAAAATAGACACAAATTTTTTTGTTTGCAAGGAACATAAAATTAAAGTTATTAACGAAATATATGTGCGCTTAGCCCTTTTATTTATACGTCGACAATGTCAGAGAGAAAATTTGGTACATTCTGCACGTGAAGAAAGTTTGGCTGATATAAATAAAAGGGCCCAGCAAACAGGGACTGCCAAATGAAAATTAACTAGTTAATACTACTTAGGGCGACTTGCAGCGAATGTGTAATCTAGGATTAACTAAATCGTGACTTTTGTAATTTTGCTCCAAGTCGCCCTAAGTTGTCTTGCGCATATTTTATGCTCGGTTTAGGTAAATAATTATGTAAATTTGCTAAACCGAGCATAAAATATGCGCAAAACAACGTAGGGCGACTTGGAGCAAAATTACAAAAATCACGATTTAGTTAATCCTAGATTAAATATTTGCTGCAAGTCGCCGTTAATAGAAAATTAACATAAGATTTATTGATTTTTAATGGCTAGCTGTTGTCAACACAAGTAAAACAAAACAAACGTGCAAAGGGCTATTTATTATTCAGTCTGTTTAATTTTTGAAATCGTTTGTTTTTCAAATATTTTTTTATTATTTAATCATAAATTGTATTACTAACGGCTTACTTCACCACTCGCTGATACGGGATTTAATGCAATGTACTTGTATGAACCATGGCACAATAAAATACGCTGTAGTGCGCTTGGAATTCTCTTCGTCTCTGAACAGAAAATTTTGTTTTATTGTGTCATTGTATAAACAGTTGACAGTTCTTACTTACATTGTGAGAAACAGAAAATAATATAATTTAACTGTCGATAGTCTTTTCAAATTTGCTATATGGAAGATATCAGTGAGTTATGAACCAAGGTCCAAGAGAACCCTTAACAACAGGAGGACATGTACGTAAATGTTATGATTATGCCCTATTTACGTAGATCCTATTGTTATAATCAGCTACAAAACGACTTATACCTGACCAGTACAAGTTGACACACGTAGCCCGTTCGTATATGGGCGTCATGAATCTACGTCTTCCTGTAGCGGATTGTACAACAGTCGAATTTATTTTATGGCAATCTGTCGCATGGGCGATCAATTATTTCTGTCCGTGATATTCGCTGACCGGTCAATTCATATGCCATTGCGTTTTGTTTTTAGTGGCAGCCAAACTGTTACAATAAAAATTATCGGCTATACAACTGTTCTACAAACTTGATGAACAGTTGTATATTTTATATAGAGCGTCGGTGGCTCAGTGGTTGAGACGCAGACTCCCAATTCTGTAGGTCCGGGATCGATCAAAATCAAAAATCAAAATCAAAAAATGCTTTATTTTGTAGGTACACAGGGTACACTTAAAATAGTCAGATTTTACATTTTTAAAGCTACTGCTTGTTCAAAAGGCAATTTTCCCCTGAGAAGAACAAGCAAGAAACTCGAGAGGTCGCTCTTTTTAAAAAAAGGTTTTTATATTACAAAATTATTATTTTATATTATAATATTTCATTATTAATTGTGAAATAGCCTGGTTATGCGAACGGGCTGGTTATGTCCATGATTGTTTATCATCTAAATAATCTGATATTTTATAATATGCTTTCTTAATAAGTTTCTGTTTTATAGTATCTTTAAATTTATTGAAAGGAAGATTTTGTATATCAACAGGAACTTTATTGAAAAAGCGTATACATAACCCTTTGAATGAATTACTGACTTTGTGGAGGCGACTTATGTGACCTGCAAGTTTATCTTTATTTCTTTTATTGACATCATGTTTATCACTATTTTTCCTAAATGATGCTATATTTTTTTTGACATATATTAGATTTTCAAAAATGTACTGTGACGAAAAGGTTAGAATATTATACTCTTTAAATCTGTCTCTAAGTGACACTGCAGGTCTCAATTGATAAATTGCGCGAACGGCTCGTTTTTGTAAAACAAAGATTGTATTGATATCCGCGGCATTTCCCCACAGCAAGATACCGTAAGACATCAGGCTATGGAAATAACTAAAATATACTAATCTAGCAGTATTTACGTCCGATATTTGTCTAATTTTTTTGACTGCATACGCTGCAGAGCTGAGCTTCTTCGCCAATTTATGGATATAAATCCCCAGGCAAGCCATGTACCAAAGAGTTTTTAAATTTAATTACTTATGTACATTTTACCGATTGCTCGTAAACGGTGAAGGAAAACATCGTGAGAAAACCTGCATGTCTGAGAAATGACAATTTCGAAGGCATGTGAAGCCCCCAACCCGCACTGGGCCAGCGTGGCGGACTATGGCCCATTCTCCCTCACTCCCTCATTACGAGCGAGGGAAGGTCTATATCCCTGCAGTGGACTGATGATGATGATATTTTATATAGCCCCGCTCGTTTAGGTCTCATTTTATCTCTTAATTAATATAATAAACAGATAGTGTTGTGGTATGGAATTATTAAATCTGTCATCTCTTCGTTTTCAAGCGTTCACGTGCGTTGGAAGACAAAATATGCGTTTAATCATTTTTGTACAATATTTTGTTTATTTTTTACATAATCGTGTATGATAGTAGTTAGAACAAATAATTACTGTAATGGGAATGTAAATTAATAAACTATCTAACTGAATTCCATATATTTGTTTTATTTTGGTTGAAATAAAAATTTTCAAATTACCCAAGGTCCATCCCTAAGCTAGTGGCAAATTATCGATATCGATAAAACTGAAACTATTGCTCTTTTATCGATAATGTAAATCAGCAAGTGAACGTCTCTATGGTTGACAGCTGTCATATGGCAGTATGTTGGTAGCATTGTGTTTTTGGTACTAAATCCTTACCAACCCATACAAATTCTTTACTATGAAGTTGCGTCTCTTAAAACGTAGTGATTATATTCTCTTTGCTAAATATCATAGCTAACATGACATGGCGCACATTATTGGATGCGGAATTTAATAGAGAACAAGTTCAAACACAGTCCAAAGGAATTGGAACTCTATAATCATTACAATTGAGAGTTGAAAGTCGGGTGTACCGCCGACACCGATCGGTGTTCGCGAGTGTTGAAGGTATAAAAGTATTTTGGACACCGATCGGTGTTCGCGTTCGGGTTGAGACATAGTAGAAAAAAAATATATTAAAAATCTATAAGTAGAATATCTTGCTGACATTTATGTAGGAAGAGACGGTGCGGTGGGGGCAGAGGACGCTTGCCGGCGATTACTACGTGAGTGCCGGCAGAGCAGTCGGGGCTAACACTTCATGTGACTCGCGAGCACAGAACATTATTACGTGCGCCTGCAGCTCAAACACTACTTTGCCCGTCGACTTTGTACTGTTATTTATTACGTATTAGTTACATATCCGACGCGCCGCACGGTGTGCAATACCTACGTGTACAAACAATAATTATAAAAGTCATGGACATAAGCTTTACTCTTTTCCAGAAATCGCAACAGGCAGGTTAGGTACCTATAGATTTGTTTACTTCAGTTGGATATGGTGTGAAAAATTCAGTTGTCGTAGATGATATTATATATTAGTGAATCGATCGATTGGATATACCTATGTTAGCTTGGTGGGATTCCGTGGGATATTAAAATATCGATAACCCCGGAGTAAACGGATAAAGAGAATCATGATATTATGACGATGACCTGTTCGGTGTAGTGGTTAGCAACTCTGACCACTATACCAAAAGGTTGCGGGTTCGAATCTCGCTAGGGCATATGTTTGTGTGATGAATATGGACATGTGTCTCTTTTTATGGTTAACTGGATACGCATTTGACCACAATTTCACCTGATGGGAAGTGATGATGTGGCCGAAGATGAAGCACGCGATCTCAGTAGATGCCTATTCACCCTGCTCTTGAAGATCCCAAGGTTGTAGGATTCAGGAAAGACTGATGCCGGAAGGGAGTTCCATACCCTTGGCAGTTCGCATTATGAATGAAGAATGAAAAAGAAGTGTACCCGAGTTATGGATGTTTGGATCATCTGATATCCACAACACAACTGCTTTGCTTACTGTGGAATTAGATGGCGCTGTGTGTATGTCTAAGGATATTTATTTATTATTAAATTATAATCATTTATAATAAAATATAGGTAGGTATTCATGTTAATACTGATTTTTTAATTAGAAGGTATTAAAAAGTCAAGTCAGTAAGATTTGATGTAGGTATGCGAAGCTACGAACAAAAAATATATGATTTGTTAGTAGATGCGATGTCGTCATCCCTACATCTCTCACTAAACCTTCTGACTCGGCGAAGATGTTCTACTTACTTAGGGCCGCGCGCTCTAAGTAGTTAGAGCGCGCGGCCCCGAGCAAGTAGAACTTGAAGTAAGGATATTTGAATTAACAGTACCAATGCTCCCAGCAATGTATGCCGAATTAGTCTCTGCATTTAGGACGGAAGCAGTGTGGTAATGGACGTTCCAATCAACTAAATCGGAATCTAACTTTATAACTTCAATTATACACCTTCCTATTCTCCTAATTAGATTTCATAAAAATAGGATAGT
Source organism: Oegoconia quadripuncta (assembly GCA_949316235.1). Classification (NCBI taxonomy): domain Eukaryota; kingdom Metazoa; phylum Arthropoda; class Insecta; order Lepidoptera; family Autostichidae; genus Oegoconia; species Oegoconia quadripuncta. The sequence goes on from OX438749.1 coordinate 12,208,651, forward strand.
GTACAAAGCGCTTTACTTAGATTATTAACTATCACAACCTTTTTTTGTTAGGATAGTCCTGGTGGACTTGGAAGGGAAATGAACCTATATATCCAAATCTTAGTTTTCCACGTTTTTTGTTTGATGGTAAGAGCCTGTTTGTATTAGAACATAGTGATATTTGGTTCTATTCTCCTCTGCTGGGATGAGAACCCGTCTATACACCTACTCGTACGTGGAGAAAACCCAATACTTAGGCGTCGTAAAAGGTAAGTAAAAGATCGTGACCTTAGACCAGTAATGAGTAGCAGCGACCTCGGTGAACTATGGATATGTATTTGTTGGTTTGCCACTCCCAGAATTCCAGGTCGCATAGCCTGCTGGCACTGACCTTGCCGTAGTTTATTAATTTTATTGTGGTACTTAGTTCTATTCTGGGCCACCAGACTATGCCGCCATAGATTATTATTGGTCGGATTATTGCAGTATAGAGCCATAAGGCAATCCTCGGAGAGATACCCCATGTCGTGCTCAGTAGCCACCTACACTGCCAAAATGTAAGAATAACAACAATTTGTTTCACTTAACGACGACACGCACATGAATGTATAAGTGTTAGTATACACTGAGAAAATCAAAGGCAATCAAATAAGGACAAGTGTAAGGGTTTATTGATGAAGAGCATTATTATCGTTTTTGACGGTTTTACGGTTAGACTGCTTTGTTTATTATCGTTCGACTATCCTAAAAGCAGTTCCTATAGGGAAAACAAAGTGCCTTCAAATAGGTCGTTGATGAGAATGGCTATATCGTCTGTATAGCCTATACAGTGAAAATTCCCTGCTTGTTGTTGACGATATTCCAAAGTAGGTAGTGAAAGGGTGTCACAGGCCGCATTATGTCTGGTCTGAGCTAGGCTGATGCTGTCAAAGGTTCCTTCAATGTATATGAGCTGCCGTTGACATCGGATGATAGTGCATCTTCTATGCATGAGACCACATTATGCAAAGGTGACTCTGTTGATTTGTCTGAACTGTAGGCATGCTATTTGCAGTGCAGTGACTTAGTTCGCTGAGCTGTTTCTCTTATTTTTCGATCAGTGTCTCTTTAGTCCTTTTAGCAGCAGGGATGTAACGGAAGGATTTGGCCTACGTATAGTCCCTTCTGTCTGGTGTAAGTATGAAAACGACCTTTACTTGTCTCCATTGTTTGAGTGCGTAACGATTGAGTAAGTAGAATACATAATATGATACGACCACGTTACAGGAATACGTGTTTTGACGCTACGTCTTGTCAATTACATGACATATCGAGCTGAATCGACTTCGAATTAATCATACATAGGCCTCCATCCATCCGGGTTTTCCCGGATTTGACCTAGTTATAAGAGGGAGCGTCCAGAGGCCGTCCGGATGGTTATTGAAAACGTGCCTGGGTGAATTTCGGTCACAATTGGACGATAATAATAGGCAACTGGATGATTACTTACCCCACCGAGTTACAGGAAAACACCACTTTCTACGAAAAATAGGCGCATGTATGAAAAAATTTGGTTTCCCCAGTTTGGTTGGCCCAGCCTGGGGACCCCTTGTGAACAGTTAAATGGGTCACTTCTAATCATCATTTTATTCATTTGGTTACGGAACCAAACTTTTGCTAGGTTTTAGCGTCGATTCATCATATCAGCCACAGGACATCCACTACTGAACATAGACCCATTTCCAGAGCGTTGATTAGAGTTTAAAAAACCATGTGTCAAGCTCTATGTTGAAAGATTTCACAGTCCGAATAATTTTTAAGGGGTCCAATCCGAAGGCACATTTCTCCTGGTCGAGTTACAGCATAAAACTAAGTTCTCGTAGTAGAAAAATAGATAAAATATTTATTCATATGAAGTACAATAAAGCGTTTACAAAAAAACAAACAAAAGCTTCGCAATTAACCCGTCAGTTTTTGCTATCCAACCATTTCTACATTATTTAGCTAAAAATATGAATTTCCGTCTAAAGTCGAATTTTGTTTTTTTTATATATATTATAATTATATATGTATATAATTTGTTTATCCCGCGGGAAGTAATACTCACTTTATGGGGATAAAATGTCCTCTATGTCCTATTCCAGAGCATATTCTGCCTGTACACCAAATCAAAATCCGTTCAACTGTTTCGCTATGATTGAGCAACAAACAAAGTAGTCCAAATATTTTGACGACCGATTGGTGTTGGATAGTGACCCTGTCAGCGAAACCAACGGTCGCGGGTTCGAATCCCGCGACGGTTAAATATTTGTGTAATGAATATGAACATTTATTCCTGAGTCATGGATGTTTATATAAATATTTATGTATGTTTATCCGTTATCTAGTATCTATAGTACAAGCTTTGCTTAGTTTGGGACTAGATGATTGGTGTAAGTGTCCGAAATATTTATTTATTTGTTAATGTCACATGGATGTTTATAAAAATATTTATGTATGTCTATATGTCATCTGTAGCCTGGGGCTAGATAATTGCTAAGTGTTCAAAACCCATCATTATATCAGCCACAGGAAGCCCACTGTTAAACATAGGCCTCTACCATAGATGTTCTAAATCAATTCCTAAGTACTAAGCCAGTTCTGTCTGTTCGACTTTCACGCCTAAACTGTTGAACTGATTGTATAAACATTTGGCAGAGAGGTAGGTTGGACCTCGAAAAGGACGACGCATCATCTCACCCGAGCGGACAACTCTTCGCGCAGCGGCGTTGCGAGAATTTCTTTTTTTTTTTCAGGAAGCATGTGTCTCGCGTCCTTTAGTTTAAACACAAGTCATTTTGAGGGTTTCAAAAGCGTACTGCAGCCGCGGGCTGCCCTTCTTGCGTTAGACAGAGACGCCATAGTGGTAGAAAGAAGACTGCGTGTTATACGCTGGCTTTAGAAAATAAACCTAAATAGGACTATTTAGGTATTCGAACCTTCGCTTGAACCACCTTTGAGATAACACCCTTGAAATCCACTATCCACTGTCTCTTTCTTTCCTGTAGTCATCTTTGCTTAGAATCACTATGTCTGGTTCATGTCTAGCACGTATAAGGCACTGCGCGGCTGTACGTTTGTTCAGTACCTCGAGCCGGCAAAGCCTTCGGTGGTGGTTCAATCGGCTGAAATCTAGATATCCGTTTTTACCCTTCGGGGGAAAAGCGGTTCTATTTAGGTGTTCGGGCTTTCGGTAGAACCACCTTTCAGACGTATTTACCCTCTGTCGGAGCTGCCTAAGCGTACTGTTACTATTTAGAGGCAATAGGTGACATATAGAGTGTTTTATGCCAGAGATCACGTACCAACTGATTTAATCAATGATTAAATCAGGTGTGACTGAGGTCAAGACCAACCCGTTGTATATAAAAAAAAAATAGCCGCCGTGTTCACAAGATAACTAACTCTCCTTTAGAGCGATATCGTTGCTTAGTAACAAACATTTTTCGAAAGGACGATCACATAGAAAGTATATACCTACGCTAAATTAAAATTCGTAATTTCTCTTCGAACAAGGGTTTCGAACAAATGGACGAAATGAATGACAATAGTCTACATTGAAGCTGCAGATAGAAAAGATAATAACTATTTTCAGGAATTGGGGACTCAGAAATCGTGGCACAGTAACCACCACAAAGAGTTCGAATAGTCTAGAAAGTTTTAAACCGACTGCAACACCACTTATTGTAGCATACATCACAAAGCCGGAATTAGGCACAAGATCGTTGAATTCACTACGATCAGCGGAGAAGATTGACGGCGAGGAATCGTAGTGCTACAAATTATACAATGGAATTTGTGAGAGGTTCGCTGACTATGATATTTCATGCAATGGAGTCCTCAGCGATCGACCTATTCGTCTTAGAGAGATCAGCATTATATCAGACCATTGCATCAGCGAGAATGCAACGACGCGAATAGACAATTTACAGCTACTTTCTTTCTTTGTCCTCCTTCATTAATATCGCATTTTATAAAATTCGCCAGCCAAGATTTTCGGAGAGGTTGTATCTGCTTTCAAGTGCGGTGTCAATTTACCGATTAAACAAAGCATGACGTGACTAAGTGGGGTGAGTTTTCGTCCTATGTTACTAGCATCTCGTGTACTCCGTCAGCTGATTTGAAAGACCTTTTGTCCAGTTGGTAGTATAAACGAGCAACACACGGAATGTCAATAACGCAAAACCAAATAAAATTCTGACAGACCTGATCTGGCGCAAGTGGGAGATATTTGTCACCTATCTATATTATATATGTAGATTAGCACCACAAACTATTGTACCTACTACATAAATATGTTGCGCAATATTTATTTTATCTTGTAGGAAAGGAGTCTAAAAGATAATTTAGCCATAAAACCTCATGTAAAAAAATCGATACTGGTGTCGATTCGGTTGCACACGAACTAAATTAAAACCAGATTTAGACTGGTGCTGTCACGTTATATTGTTCCAGACAGAAAAAGACAGGCTTGCTTTAAAATTGGTTTTAGTTTAGTTTGCATAAGTAGGTACTACCGAATCGACACCAATGTGTAAGATAGAGTGAACTAGTATCTTGATTAAATTATTTGCCATTTCTAAATAAGTTTTACTCCTTCTTTAGTAGCATCAAGTAAAAGAGTCCATGACTTCTGGCATAGAAGAGAAACATTTTAAGACATTCGGAATAACGTGAGCCCAATCTCTCAAAAACCGACTCTGCAATCAGGGTGGCGTATATACTGAACCTTTAAACTGCAGGTTTGTCCCCGTCTTCCGAGTAGGGATACTGATCATAAATATTCTCAAGATCTGCACAATGACGTGCAATTAACTTCATTTTAGCATTTATTTGCCCGTAAGATTCGTGACATCATTTGTTAAATGTAAATTTAAATCTATTGGAAATATTAATAGGACTTATGTGCAAGTTACTACTGCTCCGGAAAGGAAAGGACATCTAAAAGAATAGGATTTCACCATTAGAGGCACAGTCACACCTGACTGTCGTTGCGACATAGTTTGTTGGATCAGAACTCTGTTCCGAGAAGGTACATTTAAATATCTTATAGAAACTACAAATTAGGCGGCCTTATCGCTAATAGCGATCTCTTCCACGGAAACCTATAATTACGGAATACAATACGAGTAATTAAATGGGTTAGCACAAAAAGTGTCTGAAGACATGGAACATTCTTTTATAGAATGTCGGGTTTAACCAGGAGGCCCCGCTTAATTATATAACCGATCGTTGAGATTATTTACCCATTGCTTCACTAATTTCTTTGGTCTAGTACAGTTAGTTGTCCAGAACTATTCGAGACACCAAACACACGAGTGAATTATAGAATCTAGCCTTTCTATACCAAGATACACGGGTATTTAATTTCTATAAAATAAGGAACCTATTGCCATTAAATAGTCACAGTACGCTTAAGCAGCCCTGGCAAAGGTTCAAGCGTTAGCTCGAACACCTAAATAGAAACGTTTTTCCCCCAAAGTGTAAAAAACGGGTATTTAGGTTTCAGCCGAAGCTTGAACCACCACCGAAGGCCTTGCCGGCTCGAGGTACTGCTCGAACGTACATACAGCCGCGTAGTGCCTTATACGCACTAGACAGAGATAGTCATAGTGGTACAAAGATCCAGTGGATATCGAATTTCAAGGTGGTTATCTCAAAGGTGGTTTAAGCTTCGGCTGAAACCTAAATATCCGTTTTTTACCCTTGGGAGGAAAAAGGGTTCTATTATCATCATGACTAAGTACTTACATTTTTTGGGGGTACATCATATAATAATTGTAATAGATGCATACCAACAAAATAATGTAGGTATACATTAAAATAATCTTTTATTCTATAATTAGAATTATAAAAATAAACAATATGATAAAGTCCCTACTCTAAAATTTTATGCTATATTTATGTTCAACAGATGTGTTATTGTACATCTTTCTTATGTTTTTTATTATGCCTTTGACTTGTTTCGGAGCGTTTCATAACAGCATCTAAGACTTTACCTTGACTCTTTGATTTGCTTTTCTCAACCACACTAACCTGACTGTCATTATCTTGTACATGGTTTGATTTCCCATTCACTATATGTGTATGATTATTTACTTGTGGACTATTTTTCAATTGCTGTTTATCTGTTAATCTGGAATTGTTTGGCGACGTAATTTTTGAAGATGTATGTGGTAAACCATCTCCTATCTGCTTTTGAATGTATGGTTTTGTTTTATCGAAGTTTACATATGTCACATTCATAGGTTGAGTTTTTGGTTCATCAACTTCGTCATCACCATCAGGACCAAGTTTCAGCCATCTAAAACAAAGAGATTACATTCAAACAAAAGGTAACAGACATACTCATTTCATTATCTTACATCTCTTGCATCAAACTAGACACATCAGTGCAATAGGTGCAAAATTGGTAATGATGTTACTGTTATTATTTCACAATTGGATTACCTCTATATGAGTCTGTAATTAAATGTACAGAGAAGGTAATTCACTTATGTGTATCGATAATGTGTTCCAAACATTAAAAGTTTCAAGCTTGAAACAACATCTACAGTTCACAAATATGTATACAGAAATTCACTGATAAGGGGTGAATTCATCACCGTCTACAATGATTTTTGGTGTTAACTCCCATAGTCACCTTTTATATGGGTGGGTTCTATTCTTTTCAAATGCTGAAAAACCCAGACAGTTTCATTAAAGTTAATTGTACTATGCCATATGAGAATTTAGTTTGTGTATAAGAATTAGATATCCTCCTCCATTTAATTGCATGCATGGAGCATGGGGATTGCATGTTCCCATCACACAGAACAAGTAGTAGATTGCAATCTCTTTGAGGTATGTCAGATCAGCATGAGCAGGTGAGTGGCTATTCTGCGCAGTAGTATTATTATGTATAAATAATGGTAAAACAATAAATATAAAATGATTTGATTTCACCTTTCATCTAGTTCTCCTCTAATATAAGGAAGAGCTCCAAAGAGGTCTAATACAACTATTTGAAACACTACTTCTTGACCTTCTTGGATACTTGCGCCTATCCATTTATTACCAGGTTCTTCTGTCGGACGAGGAATAACAACATTGAACACTCTGAAACAAGTTTAACAAGTTCCAGTTAGTAATTTACTTATATGTTATTTATTATACTTATTACTTATTCTAAGCATTACATTGTAGTATTGTGCTTTGTAAAATGTATATTGTCCTTTTGTGCAATAAAGTGTGTTCGTATTGTATTGTACATTTTTACAAAGCAAGCTGTTACAAGTGCTTACCTGTGCACAAGGATTCCCAAATGTGTATTACTTTTTTTATTAACCAGCCCTTTCAAAGTAGCACCAATAAATGGTTGAAATATGAAATAATCAGCTTGTACTTGAAAAAATATGTCTGCATTATCATTCCTTATTACACCAATATTTTGAAGGACACGAAGATTTTTGTAACTTAGGAGGATTCCATTAAATCTGTAAAAGTATATAATTAACTAAGAATATGGTAGCACAGAGGATCACTGTAGGTTGATGCTGAAAAGGTGGAAAATTTTTAAAGAAGTGCCTCTGGAGAATCTTTTCATTTGTATGGAAATTTTTAATCGTTTTTTTTTCCTTTTATGCATAACGTGTTAGCACTTGACTTCAATAACACCTGATGTTAAGTGAAGGTGGGGCCAAAGGTGGAGGCTTACTGACCCAGAAGACCTCTTATTTGGGGAACTGGCTATCTTATCTCTAAGACTCATATAACATTGCTGTTTGGCAGGAGATTTAGATAAGATGGTGGTACCATACAGAGTACTGAACATGTACCCCTCTGGGGATCGAAAATGCATACTCCATATGTTGTTTACGTGGCCATAATTATCACTACGATAGTAGATTAAACTGGCATACTTACAAGAAAACAAAGAAACATACAATAAGCCAATAATAAACAAATCATAATCAAAGACATAAAAACCAACAAGTACCGTACAACTATAACAAATACAAAACAGAGATTTAAATATTTTAAGAAAATGATATTTCCATCATTTTTTAATACTATTAATGCATCAAAAATCATTTTCTTAAACCATTTAAGTTTCATTCTCCATTCATTAATGTGCAACAGACATGCAATATGGTCATAGCTCAGTGTATACAGTGAGAAGCTGCTGGGTCAAAATTACATTGGGTATTATGCTCACACATATGACATGGTACCTGATGTCTTGAGCTTAAGTACCTGCCAGTGCACATGTTAAAAAATCGTTGTCGACAAGTGGCTTATATAAAACTTTTCGTTTATAATAAATGTATAATGTATGGTAATATAGTTATCTAAGGGGAATTGCCTTGGTACCAAGGAAATAAAACAAATTCGGATATTGACGGTTTCTTTATATTGAAGGATGACGATTTCAAGTGATCCTTTTATAGTATCCTATGAAATAAATAAGGTTCCAATTTTGAAGCTATTCTATGGCAATTACTTACTCTTTATCAAACTTGCCAATTTTGTAATCCAATAGGTTTTTTAATGATTCCTTGAGGTTCCCTAAGCACCATGGTTGCAATGCCAAATTTTGAGTCACTCTCTTTTCAACAACACATGAGTTTTTGTCGTTAGCTAATTTCCTTAATTCTTTAAGGTCAAATTTTATAATAGTTGACATTTTTATATTTGCATCTAGAAATTTTATCACAACTGAACTAGTATTTACTATTTACCCAAATTTCAATTTTATCGAATCGAAAATGTCATTTTGACATTTTAATTCTTTTGTTTATAAATAAATACGTCAATCGATGAGTGGAAACACTAGGTGGCTGAAGAGGCTCGTTCATACTGGTCGACATGTATTGTTTTGTCCCCACTATTTACTTTTTCCATAAAGATTGGTAGGTACTCTATGCAGACCTTTACACTTTCCTTCACTTGTACACCTTCACTGACTTTTGCCGTACCATATTTTTCAGTCACTAACGAAGCCTTCGGGTTATCATAAGAAGACTCCATTCCAAGTATTCTGTCAACTGCGGGCTTAGAAAGAAGACTAGGCTGTATGCACTAGAATCCTTTGCGTCCCATATCAGTGTGATAAGCCGCCAAAATCTTTTGTAAAGCATTCTGCCACTTTACTGAAGAATGACTTGACCGTGACTAGACGCTGTATACGCCAATTATACGACGAATTACTTGTTTTGACTGAGACTGACTTACAAACTGAAGAAATAAGATAAATAAGACATGGCTGTTATGGGCTAGATCCCTTTGCCTTCTCCTAGAGGAGAAAATAAAACGGCTTTTTGGCGGGAACTCGGCGAGTGAAGTAGCATTTTTCTTTATAATTCTTATAATTTGTACATTCTAACTTTTGAAGCTAGAATATTGTGCAGCAAACGTTAGTGATGGTGTACAAGTGAAGGGAAGTGTAAATTAAAGTGCGTAACGGAGCTTTCGGGTTCCCACAAGAAGCCGCCAAAATCTTTTGTAAAGCATTCTGCCACTTTACTGAAGAATGACTTGACCGTGACTAGACTCTGTATACGCCAAGTATACGACGAATTACTTGTTTTGACTGAGACTGACTTACAAACTGAAGAAATAAGAGAAATAAGACATGGCTGTTTGGGCTAGATCCCTTTGCCTTCTCCTAAAGGAGAGAATGAAACCAAAAAAAAAAGAAAGAAAATAAAACTAAAAAAAAGAACTAAAAAAAAGGCTTTTTGGCGGGAACTCGGCGAGTGAAGTAGTATTTTTCTTTATAAGTCTTATAATTTGTGCATTCTAACTTTTGAAGCTTAATAATGGCAGAGTATTGTGCAGCAAACGTTAGTGATGGTGTACAAGTGAAGGGAAGTGTAAATTAAAGTGCGTAACGGAGCTTTCGGGTTCCCACAAGAAGCCGCCAAAATCTTTTGTAAAGCATTCTGCCACTTTACTGAAAAATGACTTGACCGTGACTAGACTCTGTATACGCCAAGTATACGACGAATGACTTGTTTTGACTGAGACTGACTTACAAACTGAAGAAATAAGAGAAATAAGACGTGGCTGTTATGGGCTAGATCCCTTTGCCTTCTCCTAAAGGAGAGAATGAAACCAAAAAAAAAAAAAAGGGCTTTTTGGCGGGAACTCGGCGAGTGAAGTAGCATTTTTCTTTATAGTTCTTATAATTTGTGCATTCTGACTTTTGAAGCTTAATAATGGCAGTCTATTGTGCAGCAAACGTTAGTGATGGTGTACAAGTGAAGGGAAGTGTAAATTAAAGTGCGTAACGGAGCTTTCGGGTTCCCACAAGAAGCCGCCAAAATCTTTTGTAAAGCATTCTGCCACTTTACTGAAGAATGACTTGACCGTGACTAGACTATGTATACGCCAAGTATACGACGAATGACTTGTTTTGACTGAGACTGACTTACAAAATGAAGAAATAAGATAAATAAGACATGGCTGTTATGGGCTAGATCCCTTTGCCTTCTCCTAGAGGAGAAAATAAAACTAAAAAAAAAAAAAAAAAAAAAAAAAAAAGAACTAAAAAAAAAAGGTACCTACTTGTGGACTTGACACTTCGCGACAAGGAATATTATTACTCCTCTTCGCGACTTCGAAGAAATTGTCTTGTGAGATGTCGGTCGCCTGTTGCCTTACCTTTAAAGCTTAAACCTTAATAATAATATGTTTAACGTTAGCCAGAAATTCACAATGATTAATAAACGTCTAATTAGTTTACATGTCTGGGCTCCATCTAGGTCTGTAGCATTTATTTTATAATTTTAACCTCAAATGTGTGGAGATGAGTCGGTTTATAAAAATAGGTAAACCGTGGATTATAACATCGAGTTACTTCGATGGCATGGTGTTCCACCCAATCATTCTGTCTATGCACCGCAACGATCCTCTACCGCGGACGCGGTGTACACCGAAATTCGTCAATGCAATAAATCTGTCGGGCAGTATCGCTTCGCTAAAGTGCGCAAACAAAAACATTAGAAAATTTTCATTCAAGGAAGGGTCAAGATGTAGTAAACGGGACACTGCTGTTTGGGCGAGGATCAATTCGATTTCCATCTGTATTTCTATGTTGCAATAGTTACCTATAAATGGGAGCAGCCATTTATAATAAATAAAGGACCTCTATTTATTTCCAGATGGAGTACTGTAACCCCAAGTCGAAAGTATGCAAGATCTACAAGTTTTACAGATTATTTCCAAAATCCAATCTTTAGGAAAGAAGAACAGGCAAAACTAATAGAAAGTGGGGAATTGTCGAAACTAGCTGCTGTTCCTGTTAGGCCGCCTGCAGTTTTTGAGACCTCATCTGTGTATTACGATCCACTTGTGAAGTAAGTTAGATTTTTTTACTGTCATCAATAGCATTTTATGAATTTAATAGAGTTATATTACCTTGCCTGAATACCAAAACAATGGGTCATGGTGTACCCTTCGATGTTTTTATTATAACTCTATTTGTGTATTTGTAGAAAGAACTTAAGAGAGAATAAAAGCCATACACCACAATATTTTGTACACATTTATGTCTGTCTGTGTTGCTAGAATCCTCAGTTTAAATTTTTTTTTGTGTTTTTACATTAGGACATTTAGTATGAAAATACACTCATTTTCATGCTAAATGTCCCACTGGTTGATAGAAAAAAATCAAAACAGAATACTTCCCAGTGAATATAATCATGAAGTGTGGCACGAAGGGAGGTCTTTCGGCACAAGTATCGGAATAAATCCACAAATCGCTAATTTCAAAACCCTTTAATTTTTATTTGCAATTATATTTTTTGCAATTAATATCATGAAATGAATTAATATATTTGCTTGATTTTAGGGATAACAGGAGGATACATACAAGTCCCATTCAAAATCTATTTAAAATCTAGTGTGCAAATATTTCATAAATTAGGTTAGTGCTAGGTAGTTTATACTTAAAATAATTATGTTGTCACAATATAAAACTAATTAATTGTCAATGCTGTGTCGATGCCAGAAAAGCGATGTTGTCCATTATGCCATAGATTGTATATTTAACTACATACTACATGAGTCACTTTAAAAAAGTTGTCAATGGTGATGTACAGAACTCACAGGGCACTAATTAGACAATCTGATGGTATTAACCACAAATTATGTTTGTCCTGTAATAATTCCACATGGAAAATAAATGGAATACTTAGTATAGATTCAATACTTAACAAATTAAAGGTGATTCAAGATCAAATGATGCCTGAGTGTTGTTTTGTAATAGGGCCTTATTCCTTACAACCTACTTGTCAGTGAACAAGTTACATGTAATCCTTTCATTCCCCTTTGAGTGACACCCTTTTGTATTACTTGGATATACTGTGACTAAATGCAACTATTTTTTCCTCACTGAGTACCAAAGCAGGTAACATTGCATGTTTGTATTAATTATACGGGAGCACCTATACAGGCTGGCAATGTCGTCACTATTTATGTAATTTTTCCACCTTTTCGAAATTTTTATATGAATTTTACACCTAAAGCAAGGTTGTCGTAACCACCAAAGCACCATAATTATAAAGTGTCTATAAACAAATCATGCGTAAAAAAATAAAAAACATAACTTTACAAACCTCTCAAAACTTTATAGCCAAATAACCACAAAATCGCTATGAAAGATTATTAAAATAACAATACTTTTGTTTAAGAACCTTATATTTTCTATTTTTAGTAAAGTCATCAATCATGTTATGGAAATGGGCAAAAAACAATTGGCTCGTAGTCTTGTAGAGAGGGCTTTCGAAAATATAAAAAGGCACCAAATTGAGCGATATCATCTTGCAGCTACACAAGAAGAGAAATTGAAAATAGAGCTAGATCCGAAGAAAATTTTACACAATGCTATTAGTAATGCTAAGCCTTTGCTTATGCTGTTACCAGTTAAGAGAGGTGGAATTACTTATCAGGTGTGTATTTATTTTTGTTGTGTATTATACATTGTCTATTATCATCATTAATCACACATAGTCCGTGGTCTCTGCCTAACCCTATGGGAAAGAGGCGTGACTTTATGTATGTAATCACACATGCACACTCAATAATTTAATGTATATAAATAAACCCACTAATAGTCTTAAGTCAGTCAGCCAGAACACGCCACGGATGCGAAATGGTTTTGTCGCCTGTGCAGAGCAATCTCGCATCATACGAGAGTGTACTGTCGACCGCACTTTAAACGTAACACTACAACCTTTGGACCATTATATGGGTGCGCTACGGTACGGCAGCTCAGCTTATACAGTCAGTGTTATGCAGGCTTGACGTGCGGTCCACTGTGCAAGGGTGCCCGTCCACGGCATTATTGGCGCGCTGCGTTTCCGCTGCGCGCTCACCTCGAACTTGCTCGCAAATCGCCTGTGTGATAACACCCATAGAGTTTGTTATTAGGTTGTGGATTTTACAGATAAGAAAAATTGTATCTAAAATGGACGTTGTGTTTTCTTATAAGTTATAACACATCTATCAACTTTATAGTTTTAGACTTTTTAATAATATTAAGCTAACAATGAAACCCTTAGTCTTCATTTCCTAAACATTTCCAATAAAGACATGGTTTGATCCTCTTTTTTTGTTTTTGTTCTATTGATAATTCCGATAATGGTGTCGATTCGGATGTACATCAACTAAACTAAAACCAGTTTTGAAGTAGTACTGTCTGTTTCTCTCTGGAACAGTGCGATGCGACGGCACCACTTCAAAACTGGTTTTAGTTTAGTTGGTGTACACCCAAATCGACACCATTATGTTTTTATTGAGTCTATAAACATTGACTACATATTTTATTACAGGTGCCAAGTCCCATAAGTGAGAAAAGGTCCTTATTCTTATCAATAAAATGGTTGCTAGAAGCAACATGTGAAAAAGAAAGGACAGTGCACTTTCCTGAGCAGTTTGCATGGGAAGTGCTGGATGCCGCCAATAATACTGGAAAAGTTATAAAGAGAAAACAAGATCTGCATAGACAATGTGAAGCTAATAGGGCATATGCACACTATCGATGGCAATAGGTACAGTACATAATGTTTTCCAGTGGAAGAGTTGTTTGTAAAATTATATTATTTAGTTACTATAATATCTGTTTTATTTCTATAATATAATATTTACTATCAAAGTATTTTATAGGTCCACACCATTTCAACAACCATTAACACAAATTTTGTATATTTCTGCTTTCTTATGTGAAGGATATCTCCTTTCAGTGCCCACTGAAAAAGCATTTGTACCATTACCTACTATCTAAATATTTAATGGAGGTCAAAAATGTCTCAAATGTGGTATCATGTATCTTTTCGGCTAAGTTTTGTTGGTATATGCAGTTGAAAACCTCTGCCTCTTGCATAGTCGCGGGCACTCCGATAATTACAATTCTAGGTTTGCGTTTATGGGACTCGTCAATAGTTAGGCCAGAGGTTGTTAGCTGCACAGACTGCTTCAACTTTTCGATGCCGTCTTTGGTTTCTGTGCTGATGATAACGCCGCTGCGCAAACCTCTCACGTGTAACTTCATGTTTCCAGGTTTAATAATTGTTTAAACGACTTCAAAAAAGGGGGAGGTTCTGTATTCGGGGCGTATTTTTTTTTTTATGTATGTACACCGATATCTCCGAGATTTGGCGGTTGATTCACGTGGTTCTTTTTGTAAATGAAAGGGGATACCGTGGAGTTGGTCCCATTTCAGCGCAATCGGTTCAGTAGTTTTTGTGTAATCATGGTAAACATCAGAATGGCATTACATATTTAGACGATTGTGTAGTTTTTACACAGAGAAACTAAGTAGATACAGTTTAGGTTTGTATGGAAAAAGTGTAAGAAGGTCGGTGTGACTATCAGCAATAAATTTGACAAATCGAAGACCATCAGGTCGAGCTGGTACACCCGAACTGCCCATCTAACCTGTAGGAGCGAGAAGGTTCGCACATCGCACAAAAATTATCAGGGAGATTAGCAACCACGGATAAATACTAATTACTTTTTTAAACCGACTTCAAAAAAGGAGGAGGTTCTGTATTCTTTATGTATGTACATCGATTAGTCCGAGATTTTTAGGCCGACTTACGTGGGTGTGATTATCAACAATAAATATGACAAATCGAAGATCATCAGGTGGAGCTGGTACACCCCAAGTGCCCACCTAACCTGTGGAAGCGAGAAGTTTCGCCATCGCACAAAAATTATCAAAGAGATTGGCAACCACGGATAAATAATAAAAGCTTTTTTTTAACCAACTTCAAAAAAGAAGGAGGTTCTGTATTATTTATGTATGTAATGTACATCGATTAGTCCGACATTTTTAGGCCGATTTACATGATTATATTTCTGTTAGTCCCCAGTCTGTGCTCACGCTGCTCAGCGGACTCGTTGGAAAGTCTGTTGTGAATTAGCCGGAGCCTGTGCTCACACTGCTCGACGGACCCGTTGGAAAGTGAATTAGCCCGAGCCTGCGCTCACGTTGCTCGGTTGACTCGTTCGAACGCCGGTTGTGAATCAGCCCGAGCCTGCGCTTACGCTGCTCAGCGGACTCGTTGGAAAGTCGGACCTGAATAAGGCCGTGCCTGCGCTCACACTGCTCAGCGGCCTCCTCGGCAAGCCGGTCGTGTATAAGACCGAGTCTATACTCGTTCTGTTCGGGAGTTTCCTGGCGAATACGTGATTTATCGTAATCTTTCATAGCTACTAGACGTACTCGGCGAGCTTCGGGCGTCTCCGGGGAACGCGAAATTACGTTCCGTGATGCATTTTTTTGAAGCCGTAGTACCCTCTCATTTTCGGTTTCTTTTAACCGACAGTTCTTTAAACGAGCAGCACCTTTCGTAGGCCTGCCCATATTGGTCAATTAATACATTTTATTATTTTGTAATGTCTGACCAGACACTAAAAAGAGTTAAATAAAAAAGGTTTTTTAAAAAAAACGACTTCAAAAAACCCGGAAAAAATAATTTAATTAAACTACTGCAATAATAATAACTGAAAAGTATAAAATAATAAATCAGAGCAGAATGTTCTTTATAGATATACACTATTATATATAATGAGAATGCAATACTATTTATATGCTATACAATAATAGTTAGGTATAATAATAAAATTAAAAATATATCTCTACAATAGGTAGGGGAGATTGGGTAACAGTGAATCAATTTTTTTTTAAAGACGTGTTACTCCGTAGTTTATGAGAAAATGATACATCTCTGAAATTAAATGATTATGTGAATATCTAATGTCTAAAGTAAAAATCATTTCATGGCGTATGTTATACAAATTTACAAGGTATAGGCACTTTTAAAAAAAATGAGTAATGATCCACTGTAACCCCGGAACGGGTCACTTTGAATCACTGCACGGGTAACAGTGAATCGACTGGGGCACACAGGATCAATTGCTTAAAAAATATTAAAAGACATTAATTTTCATATTATAATATTTTTATTTGTACTACGAGTCAGTCTTTTATGTCAAAATAATCTTATGAAAAATTAACAATCACATTTTGATGAACATAAAAATAGGTTAAAGTCCATAGAACATTTGACTGCACTTAACAATATAATCGACAATATTACTTTCTTGTTCATCAGTAAATATCTTATGAACTGCATAGTTAGGTGTAAGCCTTATTGGTTTTTCAGGATCAGGATTATTTTTAATTTTCATGTGATACCTATATAACGTTGTAAATGGAATACCAGTCGACCTAGCAACTGCTCTTATTTTTTGGCCATCCGAAATAAGTTTTAGAGCATTACTCATCTGTTCTTCAGTATGGAGTCCGATATTAGTCTTTCTTATTCGATTGCGAGGCATTTTTACCTAAAACAAAAAGTACAAATAAATCTTTGATTAATGGGTTACAATGGCTCAACAGTTCACTGTGACCCAATACAGAACGATTCGCTGTGACCCATTGACCGTTATAGAAAAAGAATAAAAACAAAAAAAAAAGCTATCTATCTTGAGGACAAATCAATATGTATTACAACGGATCAAAGATATGACAAGTGTAGAAAAAAGCAAAAACATCAACATTTCTTATTCAATTATTAAATAAACAAATTTAAAAATCTGATAAAAAAATAGGTTAGGTACTTACGCAGGGTTTGGAGTGGGGCAGCGCATGCACACGCTTCGACACCGCGCCGACCAGAGGTGTGACTTATCTAAGATACAAGTATCTGAAATACAGATACAAGATGCAAGATACGTATTTTCATTTTGTATCTAAAATACTTTTTAAAAAATCATTTTGTATCTTGTATTTAAATATATTTTGTTTGGTATCTTAGTATTTTATAAATACTTTTTCTGATAAAATACTTTTAGTAATATATTAGTAGAAATATATAAAATAAATGCGTAAAATTGAGCATGTCATTATTAGTCCAACATCACATTGGTAGATGGCGACTCTTTCTTTGCACTGCACTGGCCTGTATCTATACAAGATGTGGCAAATGCACAAGTCGTGCGAGCCAAACAATTAAAAAAAAAAAACTGAAATGTAATTTCATTTGAGAAGATGACCGCCTTTTTGTATATATTACATTACATTAAGTTATTTACGAATAATTCGTAAATAACTTAATGTTAAGTTATTTACATACGTAAATAACATTAAGTTATTTACGAATAAATCGTGTTATGTTATGTAACGTGTGTGTTATGTTATCGTGTTATGCTCGTGTTATGTCAATTAAGAAAAATAAACTTAGAATTCATTAAAATAAAATCTTGTTTTCTTACAAAAGTATTTGTATCTTAAGAAGTATTTAGAAGATACGTATTTGGTATTTAGTATTTCAGATACTATTCTCGAAAGTATTTTGTATCTGGTATCTGAAATACTTTATTTAAAAGTATCTTGCATTTTGTATTGCAGATACTTTGTACAGGGTATTTTGTACATCTCTGGCGCCGACGACTAGTGCGACGCAAACAAGTATAGATAAGCGGCAAATACAGGTTTTATTGTGTGCGTGAGTGCAACACATACTATGTTATTGTACATTATCCACTGTGACCCGCGATTCACTGTTACCCAGTCTCCCCTACCTACTTTTTGAAGTCGGTGCCTGCCTAGCCATTAAAATTTTTTTACTGATCCTTTTACATATTCCTTATTTGTTTAGTCTCCTTAAACTTTGTTAATTTGTTTGTTTATCGTAACAAACTTTGTTAATTTTAAATTCCTTTGTTACTGTTTACTTTCATTACATTGTGTATTTTATAGGCTAGGCAGGCACCGACTTCAAGAAGTACCTATTGTATAAATTTTTAATTTCATTATTATACCTAACTATTATTGCATAGCATATAAATAGTAGGTATTGTATTCTCATTATATATAATAGTGTATACCTATAAAGAACATTCTGCTCTGATTTATTATTTTATACTTTTCAGTTATTATTATTGCAGTAGTTTAAACTATAGGTATACTATAACTAAACTACGTAGATACGTAGCTACAACCAACTAACCTCTACTCAATAAAATAAATAAGGCCTATAATTGTAATACACAAATAATGAAGGTTTTTATAATAATATTTATCTAATATTTTACCTAAGGGGTTCATACAAGTGTTAATTAATTTCCCTATTATATCGATGCTATTGTAAACACATCATAGTGTGAAGCACTAGGGCTAGTTACATAACAGCAAACAAATCGTTCCATAGGATAATCGGGAACAAACTAGCAATTGCAATGGTTCTTAGGCAGATTATGATGCGGCAAATAGGTACAATGGTTAGAACTAAACGAAATCGAACGAATTATATCCCTCTCATTATGGTTAATAATTTAATTCGTGACTTAGACAATTTCTCTGTATCCGAGTCAAAAGTGAGCGAGTTGTAAAACTGCAAACAATATCTTTTGACAATATTGTTTATCTAAGAATTAATTTTGAAAATTAATTTTGAAAAATCTGAGATAAAATTAAATTGTGTATCGGTTAAAAAATTCGGTGTTGTATGACAACACCGAATCACACATCTTGGTATGGGTTAACATCATGGACTTATTATTTAAACAGGACTGAGTACTCGCCGCTGAAAAACGAGCCGAGCAGGATGTGTAACGTAGAGGCCGTTTGTCTCTGTCTAACAGGGTGACCACAATATATTTGTTACTTGGGACAAATGTTGTAATAAAATATTTGTCAAAAAACTTTGGCGTTTTGACATTAGCCGGCGTGAGCCATTTATTTCGCATTTCTTCATTTTTTGGGAAACTGCAATAATAGTACAACAGTCAGGACCCTAATCAATCACACATATTTCACATATTTCGACTCATTTCAAGAATTCATGGGCATCCTACTTCTTTGATTTACAAAAATATTATTTTTAGCTTACCTGTGGAAAGATATGTTGCAACCACCATAGGATTCACTTGGGCAAGTATAAACGCAACACTTTTTCACCATTTTACTCCTTTTACTTGTTATAATATAACAAATACTTTAAAAAACTTTTAATGCAAAGAAAATTCAAAATCACACCGAACCGCCATGACATGACATGCTTTTCAGGGTTACCATAAAATAACAAAATCGAAATAAAAATGTATGTTTTCTGTTTGATTTAAAAATATATGAAAAGAAATTAATGCGAATGTTATTTGTTTATTTATAATTGTTAAAATAACATAAAAATATAAGTGTTTCAATGGAATTTTTGAGTAGCCAAAACTGTTGATCATAATCATTTTTTTTGCTGGCAAGATGTAAGAACGAGACACACGGCCTCCGTTATTTCTATCTCTCTCGGCTCGGATTTGCCTTTGTGTATGGTGCATCCAATTTAATACCTTATTGCGTTGACATAGTGATCATTTTCCTAAATGATTCTTTTGATAGTTATCAGTCCTGTTTAAATAATAAGTCCATGGTTAACATCCAGTAACAACCACAGAAAAAAAAACCGACTTCCTATTTACGTAGCGCATCACTTCACCGAATTTATATAGGCTAACCCTGGTGGTAATACCCTTATAAAAAAGAATTAGTTGTCAACTGATGGAAATATCGCGGAACATACCTACATAAAAACACGTCGAATGGATAACCACTTCCATTTCGAAAGTCAAAGAGGTACCTAACCAATAACTACCCCAAACGCATTTTGGGTCTGGTAACACTTTTTTAAAATAAAGGCAAAGGACGTCGCTCATGATCATGATCCACCGCCATCTATAAAATGGTTGTTATTTATTAACTTTAATAAAAATGTAAGAAAATAATGGTCTCTATTTGTATATTCTGTGGTACAAACATATTTTAGAGCGACAATTTAATAAATTTTAATGATTTAAATCGATACCTAGTTGACATAACGAAATTACCCACTCGTTCCATCATCCATTCGCCGCTGAGGCGAATACTTGGGAAGTGATCTCAGCTGAGTAGACCTCAAGATTAGTTTATAAATTAGCACGGAGCTTGAGATAGCGTCAACTGCTTAAGACGCATCTCGGTTGATACAGCCTCAAGACTTGTATTGAGATTGGTTTATTAATACGGGCCTTAGTCTACCTCGTGAAAGTGCAATCCCAAGCTAGGCGACCTGTATTAGAAATATATACTACTCTGTGTAAAAAGTATCGGGAATATGTCAATAAAAAGACCCGCGTAAAAGAGGTCGTTCTAATTTTTTTACTGCATGTTGGTAGCACTGTACTGATTTAGCGCGCAAAATTTGAGCGGGATCTGTCATTTAATTTGTTTTAAACTACACTTTTTGTTGGTCATAGTTTTGAGTCCTCGGCGATTTTTACAATGGAAAATATTGTTGAACAAAGAGTGTGCCTTAAATTTTGTGTTTCAAATGATATTTCATGTGGTGAATCACTAAAAATGTTGCGAAATACCTACGGCGAATCGTGCATATCGAAAACAAGGGCTTATGAATGGTATAAGGCTTTTAAAGAAGGCCGAGAAGTAGTAGTAGACTTGCCTCGTTCTGGTAGACCTTCAACCGCTACGACCAAAGAAAACATCGACAGAATCAAGAAGCTAGTGCTCGAAAATCGACGTATGAGTCTGAGAGAGTTGGCTAGTGAGGTGAACATATCTTTTAAGTCCGTCCACAACATTCTCATTGACATTTTAGGCATGAAACGCGTCGCCGCTCGACTAGTTCCAAAAGAGCTCAATTTTGTTCAAAAAGCGCAGCGAAAGCATGTCGCTGAAGACATGGTTTCCCGAGCTTCTACGGATCCGACCTTTATGAAACGTATAATAACTGGCGACGAGACATGGGTTTATGAGTACGACATGCAAACAAGCCAACAGTCTTCAGAATGGCGTCTCGAAAACGAGCCGAAACCCAAATAACCGCGGCAAAGTCGCTCCAAAATCAAGGTGATGCTGACAGTTTTTTTTGACTACCGTGGTGTGGTTCACTCCGAATTCCTTCCAGAGGGAGAAACAGTGAATAAAGAATATTATTTAGGCGTCATGAAGCGTTTGCGTGAGAGTATCCGCCGAAAACGTCCAGATTTGTGGCAACACAACACATGATGCTGCACCATGATAATGCACCATCACACACAGCCATTATAGTGAAAGAGTTTTTAGCGAAAAATTTAACAAAAGTTCTCGACCAAGCACCGTATTCACCTGATATGGCTCCGCCTGACTTTTTTTTATTTCCCAAGTTAAAATTACCACTTCGAGGAAAACGTTTTGAGTCGATAGAAGCCATAAAAGAAAATTCGCTGAATGAGCTAAAGGCCATACCGCAAATAGGCTATGTCGCGAATCGTCGCGATTGTTCTGTAAATAAATTGTATATAATATAAAAAAATGCCAACTCAATAATTGGCAACACTGTGTTGTAGCTTCTTGGCGCCCTCTTTGATTGTCACTTTTGGTGAGTGTACA
Organism: Oegoconia quadripuncta; assembly: GCA_949316235.1. Classification (NCBI taxonomy): domain Eukaryota; kingdom Metazoa; phylum Arthropoda; class Insecta; order Lepidoptera; family Autostichidae; genus Oegoconia; species Oegoconia quadripuncta. The sequence goes on from OX438749.1 coordinate 12,230,558, forward strand.
GAGTCCGTATAATGCACGACCAAGGAACGCACAACCAGTAATGCACAGCCTGATATTGTACAGCCAATAATCGGCGACCATGTACTTGAATTATCGGGTCGGACATTCCTCACTGGCTTCGGTTTATCACCCCGTACCGAGAATGCCCGGCCCGGGAATGTACAGCCAATAATTGGAAGCCAAATAATGTACGACCCAATAATTCGCGACCAGTCACTGACTCGAATTATCGGGTCGTACATTATTGGGCTGTGCATTCCTGGCTGAGCATTTTTTGTTCGGGGCGATAATGTACAGCCAATAATGCGCAACCAATACTTGAAGTACATGGTCGTGGATTATTGCCCGTGTCGATATTGTACAGCCCAATAATGTACGACCCGATAATCCAAGACCACTATCACGTGACCTCTTCCTATTGGCTGTTAAATGTTTCACCTCTTATTCCCATTGGCGGAATTTTATTCCTCCTATTCACCTTAGTCTATGACTTTTTTGGCTTGGAATATAGGGGTCGATTCTAATATATACCCCAAACAACCAACCCACAACTTATAAAAAGCGGTGTATATAAATGTCTCAGAGAAGTAAATGTATAATAATAAACTTGCTAATGGTTTAATTAGTTAAATTTTCGTTATCCAATGAGGCGTTTTCCAGAAGAAAAAATAAATGATTGAAAAAATCTCACTAGACAACGTGAAAAGACGCAAGAATATTTATGTAGATGATAGCATCCAATTTTTCGCTGTAAAGCAATGCATTACTTTAATTCATTGTTGTTTTAATGTTTTGATAATGGAAATCAATTATTACCAATAAATGCGGCAGTATCATAACTGTCAAAAGACAACCGCACAGATCCATACATCTGTGTACCAGTTTGTTGTCACTGAAATTAATAAATGTAGTCTTGAACTCTTATTTTAACAGACGTGTAACACACATATTTAGGACTTTAGAAAAGAACAAAACCTGGTTTGAAATATGGTTTGGGGGCCTATGAAATTATATGCTGGCAACACTGACTACCATATTTTCGTCCAAAGAGTAGAATAATACATCCGGAAAAGAAGGCCCGTCTTAAGGCCCGTCTCTACTGTGAAAATCTCTCCTCAGAGGCACTATTACCTATTCTGTGTCAGAGGTCAAAATGGACTCGATCGGCCCTCTGGTATTAGGCGGGTGGTACTAATTGTGCTATATGTACTTAGGATGCATTAGAGTATTCTATAGTGAAAAATAAAACCTTTCTTCTCACAGATGACTCAGTTTGCAAACATATCCAATCTTTTCTTATAAATGTAAGTAAATGGATATTTAGAAATGTTTGCAAACTAAGCCAATTGTGAGTAAAACTAAGAATAGGTAGCAGCTAATAAAGATCTAAGGATTTAGGATTAAAACAAGTTTTATAATTTTCGAATTTTTATTTAGACCAATACACAATAGTTTCGTAAGAAAAGCTTAAAAATAAAATATACTTAGGCCACTTGTTCTACTAAGAACGAACGTTGGTAATATGAGTATACCAGTGAGCACACATACACATACTTCTGTGGTATAGAGTACAAACTGATCAGATTTTATCAACAGTAACAGACCAAATATTTCTCTTTGAGACCCTTTGACTAGAGATTTGACCATTCTCACGCATGGGGAAGAGATGCTAGTCCAGAGAAAATAATGTTTTTTTCTCTCTGCTATCAATTTCGCTGTCATTTCGTATAGCTCGTCTTACGAGAATGCATTTCATGTGACCTGTTCGTTCTTATGTTTACAAATACCGTTTAAATGTTTAAGGATAAATCCTTCTTCAAATAACCTCGCAGTCAAAAATGTCAGTTGTCACATGTCATTTGTCAAAGTATTTTTTTTTGGACCCGTTCGTAAACCAAAATGTCTTCTTACTGCGATATTTTCAAATATTTCTTATTGCTACATTATTGATCCAAAAATTCTTTTGAATCGCCAAATCGATAGTCTTTACTACAATCTTTTTAACCGACTTCAAAAAACGAGGAGGTTCTGTATTCTTTTTTTAGGTGTACCTTCTATTAAGTTACAAAACACTGACCCAAAAATGCTGATGTCTTTAACCAATCATACCGCTCAAATTTATAAATTCTAATAATGGCGAATACGATAGTAATGAAGGAATAAATACGGTTGTCGGTTGTCCTGTAAATAAATTGTAAATAATATGAAGAAATGCCAACTCAATAATTGGCAACACTGTGTTGTAGCTTCTTGGCGTCATCTTTGATTATCATTATCACTTTGTGGTGAGTGTACATAAAAGTTTGTAAGAAGTAGGTATGTAACTTTAGTTCAATATTTAATATTAAGTGATGTAATAATGTAAGTATCTGATAAAGGCAATCCTCGCCCGTCTGTACACGATGCAATCGTGAGACAATTGGTATCATAAGAATGATGATGAGTACAAGGGTATGTAGTGTAGTTGTACCGACATCGCCCATAGCGATGTGCGTAGGGCGACAGGATCATCGAGTGTAAGTCTATCCGAGTCTCATGGTCTTTAGCCTGCTGATCCCTGCGCCGCGTCGCCGCCATTTCCGCTTATGCAAAATCTTTTTGTTTGCAAAAAAAGCAACCATTTGGTGCATCTGTTGCGTGCTGTCATTCAAAAGCGATCGACAATGACGTGTTGCTACCTACGCTGATGTATGGGAGCGAATGTTGGGTATGGCAGAAGCATAAAAGCAGAATCAACGTAGTAGAAATGCTTTCTTTGCGTAATACGTGTGACTTCGAACGATAGATTAAAGAATTGTGTAATTGGTATTGGTTGTATGTGTGGCTGTTGCAGGTCATCGGAGACCTGTATCACTGCGACCGTTGCCGATCTATTGTGATCACCACTAACCTACAGTTCGTTGCTCAGGTTTGCCTCTCTGAGGAATTGGATTATTTTCCTGGCACCGATGGTTTTTATCTCATCCGGGTGTAATAGGTGGCTGCCCAGGTATTACGTTTACGCATTAGCGGGCCACATTCACACAGCAGATGTGCAGGTGTTTCCTCTGCGAGGAGGCTAAGTCTGCACATCCCTGTTTCTCAGAGCCCTATGTTGAGCATGTGTTTGCTCAGACAGCAGTGTCCCGTTAGTGCCCTTGTGAAAATGCGTAATTTGTTCCTACTAGGTGCCAGCGCTTCCCCGGCTGCCTTCTTGTTGAAGGCTTTGATAAGTGTTTTGGAGTATGTTAAACCTGGCGTGTTCGTCCAGAGTTTGAGAGATGCTTGGGTGCACCGGTTCCTTAGGGTAAAGCGAATTAGGCTTTTTGAGATACCACACAAAGGCTCAGTCCCTAATTCGTCTGCTTTTTCATTGCCTTCGATGCCTGCATGCCCCGGGACCCAACGAAGAATGACCCTGTTGGTTCCGCACAGGGTGTTTAAAGTAAGCCTGCAGTTTTCAACCAGCCTTGAGACAGTTTTGTCTGAGGCTTGAGCTAAAAGAGCCGCCTGGCTATCCGAGCGGATACAGATGGTATGGTTGACGTAGCGTTTATGAGCATTTCCGCACAGTCTATTATGGAGTATACTTCTGCTTGGAATATGAAGGCGTATTTGCCAAGATTAGTACTTTGTTTTTACCTAGTACTTTTTTATTTTTTTACTTAGTACCCTAGTTTTGAATCTAGGCTGCTCTCCATATACTCCACAGCCAACGTCACAACCTGACTTAGAGTCGTCGGTGTACCATTTTATTCTCCCGGGTTTCCAAGTAATTCGTTCATTTAACCAGTCCTCTCTAGCATATATCTAGCATAATTAAACTCGACATAATTTCTCGCGCGCTACAAGGCGTCTCTGTCATTAGCGTGGCTCGGTTATGTCCACGGTAGACAAAACCAGCATTGCTATTGGCAGAAGAGCTTTGCCATGCACTATAAATTATATCGAATTTGCTTATGCTAGGCCTGGTGAATATATTATACGTGCGGCTGATAAGTTGGTTACAAAAACATGGAATTAATGCGCCTTCGAGATGTAAATTGTTAATCGAAGTAAGGCACAGTCAAGTACAGTATTATTTTGATTATAGATGTCGTGGCGCAGAAGTTCGCTGTGACCGCATCGCGGCTGCAGGCTCAGGCGTACCACGTAAGAAATGTTTAAGGTTCAACCTTAAAGTTTAACGTTTAGCTCGCTTGCGGTCGACCGCAAATTTGGTACCAAGTAAGCTCCTAGTAGTAAGTTTAGGAGGGGATAATGTATATCGAGTTACCATTCGAAAAAAATACAAATGAACCAACTTCTAAACGACGTAACAATAAGTGTATTATTTATAAACGACTGTATACAAGTACATTGATAATCCAAAAATATATACTTCTTCCCAAAAGTATTATGTTAACATTAATAAACCATGAAATACGTTATAGTAAAAAAAAATCCTTAACTAGCAACACTCACATATTCAATACTCACAATTGTTCCTTTTTACGCAATAGTGTGGAGATACTTAATTTATATTTTATTTATCAATTGAATTAAAAAAGCTTATTGTCAGATTTCGACATTTCCTAAGTTGTAATTGAAAATGTCGTAGTGAAGTAGCATTTTTCTTTATAATTCTTATAATTTGTGCATTCTGACTTTTGAAGCTTAATAATGGCAGAATATTGTGCAGCAAACGTTAGTGATGGTGTACAAATGAAGGGAAGTGTAAATTAAAGTGCGTAACGGAGCTTTCGGGTTCCCACAAGAAGCCGCCAAAATCTTTTGTAAAGCATTCTGACACTTTACTGAAGAATGACTTGACCGTGACTAGACTCTGTATACGCCAAGTATACGACGTATTACTTGTTTTGACTGAGACTGACTTACAAACTGAAGAAATAAGAGAAATAAGACATGGCTGTTATGGGCTAGATCCCTTTGCCTTCTCCTAGAGGAGAGATTGAAACGAAAAAAAAAAACGGATAATATTATTATTATTGTTTGTTGCTACGCCAAGTATACGACGAATGACTTGTTTTGACTGAGACTGACTTACAAAATGAAGAAATAAGATAAATAAGACATGGCTGTTATGGGCTAGATCCCTTTGCCTTCTCCTAGAGGAGAAAATAAAACTAAAAAAAAATAATTATTGTTTGTTGCAGTTTTTGGAGCGTTTGATAATTTAATACATTTTTGCTTACTTTGGACTTTGTTTATACATATATATACATATAAACTTACATTTGGCGTTTGCAATGGGTAAGTAAGAGTGTTTAAAGAATCATCGACATAAACCAAACAACAAAATACTAAATAGTTAAACATTTATTTTTCAGCTACGCTCCATGTACCCCGTTTTCCTTGAGGCCCTAGGACACGAGTGTACGCTGCTCAGACGGGACGGGGAGACGTTACTCCCGTCTTACATTAACACCCCGACTTGGTCGCCGGTGCACCCAATAACTCTGGGAAGACTTAGGAAGCGTGATGAATGCCCATGATGGGACAGTGATGTTTTTGCCATCGACTCTCTAAGAAGATGAATGAAAACGGGAAGAGAGTAATTAGAACGTAAAGGGTTAGTGCATGTGGTTACCGACGCGTTATAAGAATTGAACCAACCTCTAAAGGATAACACTTTATACCAAAAACTTTTATAGATTATAAACAAACTCAGAATATTAGAGCAGACCGAACATAATGCTTAAATAGTATGACCACTTTTCATACAAAGTAATAAGCTGCATTTAGACTTGACCTACATCAAGAAATTGGTTATTTTGTCTGGTTTATTAGATTACTATTTTGTCTATATCTAATACCACATGAGTTTATTATTTGGATACAAGCAATATGTTAGGTTAACATTAACACTAACCCTTATGTATAGGGATTATCACATTTGAGATAAATGTAGCAAACCTATGTATGTATGAGAAAGAGGTTGACTTCTCTTTAATGATAGCATTCCTCCCATCCCCCTCAAAGTATAAGATCCGGCTATAGAAATATATACCCTCATCTGTTATTCGACGATAACAAAATTAATATGTTAGTTAATGAATATATTAATACATTGAAAATGGGTTGCCTAGCTAAATCGCGGGCCAAACGGTTAATTAATGTAAATCCAAATAAATTGTTTTTCAATTAACTTCCCCGATTTGTTATTTATAAAAATCAACCATTATCTGAAAGAACATAACATAAGGAACTGGAAAAATATAGGTTGCCTACTTTCCCTTCAGCATAACTATGGAGTTGTCATGTATAAACATGCGAGCAAGCGTTATTAATATACCCTCATCAGTTATTTAATTGATTTTTTTTTAAAATTAAATGTTATTTTATTCTCTTTCTAACAGTATAAGGTTGCCTCAGTAAAAGTTTGTCACATGCACGGTTGCTGTGATTTTAGATGTGAAGTTTTGAGCGCAAGCGCGAAGAGTGACAGAGAGCGTTGCACGCACTTATATTAATTTTGTTATCGTCGAATAACAGATGAGGGTATATATTTCTATAGCCGGATCTTATACTATCAGTTAACTTCTGAATCCCCAATTGTAAATAGTTTTAAAGATTATTATATCTTTTCTGTATTACAATGATTTGAAATGAAATTTGAAGATGTAATATTCAGCTATAAAGCGGCACCAGTGTGAGACTGGGGTAGATCATCTCTAAAAAGCCGTTGATGCTATCAAAGAGAGATTACATCGTTGTGCATGGTTTTGGTGATTACTAATAATCCACTTTTGATTTGCAGGGGCAGTGCTGACGAGGCCATCTACTTTTTTAATTAGTTTTAAGATATTTGTATTATTTGATTTTAATAAGTATTATGATTGATTTAATAGAAGTATTTCTTAATTTGTAAATATCATATCATTTGTATTTTCTTAAATAAATGTACCTACATATATTTTTTAGGCTGTGTATTTGATTTTATGTTCTTGAAAAAGGTCAGGTTTTCTTATGGTGCTTTTTTTCCTGACCTTGTGATCCTTGAAGCATCATTATTTCACATGAGACAAGTACTCAATGTCTATACTTAAGTTCGACACTCACATAGTGTAAAATATATTATATAGTATATCTTCACCTGAAATAAGCTACGATGGATCCATAAATGTACTTATAATTAAAACTTTGCCTACTTATACTTGTATTCAATTATCTAAATACCACAACATACATGTACAGGGTGGGTTTACCAATCCACAAGGTGAATAAATATCAGTATATATCCATCATTCTAAAAATATAGTGTAAAACTTTTTAATTAATAGACGATAGAATAGAAGATGGGAATATTTCGGAGATTAGGGTGAGAAGATTCTCTAGCAAAGTGACAGCTGTCTAAATTCTCATACCCCTACAAACTCAACTTTACAGTTATGTGCCTGACAGCTGTTACATATGTTTCTTAGGGCCGACTTAACCTTCACCATACAAGGATTATTGAAAAAAATAATGTTTTTATACCAAGGTAACCGGACCAAATCTAAAATGTTATAAAAAAGCGGCCGCGCAATACATTATACTAACCTTCTAAAAATTACAGAATAATACGTGTTTTGTACAGACGGGTGCACAAGTGGTTAAGTATAAGATATTTATATCTAAATTATAAGATTTATAATAGAATATTTATTTATTAATGCGTAGGTAATAAAAAGTATGGAGTATCTATGTAGATGATGATCATATCCAGATGCGTATCAAGCAAGTCCTAGTACAGCGACGAATGCACTGCAAGCTAATTTTAAAAGTCACAAGGACAAGCGACTGCAGAGAAGCACGAACAAATCATGTCGAATAAAATGTTTCATCTGTGATGGCCCTCATAAAGCGAACGATTGTCCAAAGAACCCGAAACTAAAGAAGAATGCTTTGACGTCTTTGGCGATGGCAACTGCAGGCAATCAAGGATCTGGAGAATGGATTCTTGACTCAGGAGCATCTAACCATATGACTAATAGAAGAGAGTGGTTAACGGACTTCAAGAACTTTAGATAAACAAGTTGAGGTAGCTTGTGCAAATGGTGGAATGGTATTTGGTGAGGCTGTTGGGAATGTGGTTAATGAGGAAATGGATATTTCAATAAGACATGTATTACCTATATGTACCCAGATTAGCATCTAATCTACTGAGTGTGAGTACAATCGTACGTAGAAATCTAGTTGTTGTGTTTGACAAATCCGGCTTTAAGATAATGAGAGCAGATGGATATAAGGTTACTGGTGAAGTTTCGCATGCAGGTACTGTAGATAATGTTGTTTATAAGCTACAACACTGTTCACAGGAAGTGGCGTTAGCTGCAACTGATGTGTGTGATCCTATTAGTGAGAAGTCGTATGGAGGTTACCGATATTTTCTCACATTTATTGATGATCTCACAAGGAAAACATTTCTTTTCTTCTTGAAAAGCAAGGGAGAGGTGTTTGAGAAGTTTGTAGAGTTCGTGAATATGACGGAACGTCAAACTGGAAATAAGCTGAAAATTATCAGATCCGACAATGGCAAGGAGTTTGTTAACAGGCAGATGGATGAGTTCTGCAAGACAAGGGAAATTCGTCATCAACTGACAGTGGAATATACACCCGAACAAAATGGGGTGACAGAACGAGCTAAGAGAACTATCACTGAAAAAGCTAGAACAATGCTGGAAGAGGCAGGTTTATGCAGACGGGTATGGGCTGAGGCAGTCAATACTGCTGTCTATTTGAAAAATAGATCCCCTACCGTAGCTGTGAAAAACATGACGCCAGAAGAGGCGTGGACTAGAAGAAAGGTAGACCTGAGCTACCTCAAAGCTTTTGGGTGCAAGGGATGGGGGATCCAAAGAGCAAAGAGTTGATACATGTTGGATACTGCGAAGAAACGAAAGGCTACCGCTTAATTAACCCAGCGACAGGTGACCTGCACAAGGGCAGGGATGTTGCGTTCTTCGAGAACCAAAATTACGTGAGCAAGAAAGACGTAGAGCAAACTGTTCCGTTGACAGAAGCTGTCATGGAACTGGATGAAGTTCCAGAAACAATTCAAAAGGAAGTAGTTCCAGATATGAATGTCAAACAGGAACAAGATGAGAGTCATGTTATGCAGAGAGAAACAGCTCCTGATGTTATTGAGGTTGATGAAGACGTGTGGGCATATCAATATACATATAGTGTGATGAAGATACACTGCGAGATTACGACAATGAGACGTCGGGCAGGAGGTACCCATTGCGTGAAAGGAAAGCAAAACCGTTTCCAGATTATGTGACTTACCAAGCTGCTACTGTTACGGGGCTGGGTTGTTGGAGAAGCAGGTGACGAGGATATTAATTAAATAGACTTTCTTCAGTAATTCACGTGTATTGCTTAGTACAGACATATCAGAGAGAGGGCGCGCCATAGACAATTCCTAATTACTTTTCTGGCATAGACAATATGCAACATGCCCCTTTTTATTTTAGTTTCTGAACGGATCAGTTCGTTGTCAACGTGACATTTACATTTTTTTTTAATTGACAATTAACCTCAACTTTTATGAAAAAGCTATGTTGGGTGGGACAATAGAATTATTAACAATTAATTTATACAATCCAATGAATACAATAAACAGATTATCTTAATAACTACATACAGTCTGTTTACACAAATTGTGACGTCATTGGAAGAAATTATATTAACAATTATAAATTATATTAATCGTGACATGTCATTGAATTATTCTTATATTAAACAAACTTTTTACAAATCGAATCTTTGTGTTTTCTTAATTAAGCGTCCTCTAGAACTATAAGTTTTGTTTTCAGTTTTATTTACATCGTCATTATCACTTGATGGTGATATGCTGGACATCTCTGGTAAGTGTTGTACAATTTCTGATTGAGATTCCATTATATTTAATTGATCACTCTTTGGACTTTCATATTCATAAAACTCATGCACACTATCATTAAATTCATTATCACGAACTTCTATAAATATAGGCGACTTTACAGTTGTGCTTTGTTCTGATACTGACTCGAGTGATATGTTTGATTGGACAGATTGAAATGAATCAGAGTCATTTGGACTACTGATTGGACTTGACTTTTTATAAGTTATTAAATACATACAATCATCATCTTCTTCGTTTTCTAAAAATGACTTTGGTTTTTGAGACTGTGAATACATTTCATTTGACTTGGACTGACTATAATTCTTATACATATGTTGACAATTATTCGACCGTCTCTCAGACTGACAATGTGACATATTTTGATCGTTATTCTGACAATTATTTAATTGAAATGTTACCTTGTTAGGCTTTGACTTATTATTCGAATAACATAAACTATGACTTGACTGATTGTGACGTATATGACGAGTATTTCTCCTATATACTACATTATTACAGTCTTTGACAATAAACGATCTAGGATACTTAGTTTTACTTACAATAGTACCTTTCGTCCATATTATATCTTTAGGATTTTTCTTAAATAATATTCTGTCATTTAAGTAAAAATCTGGGTATTGTTTACAATTTTTGTTATAATATAGTCTAGTTTTTTCAGAATTTTTATTTTTATTTTGTATATGTTCTGAAGCTTTAACTACTTTAGGTCTTAAATTACTGACTTGACTTGGTAGTTTAGTTCTTAACTGTCTTGACATTAACAGTTGAGCAGGAGAATTAAGATTCCCTCTCTGACTTGTTCTATATTGTAAAATGCCTATATATGGATCTGTGTTCGACTGTTCACACTTTCTAAATATATTTTTTATTATTTTCACAGAAACCTCAGCAAGGCCATTGGACTGTGGATAATGTGGACTGGACATGATGTGTTCCACGTCCCATTCCTTCATGAAATTTTTAAATTCTGCTGAGTTGTATGGTGGTCCCCCATCACTAATGAGTTGTAAAGGAATACCATGTCGTGCAAAAATAGTCTTTAAGTGTGATATTATTGTTGAACTGCGACTGTCTTTATTTAGTTCAGCAATTTCAATGTAATTTGAATAGTAGTCGACAACTAGTAAATATTTCTTATTTCTGTATTCAAATAGATCCGTTGCCAATTTTTGCCATGGAAATAAAGATTGCTCATGTGCTAACATTTGTTCTTTTGTTTTATTTGTTGAGAATAAAGAACAAGCTTCACATTGTGTTATTTTATTTTCTATATCCTGATTAATATTTGGCCAATATACAACACCTCTCGAAAAGTTTTTTGTTTTTTGAATACCTAAATGTCCTTCATGTAAAATTTTTAGGATTTCTGACCTCATTGAAGAAGGAATTATTACAGAACTATTCTTGAATATTAAATCATTAATCACATGAATTTCATGTCGAATATTCCAATAGGGTAATGCGATAGTGTCACAATAATGTTTTGATTTTGGCCATCCCTTTCTAAAATACTCAATTAATTTTTGTAAAGTTATGTCTTGCTTGGTATGAAGTAAAATTTTGTCTAATTTTTCCTGTGTAATTGCAAGGTTTGAAGTTAGTAAATTAACATGAATTTCTACATTTTTCTCTAATTCCTCTAAACTAATTGGTATATTATTTTTATCATCTATAGGAGATCTTGAAAGAGCGTCAGATATATACATTTCTGTACCTTTTGTGTATGAGACAATTAAGTGATAAGCCTGAAGTGTTATCATCATTCGCTGAAGTCTAGTAGGTACTTCACATAATGGTTTTTTGAACAATGTGACCAAGGGTTGATGATCTGTTTCTACCTTAATAGGTTTCCCATAAACATATTGATGGAATCTCGTGCAACCAAAAACAATTGCATACAATTCCTTTTCAATCTGCGCATAGTGCTCTTGACTTTTATTTAATGATTTTGATGCATATGCAATAGGGTTTTTATCATGCAATATGACAGCTCCAACCGCATGTTGGGATGCGTCTACTGACATACGTATTGGTTTCTCATTATCATAATGTACTAAAACCGGTGATTTACAAATCAATAATTTCAATTTTCGAAATTGTTCTTCGTGATTGACAGTCCATCTCCATACATTATGTTTCTTCAATAAATCTCTAAGAATACTAGTTTTTCACAAGTTTTCCAACCTAGAATTGTTTGACTTTCACAATCAACAACAATAAACCATATGTTTGAAGATCTTCCATTGTCAAAGATACATTTTAATAAACAGCTACCTATATTTGGTACTAATTGACCTGTAAATGAAAATATTTTATTATTGGTTCTCACAATCTGTATTTTACTACCAGATACAGTCATGATCTTGCCAAGGGTATTTTTCGAAATAATATTTGTGTCTGCGCCTGTGTCAATTTGACATTTCAATTCATATTGATTACATTTTACATTAATTAACCAATCTTTAAATGTAGAATTGTTATTTGTCTGCAAGGAACCGATTACCAAATGATCGTGATCATTATTTGATGATGAGTGAATATTCACTAAACTTACATTTTTGTTCCTGAAAAAGCAATATTTAGCAAAATGATTTTTCTTCTTGCAAATAGCGCATGTCTTTCCTTCGGCTGGACATTTATATTTGTGAACTTGACCACATCTTCGACATATTGATTTCTTGATTTTAATCAAATTATCCCGAGATAGTGAATTATTTGAATTTGACTGTTTAAAATTTTCTCTCGACACTGATCTGCTTTGACGATACTTCGGATTACTCGGCTGCTGACGTTTCACCATATTAATATTTGTGTGATTGTTGCTATTCTGACTTAGAATTTCGTGATCTGAATGCTGTAACTGTGTTGATCTTTCCTGACTCAGTTCCATACTCTTAGCTATTTTTAATGCATTTTCAAGTGTCAATTTGTCTTGTTGTAGTAATCTTTCTCTGATTTTATTATTTTTAATGCCTATGACCAACATGTCTTTTATTAATGAGTCTTGTAGTTCTTTGAAATCGCATGAGGCAGATAGATTATGGAGAATAGTCACGTACTCATCAAGAGTTTCATTTTTTTGTTTTCTTGTAAAGAAATTATATCGTTCAACAGTCAGATTTGCACACGGATTGAATTTGTCGTCAAATTTTTGTATTACTTCATCTAAAGTTACCTTCGTTCGATCTATATTGAATGAGTTAAATACTAAAAGTCCTTCGTCACCAATAGAATTTAGGAATATTGCCACCTTTTTAGTACTGGAGGCCTTCTCCAATTCGGATGCGTCACAGAAAATTTGGAATTTTTGTTTCCAGATCCGCCATTTTTCTGCCGCGTTGCCATTTTCAATATGTAACGGCTTTATGTTTGAGACAATTACTTTATCGGCCATACCTTTTTGGTTTCCTTTTTGTAGAATCCCTCGTCTGACACCATGTTACGGGGCTGGGTTGTTGGAGAAGCAGGTGACGAGGATATTAATTAAATAGACTTTCTTCAGTAATTCACGTGTATTGCTTAGTACAGACATATCAGAGAGAGGGCGCGCCATAGACAATTCCTAATTACTTTTCTGGCATAGACAATATGCAACAGCTACTGTGTCACAAGATCCTTTGACAGTTAAAGATGCACTATCCAGAGATGCTGGAGCTAAATGGAAAGTCGCAATTGATGAGGAACTTGAGGCTCTCAGAAAAAATTAAACTTGGACACTTGTGGAGCCACCGAGGTCTTATAACGTCGTTGATTCAAATCAAATCAAATCCAATCAAAATATTTTACTTCATAGGATAAAATTATCACTTGAAAACGTCACTATTAATATTACATTTAAATTTACGGCTCATTCACAAAGCTGACTCCCCAGAGAAGGACGAGCAAGAAACTCTCGGGTTGCTCCTTTAAACAGATTATGGGTTACTATTTGTGATTTCATAATTATATGAATAATAAGACAGCTATGTCCATGCTTGCTTATCATTCAAATAGTCAGTGATTTTATAATAGCCTTTTGCTAATAATTTCTGTTTTATGATTGCTTTAAATTTATTTAAAGGCAAATTTTGGAACCTTATTATACTATAAAAGCGTATACATTGCCCTTTGAACGATTTACTAACTTTATGAAGTCGGCTAGCATAAACTGATAACTGGTTCTTATTCCTTGTATTAACATTGTACCTATCACTATTTTTAGCGAATAAGGTTATATTTTTAACAAATTCTCATAAATGTATTGAGAAGTCATAAAGTAAACCAGTCTTGCGGTATGAATGTCTGTTAAATTTCTGATTTTTCGGACTGCATACGCTGCAGAAGCGAGCTTTTTCGCTAGTTTCTCAATATGAGGCCCCCACTGAAGCTTAGCATCCAATGTCAGTCCTAAAAAGACAGTAGTGTAGGTATACAAGGTCCAATTTATCACCTCGTACAAATATGTCAGTAGGCAGTTGTTTAACATTTGGTAAAGTAATTAGTAAATTTTATGCATTTAGTTTTTTTTTATTTATTTTTTTTAGTTTTTTTTATTTAGTTGCATGCGAAAGAAATCAATGTGTGCCTGAGTTTCATAATTTTTTTTATAATAGAAGTATGCATGTGTGGGTAGGTACATTCAATTATGACGCGTAGCTTTTTTTTTATTTAGTTGCATGCGAAAGAAATAGATGACTGTACATGATATTTTTTTATATATGTACGTTTTATTGCATGTGAAAAAAGGGAAGTAAGAGCGAGGATAATATTCCTTTAAACAATTTTACATGTTGCATGTGAATACAAGGTGATTGGTATAGTTGTGTAACTCCGCCACATTCTATGTAATACAACACATCATACTTTATGGCACACGGTACAAAGCCTGAAATAGAGTAGCACCTCTGCCACCGAAACGAGTCAAAGAGAAATATTTGGGTCGCGGCACAAGCCCTTGTCTCATCATCATCCCATTTCAACCTGGATACCAAACCCAATACACCCACCCATTCACATGATGTGCTGTGTTATACTGGTTATACTACAAGTTGGACAATGGAATGTGTCGGTCCTAAGCCCGTAGAAAGGAGGACGGCACAACAATACTTACCTATTTTTATTTCTGTCAGGATTATGAAATTTATTTTTATAAAAGAGGCATGCTACTTATTTAATAAAACAAATTCTGCTGTAGGCATATAAAGCGCATGGAGAAATAGTTATGAGAGCGAGGTTAGGTAATATTTTTCTACAAATTCCATGACAAATATGTATATCTGATTTTCTTTACAGCTCCAAAACGGAACGTGAAAATGTGACCACATATAAAATTTTTTGGACAAAATAGTGTCAGTCACTCAATTTTTTCTAGACTCCAACAAATTTACTACAACAGCAAAACAACGGGCCCTTGGGATGTGGCAAAGAGTATAGTAACTGTCCTAATGTAGCAGCTTCACTTGCCGCGACTATTTCAGCCTCTGTGGTTGTTATCGCCACGGATGCCTGTCTTATAGCCCGCAGACTACACCAGTTGTAAAACGTCCTGTTTGTGTACCATAATCTGCATCACTAATGCTTTGTAATTGTTTAAACTTTTAAACCTCTCGGTTTATATATCCTATACCTGAGTGGGAGGCGCCGAACCAAATCTGCTAGCGCTTGTGGCACCACCATGTTGAAGACTAGAGGTGCATCGATCTTGTGTTATCGCTATATCATTTACTAATCTTACTAATATTATAAATGTGAAAGTTTGGATGTTTGTTTATGTTGCTCAATCACGGCGCAACGGATGAACGGATTTGGATGAGGTATATACGCAAAACATACCCTGGATTGAAACATAGGATATTTTTTATCCCGATAAAGTGAGTAGTTCCCGCGGGAAAAACAAATTTCCGTGATAAAGTCATCGAATGCAGGCGAAGATGCGGGCGGAAAGCTAGTTACCTATATGTGAATTATGGAACGATACGAAGGTGTATTTATTATGTTGTTTGAAAAGTAAATAGAGCTGTATTACCAATAAATTAGGTATATGATCTATCAGTAATACAGCTCTATTTACTATAATACTATTTAGTATGTATGATGATGTAAAGGTATTTGAAATAAATAATTTTGTAAATATTTAGTATTTTATTTACAAAAATTGTCAAACCATTACAATAGTAGCAAAGAAAACCCAGTAAATAGCGACCCCAAACCATACCATTTTATATGCACCTTATACGTACATAGACACACACAGTCATGTACATAGATACATAATAGGCAACGAATTAGATATGTATAATAGGTCTTTAACTACACATACAATACAATTTTCTAGTTACAATTAAATTTCAAATAAATCAAACAATTATACAATTTACGTTGTGTCTACATATGAATGTTTATTATCTATAATTTAAATTCAAAACAATAATAATAATTAATTGATTATGAATAGGTAAAAATAAATAATTTGAAGTTACGGGTTATTATTTAGTTTTACCATATCCTACATTACCTTACCCTTGCACACATGGCTTTCTTTGTGATTTGACATTGTAATTCGTATGAGTAGCTAGTGACACTAATTTATTACAGAAATTGCGGAGGATGAGGATGTGGTTTCCACATTCCACTGTTTCAACTGTAACATCTGAATATGGACGAGCCTGAAATATTTTCCAATATATACTAGTCTCCATCGGAGATAAGTCGACCGTATAAATAATGCCATACATTTTGATGGATTTTTTTAAACCCTCCACAATTATTTCGCTTTCCATATTATTAGACGCTCCTTCAAAATTTTTAAAGCAATGGAGTTTAACTTCAATTCCTTTGCTGCAAAACTGCAGGTACTATTTGTTGTACTACTTGTTTTTAACTCCCAAAAATAATATTTTGCCGTTTTTTTCCCCTATGATCGCTGCTGCGCCAGATAATGCTAAATAATTCTTCTTATATGAGCGTTTGCACCAACAACCATCAGCAATAACATCTATAATTGGGAGTCCATTTTTTACACTGCCTTCTTTAACTGCCCAATGCTTCTTTTCCTCTGCAGCTTCTAGCATGGATTCTGTGAACAAAGGCAAACATTTGAATCAAAATTTATTAGATAATAGATAGAAGAAGAAGAATAATATATAAAATTACATTAGTTATCGGGCTAATACGTCTGATAGATTTTGTATTTTGAAGTTGTAAGAGATGCTATTTGGATTAAACACCCCTAAGTATACTTATTGTAACAAACAGCCATTCTTACCACTCAATAATTTGTCCCAATGCTTACTGCAAGATTCGTGGCTCTTCATATAGGTATCGACAGATATCCACGGTAAATTCAGTGACGACAGAAACTCTTTTAAATTGTGAATGCTCACATTCTATAGAAACAGTTCCTGCAACAGCAAATCTATTTACGTCTACGTAGTTTTCTCCTCATTCGTCATTCTCAATCACAAATTTTTGGTTACATAGACGACAACGAAATGTAAAGAGGCCAATTTGCATTTCACTGACTATTTGCATTTCTTTGATACCACAACCTTCCTTTTGGACAGTTACTATACTCTTTGAGCTGCCAGTTGGTGTGGATTACGTGATGTGATGACGAAAGCTCTGCCTAGGCCAATGTTTGTTCCTTGTATAGAAGCCCTTGGCCTTCATTTAAGGCACTATGCATCAAGGCGATGTTGCTACACATAATACAGTAATACACAAAACACGATAGAACTCCCCAACAAGCTCCATCAAGTGAAGTAAAGTTTGAATTCACTGTTTATTCCATATTTATTCTGTGAAAAACAAAAAAAATGTTTATGGTTGGTCTCCTATTATGAAAACCTACAAAAGAAATTTGACAGTTTTGACAGTAAAAAAAAAAAAGTGGATCCCAATTAACGGGTCGTACCTTACTGGTTGCGCATTATCAGCCCGGTCAAATAATGTACACCCAATAATGCGCGACCCATAATGCACAGCCAATAGCCCGTGACAAGTGGCTGCCGATTATTGGCTGTACATTATTTGCACGGACCGATAACGCACAACCAGTAATGCACACCCTGATATTGTACAGCCAATAATCGGCGACCATGTACTTGAATTATTGGCTGTGCATTATTGGCTGTGCTTTATCGATATGGACAATTTTAGAACAGAAGCGGAATGCGCACCCAGATAATGTACGCCCCGATAATCGGCGACCATGTACATGGATTATTGGCTGTACATTATTGGTCGTTCATTATCGGGTTGGGCTTTATCATGGCTGTGCATTATTGCCTCCCAGTGTACATAAAGTTTGTAAGAAATATCTTTAGTTCGATATTTAATATTAGTAAGTGATGTAATAACGTAAGTATCTGATAAGGGCAATCCTCGCCCGTCTGTACACGATGCAATCGTGAGACAACTTGTGATTCTAAGAATGATGATGAGTACGAGGTAATAATAATGCCTAAAGTACCTATGTAGGGTAGTCGTGCCGACATCGCCCACAGCGATGTGCGCAGGGCGACAGGATCGTTGAGTGTAAGTCTATCCGAGTCTCATGGTCAAGCTGTGAGTACGATGACGATAGAATCAACAGTGAAGGGTCAGTTGGTGTACACCTAATTCCCTCAATAACGTTCTACGGGACAAAGTTCCCCACCGGTAAGGTCACCACTGAGGTGGTGCGACCTTCATGATAAGGGTTTTGTACCCACTAAGAGTCTACGTAGCATTAGCTACGGTGCGACTCAGTGCCGGGGACACCACATACCGTGGTGTCTGCCCGGCATAGTTTCCCAACAGATAGCGAAGCAGACAATGTATAGAATATATAATCAATGGCAATAACTAAGCAATAAGGAAGGGCTACCTGAGGAACAAGGAAGGGGCTGACACAGTAACCGTCCCAAGGAACCTAGGTGAGCAAATTTACATAACTATCATTAGTTACTATTCGCCACATATAGCTAATATGCCCCAAACCTTCCTTACACACATATGGAGAATATTAAGTCGTGGCGACATGGTGGAGGTGCTGGGATTAACATGCACTTATTATATAAGCTTGGTTACTGTTTGTGTGTTGTGCTTACTCATGAAAGAGTAACATTGTTGAGCCGTGGTGCTGTCTCATAGAAGAGACTTGTACAGCGCTTTCTCATACAAGGAGAATATTGTTGAGCCGTGGTGCTGTCTCATAGAAGAGATTTGTACAGCGCTTTCTCATACAAGAGAATATTGTTGAGCCGTGGTGCTGTCTCATAGAAGAGATTTGTACAGCGCTTTCTCATAGAAGAGAATATTGTTAGCCGTGGGGGAGTCCCATAAAAGGGGCTGGGGAGTCCCATAAAAGGGGCTGGGGGAGTCCCATAGAAGGGGCTGGGGGAGTCCCATAGAAGGGGCTGGGGGTGTCCCATAGAAGGGGCTGGGGGAGTCCCATAAAAGGGGCTGGGGGAGTCCCATAGAAGGGGCTGGGGGAGTCCCATAAAAGGGGCTGGGGGAGTCCCATAGAAGGGGCTGGGGGAGTCCCATAGAAGGGGCTGGGGGAGTCCCATAGAAGGGGCTGGGGGAGTCCCATAGAAGGGGCTGGGGGAGTCCCATAGAAGGGGCTGGGGGAGTCCCATAGAAGGGGCTGGGGGAGTCCCATAAAAGGGGCTGGGGGAGTCCCATAGAAGGGGCTGGGGGAGTCCCATAGAAGGGGCTGGGGGAGTCCCATAAAAGGGGCTGGGGGAGTCCCATAAAAGGGGCTGTCTCATAAAAGAGAACACAATATTGAGCCGTGGTGCTGTCTCATAGAAGAGACTTGTGTAGCTTTCCATGTCTTATGTAGAGATCTATGGAACGAAAGGGGGAGCCTCATAAAAGGGGCTGGGGGAGTCCCATAAAAGGGGCTGGGGGAGTCCCATAAAAGGGGCTGGGGGAGTCCCATAGAAGGGGCTGGGGGAGTCCCATAAAAGGGGCTGGGGGAGTCCCATAGAAGGGGCTGGGGGAGTCCCATAGAAGGGGCTGGGGGAGTCCCATAAAAGGGGCTGGGGGAGTCCCATAAAAGGGGCTGGGGGAGTCCCATAGAAGGGGCTGGGGGAGTCCCATAGAAGGGGCTGGGGGAGTCCCATAAAAGGGGCTGGGGGAGTCCCATAGAAGGGGCTGGGGGAGTCCCATAGAAGGGGCTGGGGGAGTCCCATAAAAGGGCCTGGGGGAGTCCCATAAAAGGGGCTGGAGGAGTCCCATAGAAGGGGCTGGGGGAGTCCCATAGAAGGGGCTGGGGGAGTCCCATAGAAGGGGCTGGGGGAGTCCCATAGAAGGGGCTGGGGGAGTCCCATAAAAGGGGCTGGGGGAGTCCCATAGAAGGGGCTGGGGGAGTCCCATAAAAGGGGTTGGGGAGTCCCATAAAAGGGGCTGGGGGAGTCCCATAGAAGGGGCTGGGGGAGTCCCATAAAAGGGGCTGGGGGAGTCCCATAAAAGGGGCTGGGGGAGTCCCATAGTAGGGGCTGGGTGAGTCCCATAAAAGGGCTGGGGGAGTCCCATAAAAGGGGCTGGCAAGTCTCTCTAAAAGAGGCATAAGTACAACAGAACCTGAAGTAATTAAAGGTTTAGTTCATGAATAAAATTCTATGTAGCGACATCTAGTTCGAGAGGATCGAAATAAAACGCTTTATTTTAGCATTACATCCAATTTCAAAGAACTGTATGTACCTTTAAAACTTAAAATTGAAAGATGACGCTGTACTTAACAATGTATGTAGTTTCTTGAACTGGAGAAAACTATTCGTTCTATACAAAGTTGACGATCACAGTACACTAGATGACACTATTGGTCACTACTTTCCATTTGTTGGTACAACCTATAATTTATTGGAAATGTGTATTTCTTTATTTCACTAAAGAGAAAACCTTTTTTCAAAATGTATTTAATTTATAGATATTGTTTTGTGTTTAATGGTGCAAGCAAATCATAGTTGGTCTTGAAATTGAAAGGCACCAAGATAACAACGCCTGTGACGCCGCGCCGCGCCACATAATGGCGACCGGATGAATATTCAATTTTTGTTCAGATTTGAATTAAATAAATAGTGGAAACTGTTTAATATTTTTAAAATAACCTTTCATGTGTAATTTTAATTATCTTAATATTTACAAAGTGTAAATAAGTTACTTTAAAAAACATATCTAAATGATGTACGGAGTGGGACAATGACGTATTTCCGCCCACTTTTCTTTGGAGAAATTATGGCGGAGACGCATGCTCCGAGTGGAACCGAAACAAAGTTTGTTTTAATAGTTTGATAGAGGGAGATTTCTAGTAAACCTCACATACAGTGCGTAAGATTACGAGTGAGTATGCTGTTAATTAATTGCGCATCTAGGAAAGTAATAAAAGTGGTGAAATCATGGTAGGTAGGTATACGATTCCTACAAAGTTGTGCGAAGGGTGAGTGAGCCGCTTCTTTGCGGTTTTATATAACTTAACATTGCAATGTGCTTGTCTGTTATTGTAACGCTCACTCATACACCTAAAGATGCGACATGTGAGTAAGGTTCACCTGCACAATATTAAAGTTTGGTACCTACCTATGTTATAATAAAGGATTCACCTATCTAATGTTCAAAATTGCTCGACAATAACCGGCATACGACCTCCATAAGTGGGCATAGGTGTCTGTTTTCTTTCATACACAACGGCTGTAATGTATGTCTTGTTGAAAGACAGCGAACTAGATACCTATATGTAGCATTTCAGACTGGTGAAGCTTAGTATATGTAAAGTAAATAGTAAAAGCACAGATAGGGTGTGTATAGTGTGTAATAAGCCATCAGTGAGTTTGCAAGTTAGTTTAATATGTCACACTACATCAACTTCTCATGAAAGAAGTCTAATAAGGACTGAGCAGAGCTTCAGTGCCTACCTATTATACAAAAACCTTAATGAAAACGGCATGGGAGTTATGTGTATGGGATTACTAGTACCTAACTGTAACGGTCATGCTTCTATTAGCTCAATGCACATATGTATGTCTGTTTTAAGGGAATTAACTTTCCGTTACAACCGGAGTCAAGCCGGAGGAAGTCTCCTTTAGAGGTAGACTTATGCCTTCTCTGTACATGCTATGACTTGTCAACCATTTTCCCTTTGTGTATACTTATGCGTAATAACATGTAAAATAAATAAAATGGTACATTGTGTGAACAAGATGCTCTCATAAGGGGCAGGAATATTCAATGGTGAATATATTATATAGGAGATGACCAAACAAAATCAAACGCATTTTAAGAAAACTTCTTAATTAATTTTGGAGATTTTCATATCAAGTTATAAATGTGACATTTCCAAGTGATAATTTGATTAAATGAAATAATTTGTATTGATTTGAGGTTCATTATATTAATATATAATTGACCTGACCCCTGGCAAGAAATAAAATTCTAACAGTTTATATCATATTTAATTAGATAATCTGCGGAGAGATAATTTGTGGACCAAAAGGATAAATGTAAAGAACCTGTCTACCTAACAGGAATACCTGATAAAGACAGGACAAGTAAAGTCCTGCAAACACTACTCAGTATATTGGGTACCTTTATGATATTTAGTGCCATTTTGATGGAAATTAAAAGTGAATATATACTTACAATTGTTTCAATTTCAGTATTGATTCTAAATTTATAATATATCTATTTGATTGAAAAGGCACATTAATAATTTATTTAGAAGTTTATTTTAATTTCAAATTTAGTTGTTCCATTATGTAGTAGGTAGGTGTGCATATAAATTATTTTTGTGATTTTATGAATGCCTTGTAAGGATTCATTGCCATGTGGGTTCAGTATAAAAATAAAAAAATTCTGTTGATGCCAAAATATCCTAATATAAATAATGTTAGGATATGTTTAAATAAATATGTTTCCAAAATTAACTTGAGATTAAAAGGGATTTACTTTTAAGTAAATATAAAATTTACTTGAAGTTTCCACTTAATTTAAAACTTTGATTTATAATCTGTAGTGAACTGTACCTACTGTGTTGAGTTCTGAAATCTGTACCATCTAATTTCAGAATACCTAACGGTTTGAGCAATAACAAACAATGGAAGACATATTACTACAGCGCCTCAAGTTAATTACCAATCAAATCAAAATTTTGTCGGGTAAAACTCTCGGGTACTCACAAAATTTAACAGAAGTTAATGTTGAAGAAGCCGAAGTAACTTCAACTAAGTTGGAGACATCTGTCAACCGATTCACAACGGAATTACATAACTACTTTAGATTGAGTAAGGAGCCGTCCCCTGATGAAATTTCAGAATATAGTACAATACAGCTGGAGGGAGAAGAGATATTTACAGAATTGAACATTAAAATTAAAAGGAAGAATGTTACGAAAGTGACGCAAGTGACCAACGATAACAATATGAAATTATCAAGTAAACTTCCAAAATTACACCTGCCCGAGTTTGAAGGAAATGTCTTGGAGTGGCATCAATTTTGGGACCAGTTTAATTCCAATATCCATAAAAGAAATTTACCAGATGTAGACAAGCTGTTATATCTGAAAGCAGCGCTTAAGGGTGAGGCCAGGAAAGTCGTTGAAGGTTTAGAGACGACTAACAAAAATTACCAGATAGCGGTATCGACACTAAAGGAACGTTTTGGAAAGAAAAACTATGTTATCGATGCCCACTACTCTGCATTATATAAAGTAGAGAATGCTGACAGAACAGTTGCAGATTGCCGAAGAACATTAAACGATATCGAGCGACACCTTAGAGTTCTTAATTCCTTGGATGAAGATATTAATCACAACCACTTACGTTTCCTGATTATGGAGAAATTTCCTGACGATATCGTTTATGAGACAAAAATGAAGGCGACTACCAATTCTATAGATGAAATCAGAAAACAACTGGAAGTTATCATCTCTGCTCGAGAAGATGCCAGTAGAATAACGCAAGATAAAGATCACAATGCCATCAAAAATTATACAGTGAAAACCTTACATGTTCAAGACTGGAAAAGTGACAGGAAACAACAAAACACAAAAGCGAAAATGAAATTTACAAGAGCAAAATTTAATTGTGATAAGAAAAGAGATCAACCATCCTGTACAGTACAAAGTAATGACCCATGTAAGAGGAAATATCACAATCCGAAAGGGAATTTCGACAGTAGAATACCCGATAAAAGGAAGAGATTGGACTGTATATTTTGCAAGGGATCTCATTACAATGATGAATGTACACAGGTGAAAACTATTAAGGATAGAAAGTTGAAATTGAAGAATCATTGCTTTAGTTGTCTGCGAGAAGGACACGGGATAAAGAATTGTAGGCAGAAAGGCAAATGCCCATATTGCGAAATTTATGGTCAACATAACCGAGCTTTATGCCCTAAGAAATTTTCTTATGTTAACTGAAACCACTAACTCTTTTCATCTAAATGCTGTAGGTTTTACAATAATAAACTGCTGCTGCTGTAATAAAAGCCAAGAAAGATAGAACTAGTTAACTAGTTACAAGTACTTAAACTGTCGTGTGCTAATGGATTCCGGTAGTCAACGAAGCTATGTGACTGAGAGAGTGGCCAAACAATTAGATCTGTCAATAGAACAAGAAAACCAACTTCTCGGTATTTACCTTCGGTCCAAAAATACCACAGGACTTCAACATTCCATTAATAAAATTGCTGATTTAAACAAGAACAAATAAGATTAAAAATTTATTTGCAAGTGTGGTGCCAACTATATCTCAAAGCGTTCCATTTCATCAAGAAAAACTTGACGAATGGAGAGATAAAATTATTTTGGATGATGGATGACGGATCATTATCTGATCTGGTTGACATCCTAATTGGTAATGGTTATCACTACACACTAATGTCAACGATTCCGATCCCATTGGAATTACCGACTCTCCTAAAATTAATTACACCACAAAATATGTAGATAATAGATATTTCGTAGACTGGCCTTGGATTGAATTTCCTCCTAACTTACCTATTAATTTTGGATTATCTTTTGGATGCTTAATAAATCTGCTAAAGCGTTTAGATTCTGAAACCTTGTTGCAGTTGCAAATAAAGGATTTGGTCATACGATATGTCCCATCCGAAATGAATTCGGACGATATAGCGACTAGATCAGACACTTCAAAACTTGCTCAGAGGCTGTGGTTAACTGGGCCTGAGTTCTTATTGGATAAACCTGACAAGTGGCCCACAGATACTGTGAAGGAATCTTCCTTTTTGATGGGGAAGGGTCTAACGAATAAAGAAGCTCATTTTCAGATCCACGATGAAAGGCCAGAGCCTATGGAAGTAGAAGATCTACAGAGTAAAGATTGTCAGAAAGTAAATGAGCATGTCACGCAATTAGGGGGAAACCAATCAGGAAATATAATTGAACCACAAAGTGATAGAAGTCACAATACTAATAGAATTATTATGCAGATACATGTGAAAAACATCACGTTGGGGTTAAACTTAAACTTCCACTCTGTATACTCAAACCATCAGACTTCCTGACAATGGGTAAATGTATCACTATGGACGCACGCAACCCAAGTTTAACGTTTACTACATGGAACTACAACTAAGAAAGATTTGGTAAAGAGTTGGAAAGGAGCTCTAAAGTTTCTAGAAGAGTTTAAGAGGTATGTTCTCCAATCATTACCTGCCCTGTCTTCGTGAAAGATTTTGACCGAAAGAATTATGCCACGCGAAGGACAAATTGTCCAGATAAAAGGAGACTCCAAAAATCGTGAGAGTTGGCTAGTTGAAAAGATAGTTTCCCTTATTAAAGGAGTAGATGGTCTATGTAGAGTTGCTAAAGTTAAAGTGGGTAGTAAAGAGTACACAAGGTCTATTGGACAACTATATCCTCTCGAAATGGAAATGACTGAAGATCAAATTCCGTCAGACACAGTGACTAACGTTAAAAATGTAACTGATAATTTGGTAATACCTGATACCATACCTAATATAGTACAAGTACCCGATGAGGTGGTCACTGAAATAACCGAAGCGGACGAATCTGAAACAGAAAATTCAAAATATAATCACAAACCAGCGAATGTTAATACAACCGGTGATACTGAATGCGAGTTACCTGAGAGCACTATATGACAGAAAATGGTAAAGAAGTACCCAGTGAACATTCTGGCGAGCCGAAACAAAAACGAAGCGCTGCCACGAGAGCTCTAGATAAGATAAGAGAGTGGACACGCAACCTAATAACATTACTTTGACTCCGTTCGTCGGGAGTGTCGCGAATCGTCGCGATTGTTCTGTAAATAAATTGTATATAATATAAAAAAATGCCAACTCAATAATTGGCAACACTGTGTTGTAGCTTCTTGGCGCCCTCTTTGATTGTCACTTTTGGTGAGTGTACATAAAGTTTGTAAGAAATATCTTTAGTTCGATATTTAATATTAGTAAGTGATGTAATAACGTAAGTATCTGATAAGGGCAATCCTCGCCCGTCTGTACACGATGCAATCGTGAGACAACTTGTGATTCTAAGAATGATGATGAGTACGAGGTAATAATAATGCCTAAAGTACCTATGTAGGGTAGTCGTGCCGACATCGCCCACAGCGATGTGCGCAGGGCGACAGGATCGTTGAGTGTAAGTCTATCCGAGTCTCATGGTCAAGCTGTGAGTACGATGACGATAGAATCAACAGTGAAGGGTCAGTTGGTGTACACCTAATTCCCTCAATAACGTTCTACGGGACAAAGTTCCCCACCGGTAAGGTCACCACTGAGGTGGTGCGACCTTCATGATAAGGGTTTTGTACCCACTAAGAGTCTACGTAGCATTAGCTACGGTGCGACTCAGTGCCGGGGACACCACATACCGTGGTGTCTGCCCGGCATAGTTTCCCAACAGATAGCGAAGCAGACAATGTATAGAATATATAATCAATGGCAATAACTAAGCAATAAGGAAGGGCTACCTGAGGAACAAGGAAGGGGCTGACACAGTAACCGTCCCAAGGAACCTAGGTGAGCAAATTTACATAACTATCATTAGTTACTATTCGCCACATATAGCTAATATGCCCCAAACCTTCCTTACACACATATGGAGAATATTAAGTCGTGGCGACAGGCTATGAAAAATGTATGGAAGACTGGGTGAAGCGGTGGAGATGTTGTATTGCAAGCGATGGGGCCTACTTTGAAGGCGATAAAATAAATTTAGATGAATAATTTGTATTTTTTGTTTTATTGACAAATTCCCGATACTTAGTACACTGAATGTAAACAATATACCTACCTCGTGAAAGTGCTGGACCTAAGCTAGGCGGACCTGTATTACAAATAGAATAACATTAAACGTCTTCTTTCAAAATCGTGGTACTTATTCCGTTTCACCCCATAGGACGCCGAACCTACCCCCGTGTTCTAGTGCCCAAGCCAAAGCCCTAAGTAAGGAGGCACTAGAAAACCTAGTTACAGTCTTTATGCCCTCTGAGGTATTAAATGGTGAGTTCGTCATCTTCCCTTTCACACGTTTCACAGTCACCCAAGTTTTCTTTTTCTTTGAGTTCTATTTCTTTGATTAATTTCCTGGATGCTGCCTTCAAGTCAGATTAATTCAAATGTCCGAGTTTTTTTATGGCACTTCACAATATTTGTATATTAGCTTTGCAACAAGTAGCACTGATAAACACAACAGAATAACCACATCACTATGTAGCAACATTTTAGCGCCTCGGTAATATTTAGTCATTTAATTTTTTCCAAGTCAGTGGATTCTCGAACATGTATAGAAGGCGAGGTGTCATCTTTACGTACAAATATTTTTCCGTCGCGACGTACTGATATTTAGCAGTCTTAGCTAAATCTCTGGAGTTTTTATATAACAATTTGTTGTAAGGCGTTAAATGCTCATTTACATAAATGCTGCGTTTCTCGCCAGTAATACCGAGGTCCGCTGTTGTCATGCCTTTTCTTGAACGAATTCCCGAGATGATGGAGTCACGAAGAAATCGTGATTTCAGCTTTACAATTATAGCTTTAGGACGTCCCACTGTCTTCGAGCGTGGTTGGACTGTGGTAGCATATTCGATATCGGTAATATTCAAATCTGTGCCTACGTATTTAGCTATATTAAGCACATACATGTTTAGATCTTCGTTGGATTTTTCTGGGAGACCTAGAATTTCGAGATTCTGGTTACGTTCTCTCTGTTGTTGAGTATTTCAGTCACATTGTACTTTAATGAGTTGCTGTTTTAATGATATAATATCTTGGTTTTGAGTGGATTGCTCGGATTTGATTGAGTCAACACTCGAAGATAGTTGGCTGTGCCTCTGATCTATAGATTTAATATTCGTCTTAATATTCTCAAGGTCTTTTTTGATCCCAACGTTGATATCCTCACGTACCTGTGATACCTTCAAATCAAGTGCAGAAATTTTATGAGTTATTTCCTTGGAGAATTTATCGAAGAGAGATGTAATCAAATCCTGGTCATCACAAAACCGCATATTCATATTACGACGTTGCTGAGTGTTAACATTAAAATCCGCGTTCTGCATATTATATTGGGTTGATGGTAGATCAGGAGTACCTAGAACCAGATCGCGGTATGTAGGGATCGGCTTCTGTTGCCCGCGCCCGCGCTCCTTCGGTCGATGACGAATTTTCCGGATTCATTGATTACAAAGTGTGTGAGCGACACGGTCACAGTATACACGTATTCACACCAATGCAACACTTTGACACTTCGCGGACAGAGGCAGCGGAGCCAGAACGAGATATACAATTGTTAAAATGAGATGAATTAACTGCACTTTATTTACTGAATGATTGAATAATGCACTCTGTCGTAAGACTCAAATGTTACAATATTGCTTGACTTATCTTTGCGAAAAATTAAAATAACAAGTAACACGTCTGCTCTCGACAGTGTCATTCATAATCCACACCCTATCTAAATATAATAATGCTGTAAGGACGTATAAAATAAATAATCAACACAAATCTTTATTGCAGGAACTTGTCCTATATCAATTTACTTTAAAAATTAAGATTAAGATTAAGATTGAGGTTGAGGTTGAGGTTGAGGTTGAGGTTGAGGTTGAGGTTGAGGTTGAGGTTGAGGTTGAGGTTGAGGTCGAGGTCGAGACCAAGAATAAGAATAAGATTAAGAATAAGATTAAGAATAAGATTAAGAATAAGATTAAGAATAAGATTAAGAATAAGGTTAAGATTAAGATTAAGGGTAAGGGTAAAGATAAGAATAAGAGTAAGAGTAAGTTTAAGTTTAAGGTTAAGGTTATGGTTAAGGTTAAGATCCAATTAAGCCAAATCGATTGAACAATTTTAGTAATAGTTTGACACATTTTTATGAGTTAAATCCGAACGATAATTTTCTGGTTGTGGGCGATTTTAATATACCGTGCATCAGATGGAGCAGTGAAGGTTTTTCGCTAGTACAACTTGGAAGGACAGACAGTCAGTCTGCTCCTTTAAATTTAGTGGAGGATTTAAGCTACTTAGGGCTTAACCAATATAATTTAAAAATTCTAACAGCAGCCATAATATACTCGACTTATGTTTTAGTAATTATAGTCTATCCGTATCTCCCACCTCATCAATCTCAAGCACTCCCAAGTTTCGAGCCCTACGTCTCTACGCGGTCTACGTCAGATCCCAGTATTGATAGAACCGGTGCATGCGTCAAAGTAGTCTCAATTTGCTTTTTGGACCCAAAAATCATAAATTTTGACTTACGAGGATTCAATACCAAAGCATTCGTGTGCTCCCAGGAAGCCACTCTATCGAGATCCAAGTTTAACTTCTCAATGCAGGGGGCTATATCATGGGGGTTCACAGAGTTGTAGATCTGCACATCGTCAGCGTAAAGATGAAACTTGCTGTTCTGAATATGACTCACAATATCTGCAGTATACAGTATGGACTGGAAAGGACCTAGAATCGACCCCTGCGGTACTCCTCTATTAACCTCCCGAGGAGCAGATCAGACCAGAGAGGCATCGCTAGCCTGAAGCTTTACCAATTGAGATCGACCACCTAAGTAACTGTTACCAGAGACCGAGACCGAGACCGAGACTAAGATTCAGATTAAAATTAATTATTATATTGCACTCGGAATGAGTGGTAGCTGCGTTGTGTATGAGTACCATAGGTGGCTGGTGTAGAACGCCTGGCAGTATGCCTTGAACAAGGTGATCTTGGCGTCCTTCGAGCAGCTTGCAAACCGCCGCGCCAGCATCTTACTTCGCATAGCGATAGACCTTCTCTGTCTCTCAATGTCTTCATCGTCATTAAGATATTCAGTAATGATATGTCCCAGATAATTAAATTTCGATACACATAGTAATAGCGAGCCACAGAGGTATATTGGTAAAATATTTTCAGGTCCTTTTTTAACATGTTTAAATATCATGACCTCAGTTTTCTTTGTATTATACTTCAGTCCGTTCCTTTCCGCAAACCGCTCGCACACGGAAACCAACTCCCTCAGCCCCCTTGCCGAGGGGCTCAGCAGCACCATATCATCAGCATAACTTAAGTTATTTATTCTAACCTTGTCAATATAACAGCCTGCATTGGTACTGCTGAGCTCCTCGATCAAGTCGTTAACATACAGGTTGAACAGGACCGGCGAGGTCAGCCCCCCTGCCTCACCCCGCAGTTGAGTTTATAACTCTCCGATGTAGCATCTCCCCACCGTAACTCATTTGTCTGGTTTACGTACCATAACCTCAAAAGACAGGTTACATTTTCTGGTATGTTACTGTTCTTAAGTTTTTTCCAAAGTATTTCATAATTAATAGTGTCGAAAGCGCGACTTAAATCAAGAAAACTTGAGTAAACTTAAGTATTTCTTTTTATATAACTTTTAACTGTATTTTTTAATGCAAATATAGCCATGTCTGTTGAGTGCCCGGTCCGAAAACCAAATTGAGCGTCGTTTAGCTGGATATGCTTGTTTAAAGTAGGGCTAATTAGTCGTTCTAAAATTTTAGATAATACTGTGGCTAGAGAGATCGGGCGGTAATTAGACAGACTAGACACATCGCCAGTCCCGTTTTTAACTATAGGTACAACTATAGTTTTCATGAGAGCTTCCGGCAAGTAGTCGTGAGTCGGCAAGCGTTATAAAAGTGAGTTCATTTATCAATAAGTATAGGGCTGGAGTACAACCCGTGTTCAATGCTCAGGGAGTCGTGTCCTGGCGATTTGCCACGTTTCATAACGTATAAAAACTTATTCTAAGTTTATTGAGGTTAGGTACAAAAGTCATCCCTTTTTTGTTCATCAAATACCAACTCTCCATAGATATTTTCGTGCACTTTTGATACTTATACACGTAGAAAGTATATGCCCTAAACAATTGATTGAAAGGGTGATTGTTGTGTGACTATCGCAGATGTAAAATTATGATTATGTAGGTATGCCATTTATGACTAAGTGTAGTCTTAATTATGTTTACCGCAATCACGAGTAAAAACTACTTCAGGAACGGCACTATTAGCATTGTTTTTATGAACACTGTACAATTTAATATTTGCCTAGTTAATATTACAATTAGGTACAGAAACATTGACGCCAGTTAAATATTTGCCCCATTAGCAATAGATGGTAGGCAGGATAACGTTGTTTAGCTTAATTCATAAATTATGTTTGTAATATGAGAGTTGAGAGTTGATATAGTTTGTTTGAGTATGCTTTTGTAGATTACCTATTCAGAATTTCCGTGCAAGTTTTTAAGTATGCCGTAAACTTAACGAAATACCTATTAACATGCGGTCAAGTTCAACATTAACTTGAGTTTGGATGTATATATAGGTATATTCTTCTTGAATGACTCACTTTTACTCGTAGATTACGTAGTTAATACTTATACCTACACTCATGCACATATTTAGAGGAACGCAAAAAAATTATCATTACCTTAATTCACTCTTTCTGTACAGACCACTGTATTTTAAAAATTTAAAGTTTTAGTCGTCTTTTATTTTTGAGTTTCAATTGTTTTTAAACGGCTTAGAAAAGGGGTCAAAAATTTAAAGGTAAATTATTTAATATAATTACACAAGAATGACTGTACTTACCTAAATGTCGTAATCAAAGACTGATGTATTGACGCATTGATACGGCAGTATTTAACCGATTTAAAAAAGGAGGATGTTCACAATTCGGGTGTTTGTATTTTTATAGGGTTCCGAACCTCATTTTGGAAAAACGGAACCTTGATTAAAACACTTTATCATCCGTCTGTCAAGGCCCTGTTTCTCAGAAACGGTTGGAGTATCAAATTGAAATTAACACTAACGTCTACCGCCTCATACTGCTGTAGTAGGTACCTACTATGAAGCTTTTAGTATAACGCAATAAAAAGATATGACCTTTCAAAACGTGCGTTTCATACAAAAAATAGAGCTGAAAGATGATCAAAACCTATAGGGTAGCTACTGCTCGGTGCCCTACAAATTGGCATCACGGGAGGTGTTGTGGCACAAGTGAAGGAATAATGCGAAACTCATTAATTTCAAACAAATCGTATTATTGCGAGACGATTATTGATAATCATTAGATCCTTTGATTAGATCGTCTATGTAACTAAGTACATATTTTGTTGGTTTAAATCGTATATCTACGATAATGTTAGGAAACCCTCAAGGTACGCAAAGTGGCGCAACTACATAAATAAATATACATACACACAGCGCCATCTAGTTCCACACTAAGCAACTAGGCTTAGCGCAGATGGTTGATAAACTACACGCATACATTTTTTTTGTAAAAAAATTAAAAACATCCGATAATTCGGGTACACATGTCAGTGTATTCATCATACAAACATATTCAGGATTCGAACTCGCGACCTTTTGGTATAGCGGTGAGAGTTTCTAACCACTACACCAAACAGGTGTAGTGGTTAGAAACTCTACATGACTAACTACTTACATATCTAATAATGTTGGTTCGTAACAATTCCACATGGTATTTGAAATTAACGATTGTCGGATTTATTCCTTCACTTGTGCCAAGAGATTACCCTTCGTGCCAGCCCAGCTTAACTGTCACTGTCACTGGGAAATACTTTATGGGTTTTGATAATCTCTTAGCAGTAGTTATGAAACTACGCTTTAAAAGAGCTCGTATCTTTTTGTACTTGAAACTTTTTCTTTTTGTATTTGAAAATTTGTCGAGTAAGTCTTTTTCTATGTATGTATAGTTTTATACTAGTAACTCGATGTTGTACACTTATTATATTCTCCGAGATTCCGTGACCGCTTTACGTGATTCCGTTTTATTACAAAGAAGAGATTTTCATCGCATCAAGAGACAGGTAATATACAGGACAACACCCCCTGTATTTGATATTGCACTCGGGAGATAGAGAATAGAGCCTTAAACAAGTTACGAGACGTAGTAGAGGACAATGTCGCAATCGAGTAACTACCGCAAGGGATGACAGATTTAATGTTGGTAATGTACTTAAAACTCGTACATTGACTTCTAATGAGGTCAGAGGCAAGTGTCGAGAAGTACGACAAGTGATGGTGAGTATTAAAACCGTGAGCTTAAGCTAGTCAAGTAAAAAGCTCATATAAATGCAGTTTTCCACTTCATTCTTCTTTCTACAAGCTACAGACTAGCTCGTGCCAACTGCTTATTTAGGTTGGTACACCAATTTTGAATGAAGATGCTTCGAGCCGAGTGCTGTTTACGGCCGTGTTTAGATTTTGCCTGAAGCCAGATTATGGATGAGTCAAAGTATGGAGATGACCTGGAGAAAGATACACTGCTGTAACATTATTGGAAGAGAGTTATGGCAAGGGGTGGCATTTGCTTAGGAGTATGTATGGAATTATTTACACATCGTTCAATTCTTCATACGGTATAATTTTGGAGTAAGATAAGGGAGGTACAAATTGAAATTTGTTCAACATTTTTAATTTCAAAATTTTTGGTTTAAATTTTTATCCCCAAATTTATTACAATCACACTAAACTGTAAATTAGATTTTACCCATTTCTCCCTAATGGTCCCTTTCTTTTGGCGTTTCTAAAATATCGTCGCTTGCCTCTCTAACTGACGTATCTGACATTTTTTTCGAAACTGAGTTGTCTACACCATCTTAATCAACTTTGCAAGACGAATCGATCTGTCTAATCGACGTATCTGTATGTTTTACCAGTTCTGAGATATCACAAAGGTTGGGGCAGATGTATCTACACTTTCTTGAATTTTAGAGCTCACTAAAAGACTTATGTCACTTACGACGTTTAGTAAGATTTTGTTTGCAGTATTTTTAAGATCTATTGGCGACGTAAGTGACATACATCGTTCAGTGTGATCCTTCGGATCGCTATGCGGTAGGACAACGTTTCAGTTACGTCAAATAAGATGTGCGCAATTGGCTATGCCTTAAAGAAGGCTGGAGATGTATTTGTGCCGTCACAGCTGGTTCCTATATATAAACTGTCAAGAAGGAGCCAGCCTTACGATGTCGTGGTCCTGAGTCATACAGATTTCCTTAACTTCAAAAAGTTATCCACAGATTTACGTCTTCTCTCAGTTCGAAGTGATGATGAGGGGCTGCCAATCAAATGACCGCATTTCATGTGCGTAAAACTGACCCAACAACGCTGTACTTTAAAAGTGACCATCGCCAAACGTCAAACCGTTCTTTAAGTTTAAAACGGCAGCGGTCTTCTTTCTTAAATGATGAATTAAATCTTCTTAATGACGCTCCCCGGAAAATTGTGAAAGAAAAATATGACGACTTGATTTCGTTAACAGCTGGTGATGCTCCAGTGATAAGGCTGCCGGAACATGCAGAATTCTACAAATCGCTTCCACATTAAATTGATTATTGTTGCAGAAGATCTTCTAGCAAGGTTACTTTTTCATGGTTCGAGAGGATGACTATTTTCTTTGATTATGTGCACGTTTGCATTTTTAAGAGTTCCTATTTAATAATGTGATATTAGTATTTTTAGAATTTGTTTTCAGTTCTATTTCGCAGTTTTAACTGTATTTTTTATAACATCTTGTTTTTTTTAGATTAGTTACTATAAGTAATCGATGTACTAGGATACGTAAGTATAGGTACAAAAATTGTGATTATCAAAAGTTATGTTTAAGACTGAATAACTTAATTAGAAATAAGGTAAGGGCATAACTAAGATGTGACCTCAAAGATATTGTTTTATGAAACTGTTAGTTGTCTAATTAAACAGATGTTGATTATGTTTGAATTTTAAACAATGACGTTATAGAAAAAAGCTGTTGCTTAAGCTTAAGTTACAAACTCTTGTTAAAAAAATTACACAACAATTTAAAAGTTTTGTTATAATTTGTTATTTTTTAAAACTATCAGTATACCTAATGGTTACGTGTTTATAATTTGTAACTTGTAATTTGATTACAACTGATTATTTATATACATGATTTTATTACATGATTTAAAGTACAAATTGCCCGACGTAAGTTACAACAAATACCGTCCAAATCGAAAACAAAGTTCTCTCAAAGAGACGTATCTGCTTTGAAAATTTATTATTTAAATAATAATAATAATATTTAAATAAAATTTATACCCACACGAAGTACTCTATAAGATCAATATACCGGCAGATTTTTATTTTGCTCACGCTGATAAACGTTGAGCTGCCTCCGATTTTAGGTAACCATAAACCGAATAAAGCTTGCCCTGGACATTTTGCTCAATGTCAGTTACGTCAGTTAGAGAGGCAAGCGACGATATGTACATAAGTGTATGTATATTATGAATCATTTTCAAATCATGACTTACTCTAATAAGAGTCATGATAAGATAACAGATCGTCAAGGCAAGAACAATTGACGATATTATTCAACATAAAGATTATGTGAGATGATGTGATGATACCTACATGACATTAGGCACCTAAGTAATCTAAAGTTACGCGTGCCTATTCGGGGAAGATGGGAAGAGCAATTAAAGTGTGTATAACAAAAATTATTATCATAAAATTAATTACACAACTGACTACTGGTTCGCGTGGATTTTACACACAAAGTAGAATTCAGCTATTTTGATAATGTCTAAAAATAGTGCCAAATAGTGCTCAAAGGAAATAATTAATGACATTGTAGTTGTTGAATATTTTAAGTTTGCATTTTGGCGTCGCGTGTTCCTGGAATTTTCATACGCAGAGACTACTTTACCGATGGTTATAATTTATATCTCAAAAAAAAAGTACATAAATGTTACCACCGAAATATATAAGTCCCAAGCTAAACTCGTGGGGCTAGCAAAATTCAGCATTCAGCAGCATATTCTGTTTTGACTTGATTAAAACTGTTACGACGCGAAAATTCTGTAAGCTTGTCGAAGCGGAGTTTAATTCAGGGAAAAGGGATTCAGGCCAACTATATATTAGGTGCCTTTTAAATGAAATTAAAACTTAAGAAGGTTTTAGGACTATAACCCGGTCTACCTGCGACGACGTATGAAATATTCTAAATAAGTATTGTACGTATAATCTGAGGTAATGCCGGACTCAACCCCGTTTGTATTTTCGGGGACAAAAGACGGTATTAATGAGATGATTTTCCTTAATCAGCGAGGCAGGGAGGTACGACATAAAAATCAAATCAATGATAATGAGTGCGAATCCTTATCTACGTATATCAATATTAAATGTATTTACTGCAGATTATGAATACTTGATTATGAATCTATCACTTAAAGATATAGGTATGTACAAGATATAGTTTCAGTATATGTCGGAAGTACGATGATGAAACACGTATTTTGCCAGTGACTGATATGAAATTTTGGAAACCCGAGCGTAGGTACTCTGTGCCTCCGAGTGACGTAGTAACTGCGGTATGTATTTTAATATTGTTATGAGTGATATCTATATGTAGGATAGGATGAAAACGATAACTGAATGATTCCAGACGATAACTTTAGGTACTCCGAAACTACAAAGAATAATCGAGAATTAAAAACTCTCTCTACTAGGTCGACTACCTCAAAATGAGGCAAAAATATAATTGGCACTTCGTTCTACTCAATTTTTTTGAACTTATTTGAATTTGCTCTAGGAATCTAATTCATTTTTAGCACAAAATACCAGAGAGTTTGGTTTTTCGGTTTTGTAGTTTTGGATTAATCGTCTGCAATCATTCCACCACAGAGTATGCAAGTAAAAATACAGATATACAGGTATATATAATAAAATAGTAATGCCCAAAAATCTGTACATTGCAGATATTCGGGAAAAACCACCTAGGGCGACTGAAAATAAGGAACGGGATATTGTAAAACAATTTTTTAAATTCTTGGCTTCAATAAAATATACCTACCCATAGAGTTTAGATATAAATGTTTTTGACAATTTGTGGTATTGAGATATTAAACATACAGACATTATTACCTATTGTTTATTTTTAATGATTTTTACCTTCATGGTATAGAAACTGGAACTGGCACCATATGAGAGAACATTTTGCGCCGGCCATTTAAAAAGTAAACAAGAAAAAGCTTTTCTAAAATTAAGTTATCTGTTCTTACTAAGCACTCGTATGTGCTATTATAATAACGTACGAAGTACCTTTAACATCACGGGATTGCTTCGGCCATCGCTAACTGTACAGATACTCATTATTTTTAGGGTTCTGTAGTCAACAAGGAACCCTTATAGATTCGTAATGTCCGTCTGTCCGTTCGAGGCTTTGCTCAGAGGTTCTTAGTACTATCTGTAATTTGGCATGGGTATATATAATAAAGACGCCGACAAAGTGGTAAAATAAAGTCTTGTAAACTATTTTTTCTTAGGGTACACGGAAAGTAGACATTTTTGACTTTATACACTTAGATATTGAAACTTCCATTTCTCAAAAACGTCTCCTTTGACTTATTATTTGAAATATAGTATATTGGAAATTGTATGTCTGAGGTAGGTATTTATTTTCCAAGTTTTTAGAATGTGAATGTTAAAACTCAAAATAGTAAAGATAGTGTTTTGTTAGATCCACGAATCGAATCGATACTGGCTGGTGTAGATGGGTTTTATGTACTAAACCAAACAAAACACTATATACACTATTTTGAGTTCTTACACTCGCATATTGCGCTTGTAGGTTTAGATACCTACATGTGAATGATATAAATAGGCGAGTCTTAAGTGCGAGTATATTTTAATCTGATAGTGCATACTTTTAAATAATTGCTTCAGATACAATGGATTATTATGGCAGCTTGAATGTGATATTATAAATGTTTTAATTTTGAAACTACTAGCACACCATGAAGGCTAGGCGGCAGCCACTTAATCCTGGCCCATGGGCCAAGTTCTGGCTGCTGATGTGGAAGAACTATCTGCAGCAATGGCGCCATCGCTGGCAGACCACATTGGAACTGTTCCTGCCTGTCGCCACAATGACCCTTGTGCTCATCTTGCGATCGCAGATCGAGCCAGTGAGCATGGACACAATAACATATCCTTCTATACCCGCACATAGTTTAAATTTCTCTGCGCTAGTATTGTAAGTGATACTCATTATATTTGTAATAGTTTAATTTTAACGATAACTAAATGAAAAAATAAATAATTATCTGCGCTAAAGGCAGGTACTAAAGTTGTATATTCATTTTTTTCAGAGCAGGGATGAATGTAACACAAATGTCAATTGCTTATTCTCCGGAAAATGAGATATTAGAAGAAGTGGTCCGAAGTGCCATGCTTAGATTATATCTGCAGAATTTAAGGTTCATAATATCAATTGCCAAGGAAATATACGATTTCGACGATATAGAAATACCTCCTGATATTGATATTGGCGCTATTGAATGGCCTGAGCTTAACATTAACACAACCATTATTTTTGATTTCTTGAGAAGTTTAGTTAATGTTAATGCATATAAGCACAGTTCAGAATTAAGATCTATTTACGCTAATGAAAGTACTACGCGCGTAGTATTAGCTGCTGTAGAATTCGCCGATGAACTTAGTGGTAAGTTGTATTTTTTTTTGCAAAAGTGGATTTGAATATAATATTCACAATAATTTTGTTTTGATTTCAGATGTCACTGAACTACCACTAAACATGTCATTTGCGTTGCGGTTTCCGGAAAGACCTCGACTTAATTCCTTTTATAGTAGAGGTTCACGCACTTGGCGCACAGATGCTGTGTTTCCAATTTTTGAATTACCGGGACCGCGATTCCCTTCATCTTATGAAGGAGGAATTGACCCAGGTAACGTAGGTTACTAAATTGCTTTTATTTACTAGTTATTTATAAAATAGTCTAGTCGTGACTAACATTTGTTAATTTGTGCACAGGTTACGTCAATGAAATATTTATAGCACTGCAGCATTTAATCTCATCGGAATTAGTTTCAAGAATGACGGGTGACAATCTCTCTAACTTCCCCGTACATATACGAAGGTACCCCCACCCGGCTTACTTGCAGGACTTGGCTGTGGAAGCGCTGCAGTTTCTCTTCCCCATGTTCATAATGCTCAGTTTCAGCTACACTGCCGTCAATATAATTAGAGCCATTACAGTCGAAAAGGAGTTACAACTGAAGGTATATTGAGTCTTTATAAATCTTACTTTTATAGTGGATTCATCTCTTTAAAATTTAAAGAAATATTAACCGCCCCGATTTAGTAGGTATCCACCACCACCATGTTGAACCACCATGCAACAGGCAACAATGTTGTCAGGATTGTGTTCTGACAGTTTGAGATAAGATATAGCCAGCCCCTCAATTAAGTCGGTACCTAGTTCCGGCTGATTGCGCTTCTACCTTCGGCCTCACCTTCACTTAACATAAGGTGTAACTTTTTTTTTTTTTTTGACGAGTGAAAACGCATTTTCGCGTTCGACCCGCCGCTGACAGGGGTCAGCGGCGAGGATATGTGGGACTCACCGCTCCAAACGGGAGCGGTCCTACCCACTAAAAACCCCCCGGTGTTCCTCCGCGCGCACCGAAAACGGCGTGGCCACGGGTACCCCTCGGTAATCGTCCGCAGCCACGCCAACGCGGCACCCGGCGCTAGGGCAAACGGCGGCGGCGGGCCCTCCTATAGGCTGGAGCAGGGAGGAATCTCCTGGTCCAACCACCTCAAGAAGGTGTATGGGAATACCACGCGCGCCTTCTCGCGAGGTGTACCTAATTCAAGTCAAACGCCAACCAATTGTGTATATAAAAAATATCATCTCATTATTAAAGCAAATTATTTTTTTATACTTATTTCAATTATTTTTTTTAGGAGACAATGAAGATAATGGGTCTCCCTACATGGTTACATTGGACAGCATGGTTTTGGAAACAATTTATATATCTATTGATTGCTACAGTGTTAATCATTGTTATACTTAAGGTGAGCCTATTTGTAAATGCATTCTTTATGGTTTACAATTTTACTGATCCCGTTATATGACTAATCGAAACACGCGCTTTTTTGCTGACATCAGTATCTACATTACTGTAATTACAAAAAGCTTGTTCTTCTTTTACTTTTTAGGTGAGCTGGTTTTCCAATGAAGAAGGATTCACAGATTACGCTGTATTCAGTAACACGCCGTGGACAGTATTGCTCTTCTATATTATGCTCTACTTGACATGCACGATATTCTTTTGTTTTATGTTGAGCAGCTTCTTTTCGAAAGGTAAATAATCGTCTTTGTTTTCACTAAGTTTATATAACAGTAGTGTCGATTCGGTTGCACACGAACTAAAC
This sequence comes from Oegoconia quadripuncta, assembly GCA_949316235.1. NCBI lineage: Eukaryota > Metazoa > Arthropoda > Insecta > Lepidoptera > Autostichidae > Oegoconia > Oegoconia quadripuncta. The sequence goes on from OX438749.1 coordinate 12,271,128, forward strand.
TAAAACCAAATTTAGACTGGTGCTGTCACGTTATATTGTTCCAGAGAGAAAAAGACAGACCTACTTTAAAATTGGTTTTAGTTTAGTTTACGTACAACCGAATCGACACCAATATCATGTTATAGAAACGGATAACGCGGGTTCGAAAGCCAGCCAGGGGTATATTTGTAGTAGGTAGACTCTATTTATTGGGTAGTAGGGCATATATAAAATATGTGTCTTTCTTGTTACCATGTTTCAAGCTGCAATGAGCAGCAGCATTAGCTAGTAGCAGTAGGGCTATGTGAAGCTATGTGTCGGCTGTTTCCTTATGATAAGATAGTAAATTTCCTCAATTTGGGGGTTCTGCGTAGATGTGTACCTTCACCCAGATCTAATGGAGTAGGTACCTCTTTTAAAAATTAATTTAACATAATTCAGGTAACATGGTTACTGTTGTTTATGGAAACTTCTAGTGAAAAGTAAAAGAATTATATTTTGAGCACACGATATTTTTTATTAAACTAATAAAGGTGTTGACAGTAGAACATGCCAAATTTAAACAGTTATAAAGTATACTATATTAACTTAAAAACAGCCAGTGACGACTATATTTCAACATTTACTTATTATTTGGTTTATCAAGATACCTAACATACAATAATTTCATAACAGGTAGCACAGCTTCTTTGTTCGGCGGTGTGCTTTGGTTCTTGACGTATATTCCCGCAATATTGCTGTCCATGGACACGAACATATCAATGGCTGTTCAAGTTATTACTTGCCTGAGCATCAACTCCGCCATGTCCTTCGGATTCCAACTGATGCTCGCCAGGGAAAGTACTGGAGGTAAGTGATCATTTGCGGAAATTATTCTGAAATCAACTAAAATTAGGAAGAGGGAAGAAAGCAAAAATAGTTTTCTATAACTGGTTTATATTTCATCCAGGTATGCAATGGGGCGAATTTATGACGTCACCAGCAACAGACTCCTCCCGTTTCACTTTCGGCCACGTGGTTATCATGCTGACAGTAGACTGTGTGCTCTATATGCTGATAGCACTGTACTGTGAGCAGGTGTTTCCGGGCCCCTTTGGGTCACCTCGGCCTTGGTATTTCTTCTTACAAAGACAATTCTGGTGCTCCAGCCCGAAAAACATGGGTAAGTTCAAAAATTTTGGGACCGAACTGAGCACCTAAATATCAACAATTACAGAAAGCACCGCGGCTGTTAGAACTACAAAAACTATTTTCTGGTGGGGTTTGAGTGATAACTGTGATGGTGTCGAGTAGAAATGGATTAATAGCGATAAGACAGGCGGTTTGTATAATTTTAAAGAAACTGTACTTGATTGATTGATGGAGTTGCTTAATTTTCGTGATAAAGTGTGTATCAAAACTATATGATCAGCTAAGATTTGAAATAGTTGATATGTAATAATGTGCTACAATTATTATTATTATTATACAGCAATGGTTGGTTTAAATTTTTTTGGCAACTTAATTAAATTAACTCTGACTTCTAAACTAGAATGTCTATAGAAGTCCACACTCTTCACAATTTATATAGGTAACCTACCTACTGTGATTTTACTATGATGTAGCTTATAAGTTAGATGATGTAAAGCCATTAGGCTTTACACTTAGCCCAACGATAAAATAAAATCTATCTTGGGTTCGTGTGACTAAAAATTGTTAGATTAGCAATCCAATTACTGTAGTATCAGTATCTGTGGGTGTGTGTATAATTTCTCCTCGTTTAATGTCGGCCTGCAGTACCAAGGTAAATTGAAGGTTTTATTGCTATATCATTGACCACCATCGCAGTTAATATAATTATGATGCATACTGTATAAAAGTTTTTAGTAATAATAATTGACCCCAGTTGATGCTGTGGGGACATTCTTTTTGGTACATGTTACCGTTCGTAGCCCGTAACACCTACGTTCACAGGTGTAGTAGTGCGGCCAGCCTAGACTGGTAATGTTACGGTCATCGTGTTCGACAGTACCTCCGGTTATGCGATTAATAAAGTAATTTCTTTTAGGTGACACGATAACAGATAACGATGATACATTTGATATAACAAAGGAAAACGATCCTACCGGACACGCGATTGGAGTGAAAATGACAGTGAGTATAGCTTTGGTCAATATGTACTTATTTCCATCTAAACGAGTAATGTGTATCATTTCACTGTTGTTTTATCATGTTTTCCTTTTAGAATTTAACTAAAATATATGGAGCAAGTACAGCCGTGAATAATTTGACGCTGAATATTTACGATGATCAAATCACTGTATTGCTCGGACACAATGGCGCTGGAAAATCTACAACTATATCTATGCTGACTGGTTAGTAAACTTTTTAACGAGTAAACTATTACATTTACAGGTTTGCTGGTAGAAAACTCTATCGGAGTTAAGCTCGCCTTTGTACATTTTATATACAATGCATATTTCTGTAACGATTTTGTGTACAATAAAGATATTAAGATAAGATATTAAGATATTTTTGATATTAAATATCTCAATGGATAATGTAATGCGCAAGTTCTTATATGTCCAAATATAAAGAGAGAATTTGCTCTTAGACGCCATTTAAGTACTATTTATAATATACCGGTAAAATATATACAGGCTGTAACGTTACGCATGGCCATACGACTGTTCTGTAAATATGAGAGATACCGTAAACTTTACACTGATATAGAAAGTACGTTGCCTAATGAGTAAAATGACATCAATAACTTTTCTATACAGAAACGACAAACATCCAAAATGTGACTTAGACTCAGAGGCTTTAGTTTCCTTATGGATATATCAATAAATCTGATAACGAAACTATTTTTAACGGACTCAAGAAAAGGTTCTCAATTCTTCGGAATCTTTTATTTTTTACCTAAAAAGTATAATAGCTTTATCTAATAAAATGTAAGTGATGTTAATTTGAATTTTGAGATAAATTGCAGATGGAAAAATTTGTAATCATTCAAAACAGTTGTTGGAAATAACACCCTTATTGTATACCTACATTGACGTGTATACTTATCTAAAAATTTCTGAAGTAAATAGGAGTATTGCAATACGTACACAATTCTGTAAAATAATGAAACTAAGGCCTCTATGAATAACATAGCAAAATCGCGCGTGTTTAAAGTAAACATTTTGAATGTATCTTGTTTCTATTTTTTTTTACACATTACACAACATGCTTTCTTTTTCAGTTTAAAGTTTTTTGGTGTCTCATATATTAATGTAATACCACATGGCCACACCTAACGATTGCACTGCACTCTGTATCGACCTCACTTACGGATTGACTGCACTACGAATGCTTCGCATAAACTCATATAAACCTACATTCAAAAGAGAATAACAATGGCGGATACTTGCTTTACGGTATTACTTTAACGTTGCTATAGTCGTACTTTGAAATGTTCTATCTTTGTCTTTGGTTATTAACTTGAACCTAAGTTCCAAGATAATCACTATGTATCTTATAAATTATGCTTCTAAAAGCATAAATTAGAAAAAATAATGATTGTTCCATTTTTTAGACAGTCTATGGGCCTATTAATGCATCACGCTATTTTGCTTATTGTCTCTTGTAGTATGTCTTCGGCATCTACATCAGGAGACGAGTTATGCCTTAGTCTTTTTCTTTGTGAGAGAGAAACCACATGGCATGTTGACCTCTTTATTTACTAAATGAGTAATTTAGGTAATGTGGAAGTGACGCGCGGTTCAGTATGGGTGGCCGGCTATGACATGACCATGCAGACTCACTTGGCGCGCTCGCACATCGGTCTCTGCCCTCAACACAACGTGCTCTTCAATGAGCTCACGGTCAGGGAACACCTCGAGTTCTTTGCCAGGCTGAAAGGGTTCACCGGAAAGGAGCTTTATGAAGATATAGATACATTAATTGATAAATTGGAGTTAGAAGAAAAGGTACTTTACACTATTTTTTAATTCGTCTGCTTCATTATCATCACATGTAGTCAAACGCGAAACCAGTTTTTAATAAAAAAAAAACAGAGATTGTGGAATCATCGCTTGACGGTTTGTCATTATTCAACGTTATCGACGACTTTACCAACGAAGTTACATAATCTAAGGGATGATGTTTTTCTGGTGTATGTACGTAGATTTCTATGTAAGGCTTGATCGATTTTGAAGTATAAAGTGTCGTTCGATTCGTTTTGATCCCCAGAGTATCATCCAAGATGGCGCCCATAAAATACTAAATATCCTGTCGCATGTTTTGCTTTTTAATATTTAAATGGTCATTATATCACGGAATGATGAACCAGCAGGTGGTGATTACTACCCCTTCATAACACCTGTAATCTACCAGAGATAAGATCAACAACAGGTTTACAGAAGTATGTCAGGGGCTAAAGGAATGTATAGATAAGCCTGTAATTTTACTAGTTCTCTTATTATTCTCATGAACGCATGTCGGCAATGCGGGTATTGACGATTGGCGGAAGGAATAAATAAGAACTTAATACCTACTCAGCCAGTCTGTCTTCTGACGAAGAAAAAGACGCCTACCACCTGATATCACTATTTCTTAGGATTCAGCGAGCGATTGTTATTTTATTTGGTAGGTATGAATCTTTTTTCGAATATGTTAGCGCTATTTTTATACAGAAATTATTAAACCCCGATATATGTATATACCAATTCAATAATAAAATATGTATATCAAGTTGGTTTTTCGCAGCGCCATTTCCAGTCTCAAGGTCTATCGGGCGGTCAAAAGCGTCGATTATCAGTGGGTATTGCACTGAGCGGCGCGGCGAGTGTAGTCCTGTTGGACGAGCCGACCTCTGGCATGGACCCCGCCTCACGCCGCGCCTTGTGGGACTTACTGCAGAAGGAGAAGAGAGGTATAGTCAAATTCATGAGTCCAGTGTCCATAGATAAATCACCAACCTTCCGTATTTCTCTATGCACAATTATATAAGTATTGTATAAGATAACATTGGTATAAGATAACCTGTTAGACGAGTTGCGCCTATTTTTACCCGACTGCCCAAGGAAAGAGGGTTATGTTTTTCGAGTGTATGTATGTATGTAGATTTCTATGTTACCTCCTGTAGCCTAAACGGCTTGACCCATTTCGAAGTGCGTGGTGTCGATAGATTCGTCTTGACCCCTGGAGTGTCATAGGATACATTTTATGGTAAAAAATCCAACATGGCGAAATACAAAATATGCTATTGGGTTTTTGGGTTTTTAAACTCATATTTTTTCAGGGCATAAGAATGTTAATTAATCGATCTGATAAGTGTATTCAAATAAATGAAGTTAATATTGAAAAATAAATAAATTTCATAAACTGCAACGTCTTTCTTCCCTGTCAGGCCGTCGTATAGGTATTGGATGGGTAACAGTGTATTTGTTAGAATGTTTTCACATATCTATAAATTAACGGTGATATGTTCTTCCTCGACGACGGATCATATTAGAGTTATTATAAGCAGATGTAGTTACCAGTGGAATACGGAGTCCAATAAAGATCACAACACAGGATTAATATACTTTTATATGGTGCACGTTCACAACACACATTTATACTTTTTAATACTTAGGTAGATTTTAGGTACAAAATATTTAATAATTGTTTAAACTATTTTATAAACGTTTTTCACACTTGACAGTCTAAAAGCAAGCAGTAACTAGGAAACCATTTGACTTCCTGGGTTTCTTTTTATTCTAAAGACTCATTTGCTTGGCAGCGCCTTTCTACCTTTAGGCAGATTACAAAGAGTCCAAACTCCATTTTCATGTAGAGAGTTCATCTCGCATTCCATGGCCTTGATCCATTCATCTTTGTCTTCTCTTTCAACGGCTTGCTTATACGTTTCAGGAAACGTTTCTGCATCCAGAAGGCAGACGTAATCTTCAAAGCGCTTGGGTGGACAAAGTGTAGACCTGTCTCTAAGGTTGTACCTTGCCACTTCAATTGGAGGCTCAACAACTTCCAATTACTCACTGTTAGCGTCAACAAATATATCTGTATCGGCGCTATCGTCGTTACTTTGACTTGCGAATCGTTGATCACCGGATCTTTAGCTTCTCCAATATCTTGAGTAGCAGATTCTTGAATTTGGTCTTCAGTTCCTATTTCTCCCTCCCCTATGTAGTTACCAGTGGAATACGGAGTCCAATAAAGATCACAACACAGGATTAATATACTTTTATATGGTGCACGTTCACAACACACATTTATACTTCTTAATAGGTAGATTTTAGGTATAAAATATTTAATAATTGTTTAAACTATTTTATAAACGTTTTTCACACTTGACACACTTGACAGTCTAAAAGCAAGCAGTAACTAGGAAACCATTTGACAACTGCATAATTCTTCTTTATCGATACAAAAAGATTGTTAGTTTATATACAAAAGAGTTCTGACAACAACAGATCAATCTGCGGAAAGTGGTTGAATGGTACCATGTAAGTATGTATGTATTATATTGGGAACAAATTTATTAACCTTAAATCTTTCAAAAACCACTTACCTGCATTTTTCCTTAACATAAAATGTACTCTGCGACATGGATCTTAAAGTACATGCCTGCAGCATTGGTTCCGATAGTTCCTGTGAATGTCTTCCTATTTCTAAATATGACTCTGTCAAATACCTTGGCGTCATTCTTGATGGCAGGCTCAGTTGGCAACCCTGCATTGTCATGCTCATGAAATATAACAAAATGGCTGCTAGAGTCCGCCATATTAGATTTATGACGTGTTATACCGACCCTATGATACTCCCGGGACTTGTGCGAATCTAACTTGTACAAGTCAACTGAGGCGTTTAGGCTGCAGGTGCTAACGTACATACGTATACAGGATGAAATTGAATTCGTATAATGCCCATTAACTGGTGACGCCACTCTTGATTACGAACAACTTTCCACTAAGAACCATAGCCGAATTCAGCCGAAAATTGTTGGACTGCCATATTAAAGGTGGTCTTACAATGGTTTACTGTTGGGTAATTGAAAATTTTTTGATTGAATTCCGCGATGGCTCCTAGTGGAAAGTTGTTCGTAATCAGGAGTGGAGTCACTAGTAAACAGGAATTACACTAATTAAATTTCACCCTGTATACAGACCCCTTGAATACAGTACCCTCTTTTTGTTTCTCCGTTGTCGGCCAAGGCTTAGGAAGACGAACAGCCGATGGGGGAGGACAAAAACATTTTATTTGTTGACGCAGACAGATAATTAACGTACGTAAGTACAAGAGGATGATAAATAAGTAGGCTTATCTATCACCAAGTTTTACCTTATCTGTTTTTTCAACGTTATTTCGATAATCGGTTTTATTATAATATAACATTGTTATCTACATTACATGTATTTCAGGAGAAAATACTTCCGTATCTAAATATATGTAGATATAACTTACGCTTCCATTTTGAATTCATAATTGCTTTGCCGGAGAACAGTTGAGAGACTGACGAGTTGGTAAAGGCTGGTCTCTAACTGTTTTCTCGACGTCATGATTTCTACAGAAGTTCGACAATGCCGCCTAATACATAGTCTAGTATTATAATCATTAACAAATGATTTAACTATAATATATTTTAGGTCGCTCCATGATACTGACTACGCATTTTATGGACGAAGCGGATATCCTAGGCGACCGTGTGGCTATAATGGCGCACGGGCGGCTACAGTGTATCGGGTCGCCGTACTTCCTGAAACACCACTACGGTGTGGGGTATACACTCGTCGTGGTCAAAGATGAAAACTTCCAGGATGAATTGTGTACCTCCATTATCAATAAATATATACCAAATACTGCCATTAAAGAGGATCGAGGTAGGTACCTTCAGTAAATTCTCTAATATAAATATTAGAGAACTATATAGAGAATATAAATATTAGTGGTAAACCACCTCGAAGATAATAAATTTGATACATAATATGTAGATGGAAAAACGATAAGATTAAAATTTGTATTCTTTTATTTTAGGGTCCGAAGTAACTTACAGTTTGACGAATGAGCATGCCCATACTTTTGAAAATGTGCTAAACGATCTGGAGAATAATATGTCAATTATAAAATTTAAAAACTACGGTTTAGTTGCAACGACTATGGAAGACGTGTTTATGTCGTAAGTAGCCCGAGTAAACTTACAATTTTGCTACTTAGCCTACTTATGCGTTCATTATCACAGTGCCGTTGAACAAAAACCCCCAAGTTTGACACACACAATGTCGGATACACACAATGGAATTCAGGTATTTTGACAATAAACTATTCTTAAATACTGCCCATTATTCATATGCTGGTACTGTTTTACCAATGATTAAGTTTGTGTCCCAAAAGACGAAGGTTATGGTTGTGGATAGGAAAGATAAGATGACTGAATGTAATGATATGATATATGGGGTAAAAGTTGAACAGGTGAAAGAATTTGTGTATTTGGAAAGTATGTTTACTAGAGAGGGCAAACGTGAAGAAGATGTTGAAAGGAGAGTGAAAGCAGGAAACTGTGTGAAAGGGGCCTGTTTTTTTTTGTGGGTAGTCAGTCATTGTTGGTCATTGGTCCAAAACTGGTTTTAGTTTAGTTGGCGTACATCCGAATCGACACCATTGTCAAGCAAGGCAAGTGTAGCGATCCACAATGGCGTGTTGGTACCCACGCTGATGTATGTTGGTATGGCAGAAGAAGCATGAAAGCAAAATCAACATAGTAGAAATGCGTTTACTGTGTAATAAATATGTGTATAGAGACTTTGAATGATAGATTAAAGAATGAATTGTGTGATTAGAGAAAGGGGTGGCGTGTAAGATAGTGAGTAAGATAGAAAGAGGTATGTTAAGGTAGTTTTGGCATATAGGACGAATGACTGAAAGGAGGGTAACGAAAGCAACATATAAATGAAAGCATGCATGGAATGGTTGGTAAAAGTCCACCAAGAAGGACGTATGTCAATTAACTGACTGGCGTATTCACAAAAGGTTAGGAGCGGTCAACCACTAACCGACAGGCGTGTATGAAGCTTTTGATGAGAGTTGAAGCAAAAGTTGAAGAAGCAAAAGTAGTTCGTCGGATGCAACTAAAAGTATACCCTCAGCTATCTTGCAAACAAAATCACTCGTGTACTCGTGGCGTAGCCGCATTCGCTATTAGTTTGCCGTTAGCGAACTTAAGCAATATCTGGCGCGATCAGTCCTTGGATGGGTGACTACCAGTGACATTTTAATACGAATGTTTCCATGCTTCGGAGGGCACCTTAAATAGTCGGTCCCGGTTATTTTCAATTGAAGGCAGTCGTTAAACCAAGTCGGAGGACACAGAGGCGCCTTAAAAACACTGACTGTCAAATTGTCATAGTCTGATAGAAATCCATTGGGCCCGCGTGGTGGATTATGGTTCATACCCTCTCCCTGTGAACGGGGACTGTGCCCCAAAAGTGGAGACGTGTAAGGCTGTTGATGGAAGAAAATCAAGCCGGTGCATAATGCAGCTTGCATGAGTACTGCCAGGACATGAAATTTTGATACCCATAGTTTCTTTTGCCTTGCACCATATTATTAACACAATAGATCTAGTGCGTTAGGGGTATACTTTTAACTGCAGCTGACTGTACGACAAAGACACCGGAAAAACTTAGCTGTTTTTGAAGTACCATTTATCGGAGTTGTACATTTCGGGGGCAATATTTAGGAACAGTTTCTTGGGTACAAATTGTAATCATAGGTAAACCAGCATGACTTGATGCCAGAATATTTGTCTTCCTTTGGGCTCTATTTTGCAAAACTTCAGCACAATTTTTTGATATTATCAAAAAAATTTAATTCCGCTTTGTATTTGAATAATAATCCTATTATTAATACAATCTACAAAATAACGTGATACTGCCAAAATTAAAAGTTACAAAAGTTGCCATAATATAGACAAGTTGATAGAGATGTTTACTATCCATGTTCTTAATTTAGGAAGAAACTATATGTAAATGGATTTGCGAGTTAAATTCATCATATAGACGACAGACGATCAATTTTGATTGTATACTATTCTATTGCAGCGTGGGGTCAGATGTAGTTCAGCCCAATTCTGAAATCGACGATGCAACTACAAGCACAGAATCTGATGATGTATTCAAACATGAATTAGAATCATCATTAGAACAGCGTAAGTACTTAACTTCTTCAATGACACTAAGGCCCGTATTAATAAAGCATTCTCAAGGTTAAGAACAGTCTTGTGACCCGTCTCAAGTAAATGTGTTGATTAATAAACATAACTTGAGACCTGAAAAGCACGTGCATACTCAAACAGTACTCACTAGGTGCGCGTATTAATAAACGAAACTCAAGACTATCATTCATTCGCCGCTGAGGCGAATACTTGTGAAGTGATCTCAGCTGAGTAGACCTCAAGATTGGTTTATAAATTAGCACGGAGCTTGAGATAGCGTCAACTTCTTAAGACGCATCTCGGGTGATACAGCCTCAATACTTGTTTTGAGATTGGTTTATTAATACGGGCCTAAATTTGGCAGAGGAGACAGAAATAGCTGTATATATTTTTTTATATTTATGATTTTCTTATTCTGGTCGTAGTTAACAATAATGACGATTATATAACGGGATGGCGTTTATGGTGTACACATGTAGTGGCTGTATGGTACAAGTTGTGGCTTGTGTGGACACGATCCTGGCAATTGTTATTACTGCAAATCCTGGGACCAATCATATTGATCAACTCCACCCTCGGTGCCATGTTATTCGTTATGTCTTTTGTTGAGACTGTGCAAAGAAGAGTGCTGAATCTATCGGAAGGGTATGTTATATTACCATATTACTATGTATAATTGTTAGGGCCGTATTCATCAATCGATCCTGAGATAGAGATCGCATCTCAGTCTCAAGACTATTTCTTTGATACTCTTTAATAAACTCTGGTCTGCTTTTGTTCCAAAATGTCATAGTAGGTAGAATTTTCAACATATACATACATAAAGTATCCCAAATGGGTTGGTTAGAGATAGGTATTCCAAAATATAAACGTTTGGGTGTTCCAAATATTAAACGTTTAGTGCTAGAAACGACATCCACGGTTCACCTTTCGAAATATACAGAAATGCACACGATCTATACATAATATATTTCTTGGGTGTAAATATTTTTTATTCAAATATTCAACTTTAGCTACGCGAGGACTGAAACTTTAGTCAACTTCAACGGTACTTCTCTCTCATCTATCGGAGCTGTGGCGGCAGCGGCGTATGAAGCGATGTTCAGAGCTGCTGACAACCCAAACATGGACATCACGGTTGTCACCGACACTCCCATGGAAGAGTATTACTTGAACAGGGTATGTCGATTGGTTAACTAAATTCGAAATAAAAAAATATTCGACATTTGTATTGTCTCATTGCTAAATATAATTAGACATAGAGTCGAAGAGTATTTACTCAATCACTAAGCATAGATAACTATTTTAAAGTTTACTTTTGTTAATTTAAACCCTGTTTAGATTTTTAAAACTTATTTACCAAGTCTGTTTTACATGTTTTCAGACTGAAGATCCAACTATAATGGGCACATTGCGCAACCAGTTATTGATAGGCGCAACTTTCAGCGAGAATACAGCGACGGCCTGGTTCAGTAACTTCGGTTACCACGACGTCGCGACTTCGCTGGCTGCCGTTCACGCAGCGCTTCTCAAAGCGCGGAGCCCTTCGGCCAATCTCACCGTCTACAACCACCCACTGGAGGTCAATTACGGAGACCAGGTTAGCTTCATCTTTAAATTTCCCAAAAGAAATTGCATTGTTTTTAACCGATTTCCAAAAAGAGGCGATACTTGATGACGAATCGATAGCAGTGTACCGAACAATCGGGTCGATCGCTTTGATGGTTAAGAACTATCATTTAATGTCGTCGTCTATCGGCCGATAAAAGTGATTGACGTCGCCTTGTCCATGCGAGGGTTTTCTCTTACGTTTCTGTCTAACTATATATTTTGATAAGCAGATTTTTTTTGGAAAATTGGATTACCTAATAAAATATTTTATGAATTTCAGTTTTATATTAACGGCTATTGACTAATTTTCAGAGTGATCTGCAAATGATGGTGACATTCCTCTCGATGCAGTTGTCTTCCGGTATCGGCAGCAGTGTAGGAATCGTTAGCGCTGTATTCATCATGTTCTACATAAAGGTAACAATAATATTATGGCATTTTTTTATTATGTATTCCAGACATGTTTGGCTCCAATCTGACCTACGGGCTAAGTGTTTTGCTTCGATAAAATTTTGCTCTCGCACTTATGTGATTATTTTTATTTTCATGGGGTTTTTTCATTTAAACATGATCGCCGTTAAATTCGATGCCAAACTTGTTGAAAGTGACAATGTAATCGAATATTTAGTAAATTATTTGCGTAAATTTCCTCTATAAAAATAATTGTGGTTTTTCTTGTATTTGTTTTAAATCGTATAAATAATGTTTCCAGGAGCGTGTATCCCGTGGCAAACTTCTCCAGAAGGCAGCTGGCATAAGGCCATTTACCCTTTGGTTCAGTGCAGCGGTTTTCGACTGGGCTTTCTATCTTATCATATGCATCTCTATTGTGATTTCCTGTGTCGCTTTTCAAGTGACAGGCCTCTCCACAGCAACGGAACTAGGTAGTATCCCATTTGTTTCTATCATGTAGTTACTAGTGATATCTATAAATTGCCCTAATAACAAGTACAAGATTAGATATTATGTTTATCATCGTTCATAGTTTTAGTGCAATTATGGTTAGTGCATTTCATCGGTGCATATGTAGTTACTCGTTTAAGTGTTTACCTCTTACGGTAGGTAACATTATCTAACTTTTTCAGTCTTTTATAAACGATTTTTCTGTCGATTTATCGGAAAAATTACCATAATTAAATAGAAAATGATAATACGGCACACATATTTGATGTTTCTGTACTTTTGTTTTATTTTTTAGTTTGATCTTTAAATAAGTTTTGTGTGTGAACCTGAATATAGACATAAATGATTATCTATAAAATAATAATTTTCGGTAAATAAAAGCAGTCGCATACGCTATTCGACGAATAGCGAAGTTAAGCAATGTCTGGCGCGGTCAGTCCATAGATGGGTAACCACTAATGGCATTTTTGACCTCCGACGAAAAACGACGGGTGTTATGTGTGACGGCGTAGTGTGTGTTCAGTCTGTACGTATGTGTCTCAATAATGCTTTAACTTTTAACAAGATTTCTTTGTATACCAGGATATTATTCAATCAAATACTCTAAAGTACATTAATGGTTACAGCGTACGTCATTAATAACGTCAAAAGGCAGCCTTATCAACCTTATGTGCAGTTTCCTGGGGATCTAAAATTTGCAGTTTATGTTATCATAGATGTGTTTGCGTGCTTTCGGGCATGTTAAATAGTCGGTTTCTGATGTTTTCTGCTGAGGGCAGTCGTTAAGCTATTTCGGTATCTACACAGGGGCGACTTGGTAACACAGAAGTCAGGTGGCACAGTACAAATTTCGTGAATAGGTTTCATATACTTACATAGATCGACAGACTGCCTTTTTAACCGCTTCCGTGGCTCAATGTAAACAACATTGGGTTTACGATTCGGAGGTCGCGGGTTCGATCCCCAGCGGGGTACATGTTTAAGTACTCGGTTTGTTTGGTGGTAGGGCATTTTAAATGTCCGCCTGGCTAGTTACCACCATCTTATCTAAATCTGCCGCCAAGCAGCAATGTTAATAGCATTGTTGTGTTCCGGTTGTCAGAGATAAGATAGCCAGTCCCCCAAATGTGTTGGGGTTTCCGGGTCAGTACGCTTCCAGCTTCGACTTCATCTTCACTTAACATCAGGTGTGATTGAGGTCAAGTACCAACCCGTTGTGCATAAAAAAATATATTATATAATAATATTGTTATTTATTACTTAATTAATGAAACATCTGATCTCAATTTGGGCACAGATTACTAATAAGTTACTAAAGTAACTTTGGGGCCCATTTTGTTTATTATGATTATTATGTGTTTTTTTTTGTTCATTCGTAGGCCGCATGTACGTGTGTATTATGGTGTACGGCGCAGCAATGCTGCCTCTTATTTACGTGTTGTCATACATCTTCAGCGGGCCCTCTCTTGGTTTTGTAACCATTTTCTTCATTAATGTACTTTTCGGTAAGTAATTGTTAATTTTACGGCTTAGATTTCAGTCAGGTTTTAATTTAGTTATGCGGTTAGTGGCCCCTTAATAATAATAAATATTTCAGACACACCAATCATCTAGTCCCAAACTAAGCAAATCAGTACTATGGATACTAGATAACGGATAGACATACATAAATATTTATAAAAACATCCATGACTCGCGAACAAATGTTCGTATTCACCTCACAAGCATTTACCCCTCGCGGGATTCGAAACCGCAACCGTTGGTTTCGCTGACAGGGTCACTATCAGCTACACCAATCGGTCGTTAACCTTCCTGGAGTACTTAGTTTTATTTGCCAACTGACAAAAGTAGAATTCAAGTGTTTTTGGATTTATTACTACATTCTCAGAAAGAACCACTCACTATGAACACCTATACAAAGATTAATGAAGATGATATTTAATTTCTGACATTTATTCTAAAATGCAGGTATGATGGGCGCGCAGATAGTCGATGCGCTGTGGGCACCACAACTGGATACAAAGGAGGCGGCGGATATCATGGATGCAATACTTCAATTTTTCCCATTGTACAGTCTCGTTACTGCAGTCAGGTATGACAACATTTTAACATAGAATTATTGTAAGTAGAAGTACTTAAGGAAAAAACGGTCTAGTTTTCGATTAGCGCAGTTAAGCAATGACTGGCTCCGTCAGTGTTTGGATGGGTGACGACTAGTGGCATTTTAATAGGAATGTTTCCGAGTTTCGAGAGGCACGTTTAAATAGTCGGTCCCCGTTGTATTCAATTGAAGGCAGTCGTTAAACCAAGTCGGTGGCCTACAAGGGCAGCTTAAAAGCACTGACTGTCAGGTGGCCACTAGTCTGACAAATCCATCAGTCCGCACTGGGGACGCGTGGTGAATTATGGCCCGTACCCTCTCCCTGTGAATTAATCGTTTCCAAACAGACATCCTAACTTTCGTAATATTTTATATTATTAGTTGGATTTTGTCTAATAGTAGGTAAGTAAAATTGGTACAACAGAGGCGTGTATGTAATCTACATACCGATTGTGATACAGATTAGATACCTATTAAATAACATGACATGACGTTTGCTTTACCATTCGGGCGAAGTAAAATCGATTACGTTGAATGCTACTTTATTTTCCCTTTTGTATGAAATTTTGAATATAAGTGCCTAAACTGAGTACTAACAGTAAAAAAGGTAATGAAATTTATTACCATTGTAGTGTATTGATAACCTTACCTTATTTCGGTCTTTAACCGTATGCGTAATGGTTTACTGCAACATAAACGCATATCGCTTAGTCAGCGCCGATACCAATATTATATACTACTCTGTGTAAAAAGTATCGGGAATATGTCAATAAAAAGACCCGCGTAAAAGAGGTCGTTCAAATTTTTTTACTGCATGTTGGTAGCACTGTACTGATTTAGCGCGCAAAATTTGAGCGGGATCTGTCATTTAATTTGTTTTAAACTACACTTTTTGTTGGTCATAGTTTTGAGTCCTCGGCGATTTTTACAATGGAAAATATTGTTGAACAAAGAGTGTGCCTTAAATTTTGTGTTTCAAATGATATTTCATGTGGTGAATCACTAAAAATGTTGCGAAATACCTACGGCGAATCGTGTATATCGAAAACAACGGCTTATGAATGGTATAAGGCTTTTAAAGAAGGCCGAGAAGTAGTAGTAGACTTGCCTCGTTCTGGTAGACCTTCAACCGCTACGACCAAAGAAAACATCGACAGAATCAAGAAGCTAGTGCTCGAAAATCGACGTATGAGTCTGAGAGAGTTGGCTAGTGAGGTGAACATATCTTTTAAGTCCGTCCACAACATTCTCATTGACATTTTAGGCATGAAACGCGTCGCCGCTCGACTAGTTCCAAAAGAGCTCAATTTTGTTCAAAAAGCGCAGCGAAAGCATGTCGCTGAAGACATGGTTTCCCCAGCTTCTACGGATCCGACCTTTATGAAACGTATAATAACTGACGACGAGACATGGGTTTATGAGTACGACATGCAAACAAGCCAACAGTCTTCAGAATGGCGTCTCGAAAACGAGCCGAAACCCAAAAAACCGCGGCAAAGTCGCTCCAAAATCAAGGTGATGCTGACAGTTTTTTTTGACTACCGTGGTGTGGTTCACTCCGAATTCCTTCCAGAGGGAGAAACAGTGAATAAAGAATATTATTTAGGCGTCATGAAGCGTTTGCGTGAGAGTATCCGCCGAAAACGTCCAGATTTGTGGCAACACAACTCATGGATGCTGCACCATGATAATGCACCATCACACACAGCCATTACAGTGAAAGAGTTTTTAGCGAAAAATTCAACAAAAGTTCTCGACCAAGCACCGTATTCACCTGATATGGCTCCGTCTGACTTTTTTTTATTTCCCAAGTTAAAATTACCACTTCGAGGAAAACGTTTTGAGTCGATAGAAGCCATAAAAGAAAATTCGCTGAATGAGCTAAAGGCCATACCGCAAATAGCCTATGAAAAATGTATGGAAGACTGGGTGAAGCGGTGGAGATGTTGTATTGCAAGCGATGGGGCCTACTTTGAAGGCGATAAAATAAATTTAGATGAATAATTTGTATTTTTTGTTTTATTGACAAATTCCCGATACTTAGTACACTGAATGTATAGGCTTGTTATTAATTAAACGGTCTTGTTCGTGCAACATCACAATAGACGACGAGTCTTATTTACGGAACTCTCCGTCCCCGACTAACCACCATCTTTAACACATGGCGACCAAATATATTACCACACCATAGTAAATCTAGAACATTGAAAAATTGTGCTGTGCTGTGAATTTTTATTCTGCAATCGACTAAAAAAGGACACTAATTTTAAACATCTCCTGTAAACACTGACATGTTAAGTGTGGTGCATGTTCTCGCGTGCCGATATCTATGTGAAATGAAATGAGTTTTGTAAATGGTACCCACCTACATATACTGTTATTACTTGTCCTAAATTTATTATACATCTTATTAGATGTATTATTTTTTGTTCAGGTTTCTGAATAGGGTGGGCTTGCAAGAGTATACATGCCTGCAGGGTTGTGAATTTTTGTCTGCGGTGCTCCCCGATCTCAATGAGTGCACCATGGAAGAAATGTGTCGGATATATCCCGAGGAGTGTTGTAGTGAGTATAGATTATGTAGTAGATAATTCTTTATTGTCTGTAGTACATTTTCACCCCAGAATAACCATTAGAATCATCAGAAATATAAGTTCGATCGATCTCATCTACTTACGGGTATTTGATTTTTCGACCCCATTTTACTTTTAGGGGACCACTCGGAAAAACATAAATTTTCAAGGATTTTTATCCTAATTTTATAAGTATTTATCATCAAAATTTTGATTTTAATACAATAGTCTGCGAGTAAAACAGCTGTGACATTATGACGGACAGACAAACAGATGAAGGACATGGGAAAACTAAAAGGTTTCCAAGTTTAAAAAAGAATTGTAAAAATGCTCTACCACCAACCGATTCATGTACTCCATTGGGAATGGAACTCGCGACCTCCGTTTTATAAACTTGGTTGTTAATATTTATCCATGGAGGCGGGTCAATTGTTACGATTATTTTAACATTTCAAATTTTTTGTAAGTTTCAATTTTAAAGATTACAAATATTAATATATTTTATTCACGTCTGGTCGACATAATTTTGATTACAAAACAGATTAATAAAACCTGCTTTAATTTGATCGATTTAAAGTGTTATGGAAAAGGACTACTATAGCGTTGTTTCTATAGGAGATATGAATACACGTTTGAATCTATTACACTTATTAATATTATTTCAGTGCGCGAGAACCCATACTGGGACTGGGAGGAGCCCGGAGTTCTGAGGTATATCGTGTGCATGCTGGCCACTGGCTGCGTCATGTGGGGCGTGCTCATGTTCTCTGAATATAGACTATATCATAAGGTCGGTTGTTTATTTTTATTCAGAATGAATACTTTAAAAACTGTGTCGATATCCCGGTCACGGCACCAAGTCTCTAAAATCAAGAAAAAATATTTTTTCCTAAAAACTCATGGTGCTGTAATAATTTTATACTTATTGTTACAATTTATTTTGTAAATTGTTATTATGTCTTGTAAATTATTATTGTTGGCCGTGTGGGTCCCGGCAGAGTAGAATAAGACCAACTCTCTCTTCCTGTGATCGTGAACATAACAGCATATATCAGTGATTGGGCAGCAACGTCATGGATGCTGAGCTCCCAAAAAATCAGCGTTCTCCGATCCGTCTGCCCAGCATAGTGATTAGGTCCAATCCTCCCAAGGAAAGCAATGCAAGTTGCTACATTGATACCGTGATGTGACACCAACGTACTTTATTATCGCCTGGATGAATCTGGGTGAAATCTGACACAGGAGCGACTGGTGGATTAACTTGTAGGATATACTTGTTATTCCGAAATTTCAAATAAGTCCCGCACATGGATGTTCTGACTCCATGCAGGCGGACCCGAGGGCAGAAGGCCCATTTTTTTTTTTCTCTGTTTATTTTAAGGAGGGTTTCTTCAATAAAGAAGATGTCACCCTCATAGTGATACAGAATGACTTAACCTCTACGCTTAATACCTACATCAACTAAATTATAGAGTGTCCTAGCTGCTCCCGATGTGGGGGCAGCTAAGACACTGTTACACATCCCCATTTCGCCATTGAAGTTAATTTTAGTGAAAAATTGTTGCCTCTCGGGTTCATTCCGGACACACTCCATCATGATGTGGTAAACATCTTCTACAATTTCACATTCATTGCAGTTAGGTGATGTGGCCTTTGCCATGAGGAAGCTGAAACGGAGCTAGAAGGCCCATAATAACACATAATATAATTTCGATTAATTGAAAACTATATTGTTATAATGCGATACCTCGGTGAAACAAAAATAACTCAACTTTCTCACATCATGTTTTTAAACGGTAAGTAATTCAAAAATTTCTTAAATTCGATTAAGAAATTTTTGAATTACTTATTTTCTAACTGTAATATGCGTCGTTACCGTGGCGTAGAAAGTTTCTCAATATATGTTTGATCTTTTTGAATAGATATTCAATCGTGAGAGGAAGCCTCCTCCGCTGGATGAAAGCACAATGGATGAAGATGTGGTACAAGAGGCGCATCATGTGCGGGTTGTTGGAAACGCAGGTCTTGGCGAAAACAGTTTAGTAGCGACAAATCTCTCTAAGTATTATGGGAAGAATCTTGCTGTAGACCAGGTGTCCTTCAGTAAGTATAAAATAACGGTTATTCATATAACAGCCAAAGAACTAGCAATAATATCTGCACAAAGTCTTATCGCTTGTAAAAATAAAAAAAACATAGGATGCTCGATGCTATCATCGAGCATCCTATACCGTATACCGTGGGCATTGCGAGTGCGGGAAAAAGCGTCAATTTGTATTTTATAAATGAAACGAAGTCTCTGATGGAGTTCAAACAAGCAGGGCTTTTAATCTTTAGTACAAGTGGTTGCTCGGCCGTACTGTTTGATATGTGATGGATCTGTATGAAAACAACAAAGTTTACATGCAGGTTTCCATTCTAATAAAATTGTAAAGGTAACACATACTCGTAATGTTATGGCCGTTTTGAATTATCAAGATTAGGTGATAGAAAAAACGTTACACCTTCATATCTTTTCAGATTTTTTTTTCATTTTACCTGTTCTCTCTCATATCATCCTTGAATCATAGTGCAATAACGAGTTTGTACCACAATACCACCGCTTTAAAGATTATTGAGGATTTGACCGATTCGATGTTTTTACACTTGACTGTAAGAAAAATGGACATGTGGTTCTAGTGGCGAAAATGTCCTAAAGAACTGTTGGATTGCGCTCCGATGTGAAATAAAGGCCCATTCCGACATATATAGTATTCTCCAGTTTGGAGCTTGACCCTAAACCTTCTCTACAATAATGTCCAGTTTTATGCTGTAGTGGTTGACAACATACTTAGGCATAGCGTCACGACCTTTATCTCGAATGGAGTGATCAGAGATTTAATGCTAACAACCACGGGTCACCTTTCGAAATATACGGAAATGTACACGTGGCAGGGGGTGAGCAGTTGAAACGTGCAAATCTATTGATTGTTTTTGGTGTTTAGGTATATCCTTAGTCGCCTCTTACGGCACTCACGGCAAAACGTGACACTCTTGACAACAGCGTCAATCTATCTCTCCCTAGTAATAAAAGATGATTTGTGAATTGTAAGATATGTCAACTAAATTCTTGCTACGGAACTTCCCTCTTTGACACGTGACTTTCAAAAACTTTATTTATTGCTAGATTATATGACGTAAATAACACGTAAATGCATCGTAATAATGATACAGCATTTCGATTTAGATAAGCATGATTAATATTGAAAAATTTTGCAGGTGTTAGCGATAGGGAATGTTTTGGCCTTCTGGGTGTGAACGGCGCCGGAAAAACCACAACATTTAAAATGTTGATGGGTGATGAGACTATTTCCAGCGGAGACGCCTTTGTTAGCGGCGATTCTGTTAAAAGATCTATTACTAAAATCCATGAGAATATTGGTAAGTGTATAAAGGGACAGATATTCGTTCTCGTCCTCGTTACTATGATAATATTATTTTATGCAGCTAGTAAGGATTTAGGCCCATAATGTACAAAAACGCAAAATGTCATATTCGCAAAAATTCGGACGTTGGTGCCTTGTAACAAAAGGTCAGAAACTCAAATAGATTCGCGAAATTACTCATTTCGAGCCGCTTTCATAGGCAGTGTCGTAAAGCCTAATTGTGACATGCATGCATTTTCTACGACCGTACTTTATTTAAATTAAAAATTATTAAATTAATTTATGATACTTAGTGCATGTGACCATCGGTGGCTCAGCGGTTAAGACGCGGTCTCCCAATTTGGGAGGTCCGGGTTCAATTCCCAGGCAGGCCATGTACCAATGAGTTTTTAAATTTAATTTAATTACTTATGTGCATTTATCCGACTGCTCTTAAACGATGAAGGAAAACGTCGTGAGGAAACCTGCATGCCTGAGAAATAAAAATTCGAAGGCATGCGAAGTCCCCAACCCGCATTGGGCCAGCGTGGTGGACTTTGGCCCATACTCACTCATTATACGAGGGATGGCCTATATCCCGTACAGTGGTATGTTTACGGGCTGATGATGATCACTTAGTGCCTGTGTATTGTCTGATACCCATGCACGCCGGCGAGTCACAATTTAATCAACTCCAGCACTAGTAGCATGACAGCTGCTGATGATGATCACATAGTGCCTGTGTATTGTCTGATACCCATGCACGCCGGCGAGTCACAATTTAATCAACTCCAGCACTAGTAGCATGACAGCTTCCCTTCGGCCGCGTACGAAACCGGAGGTTCGTAACCAATTGCGGTAGAAGAAATAATCAACTTTCCACGAAACTAGTTTCCAAGCAATAGATTTTTTTCCTTACACGTTATAAATATTTTTTTTGTATTTATTTTCTTTTGTATAATAAAGCGTTTACATGCGTTTACGAACAAACAAAACAAACAAACGTTTTTGTCGCGACAGATAATATTTGCCCTGCTCATTTGCTTGGACGAAATATACAACTATCCCACTCTCACTCCTAAGTCGCGCGCGACAAACGATGTCATGCTACGGGGACTGCTCTCTGGCACACGTATGAAGCGGTGCAAATATCACTATACACGTGTTTTGTAATGAAAAATAACGTTATATTAAAATATTATACAACATTTGGGTGTCTTGCGTGATATTCCATACGATACGGGAGTTGAAAAACTGTTTCTCGCTTTAAAGTGTTATGTAGTCACGCATTTGAGCTATACTTAATACATTACTCGAATGTTATCATTTTAGAATTTTAACGTTATAGTGATTAGCCCGGGGTCGCTTCTTTAATTATGTTTATATTTAGGTATGACACATTTACAGTTTGCTCTGTTTTTTGGAAATTAACATATTAAGTCTACATTACAAGATTCTGTATTACATGATAAAATAATAATGTATTGTAGCACAGAGGAAAAGATATTGCAAAAACTAAACCCCTAATTTTAAACAAAACCCGAAGTAATCGTAGTGACAATGTTGAATTTCAGGATACTGTCCGCAATTCGACGCGGTGTTTGGCGAGATGACTGGCCGTGAAAACCTGCGCTACTTCTCTATGCTTCGCGGCATTAACTCGGAAAAGGCTGCCGCTGGTACCGAAGCCCTTGCGCATGCACTCGGCTTCACTAAACATTTGGACAAGAGGGTACTAATACAATATACTAATATAACAAATAAATAAATAATAATAATTTTTAATTGATAAAATGACATTTAATGGAAATATTTTACTTGAATCATTGAATTACGAATACATGCGCCATGGTGAAATAGTTTGCGATAAATTCTTTATCCAACCCGTTGAAAAAAAAATCACACCTTTGTACACTAATTCGGGATAATGTATTAAGTAGTTACTTTGTACAATAAAGCGTTTACAAACAAACAAACTGCCCTCGCAAGAGACAGCACTGTGGGCAAGTGTCCTTATCTAATGTGATGCAACCATAAGAAATACTTGCATGCAATATTTAAGATCCTACTGTATATTCAAAATTCCTGATGTTAAGTAAAGATGAAGTCGAAGGTGGAAGCGTACTGACCCGGAAACCTCAACACATTTGGGGGACTGGCTATCTTACCTCTGACAACCGGAAGACAACAATGCTATTAAATAAATAAAGACGTAAAGTCGTTAAGGAGGTCGTCAAAGGTGCAGCTGTCAGGACACAAAGAGCAACATAATAGGAGTCTGCGGGGAGACTCCGCACTCGCACCGATCACTCCCGCCATCGGAGAAGCCCCACCTGCACAGATTATCTTTGCTGCGGCCGACCTGGGTCCTACTGCGACAGTAATTAGACGATGATGGATTATTTGAAAGCGAAATTGTTTATTTAAAATATACTTTTTCCGTCAGGTCAACCAGTACTCGGGTGGTAATAAGCGCAAGTTGAGTACAGCGGTGGCTCTTCTGGGACGCACTCGGCTCGTGTTCGTGGATGAACCGACGACGGGCGTCGACCCCGCGGCCAAGCGACAGGTAAGGATTCCAGCGAATTAGATCGTTCCACAGTTTCGTCACGGGGTAACAATTGTAACATCCTTACAGTAATGGGATGATTGTATAGAAAAGTTTTGGATCTGTGACAGCTATCAGATGGATCTATGGTTGACAACTGTCACATTACCAAGATACTGTATGAGTAGCTGTTTTAGTAGCGAACAAGTAGGTGAGAGGGACATTTTGGCTGAGAGACGATCTATAGAGTGGTAGGTACCCCCGCATTCCCCGCTCGAAGTTCAAACTTCGCCGATCAACGTGAATGACACCGATTGATCGTTCACCGTGTAAGCTTTTACTATGCCAAAAGACTGGGAGCGCAATTTGTGATTCGTGGCTTGCTAAGCTGGTCCTGGGTAGCGCCGACACCTTTAGTCAGTTGTAGAAATTCGAGTAGTACAAATTGGTTTTCCAGTTGTACCCCCCTAAGGGAAAATAGGTAGTTTTCAGTATAATCTGAATTAAACAAAATCCTTTGGATCAAGTGAAACCTTATTTATAATGCCTACGGTGTCGTCATATGTGACGTTATTGTTTCGCAAGCGATTGGACGAAGGAACACTAAAGGAAATAGCGGCGAGAAAATAAAACCACCATTACTCGTGAAGCTTTACCAAAGACTGACTTTTATTTGCTTTTTAATTATTTAAAAAGTACATAATACGACCGGGTTATTCTTCCGATTCGCAACATCCTCCAAACACGAAATGAAATAATTACCTTCGTTAAATAAGTGAATTAACAAATTATTCACAATACAAAATCAAATTAACAAGTTGGGAGAACTTTACTTCACATGTTATATTAAAAAGGGGCGTTACTAACTTGTCACCTAGCAACCTTTTGTCCATAACAACCAAAAAATAACAAAGTGTCAAAGTAAAACCGCCACCTTTTTGAAGTAGGTTAAAATTATTAAACTATCTTATTTTGTAACAATCTTGCATGCTAATGTTCATCAATTAAAGTATGTAATAGAAAGAAATTCTCAAAACTGTTACAAATAAAGTTATACGAAAACAAACTGTACTACTGTCAGACAACACCAGCTCAAACATAAGTTATTCTTTCAACATATTGTTAAAATTTCAAATAATTACTCAACTGAAATGAACTCATAAATGGTATATATCAAATTTACTGGGTAGCTTTACCTTCCTTCCACTGCGAGAATATTGTTGCTGTGTATTACTAGATTCTGAAGCCACAAACTTGTCTATGCCGGCATCCGCATTGGACTCTGAAGACGTACCCGAATTTCCTCCTACATTTACACGTCCTACCTGAGCCCCAAGAAAATCATCACTCGAGATTTCTAACTTGTAGAGTCGCTGCACAGGGCGAATCTTCAGACCAGTAGAAGTCTTAACTTGCGCCGTTCTCTCTACTCCATCCCTTCCTGTATACAATTCTTTTATTATTCCTAACGGCCATTTAATTCTCTTTTCTCCTGTCTCAATTAAGATATAATCCCCCACCTTTATGCTGTCCTTCTTCTCATTTCCCTTCTGCACCAGAAAGGTAAGGTACTCCATTTTAAATATTTGACGAAATTGATCTCTTAACTTTTGCATATATCTCAACCCAGTATTAAGGCTCTTTAAATCAATTTCATCTAAATCGGTTAAGTCGGAATTAGACAAAGGTTGGATAAAAAATGCCGGTGTTAACGGCTCGAGATATTCACCATTATCGTCGTTTATATAGGTCAAAGGTCGACCCGACCGTTCATCGTAGCTTCACAGTCGCACACTATAGTTTGCAGCTCGTCATAAAACACGGCAGCTTTACCTAATATACAACGTAGTAGGTCTTTCATAACCCGAATTAAGCGTTCCCAGTATCCACCCCACCAAGTCATTAAACTGATCTGCAAAAATGCTTTTCCTATATCTGCCGTGATACCTATAACTCCTTTTAGAAAGTTATTAATTAGGTTGGGAACCAGATCAATTAAACTGCTTCCCTTTTCTAAGCAGGCATTCAGGCTCAGACCATTTTTATACTTGGCGGATGCATCAAAAACAGGTCTAATACTAAATGTTAAGCTTTGCTCTTTTATAACAGGTCTATGTGGTAAATAGTGACTAGTATTATGATCTGAATCAGCTGGTTCTATTATGCCCAAATCTAGCCAAGTTCTAAAAACAGAATCATATTTACTGAAGTTACCTGTCCGAATAAGGCTTTTCGTTGTTGATTCTAATCTTTGTCTGGCTATGTAGAAATTAGGTAGTAAGTCATCATGGTTCGTCTTAAAAGGTAATTTGACTTCATACCTGTTGGCATCGGTCACCTTGATATTCTCCTCGAAAGCTATCATTGTGTCAGCTTCAATTTCAGCTTTGGACTTTGCTTCTGCAGGATCTCGGATACCCAGTGTCTCCAAGCTCCAGTACTCTGTCAAATAATTATCACACATAGAATGCAACACACTTGTGATATGACTACTGACGTTCATACTCACCTGCTTCCCTTGCAAGGTCCAGCCCAACTTTGTTTCAACCGCAACTAGTCCATTATTCAGCTGAATTACTGCACCTGTCAACAGAAGCCCTAGAAAATCTGCCCCAATTAAGAGTCCTATCTCCCTTAAAGTGCTACTGTTGTCTGTCAGAGTAATGTTATTAACATACAATAAGTTATTTAAATGTGTGTTATCCGAATTAACTTTAGGAATGGCACCGCAAATATTATTTTGGCTGATAGCCGACATATTAATACTAAAAGAATTATTCAGAGTATTGACTTTTACATCGTAAACACCAAACTCTTTAGAACTGGTCTCAATGCCACCAAAGAGGACATGAGTTAAATATTCTTTACTTGTAGGTGACATCCTTAGTTTTTCTACAACCTCTTTCTTAATGTATGTACGCTGTGAACCGGAGTCGAGAAGGGCTCGCACATGTAGCCGTTCTTCATTATATTCAATCTCTACGATAACAGTCTGTAGAAGGGTTTCTCCCTTCGAATGCATAGATGATAGTGAAGATGAAGACTTGGGCTTGCTTGTGCTACCTTCTTCTGTTTTCTGGTCAGGACACAAGACTGTAGAGTGTCGTTTGAAGCAAATGAAACATTTGATTGATGCTCGACAGACTTTGGGATGATGCCCCTTACGTAGGCATATAGAGCACGCTTTCTTTTCCTTAAGTAGAACTTTTCGTTCCTCAAGGTTCAGCCGGTTGAGGTTATAGCATTCTAAACTAGCATGTGTATCTTTCTCACACCACACGCAGATTGAACCGACACTCTGTTTCTTAGGTTTCGTACTGGATACCAGACATTCTGCAGTTAGGGTAACTGCTTCATCATCAAGGATTTCGTTTTTATCGTTGAAAGTATTTCTGGAAAGGTCTATCCTTTGCTCGCTTTCAACCTCCTTCCTTAGGAACTCTAACAGGTTTATTAGTTCATCGGCTATATCCTTGCCTGTTACTCTGGTACGTTCCCATATTCGGAGTATTTCTTGTGGTAGAGCTGATTCGACCATTGGTAATAAAAATGCAGCATACTTCTCCTTAGTAACATTCAGTGTTTCTAATGCTCTAAGCTGCGCATTTAATTGGTCATATAGCTTCGTTATATCACGATTTTTCTTTTCAACGAGCACTAGTGCGAGAATCTCTCTTATATAAATTTGTACTAGTAGATCTTCTCTTTGTTGAGTTGGATTATGGTGTATCTTTTCAAATTGACCCCAAAACGGTAACCAGCTTTTCAGTTGGCCGTCAAAGACCTGCATATCTAATTTTGGCAGTTTAAATGAGCGAGTTTTGCTATCAGAAGATGACATTTTCGATGCAAGCATCTGTTTCTTCGTTTTGTCATTATACATGATGTCTATGCGATGCCATCTTGTTTTATATTCAAACTCGCTTTCGATCTCCTTTTCTAACTCATCTTCCTCAAAATCTGTTAATATTTGATCTCTAATCAATTGGTCTAACTTGAGGAGATTTTCGGTCAATTCTTGGAGCTTCTTATAACTGCTATGAATCTCTGGGCTTTCTAATTTTTCTATTCCCAGGGTAGCTTCGAGTTCGTTGGCGGTCCTAGTGAATATTCTTCTCACCACTGACCTTTCTTTTTTCCGTATTTCTAGGTCCGTCATTGTTATCACGGTCGCCAAAATGTTTCGCAAGCGATTGGTCGAAGGAACACTAAAGGAAATAGCGGCGAGAAAATAAAACCACCATTACTCGTGAAGCTTTACCAAAGACTGACTTTTATTTGCTTTTTAATTATTTAAAAAGTACATAATACGACCGGGTTATTCTTCCGATTCGCAACAGTTATTATGAAGCATCTGTCATTTGTACCTTGGTACAATCGAAGCAGTAGAAAATGCCATAGGGACTCCTACCATATTTATCACGATCTGTACTGTATGTTATTGAAGGTGTGGACAGCGATGCGAGGCGCGCAGCGAGCGGGACGCGGCATCGTGCTGACGTCACACAGCATGGAGGAGTGCGAGGCGCTGTGTACGAGGCTCACCATCATGGTCAACGGGCGATTCCAATGCCTCGGCACACCGCAACATCTCAAGAATAAGTTCTCAGAAGGTGAGTATCCCAGTTCAATTACTATACTTGACGCAGAATCGTGCTGACGTCACAAAGCATAGAGGAAATCAAGACACTATGCAATGTCAGCTTTATAATATATTAATATTTTAATCAAAGGCTATGCAGGCGCTTATGCAGTCAAGGTTTTTCTTTTTTAATAATTCACTTTTTGTCAGCTTTGTCTTAAAAATAACGTTATAAATTCTGAGAAAATTACACTTTGCTATTAAAGTGAGCATCTCTCCAAATGGATTTTTAGTATCAGTAATATCCCTAAACTAAACTTCTTCACTGAATTACCTCTATATACGAGGGTCATGCCAAAATAAACTAAATACGGCTAAAGTATAGTATATGGTATAAAGTATATTTTATACCTATCTTTTTAACATGCACTCTGAACAGATATGCACTTGTCCAATCGCCTAAAACACTTCACAAATACTTATGCCCACTTTTCTTAGAAACCTCCGAAATATGTGGAAAATAAGCAGCCAGAGCATTTTCTTTGTGTCGAAAACCATAACGTGCTAGGTTAGGAGAATATGATGGATGTGACAAAATATGTAGGTACATTACTATACGGGGTGGAAAGTTTCAATGGGGCAGCCATGGGAGGTACCTTAATCGTTGCAGCTACAAGAAAATGGTCTTAGGAGACTGTCCATAATTTTTCAAAAATATTTCATTCCCATTCACAGATTTAAAAAAAAATGTACGGTTAGCAAGAAAATTACCATTTTTCACAAAAAAAATTTTTGATACTAATCGATCCTGTTCCGTATACTGATCAAAAAGTTCTATGGGACCAACTGAGGTTTCAGTACTAGAAAAGTCAGAAATGAAAAAAAACTTTTTTCGTACATTTAAAGTACTTAGATTTTTTTGTCAGGCCATAACAAGAGGTAACTTTTTGTTGTAGCTACAAAAATGATTAAGAAGATGCATATGCAATCAAACAATAAAATTATTTAAAAAATAATTATTATTTTTATTAATAACTTTATGATATAAGGTGCTCAAAATGTTCTCCATTTTGATTAATGCATAAATGTATTCGTTTTCGTACTGACCGCGTGGCGGCCAATAATTTATTTGGATGAATTCCATACAAAATTGTACAGAGCGAGTTTTTTAATTCTTCGACACTGTCATATTTCTTTTTATAAATTTCATTTTTTAAATAGCCCCACAGGAAGAAATCAAGCGGCGTTAAGTCCGGACTAAAATAAAATAAAAAATAAATAAAATCTAAACTTTTTTCAGGAAACTATCGAGGTTACGTAAGTTCCAAGTGAAACAAAATTAATTGACTGCATATGTATGGGAAAAGTTTTTTTTGATTTCTAACTTTTCTAGTACTGAAACTTCAGTTGGTCCCATGGAACTTTTTGATCAGCATACGAAACAGGATCGATTAGCATCAAAAAATTTTTTTGTGAGAAATGGTAATTTTCTTGCTAACCGTACATTTTTTTGAAAATCTGTGAATGGGAATGAAATTTTTTTGAAAAATTATGGATAGTCTCCTAAGACCAATTTCTTGTAGCTGCAACGATTAAGGTACCTCCCTTGGCTGCCCCATTGAAACTTTCCACTCTGTATAGCTGTCCGCTAGCGACTTCGTCCGCGTGGAAGATTTTATCAACATCGGATCAGCAAAAAAATTATATGTTTATCCAGGATCTAGTCCGTCTACCCACCAAATTTCATCCAATTCCGTTCAGCCGTATAGGCGTGAAGAGGTAACAAATATACATACAGACATACACACAAACTTTAGCATTTATAATATTAGTTGGGATTAAATGCAAAAAAGAAAAACTATAGATCTGGCGGCAGTGTGGGCCGAATCATTGTCGTGGTGCCAAAGGAGGTTGACTCGGGAATAAATGTTTGTATTCATCACACAAATATTTACCCCTCGCGGGATTTGACCCGCAACCGTTGCTTTTGCTGACAGCAATCGGTCGTATTTCTTCTTTGCTATTGTATAAAGTACTTTCTTCAATCTTGAAGATTCACTTTGCTCTTTGAAGCTTTGGCAGCTGAAATAAATAAAATCTAAACATTCAACAAATATGGGTTTAAATCTATGGCTTCATTGAGATAAACACAAGTAATATGAGTTTAATGCCAATAACCACTAGTTCCGGGCTCCGGCACTAAACTCACACTTTTAGGTCACCCAGCCTCTGTATTTTAAATGGTTCGAAATTCGATATTCGATTCGGTATAGGAAAGTTTCAACTTCCATTATTCGATTAGATATCACAAACTTTCAACCTTCGAGTGTGTTTTTGTTTTTAGAAACTCATTCGTTTGAAACTCTCCGAGATCAAATCGAATGTCGACTATCGAACCATTTAGAATACGGATCATCCCTCGGGTCGATTGCTAAATTTGTGTACCTAATTGCCTTTGTTGAAATACACCTATATTGTTGATATGAAAATTGTCTAGCGTAACAATGTCTCTGCTTCATTTCAGGATTCACACTTACCATTAAGATGAAAATGGACGAAAACTCGACTTCAGCTGAAAATTCTACAGAAGCAATTAAAAATTACATCAATTCTAACTTCAGAAATCCGAAGATAATGTGAGTAACTGTTGGTTTTCTTATCTATTGGCTTTATCCGAGCCGTCATGAGCAAAATACATCTTAACAATATTACAATTAAGTTTAAATTACTTCGGTACTGCAGGCCGGATATGAAACAAATAAAGGTGGATTATTATATAGCCTGGTATTAAGATTAAATTTTCTTAAATGTTGACCACATTAGTAGCCAATATAGTTTTGATGTTGACTGTATTAGACATTTAGTTGTAGCAGCTGACGAACGAACAATTAAATAAGTATAATCCTTCGACTGGGATTGATCTATTCTTTTAAAGGAAAAGATATTTAGGTATAAATCTAAAGAAACATTTGTATAAAAAAATCAAAAAATTGTACGCTTGTGCGTTCACTATTACACAATATAACAGTTATATTCACCTCTCTTTTTCTGCGTACCTACCTTTAACCGACTTACAAAAAATGAGGAATTCAATTTGTCGCGTAGGTATTTATTTTAATGTAAGTACCCATATACCAATTACTCAGAGATTCTGTGATCGAGTTGCGTGATTCTTTTTTATTGGAAAGAAAATAATCTGATCATGGAATACACATTCGGAGATCGGAACGCGAAGTTACTAATATTAGAGGTATTTATAATACTCAGATTTGGAAACATATACAAGGACGAAAAGCGAGCTTTCTATATGAATACTTTTGCGTAGAGATTATATCACGTGACTTTCTGCATTCTCCCCTGACATTTCATGATGCACTCATGAGATAAACAACGGCAATTTTTTGCGGTTCAATTATTACATTATATATAATTATTACAAGTGGTATACTTATTTATTTTTATATGAAATAACCAAAAAAATTTTTAGCTTGTGGAAAAGTTATTTTACTTTTATATGACATAGATTAACAATCCCTTAAAAGGAATTTGATGAATAAATTAATGGAGACCTTGATTTGATCAGTTGATTTACGTTTAGAACCGCCCCGCGACGCTCTCTTTGGGTCGAGTTACGATGCGCGTTCGTGTTTGACCGTAATAAAAATAGAAACGAACATTATGGCACAAATGTTGTAAATGCAATCATTCTGCAGGGAGGAGTATCAGGGTCTGCTGACGTACTACCTGCCGGACCGGACCATGCCGTGGTCGCGCATGTTCGGCGTGCTGGAGCACGCGCGGAGTGAGCTGGACGTCGAGGATTACAGCATCGCACAAACCACACTAGAGCAGATCTTTCTGCAATTCACTAAATACCAGCGGGAAAACCGCCTTAGTTAACATAGTTTATTTATTGTCCCATGAGGTATGGAAATGTTTGCAATTCTGGTTGATGACGAGGGAACTCCACTCATTGGAGACGGATCTCTGTTAATTCGCCAAACAAAATGACTTACTAACTTCTTGAAGTGAAAGAGTTACGTTGGAGGAAAGTTGGTCCGTAAATAATATTATAATTTATGATCAAACTTAGTAGGTACTTAATCCTGTTACATATTTTTTACGAGCCTGATTTTTCTCGTAAATATACTCGTTCAATTCATTCTACAAACCGAAGTAAGTATATTCTTGTTTAACTTTATTGATGATAATTAGGTAGGATGTCTACTTAGAATATTTTTTGTACTTATGTTATTTTTTATAAACTGTGATTATTATATATTATTTATTTATAGTTTTATGATAAAATATTACTATGAAATAATGATATTTAAGTTTTGGAATTTAAAATTCTTATAATACTTATCCCGGATGATTTTTTTTACTGTTAGAAATAAAATGGGCATATTAAATAAATTAAATAGAAGGTTATAATTTTTTTTTTCAAAACCATCATCGAATAAAGCGTTGTGTCATTTGACGGTCGTGTTTATAGCCTATTCCTCATAATTACATCATTAAGTTAAATAAATAAACTTGGAAAAAATATGATTTCCAAATAAATTTCGGAATCGCATATCAATCTCCGGCCGGCGCGTGCGTCGATGATGGTTTTGAAAAAAAATTAAACTACCTATGCATGCCAATAACTTCTATTTACTTACCTAATATGCCCTATTTTTTTCCTTACGGTAAAAAAACTCATCCGGTATAATAATTTATTCGTGAAATGTAATTTCGCTTGGCTTGGCATTATTAAACAAGGTTTGTTGCTGCTGAACTAAAATTACAAAAAGTTCGTTATGATCTGAAATAACAACCAGAAAGACAAAATAGTACACTAGCTGCATTTATCTTATTTAATGTTCTGCAATAAAATTCGTTACATAATTTATATCATATTAAGGGTATTGTGCCCCAAATTACAATGTTTACGGCCTACATGACGTACGTATTGCAGTAAATATGAAATAGAAAAACAGTAGTAACAATGGTGTTTCACTATTCCGCCTCTCTTTGCTCTCTGTCATCATCAGATGGTAGGTAACTGCATGTTGTGTCGCAAAGGAGTTTTATGGCATATCTACTCCTACTTGCGTTCGTCTGGGGTGGACACAAATTTTGCTACTGTATTGATGTTGGATTAGGCACTATTTGTAGTAATGTTTTTCAAAATTTCATTATTTAGAGTTATAACTATTGAATTGGACAAACGATAATGTAGTCCGAATATCTACCACTCTTTAGCGAAAATATTGTTATAGGCGCCGGTACGAATCATGAGCGCTGAGCCAGGTACCTACTTCGCTGTTCGGACTACTGCGCCCTACGTAGTACTGCGCCATATGCGCAGTTAAGGTCAGCGCTCACGTTTCGCCCTGGTGCCTGGTGCCTGTTATATTATTAATATTACATCTACCAAGCATACCTAATATGCTATATTTATAAACAAATCCACATAAATTATACCTATTTCTCAATATTCAATAAAATATTTTGTACTTATTTTATATCTTTTATTGCAAAAAAATTCTGTGTGAAAATTGGGTTAAAATGTTATAATAATGTGAAAACAGTATTTGCATTAAGTTTTAATATAGAATTCTTTATCTAATAAGTTCCTTTTAGCATGGTAATCGGAAAAGGAGCAGTAGGACGTCTTCATACAAAAGGCCGAAACGCGCGTTATACCTACGCGCCTCGAGTGTTCCACGGTTACGTATGTTCCCGCGCATTTATTGATGTCCACGTAATTTTTCTCAGTATACGAATACACTCTTAATTCATAAATTAAGTCTTTCGAACATCCCAGAAGAGGCGCTAATATTTCACCGTAGCTAATTTGTAGGTGACAAATATGCGGAGGGAAGCTATATAAATCCGTTTAAAAACCTAAAACGTTTTGTGGTTTATTAAAATATCATAAAATGCATTTTTGATGCACTTCTTAGTCCATTCCCTCCATAATTTTATAAAGCCCTGTAATCCTTTCTCTATTTGAAATTTTATTTTTATAATTCATTTTAGTCTACAGAGAATATATAAGTAGATAAGTATACTTTACTTGCAATACTCAACTAGAACCAAATAAACTTCATTTAACCGAAGTCTTATCTTTTTTGAAGTAATATTTAATGAAATAAATAATATGACAATTTCATGTAACATTATCAAATACATAGGCAGCCCTATTGCGCGTTTGGTTGGTTTGCCTAAGGATCGGGCGCGCGTAGGTAATTATTTGAAGGACGCTGTCGAGACAATATACTGCTCCTTTACGTTTTCTGTGCTTTTTGGTAAAGGTCGATATCAAAGGTGGAAGGAACGATTTTCTTGTAGCACAGAGGTTTTAAAAAAGGTATTAGAGAAAGATCGATGGTTGATCTCACAGTAAAAGTTGTTTTTCTTGGTAGTCTCCTACTTCTTAAAGTTTCTCGAGTTCTTAATTAAACCACGATGTATAAAACAACTTCACATGTACACTTCGCCTTAACTTTTTTACCTACACCACAAAACAATACAAAATTCTACCAAAGGGTTTACAGGCATAAATCATAATGCCTAAATGTGTCAGTTCCATAAACTTGCATAAAGCCAGATACGCCAGGATTGTACCACGGACAACGGACGTCGCCAATAAAAGTAGTATAGGCACTGCACTGTATCTATGTAATGCACTGGTAGCACAGTATCTATGCACGGCATCCCTGCTTGGAGATTTCCACCAGCACATACACTGGTTTCAGTTTTGTATGATATGAGACTTGAGCAGATCGGCGGCGGCTTTTGTATGTGTTTGCATAATTCTTTATTACAAAAATCAATGATAATTAGCAATCAATCAATATTGTATATGTAAACAATAATATTGTGTGAGTCACACCACACAACCACTAATTACAAATGTAGATAATTCATACGGCATAACTGATAGATAATATGATAAGATAAATGTAACTAAGTAAGTTCTAAGTTGAGTCAGTGTGGGGTGAATCATGCAGCATCGTTTTCCTAACAAATTATTAATTAAACGCCAAAAAGTGTGACGAAATAAAATTTCGCTTACAACTGTTATTTGTTCCGTAGCGCATGCTCTTTGGATGTGGGGGCAGATACTTAGTTATATGAACGACAGAGTTGATTATATTATCCAATAATCCCATAGTCACATTCCTACAAATAGTGTCTGGTATGTAACAATTACAATGCAGAGTGCCCTAATCGTCATTGCAAATCAGTCAAAGTATGTAAACAAATTAACTTAGTAAAACAATAGAATTCCATCGGCCGCCTTCAGCTAACCAGTGTTTTACTCATCATAACCTTAGAAACTTACAACAATCAGTTTAGTTAACTACATACAATGTTACTTATAGTTAGATTATTAGAAATCTAAAACAGTTAACAAAGAAAGTTATTTAGACAAGCTACTTTACTAGACTAGGCTTTTTTTTAGACTAGATTTAGGCGCTGTTCTTGGGCGAGGATGAGGCCATCGTGTTTTTGAGTGTCGCGAGTTCTCATTCTCATCCTGATGATTTTTCAACCTAATCTAACCATGGATTCATGAGGATTGCAGTTGGTGTGCGTGGGATGCTATTATCGCGTTGTGTGATAAAGCAAGAGTTGTACCACATTCTCCCTTCATCATCCACGCTCAACACGCTCGTTGTGTTCAACAGGTAGTGTTTTTCTGATTGCTACTAGGAACCATACATACAATACGGTCTTTTATCGAAAAA
Source organism: Oegoconia quadripuncta (assembly GCA_949316235.1). Taxonomy (NCBI): domain Eukaryota; kingdom Metazoa; phylum Arthropoda; class Insecta; order Lepidoptera; family Autostichidae; genus Oegoconia; species Oegoconia quadripuncta. The sequence goes on from OX438749.1 coordinate 12,306,748, forward strand.
TCAATATCTGAAAGATAATTGTGACTGACAAAATTTTATCACTTATTTTATGGTAGATACTAATATTGATATTGTTTTATCATGCAAGCAATACTATGGATGAGTCACTCTTCTGATATAATCCAAGCATTGACAAATATAGTCTCTCAGTTTGTATTGTGCCCTGAATCGAAAACCTGGGGTTTACTCAATGAACTTTTGTGTGTTGATCTCATTTTTTTTTGTTCAAAATTTGTGTCGTCTCGTCATCAGCATTTGACAGCTAACAGGTGGGATTCTGTAATTTGATTTAAATTAAGAAAAAATGTTATCCCTTAACCAAACCCTATTTTTAACCTACTTCAAACAGGAGGATGTTAATACGGCCGTTTGTAAGTTTTTTTTGTAGGTACAGTCACTTGCAAGTCACAAGCATAAGGATCATTCTTATTACGAGCAGCTAAAGTTTTATATGTAAAACAAACTTAAGTGTTAGGCTTGAGATGCAGATCACAACAAATATTGGCAACGAACTGAAAAAGTGAAAAGTACAATGTTGTACATATTCGGTCTCCTAGAGATTGTATAAATGCAAGGATCATCCTTTCTTTAATATGATTTGAACTTGATTACGTACGTGATACTAGAATACACAAACTATTTTGATAAAGTCAAAAAATAGTGCTAAAATAGTGCCGCTACAGTTTAAGCGTTATTCAATATTTTAAGCATTTTGTCGTCACGTGTTGCTAGAATCCTCATTTCTCATACGCAGATACTGCTTTTCCTATGATTATAATTTATATCCCAAAAAACAGTGTATAAATAGGGCCAACGAAATATACAAGTACAATTTTGGTCGCGAGTGTGGAATGTATAGCATTCTATGGAATGCACACACTAACATACATGGTGAACAAAAAAGTCTAACGGACAAAAAGTCTGACGTCTGCGCTGTTCCTTATTACGAAGACAGTGAAATGGCTTCGTTGTTTTTATAGGTTTATTTATGGGATTTGATAATTCGATGGCACTATTTCTGGACAGTTTTATGGGATATAAATTATAATCATACGTGAAGCAGTCTTTGCGTATGAGGCTTGAGGATTCCAGCAACACGTGACGGAATGCTCACAAATACTATTCCGCTTTGTGTAATCTATGGGTCTAGCATTGCTTGCCATTTAATTTAATGAAATTATATCTAACTTAATAAGTACTTTAGCCCTGGACTCTTCACCAGCATAATTCATTTAATCGATCACTCGCAACTATGGTAGATAGAGCTAAATTTACATTCGCATTATACAGGGTGAATTTGAATTCGTGTTATTCCCATTACCTGGTGACGTCACTCATGATTACGAACAACTTTCCCGAAGGAACCATAGTCGAATTCGATCAAAAAAATTTCTATTACCCTTACAAAGTAACCATTCTGAAATCACCTTTAGTATGGAAGTCCAACTATTCGCCTGGTGACTCCATTCCTGCTTACGAATAACTTTCTACTATAGGAACCATAGCCGAATTCAGCCGAAAAAATTGAAAAAGGTATGCTGAGATGTTTGGACATGTGGAGACGATGAATAAAAAAGACTTACGAAAGAGATATACGAAGCGAATGTGGATGGTAGCGTTGGTAGGGGAAGACCAAGTCAAGAGTACCCTAAACCTACGGGCATGTATGAACAACCTTATGAGAGTGAACGAAGGAAAAGAGGTGTGTCAGGATCGTAGCAAGTGGCCGGAGTGGACTACAACCCTTGGCCGCCTAATTTAACATAAATTCTTTGTCAGTAATGGGATATTTCGTCAAAAAAATTTTTTTTAAATGTCTTATGGGTCCCTTTTCTCAACAAATGTTAATTATAGAAGTAGAATACTCGAAACGGTAGGATCCTTAGGAGAAAGAACGTTTTTCCATAGATACAATGGTGCTATACTATACTACTATACCTAGCTATACTTTATGCCCCATCTCAACTTTACACCTGTAATAAATGTAGTAGTTACTTACCTATACTTTTATTAAAAAAGATTTTTCTTAATCTCGTCCTTTTTGTATAGAAGCAATCGATATGGTTATAATAGTATCATCATTAGGATATTAAATTTAATATCGTGTCTTAGTTAAAGGAAGACCATGAAAACAACTACATCGATGTAAATTACTTTGAATACTCATGGCGAGAATAATGGCTAACGTCGTCTTTTGAAAGGGCTGCTATATGTAAATAAATAAATATAAAAGATAACATTAATTGTAATTTAAGGCTTAAGCAAATTATAATTTTTAATTTTACGAGGACGATAATTGTGTATTAAATTATGCTATGTAACATGTTAGGTACATTACTGGATATATCGCCAGATGGTTTGTCATTCTGAAAGCTATTGTGAAAGGACTAGATTTTTTTGCCAGAAAACCGCAAATCCTGCTAGCAGTACTACATGAGTCGTAAATGATATTTGAAGTAATGTGAACGTTATTATGAAATTTATGAATTCAGCAGTGGGTCACGTGTGAGTTTGGTTTGATCGACTTAAAAGCAATAAAAATATAACTTATAAACGGTCAGCCCCCCAAATGTAAACTTTATTGTAGTCTGAAATTCTAATCTCAAACAACGCCAAATATTTCGCAGTAATTGTAGTGTTCACCAAAATGTTGGAGACTGCCCGACGCGGCGTCTCGGAATACCTAGGTCGCTCAGGCGCATACACGCTGTCCCCAGAGGTACCCAAGCCCCATTGTGTGTCGACTGAAGGTCAGTAGAGCTAAGAAATAGTTTATGAAAAGACAGATTAAATAACTGTCATCGAAAAAATAATATACGAGGTATGTAGGTACATAAGAAAAGTCTGCGGACGATCTAAGTAGGTAGGTACCTAATACCTATACATACCCAACAAGGTACACGGCGGCCGTTTGGTATACTATATTTTTTTAATGCACAACGGATTGGTACTTGACCTCAATCACACCTGATGTTAAGTGAAGATGAGGTCAAAGGTGAAAGCGTACTGTTGAATATATGTATTTGAAACTGGTTGCGGGTTTTGGTGATAAATATGAACATTTATGTGTATCACTCTCCGTATAGTCACACGATAAGTTCATTTCTCACAAGACGAAGGGATTGTACTCGTATAGTTAAATTGGCCAAAAATTACTGCGATTCCACCATGCACAACAATAGGCTTACGATACAAATTGCCTTTTCTAGATAGCACGATGAGGGTGCGACGAGAACCGCTAGAAGCCAACGCGTGGACTAAGTTTCGTCTGCTGATGTGGAAGAACTTCTTGCAGCAATGGCGACATCGTTGGCAGACTGTTCTGGAGGTGCTATTGCCAGTGGTGACCATGTTGCTGATATTGGTAGTGCGGTCACAGATTGAACCCGAGAATATCGACGTCGTCAGGTTTCAGTCCGTGCCTGTCGACAATCTTGACTATGCGTCGTCGATTTTGTAAGTAAAAACTTTATTTCTAATAAAGAAAATAAATAATCTTAACAATAATATAATAAATGCGCAAGTGAATTTGTTCGTTTGTCCTTGCTTCACGTCTTCGTCGTTGCGGAGTAGGTATTGGACAGAAAATAACAATTTAGGTACACACCAGCCTGCGTAGCATGACATGGTTGGTCGCGCGTAATGTTGAGTGAGACGAAGACTAGTTGTATATTTCGTCCAAGCGATTGAGCAGGACAAATATTATATCGTGCGACACAAACGTTTATCGCACCTGTCATGCTAAAACGACTAGCTTTCCGCCCGCGGGTTCGCCTGCGTGAAAATACCTTATTGCAGAGTTTTAGGATGTCTTTCTCCAGGCCCTAGGCTACCTATTCTACGAAATCTCAACACGATCAGTATAGAGGTTTAGGCGCGAAAAGGTAACAAAGAGATAGACAAGACTTAAATGCATTTGTATATTATTGTGGATGTGGATTTAGTGTGGATGTTACATTGGTTACCTACTTATTAATTATTATGCTCTGATGATTATTATTACCTAGATTATTTTCAGTTCTTCATCATCTCTGTCATGAATAGTTTGTTTTAGAATAACAATTTATTGTCTATACACGTATGTAGATATATAAGTAGATTAGATATTATCGGTACCTTGTGAACATATTGATATCGATCGACCAAAATTTCAGAATTAAAACGCAAATGCCTTCTTATGTCATCTTCATACTCGATAACATATTTCATTATGATCTTAAGTAGAATAAGAAGTAGCTTATTTAGACGTTCTCAAAGTGGAATTCGGCTATTTTGATAATGTCAAAAAATTGTGCTCATAGGTATAGTGTAAAAAAATAGTGCCCAAAGAAAAAACAACGTGTCACTGTAGTTACTAATTCTTTATGCTGTAGAAAAATCCAATGTCTTAATCCAGAGTATGTTTTACCTATATACCAAATTTCATCCAAATCTGTTCATCTGTTCATCTGTTGTGATTGAGCAAGAAACAAACATTCGCATTTATAATATTAGTCGGATTTTTAGTGAAGTTTCTGGCGTCACGTGTTGTGGAATCCGCATTTCTCATACGCAGAGAGTCAGATACTACGAGTATTTTACCTATGATTATAAATTGTATTCATGTGCCTAAATAGTGACTAAGAACTTAACCCTGAGTTTAAACTTAAATATGAAAAAAAAATTTAAACCCTTCCAAAGACTATCAACCAAATACACCACAAAATTGTGATAAACATTAAATATCTTCGAAACGGCTTAACCGACATTCATAAAACATGGCTAAGGACCTGTCCCCTCGCTTTTGCTTTTATATGAAACACACCGTCGGACCACACATTCCTAAGATACGTCCGGGCAAAGACTGGGCAACGCCATCAAACACATAACACCCGTCCTTTTTCGTCGAGAGTTAAAAATGGGGTCCGAAATAGAGGGTTGAAATTAAAAGTGAAAAACACAGTCAATTCCTACGCACACGCAATGAAACCCAACTGCTCGTGGACTGGAATTTTCTTTAAAATTTTAAACTCATAAGTTGATAAGTACATACCTACATACATAATTACATTCGTCATCGTATTTTATTTACCAGGTATAGGTAACTAAAATACGATACATTATTCGTCGTAAATTTCTCATACATGACGCTTATATATAATTCGGAGTATTTTAACTTATTCTATATGAATTGTGTTACATACCTACGTCTGTAGCTCCTCATATTTAGTACCTAGATTGTTAGGTATCCTACTACTTTTTTCCAGCAAATTAAGCCAGAGCGACCTGTGAGGTGAGTACACGTAAGTACAGCGGAGCAATAGTATTTTTTCCCTAAGAACAACTCTTTTTTACGCAGCACAAGCATACCTAACTATGCCTAGTCTCAGTGAGCGCAGGTAGATACTCCTCAACTTAATATATCTCACAGACTTTCTTGAAGGTAATAGGACCCAGCTGAATTGCGTATGATGACAGAGGCTGTTATTAGTCATGGCCCCTTTTTACATAGGTACCACTTACTCACCGACATCTTGGAAGTATCGCCACAGGTATCGCTGCCCGAAGCCACAAGCAACATCAGGGGATTGCTGAAGTTCTTGATATACCTTAGTTGGCAGTATTGAAACTGCCTTCACCCATTAAGTTGGGCCTATATTAAGATATAGGCCCAAGTAATGCGGCGAGTTAGGCTGTAGTTAAATAATCTGCCCTTATCTTATCTAATAAAATATCCAAGAGTACAATATCATAATCCTATTCCTCATTGTAGTTGATTGATGTTAATGTCGAACTTTACATTTACGGTATTAGGTAACATTTGCTAATTATATGTAGATAACGGAGAATTTTATGGTTTTTTAAAATGTCTGCGTGTTTTTCGATAGTGGAGAACAGCCAAGTTTAAAGTTTAACTTTTGCTATTAAAATTATGGCTCCAAATGATAAGAGATGGATTGCAAACTAAGAAGACTAGACATGGCATCTTATCTTAAATATAGGTTTAATTGCATTATGAAAATTAGGTATAATTGACTCTTTATGGTGACTGGAAGAAATCCCGCTGTGAGATAAGTCCGCCTTTGTGCATAGATTTAAGTAAATATCTTTTTGTATTTATTTTCTTTGGTACTATAACGCGTTTACAAACAAACTGTTAGTAAATGTCAATTGTACGACTGACATTACTTTTTTAAAACTAAATTTTCATAATGTTAAAAATGTAGATACCTAAATAAATACTATCTACATTACAAATATTATCTAGATTATAGATGATTTTCGAAAATTGAAAATAGTTTTTGAACTAAAGACCAAAAAGCAAAAATTGGTTCTCTTGTCTCGAGAAGAAACTGAAAGAAGCTTAACCTATTCTAATGTTATTACAGGGTCCGAATGGAGTTACCGGAACTAGCAATTGCTTATTCACCCCAAAGTGATTTATTAGAAGATGTATTACGAAGCGCTATGGGAAAACTGTTCGTTCGAAACGTTCCACTTATTTCGTCGTTGTTTCCGGATTCCGACTTATTTAATTTAGGACCAGACGAACTTTATCAGGTTCTACGAAACTCGATCAGAATTGATGCATATAATAGTAGTAACGCGCTTAGAGGAATTTACGCACAAGAAGAATTTACTCGTATTGTAATAGCTGCCGTACAATTCAACGATGATCTTCTCGGTTAGTTTTAATAAATACATATAAAGCTTGCATTATAGAGAACAAATGAGATAGATAAAAAATCGTTTATGTGCATACTACAGAAACACATACAAAAATATTCGACCGCACAATTACTTTGCTTGATGTTATGGTTTTCGCAAAGTAGCCTTAAGTATATCGCAGTGATTACAAATAAAAAAATTTAACTACAAAGGATACATCTCATAATATTAGAGGTTGTATGTGTATCTGTACCACAAATGGGTCATCGCTCAGTGCACAATAATCTGACGACCGATTGGTGTAGTGCGTAGTGACTCTGCCCTCGATACCAACGGTTGCGAGTTCGAATCCCGCTGGAGGTGTTTTTGTAATGAAAATGAACATTTATACCCGATCATGGATATTTATATAAATATTTTTATATGTTTACCCGTTTTCCAGGAACCGTAGTACAAGGCTTTGCTTTTATTATTGTATCTTCATAATCGGTTTATCCATCTCTGTGACATCTTGCAATATTTCTAAATGTCTGTTTAATTTTTTTAGGCACCACCGAATTACCGAGTGACTTATCTTACGCTTTACGGTTTCCTGAGAGACCTCGGCTTAATTCATTTTTCTCTTCCGGCTCACGCACTTGGCGAACGGAGTTGGTGTTCCCACCGTTCCAATTACCTGGACCACGAGCGTCGAGTTCAATAATTGGAGGCATTGACCCAGGTATACCTTGAAATAACTTTCAATATGCTCTTATGAATTTCGATAGATGTTAATTAAAATTTTTCGTTTTTGAATAGGATACATCAGTGAAATGTTCATTGCACTGCAGCACTTCATATCAACTGAGTTAGTTTCAAGAGCGACGGGTGAAGATTTGAGTGATTTTAATTTACGTCTCCAGAGACTGCCCCATCCGCCATACTTGCTAGATTATGCAGTGGAGGCATTGCAGTACCTTTTCCCTATGTTTATTCTACTAAGCTTTAGTTACACAGCTGTCAATATCGTAAGAGCAGTGACAGTTGAAAAGGAACTTCAATTGAAGGTGAGTTAATATTATTTTCTACCCCATCATGTCGTAAATTTCTAAGCTTTATGAAATCAAAAACTGTTTGAAATGAAATATACATTACACACAGGTGCATTATTATGTCATTGCAATCCACTTGGTTACGGACATTACACGCTTTCAGACTGATATTTGTACTGCCGTTTGTCATGGATATGTAATAGACACCATACTGATGTTGGATAGCAGTTGGTTGGTGCTTCGAGCGGCCGTAACTTCTGCCGCTGCAACTAGATCTCGTTGATTCGAATATACTTTTTGCTACCGATTTTTTTTCCCTTAAAATTATTGTAATATGACCGTAGAAAAAGTATTAGTATATATTATTAGGATATTTATCCATAAATAAAAGTATTTGAATAACTTCACTATAAGATGCCTACGAAAACCTGTAAAGGTTTGTGTGTAGTGCGAATGAGGTCATTGACCCGCCGCGTTATTAGTTATTAAAAATGTAAATACGGTACATACAGCTGCGTAACGTGCTCTCACTTGCTCCTGTGTGCGTTAATTTTAATTTCAATATATGTATACTTAATTCATTTATTTTTTATTGTATCCTTTTAGGAAGCGATGAAAGTAATGGGACTCCCAACTTGGCTGCATTGGTCGGCCTGGTTTTGTAAACAGTTTTTGTATTTGTTATTCCAATCAGTTTTAATAGTCGTTCTACTCAAGGTAAGTTAAAGTGACTAATCGATTACTATTTAAAATAGCATAATTTGAAATTTAGAAAACCCCGAGCATAATAATATCATCCCGATGTACAAAGCTACCGTGTTATTCCGTGAAAAAGTAGATTTCCTGGACTGCCTCGCCTTAACCGATTCAAACATGGCTGAAAATTATTTCGCATACACCAGCGTTCGTAAATAAAAAACTATTTTCAAATCTATTCAGCCGTTTTGGCGTTACAATGCCACTGACTTATCTTCATAAGAGATCTCTTCCAGTCAACCTGAACTAAATTAAACAGATATTCTAATAATTAAAAAATTAGAACATCCTCGAGAGTACTTACCAAACGTTAATATCATCCAGATTAATAAACTAACTTGATAAAGTTAAAACTATGTTATCTTCGAAATAGTTTAACCGATTTCAATCAAACATACTCGTAGATAACCAACTCACAACCATCAGCTTACGAACATAAAAACTTTTTGAAATCAGATTTGCCGTTTGCTACAATACCACAGACAGGAAAACATAGGCTTCAAAGTTATAACACCCCTCTTTTGCGTCGGGGGTCAATATCTAATAAAGCTTTTGTGACGTTACCCAAGATACTAGCTAATATCAAAAAAAGGATAAAAATGTTGACGACGAGCACTCGGGCACTTTTAATAATTTTTTATTACATCTAACTTATTTATGTATTACATTTATACTTCAGGTCAGTTGGTTTGCTAATTCAGAAGGATTCAGAGATTATTCTGTATTTACTAATACACCATGGACAGTATTATGGTTCTTTATAATATTATACCTGACGTGTACCATATTCTTCTGCTTCATGTTGAGCGGTTTATTCTCCAAAGGTATGTTTATTCATTTCTTTGACCTTTGTACGTTAAGTAATTTCCTTGACCTTCTTAGTGTGTGGCTCTCTTTTAGAAAACACCCAGAACTTATTGTTCTCCGGGTTTTCGTAAATAGACTAACATATTATTTATGAATACTTAAAAATTGAACCAATATTTAAAATCTTCGTATTCACTATGGGCGTTTATAGCTACAGTACAGTTTCCAACTACAGTAGCTATCATCGCTATTTTATACTGTGTATATTTATTTCTGTATCCAATAAAATTATTCTATTAATAACTTGAGTATTGAGGAGCAGTGTCATATTTGAATAGAACGAAGAAAAACCCATGCACTTTGGCTAGTTTCTCAAAAGGTGAAATTGTGTGTCTGGATACGGATCCAGCTGATCTGCATTGTGTCCTAGTCTGATGCAAGGTGATAACAAACTATTATTATATAAATGCTTATTTTTTGTTGACGATATTTTTCTTAGGAAGCACAGCTGCATTATTTGCCGGTGTGTTCTGGTACGTGACCTATATTCCTGCGTTCTTGATGACAATGAACATCAACATGTCGATTGGTGTGCAGACGATTACGTGTTTCTGTATCAACTCCGCCATGTCCTATGGCTTCCAGCTGTTGCTGGCCGGGGAAAGTACAGGAGGTAATATATGAGCATTTTAGTTTTTATTCTTTATTTTCTTATCTATTTTTAATTTTTAAGGATTGTAGATGTGGTTCTCTACTATAAATTTTAATAAATTAACGAATAAAGATTAGGGCAGATGATAGGCGCAAAATGCTAGAGTATTTAATAGTTGCATCCAAAAGTCAAACTGTATTTATAAACTAGATTTGTTCATGTTCTTATCATGGTCATAGACGTAACCCGAATGATGAAATGAAAGCGATACTTATTGTGATAAGGTAAAGTTAGTTTTGCGATAACATGAAGTTAGTTTTAAGACTATTTAGTACGAGCACGATTTTAATAAATTAGCGAATCGACCTTTTCTATTGGTTTGAAGCAACTCATTGAAATTTTTGCTTTTAAAACTATTTCGCAAGGGCACTGGTAGGTAATATCAAACTCAAACTAAAGTACTCTTACGCTGTCGGTAGCTAGCGTTCGGTGACGCCGCCGTTGCACTCTTACGAGCTGTCAAATGCGTCTGTGGTCTATGGTTCTAACATTTTCCGCTCAATCTAGATCGTATCGTATCGAATTTTAAAATTACTGCGCCATAACCTCCTCTTGTTTCGTTTTGTTCTCACCCGTTTCACTGAGCGTTTCACCCATGTTTTTTTCTTAATTTTAGGTGTGCAGTGGGGGCAATTTTTCTTTTCACCGGAAGCAGACTCGACACGTTTCACATTTGGTCATGTGGTTATCATGTTGGTAGTTAACTGCGTACTCTACATGCTGGTAGCTCTATATTTGGAACAAGTATTTCCTGGTCCATTTGGAATAGCTCAACGGTGGTATTTCCCTTTTCAAAAACAATTTTGGTGTTCAAATTCTAAAGTTATGGGTAAGTTTTGCTCTTTACAAATTGTTAAGTGTGTCGTTTAAATTTTTTTGTATATTTTTAAAAATATTATGCTCTTCTTTCTTTTGGTAGATGAAGGTGTGTATATAGACGAAACAGGCTCACAAGAAATAACAAGGGAAAAGGATCCAACAAACCACAATCCGGGAGTAAAAATTAATGTAAGTTCATAATAGATAACGCGTATAGGGCGTAAGTGCCAAATCACAAAATTAATTATTTCAATTAAAATAGACGCATTATTGAAAATTTAAAACATGAATTTGGTTTTAGTAACATATACGACACAATATTGTACAAAATATCATTTATGTTAGTGAATGCATATCTGAGAAAAATAAGATTTCATGCATTTTTAGATGCTACTTTGCAATTAAATTCTATCGAGAGAAGATTGTGTAATTATGTTTTGAAAACATGAATCATGTCAGAAATATGATCAATTTTACCTATAACTTTTTTTATAATGATACGAGCTATATGATAATCTTTCAACGCAATTGGCTGGTTGTCAGCCTCTTAATTCCTAAATTTTGTAACAACTTTCGTAATCTGTAATTGTATAAATTATCTATTCTACGTTTTAGAATCTCACCAAAGTGTATGGGGAACATGTGGCTGTAAATAATCTCAATTTGACCATTTACGATGATCAAATCACTGTCTTACTTGGACATAATGGCGCTGGAAAATCTACCACTATATCTATGATAACGGGTATGTAAAATCCACTATTAGATTCCTTAGTGAACTGGACTTCAAATATTTTTGGCGACGGATCCCTTACGGAATACGAAATATTTGACGAAACCCTAAAACGTGTATTCTTTATTAATAATCATATTACTTGACACGATTACACATATTTTTTACTTCATGTTGGTACCTTTAAATACATATTTTGCTCTGCAATCTTATAATATTTAAGTATTTATTCGTATTTATTTTTCATTATTTTTTCGATTCCTCTATTGAGGCTTTGCCCTAGGTCGAAGCTAACGTATTGGGCGCCTCCCGATTTGCTGCCGCGGATTTTGAAATAAATAATAGATTCTCGATCTATTCTATTATTGATAATGCTTTATCTATTCTATTATTGAAAGAATTTACAGAATCCTTCCCGTTGAGTGTCGTAAAAGACGACCTGCAAAAAAATCTATATGTATCATGGGCTCACGTCCTGTCACGTGTGCATTTCTATATATTTCGTAAAGTGAACCGTGGATATTGATTCACGCATTAAACTCTTATTGTTTGTAACACCCAAACACTAATGTTTGAGATATGTCTATACACCTCTTTTTATCCAAATGTAACTTAGGCTAATTATACCCGGTGAAAATATAAAAAAAATCCATACAGATTTTGAAAGGTTGTCAAATCCCTTCATAAAATCAACAGGTAATTTGAAACCAACGCGCGGATCCATTGTTGTGGCCGGTTTCGATATGAGCGTGCAGACTCGCTTGGCGCGCTCCCATATCGGCCTCTGCCCTCAACACAACGTGCTCTTCAACGAGCTCACCGTCAAGGAGCACCTCGAGTTCTTCGCCAGACTCAAAGGGTTCACCGGGAAAGATCTTAATGATGAAATCGACTCGTTGATAGAAAAACTTGAACTACAAGAAAAGGTAAAAAGACAATTTAAATGTTTAATACACAATGGCGGCCTGCGTTTTATTCCATGTAACAACTGAACTAGAGAATAGTGATAGGTGTTATTACAATAAAATTATAACACGAATACCTACACTTATTTACAGGGCGGTAGATGAATACTACAGGCTAGATATGTAAGAGTTAGAATAGTCCAAATTTGATGTTTTTGTTTCAAAAAAAAAAGAATAACAGATTTATCGATATTATAGAGAACTTGTGGAAAAAAATAATGAAAAAATTAGCGAAAGTTGGAAGGAAAAGATCACGATAAACGTGGCAGAAAGGCCAAATTAAGGATGCCTTAAACCGAGGAGTGTGTATGAACAACTTTTAAACAAATTTTTAATTTTTAAATGAAGAAATAGAGGTGTGTCACGTAGCAAGTAGAAGTCTACCCGTACTGGACACAGGCGTGATTTTATACTTATGTTCACAGCTGTTTCCCGTTGGTGTTTGATTTCCACTTGCAACGATCCTGACATACTACTTTTGCTTCTTCAACTTTCATCAAATACTTCATGTACACGCTCGTCGGTTAGTGGTTGAATGCACCTGACCTTTTATGAGTACGTCAGTCACTTGATTGACGTACGTCCTTGTTGGTCGTCCTTTACTGACCCTTCCATTCACGCTTTCATTATATATTGCTTACCACCCTAACATACCTTTTTCTATCTTACTCACTACGTCATCTTGCACGCATCTTCGTGACTTTATGTATGTATTATCGGTATTGTTGCACACAGCGCAACTATCAATCGCAAGGGTTGTCTGGCGGTCAGAAGCGGCGGTTGGCGGTGGGTATCGCTTTGAGCGGCGCGGCGCGTGTCGTGCTGTTGGACGAGCCCACCTCTGGCATGGATCCCGCCTCGCGACGTGCCCTGTGGGACTTACTACAAAAAGAGAAGCACGGTACCTTTAATTTTTTTATTGAGAATGTTACTATTTTATTACCATTCAATTTATTTATTCTTATTAATTTTTGTTTTCTAGACCTATAAGTGATCGTTATCTCTTTAGGTATATGTAGGGAGATAAATAAATGAGTAATTATAAGCTAGATAATAGAAATTACTATGACATGCATGAGTGTCAGATGATGGCATAGGTACGGTGTTCGGATAAACCTATATAGGTTTTTGTGACACCTGTAAATATGTCCTTGTTACATTTTAGATAAATAAATAAATGCAAATACAACCATTTTGGATATAGGCCGATTCCAACCGGTCGCTTTGGCAATCTACGGGGTACGTCTATGTTCAGCAGTGGCCGTCCTGTGATTGACATTATATAAGATAAGATAAGATGTTTATTTACCAAAAAGGACCATACATAATTATACATTTGCTGTGGCGTCCACACTAAGCTACGCCTGTATCGTGGATGCCAAAATTTCCATATTAGAGAAACAATTTCACTGGTCATTAGATTTTATAAGTAACATCTGTTAAATTAGACTTGGGGAGATAGACATGCATGCAGAACTAGCCTTAGAAGTAACTAGCACGTTAAAATTTTACAAATTGCGCGTGCGTATGATGTAGCATTTCGGTAATTCCGCCATCAGGCGTCCATCTCCGGTCTGTCTGTGGGATAGTAGCGTCAAAACAGCTGAATCGATTTCAAAACGGTATTTTATTTTCTAAAACCTATGGTTGCAAGCTCTTGGTCATGTTTAATGGAAATAGGTTAAGCCGTCTCGATGATATTTAACTTTTAACATAGCTGGTATTTATAACAGCGTCGGTTGTCTCGGGGGTTTTCTAAATTTACAATTTGTGGTTTTGTCTTGAGATTTTGGCTTTTATATTACCTTAAACCATCATCAAGACTTATTCGTTTATTTAAAGGAAGCCTAATTACAAAACCTAAAGAATCAATCGACGCTGGGCGAGTTCGTGCGTCGTTTCATCGTTTCGGTTCATTTTCATACCTACATAACAAATACGTCATACGTTTAAAACTTTATCAACCAATTTAAGAGTGAGTCCATCAATTAGCGTGTCATCAATATAATCTTACATGTAAATCCAAGCGCCTGATTAAGTCTCGCGCATGATTCATTCATGTCAGATACATGCTTTTAGTACATACCTGCCTACTATTTGATAATCACATTTCATTTTTATTAGGCTTAAAGAAATCAGCTAATGTCCTATTGATTTATTGATAGGTATAAATGGTCCCAGTGTATAATATCTAACACCACTTTTAACTTTTTAACCCCCGACTAAAACCGACGGGTGTTATGTGTTTGACGGCGTTGGGTGTCCACTCTTTGTGCGGACATAATAAATAAATATTTCGGACACTTACACCAATCATCTAGTTCCAAACTAAGCAAATCTTGTACTATGAATACTTGATAACGGATAAACATACATAAATATTTATATAAACATCCATGACTCGGTATTAAATGTTTGTATTCATCACACAAACATTTATCCTTCGCAACCGTTGGTTTTGCAGACAGGGTCACTAACTACATCAATTGGTCGTCAATATACTTATAGGTATCTCTGAGTCCAGTGGTGCTTATTTTAACACTTTTATCATTTTGTTTGAAAGCATGGCTTTCAAAGCAAGTCGATGGCTCATCGGCGCTGATGATAAATAATCACAATTGTCTCATGCTATGAGCGTGTCTCAATTCGAGGTTATTTATGATCGATATGATTGTTCGTATTTATTTTAAGCCGATTAGACAAAGAAAATATGTTTGAGATGATAAAAAATTTAGCTTATCAAAATGCTGCATAACCATGACTAAATTCATTTATCTACAGGAGAATGATACATGGAGCCTGCAGATGTTAATCCTTATGCAACTCTATGAGTCCATTTTTCTAAGGCATATGTGGAAAGAGACTCCAAATCACAATTTTTTTTTAAATACAGTAGATAAAATGCCACTGAGACCAATCCACTCCTTAGGCAACTGTGATTTATAACTAGCTACCAAATGCGGAAAAGTTTTTCTATTTCAAAATACCTAACCAGTAATTTTGTAAGGTTCCATTTACTTCCTCGGCAGGGTGGTCAAAAATTCTCTGACAACATTTATATGATTTTCAAATGAAATTTTTTTGTTTTGTATCAATTCAATGTCAAAATTTTAATTTGTCTCTTCAGGTTACTTGGTTTTGCAATACTGTAAAAACCAGTAACGGTTTTACACGATCTAAAATCCATCGTAAATCAATTCCATTAATCAATCGACATACATACAGCGCCATCTAGTTTCACACTAACTAGGCTTGTATTATGAATATCAGACGGTTTATATATTACACGAATACATCAATTCCATTAATCAATGGACATACACACAGCTCCATCTAGCTCCACACTAACTAAACTTGTATTTTATAACACGAATCATTTTTTTAGCAAATATATTCATATTATTAATGTAAACATCAATCCATAAAATTATGCTGTGGTTAGTTTTTATCTTAATGCGTTGTCGAATCTGATCTATTGACTTAAAATGCTTCTAAATCCGCGCCATTAGTCTATATGTTGTTACTTTTTATGCTGTTATCATTCCATAGGCCAGACACCGGTACCGCCCCTTTAACCTAGTTTGTGCTTTCAGCTTTAAACTGTCGTGTTAAGTCAATACATCGCATGCGTTAATACTTATACGAGTCCGTATTATAAACGCCATTACTTTGCCCTATCATCGGAGGCATTATTAGAGGACCCCCACCAGATGTATCTAGACCTCCACCGGAGCAGACAATTTTGTTATGTATGGTGCAATGAGGCCATTATGGAGAACTATTGTGTAGTCTCTGAACTCTTGATAGAATAAGGGTTTGAAATATGTATTTTAAGTTAACAATTCAATTGATTTCCGAATATGTAGATAGTAGATAAAAATGAGCGACTATTAGAAATTAAAATAGATTCCCGTGGTAGCAATACAATACTTAGGTCTCGTTGACAGGCGACGCTCGGGGTACCTCTGTATTTAATAATAATAATAATAATAATAATAATAAAAGGTATTTATTCATCACAAAAAAGAAAAAAACACAAGCATACATAGGATCGAGAACCACTACATTGTGATGAATGGGTAGGGACTCAGCAGTGTTGCTGATTTTCGGTCCCCCCCTGCAGAGTAGTTGCTGCCACCAAAGAAAGTATTGGCGACTTTCAAATGGCTAACGATTTTTTTATATTTAAGCTGGCTTGACCCTAGCTTATACGTTACGTATTGAGAGTAGTGTGGAAGTGTAAAAGGGTTTGAAGGATATTGCGTTATCTTTTCTAATTCTTTTTTAGGCCGTTCTATTATCCTGACGACCCACTTCATGGACGAGGCGGACATCCTCGGTGACCGCGTGGCCATCATGGCGGAGGGTCGCCTGCAATGTGTCGGCTCACCGTACTTCCTGAAACGGCACTATGGCGTCGGCTATACCCTCATCGTCGTCAAGGACGACGGCTTCCAATACGACACATGTACTGCCCTTATTAATAAATATATACCAGGCATTGGTATCAAAGAAGACCGAGGTATTTATTTTCGCGTTCAATAATTCCGAATAGCTCTTTTGTGCAATTTCATATCTCACGTTATTTGTTTCAGGGTTGGAAATAACTTACAATTTGCCAAATGAATGCTCAGATAAATTCGAAAGTATGTTACACGATTTGGAAAATAATACTGATAATATAAGATTTAAGAACTATGGATTAGTTTGCACTACACTGGAGGATGTGTTTATGTCGTGAGTATATTATGATCTGAAATTGAAATAGTTTTTTAGAAGAAACATACACAAGATGTAAATTAAATAAATAAATATCTTTGCACATACACACAGCAGGAAGTAATTCCACGCTAAACAACTAGGCTTGTATTATCTAAGTTGTAGTAACCTGCAAGGCTACTACAACTTAGAGCGATTAGGGTGAGTAAGAGTCGCGCGCGACATAGTCTCAGTCTGTTGCAGCTGATTCGATATCGCTTGACAGCTGTCAACTTGACCGCCAATCGGCTTTGAGAGATGTACGCTATGTCACACGCGACTCTATGCCACTCGAATCGACCTAAGTTGTAGTAGCCCTGCAGATGGTTGATAAACTCCATAAATACATAGTTTTTTGATCTTAGCCCGTAAACATCGCACTGCAGGGATATAGGCATTCCCTCGTATATGAGGGAGTATAAACACATATATAAATGAAATTGAGGATTATTGACATAAAGCTTTTATATGTTGCAAGTTACTTGTCTTACTTTACATGTTAAATTTCAGTGTGGGCTCAGATGTATTCCCCCATAATTCGGTCACTGAAGATGGTACAGAATCTGAAGACGATGTACAGAAGTACGAATTTGAGTCTTCTATGGAAGAACGTGAGTATCTTTTTTATTACATAGTGTACTCAATTTAGGGATGGTAAATAAAGAGTTGGACGTAAAACAAAGATAGCACTGATTCTTATTGCGATGCAAGTTCCGATTCAGGTTGCATTTGCAATAGTCTTACAATGTCAATCATTAAGTTTTTTAACATGTTGTCAATAGTATACTTCGATCGTTCATTGAAGATCGTATATCACATTATTTTATAAATATAATTAACAAAATAAAAAAGAAATACCTAGTTTTAATTTTAATAATTTAATTTTTTATATTCAATTAATGATTTCATGTATATTAAATAAGCGCAATTCTATTAAAATCAATTCTTTAAACATTGCTATACAGGGCGTCCCACGGCTATGCCACATGGAGGGAAAGTACCTTGAATTTTGTAGATGGAACATTTTACTGAAAGAAGACATTATTTTAATTTAAAAAACAATTTAAACTGCATTCATAGATTTTTAAATAAGTACATGGTTGAACCGGGAATCGAACCCTTTATTTATAAAAAAAAAATTACCATGTAACTTTATCATACCGATCGAAAGGCTTCATCATAAGGATAATTTTTTGCTAAATAACATAGTGTCAGAAATAAAAGGAAGACCATGAATTTTAACATTTTTAATACAAAATTAATCAAATTTATCAAATGCTCAAAATGAGTCCCATCCTGTTCAATACAAAGTCGCACCACTCTTTTGATTATTTCGCTCCCTGTCGATTTTTTGATCATGTTGTGGTGGATATTTAGAATAATACGTCGAAGTTCAGTTTGTAGCTCGTGGACACTTTGACACTGGTTCTTGTAAAGTAAATTTTTTACATAACCCCATAAAAAAAATCTAACGGGGTTAGATCTGGGGATCTCGGCGGCCATTTTTTCGTCCATTTGTCCCGATCCAGGAAAGAAAATGTTCATTGAGATAGTCCTACTTAATAATTACGTATCTCTTTATCATTTTATCATGAACTTAAATTATAATAGGGAAATGATGCATACTTCTCGAGTGGGTAATTAGTATTAGTAATGATAATGTCAGTTGTATGTCCTTACGGCAATGTCAGCTTTTCATTTTTCTGAACAAAATTGAACATCTAATGTTAAAATTCATGGTCTTCCTTTTATTTCTGACAATATGTTATTTAGCAAAAAATAATCCTTATGATGAAGCCTTTCGATCGGTATGATAAAGTTACATGGTATTTTTTTTTTATAAATAAATGGTTCGATTCCCGGTTCAACCATGTACTTATTTAAAAATCTATGAATGCAGTTTAAATTGTTTTTTAAATTAAAATAATGTCTTCTTTCAGTAAAATGTTCCATCTACAAAATTCAAGGTACTTTCCCTCCATGTGGCATAGCCGTGGGACGCCCTGTATACAAGGTGAATTTGAATTCGTAGATATAATTCCCATTAACTGGTGACGCCACTCTTGATTACGAACAACTTTCCCCAAGGAACCATAGTCGAATTCGATCAAAAAATTTTCGATTACCCATATCAAAGTAAATTCTGTAACCACTTTAGAATGAACAATTTTCAGCTGAATTCGGCTATGTTGTTAGTTTAAAATTTTTCGTAAAAAGGAGTGGAGCCACCTGTAGAAAGGAATAAAATTAATTAAATTTCACTCTGTATATCTTGTATGAATTTATACGAGTTTTGCCTATTAAAGCTATTATTTTAAAAATCTTATTTTGGCGCCTGTATTGTTTCTAGCATTTCAGCAGATTCTAACAATATCAGTAATTTCCTCAGCTTTCACTATAGTTTATGCTCATGCAATGCCTACCTGGCGCACTCATCTGGTAGCTTATTGCATACTATAACGTTACAGCTACTACGTTTTCTGTAGTATAAAATCCCAAAGGTTATTAGACATAAGATAGCCATAGATCAAGTGATAACCCGTCGTGCATAAAAAACACAAGCTTCTGTTCCCATTATTAAAGACTTCATTTAATATTGCAGTGAATAAAGAAAACAGCGCCATAACAGGTGTTCGTTTATGGTGCCAACACGTGCTAGCAATATGGATGAAACTAGGCCTGGTGTGGCTGCGGTCATGGTCGCTGGTCTTACTGCAGATCGCTGTGCCCATCGTGATCATCAATTTCACCCTTGGCTTCCTCGAATTCATGCTTTCTTTCAACGATTCGGTACAGCGTAGGGAACTTACACTCCTTGATGGGTAAGGCACAGTATTAATAAAGATTGCATTGTTATTAGAATGAATACTTAATTGTGTTAATGAAATACAAACAGGAAAAGTAGATTGAAGTAATAAAGTAGTAGCAGTACCCGTTGTAAAGGTGTCCGATATTTTTTAAAATTATATAGATAGCTTTTCGCCTGCGGCCTAGTCGGCGTGGAAGATTTCATCAAAATCGATTCAGTAAAAAATAAAATATTATTCCGAAAGCATTTGCAACATTTCGAATAGCTTAGCGGTAGCTGCTCACAGACAAATTGACTCGTTCGCGTTGTAGGTATTTAGTTAATTATGTTAAGTCCACTTTTGACAATTATTATTTTAAACGAGTATCATTATGATCCATACAATTGCTATACCGTACCGTACAACATGATCTTTATAGAATACACACTTATGGTTGTTATTGAAAATTTTTGCACTAGTACCCTACCTTCGCTTTCTCTCGCAGGGCACTAGCTGAAAATCGGTGTCTTACCGCTATAGGTGAGGATCCACACTGAGCGATGGCCCATTTGTGGTACAGATACACATACAACTCTATTATAAGTTGTAGCAGTTGTACTTAATTTTAGTTTTTATTTTTATTACTGTGAAATAAGGCGACATTGTGTAAGAATAACACCAAGCAGAATGATTGTTGCGTCGAATATTTTTGTATGTGTTTCTGTAATATGCAAATAAACGCTTTATCTATCTATCTAATTTATAGCCAATTGTTCAATTTCAGCTACACACGTACGGAAACGTTGTTAAGCTACACCGGTGCATCGGAGTCATCTCTGGGCTCCCTGGCGATGGCAGCGTACGAACAGATGTTCACTTCCGCCAATGTCGACACCATGACGGTCACTGTTACCAACGAGGCTATCGACGAGTATTACTTGAGCAGGGTTCGTATTTATTATCTAATCTATATCTATCCAGCTTTGATAATAACTTAGCTATTTTTAGTAACACTATAATACGTCACAATTATTGCAATGGCCCTGAATCCTGATCGATATATAGGTTGATTATTAACAATATCAAGTCTGCTATATGCTACGGCTTGGCATATTTGTATCGCTTGGAAATGGAAGCATTCGCCTTAATAACCACGTGGGCAGGTGGATGGTGGATTTGTTGAGAATTGACTCCCACAACTGTCTATGCCGTTATGCTCACCTTTTACTTTCACGCAAGAGACATGGATCTATCGCAGAAACTTAGAACTATCGAAATTACAGTATTGCTGACATAGTCTTTTATTTTCAGTCTAGCGGAATGGGTGTTACGAATGCGGTTCGTAACCAAATATTAACGGGTGCTACGTTCGACGAGAACGCGGTCATCGGCTGGTTTAGCAACTTTGCTTACCACGATATAGCGACGTCCTTGGCCGCCATACACACTGCGCTACTCAAGGCGCACAACCCCACTGCGAACATGACCGTGTACAACTACCCATTAGAAGCCAATTACAGTGACCAGGTGAAACTTAGGGCACGGGTTAACGCTTGAACTCAATCACCCCTGATTTTAAATGAAGTTCTTTCAATTGGTGTAGTGGAGTTCAGTTCTTTCAAGAAGACGACATAGTAACCCTGTCAGCGAAACCAACGGTTGCGGGTTCGAATCCTGCGAGGGGTAAATGTGTGTATGATGAATACGAACATTTATTCCCGAGTCATGGATGTTTATATAATTATATGTATGTTTATCTGTTGTCTAGTATCCATAGTACAAGCTTTGCTTAGTTTGGGACCAGACGATTGTTGTAAGTGCCCCAAATATTTATATTTAATTATAAAAGTCTTAAAGTTTTGAACAACTAAACACTATTTTTTGGGTTATCGGTGTCCACCCCATTTGGAATAATAGTCATGACGTTATATGTAAGAGAAAAAGGAGAGAAAGAAAATGGTTTATTAACTACATAAACGATACATTACAATTCATATAAATAAAAAAAACTATGCTATGTATTGTATAGATGAGGGCGAAAGTGAAATCGAGCTCATCGAGAACCTATCTTATCTCAAGCCCGAATACAGCAATGTTATCAGAATAGTGCTGCTTTGTGGCAGATTTAAATAAAATGGTGGTAGCAACCCAGGCGGTCTACCATACCAAGTATTAAATATGTACCCCGCTGAAAATCGAAATCGCGACCTCCGTTTTAAACACATTATACAGGGTTAAACTTAATTCGTGTAATTCCGGTTTACTGGTGACTTCACTGCTGATTACGAACAATTTTCGATTCCTAGTCCAAAGACTAGGAACCATTGCCGAATTCAGCTGAAAATTGTTGGACTTCCATACTAAAGCTGGTTTCAGAATGGTTTACTTTGTATGGGTCGATTTTTTTTTTGTTAAAGTTTGTCAGTTGTGATTGAAGTTAAGCTCTATAAAATGCTCATTATATTTCGCAGTTATATAATTAGGTACTAATTAACCATTAAATAAAAATAGGTTCTTTGTTTTTTTTTTAGTAGTTCGAGTACATTAATGTGAAGTATGATTGCCTTGCTCGATTTATCACTGAAATTTAATGTTGAAGGGGTTACCAATATCCCTTTGGTTATGACGACACTTCTCAAAACAAAACTAATTTGGATGTGGTGTCATCTTTTTTTCCTGGTTTAGAACAACATTAAATGAGTACGTGTAGTACCACATTTAAATTATTTATTTAAAGAGGTATCATGAGAATAAACTCCGTATTGAATTCAGTTTCTGTGTACCAGTATCTATTGCACTTAATCTATATAGGTACTTTGTCTTACAGACCGATGCGGAAAGCTTGGTTGCCTTACTATCGATGCAACTCGCGTCCGGAATTGGTACCAGTTTGGGAATCGTGAGCGCGGTCTTTATCATGTACTACATTAGGGTAAGTCTTGCAATTTCTAAATAACTACTATATAAATCTCGAACTACAGCTGTAGAACTCAAACCGTTCATTTTTATCTCCTATTTTTGCGAAGTATTATTTATTGACGTAAGCAAAGCCATTTAAAAAATATACTGTTGTAATATCGTCGTAAATTTGATCAAAAGTTGAATCCAAGTTAATAAAAATAAGTCGAATCGGAATTAAACGGAAAGTTTATGTACATATATATCTATTCTATAAAAGTCGATGTTCGACACTCATATGAGACAGTAACGAATTTCACTTTCAATTCTCATTCCAACACTGATTTTTTAATTTATAGGAACGAGTGACTCGGGCGAAACTACTTCAGAAGGCAGCCGGTATAAATCCAATCCTAATGTGGGGCAGTGCTGCGGTGTTCGACTGGTTTTGGCTTATGATACTGTGTGTACCCATCGTAATATCCTGTGCTGCTTTCCAAGTCATAGGCCTGTCCACGGCAGCCGAATTAGGTAAAATATATGAAAATCAAAAATGTAATCATAGTTGAATTAAAGACCGGCAGCCAGGTAGATGGTAAATTGACAGTAAATTGTCATTCAAGTCAATTACTTGTTGAATTTTTATTAAGGATAGACGTATGAATAATATCAAACCAAACATTAATGTAAAAAGTCAACTTATGCAGCCTGATTATGAACAAAATATTCACAAGGTATTAAAGATTAGGTAGATATTAACAAATTTACAGTCTGATAAGATGTTCTAAGACGTTTCTTCATACGTCAAAGCCATAAACGTGGCCAATACTTTTTTGTATGGAAACTGGCTACGGTATTTAATCCTTGTATTCGATCTGCTTCTAATATTGTAAGTGTGTGATATTATAGATATTTGTAACACATATTCTGGCCCGCACCCGGAATCCGTTATTTTCATTAAGTGGTTTTGTTGTAGCAAAATATTTGGATGATCATAAGATGATTTTATCACATAAATACTTACGTACAGTCAAATAGAGAAACCTTTATGAGAATTCATGTATATTTTTCGATAGTATTACTGAGATAATGTGTTTACATTATTAGGTACTAGCTTTCCGCCCGCGGCTTCGCCTGCGTGGAATAGCTTGATCGCGGATATGTTTAATTTGTTTATCACGCGGGAACTATCACTAACATTTTATCCGGATAAAAAGTATCCTATGTCTTAATCCAGGGTATATTGTACCTATAGGTATACTAAATTTCATCAAAATCCGTTCAGCCGTTACGCCGGAATTGAGCAACAAACAAACATCCAAACTTTCGCATTTATAATATTTATTAGTTATAGTTAAACTCAGTAATTACTGTAACTGGACAAAAAGTTATCCAAAAACTTCTGCAGACCTGTAAAGACTGTATCTAACTAAATAATTAACTATGTCTAAGATTTCGTAAGATGATGCGAATATGAACAATGACGCTACTATAGCGTCGTAGTCCACTATCACTACTGGCTACGGCTACTGGAACTGTTCCAGATTTCAATAGTTCTTAGTCGCCATATCGCGAGAGTTGATCCTATTCTGTTCTGTTACTGGGAACGTCTAAAGATATTTTCAACAATTTATCAAATTTTTCATAATCCACATCCTCATTTCAGCCACAGAACGGCCACTGCTGAACAGTACTGAGAACATCAAATATTTATTTCACACAATTTACTGGTTTACATACATTGAACCAATATCTATGGTAATCTTGGGCTCGTGATTAATATCGTAACGTGCTTGCAGGTCGCATGTTCCTGTGCTTAATGGTGTATGGCGCTGCGATGGTTCCGTTGAATTACGCTTTTTCTTATCTATTCGATGGGCCCGCGCTCGGGTTCGTCGCGTTGTTTTTCGTCAACGTGCTTCTTGGTGAGTGATTAACATAATATATAAACAAAACATAGTTGGTGGTAGGGCATTTTAAATAGCCGCCTGGCTAGCTACCACAATCTTATCTACGTCTGCCGCCAGACAGCAATATAATATTGCGGTGCGTATGTAATGTAACAGCAGTGTTTCGGTTGTTAGAGATAAGATCATCACGCTTCCACCTTCGGTCTCATCTTCACTTGACATCAGGTGTGATTGAGGCCAAGTGCTAACCCGTTGTGCATAAAAAAAGGCTATTTAAAGTGCGACTCCGTAGACGTGGGTTTATTCGGAGGTGATCATAAAATACTGAATTGTATTGCTTATCATGGGATTCCTCTGAATTGCCCTAATAGCCTCGTTAGGTAGGCAGGTTGGCGATACTTCTGCCTGGTCGATGTTAATATGCCGTTAGCTCAATGGATTCCAGTTGTATGTTACGACACCCTCAAGATGAGACTGGTGGTTCAATTAAACCCGGACGCAAAAAGAGGGGTGTAAGTTTGAAACGTATGTATATGTATCTGTGTGTCTGTCTGTTGCATTGCAGCACCAATACAGCTGAACAAGCTGATGTTTAGGAGATGTTTCTTACCCATGTTTGATTGAAATCGGTTCACCAGTTTCAAAGATATTTAACTTATAGCACAGTTACTTTGTATACCTGGATGATATATTATCATGTTCTCTGTTTTTTAAGATTGAATTTATGTTATTCTGAATAAGGTTTTTCTTTCTCCGTTCTCTCTTTTTTTACCGGAAACCACACACATGTCGGCGGTACTAGACGATATAATATTAATGAATAACCTTCTAATTTCTCTACTCATAAAACTTTTATTTGTATTCCAGGAATGATGGGACCACAAGTAGTGGATCTACTTTACTCACCGTTTTTGGACACTAAATTAGTGGCAGACATACTCGACGGCATATTGCAGTTCTTCCCGTTATACAGCGTTATCACCGCCGTTAGGTATAATTTCATTCATCTTTTTTATATTCGCGATCATCGTGGTACGTTAGTACTATATTAATTCTGTGCCGTGGGCTGAGTTATCCGTGAAGAGCGTCTAGTGGGATATTTCTAAAAAAAGAAAATATTTAGAAATCGTAATCGTGATGCCACATTACGTGTGACATAAGATGTGACCACGCTGTTCGCCAAGGGATCGAGAAATTGTTCACTTTAGCTCTCGTGTCTCATTAATCACGGGGTGGTATCGGACACTTATGAACGCTATTTAAGCATCTAATAAACTCAGTATTCGACTACAAAGGTTGTGTGTGTATATGTTGATGCGTCGTCGATAGTAGATGGTAGAAAAAGTTTATCGTTAAAATATCAACGATATTCATCCTGTACCTATTCACCTCATTAATGATAAAATCACATCATTATTATACTTCTTAATTTTTTTTCGAACAAAATGTTGGCATTTCTATTAGGGCAGGTGAACCTAGACCAATAAATCCCTAAAAATGAATAGTGTACATACTAATTATACATCCATACATAACTTGGCGACCTTTATGGGGTATACCCCAAATATTAACGTTTGGGTATTCTAAACATTAAAAGTGTTAAGCTTGAAATAACGTCTACGCGGTCCACTTTCGAAATATACAGAAATGCACTCGTGACAGAGAGTGAACCCATCATCGTTAAAATGTGCAGATTTATAGATGTTTTTTGGTGGAAAGTCCCTTAATCACCATTTACGATATCCACGGGAACATAGGGTTTGGCTCTGTTCTTTTTACGTGCCGAAACCACACAGCACAGATACTAATTATGTTAATTAATTAATACCTTAATTTTGAATTTTTACTAAGTATGATTTTTATGAAGTACAATAAAGCTCTTATAATTAAACAGATAATATTTGTTGTAGTCAATGTTTGGTGTCCCTGTCAGCAAAATCAACGGTTGCGGGTTTGAGCTCCGCGAGGGATAAATGTTTGAGTGATGAGTACGAACATTTATTCCCGAGTCATAGAGTTTATATAAATATATGTATGTTTATCTGTTATCTAGTATCCATAGTACAAGCTTTGCTTAGTTTGGGATTAGATAATTAGTGTAAGTGTCCGAAATATTTATTTATTACACAGATTCTTGAATCAAGTGGGTTTGGTGGAGTGGACGTGCATGCAGGCATGCGACTACATGCTCTCAGTGACGCCCAGCGTCACCGAGTGCACTATGGAGAACCTGTGTGAACATCACTCTACTCAGTGCTGTGGTTAGTTTTTGGTATTTTACTTATCCGTGAGACCAATAGTAAAGATTGAAGTTAGAGAGTAAGGGAGCATAGAGCTGCCAATTAAATTTTTGAACAAGGTTTGGTTACAAATGAAAGTGAGAAATGTCGGTAAAACAGTCGAGCAAATATATAGTGTATTGTGCGCGATGTGACATTGCTTTGTGATTTATATAAATGCATGGTTACCTCGGTGGCTGGGCTTGCTTCCTCTTTTCCCCTTATATACAATAGGAAAGTGGTGATTTTTAGATGGTATGCATTTCAGTGAAACTCAAAGTTACGTTTTTTAAGAGGTTTTACCGGAATTAATGTTCATTGCCATCTGCTTTGCCATTTGGATTATTCCAAATGCTTATTCCCGTTCAATCAATACTATTATTGGTTGAACTTAACTGTTGGCAATGAAGTGACACTAGTCCTGTTCCGAATCCCATTAGATATAAATTACGTAGATATTAATAATATATTATCATTGTTGACGTTGTATGATTTCTTATTATTATTATTAACCGCCTCGGTGGCTCAATGAAAACAACATAGGGTTTACGAATTAGAGGTCGCGGGTTCGATTCCCAGCGGGGTACATGTTTAGTACTCGGTTTGGTTGGTGGTATGGCATTTTAAATGTCCGCCTGGCTAGTTACCACCATCTTATCTAAATCTGCCGCCAAACAGCAATGTTGATAGCATTGTTGTGTTCCGGTTATCTGAGATAACATAGCCAGTTCCCCAAATATTTGGGTTTCCGGGTCAGTACGCTTCCACCTTCGGCCTCATCTTCACTTAACATCAGGTGTGATTGAGGTCAAGTGCTAACCCGTTGTGCATAAAAAAAAAAAATTTATATACTTTTGTATTTGTTTTTTATACGAGAATTTATTAAGTTTATTTTAAACTTTCAGCCCGCGCCGACCCGCATTGGGACTGGGCAGAACCAGGGGTGATGCGTTATATAGTGTGCATGTTGGTAACGTGTGTGGTGATGTGGGCAATCCTCATGTTCGTCGAGTACAGGGTATATCGAAAGGTTAGACATTCTCGACTTTGTTAAGTTTAATGATTGATTTTTAAGTTGAAGTGTCAGTGGGCAGGGCACATAGCTCGAAGGACATTAAAGTTCTTGAGTGTTGACCACGCACCAGCAAGCGCAGTGTAGGACGTCCACTCGCAAGGCGGACGGACGACCTGAAAAAGGTCGCGGGAGTCGCTGGCTGCAGGCCGCCTCCAACCGGTCCCTCTGGAAGTCTATAGGGGAGGCCCATGTTCAGCAGGTGATATGATGATGATTGTCTTTTTTGTATTTTGTTTTCGCCGTTTCATTGTTTGACAACGCTTACATTCTACTCGTTAGGACAATATTCTATGTGATTCTGTATGCGATTACCGATTGACAATACATCAAATGAACTTATAGAGTTCAGTATGCAATGAGTCCATGTATTATTCTCATTATTAACAGTTTTACACATCCCCATTGTTGGGGCACAGCCTCCTCTCAATGGGAGAGAGTATGGGTCATGTACGGCGCGGATTTTTGCATTTGTGTCAGAGTAGTGGCCACTTGACAGTCAGTGTTTTAAGGCCATCTTGACGTCAAGATGGAGGAACCACATATTACACATGATATTTTTGAATACTTTGAGGTACTAACGTTTTTCATATAGGTACCAACAGGTACCATGCGGGTATTAACGACTGGTTTGATAATATTTGGCTTTTGAGGGGTGGTTCCCTCATCTTGACGTTCACGCCTCAATAGGCCACCGAATTGGATTTTGAAAATTATATAATGTTATTTCAGCATCTGTGCTTTGAGTTTGAGTGCACGAATCGCGTTTTCAGGCTCCATTGAAAACCATCGTTGTACATTTTAGCACCTGAATTAATGTCAAATGTTTTAATTATTATTTTTTCGTAGATTTTCCACCTTAAGAAGACACCACCTCCAATTGACGAGAGAACATTAGATGAGGACGTGGTAGATGAAGCAAGACATGTTCAGCGACTGGGCAATTCTGATCTCGGCAGTAGCAGTCTTGTAGCTAATGGCTTATCCAAATATTATGGAAAGAATCTCGCTGTAGACCAGGTGTCGTTCAGTAAGTTAAGTCTTAAGTCTCTAGTTTCGATGACAGTAAAAATAATTTGTTCTTTCAATTCTTCATATGACACGATGTCAGTATTGTAATAAGTAATCGCAAAGACAGTCATGTCGTTGCTTTTATTTTAATTTTCTTTCCCCTTCTAACTGAAGGAGAAGTTTTGAAGGATACCGGTACGGGTATTAATCACGTATGGCAGGTACAACTGAATAAAGTCAAAAAATTTGTGGCAATTCTACAATGTAATGTATGACAGAAAAAATGGGCAAGCGGTGACTCGCTCCTGACTAGATAGGCTCCCCGTAAAAAACTGCTACTGCTTTTCAGCAGGGAGCAAAGATCCTATTAATGGTATTTGCAAAACTATAAGTCGTGATTTTATGCTAGCTACTACGATTAAAATAATTCTAAAAGCCCATTTTTTTATCCCAAGCTGTAGGTGATCGTGAATGCTTCGGTTTGCTGGGAGTGAACGGCGCCGGAAAAACATCCACATTCAAGATGCTGATGGGCGACGAATCCATTTCGAGTGGGGACGCATCTGTTGGCGGCCATTCCGTTAGGACTGCAATCACTAACGTCTATGAAAATATTGGTAAGCCGATACATAAGCTCACCGAATATTTTTATAAATAGAAGGCTCTAATGACTTTAGTTTTGTGTATTGTAGAATAAATTGTTAATCGGGTCACTGTAGACCCATTGTTCTTACATCCTACGTTAGTAATTACCTAATGAAGGTAGCGGCAAGTCGCTGGATGCAGGGCAATTCCTACCGGTCGCTTTGGAAATCATGCGGAGGAGGCCTATGTTTAGCAGTGAACGTTCTGTATTTGGTGATGAACGTCAAGTGAAATATTAACTTTTTTACTTTAAAGCTAGTGGAAAGTACCAACTTTATATTGAATACTTTTTCTTTGTCAGGTTACTGTCCGCAGTTCGACGCCGTGTTCGGTGAACTGACGGGTCGTGAGAATCTACGTTTCTTTGCTATGCTTCGAGGCATACCGTCCGAGTATGCCGCGAGACGCACCGAATCATTGGCTCATTCTCTTGGCTTTACCAAGCACCTCGATAAAAAGGTAAGGAATTATTATGACTACTCGATTTTATAGTCTCGCGATAGTTCTAGCTCATGCGTGAGGTATTTCAATGTATTTGTTTTTCAGGTGGATCAGTACTCGGGAGGTAACAAACGCAAATTAAGTACAGCGGTGGCGCTTCTGGGACGCACTCGGCTCGTGTTCGTGGATGAACCGACAACGGGCGTCGACCCCGCTGCCAAACGACAGGTAACACTCCGTTTAGATATCTGTAGGGAGTTTCAAATACAGTGAGAATATCCTCAAAATTATTACGAACGACAGTTCTTCTATATCGCATTTTCAGCTTGCGGACGGGTCAAAACTACGAGTCGTTTAAATTTGCTATCTACCATTGTGGGCGGCTAACGAATGAACGCAGTCATACGATTCACATAACTGTGATACATTATTTAATTTTTTATGTTATTTATTTACTCGGAACATCAACATCATATACACACATTGATATTGCACATTGACAACATATTTTAGAAATTTCGTTCCTGATATTTTATGACAATTAAAGATGTACGAGCGTCGGATGTGTATGTGGGAGCGTCGGGGGATGTTAAAACGCGGTCACCTAATTTGGGAGATCCGGGTTCGATTCCCAGGTAGGCCATGCACCAATGAGTTTTTAAATTTAATTTAATTACTTATGTGCATTTATCCAACTGTTCATAAACGGTGAAGGAAAACATCGTGAGGAAACCTGCGTACCTGAGAAATAAAAATTGTAAGGCATGTGAAGCCCGCATGCCTGCGCACGCAGGCCAGCGTGGCGGATTATGGCCCATGCTTCCTATCATATACGTGGGAAGGTCTATATCCCTGCAGTGGGATGTTCACGGGCACATAAGCATCTTAATTTGTTCAAGCCAATCTAAAATATATTGTGCCCACTAAATGGCTGTGATGCGGGTAATATTGCAAGGTTTGAGTATTGTCTATTATTAGTTGATCATTTAGTTATAATCGGATTCTGGGTCCAGCAGTTAGTTTTTTGAGTATGGAATCGTTAAAAATGTTGAAAGGAAACCGTTTAGCTTGGTACGGACATGTTATAAGAAGGGATGAAACGCATGTTACTAGGAGAGTTATGAATATGGATGTGTCGATGGTTGGAAAGGAAGACCACGGAAAAGATGGATGGATTGTGTGAAGGGTGTTATGAACGAAAAGGGCGTGAATTATGTTTTAAGAAACCGGGCAATGGAGTACCTATTAGCTAACGGCCCATTTGGTCCAACAGGTGTGGAGTGCGATGCGAGGCGCGCAGCGAGCGGGACGCGGCATCGTGCTGACGTCACACAGCATGGAGGAGTGCGAGGCGCTATGTACGAGGCTCACCATCATGGTCAACGGGCGATTCCAGTGCCTCGGCACACCGCAACATCTCAAGAATAAGTTCTCTCAAGGTAACATTTATTCAATACAATCTGTATATGGTAGGGCTTCACGAACCATTTACAAAGAGGATTTGCGCAATACACGTCCAGTATGCCGTGCAGGGTGAGAGGGGGGGCACTTAAGGCAAAGGTTGGGGCGGAGTCTAATATTTCGGCGGAGACTTTGTATTTGGATTGTACTTTGTAGTTCCGCTACTTGATGTGCACTGCTAATAGTTATTGAGATTAAAATTACTCACGTGTGAAATGAACTAAGGAACCTATTACAGAATGTTACTCAAGCATAGATCTCCGCTTGAGGACAGTTAAAAAGGGACAGCTTTATGTAACTTGTATATCGGCAACTCTTTTTAACTAGCCTCAAGCGCTTGAGCAACATTCTGAAATACGGGCCTAAATCAGTAATTAGTACTTCTCCCAAATAACTTTTACATATCGAAATGCAATACTTCTTAACGGACTATAAGTATTGAGCAGAATGTGCGCGGAACAGCTTGTAGGTAGTAATACTGACTGGCGGAATAGGCCACATTATTCGTACTGTAATAATAATTTTAAAATTTTAAGGCAACTTGCTAAAAATCCTCTTTCGGCCTGATAAATACGGCATGTAATTTATCCAAGTTAAATTTCTTCATTTCAGGATTCACACTTACAATTAAGATGAAAATAGAGGATAACGCGGCTTCAGCAGCGAATTCTACAGACGCGGTTAAAAACTACATCAATTCTAACTTCACAAATCCAAAGATAATGTGAGTATCGAAACATTATCTTATATTATTTATACTGGTGTTACCTAGGGACGATTTTTTTACCCGAGTGCGCCATAAAGAGAGTAATGTTTTTAATTATGCCGTTGTTATCAGGGAGGAGTATCAGGGTCTGCTGACTTACTACCTATCGGACCGGACCATGCCGTGGTCGCGCATGTTCGGCGTGCTGGAGCGCGCGCGGCGTGAACTGGACGTCGAGGATTACAGCATCGCACAGACCACCCTTGAGCAGATCTTCCTGCAGTTCACTAAGTACCAGCGGGAAAGTAGGCCATCCTAGGTTACGTCTAATGTTTGATTTACTGTATCGAATTGATTCTATCTCCTGGAGAGAGGTGGGGTATTGGCCGTAGTTACTTACGTGTCTTCGATAGAGCCGATTAGAGTTCAATAAACTGACAGGACTAACCAATAACTATTACAATTTTTTTGGGCATCTAAATCATCTTATCCGGGCCCGTGTTCTTATAGTTTTCCATAGTCGATATTTGAATCGGTATCGGCTATTCAAAGGCGAACTTATCCCAATAGCCGTCTATGGGCTGTGTGATCAATGCTCTCCTCAAACTCGTAACTGTTATTATTAAAGTTCAAACAGGTAACTGTTATCTGTAAATCCAAAGATGTAACGATAGTAAATTGTAGTAAATTATATTTAATGTTTATATGAACTGCAGTGCCAACAATGCTATGTGCTGAAATAACAATGCTATATGTTCAGGTTTTATTGTGGATCATCTCGTCTAGTGTTTATTTATTGATGAAATGATATGATTAAGTGCAGGAATTTTATGTTATATTAGGTATCTTACGATAGTCTTCACACGCTAAGGTTGATTTGTTAATAAATCTTTACTTTTAGCTGTGCATAAACTGTGATATGGGATTTAGCGATTACCAAATTTTTAAATTTTAGTTTAAATTTGTGTAATCCTAAATCAAAATTAGTCTACGACGCATAACATTGCCAGTTTAGTTTTCGATCAAAAGTAAAAAAAGTGGAATTCATTTGATAAAACTGAAACATTAAAAACTAAGTAATTCATAATGTTTTTGGTTTTATCAATGAAATACGCTTTATTGTTTAAATAAGGAGATCAACATTTTTAATACATATGAAGATTTTTTAAGACCACTACGAAGAGCGTACCTAGCTCTTAAATTAGAAGAAATAGATTTTTCAATGATTTTAGTTGCCGACCCGGGAGCGTGATTTTGGCTATCCCAATCCATACATCAAACAAATACTCTGGCAACGCTGTGTCGCATTATTTTATGTGTTTCGTTGTAACTGATGTGACATGTCCATCAAGTGTGCGTCCGCACCGCGAGTAATCACCATTATCTTCATATTTATTTCAATTAATTTGTGATGCTCTCAGTGCAGATGTACCTTAATAATAAGTTTAAATAATAACTTGATAGTAATAAAAACAATATTAATAAAATATGTATATTTTATTCAAAATACGATTAACATTACAGGTACCTACAAACAACACTGTTCTTATAAAATATAGTATGAGAATACAATAAGTATATAAGATAAATTGAGGTAATATAACAGCCGAGTCAGCAATATCCTAAAGCCAAATATTGCTGAGTATATAACTAAAAAATAATCTAAACAAAAAATATCTAAAATTTGTATCTATAATACCTATATTGAATATAAAAAAGAAAAATATTTATTAATAATATTTCTTGTCGAAATTACAAGTTAACGTCCTATAAAAGTAAGCACATAATTATAATGTCTGCGTACTTCATATATTCGAGTCATATACGGCCAGCTTTACACCGGCTAGTTCGTAATATGTATAAAACAGTGGGTTTTTTACTGTGGGACCCGCCCCGCTGCATGTGAGACATTACATGTGCGCACCTTAAGTCCACTTATTTGTTCTGGTTCATTCTAATTGCAGCGTATCTATGTGGTGTAGGTAGGAAACAATTTAGAAATTGTTTGGGATTTGGGATAGATGACAAACAGCTGGCCTACCTAGTGAAAAGCAATATTGATCACCGCCGTATACTGTATTTTCTTTTCTGTAGGTAGTAGGTACTTCATTTCGATTGTACCTTGTTTTATCGATGAGAAAAAACAGGCAGCTTTTAGTAAAATCTGCTATGTTCAATGGTAAAGATGCAATGCCCAATGCAAGTAAACTTTTAGTTAATACGCTTTCTTGTAAGGCGAAATATATAAAAATAAGTACTAGAAAATACCAGCGTTATAAGTATAAAATTCAGATTTACAAACCTGCTCGAATTCTTAAATACGCGCCAAACATTGATATACGAGGATGGTTTGATATGTCCATGACTTCATAGCTGAATAAAAACTTTTTGCATAATTTATTTTTATTTCATAATAAGGAACTCCTTAGAAAGCTAATGCCGTTCTTTTTTCAAATTTGGAGCGAAAATAAATTTTTAGAAACAAAAAGTTAGGTGCCTTCTAAGTATTCTTTGAAAATGGAGAAATTCGGACTTGGAGTGTTAGTTAAATACTATTTTTTAAATGGTAATTACCATTAAGTAGATGGGAATGGGAAAACTATTAGGGGGATTCTGCGCCTTCATCTCAATCAATTTCATCTGGATAATGCTCCAGCATACTCGTCTGGAATCACGGCATCAAAACTTGTCGAATACGATACGACTTGTAGCCACACCCTCCGTATTTTCTAGACTGAGCCCCTTGTGACTTTTCCTCTGCTGTTGTAGCTAAAAGCCCCATTTTTCAAGGTTTAACAAAAATATTTTCTTGATAGGTTGTAGAGGTTGCAACATCGATGGACTAGTATATGGAGTTGAAAGGATTTTATGTAAGAAAATAAAAGATGTCGAAAAGAAAATGTTTCTTCTTTGCAAAGTCATGGACTTACCAAACCACCCTCGTATATAATAAATAAACTACAGAGCCACAGTACTCTTTGAACGTCTGTTTATCTATTTAAAAATAATGTTGTTCTCAACAACAAAAATTTATGGAGAGGGTTTTGCAAATTTTTAAACCAGTTTTATATTACACTATTTCATTGAAGTATGTCCGGATTTCGTTACGCAATCTGTTTCACTTTACTGCCTCTTTACACATTTACGTTGGACGGTAGCTACGACAAATATTTTTAATAACTGTCCACTACGCATGCCCCATATTTTTTACATCATAGCGCCAGTAAAAGCTAATTGTGGAAAAAACTCACCACCGCGTACTCTATCAATGACCATCACTGTAAATATATTTTATCTGGCTAACAAATTTAATTCCTCTGCTCTTGAGGTCACAAAACGGAATAAACCAAAATTAAAGCAGCTTTTCAACAATGATGCATGTACATACCTGTACTAGTTGTATGTACTACACAAAGGGTTTATAAATAATATAACATAAATAGCCCATTTAAATGATCACAAGTTACATCACATAACATTTAATAACAATAGCACTTTGATTAGTAACTTACATAATTAATTTCCACAAATAAATTTAAACGCGGTTACAGTAATACATTTATTTGATTAAATTACTAATTTTAACCTATTTTAAAATCCACTTGTACTCACACTTGTACTCAACCGTGTAAGTTTATTGAACAGTACTAAAAACTTCTAAAACATATCTAAAAGATTCCTACAGTTGTAGGAGCCATAATACAGCCCGCTTAGTAGGAATTACAATGCCTTTACAAAACAGTCGATTATGGTGCATCAAACTGTAAATTGTTGATATTATGATAGACGTAATGAAGAAGTAAAGAAAGTGAAAGAAATAATACAATGTATTACCAAATTGGTGTAATTTCCCTGACACTTTTCTATGATAAAAAAGGACTAAAGTGCATAGTGCAGAATCGTGGCAAGAAAATAGTGCTACTTGTTTATGTTTGCATTGAAATTGTATTCAGAATATATTCGAAGTTTATATTGGGCTTGTAAACATAGAATAACTAGAGGCTAATGAGGCACATGTCAGTAAACATTGCTGTCGATTTTGATGATAGTTCGCTAAACTTAAACTAATTTCATGTGGTGCAATCTCTTCTTCGTGGAATAATAACAATACTATTTACAGAAGTATCATCAGAATCAACAGTAAGTTATCGAAAAAGATAAACATAACTTATACTATTCTACTAATTATAAAGGTGATATTTCACGATGATAGTTTGTGAGAGTGCGAGGAACGCAACTCGCTTCCGCATCACGACTATCGACTGTAGGAACTATCAACTGTCAAATTAAGCGTGAAATACTACCAAATTACAATTACGCGTTATTTCATTCCTTGTACTGTATTTTAATGGCAAATATCGATATGGCGTAAAAAACAAATACTACATGAGACAAATCCCAAACCATTATTAGAAATAAACATTTTTTGATTTACCTACACTTTGGTATAAATTTCAATTTCAAAATACTGCAGTAAAAATTAAGACAGGTTAGTCTTATTGTACTAGGCTGAAAAATATTATCAAATATGCCACTCTACAGAGCTACTCTGTAGTTCACAAGAAGTGTTTCATTGATAAGAGTATCTAATTAAATGGTTACCGTGAACTTAACAACAACGTCTCGAATCGAATGAGGAGAGCCCTCACCAATAACTCTGTAATGCTCGCGATCCTCTTGAACAGAACCTTCCCTTGTTTCGTTTTTCTACATTTTGGTGCAGATGAATACCATGATGCACAACTGGCGTTATCGGTAGTATAATCCATCCAGTAAGAATATATTTTCTTAGATTAAACCTGCGAGGCGTGCTAATATCTCATGTCATTGATCGCGAAACAAAACTCACTAGCTCCTACAAATATTTGTAGTATCTTTGTCATGGAACCATTTAGCAGGTCTTGCAGATGGACAGGTCTAAACCTGTTTACCTAAGTAAACCTTTAAACTATTTTGAAAGCAGTTAAATCATAATTATGAACATTTAACCCACAATTTTTAGAATCCATAATATCTAGCGCAACACGTTGCGACAACCAAGCACCATTTACTTTGCTATTTAAAGACTAAAGCTCCACGTCTATGCTTTTATAATAATAAAATATAATCTAAAAGCATAATAAATAAATAATATTTAGATACTTATATAAGTTAAACAATGATTAACACAACATGTATTCCATTCGAGGTTTACTATTCTAAATAGAGTGTCGAAATCACATTTAAACAATTTAATTACAATCCACCACTGGTGTTCATTTCAATAATCACAGGAAACACGGTTTACTTATATTAAAAATGACATAGAAAATTTACAAATACCACAAAATACTATAGTGTAAATATAAAGTTACATTTCATATTTCTACGTTACGTTTGTCAATAAAACTGAGAATAAATGTCAGATAGTTGGACATGCAAAGTAAACAATTAATTTATTAGTTGTACAGCCTTACCACAAACCCTTAATCAAACCTTAAACGAGAGTTTTTGTGGGTGTTACCACAACCTGATACTTAACTCTATGGTTGCAATCGTGTTTAACTTCTACAATTATGAAAGTGTTTCCTTTCGTTGACAGTATTTAATCTTAGATACTGTTTATTGTAAATTCTGTTGTGAATAGATTTTTGGGGTAAGTACGATTATGGTTACGTACCATATTTGCATATGCACTAGTTAAGTACAAACGTATGTACTTGAAGAGATTACCATGTTCATCACGATCAGACATTTTTTTAATGTTTAAAAAATTAACTAACATAGTAACATCGAGAAATTTGCTATTTGCCGACACCTATGGCCTGTTTCACCATTGCTGATAAAATTCTGGACAGCCAATCCAGAACTTCTGTAGCCCGATAACTTTTAAATCTTTATCTGCTATATTTGCTAAAAAAAATTTCTTTGATAAAATAACGGCTAGTTTAAGTGTTTGCATGTAATTCTTTCATTTGGCAGATAAGGAAGGCGTTTATAACGTGACGAACTAGAAACACGTTTGACCACAATTGACAGGCGAAGATGAAGCCGCCTTCACCCTAGACTTGAAGATTGTAAGATTGGTGCAACACCGACACCGGCAGGCCGCCAAATGGGAAAATTTTATTATATTTACGCAGTGACTTACACTGTGAAATAGAAACAATATATCAGCCTGTTTTAAGTACCAAATATCTCATGTTAGATTACTAATTAAAACTAGCAAATGATGAATCATGCCTTAGGATTTAAGCGACATATGCTCGTGTAATATGTTCTCAACACCGACTCAGGTAGGTACTCGTCAGTTTGGGGCGATCTTAAAGTGAAGGGATGTGTCTGCAAGATGAATTTATTCTTATCCAGAATAATCATTTAATCTCTGACATTATGCGAACTTTAAACTATTTTTAAATAGCATAATCTGCACAATTATTTTTCTAATGAGGGCAGCACTATTACCCCTTCACCTTAAAAATCTCTAGTCTCATCTCTACTTTCTCTTCACAGTCGACTAGTAGTAACACGGACGTCCATATTTTGTATAAAAATTACTATAACGTGCTTGGACATTCAAATCATTCATAGTGATTTGATAAGACATTGGTCCCTTTGAAAGTGATTATTTGTGGACTCATTTTGGTTAACTGCTTAAATTTCAGCCAAATTGGACTGCGACGTACAGTACAACACGTTACAATTGACGAAGATACCTTTTACGATTCATTGGTATGTTAAGTATAGACAGGAACTACTAGATTGTTGTACTTTCCACTTACAGTAAAATTAAACATCCTCAGTGGGCTGTAGTCTGGTGAACCGAAGGAATACCTGCTCTAGCGTGGTCTGCGAAACTGAATAGTCCTCGATGGGTAATTCGGTACGAGCCTCCTCCATGCTGTGGAATATCTGCCACCACGGCAAGGTTTTGTCGTTCAGGTAGAATGTGCTGATACCCAAGTATGTCTCTCTAAAATTAAATTTGTATTGTATAAACAAGTAAATAAACAGATTGCAAGAAAAACACATCATCAAAGAGGCAAGTAAGATTGACTTTTTTTAAATTTGTATAAGTTTTCTATTGTTCCGGATCACATATTGTCGTCCGGGGTCTGGGAACACAAATGGCTCCTGTATTCCACTATAATTTAAAATTTTTAATCGAGGAGCTAAAATGTAGTAAAAAAACCTGTTTGGTGTAGTGGTTAGAAATACCAAATGTCTTGGGTTCGAATTCCGCTAGGCCCATATGTTTGTATAATGAATACAGACATGTGTTCCCGAGTTATGGATGTTTTTCATTATGTGCATTTATTAAAAAAAAATTGTGTGTGTAGTTTATCAACCATCTGGTATTCATAATGCAAGCCTAGTTGCTTAGTGTGGAATTAGATGGCACTGTTTGTATGTGCAAAGATATTTATATTATTTATTACATAAATTATACAATACATAAATAGCCATCTACTTTTATCAGCTCACCTGATACTTATATTTTGTGGCTTGATGATATTAACTCCTTTAAGTAGTTTCATCATCATATGACGCATATGATCTCCACTGAGCATAGGCATCTCCAGTAGATTTTCAGAGCGACCGTTTGGAAGTGACCTGCATCCAACGACTTAATAGTAGACATAAGTTTATACTTACACAAGTCTCGAATCCACGAATTTCTCAGTAATATACTGGTTAATGTTTGCTATATCAGCATCTCTGGTTGGTCCTTTTTTACATTTCACTATTAGAGTATATCCTGTAAAAAATAATTATATAATTTAACATTTCACTTGTCTTTCGTAAGGTTCATACTTTATTTTTTTTTATATATCTGGTGGTTTACTAATATGGCTAGGGAAAAGTGAGGTCTTCTGACAAATGCCTCGCAGAAGACCGACGTCTGAGTAGTGGCATTTTGCCACTGCGCTTCGTCCGGTGAGCGAGGGCGCCGGAGGCCCACCTTCCAGTCTCTCTCCAGAATGGTAGCGGTATTTAAAGAGTTAGTACCCCAGGAGGGTACCAGCACTATTAGTGCTGGAGAATCCCTCATCGCTCAGGCTGCCCTACTTATTCTGGGGTGGACACCTTCCTCAAAGGCCGGCAACGCATCTGTGACCCTTTTGGTGTTGCGGGTGTCCATGGGCGGCGGTGATTGCTTTCCATCAGGTGACCCGCATGCTCGTTTGCCGCCCTCTCATATAAAAAAAAAAAAAAAAAAAAAATGCATTTTATACTTACAAGAAAGCCACAACAATGCTCCCGTGCTGCTGTTGCTGCTGTTTTTCTTTTTATGCACAACGGGTTGGTACTTGACCTCAATCACACCTGATGTTAAGTGAAGATGAGGTCGAAGGTAGAAGCGTACTGACCCGGAAACTTCAACACATTTGCGAGACTGGCTATCTTATCTCTGACAACCGGAACACAACAATGCTATTAACATTGCTGCTTGGCGGCAGATTTAGATAAGATGGTGGTAGCTAGCCAGACGGACATTTAAAAGCCCTACCACCAACCAAACCGAGTACTTAAACATGTACCCCCGCTGGGGATCGAACCCGCGATCTCCGAATCGTAAACCCAATGTTGTTTACATTGAGCGGAGACGGAGGCGATTGAAAGTTGTTATTCATCTTCATCTCAGCTCGTAAACATCCCACTGCAGGGATATAGGCCTTCCCTCGTATAATGACGGAGTATGGGCCATAGTCCACCACGCTGGCCGAATGCGCGGATTGGGGACTTCACATGCCTTTGAATATTTATTTCTCCGACATGCAGGCTTCCTCACGATGTTTTCCTTCATCGTTTAAGAGCAGTCGGATAAATGCACATAAGTAATTAAAAATTCATTGATACATGGCCTGCTTGGGATTCGAACCCAGACCTCCCAAATTGGAAGACCGCACCTTAACCGCTGAGCCACCGACACTATTATTGTTATTACCGTAATACATTTATCGAAAATTATAAGATAAGAAACACGATACAATTAATCTACCTTGTGAGAACTTGCTCTTCAAGTGTTGCAGTGGCCCCAAACAAAATAACTTTCCGTTGACCATAACCGTGAGCCGCGAGCACAGCGCCTCGCACTCCTCCATGCTGTGTGACGTCAGCACGATGCTGCGCCCTGACGTCACCGCCTCACTGATCGCCGACCACACCAGTCGCTTCGACGCTGGGTCCATCCCTGTGGGAATCGTTCGTACTGTGTTATTCATGATAACCGCAAGTAACTTATTATACTTAAAATATATTTTGTCTATCTTTCAAACTAAGAAATCAGTTAGTTCAGAACTCTGTCTCTACAAACCTTAGATTAACTAAACAACTTTATTAAATGTTTGTAGTTTTTATGAATAACAGTATATTAATGTATATGACGCAGGCAGATTGTTATGAATGGCGGATATTTGCTACACTATTGGAAACGACGTAATTTTATTGCTGGAGATGACACATAGAACAATTTAAGGAAAATAAACTTTATAGACTAAATCTATTTTTCTTTGCTTTCTTGGTGGCGGTGTTTCAGGATAAAATTATTTTTTTATTAATGATGCGAAAGGTAAATTTTATTTTTATTTATTTAAACGCCTTTTGCTTTTGATGCTGACTGTACAACAAAATGCACCTGACATCTGACGGATGGCATCGGGACAACAACTTTAGGTTAACATTTTGCACAGATTACCCCCAATAGATTCCGCATGATGGACAATTTGTACTTGCATGAAGTGACCATTTTAGGCGGTAGGTGCCGGTTGCGGGAGACGAAACAAATGCGACGTGATTGGCTATGTCAAGGTTACACTACTCCGTAGTGATGTGACTGTGTAATAAAAAATGTCGAT
The DNA here is from genome assembly GCA_949316235.1 of Oegoconia quadripuncta. Taxonomy (NCBI): domain Eukaryota; kingdom Metazoa; phylum Arthropoda; class Insecta; order Lepidoptera; family Autostichidae; genus Oegoconia; species Oegoconia quadripuncta. Next base: position 12,349,028 of record OX438749.1, read on the forward strand.
ATTTTTTTACACGATTAAGTATATTATAAAAGGATAGGGTCGAATTCACACTGAGCGCTATTTCGTGCGTCAATGTTTTAAAATTATAGAATCTATTCACATAGGCGTAGAGTCTAAAAGATCGAGTGTCACAGAGGACGGTGCGAAATGAGACCGAGCGTCGACTCGCAAATTCGTACATTCGTGCGAATTCATTCTTTGGGATAATTCAGGGAGACGCGGGGCAAATAAAACAAATGCTATACTATGAGAGGGTTCATATCGCACGTAGCGAGCGACCAGCTCATGAACGCTCACATATAATAGCATTAGGTTTAATTTGACTGGGCGACGCGTGGCTCCACGCGTTGTGCATTGCCCCGTTTCCCTGAACGAGCCTTAAGGCCACAAACTGGACAACCGACAGCAGGTAGGGAAGCGATAGTGGCGGCGATGACGAGGAAGTCGGCGCCCGCGATTTGATCGAATGCATTTTATATGTAACTATTCTCGATGGTAGCGATGACAGTTGCGCGATCTACCCACTCGTCGAGAACAATAAACCTAGCATTAGACCGCCACCGCCGCCGTTTGCTGTCAGTTGTCGTTCAGTTTGTGGCCTAATAATTAATTAAACATTTTGATGGGGGGACGCCAGCGACTTGATCTTTGAGGTCACTTTTCGTGTTCATGTATTAATCGTACGATTTTATTTTCACCACGTTCGATTAAGTACGTGAACACCCAAAACAAAATTGGCGTAAAAAAATCATACAATTAATACATGAACACGAAAAGTGACCTCAAAGATCAAATCGCTGGCGTGTCGAGGTATATTAACGGAGACAATTCTGGGAACAGCATCATGTTGCTGACACAATTGACAATGCAATAACATTGTCATCGCTTTCTATTATTACATTCTATTCTACAGCCTGTTTCCTAGGTCCCCCTAATGCCGAAAGGGGATGATTCTACCCATCAATATGAACAACTTTTACTATGGGACCAACTTCGAATTCGCGAAAAAAAATCTACTGTTCCATAGAAAAAGTTCATACCTACTCGACAAAAATGTATGCAACAGCTAATTTTTTTTTCGCGAATTCGATGGTCCCGTAGTAAAAGTTGTTCATATTGATGGGTAGAATCATCCCCTTTCGGCATTAGGGGATATGAAACAGGCTGTATATGTACCTATATACCAAGTTCTAACTCAATCGAATACCAGGAAATGTATCAAATGTAACTTGTATGATTTTATATAAGACAGACAGACACCACCGGGATAGGTGAATGAAACTAAATAAAAGCTTGAAATACTTTCGATCGACCACTTTCATCCTAGCCTTAATTTATTTTACAAGTAGAATATCGATAGCGATCAGACCCATCCGACTTGCTACACTAGCGTTACACGCGCCAATGACAAAAAGAGATGAACATAGTAATTATAGTAATGAGAGAAAGGGATCATTCAAGAAAGACATCAACGCGAGCTAAAATTTTTCATCTGCAACCGTTTTATGTCCATTATAACTCGATCTCCGCGAAATATAAAATAAATAATAATTTTACTTACCGATGGAAAGTAATGTTATCCTTCTTGAAGCTGGACGTCCTCGAGTTCTTTCCACACCATTTTACGACACAGGTTGACATTTTTCAGTAATTCAAAGCTCAAAAAATACGTAAGAAAGTTATTTAAAATTACGTGCACACAGATCCCATACTTGGTCGGTACTGAAGTGGCTTAATCAAGTAATTATTTACATCAGTGCAAAATCATAGATGAGTGGCGCGCGCCGTAGGCCCTGTATGCGGTATCTATTGGGGGTAATCTGTGACATTTTGTAAACGATCGCCCGATAACTACGCCCCCTTTTGGCCTTTCCATTTTTATTACTCGCAGCGCCTCTAACGGCACAACTCCACAACTTCATGCGTATGCGCATCACCATCGATTCCAATAGATGTCGCTACAAACTGCATGAAATCCGGATAGATGACTGTTGTTGGTATTTATATTACCTGTGGTCGGCTCGTCGAGAAATACTAAAGGCGAGTCACCGAGGAGTGAAACTGCTGTACTAATTTTTCGTCTTGTCCCACCGCTGCACTCATCGACCTGTGATACAAAGCAAATAGAATTGATGCAAAAATTACAAATGAACTGGACCACCTGCAGTATGCACCGCAGTGTATTCATGAAGATTTTACTGCAGTACCTTACTTGTGGTAATGGCTGTAGGGTATATAATATTATATATATTAGACATATGTCCAGGTGTGGTAGGTCGGCGATGAAGTGAACTTTTTGATAAATAATGAAACTTAACTTTAAATACATTAACATACGACTGAAAAAAATGCACCCGACCGATACAGTTGTCCTTTGACATTGTTGTAGAAAATGGTGCTACAAATATCAAACGCGTAGTTCATAAAGTAAAAATTCATCAAATTAGTGTTAGTTTCAACCACAGCGCATCCAACCGTTGATGTGAAATATGCAGAGCACTGTTTGCCAAGAGATCTTGAAATAGCTCACTTTAATTTCCGTGTCTCGTTAGTCGTGTGGTGGTATCGGACACTTATGAACATTATAAAGCACCTAATAAACTTACAATGATAAACTACAACGAACCCATTTCTATATCACAATACATTCTCGCTGTTTAACTGAAAGTGTTTATGGCATGACGCGCATGGACCGTTGTAGAGGGTAGTAATCGGTGACATATTAATGACGTTCATTATGTATTCTCATCTCATAAATGGTAAAGCCACTCTAGGCCTATTCACAACCATCATGCTTCTGAATTTAATAGAATTTCTTTCACAGAAAATGTTTCGTTTTACATATCTATTGGGGTAGGTAGTCTGTGGTTGCAATTGACCTTCTTATCGAAATGTCTGTAGAAGCCGAGCAGGTTGGCGAGCTGTACGGCGCGGTCGGCGCCCACCCGTACGGGGATGCCACGCAACAGGCAGAATATGCGGAGAGTCTCTCGCGCTGTCAAGTTGTCCAGCAATGCATCGAACTGCGGGCAGTAGCCTGTCGGAAATTATAACAATTAGACTGTATATATTTATTTGCCATTCTTACTGCCTAATTGTCATGCTTAAAAGTTGTTAGCTAAGTTCTATTTTACTCTGTAAATTGCCGAATAAACAATTTGTTTATTCGAGCTGGGCTGAATTTGTTAGAGAGATTAAATGTACGATTGTCACTTTCATCCCTCGAAATCCAATATAAAAGTTGCTTTTAGTTGACTTTTCCTTTGCGTGATGCGGATTATGAAATAAAAATAAGTACTAATATCATCAATCAATCAAATACTCTTTATTGCACAATTAACAAAAGCTACATGAAGAATACAGCGTACATCATTAATCGCACAAAAATTATCATCCTTCTGTGATATACTCGTACATACCAATGAAAGCGTAAACATCGCGCAGGCGATCCTTAACAGAGAGGCCGTGCACGTATGCGTCTCCCGCAGAGATACTGGAGTCGCCCGTCAACATACGGAACGTGCTCGTCTTGCCCGCGCCGTTAATGCCCAGCAAACCGAAGCATTCCGCCTTGCGTACCGCTGAATAGATAAATTGAACATTTAGAGAAACTCCGACAGACAATGATGTTATCATACAAATAAACAAATCAATAGTATTAAAAGCTTAATATCTCCGAAACGGATTAACCGCAAATGTATAAGCAATCCGAGATTGAAATCAGATCTCCAAACCATGTAATTTAAAAATTGCGAGTAATTTAAACCGTTTAAAAAGTTCATAAAATAATGAAATGCAACGGATACCGAAATGCTTAAAAATATCGAAATTTCTATTATTCTTCTTCATTATAATCAGCATGATTATTTAAAGAGAATGTAAAGATCGATCTGTACAAACGTAAAAGACTATAGATAAGTTATTGGTACAAGAAAGCTGTTAATTGCGCGACCAATCTCTAGTCCATATCACCACCCTAACATAGCGTAGATTACTTTTTAAGATTGAATTTTCAATACTTGTATTGGATATTAGCACACTTGAATCTAAAAACGGCTTCAATTTTTAATCTTGGACTGGAAAAAGTATTAGCTGGATTGGTCATTAATTTCGAATATTAAAAGATTAACATACCGAACGTAAGTCGGTTCACGGCCAGTAACTTTTTGTAATACTTGGTGAGATCTTTAGCGACGAGGCTCTGCCGCGCTAACTCGGGTCGGGTTAGCGCTTGCACGGCCTCCCGTTCGGCCGCTACGTCGCTGTCTTCGTCCGTCTGCAGTGGAGGCAGTGAATGCTCTACCGGCTTTCGCCACTACAAATAATAACAAAATCATGAAGTCATTTCAATAGACTTGTCAGCGACTTCGTCGGCGTAGGTGTCGAATTAGGATTACTACTGTGTGGCTTTGTGAATAAAGCTTGATCAAGTAAATTTAATCATCAGTGATCAAAAATACTCTGTATTCAGCACCACAGCACAGGCTGCAACTATGCAGGTATGTGCAACATGAAGATCGGTTTATTTATTGTTGTTCCGATTCGAAACCTAAGAGTATAACTTATCAGATACGTTCCTTTACGTGACGTAATTTCCATTCCAGTAAAGAGTTTTTTAATAACTATTAAAATAAGGAAATAATAGACTGTATACACTATCGTTTAGTTAGACCCTGTTTATAATGTAATGAAATGCTAATTGCTGGTTTGTCAAACATTGGCTTTAAAAAATATTTTAGAACTATATTGAGGAAAGGTTTGGCACTTACCTTTCTCAAAATGCCGTATTCCTTTAGAAGCAGGACTGTAAATAAAACCACACCGACGAGCGTCATCATAAACAAATAACGCCCTATACCCGGTTCACTCCATTTTAGAAACGGGTCGTCCTCGACTGAAAAAGAAAACCGTGTATTTCACAACCAGTCGACAGGCCACTTGATCAATGCAACGTAAAAGATAAAACAAACGCAATTAAAATTTATTAGCATTATAGATATTTGGAGGTGTTTCTGCAGCCTTTGGAAAGCCTAAATCGTAATCGCAATTTATAGCGTAATTTTTGAAGTATTAGGCTTACAGTAAGATAGAAAAATTCGCAACAGTCCGGCTGGTCTACCTAGTAGCAAAAGTGAATTTGAGGCAATCTTTCGAATTCAAATTTCAGCAATAATAGATTTTTATATTTAAGTCATTGCAATGCACAAATCTGACACAATATAGGAGTGTCATTGTTATTTATGTAAGTTAGAACATCGACATGCGGGTTATGTCTAACAAAAGCTTAATCTAAACAACACAATAATTGTGTTGATTCCGACGTGACTTCCTAAACTCTAAAACAAGTTCAATACTGATACTATTGCGTGTGCCTTATGGCTAACCTTCAACCTTCCCATGCAGAGTACCACTGTTGCTCCTGGCTTTACGATAGTTGAAGTGGGTGTAATGTGAAGGAGGGTAATAGTGCTGCTGCCTTCAGACATTGCAGGAAGAAAAAGACAACACTATTTTTGAAATGATTTTAGTTTAGAGAACTCACATCAGAATCGACATTAATGTCAACTATATATCACTAAACGAAAGTATCAACTACAAAAGCAGACACACAGAGTAGTGGACTCACTTACTACAACACACTGAGATTTTGAGTTTTGAGCAGATGGTGTGCCGTGTGCAGTTCTCAATATTCACAAATTGGGTGCATAGACCGTCGCACGCCATTATAGAGAACGACGATACGCTCATATCCCTGAAATAATAGAAATACAAATGCACAAGTAATTGCAAACGCGAACTGTCATCAAAATTCACTGTCACTTTTACTTGTGTGTACCTTACCTAAAACTTCTACTGAGGCAGTAGATAGGTAACGGTGAGAAGATCCAATCAAATAGGTTTGCATAGTACGGGCTTCCTAGTTCTGGTAATCTTAATACTTCGGTTATAAGGAATGGCATGCAACCTGAAAAACGCAAGACAGCCAATGACGTATATTGCGAAATTAACCTACAATACTTATGGATTTATAATACGCTGTTATTTACCTAAAAACATATTTAGAAAACACATTTTCGAGAAGCCTGACGCAGCGGCTTCAAAGTAGAAAGAAGCCAGGTAGTGGAGAGGTATAGCCGCAAAGGAGAACACTAATAGAACTAGGAACACTCTACCTGCAAATAAAAATAAGTTCTTGATAATTATCTCTAACACTAGAAAGTATATATCCAGCACAACTAACGTCTTCCTCCTGCACCTGCACTTCCTCGTGTCCCGTGGTTTAATTTATACACAATTAATCGGCAAGATCTGATTGTCGCCCTACGTCTTCGTTCCGGCCACATTCCATTGAATAGTTTTTCCTTCCTGATGCGTAAATCTGATACTCCCAATTGTAGCCAATGTGGAGTCGTCGAAGATGTCTTTCATATTACAATGGAATGCGGGCGAAACGAGGCATTGAGGCGACAACTCGGTTTAAGAAATTATAATGTAGGCATAGTAAACAGCCTCCTGTCTACTCCAGATTCTGAAGTGGCCAAGAAGCTATATGAATTTGTTAAAATTTGCTTGCGTAAGAACTACCTAACTATAGTCATGTGGTACATGTATGTTTATTTATTAGGTAACCTAATGTAAGAGAGCCACTATGAGGGTGACATATAAAAAATCCCTCTCTAAATAAATTTAGATAAAAAAAAAAAAAAAAACTAACGTCGGAGCGCATTATTCACTGACAAACAATCATCATATTTGTGAGAGTCAAAGAGTTCAAATACTATCGAAATAAACTGCTCGCAGATGCATGCAGATACAGGTGCAAAAGTATGGCGTCTTTAATGTCTATACAAGCTTCCACCACAGTGGCATTTGTATTCCCGGGGAAATTGTAGCATTGTCCTTCCCCAAATCTTCAACTATATCCTTCTCCAACAATTTAACTCATTTTAACACTTCGTAACAATGCTAAAGAATGATAACTACACTTACACAATTATAAATTATTTCATCGCGCAGAGTCGACAAGATTGTCAGTGAAGAATGCACGCTGACAAGCATTATCAGACGGAACTTGTTTGTAACAAGTATATGCCTTTAGTAAAGTAATTAATATTGAATATTGTTATTTTTTTGTGAGATATGCCTACGAGTAAAATGTAACGCGGGCGTTGCAAACGTAATACCGGATGAGTTATTTTACGGTAAGGAAAAAAATAGGAGCAAAATCTCGAATCATCGGCACGATTACTAAATCTAGGTCAACTAATCTAGCCACATTTGTTGAAACACTAGGGCGCTATCGGCTACAATACAAATCAAAGGTCTATGTCTCGTAATGCCTGTGGTCACAAGTTATGAAATAGTTCACAAAATAAAGGTGTTCTCAAAATAATAGGATCAAATTATGTTTGTATGGAGTGCACTCGCGGTTAATAAATCTTAAATGGATACACTTACGCGGAATATATTCTGCATAGACTCATATAAGATGGCCTTATATAGGTGATTTTTTTAAGTGGGCCTGGATGACCAAATCCTAAACTATGAGGAATAGCGAAATACTCAAAGGAGCCTCGGGCCTGATTTTGATGAAAACTAAAACTGCATCAAAGGATTTTTGAAAAATTAATATTCCTAGCCAGGATTCGAACCCGTTGATTTTGAAAAAAAAAACACATCCTAATAAGGAACGAATTCTGGGAAGTAATGACATACGGCAAACTTAAGGAAAGTTCTAATTTCAAATATTTATTATCTCTTCGCGGTTCAAGTTCACAGTAGAGGAAAAAAATGTGAACATTTGAAATTAGCATGTAAGTAAATAAAATTAGCATGTAATATTCTAAATGGAATCAATATTATTGTAATGCTGAATGCAGTACAATCCTTGAGAAGTCGAATCCAGCTATGTATCGAGAACAATGGTCATAATTTTGAACAAATCATCAGTTAAGTTTTAATAGGTAATAGGACATAAGATAAATAAAAAATCAATGGGTTCAATTCCTGGCTAGGAATATAAATTTAAAAAAAATCCAATGATGCAGTTTTAGTTTTCATCAAATTCGAGCCCGAGGCTCCTTGGAGTACTTTTCGCTATTCCTCATAGTTTAGGATTTGGTCATTCAGGCCACTTAAAAAATTCACCTGTATACGTTAAAGAAGTTTAACACCTCCCATGGTTTCTGGTAATTCGAAACTACTCACCTAGTTCCACCGGCGTAGACAGCGTATTCTCATTGAAGCAGGCGAGCGTGATGACTATGAATATGTGCACGACCAGAAGCCACGCCCAGTCCCACAATAGTGCACAGCCCCATAGCACGGCCGGTCTCACGCCTGATACCCTTTGTAGAAGCTTCGCTCCACTTATGCGTTCCTGGTACATAGATTTCTTTATTTAGCCAAATATACACCATATTATTTATTGTTATGACATGAGATTCTTTCGAGGCGGTCGGCTATTTTTGGCACAAGAAGGATAATGGAGAGTGAGCTCGTGAAATTCCAGCATATTTCAGTCAGTACCAGTTATATTTGCCGCTCAGTCCTGCGCACATTTCACCACTGTGTTTGAGGTAGGTATGGTACCTCATTTCCAGGAAGATACAGGTGTCATGGGCGGTAATAATCAATTTTATAAAAATTTCAAAGCGAATGAGATTGCGCCAAATGTTGGAAAACATAGTTGGCGCTGGGTATGCGCGCTTCTATGAGTAATATTTGAATTCCTTGGCCATGGCAGGCGAGTGATATGACAAAGTTGTAGCAAGCTTGACGGCCGGTTTGTGTAGTGGATAGTGACCCTGTCAGCGAAACCAACGGTTGCGGGTTCGAATCCCGTGAGGGATAAATGTTTGTGTGATAAATACGAACATTTATTCCCAAGTCATGGATGTTTATATAAATATTTATAAATGTTTATCAGTAATCTAGTATCCATAGTACAAGCTTTGCTTAGTTTGAGGCTAGATGATTAGTGTAAGTGTTCGAAATATTAAAAAAAAAGCAATAAAGATTATTGAGAACCACATGGGAAAACTTTTCGTAATGTTTATATTATTCTGATTTTCTCGGGTGATAGAGGCTCGGTCCTTTTTTAAAGATTGGGTGGAGGATTAGTAAAGATTATAAAAAAAATTAACTTGTACAAGTAATTTACCTTTACGACAAACAGAACGAGAAACGCAGTAACGAACGCCATACAAAATCCAATGTTGAAAGCAAATTGGAACCCCATACTACTCCCGGTGGCCATAACTTTAACCTAAAAAAATACAAACTCTTCTATAGGAAGGAAAATTACCAAACTAAAATAAGTAAAATGTTATACATACCAGATTCTCAATAGAATAAGGCAACGGGTGGTTGACGAATACCAAAGAACTCCTTGGGACGAGAGAGCGTAGAATCGCGTTGTTGACGAGTGCAAGTGAGATAGAGGAGTCGTGGTAGCCATAGTTACTGAACCAGGCCGTGATACGATTCGGCTCAAATGTAGCGCCAATCACTGTCTCATAGCGGATCCGTGAAATATCGCCTTGACTCTAAAAGTGGATATAAAGATTCAGTAAGTAAGCTACTAAAATCAATCTATTTAATAGTGATGATCCTCAACTCTGCACTCTTCGTTTTTCTACGTGTACTAATGTGTGAAGAGTCGTGGAGTAGCTTGTCAAATTTGTTTAAAAATAAAGAGCGCATAGTTGAGAAACTGACCACAGGTTACATTTCATTGTTAACTATGGCCACATTAGAGAATGAGTAATTTTCAAGGCCAGCTTCTACAAAAATAATTTAGATGACACTGTTCATGAATTCCATGAAATTTAAAAGTCTCTTGGCTATGCTTTTTGTATAACTTTCATCAAAAGAGGTCTTCAATTACTATCTTTTGGTATTAAATGATGAATTTTCCCAGTCCGTCTCTTGTCGTCGTTCTGTAAAAGGCGACTAAGATTATCGTGTTTCGTGAGTATAATAGTATATTGCAGCAGCGTCTGTGCCGAGTTCCCAAAACTCTGCGGTCGCCAACGTTGCGATTAGGGCATATCCTCGATGAAAATCGCTCCATGAGAGAGGCATTATGTTCAGTAGTGGAATTTTATAGATTGTTTCTAGGTATGTAACTTATTATTTATATATCCTTTGGGTATATGCCACTTGGATTATTCATTAGCAAAATAACGTGTGTGAGAGAACTGAGGGCCACTTTGTTAACTTCTTTTGAAATTATGCTTAAGATTTAGTGAACGTAATAAAAGAATTGCGTAAATCGGAATTTTAAAGCTGAGCTTGAAGCTTTTAATAACCTTAGGATAGGCAAGGAATGAAGAAGTAGAAATCTCAGCCCATCAAATGTAGAAGTAGACAAGTCTATGGACAGTGCCATTTATGCAATTGTTGTGGAGTTGACCTGAAAATGGCTCATTGTCCTAATTTATACAAATTGGAAATTACATACCAGTTTTAAATAAAACTTCGAGAAATTCATTGTGCCAATATCACGAAGATTCATTTGCGGTATCACGGCCGACTTGAAATAATCTTTGTATGACATCATTGCTCTGCTTTCAAAACTGTCGGCTGGCAATTCAGCGCTCTGAGACAGCAAAGATTCAGTATTCCTGAAACCCTCCTCTAAATTGAGAGTCAAGGGTGGGAGCTGAGATATGAACTTCCAAGATCTCGCTATTACCACTGATATGGTTATGTTTATAATTGGAGTCACGCATTGTATGAATGCCGCAAGTTTATTTCTTAATGTATTGTAAGCCAATTTTAAAAACATTGCTTTAATATGGTTCCTCAGCAATCTGAATCCTCTTACTTTCTGCAATGGTTCAGCGTCTCCTAAAATCAAAATATGAATAAGTTTGTTTTAACGTAGATAATTCTGAGAGATTCTTTGAATACTTTGAAATTTTAAGCTGAATCTAAACAATTCTGATCGCTTGCGAAAATTGTAGGAATGAAAAAAGGGCAAATACAGCTTGATCAAAGCACTGAATATAGTACTTGTGATTAGCTGTGAGGCTTCTGTGTTGCCAGTTAAGTTACAAACAGTGCCCTCTTTAATTTCCTACTCTTTTTGGCTAGGATGTACAAGTGTCGATATTTACCCGATGTATGTGCATCCAAAGGCACCACAGTGGCATCGTTACAGGTGCCATTGTTGTTCCTCTTATTTGATTCGTCCGTCGCATGATCCTCAGCACCCACTCTAAGGAACAACAAAATTAATCAAGCAATTGATTTAAGCTGACTAGTTTTAACTCGCGTCCGCTTCCGAAAGCTTTCAACTCGAATTGTTAAATCGCTTCGATTTCTTGGAGGACTGCGCTTCAGTGGACGATATAAATTACGAATTGGTAGAAGCTGTCTATATGACGGGATCTAAATTATTTAGATCTCTCCTTAAAGATAGATCGCAAAAGCTCTCGAAAGACATCCTCCATCTTATGGCAAAGCATCACTCCACGGTGCTATTGCCATTTAATGAAATTGGTGCACCGGCAGCTCAACAGACGGATATGTAAGTTCTTGCGACGTGACGCGCGTACTTTTAATACAAAGAGTATTAAGGAGAACTTAGAGCGGAACAAAGGCTCCAAAGTCTTCGCAACTAAGCTGAATAAGGAGGACGGCAGAGTAGCGACGACGAAAGCAGAGGTATTGAAGGAGATCGAAGGGTTCCATGTATAACATCGGACGCTAAATCTGTTAGCAGTTCCTCTATAGACCCTATAGAGCTAAGCTGGCTCGGATACTGAAGATAGGACATTTTAAGGACATCAGCCTGTACGAGATTAGGATGGCTCTTAAACAGCTGAAAAACAACAAGTCATGGGAGAGGACGGAATCACCGCGGAGCTTCTGAAAGTGGAACCTCGGTATACAAAGTCCTTCAGAAGCCTTTAAATACTGTGTTGCTCTAGGGCATGAAGTGAAAGGCATGGGATAGAGGTGTGGAGGTACTGTTTTTCAAGAAGGGTATTAATACCCTATTTGTATGTACTTGATACTAGAATTCACAAAGTTTTACTATATCAAGCTGTGCACAAAAAAATGTGCCACTGTAGTTTAAGAGTTATTCAATATTTAAGTGAGCATAAAACTAAAAAAATAAACACTCATATGGAATATTCTAAAAGGGTCTCATTTTGTTCAAGTTATAAACCAATCCGTCTCTTTCTCTGGGTGTCGTAAAAGGCGACTAATGGACCTTCGGCTGAAGGTTAATGGACCCTATGACATATGGACTGACGGTTTATGGTTAGCAATAGGGTCTCATTGGTACTCTTTGCGTAAGGAACCCTTGTTGTGGAATTACACAAGACCACAGTAAAATTCTAATAACACTTACTTCATAAACACTTCTTCGAGACTAGTAACCGAGAGCCCATAGCTGGATACTTTCAGAGATTCCCTTTTCTCCTCAAACTTTTTTAGCATTTCAGGAAACTTGCTAACGTTTTCAGTTGTTAATATATAAGTCAATTCAGATCCTGTAACAAAAAAAGGCTCGTACAAAGAAATTGAACTTATGATTTATTATCACTGCCGCATTTTAAATTACGTAAGTCGAGCAAAATGAATAGATTAATTTAAATCAATGGTACAAAGCTTCATTGAACTTATCAGGAAACTAATGTGTCACAAATTAAACGATAACGCGAATGAATCATGGGAAATAAATTATTGAAAATTTATTGGCATCTATAATGAATATGAGCTGTTTGTGTTTTACTATGGAACCAATTTAGTAGCACTGTATCGCACAAAAAAATGTTTAAAAAAGGATCACTCTACAGGATGAAATGTTAAGAGTGATCAGGCGATTATTTCTTGATTCTAACAATTGAACAATTTTAAACGCATATGGATACTATGATATTAATAAATAAAATAAAAACGAAAGCTATTTGTCCCAAATTGAAATTGTTGTGGTTCTCTTGCATTTGTATTCTCGTACATTTTCCAATACTATCGATTACTAAGAAATAGCATTGCGCAGTCGTTTATATTCATTCAAGAGTAAAGCTTAAGATTTTGAGTGCAGATTGCAGTATGATTTGCCGCGTTCCGATTAAAAAACGTATAATTCAGAAAATTCGTAACTAATCATAAAGTATATATCTTGTAAAAAAAATCGCTTTATAACAAAATTACAAAAAACAATATTTAGGTGAAATGCCAAATCCAAATACCATTAGATGTATTATAACATTTAGGAAACCTTTTATTTTACAGGTATGCTTGTAATTTTTTATATCAAACCTATTTCTCTCTCTATATTCTATATTAACTCAATTCGTGTCTTAAGCATTATAACATTATTACTTTATATCCCTTTGTTTTAGTTGATTATTAGAATGCAATATTGTTTACTAATAAAACAAATTAAACTACTTATATACACTAAAATTCAAGATACTTATAGAAAAATAAAAGAAAACCTATCAAATCAAAGACTCGCAAAATATGTATTCAGCTCCGAAATCTAAGCAAGGTAGAAAACGTGTTGAAGATCGCTATCATGTACCCCAGAAATATACCCATTGGGTGCTTGGTTTGTCACATTTCAATTTCGAATCCATACCAGTATTAGTTTTTAGGTAAGATTCGATCCCCAGCGGGATACATGTTTAAGTACTCGGTTTGGTTCGTGGTAGGGTATTTTAAATGTCCGCCTGGCTAGCTACCACAAACTTATCTAAATCTGCCGCCAAGTAGCATTGTTGTGTTCCAGTTGTCAAAGATAAGTTATCCAGTCCCCAAAATGTGTTGGGGTTTCCGGGTCAGTACGCTTTCACCTTCGATTTCATCTTCACTTAACATCAGGTGTGATTGAGGTCAAGTACCAACCCGTTATGCATAAAAAAGAAATAGGAATCCTAAAAATTACTTTTCGCCCCACTCAAATCTCCACCTTGGAATTCTGAGCTTTATGTTCCACTTGCAAACAGATCAAAACTGCGTTAATACTTATTTTCAGTAGCTGATAAGTGGCTACCATTCTAAAAGTATAAAAGTAGCAAAAGTCAAAATATCGGGCATAATTATCTCGGTTTTTAAGAGATTATTTATGAAGTCAATAGTCAAATGATTTAATTTAATTTTTCAGAATCCAGATCCTAACAAATACGTGGCTTGGAAGAATATTATTCCTCATTGTATTGCTGTAAGCGCACTGTGAGAATGAAATAAATACATTGAAATTGTGTGTGACGTTAAGTGAAGATGAGGCCAAATGTGGAAGCGCGCTCACCCAGAACTTCTAGCTTATTCGGGGGACTGGCTATCGACGACAAGTAGCGATGCTATATACATGGCTTGTTGTCGTCAGGCTTAGACAAGACGGTGGTAGCCTGGTCAGAAGGAAATAAAAAAAATCCCTATCATCAACCGAACCGAGTATTAAGGATGTGCTCCGTTGGGAATCGAACCTGTTTTGTAAACTTTATTTTGTTTACATTGAGCCACGAAGGCGGTGAATGACTGATATATACTAATTACCGATTTGCGACCGTTCCATTCGAAAAAGAAGGTTGTTATTTTATACGTTTGACTTGTACGTCTTGTAAAAAGAGCTAAATATCAGTATTTGTTACACCATATAAACATAAAGTGAAATTAAATTTTACTCACCAATATTAGTATTCTCCTTTAAGTCAGGTACGTAAGACTTGAAGAATTCAGCGACTTCGACTACATTGCAGTCGTCTTTCTTCACTATGGTGAGCTTGTAGCCAATGCCATAGTGTTTCTTGAGGAAGTAGGGCGTGCCGACACATTGCAGGCGCCCTCCGGACATGATGGCGATGCGGTCGCCGAGCACGTCTGCCTCATCCATGAAGTGCGTTGTTAGGATTATAGTTCGACCTGTATGATAGAGCAGCTTGTGATAACGGACCATAGCATAAAATACGTTGTACAATATTTCTAATTATTTAGGTGATATGATGTCATGGAGGTAAGAACAACTGATCAGCGATATTTAGGCTGTTTAATAATGTAATGTAAGTATGAATTTGTTAAACTGGTGAGTGTTTTTTAAAAATGTCCACCATCTAAACTTACAATACAAGATGTATAATGGGGATCAAACACGCGACCTCCTTTATGTAACCGTATACTGTTAAAACTGAGAGGATGCAATACCTACTCTTAAGGAAGCTGTAAATAATAACAATGTAATATCAGTAAACATTTAAATAGACCATCATCAAGTATCTAATCGTTTAATTTTAGAATACACGTTCATTATGGCATTTAAGCACACGGGTACTTCATAGATTTGCGTTGTTTAAAAATAAAACTACTAATCATAGGAGGTAAAGTTTTTAGTTTAAAACTAATTTTCCCTCTCGATATGGTTAATAACCATAATTCCATAATATTTACAAAGTGTTACCTATCAGGTTTGTAAATAAAACTATTCCATACAAATATATGGAAACTCGACCTTCCCACAGATTTGACTTAAGACTTGTCTATATCATGATTTAATAAGTTAAACCTTGACCTCTCAGTTCGGACTTTATCCTTGGATTGAACACTCGTCAAATACAGTATAATATAATTGTTTGAACCATTATTATTATGTAATATTGTGGGTGTTGTAAGGGTCGTCCATTGAGTTATATCATGTAAGGGACTGTTGAGTCATATAACATCGATGGAGCTAAACAATGACCTCATCGTATACGCCTACATAGTTGATTCTTTTAACCTAGAGATTATTGCTTGGCTTCAGATTTCAAGCCGAAATCTCTAAGGGAGGCCCTTAATGATAGCATATAATGTACGAAACTGATGTTTACCACGACATCTCAAAAGAATGGTAAGGCATCATATATGTATATCGCAACTAAGAACCATTCATCTCCTTCTACAGCAGGTCACCTTGGCTTGTTCATTAGCACCACTCGTGAGTGTATCTGCTGCTCCACAAACTACGCTCACCATATCGACTGATTCTTCTTTTCCTTTAGGCCCAAAAGAGGCGGACGTATGATAGGAACGCACTATCAGACCGAGTTATCCAATTCACCCACCCATCCGTATCACGCGAGTGTCCTACTTGCAATGTCTGACCTTTTTAACCACCGACGCAAAAAAGGAGTGTTGTTATCGAACAGCCTGCTTGGTATTATAGCGCCGTAATGGCTGAAACGATTTGAAAACGGTTATTTATTTTCGAAAGCTATGGTAGTTGCGAGGACCTCGCAACTCTGCGAGGTGGTTCTTAGCCATGTTTTTTGAAGATATTTAGCTATTAACATAGTAGGCTTTTTTATGTGGTTAATATGGTTGGGCGTTTTTAAATTATAGGTATTTCCTTCCGCAGCTTGTCTCAGAGCGTCCAGAGGTGTCGGTTCACCCAATAGCATCAGGTGAGAATGTCCTACTAACCTTTCTTTTCCTTCTGTAACAGATCCCAGAGAGCCCGCCGTGCGGCGGGGTCCAACCCCGATGTGGGCTCATCCAATAACACCACACGGGAAGAGCCACACATCGCCGCACCCACCGACAGACGCCTCTTCTGCCCGCCTGAGAGCTTATCCGATGTCACATTTCTCTGAAATATCATTATTTTATTATTGTACTGTATTGTATTTTATTAGTGTAGTTAAAGTAAATCATCTGAAGTTGTGAACTCAGTATGTTCTTCTTTTTACAAGATCTGATCAAAGAGCAAGCAATTCACCTAGTGGAAAAATAACTCGATAATTTCGATAAATATGCTAAAATTTACTATTATTCATTTGAAATGAATTAACATTTGTCACAGCGAATTTATTTCACATTAGTTGGGAATTATCTAAGTTGTATTGTCACGTTAGATTGGATTGAAAAAAAACTCGTTATCATGACCGCTGTATGTAACGACAGACTTAATGAGGCACTAGTCCCACCAAGGGCGAGTAAGTGATTAGCTATAGACTATTTTCTCGATCAAGAAAAGAACAAAATTGTTTCTCGAGCGAGAAAATAGTCGATAGCTAATTGCTTACTCGCCCTTGGTGGGACTAGTACCTATGCAATTAGTTTGTATTACGGACATGGTTGATATACTACACAAATATATACCTTCCCTTTTTTTTGTAAATAAATACATATATGTGGGATGTGAGTGTTACGGACCGAGAGGTATGAACGGTATGGATACATTGGAAAGAGCTGGACGGCCGATTGCGGGAAATTATTGAATGTGGTGTTTCAGAACAAGATGTATGAAACAGACGGACGTACGGAGATAAAGAGGGAAGGTGGACGATGAACGACTGTGAGACAATACGGTCGCATTTTCAGATTATATTTCAATAAATTTTATTATAAGTGTTTGCTAGTCTGTTTTCTCCTTACGAATCCCAAATGAAAAAGTCAATAACTCGGGTACACATGTCCGTATTCATCACACAAACATATGGCCCTAGCGGGATTCCAACCCGCGACCTTCTAGTATAGCAGTCAGAGTTTCTAACCACTACACCAAAGTGCCTCAAAGGATTGAGTGGACTCCACATACGAATTTCCCATTCTTGGTGTAATTTTTCATACGTTCTATAAAACTAAGGCCTATTTTAGGCACAATAGATCAATGTATTTACTCTTAATCACATGTGATTTGCAAGATTTCACTTAAACCATTAGACAGCCTTACGGAAAAACTTGTGAAGTTGAAAAAACTCTTGTATTTTTTTATGAACAAAATAAGGAAAAAAACATAAGCAGAAAAACCAGTTTGTTTACTCATGTGGCAGATTATTATAAAAACAATAATGTGTTTTAGAGTTACGCAGATAAATTGTAAAATCGGAACCCTTGTAGCTTCGTGTCGTCCGTATGTCCGTATGTATATCTATGCATCGATTTTAATGGATTTTCACAGGTCTTACGTAAACTGCTACACAGTTGTGTAGCAAAATTTAAAAAAAGTAATAATTTAAGGGCAGCTCTCAGTATATTAAATATCCGATATATTTACATCTGATCCGACCACAATAAAACTTTTAAAATGTGTTTAATGATAACAGAGTTTGTAGAGTGCTTCAACTTCATTTATGAAGTTTTATTTTTTCGAAATCGTATTCAAGCGGTAAAACTTCAAAAATCTCATCCCTGTATCCGTGATCAGATAGATTTAGATTGATCAGACACGAATACTTCTCCTGCCTCTGGACATTATTGAAAGTTGTCGCTTCGTTTTTAGGAACCTAAAATTGACACATGTCCGACATGCGCTTGGCCGGTTTTTTTAAGGTAGGTTTCATTAATGGTTTTATATGCTGAAACGTGATTAAATTGGATTTCGACAAGAGCAATTCCTTAAATTTACAAAGTATGCATAGTAATAGTAACCTGGCATTGTTTTGGAATATATACCTTTTCTTCTAAATTAAGTAGCTTAAGAAAATGGTCGAGTTCAGCTTTTAATTTTGTTTTCGGCACTCCTTTTAGTCTTGAATAGAATATGATGTGTTCGGCCACCGTGAGATCTGGAAACAGCACGTTGTGTTGGGGGCAGATCCCGAGCGAGCTCCGAGCGAGCTCTGTTTCTGTTACGATGTCGTACCCATTTATAGACGCTGTCCCTGAGGACGGTGGCACCATACCTAGAGAAACACAGACTTATATTTGATAGCCATCTCGATCTCGCTGCTAGCGTCTGCCATACAGGATTTATAATGACGTCATATACTCAATGACACTCTCGGGACTTATATAACTAACTAACGGCACCTCATTTTTCTAAATCGGCTGAAGTATTTAGGCTGTAGGTGGTGACATACGCACATACGTGGTGAATGTATTACACTCATTTTAGATTCGCCGTAGTCGGGTAAAAAATATTATTTAGATACTTGTCACATTTTAAACCGTGACTAATTGTAGTTAACTATTTACATTATTAAATGCCTACTTACCCGTCATCATGGATATAGTTGTTGTTTTTCCAGCACCATTGTGACCTAATAATACTGTTATTTCATTTTCATATATTCTGAGATTCAAATTGTCGACGGCTTTCTTACGTCCTCTGTATACTTTTGTGAGGTTCTGTAAATTTTGTAAAACAAATTAATTTTCAAACAAGTCAGACTGTTAACAAGATATCACATAAAATTTAATTTATACGGGGTGATTTTGAATTTGTGTAATTCCCATTAACTGGTTACCAACAACTTTCCCCAAGGAACCATAGTCAAATTAGATTAAAAAAATTTCGATTACCCAAAAATAAATAAATCTGAAACCATCTTTAGTATGGAAGGCTAAATCCTATAGGCTTTCAGCTAAATTCGGTTATGGTTCCTAGTGGAAAGTTGTTTGTAATCAGGAGTAGGGTCACCAGTAAACAGGAATTACACGAATTAAATTTCACTCTGTAGGTTTTAGTTTGTACATCGTGTACATTTGACACACTTAACACATAAAATAGTAATATGACATTATAGAAATATGTTATAAATAAATATTATAAATAGAAACCGGATTGACTCATTGCCGCAAAGCCGAAACGACTGCAGCCAAAACGAGAAATTTGCAGGTAGATCCCATTCATAAATAGGGCGTAAAAATTTTATATTGGGAAACAATTTTTCAGTCAATTTCTAGGTTTCTAATATTTTATGCAGTAGAAGCTATATTAACTGAATTGTCGAAGCCAGAAATTGCATTGTATTGTTTTCGACTTTTCTGTCACGGAGATAACCGCGTCGATAAATGATTTTATTATGTTTACCCGTACTAATTACCTAAGCTACTTTACCATAGAAAAAATACAGTCTTAAAAAATAAACAGCTTTGCTGCTAAAATTGCTCCACGACAGAACCAAGTGCACTACAATACCACCAGAACCAGATCGGTACAGAGAATATACAAAACCTTCGAAGTGTTTGTCTGTGATTACAAAATTAATACCAATGTCTACGTATACTATTCATACGATATCTAAGTATAAATATTTGATTTTAAGGAGACACAAAAATGTTTAAACTGATTTCGGCGAAATTTGGTACAGGGATAGACTATAATATAAAGTAATATTCTCCTAGATGGATAAAATAATTCGATGTGGGCGAAGGCACGCTAGGACGCTAGTTATCTATAAAACGAAATTGAATCGTTAACTAAACTTAATATAGAGGAAATCAAGCCTATAATAAAGGTCATCGCCATCTCTTCTATACCGAGACAGTTATGGATATGTTCTTAATTTTTTCTAGAACACGGAACTTCCTCTTATGAGATGATCCGTCTTTATCCATAAAAATAATAATTAAACTGAGAAAAATTGATAAAACATCCACAATAAGGCTCCATTCACTATCAACAGAGTGCATTATCAGATCTTCACTAAATTTATATGGAACAACCCTATTTTATTGATAAATTAAAATATTTTAATTTCATAGGATAAAATTATCACTACTGTTTGTTAACCTGCTCCTTTTAAGAAGACGGTTAAAAAAATAGTTTCGTCTACCTATTTAGGTAGCATACATTTCATTCAGAAAAACAGCTCATGGCTTGATAAGTCATTAAATTGATGAACTGTTGGCGACTCGACGTTATACTAAATATCATTGATGTGATGACTCACTTTTATATTAACGCCCATCGGAACGCCTTTAGGTTCTTCGTCGTGAATAACCTTCAGTAGCGCGTCGTTGTACTCTAAATCCACTCCATGTTTTTTAGTTCTTTCTGAAATAATCCATTCATATTAATTTCTTGTGCACTGCACGATTCACTACTGCACGAGTTTTCCTTTTGGCTCTAGCTATCGTTGCAATTAAGAAACATACATATATCAAAGAAAAATTATATACAGGCAAAAAAATAAATATTCACGATTAGTAGAATAACAAATATTGCTCTTGTTCCTCTACAAAGTCTGGAAATACAATTTAATGCCTACACGTTAGTGTTTTTAAAAATTGTTTGTCATGATGACATTGTTCAATGCCACTCGAAGGCTATTCGATTACTTCGACCTCGTACTATTCCTATCCTACACCAACGGACTTAGCAATAAGAATTTGCTTCCATGACATTACTGTAGTGACAACAAAATGAGATCCCTAAAGTAATTAATGAATGAATAATAATGATGAACGTAATGAATTACGAATGTTTATTGTTTTATTTATCGATCGCAAATCAAATATTGAACCTCCTGAAAGACGTCCTACGTTCTTAACTACTCGACGCAATACATATTACATATTCATACATATTATGTATGTATGGGGAATTTATCCCAAATGGGATGGTCAAAGATATCCTAAGCGATAGTGTTTGGATGTTAAAACATTAAAACTAATGATTGAAACAACATCTACGATCCACCTTTTGAAATATACAGAAATGCACACGTGATAGGGGTGGTTGAAACGTGCAAATCTATAGATGTTACTCGGTGGAAAGTCCCTTAGTCGCCTTTTACACCACCCACGGAAAGAGACGGGTTGGTTTATTCTACTTAACTATTTATTCAACTTTGTGTAATCTATACACAAACTATGAAATTTCATGTGTAATCATAAATTCATTTTTCTCAAATAGACAGTCAATTTACGTAAAATAACATTCTATGGAACTTGCTAACTATGTAAACAAACCGCCATATTGAAATTGTCCTGAATGATGAATTTACCAGTGATGGGCAAGACTATATAGAAATAATAAAATACCCAAAGTAAAAACCAAGTAGGTACGAGAGAGTCTTTAGTTTACATAGTTAGCAAGTTCCATAGAATTATACTTTAGTGATTACCTACATACCTACTTCCGCCAAAAGATAAATTAATTGCAACCTCCAGATAAGAGACATTGACATTATATCGGAATTTGTGTAAGTACTTAAGGATTATAACTGAGCGCGCTTCATCATAACGATTTAAATGATTAATAGAAAAAAATTTGGGAAAAATATACAAATTGTTAACTTTTTGCGTAACTATGAAATACAAACAGTTAAAACGAATTTTTTTTCAACATTGCTGCTATTTCGGGTGTTATGCAGAGATTGCTCATCAAATGCTTCTCATAATGAATCCTAATACCTATACAGGTTACGTCGGCTTGTTTATTATTACGCGCCCGGTTAGGCCGGGCTTGTATAAAATCTAGCTCTTGCGAATATTTTCGAATGATGCTATAGAAACGACGCCTAAACTCACTACAATGCATACGATTCGTGAAAAGGTATACCAAACGAAAAACAACATAGGTAACTTAGGTCCGTATTTATAAAACCTGCTGAAGATTTATAAATAATAATAATAAATCAAAAAAATTTATAAATAATAATAATAAATAAATATTTCGGAGACTTATACCAATCATCTAGTCCAAACTAAGCAAAGCTTGTGCTATAGATACCAGATAACGGATAAACATACATAAATATTTATATAAACATCCATGACTCGGGAATAAATGTTCATCAAATATTTACCCTTCGCGGGATTCGAACCCGCAACCATTGGTTTCGCTGACAGGGTCACTATCCACTACACCAATCGGTCGTCGGTATTGAGAGTGAGACCCGATTTTAATCATAAGATCGATCTTAATATGACCCTTAGTGTCAGATATGAAAAATATACGTTCCAATTCGCTTACGAAAGCTGTCCACTATTGCCTACCTGGGGTACAGCAATGACCCACTTCTACATCGATTATAAAATTCTTGTAGGTAGTCGACATACGATCCGGTCGATTTCAATAGAAATCTCACTGGTATAAAGCTCATTTTAGAATGTACGTAAACTAAGTGAGCATATGGTGTAGTACACGCGGTCGGCTAGAAGCTGTTTCGACAAGTTGATTTAAGTCAGTAGACAATTGAAAAGTCTTGAATTTAACTAAGGTAATAGTACTACCTTAAATTCCGTATAGATAGATAATAAGATAAAGAAGTCAATTGCAATGCTGTGACAAAACCAATATACATATTGAATAAATAATGCCAGAAAAATCCAGTGGAGCGAATTTTATTAGTGCAATCTCAAAATAGAATAGGTGATGGAACATAAACTATTACTTATAGAGTGAAACATTTACCTGCTACTCTATTTTTGTTTGGAAACCAGAAGCTCTTCGTGAAGGGAAAATACCATGGTAACGGCACCCCATACATCCCTGGCCGTATTTTCTCTATATACATAGCTATCGCCATATAGATTATAGTGTCCACTATTAGCAACATAACCAAGTAACCCGGCAGAAAATCGTCGTGGTAAGTTATTGGTTTGAAGAAATCGGTCCATTGTAATCCTAAAACAAATAACACTTATAAATGGAAATAAATGCACACGATACATATTATAGCATTCAGTAGCACTATTATAGTATACAGGGCGTCCCACGGCTATGCCACATGGAGGGAAAGTACCTTGAATTTTGTAGATGGAACATTTTACTGAAAGAAGACATTATTTTAATTTAAAAAACAATTTAAACTGCATTCATAGATTTTTAAATAAGTACATGGTTGAACCGGGAATCGAACCCTTTATTTATAAAAAAAAATTACCATGTAACTTTATCATACCGATCGAAAGGCTTCATCATAAGGATATTTTTTTGCTAAATAACAAAGTGTCAGAAATAAAAGGAAAACCATGAATTTTAACATTTTTAATACAAAATTAATCAAATTTATCAAATGCTCAAAATGAGTCCCATCCTGTTCAATACAAAGTCGCACTCTTTTGATTATTTCGCTCCCTGTCGATTTTTTGATCATGTTGTGGTGGATATTTAGAATAATACGTCGAAGTTCAGTTTGTAGCTCGTGGACACTTTGACACTGGTTCTTGTAAAGTAAATTTTTTACTTAGTCCCATAAAAAAAATCTAACGGGGTTAGATCTGGGGATCTCGGCGGCCATTTTTTCGTCCATTTGTCCCGATCCAGGAAAGAAAATGTTCATTGAGATAGTCCTACTTACTAATTACGTATCTCTTTATCATTTTATCATGAACTTAAATTATAATAGGGAAATGATGCATACTTCTCGAGTGGGTAATTAGTATTAGTAATGATAATGTCAGTTGTATGTCCTTACGGCAATGTCAGCTTTTCATTTTTCTGAACAAAATTGAACATCTAATGTTAAAATTCATGGTCTTCCTTTTATTTCTGACAATATGTTATTTAGCAAAAAATAATCCTTATGATGAAGCCTTTCGATCGGTATGATAAAGCTACATGGTAATTTTTTTTTATAAATAAATGGTTCGATTCCCGGTTCAACCATGTACTTATTTAAAAATCTATGAATGCAGTTTAAATTGTTTTTTAAATTAAAATAATGTCTTCTTTCAGTAAAATGTTCCATCTACAAAATTCAAGGTACTTTCCCTCCATGTGGCATAGCCGTGGGACGCCCTGTATAGTCGCATCTAAATATTTGCAAGCCTTCAAAAACTGTTTCTCTTGTTTCAATTCAAATATGAAAACAAATAACGTCATTCGTGTATTTTACCTTCGTTAGACGTGATTGTATACCACTAGTGAGTTACCACTCAGAGAAATAGAGTGGTAGTCCTAAGGGAAATGTATGCGACATCCCTCTACATACATACCCTGTGGTTAAAACATCTTCATTTAATTTTACTATACCTGAGAAAGAGTTACCACCACCATTAGAAGGTGTCGCGGCAGACCGGAAAGCAGATGGCGGGACGAGTTGGATAAGTTTCTCAAGAACTGGTAAGGGAAAGCCCGGGACAGAGAGGCGTGGAGAGAGGAGGGACGCCTTTGCATAGCAGTGGGACAGTATGGGTTCCTAATAAAATTAAAATAAACGAGAATGAGTTAAAAAACTAATTGTAACTGCTGGTATACATATTATTTTGTAGCTGACCCAGCTCCACACCCTCCCACTGCAACTCCTGTATAGCCAGGACAACAGCGGTACAGCTGAACGTCACCTACTGAAAGTAAGCGGGTCCTGAAAAATGACTTTTTTTATGCTTTGGATTGGTACTTGACCTCGATCACACCTGATGTTAAGTGAAGATAAGGTCGAAGGTGGAAGCGTACTGACCCGGAAACCCCAACACATTTGGGGGACTGGCTATCTTATCTTTGACAACTGGAACATAACAATGCTATTAACATTGCTGCTTGGCTACAGATTTAGATAAGACGGTGGTAGCCAGCCAGGAGGACATTTAAAATGTCTTACCACCAACCAAACTTTACTTATCTTGGGCACCAAATTTATTTTTTTGTAGTAGAAAATGAAAAACACACTAGAATGAGAATGATAATTCCATGTTCATAAATTCCTAGATCCATACCCTAACAATCTTCAAAACCGAGTGAGTTTCATTAATAAAATACGACACAGAGGACTGTACGGCGATAAAGGTCATTCCACACGTCATACATGAGTGGTGTCAGCGAGTTATATCAATACATATGTGTATGTAAACCAAGCTGAACCCAGACAACTCTCATTACCCCATACATAGTGTAGCTGTGATTTGAAGAATGAGAGACAGTTTGCTCACGATGTAGCGGTTGACCTCAATTACTGGATGTTATGTGAAAATGAGGTTGAAGGAGGAAGCCCACTGACCCAGAACATGGGGGACGATTTCCTTTTTCAAACGTAATAATGTTATTTACGCTATTGCTTGGAGCAATATGGGTGCCAACTAAAATCATCACTAACTCAGGCTAACATGACAAAACTAACCGTAAACTCAAACTCACAAATGTGAATTTTCCATAGAAGTTCTAATTTAAACACAGAATTGGTCTCTGAATGTCAGCTTGAGATATCATTCTAGCAAAATTCACTTTCTCCCTACGACACGACTCTTTTCTTATATCACTAATATCACATTCAAGTCTATATATTATGTCCACTGATGACTATAAATTTGCCATACAACGCAGACGGGTTGACCATTGCAAATTTATGGGGACTCCACACTAATGACATGACGCGTAATCCATATACTCTATGCTATTGTGCTCACATTAGTCGCCTTTTTTGACACCCACATGGGGTGAGGCGGGTTCGTTAATTTTTGTTACTCGTATATTCATTTTCAGTTTTTACAAGCCGCCTGCCTTCAATTGAAAACAACTGGGACCGACTATTTGTGGTGCGCATTCCTCTCTTAGTTACAGGAGGCTATTATTCTTATAAGTAAAATTCAGCAGTTAGGTATTAAGTTGTGTAAATATTTAAAATTGAGAAAAAAAAAGGAAAAATTTAGCACCGGACTGCCCAATACAAATGCTGAATTTTGTCTTTTCTGTCAGTTTGAAAGAAACGTAAGTCACATAAAAATTGCGATGAACTCTGACCACACAAAAAATAGATATTCCGATCGATGATTATTACCCTTCATCATCAACAGCCTTTCGTCCCTACTGTTGGGGCACAGCCTCCTGTAACTAAGAGAAGGTATGGGCCATAAATAGTCGGTCCCAGTTGTATTCAATTGAAGGCAATGACTATGCCCCCACATGTGCGGCTTAAAAAAACTGAAAATGAAAACTTCTTAACTCAACCCTATATTTAAACTTCAAGTATTTATTTCAACGTAGGATACATGATATCATTGCAAATAAATGTATTCTATTCTATCATTTGTTGAATGTTAATTTAAATCGACTGGAAATAATAATAGAGCTTATTGCATTTATCTGGCAGTCAGTATGTCTAAGTCACTACCGTTTCCGAAAGAGAAATCATCTGTAGGAAAAGAAGCGCGCAAGAAACCCACAGATACACACTCAACTCTCATTCTATATCACCTGTCATTTTGTTAATTGAGTTACTTATTATTGCAACATATTAAAGCCCAACTAAAGACAACGTGTAAAAATGTAAGTGAATTACAGCTATGTATGTAGCAGTATGCAATATTTGCAACTTCTGGAACATTGTGGAATTTGATTACGGAACGTTTTTGCTTCGTGTGGGTTCGACGACTTCTCATTAAATATTGCTTATGCGAAGCTTGTGTCGTGTACGAGTGTAGGCTGATCATAGGTTACTTTTTTAAAATATTTCGGATACATACACCAATCACCTAGTCCCAAACTTAATAAAGCTTGTACCATCTCAAGTATACATGACATGTCTCTTACACCAATCATCTAGTTCCAATCAGTTATCAGTTGATAACGGATAGATATACATAAATATTTATATAAACATCCATGGGTCGAGAATAAATGTTCGTATTTAACCCACAAAGATTTACCCCTCGCGCGATTCAAACCCGCAACCGTTGGTTTCGGTCACTATCCACTACACAATCGGTCGCCAATAATATCCGCCAGTCGGTAGTATACCCGCATGATACAATGCAATCCGCATGATAGAATGCAATCCGCACCAATAATGAAGCACGGAAGGCCTTTGTTTATATAAGCGAGTATATCTACACTAATGTTATAAACAGGTAGTTTGTTTCTAGGTTTGCATGAGGTAATCCCCACATATTGATCCATTCCTTAATGAAAAGTATTGCATAAATAGAAAGCTACACTCATGATGATCGTCTATATTTATTTCGAGACCCATGTGGCGGGCAGAATGGTAGTAGTGAATAAATAAGGAACATTACCTTTTGATGTGCCTTCACAAATGATGAGCATCTGAAAGATATACCCCATAGCTGTATTCGATATCAAACTCAACACGACTTTGGTAGTGATAGAGATGTCCTCGTAAAGCACTTGGGTCAGCATGTACACGGAGTAGGTGGTGAGCCACGCAAGACCCATAAACGATGCGGCGGTGTTTGCTGTGAAACAATGCGACTATTACAGCAATTAAGTTTTCTAAGCCATTTTGTTAATTACCACACTGTGTTCTCGCTCTACCTATAACAAGGATCATGACTATCATTTTATCACAATGCCAGAGAGCAATGTATTGAGTGTATGTCTAGTAAATGGAGTTAGGAAAAAAAATATTATGCATAAACCGAATCTTTTTTTTGTCTTTGCGTGAAAAACAATACAGTAAAATTTTATAAAACTGAAGTAGGTAGCAACTATACGTTGATGACGAAAACGAGAAGGACGTACTTAATTAAACTAAAAGACTTTTTTATACATAGCTGTAAATGAGTACAGGTAGGTAAGCACATGCCTCGGAGTAAAAAGTTACATCACTTCACCATAGTTCACATCAATAACATATAAAAGTACACTACTGAATATAAGCCTCTCCCGTGAAATGATTTGAATCTTGGGAAACAAACGCCGTCAAACATATAACGTCCGTCATTTTTCGTCGGGGGTTAATTAGCTGATAATTAGATTGGTACGGTCGGCCACATGTTTTACCTACACTTTGGTTAAAGATACGCATTGCATAAATATTGAGGTTTTCTTCTATTTTTCTAAATTCAGAATTTTGGTGTATACTTGTATAAGTAGTTTAGTTTGTTTTATTGAACTCGGAACGTGGAAACTTGCAGAAAGGGTAACGAACATTTTTCCTATCCACCCGGCGCCATTTCGATTTTGTTTCACTGTTTCCGCGCACGGTGAAAATTATATATATGGATAGAGGATACTTATATGAACAAAAAATGTCAAGTAATATGATACCCTAAAGTGTCACGTTCCCGAGATATTTTGAGGTAAAATAGGCCATTTAGTAGGCAAGTAATTAATTAAATTGTTTTTGAAACTACTAGGTTGTGCTGCCTTCTTATATAATGTATAAATTAACAATACAATACAACTACACTTTATTGCACAACAGATAAGAAAATACAGTTTCAGAAAAGTGGTAAGAATAGAATTATTATTATTATTTTAATGCAATGGAATGCGTATACACACATATTTACAGCATTTTTAATGATTGTCATTGTTATCATATTGCGATCTTTATCTCCAAATATCTCGGCAACGTGGCATTTTAGGGTAGCATATTATTGGCATTTATGTACATATAAGTATCCTCTATCTATAAATATAACTGTCATCGTGCGCGAAAACTTTGAAGAAAAATAAAAAAGGCGGCGGGTGGATACGCCACAAATGTTCTATCCCCTTTGTAATTCATATTATATTAAATTTGTGAAAAAATGGGTATAACATTTAATAAATGGCGTCCAGAGCACAACCGACAGATTCTAACAATAGCAATTCAAATTAATTTATTACATATCAGAACTTTATATCAAAAACGCAACGGTCTCACGAACACGGTGCGTAAGTGTCAAAGTTCAAGGCTGTTATTCCGATAATCACAATTATGTATGTGTACCCATGGGGGTACAATTATCCACTATGTAAGAGACAACTTTTGTATATTGTTGAAGGATCAAGAATCATAGATAGCACCCTAGTTATTCTATGGACGCGACAACACATAAAACGATTGTAGTAAATGTGTAGATACCTAAAAATTTCTAGAGTTTAATTTTACGAATCGTGTAAATACTCGTAGTTGTATGGTTTTACGTCACTATGGAAGCACTTTATTTGACATATCTATTTTATCGGGGCCTTTTTCATGATAAAAAATAGCCTATTTCCTTTTTTAGGTGAATCACTCCGTCTAATTTCAAAACGATCGGTTCAGAGGTTCGTAGGGTTCCTATCATGCAAAATTTATTTGGAACTCATATATTCTCCAAGTTTATTTTATTTAATGATTTAATTATGTGGAATAAGCTACAAACGCAACCGTCATAAATGACACAATTAACGCTTTATTCGATTATGGTTTTGAAAAAAAAAATTAACTACCTATGCTAATACCTTCTAATTCACTTACCTAATATGCCCTAATTTTTTCCTTACGGTAAAAAAACTCATCCAGTATTTTTGTATGGATGGGCTGCTATTGTCGTTATGCTAGCAGCCTGAAAGTAACTCAGTGTTTAAGAACTTGCACATTTCGAAGGCACTATTTACACACAATTTTTTAGGATACAACTTATAATTATTCAGAAACATAGATCAAAGAATATAATTATGAAATGAAGATTTCAGCATACATTGACACCATATTCCTCAAAAAATATTGAATGACTCAAGCAACAGTGGCACAATGTTACAAACAGTGGCACATTGATTACTTTTTCGGCTGGCGGTAGTCACATAAATAATACGCGAATTTGTGTGCTCCTAATATTTAGTATATTAAAAATACTTACTGTAATATTTTTTGCTAATGAAGTAAATTAACTAGCACTTAAACACATCAGCACTCGCCATATATTCAATTCTGCTCATAATTCCACCACTAAGTGCCTCCACTACCAACTATGGATCTATCCTCTACACTGGCCACCAATATGGATGACATTGTCAAATTGTTCAACACCAAGATGGCAAGTTATGAGGCGAAACTGGACAAAGCTGTGGCAACATCAAGTCCCACACATCCAGACATTTCTTCTCTCTCCAGTGAGTACTACAGTTTTAAAACATTTATTCAAAAAACCCTCTCTATGATAATATCCCAGATTGAGCTTCTAACTCATGGGTTAGACCGTCATGAGACCTTTCTCAGAAGAAATGTACTCCTTTTTCATGGAATTGCTGAGAGTAAGGATGAAAAGCTGCAGATTGAGGTTTCTAAAATCTTTTCAAACCAAATGAAGCTGACCAATATCTCACAAGATGATTTAGAGATCTGCCACCGTCTCGGGGCTCCCTCTAATAAAACTAGACCAGTATTGGTGAGGTTTCACAATATTGTACAACGACGCATGGTTTGGGAGAATAAGTCTTCGCTCAAGAGTACAGGCATTACAGTCTCCGAGTTTCTCACTAAAGCTAGACATCAAGTATTCTTAGCGGCGCGCAAACATTTTGGTATTAACCACTGTTGGTCATCGGAAGGCAGAATATTTGTTATCCTCCCGGATAAAGGCCGGAGTAAAATAGAAACTATGGCCGATTTGTTGCCACTCGTAGAGAAGTACCCTGCGCAAGCTAGTGCCACGGGAAGCTCAGCGCGCAATCTCTCACCGCAGCGCAAAGCCAAAGTAGTTGTGCCATCGGACAAACCATTAAGGAAAGCTAGCCGTGCGAAGTGAAGGAACATGACTCTGTGATTTTTAGTTAACCTTATTAGAACGCAGTATTGTAATAATTCACCCCCACTATCACAGGTGCTTTCATCTAAATTTTCGTTTACCGCTATTTATTCTCACTTTTGTACTAAAACTTCGAGGTCAGTTTGAAATTAACTTTTGTTTGTGTTATTGTGTTTTCTGGTTAACTTGACATTTAATTTTTTTTTTTTAATAATGTTCGCCCTTTGATAGGCAGGCCAAGGAGCATAGCCATACAGCCTCTTCTTCAGTAAACTTGACATTTAATATTTATGGTTCATACAATGACATGACTTTTTTTTTTTTCTTCTAAGCAAAGAGCACTAACGCTCATACAGCCCTGTTAGCGGAAGCGAATGTGGATTCTTATTTCTGATACTGGTTCTTGTTTTTGCTCTGTGTTTAATTATATTTTATACTTCGTTACTTACGTTGGAATTGCATTGATTCTGGAAGATTGTTATTGTAATTTTTTTTTATTTTTTTCTTTTAATTTGTTTTCTTGTATCTTCTTCCTACAAACCGGCGAGTGCTGATTGTCAGTGCTAATTTATTCTTTTTGTTTTAATATTGTACGGTATATTGTTCTTATTTATTTATTTTTATTTTTAGTATTATATTCATATACAGGGTGTCCCGAAACTCAACGATAACCTGGTACCGGGCGAGAGGCCAAGGTATATCAGTTATGAATAAAATGAGAAAAAAAATCCATGTTACTTAGTAAAGCGATAATAGAAATTTTTCGAAAAAGTTTAAAATTTGACACCCTTAGTCGCATTTTTAAGTACTGTGATCACAATTTTCACAATTTTACAGTAATTTTTTTAAGAATGTAATCTCTAATAGCAGTGCTATTAATCGTAACCACAAATCAAAGTTAATACATTGTTAACTAAGTAAAATAAATTAAGTTTTGACGAGTTCTGGTTCAAAAAATTATTATCAGTTAACTTTGACACTCCATAATGGAAAAAAAAAGTACCACACTACCCTTGGCAAGTATTTTCAAAAGATGGCCCATTTAGTCTAGATTTCAAAATGGTACAACACTTGCCGCTTTTCTTGTCAAGAAAAGTGTAATTTCATACTTTTTGCAAAGGGACCTCATGGAAAACTTAATCAAAATAAAACAATCAATTATCGTAAACATTTTAATATCCTTCTAAATCTAAAGTAGATGCTCAAATTGTTTTCCTCCGGCAAGAATACAAGCTCTGCAACGCCTCAGAAATGACCTCTTGACCAGTCGTGCATATCTTCTCGATTTTATTTCTTCTGATGCTGCATCAATTTTTTGGCGCCGTTCTGATAGATTTTGTATTGGTTTTGAGTAGACTTTTTCTTTTATGTATCCCCAGTAAAAAAAATCTACTGGATTCAGGTCTGGAGAACGAGGTGGCCATAAAATTGACCCAAGGCGTCCGATCCATCTGTCGGGATATTCTTCGTTTAAATATTCTCGTACAGGCCGGGCTTAATGAGCTGGGCAACCATCTTGTTGATACCATATTACTCTGTAGATGTTGAGTGGTACATCTAACAATCTCAGCAAATTATTTTGGACATCGACATTCAACATCGGCGTCACTATTTGTCTCACTCACCCTAAAAGTCGAATGACAAACTGTCTCGCTCTGACGGACAGCATAACTACTATCTCATTTTATGACTTTCGTTCATTACAATGGAGACGCCGACCTTTTTAAACAAAAAGTATCAGGTATTTTTATTGAAATGTGGGATCCCTTCGCTAAAAAAACGAAATAGTACTTTTATTGGCAAGAAAACTAGCAAGTGTAATACCATTTTGAAATCTAGACTAAATAGGCCATCTTTTGAAAATACTTGCCAAGGGTAGTGTGGTACATTTTTTTTCCAACATGGAGTGTCAAAGTTAACTGATAATAATTTTTTGAACCAGAACTCGTCAAAACTTAATTCATTTTACTTAGTTAACAATGTATTAACTTTGATTTGTGGTTGCGATTAATAGCACTGTTATTTGAGATTACATTCTCAAAAAAATTACTGTAAAATTGTGAAAATTGTGATCACAGTACTTGAAAATGCGACTGAGGGTGTGAAATTAAAAACTTTTTCGAAAAATTTCTATTATCGCTTCACTAAGTGACAAGGATTTTTTTTCTCATTTTTTTCATAACTGATATACCTTGGCCTCTCGCCCGGTACCAGGTTATCGTTGAGTTTCGGGACACCCTGTATATATTAATATTTTATTTATTTTTATACACTGTACTATGGATGATGAAAGTATATGCGATTTTAGTGATGACTTCTGGTCGTGCTCCTCGGATGATTTTTATAGCGCTGACAGTGATAGTGATTCTGCTACCCTGACTTTGCAAGATCATATTACAAGATGTTTTTCTAACTTTCCTAAAAACTTTAATGCGGTACACGTTAATGCTCAGAGTATCCCTGGCCACTATTCTGATTTTCTTGCTTCCTTCGATAGCAAGATTGTCGATGCCATACTTGTATCTGAAACTTTTTTGAAACCCTCTATCCCCTCCACTCAAATATCACTTCCAGGTTTCAAACTTATTCGTAACGATAGAACAAACAAGGGTGGTGGTGGTGTAGCCATTTACTTACGAGCAGATATTATTTACAATATTGTTAATGTCTCTCCAAGTGCATACTCGAAATCTGCTGAACACCTTTTAATCGAAGTTACCCTCCATCACACAAAAGTTTTATTAGCGGTTTACTACAGCCCTTCTCTCCATATAAATTACTTTCCTTCTTTTGAAACTCTTCTTAACAATATATGCCCTCTTTACGAACATATACTTATTTTTGGCGATTTTAATACTTGTTTAATAAAAAACGATTACCGCAGTCGTAAACTATCATCAATTGTTTCTTCTCTTAATCTACACATTCTTCCTTTATCTGCTACTCACCACTCTCCCAATTCAACTCCTTCATTACTTGATCTCATGATTGTGTCTTCTCCAGAACTTGTTTCCGCTCATGGACAACTTCCTGCCAGTTTGTCGTATCATGATCTCATCTTCCTGTCCTATACTATTCGTCCACCCAAGCGTAAGCCTAAATTTCTATCCTTGCGCAGTTTTAAAAATATTAATTTGGAGGCTCTACGTGGTGAAGCCTTGGCCATCGATTGGGGACCGGTTCTTGATTCAGACAGTGTTGACGATAAAGTGGCTTATTTTAATAAAATGATAATTAATTTATATGATCGCCATGCTCCTGTCAAACGCGTTAGAGTCAAGTTACTCTCTGTTCTGATACTTCTCGATTTCAGCAGTGCTTTCAATTCTGTTGACTTCGATGTTCTTCTTGCCATACTTCGTTCTCTTAATGTTTCTCAATCTGCAGTCACTTGGTTTGACTCATATCTTCGGGGTCGCAAACAGTGTGTTCGCTCTGATGAGACTTCGTCTGGCTGGTGTGATCTAGCTGCGGGTGTACCCCAAGGTGGTGTCCTCTCTCCTCTTCTCTTCTCCGTTTTCATTAACACAATCACAAATGTGATATCCTCTTATTTCCATCTCTATGCAGACGATGTGCAGCTCTATCGGCATTTTGCAATTACTGACGTTTCCAACGCTATAGACGCAGTCAACTTAGATCTAAAGAAAATTTGTGACTGGGCTAAATCTTATGGTCTTGCGGTAAATCCCAAAAAGTCGCAGGCTTTGATTATTGGGAGCAGGTACATGTCCAACGCACTTCACAATTCACCTGTTCCGCCTGTCGTTTATGATGGGGTAACTATTGAGTATGCGAAATCGGCCAAAAACCTTGGAGTGGTATTTGATAATAATTTATCTTGGAGTGCTCATTGCAATGAGGTAAGTAGAAAAGTCCACTTCTCTGCTCACTCTCTCAAATGCCTCCAAAACTTCTTGCCACTGAAGACCAAAGTGACACTTGCTCAAAGTTTACTCCTACCTATCCTTGACTATGGTGATATCTGCATGTTGGATGCCACCGAAGAGATCCTAAGTAAACTCGAACGACTGCAAAATTTATGCATTCGTTTTATTTTTGGACTACGTAAGTTTGACCGCATCTCTCACTACAGGTCTGAACTTAAATGGCTGCCAATACGTCTTCGCAGGAATCTACATATTCTTTGTTTCCTTTTTAAAGTCCTTTTCTATCCTTCTGTCCCTACTTATTTGAGTGAGCGTTTTAACTTCTTGCGTGCTTCCGATAAATCGTCCAGACCCCACATCGCTACCCTACTGTCCTTTCCTCCTACTTCTAACAAAACTGACTTTTATAACTACTCGTTTTCAGTTCATGCGGTCAGGCTATGGAACTCGCTTCCTGCCAGTGTACGGGATAGTCAAACTCTTGACGTTTTTAAAGCTAGAGTTAAAGAGCACTATCTTGAGGTCTCACGTCAAGTCAGTTAATCCGTTATTTACAATATTTAAATTTTAATTGTCATCTTGCTGTACAGGTTATAAATTTATTATAGGAATTTTTGTATTATGTGTATGGTTTATGTATATTATTTATGTATAATATTATATTATATGTATTTATATATAATGTTGTATGTATGTATTTGTGTATTTATGTTGGGTAATTTTTCGTTTAATGTATTATGTTGGTTTTATTCTTTATATGATATTTTTAACATTTTTTGTTTCTTCTGTTTCGTGTACACTTTA
Source organism: Oegoconia quadripuncta (assembly GCA_949316235.1). NCBI lineage: Eukaryota > Metazoa > Arthropoda > Insecta > Lepidoptera > Autostichidae > Oegoconia > Oegoconia quadripuncta. Next base: position 12,384,787 of record OX438749.1, read on the forward strand.
TGTCTACCATTTATATAAAATTTCGCTCTCACGGGTTTGCTGGAAGAGATCTCTTATAGAGATAAGTTCGCCCTTTGTACATTTTTCTAAAATATTTGTTAATGACCATTTCTTTGTGTGTGTGTACAATAAAGTGTTAAATGTTTCCTTTGAAAAGGATAGTGCACGGCAGTACGCGCCTTTTAGAAGTGGACTTGGCATGGCACTATCATGCCCCATCGTTTAGTCAGGTAAAATATGCCTTTGCGCATGCATAGTGAATATGCCGCGCATCTACGGTGTTATACTCAGTTTAAAATATGCATAAGTGGCGCCACACACCGAAACAAATGTTGTGCATCATAGAAATAATTTTATCTGCTCAATGCTCAATCACGACGAAACGGATGAACGGATTTGTATGAAATTTGGTATATAGGTAGAATATACCTTAGATTAGGACAGGATACTTTTTATCCCGATAAAGTGACTAGTTCCCGCGGGATAACAAACAAAACAAAAGCCGCGGGCGGAAAGCTAGTATATCATACAAATGTGGCACGTAAGAAATTGTGTATCTAAATAATAATTGCTGCTAACGTCATCTATCACATTTCTCAAAGAACAGATGAAAAACATAGCAAAATGTCCTATATAAATTCAGTGTGTTTGTTGACCAACCAACCAATTAACGTGTGGATCAATGACAACTTTAATATGTCGTTTAGATTAATTGAGCTAACGACAGAGGGCTTGACGTGCATACTGGACAACAAAATAGTTAGCCTCGTAAACTGTATGTACAGCCAGGCTAGAAAAACGTTAGCCATACACAAAAACTGTCTCTATGTTGACTTACTTATTAGTTAAATTATTTGATTACCTCTTGTAGTAAGTAAGCATATTTGTTTAGCGTGGAACTAGATGGCGCTGTGTGTATTTGCAAGTATATTTATTAACAATTTAACAAAGTCCTTACCTTTTGAAAAGAAGACACTGACCATAAAGCAGAATGCCAGGGAAACTATCACAAATAACACCATGAAGAAGAACAGGATGGACCATGGTGTGAACGTCATCACTGCATACCGATCTCCAGTGCTAGTAGAGTTGAATGGTGTCTAAAATTAAGTAAACAATTTATATTATGGAGTCTAAACAATTGAACTAAGACAACTATCGAAAATCAAAAACGTTAAGTGCGTGTGGAACTCGCGGGTCAACTATGTTGCACAAAATATCCAATACTAATAAAATAAGTAGCTGTTATATCGTACCAGAAGATGAAAGAGGTTGCGTTCAAGAGAGACCTATTTTCAATGGATAGACTCACAACAGCCGCGTCAAAAATATAATCCCAAGTTTGTTTCACGTGACATCAACAGGCTGGGAGGATTTGTCCTAATCGCTGGGCAAGCGAATTCCGCAATTTTTTTAGGAGTTTCGCATCGAAATAACGTGATAATAATGTAACTTGAAGCAATGAAATAGTGTGATATTTTTGAACGAAAATAATTGTACGATCCATGAGTAGGTAACATTAAGACGATTGTTACCTCGAAAAAAAGGGGGGAAAAAGAGATCCGTACATAATATAACGCAATTATTAAAGAATAGCATTTTAACTAGTTATATTATGTATATTTTCCCCCTTTTTTTCGAGGTAACAATCGTCTTAATGTTACCTACTCATGGAGGATACAATTATTTTCGTTCAAAAATATCACGTTAATTCATTGTTTCAAGTTAGGTGCTTTATTATCACGTTATTTCGCGCGAATATAACCAGTTGAAATTTTTACAGAATATGTGTTACTATTGCAATTAACTCTAATCATGTCAAATAATAAGAAATTCAATAAATCGAAATCAAGGAAACAAAATCTTCAAATTTTGTTTCTGGCTGAAAGATGTAGACTCCTGTGACAACGGACGGACAGAACCATGGACCATGGTCGGTTGAAATGTTTGTTGAAACTGCAAATGTGTATTGCCGCAGCGTCTCCAGCTTGCGACACGGTCGTCGACTTTAACATGCCACCGATAATAAAGTTTTTCTATGTTATTATTGATTATTTTTTTAAACACTGTATTTTCGATTTTTCTTGCCAAAAAATGTATTCCACTAACGACTAAACATGAAAAAGGTTTAGGTTTCATAAAGCTCCGTCTTTACGCAGACCGTTTCTATTGTATAAGCGTCAACTAATAACGAAGGCGCAACGCGAAGCACACTTTAAAAGTAGCAAACTTCTAAGGAGCAAAGTGCAAGACAAACCGGTAAGACGCACCTTGGTTTAAAAAGTGCGCCTTAGCAGTAGTTGAATAAGTATTCAAAATGTGTGTGCTTTAATCGCACTATAAAGGTTATATTTTTTTGAAATAAGTACTTTTATAAATAAGACAATTCTTAAACTGAATCTCACCTTAAACAATATGACCATAAAAATAACAGAGATCAAAAGAAATGAAAACTGTTTGATAAACCAAGCTAGCCAATGTAGCCATGATGGTAAGCCCATTATTGTCATAGTTTCCTGTGAACAAGTAACACAAATTATGTACCTATATGCGGATGAAGTTTCATTGGAATCGGTTTATTCATTCAGAAAAATTTGAACTTGAAAGTTTATATGAAACACCATAAATAAACCCTCTTAACACATCAGGATAATAGAACATAAGCCCAAAAAATGCAAATTAGTTATTGTGTCAGCCTATTGTACCCTGATTGGCTCTGTTAAGGACACGTAAATTGGTACACGCCTCCTCATATCTTAGCTAGTTGACAAAATTAACTTGGTACTGTAAATCAATTAGGCATCTATTGACTGTGTGATCGATGATATCAGTGAACTGTGGTGTCGCCAGTATCTGCATTGAGAATTATAAAATAAATAAATAAAATATCCTTAGACATACACACAGCGCCATCTAGTTCCACAGTAAGCAACTATAGGCTTGTGTTGTGGATACCAGATGGTTGATATACTACATAAATACATTTTTTTTTGTAAATAAATACTTATTATAAATGAAAACATCCATAACTCGGGTACAAATGGCAGTATTCATCACACAATCATTATGCCCTAGCGGGATTCGAACCCCCAACCTTTTGGTATAGTGGCCAGAGTTGCTAACCACTACACCAAACAGGTCATCTATTATATAAAAACTATGACTACAAATATTGAAAGTAATACTTATATTGAGTAGAATTTTACCTTCAACTGCAACTCTTTTTCAGCTGTAACCATCCTGACAGTATTCACAAAAGTGTATGCAAAGCAAAGCATGATGATCATTGACATAAATTTCTCTAGTGCCAACAGCAGTTGGTCCTCCCTGTAGGACTTCTGTGGCATGCGTTGGAGATATACATGAGTGTTAAAGGGTTTGCCAGATTTTTGTTCTATTATTTCTTTCGATAATGCATGCTGGACTGCAAGGAACATCTCTGGAGAATAACCTAAAAATATATTAATTACAATTAGTTTGTTTGCAGTTGCAGGAATATGTAACGTAAAAGACACCTATCAAATACCTTTGTAAAAAATCTTACCAAATGTCAAACGTGTAAATGTTTCTTTTAAATAATAATACCTGGGTGTCAGAAAAGTGGGTAGGTATCATCCCTAATGGATAGGCTAGAATTAAGACTATTTAACAATCAACAGTATGGAATGTAAATATCCATTATTAGGAAAACTAAATAACAATTATACTTGAATCTAAAATTAGTTAATAAATTAAGTTCAATTAGGTATTTAAATTTTCAAACCTGGTGCCTTGCCACCATAAGGATCATCTGGCTCCCGAGACCCAGGTCTTGGAAACAATGGGAACAATATATTTGTCCTCCAACTTGCTCTCAATGGATGTTCCACCATAGGTGTTCTCATAACAGCTGGAAACCTTAATGTCACCTTAATATTATCAGGCCATATTGTTGCATCTAAAATGGAGTATTAAGGTATAAAACTTATTGTTAGTTTAAATAACTGGTATTATTAATGTCACTTTTTTTTTGTTTTATGCACAAAGACTTTATTACGAGAACATTTCGTAGCATCAATCCTGTGGCCACTAAAGAGTTCATTTTGTCAGTAATATAATTTTTTTTTTTTTTTTTTTTTTTTTAGTGAGTAAAATATATTTATGTTTTAAATACAAATACCATATGTTTATTAAAAAGTGCAAATCTTGTTGTAGTAAATAAAATAAACAAAAGATAAAAATGTTGTCTGGAAATGATATGCATAAATTAATGTAATAAAAGAACATTCTGTGTCTTTGTTATTTTTCTCTAGACAAGGCCACTGTGATTTTAGCCTTTAGTAACTAAAACTCAAATTACTCACTGGCCATTTTGTCTTCAAATTGTATTCCAACAAGAATGTGGTTCATGGCATTTGGTTGTGTAAGTGCTAGCTCCAATTCCTTTGCATTTTCAAAACCTTTAGGAGAGGGCAGCGTTTTGGTATCAAACAGGAGAGCAAGAAAACCAAGATTGTCTTTGGCAACTGTACCCATAGCTTTTTCAGTTACTGCCCTTGTTAGAGAGTTCTCTGGTGAAAAAGCTAAGCTTCCTTCCCTTTTTGTTGTTGTTAAATTTCCCCTGCAAATTTGCCATACAATTTAATATAATTAGGTACCTAATATTATTATAAAACACATAGGTACATACAATACATGAAATACTCACAAGTTTTGTCTGCTTAAGTTGAAATAAGTTGGGTAAAAAGATTGATAAGTCATTTCGGGCTTCGTTTTTGGATCCACTAAACATCGTATGAGGATTAGAAAAAGTGAAAATATCACAGGTGATAATATTTCGAACACTGTTTGCCATTTGTGTCTCTTTTGTAGAACAAAGTTCTTCCAAACAAGTAGTTTCAACTTAGCAAAGTTAGACATTATTTTACAGCTGCAAAGCTGAAAATATAATAAACACTGATAAATTTTCTGCATTAAAACTGTGTTTGTGTTGTGAAAGGATAGTTGATTATTAAACGAGCTGCGCACGTAATTATAAATCACACAAATTGTAGCCAAAATTTAATTAAACAGATTGGAAAATTTATGAAAGCTTTTTACCAGTAGGACTGGATACCTATTGTCATATTTCTGATGGAACTATGTGAGTGCTACAACTAAAATTTATGGCTAAAGTTCAGACCAAATTCGAGAGATATTATTATTGACGCATACACATCACAAATGATTTTATTAATTTTCGTGCATATTTGAAACCACCAACCCGCGTCAAAGAGATTTTAGGACTGAATTGTTTTTTCTTCAAAAGGGTTTTTATTACTCTGGCTTCTAGTTCTTTGAGTTTTGACTATGGTGACCAGTTGAAAAAATGTAGCATTCGTACACACGTGTATCTTTGTTGTACACGTGGAGGGTTATTAGGTCTTCTTGTATCTATTCAGTTAGCATTTGACAAACTAAGTGAAATAAGATATGGCTGTATGGGCTTCCCTTTGCCTTCTAGGAGAAGACTGAAATAAAATAAAAGGAAATGAATGTCAAAGCTAGTTAAAAAATTAAAATGGCGCTTCTTATGTCAGTGACAGACATATCATTGTTTTCTATTTATCATTTTCTCTATTAAAAGTGCCTGCGAATGTGAAATAAATAACCAACTTCTTAATATAATGTCCGCTAACAATCTATCAGCAGTTTTGAAATCTTGTTCGGAGAGTGAACTAGTCAATGAAGTCCCGGAGACCAACATGACACCAAGGCAGGTGGAAGGATCCCGATTAAAACGTACTTTTACATTACCTCGCAATCCATTTGGCACAATAAAACCTAGTTCTAGCAAAAATAAAGGCAATGACATTGATAATAAACCTACAAGTGCAAGTTCCGTGATGGGAGAGTCGCAGAAAGAGGACGGTGTCATAGAAAGGAAGTTGTTTAGAAGGCCATCATGGAAACGATTCCTGAACAAAATAGCGCAACATATGAGCACCGTGAATGTTTCTGGTGTAAGTTGTTTACTAATTGAAATTGTCAAACATATGTTACATTATTATTTAGTTGATTCTGATGGAAAATATGTTTCAGGTGAAATCTGCACCAACGATATTGAATGGCGAACGAGTGCCCTGTAGTGGTGATCCTCCGTGGCCTCCTGGGACCACGCCTGCCGCCACTGGCATTAAGAATCATGGCAATACCTGCTACATGAATGCAGTCTTACAGTGCCTTTCACATACTGATGTTATTGCTGAATATTTTGTGTTAGACCATTATAAGGTACACCAATTTATTATTTATTAAGTGACATAATTGATTGGGGTCTAGTTTATATTATTGCTCAGTTCAGTAAAAGGTATGATCAGATTAACATACTGTTATAGAGAACTTATTTAACTATAAATAAAATTTTTTGAAAACGCACATTCAAATATAAATATGAATGAAGTAAATACTTTTGATTAAATGAATGTAAATTTTTTAAACTTCAATATTAACGTCTTGTCATTAAAATTGTTGTTTTAGGTGGATCTACAAAAGAGGAATAAAATTAATTCTAAGAAATATGGAACCCGCGGAGAGGTTACAGAACAATTGGCAACTTTATTAAAAGCTCTGTGGGCTTGTCACTACACTCCAGACATGAGCACAGCTTTCAAGGTATTACTATCTTGCATTGAAATCTTGTAGCCATCGGAAGAGTGTTGGTAGGATTGATGTACTTATCCACTCAACTGTCCGGCCCGCATGGCCAGATTCCAGTCTAGTGTCCGCTCCGTGCGGTCACACTTTTGTGCTGCGCGCACGGTACCTTTATTAATAAGAACCTACATATCTTGTAAACTACTACTGGTATACTGGTAAGTATAAGTGTTAAAACAATATAAAAGAGAATACAGAAAATGTTATATGTACTAAAAACTGGGTATAACATGATATTGGTAAAAAAATCCACAAGTTTTCTCTAACTTTGCTCTTAGTGAACAATATTGGGAATAATAACGAATTTAGTTAGTCATTTCTAAATAAATTTAAATTAACTAAAAAAAAATTCCTGTGTAATGCTAATGATACTAAAATGTTAGTTTAGTTAATTTTTTTTTTTTGGTTTCCATCTCATTTTGGCGTTTGGGGGAATGAGATGGCAGACAACCTAGCTAAGGCTGCTATTGTGGAGGGTTCTGGTGCCAACGCTAAACCCTATTCTAATGAACTCACATATAAAATAAAGAAGAGGTTTCTTGAAAAATGGGAGTACCACTTTGGAGTACAGTTGGTAGCAAAGGGTATTTGATACAGAACCATCCAGAATGATCCTATATGGGCGCCTTGGTTTGACTCTGCCAGCCTACCCAGGGGGACCTTGGTCTCAGCATTTAGACTGCGCTCAGGACACACACCAACAAATAAATTTTATCATGTGATGGGAATTAAACCGTCACCACTGTGTACAGTTTGTGATAAACCAGATGATGTGTAACACTTTTTGTTGGAGTGTGACCAGAGTGCAGATATTAGAGAATGACTTTTGATTAAGTCATCGGAGCTATGCAATGGGCAGCTCAGCTATGTTCTGGCTGATATGCTCTGTACAAGTGCTGTCAGTCTGTATAAATTTGTTGGATTGTCCATTGCAAAAAGAGAGTGAGGTTTAAAAAGGCGAATGTATCAATGAGGCTGGCATAGTTACCCAGGGTGTACAAAAGCCTCAAATAAAAACAAGATTAAAAAAGAAATATTTAATTTTTGTAGCAAACTAAATCGTAATAAACTACCCACTCCACAATAACTCACGCGGCTGTCAACTCGTTCGAGGACAAGAAATGATGAAATGGATAGTTTGTTACTTGTATAACTTAAAGATCAAGTGTTATAAATTTTGAAATCTATAAGGAGTTAAGAGAGAAATACTTTGATTGGTATATAATATACACACGTTCAAAGGGTCGTAACGGTCATGGCGCAGCATTTTATGTTTCTAGGGGACGTAATTTAGAAATTTATAACATGTTTAAAATAACTAGGAACAACACCTCCTTTATGTCAGTGGAATTCACTGCCATTTCGGAAGCGCTCTTCTATGTAAAATCCATTAATATGAGTAGAGTCGTAATATACTGCGATAGTAAAAGTGCTCGACAACATATTGCTCTATGTGCCTCAGGGAAGGGGATGTCGGTAGGCTATAGCGTTCTAAGTAAAATGGATGAGCTTAATTTATGTGGTACTAGTTATTCTGCAGTGGGTCCCGTCACATATTGGTTTGAGAGGTTTTGAGGAGGCTGACTCTCTAGCTAAACGTGCAATCAGTGAGGGATTTTTTGTGAACTTATCGGTGTCTCGTTAAGTGTAGCGATTAGTTAAGGGGTACGATGGGACTGCCATACAAAATTTGTAAAAGTCCCTGTAAAATCTTTAGATTAAAAAAAAACTTAAAGATACTTTGATTTGCAGGGAGCAGTTGAGAGGCATGGCACACAGTACCGAGGTAACAGTCAGCATGATGCACAGGAATTCTTATTTTGGCTTCTTGATAAAGTGCATGAAGATTTGAACACTGCTACAAAGAAGAAATATAAAATTATGAAGGTGAACTTTTTAATTATAATAATTACAATAAATAAAAAAGCTTCCAAAGTGTTTCGTTAATGAGATTGTTTAGATACTATAAAAAAAGTTACACTATGTATATACAACAAATTAGATTTTTGTTTTCAGAATACTTGTGGAAAACCAGATGAAGTAGTCGCAGCTGAAACCTTGGCCAATCATGCTCGAAGGAATAGCTCATTTGTACAGGCTGTATTCCAAGCTCAGTATAGGTATGATATATAAAATGCTGGGTAAAAAGTGTTTGGCGGACCAAAAGTTCCTTTTTCAATTTAAGAGCTATGCTCTTGTCGGTGGAGTAACGACCACACCTCTATTTTCCGCCCTCGTTCCTTAAACAGTGTTCCTTAAAAGAGAAATATTGCCATATTCCCTACCAACTATGAGTATATACGTAATTGTGTCTGACTAAATTAATACTTTGACAAACAGTGAACCAGACACAATAGAAGTTTTTTTGTTATAATGTCTATAGGTGTTCAGTGTCCGCAAAAGTGTTAAAACTATTTTTATTTTATAAGTTATGTCAGTACATTTAAAAATCTTTAAATGTAATACCAGGTACTACATTGAGTCTGTCATCTGTCAATGATAATTATTTTTAATTTATATTATTGGCTAATCAAAAATATGTCTTTTGTTCATTTTCCAGGTCAGCTTTGACTTGTGCAAAATGTGAGAGGACTTCTTGCACGTTTGACCCATTTCACTGCGTGAGCGTGCAGCTACCTTCGCGGTTAGCTACGGCTCAGCCTTCGCCACTTCCTGTCAATGTAAGCTATGATTGAACCTCTCTCTGTAATTGTTAACTTGATAACTCCTAGTATGTACCAGGGCTAGTGCTGCTTCAGGTTTTTGTGAAATCGGGTACTGCTGATGCTGTTAAATGCTATATTATTTTGCCTTTAATGAGACTTTGTCTTTGGCTACAAATCATTCATTCAAATGCACTAAATAATGATTTAACGGGTTGGTTAACATCCTTTGTGCGTTGGTGGCACGTACTATTAACCCGCCTTCGACGTCTTTTGAACCTATGAATCGCAAAGCTCACGCTACCATTAACCTCGCTCCCAGCTGCCATATCGCGCCATGAAAATTAAACTTCCGCATTGATCAATGTAGATACTGACCTTAAAACAATACTGAAGATCTGAATGCTGATATCTGCATATGCCTTATTCATCCATAGTAGGAAATCTGTGTTTTTGAAAAGTTGACAATAAGTTATTAAAATAGTATCCCGTCATTAGGTGGTGTATGTGAACCAACAACCTCGTCAAGTACGTATTGGTGTGGAAATGACACCAAATGCCACCATGGAAGACTTGCGAACTACCCTCCACACTGATACTGGGATAGAGCGTGATCATATCATCATGGCGGAAATCAATGAAACAGGTATGACATCACATATATTTTCAGAGTGATATACCGGATGAGTTTTTTTACCGTAAGGAAAAATTTAATCATGTAATTATGTGGAATAGACTACAAACGCGACCGTCAAATGACACAATTAACGCTTTATATGAGGACAGTTTTGAAAAAAGAAATTAAACTATCTATGCCAATACCTTCTATTTCACTTACCTAATATGCCTTATTTTTTCCCTTACGGTAAAAACGGCAGAAATGAAGGCTTATAGTAATAATAAATAACTAACCATGTCACATTGAGAGCACATTTTTACGTGTGTGCATGCGCCGCCACTTTGATCGCTCGAGTGACAGGCTAAGACCGACGGTTGTGTTGCCACTACATATCTAGTGTGCAGTGAAATGCTCAACGACGGCGTCTAGCTCTTCTGTTTCTCTCATGCACTCTGTATTTTTGCTGTACCATCATCATTGACGTCCACTGCTGACTATCCATTTGGTGTCACTACACCAAACCACTGTTAGAAACTCTTGACTGCTATACCAAAAAGACGTGGGTGTGAATCCCACTAGGGGCATATGTTTGTATGATGAATACAGACATGTGTGTTCCCGAGTTATGGATGTTTTTCATTTATATGTATTTATTTACAAAAAAATGTATTTGTGTAATTTATCAACTGTCTGGCATCCATAATACAAGCCTAGTTGCTTAGTGTGGAGCTAAATGGCGCTGTGTATATGTCGAACGTTATTTATTTATTATTATTTTATTTACTGCTGAACATAGGCCTCTCCCATAGAAATCCAGAGTGTCCAGTCTGAAGCGGCCTGCATACAGCGATGTCCTGCGGCCTTAATAATTTAACAAGATCTGCTATGTATATCGATTATAAACGGTCTAAAATATTCTTGTATAAAATAGGATTTGAGTTTCAATCGCATAATTTCTTTTTTTGTAAAGAAACATTCAAGAAAAAACTTACTTAATAACAAATAATGACTGTAATATGAGGTAATAATGTCCAATAAATAAATTTATTTTTTAAACTTGGTCTAATATTTTCTAATTTGTTATGTCAAGAGTTCTTTATTTATAATGTAAATGTGATATATTTGTATACTCTAGGTTGGTGTAATGCTCGAGCCGGTTGGGAAGTGGCGGGAATTGACTTCGGCGCCTTATACTGCATGGAAGCTCCGCCGCTTCATCAGACACCCACGACCCCCTACCTTCTGATACTGTGGGTTAACAGCCTTGATGGAGAGCGATTTGGTGAGTATCTTCGAAAGATCTATCTACATGTGGCCCTGTGGTCCAGGCTGATGTAATACAGTTTTCAGAAATTTGCAATTTAAAAATAATAAGCAGAAATTGAAATCAATGACAGGATCGCCGTATGCGATGCAAGTCCCGCGTGAGATTTCGTACGAGGATCTACAGAAGCTGATGCTAAAGGAAATGTGCCAGGTGGTAGCAGAGCGTGTGCTCGAGAGCTCACAGGGCGCCGATATTTTCCGCGCCAGGATTGCTGAGGCTCATCGCCCCAAGGATCCAGCTTACCTACAACCTGAGGTACGACTAGAAACTCCTTGCTTCTTACCTTACCAATATAGAATAATTGCCATTTTTAAATAATTACATGGACGATGCACTCATTGGACGCCATTGTACAAAAACAACAGAATTTCTATTGTTATGTAAGACAACATAACACTTGGCTGTTTAAGGGACGTCTTTTAAATTGGATATTTTTAACTCTTTATTGTTAGGGTTTCATACTTCAAAAGGTAAAAAAGAATCCATATAAAATACTTAGGTGTCCGTCTGTCCGTGTATTAAGATGCTTTTTCTTAAATGGTTGGATATATCAAGTTAAAATTAATTTCATATAGCTGTAATAACGATACAACCTTTCAAAATGTAATTTCAAAAAAAAAGTTCCAATCACTGACAGATCACCAAAACCTATAGGGTACTTTCTGGTGCTTTACAATCTTGAAATTTGGCATGTAGGGAGTGAAGGAAAAAAGGCGACAATCATTACATTATCATAGCTTCTGGAGTGTATCTAAATCTATTGTATAGCATATTTTTCTTAGAATGTTCGATTTCTGTTGTTTTCAGTTACCGCATCCGCTGTTCGCGCTAGACGTTGAGCAGGCTTTGTGTGCACACGACAAACATCCACATCTACGGTTAGAGCTGCTATGGGATCCGGCACATAGGGACAGGTATGTTATGAATCATACTTTCTGAACTTTCTTTACCTTTATTACAATTATCCTAAGCTATTTACCAAAACACCCTGAAAATGTGAAGTGCAATTTATATTACCAAAATGGAACTACTTTTACTGGGACCTACACACACACACAATTTTCCAAAAAGTTGTGACTAAATTGGCTCAACCGGGGCGACGCGGGCGCAGCATGAATAAGAAACTCGGTCTCCACGTAAAAAAAATGTATATTTAAAATTATCAGCTGTTAAAATCATTCGCCAATGCCACGGCCACATTATGGAGATAACATTCGTGACATGTTGTCGCGATAAAAACTTCGTCTTCGGCGTACGTGGCCACATTGATGCGCGGTACTTTACCGACAGCGGACCTATCCGCATTATTCCTCGCGCGAATACGCGAATGAAAAAATATCGGAGTGCAACTATTCGAGAACGATTTTTAATATTATTGTATATAATCAATGGAAAGCTTGGTATTGACTGATGTGCTCTGCAGAAGTGCCATCAGTGCCATGTACAATAATATGTTGATGTATCTATTGCAAAAAGCGAGTGAGGTTTGAAAAGATGGATGTAGCGTCAATATAGGTTGGTATAGTCTCTTGGAGGGTTCAAATTCTCATAAAAAGACAAAAATACACGAATGTAACCAGAACTAGATTAAGCCGATCATGTCTAAAGCATTTAGTCGACGTGCAATTATGATAAATATATGTGCGCCGTTGCGTCCAGATCAGCATACGTGGACCCTTAATTGCTTGTCTTATTTAAGAGCCAAGCTCTTGTCGGTGGAGATATATATAATACAAAATATTTTCTATGTTCAATTCTTGCTTATAGTCAGCATGCAAATAGTCAGAAATTGTATAATAATTTCTGTTTCATGATGGTTTTGAATTTATTTAAAGGCAAATTTTGAATATCTACTAGAATCAATTACGTAGCTCAAAAATATTGTCAAAAACAATGCGATCATTTATATTCATAGATAAAATGAACAGAAAATTCTATTAATGACAGCATTTTTCATTTTTAGGTAGGTAGTATAATAGGTTGTATAATAAAATGCGGAATACTTTTCTAAGCTCAGTGACCATAATTTGCGTTTTGTGTTTAAATTTTAATTTCTATCTTTCAGTGGAGATTTGTAAATGACTAGATTTAGCCTCTTATTCATAAAAATTTACAAACGCTTTATAAGCCTGTTTTAGTTAAAGTATGTTTTGTCACTTTCTTTCATTACAACATTTCCTTATGAACGACAGAGACAAAACACACTATAACTAAAACAGGCTTATAAAGCGTTTGTAAATTCTTATGAATGAGACGGTTACAGTGTATAGGTTCTACTTTAACAATACTTTAAGAAACAAGCTTATACACCATCATGATTATCGCATATGTAAGGTATTATTTCGGACGAAGCAAGCGGGACGTATGAAAGAGATAGATTTATTATAAAATGTTCAAGTGCGAAGGAGATAGAATGTATGGAAAGACAGTAATGTGGTTATTGCGTGCGTAGTTAGAAAGAGAGAAATAAACAAAGACGAATTCGAAGAAAAGATGTCGTTTGAATAACATCCCCCCTTACACATATCATTCTAATATAAAGACGAGTGACATAAAGTCTATCAAGGAGATCCCGTGGCAATATTCTGGCTCTATCTTCAGACCCTCGTCATCATTTTTCATGGAAAGTGATCATGGCAAGAAAACAAAGTAGCCCAAATCCGACTATTTTGGCTTTTGCCATCAGGGAGTTCCAATCATCAGATCAGCTCGACGATACCATGGTATTGTCACCGAACTTACCTAAATATGTTCACACTTAAACTTCAGCTCAATCAGATACCAACAAGTGGTAGAAAAAATAAAATTTTGAAACAGATAACTTACGATTCTGACACATCTCTTTTGCTTCATTCACTTTGATAAGGTCGTTCGTACATGCTCACGAGGTGTGTCAGGATCGTAAAATGGAAGTCTGTGGTCTCTGTCTACCCCTACATGAAACAGGCGTGAATTTATGTATGTATGTATAACTTACGTACATACGAACATTGCCAACTAAATAATAGTCGATAGCATCTCTAAACGTTTAAAATATATAAAAATATTTATAACTCTGTTTTAATAATAACGAATTTTCGATTTCACGATTAGAAATATCGAAGTATGAGTAATGCTTTTTTTTATGCACAACGGGTTAGCACTTGACCTCAATCACACCTGATGTTAAGTGAAAATTAGGCCGAAGGTGGACGCGTATTGACCCGGAAACCCAAATATTATGGGAACTGGCTATCTTATCTCTTGCTATTTGCCGGCAGATTTAGATAAGATGGTGGTAAATAGCTAGCTATTTAAAATGCTCTACCACCAACCAAACCGAGTATACCGAATTAGACTACCCAGAAAAACGATTGACCGAAGAATGGTTAATCTAATTCGGAGTACATTGCGGAGTTTGTTCATTATTAAAATTTTTAATTAAACCAACTCCGCAATGTACTCCGAATTAGATTAACCGTTCTTCGGTCAAACGTGTTTCGGGGTAGTGTAATTCGATATACCATAGCAACTCTTATTGATGTGTTGCAGTATCATTCGCGACCCTGGTGAGGCGTGCGAAGTGCACGTGTCCGCGGCGGGGTCGGCCGCGCCCCTCACGCTGCACGCCTGCCTCGCACACTACACGCGCGCCGAGAGACTGGCCCAGGAGGATGCCTGGAGGTAACGGAACCCAAATAATAAAGTTTCATTGTAACCTCGTGTTATTGTAAACTGATTTTTAAGGCTTCAATTTTATGTACAACGTGTTAGCACTTGATCTCAATCACAGTCCTCAGTGAATATGAGGCCAAAGGTGAAAGCGTGCTGACCCGGAACCCCCATCTTATTTGGAGGAGTGGATCTTATTCCCACAACTGGAACACAACAATGCTATTAACATTGCTGTCTGGTGGCATACTTAGATAAGGTAGTGGTAGCTAGCCAGGCGGACATTTAGAATGCCGTACCACCAACCAAACCGAGAACCTCGCAAGGGATTGAATCCTCGACCTCTGATTCGTAAACCCTATGTTGTTTACATTGAGCCATGGAGGTTTCAATTTCACACTTCTACAATCTATGGTTTGCCTTTGAACTCAACGTCAATATTTGCCGCGTGTGCCTTTATGACTTTAAGTGTTTTGTACACTTGTCATGGTAACATGAGTATCGCATCTACTTGGAGTAGCAGACGTTACTGAATTTTTATTTTTGTTACAGGTGTCCGCAATGCCAGAGGTACATGCCTGTAGTGAAGACTCTTGGTCTTTGGTCTCTTCCAGATGTATTAGTAATACATTTGAAGAGGTTTCGGCAGTAAGTATTTTTATATTCAAATTAATTTTTTTCAAATTAAGAAATGATTTATTTCGTAGGATAAAATAATAACTTGAAAACGTCACATTTTTTAACTTAATATTAAAATTATTGACATTAATGCTCATTTACAAAGCTGACTCACCATAGAAGAACGCGCAAGAAATACCAGGGTTGTTCTTTTTAAATAGGTTTTGGGTTACAATCTGTAATATTATATTGTATAATTAGATCACCGAGCGGTCCATGCTTGCTTATCATTAAGATAACTCAGAAATTTTATAATAGCCTTTGGTAAATAATGTCTGTTTTATGAAGGTTTTGTATTTATTTAAAGGCAAATTTTTAATTTCAACTGGAACGTTACTATAAAAGCGTATACATTGTCCGTTAAATGACTTAGTGACTTTGTGTAAACGGCTGTCGTGAACAGCAAATTTATTTTTATATCTGTATGAACATTATGTATGTTACTATTTTTCTTAAAGAATTCAAGATTTTTTCTCACATACATTAAGTTTTCGTTAACATATTGCGATGCTAATTGATGCGATCTTAATCTATTGATTTATTCCCAAGAGACATATAATCTAAATATATATTTACTAAGTTTTGTTCGCAAGTGATATTTATTATTTGTTCATAGGCAAGCCAAGGGTCGCACGAGCACAAAGCTAACAACCATGGTTGAATTTCCATTGAACGATTTCGATATGACGCCTCATCTTGTCAGAAGGAGCACACCTATAGCCGACTCGCCGAGTCACTCTCGATCTCCGCGACGTAAACTGTCAAAAACCCCTTCACACAACCCACACGAAAACATGTACGATCTATTCGCTATCTGCTACCACCACGGCGACGACTTAGAGACCGGACATTACACGGCAGCCTGTAAGAACCCATACGACGGTCATTGGTATAAATTTGACGACTCGAGGGTCACCCCGGTCGATGATGAAAATGCATACAATGAGCTCGTAAACAATACCGCGTACATGTTATTCTATCGGCGCAAAAGACCGATAGTAACGCACTCGTGTTCGACGGACGATCAAAATGGACACTGGGCGTTGCGTATGCCAAAGTACGTGAGGCGAGTGAGCGAACCTTTGATAGAATTGACAGAAGTGAAGGAAGAACTCATTGATAAGATCGAGCCGACCAACGAAATAGACACAGAATCTGATATTACAGCTCCGACGCAGTCTCCGTCTAGAAGCGTAGCGAGCTTGCCCGATGACAATATGACCGATGTCACAACCCCCGTCACCCTTTACACGACTACTAGTATAATCCATAACACTGCGTCGATAATTCAGTCGCCTACACTCCAGCGACCTTTGATTGTCGAAGTGAACGGGAACAGAACGAACGATAATACGAGCGAATACGAAAACGAATCGAGCGTGTCGATGGAGCCGTACATACATAAGGACGTCCACGTAAATCCTAAGATGACGCCAGTGGATACGAGACGGCCGAGATCAGTCGATTACCCGGCCAGGTCGGGTTCTGGGAGCAGAGACGCGAACCGGAACTATGAGAGCTCACCTCTTGTCGCCAGTATTAATGGCGTCGAATACCATCCCACCACTGAGGACTTAATGCTCTCAATGTTCCAAGAATCCAAATACATAGTCCCGCGACACGGTAACCATATCACTGCGGAATCTCACAGGGCTGGTCAGTATTGCAATTATAATACACAATCAACTTCAGTTATAAGTTAATTTAGTATTCTCACCAAGCTGTGGCTATATCGTCGGTATTATAGCGTTATTGTTTTTTTGCCTTGGTGACTATTTCACGACTGTTTTTTGGAGTTGAAACCGGGTCTGTATTCCGCGCCGTTTGCTCGCGTGAGAGGTGGATATTCTGTTCTGATGTTCAGCCCAGAATCCTCACCAACCTGTAGCTGTAACTGTGACAATTGTTGGCATTGTCGAGGTTGATTTTTATGTAATACTGAATATTACAAGACTTCAAGAGCGTCGCCTACGAGGTGGCCTAATTGAGACGTTTATAATTCTTACCTACGAATACAACCTGCCTCATTTGCACGACAGGAGGATTCTGGGTACAAATTGGAGATTTTGGCCCGTTCCTTCTAGACGCAATTTTTCTTTCTATAAATACCATAATAATTGGTATAAAAGCCTACTACTGCACATTTCTTTTGATTTGCCTTAATCGCCACGCTAGGCAGGTGGGGTTAGTGGTCGCAGATTTTTTGGGAGCTCCGTACAATGACGCTGCCATCACCGGTCTATGCTGTTATGATCTCGTGACAATTTTACGTTTAGTCGTCTTTATCGACACTCGCACGGGTTGGCGCTATTATTACTCTGCCTCAAAGCACATGGCCATAATTACATCCTTCATGAAAAATTGCTTGCCTGAATATCCGTTGTTTGTTTCAGGTGAAAAGTCATCAATATGGAAAACTCGAATATCTACGTGAGAACAGTTGACAGTACCTGACCAATGCTACACACAGTCCTATCCTCTATTTATTTTACATCCAAATGTAGATCTGAGCGTTTCCTGTAGTTAGCCGTCGCTGTACGATTGTACTTTTGTAATTATTACGAATCGTCGTATGAACAGAGCTTTCTTAATTTATGGCGTTATTAGCACCTGTTTAGTTTATACTCAAATTCTTAACAAATGGTTTTAACCCAATTGCATCAATATCATTTATATTCAATATCATCGAAGATTAGTTTTTGTGTATTAAGGTTTGTTAGATGTGTAATAATTCCATAAAGAATCATATATAAGATTATTTCATAATTCATTTTCTTTGTAATGCTATCTATTATGATTATGAATTTTTACGCGTACCAAAGATTGGTTAAAATAATGATACTCAATGGAGAAGGTGAATGTGTATTGTCAGTTAAATGATTCCCATGTTTAAGTTTATCCCACTAATATATAAACATAATGAATATTGAAACTGAATATATATTATAATGGTGAAAGTTTGTGAAGAAGTTTGCCAGGTTTGAAAGAAACTTGGCACGCAAATAGTCTATGTCCTGGAGAGTACTTTTTTTACGAAACGGGACGATAAGGATATCCACGCGGGCAGAGCTGCGGGCTGTAGGCTAGTCTATAATAAATAATAATTAACCATTAGGAGTGATGCTTGCATGTATAAACCTTCTCCATGACACTGACATAAATTGTATATGAATGCATTGTAGTGATGTGTACCATATTGAATATACTGTAGATAACACCTTATATACCGTATGATCGTAGCTAGCGGGCGTAATAATCAAATTTTCATAACAAATACCACACTTGTGCCTTGGCCCTAGGGATGTTGTGATTTTTAAAAAATAACAAACAGTTTGCTAACTTACCTAAGATTTAATATTTGTATAGGAATGGAATATAATCTAAACTAATTAGATGAATTTATTTCAGACATTATATTATTAGTTGGATACGTTATTGATTATTGGGATTGCGTAAGGTTTGTTTGAAATGATAATGACATCTACGTATTTGTAGTTAATGCCACTTACACCGAAATGTATCTTGCAATGTATGATGTGATTTATACTTAATACAATAATTTTGTGAAATATTGTATATATCTACATTTATAATATGCGTTTTTTACAGATAAAATATTTTCTATTATACATATAAAATTATATCCTGGTTTGTGAGTTTGTAAATATTGGTAATATAATTTTCGTTAAATTATGTATCGCACTTGAACTTGAATTGTGATTTTTTTTATAATTTATTTTAAAATTGGTTTTTTATAAAAGACATTATTGTAGGTATAAGAACACAGTGAGTGTGCAACAGTGAGTGGCCTAAATAGTGAACTGTGATTCATTATCAGGACAAGATAATAATCAGGGAAGTTTTGAGCATTGAGAATAAAAATGCAACAGTAAGATCGAAAAGAGTTACCTTTCTACCCAACTATGGTGAAGCAAAAAAGGGTTATGATTATTACTTGAACACATCAGTTCGCGACTGCATCAACGTAGTGACAACACTCTATGTTTCTTGCAATTGGAAATATGCATACAGGGAGTTCACAGCAAAGTTCCGTATTATTTTAAATACTCAAACCTTAACAATTTCTGGACCAGTTTAAAGATACTCAAAACCTCTCTGAACCGGCCATTGTGCTGATGCAATAGATTAAGTTGTGTTAATATTCTGGAAAGTTGGTACATGTACTTTAAGGAAATTGGTTGGCTCTCAATTTTTAAATACTATTTTATTATTATATTACATAGCTTTTCGGAAATAAACGGCCACACAAATTAACATATTTAAAGATAAAATCAAATCTGAGTTTATAATGGTTTTTAGGTGTTTATAAATTGAACCATTGTTTTTTTAAATATTATACCAGTGCAATTACGTCATCTTGCTCGTGTATACAGACAGTCGCACGTACGAGTAGCTTTCTGTTACCATACTCAAATATAAATTAACTCTCATCGTTACTACCTTTTTTATTTACTTTTAAAACTATAATGCATTATGAAGTGTAAAATGCCAGTAATAAGGATACATGTAATGTTACTTACAACTTTCATTAAGACTTCTGTATGAAGACTGTGAATTTTTTAAAACTGCTTTTTATTCCTATGGAATAAAAAGAAATAATGTAATGAGCTCTAAAAGATTACTATGTAATCTTTTAGAGCTCATTACATTATTTCTTACTGTTTCATATTATTTTCTATCTAACAGAAGGAGAAAAACGTACCTATTCACTTTTATTGGGTTTTTTGAGTTAGAATTGTACATAAATACATACATAGCACGATCTTTATGCCAAATGGGGTGGTTCCATTCATAAACGTTTGAGTGTCTCAAGCATAAAAAGTAAGGCCAGAATTTTTCAGATTTTGTTTCAAAATGATGCCAAATATTTTAAATCAGGCGTGCTAGAGACGATCCACTCGTAAACTTTGAACCATTCTCTGTTACCATTTTGTGTATTCTTATTGACATTCAGCGTTTTATAGGTGGTCGTTTATATTTCCGAATTTTGTATTATGTTCGTTGTTTTAATTTAAAGATGTTTATTTTAATTTCACCACGTTATGTTAAAATGTAAGTGTTATATACACAATGATTTGTTTTATTGCGATATTATCAGTAATGGTGTCGATTCGGATGTACACCAACTAAACTAAAACCAGTTTTGGAGTGGTGCCGTCGCATCGTACTGTTCCAGGGAGAAAGAGACAGAACTACGCTAAAACTGGTTTTAGTTTAGTTGGTGTACATCCGAATCGACACCATTATCTCCTGTTTCCGTGGGTATATGCTGACCACATGGCTAAAGGGCACTGACCCTATGGACTAGCAACGTCGCAATTTCTGTCATTTCGGAGACAAATTTCATCTTTTACGAAGTATCAAAATGAAAATTTAAAAAGTGTAGTATTCATAATCTGCTGCCTATTTCATCGTTGTCTTAACGAAAAACTTATTTGAAATGTATTTATATAAAAATATCAATAAACTAAGAGCAATTTATTGTAAATGTAGTTATTTGTTTAATATTTATCTTAAAGTAAATCGGTAATTAATAAAACAAAAATGAAGTACAATTATTATGTCTACAGTTTGATTCGTGGCATTTTTTTTAAATATGTAGAATTTTCGAAAAACGGTAGAAAATGACAGAAACTGCGATATTGCAGTCGATGCTTTCTCACGGCGTTTTTCCTGTCACGTTCACCCTAACGTCCGTTCCTTGCCCCACGTGTCCTAACGCTCAAAGCGAAGAAGCAATGCTCACAATGAAGATGCTGCAGTGGGGTGCGGACATTATCTGCTAGACAGGAAAAAAGTTTAGTAAGGTCGAGTAAGGCAAACATACATTTGTATGATGATGACGACCGGTTAGTGTAGTGGACAGTGCTCCTGTCAGCAAAATCAACTGTTGCGGGTTCGAATCCTGCGAGGGGTAAATGTTTGTGTGATGAATACGAACATTTATTCCAGAGGCACATGACTCATACAAACATAAATATTTATATAAACATCTATGAATCTTTGTATAAATATTTATGTATGTTTATCCATTATCTAGTATCCATAGCACAAGGTTTACTTAGTTTGGGACTAGATGATTGGTGGTCCGAAATATTTATTATATACTACTATGAAACGTGGTGTTCCAGTTTTGTTACTTTATGAAAAGATAAGCAACAGGTAAATGTATAATTTATTACTTTTTTATTAATAATTAACATTCATTATATCTCTCGAGGAAGTCCATGTTCAGCAGTGGACTATATTCAGCTGATATGTTGAGCTGATACTCATTACTACAAATCACAATTGTCCTATAAAAGTGATCCTATGATACGTGCTTGCTTTTCCGTGCACCGTATCAGCATAGTTGGAATAGAGTACCAGGAGAGCATGTCTCAAAGGGTCTGCTGCTACCGAAGTGGGCGCCAACCTCGGCCCGGGGGAATGTATGTTGACGAGACGGGATGCGTTGTATGTCTCCCGCGTGTCCCACGAAAGCACGTCGGCGCAATCCGCGTGACGAATGTACACGTGATGCGAATCTGAACCGAGCAGCACTACAGGTTTCGCGTGGTCGCCGAAAACTAGAGAAAAGTTATTAAATATAGATTAAAATTAAATTCGTTAGAAAAGTAAATGACCGATGTTCTGCAAAAAATGCTCAGCAACTGTACCATGTAAAAAATTTGCGTTGTATAGCTAACAATTTGCCGTTTACAGTGCTCAGTTTCACTGGCCACCATGCATATTACCCGCCTCCACACTCCTTCCACTGCAACTCCTGTAAGCCAGGATCAACACAGTGGTACAGACTGGACCGTCAATAGGATTATATGCAGTTCAGGGATCAGCTACATTTTTGTTTAAGTTTTTATTAAATAGTTACGCCATTACTTGCGCGATACATTACCTACAGTACAAAACCTTAAACACCTGGGCTTTTCTACAGAGAGAAATCATAGCACGCTGCACTATTATCACTAGTTTGACGTTTGATAGCAAGTGGAAGAATGTGTCGTACGAACTTAGTTTACTTGATTCTCAGAGCTATGCCGATCGGGCTTTCCTAATTTCGGATTTTAGTCGGCAAAGAAATGAGTTTGCTGGGCGACTTCAGAGCTTCGTTCAAATATCAGAAATTCATCATCATCAACTAAACGACGCAACAGCATCATTGGTTAAATTGTTTCTCTGGTAAATAAGTAGTCAGATGTCATAGCAACATGTTGTCTGTGAAATAACCGCCATGCAAATGTTAGCGTTGACACCCTTTGGATAGGTACATCATCAGCAGCGTTATACGTCCCCACTGTTGGGGCACGGCCACTTCTCATTGTGAGAGCGTATAATCCACCACGTGGGCCCATTGCTGATTGGTGGATTTGTGTCACACAGTGGCCACCTGACAGTCAGCCACCGATTTAACGAGTACTTTCATTTATCGTGCCCTCCGAAGCACCGAAACACTCGTATTAAAATGTCACTAGTGGTCCCTTATCCAAGGACTGGCCCGGCCAGACATTGATTAACTTCGGTAATCGACTTCGCCACGAGTAACTAGGTATTTGGCGCCGTTTGGATATGGAACTCTAAAAATCAAAACCACCCAAAATCCATGCTACATAAATAAATATTTTAGAGATTTTAAACACAGGTATGCAGGATATATTGCCATAGGTAACTGACCTTAAATAGGTAGGTAGTTTATGCCTTCAACTGCAAATAATATCTATCACTTACCTAAGTGAATTGTTATTTTGGTTAAGTTGGATACAATGTATAATACTTCCAACTGTTTTGGCTTATCGTAAAAAAATTACACCTACATTACGGAAGAGAAAATAATTAAAGTTATTTAAAAACAGGAATCACCTCTAAGTGGAGTATAAGAATTCTTTCTCCTTAAAGCTGATGTATCCAGCTCAAGTAGTCCCTGGTGGTGCAGTCTCACAAGAATTAATATATTGTGAATTGGACCGCGTTTAACCAGGGCCAGTTGTAGACCAACCGCAGGTGCACATGGCAACACTGTCCATCCGGAATTGCTGGCGGTTTCATGAACCAGGATAGCTCCGCGTGAAGCATCTGATATATACCTGGAAGAATGATAGAATGATAATGAATTGATGGAGATTGCGAATATATTACGACACGCACTTGGCCGGTTTTAACATATATAATGTACTTTATACGAATTCTACGATTGGAAAAGTTAAATTCGACGGATTTGAGGACCGATTGGTGTAGTGGATAGTGACCCTGTCAGCGAACGGTTTTGGGTTCGAATCCCGCGAGGGGTAAAGGTTTGTATTATGAATACGAACATTTATTCCCGAGTCATGGATGTTTATATAAATATTTATGTATGTTTATCCGTTATCTAGTATCCATAGTACAAGCTTTGCTTAGTTAGGGACTAGACGATTGGTGTAAGTGCTACAAATATTAAAAAAAAAAAATTGCTGCAGAAAATGCATTCCAACCACAAAAGGTGT
The DNA here is from genome assembly GCA_949316235.1 of Oegoconia quadripuncta. NCBI lineage: Eukaryota > Metazoa > Arthropoda > Insecta > Lepidoptera > Autostichidae > Oegoconia > Oegoconia quadripuncta. The sequence goes on from OX438749.1 coordinate 12,408,901, forward strand.
TGATCAGAGTCAATGATGGTATTCAGATTTTACTCACACGAAGGGTTTTGTTCCTATTTCATACTCGACCACAATGTACTGCAACTGTGAAGTGGGTTCTGTCAGCGAGGCGAGGTCGATGAACTTCGTGATCTTCTTGAAGAGTATGCTGATCACTACCACCTTGGGAGGACATGTGCACCGCGGACGCTCCATAGTTTCCACAATACCGCTGTCTAATATCCAGATGTTGCCCTGTATTGCATGTCAAAATACTGTGATGATGGATGAGAAAGAAAAAAACCTCAAGAAGAAAGAAAAAGACTTACAAAAAAATTTTTTTTTCATCACATTGAACCATGAAGGCAAAAAAATTTAATTGGCGTAATATTTTTTTTTACTTCTCGCATTTAACCCTCTTACTGCTAAGGAACATAGGTCTCTACTCACAGAAAACGCATAATACATTTAAATTAATTCTTAAAAAAACATGTAAACTGGCAAATTGAGAACCTCTTCCTTTAAGGCTAAAAATAGTGCATATATAGGTACGGGTGTGGATTCGTGTAAGTATAGGTAGGTATGCAGTAGTATATATGGAAATGCGCTCTCGTGGTCCTAAGAAGATGTGCGATTATGGATCACGTTATAATGATTAGTGGAGAGCTAAAATGAGTAGATTTCAAGTTGTTGGTACAAGGTCATACGTACTTTTCATAAACAATTTTGTACCTACTTTCTCTGCCAAGTTCCATGGTATTCAATGAAGATAATATATATTATTTCAGTCAATTAGGAGAATGTAGAGTTGCATTGTTCGGTTACTGTGTGTGTTTATTAATAAGGACCTTAGAATACGAAGTTAACTCATCCACCACTTTACGCCCATTGATTGTTATCATGTTAATGGCTCAAATTTAAATTATCAAAAAACAGCGTGTAAGTGCCTACCCCCGTTTTGCCCGTCCCTCCCATTCTAAGGCCCGTATTAATATATCAATCTCAATGAAAGTCTTGAGGCTGTATCAACCGAGATGCGTCTTAAGCAGTTGACGCTATCTCACACTCCGTGCTAATTTATAAACCAATCTTGAGGTCTACTCAGCTTTCGTTTATTAATACGCGCATCTTTCAAGTGGGTACTGCTTGAGTATGCACGTGCTTTTCAGGTCTCAAGTTAGGTTTATTAATCAAGACGTTTACTTGAGACCGGTCACAAGACTGTTCTCAATCTTGAAAATGGTTTATTAATACGGGCCTTAAAGACGCTCACACACACTACATGTACAAGGGCTACACCGATCTATTGTTCAACATTTTCTACACTTGGCGTATTCGTATCAGATAAGTAATTAATCAGCCGATGTAGTAATTAGGGCATATTGTTTCAGAGCGATACGTGATACAAGTCACAGGTCACCGTCGCACCCACGGCAAGCATTGTCTGTTGTTTGGGTTGCCCAACTATTATGCCTTCGAACATTGAATGAACCCATAATACTTAATTGTAGTTTTCACATGTCGTGCAATGATCTGTGTGATGGTATGTAACAAGCAATAGGTACGTACAACTTGCGAATAAAATAGCATTATTAAAAAAAAAATAAGTGAATACTGTTTTATTGTGATTATACTTTATTATTATTATTATTAAATTCTTTATTGCACACAAAAATAAAATACAAAGAACATTTAACATACATGATGAAGTGTACAAATATGTTATACAAATACTTTAATGTTAGTGAATAAGATTTTATGCGTAACCGTGCGTGATAAAAGTTCTATATAAGCACCTATAATTCAAACTAGAACTCCTTTCCTACCGCTTTGATCCACTATAGGAAAAATAAAAAACCATGCGGACGCAGCTTGACTGGCCCACTACTGTTTTGATTTAGCTACTCATTATTTACTCTTACGCGAAAAAATGATAATCGCTAAGTTTTCACTGAGTTCCAAATTTTATAATCTGGGAGTCACCCATATTATAGGTCATCCACTATTATGGGATCCAATCTAACCTATGATATTTAACTGTGATAGTTAAAGAGTTAGTTTTGCGAAATGTAAACTTGAAGAATAAAATTTAATTCTATTATTATAATTTTTTGACAAGCTGTTAATAGAAGAAAATCGAAGAAGTAACAGTGCGCCGGAGTCAATTACACGTGATTGTACATATCTAGATTATGCCTATCAGGATTTACCTATTTTTATTCAGCACACAAACTTTAGGTTATATTACAATTATAATAATTATTATTTGTTCCTTATTAAGATTTATGTCAGAGTTACTTACAAGATGATCGAGGTGGCAGTCTACGGCATTTTGTATCGCTCTGCAGTCCCCGAGAGCGTGAGCGCGCTGGTCCGGGAAGGCTTGCAGTTCGACTCCAGTCCGCCCTTGCAACACCAACCACACTGATGCCAGCACACCATGCTTTAATCTGTTTAGTATAATAATATATAATTGTGCATTGGTACTAAAAAAAAATATAAAAATCGAACCTGGCAAAGTATCGAAATAATAACCTAATTAATAGAGCACATAATGTAGGTGGACATTCTTTAATTATTAAGGAGTAGGAAAGGTATAGCAATATTCATTCTTTGATTTATTAAAATTATACTAAAATTGAACCCTTGACTTAATTCTGTAAATAATGTGCACATCAAATTAGGTTTTACTTCATTTGACCCCAAGATACGATAGATTTAAATTAATTCAAGTAATTAGTGAAATTATTTTCTTTTCTTTATCTAAAAAAAATTTAACCACAGAAATAGAGAATCAAACTGGTGTTTTTTGGAATGCGTCGTTTGATGTTATGATAATATTTTTTTAAAGGGTGTTGTTAAGAGCACTATGGTTATTTATGGTGCTATTATGTATTATACTACTACAGAAAAATAATAAATAATATTCTCATATACTTAGACCGTTTGAATTGTCTGCTTGAAAATATAGAAAAAATAGGTTAAGTACCTGGGTGTAAGGACATAGATCTCGTCACTAAAAGTTACAGCTTTTATTGCAATCACATTTTCCCTCCGATATTGGCCACTTAGAGTCAGAATTTCGGTGCTGTGCTCGCACTCTAAATGTAGCGGACCTCCATTCCACGCCAAATCACGTTTGTATCCTAGAACACTTTTGTCTAACAAAAGCATCAGAAACAACCCAACAACAACAAACATCTTATTAAATAACAACTTCAACAGCGAATAAAAGTTATTCAAATATCATGAGGTAACTGTGTATGTGCCAATTTGTTGACTGTTTAACGAAAATTATGCGTTGCATTATGATTATACTTAGAAAATTTACTTTTCCTCGAACTGACATTATCGCCTGCTTCCTTTGACTACCTACCGAATTACTTGCAATGTACTTAATATAAGTTAGTCTAATAACTAGTGATTAGTTTATATTTGGCTCATGGTTAATTGCTGAGACCATTTCTTTTTACCGGGGTTTCCGGGTCAGTACGCTTCCACCTTCGACCTCATCTTCACTTAACATCAGGTGTGATTGAGGTCGAGTACGAAGCCGTCGTGCATAGAAAAAAAAAGAAAAAACCATTTTTACTATTGACATCAAAGAATGCTTCTAAGTTGTAAAATGTATTATTTGCGGTTGAATAAAAAAAAATATTAGATTTGAGTCGTGTCTACAAAATAAACTACACTTCAGTATTTCAAATTTGTGTATTCTTATATAATTTTTTCACCGAAGATTAATATCATGAATGAAGACTACAAATCACTCGTATTAGTTATTCTAAAGAATTGAAAGGATAATGTTATTATTAGGGATTTTGGGTTATGTTTGACGTTCCGCTATTGATTGATTGATTGATAGAATCCATTACCTTACCATTATCATAGTCGCTACAGCAGCGTCCAAAATGAGTTCCATAATAATAATTTCTCCAAATTTTAAGCTTAGGAAAACAAACAAAACACTATATTGTGCCTTTGTATGCAAAGGAAAGGTCACAGGTGTTCCGCATTCCATCCGAAAATTAACAAAAACGTTAATATAAAACAGTTATTCTAAATATATAAAGGAAGAAACTGAATGACTGACTGACTGACTGACTGACATATCAACGCACAGGCCAAACCGCTGGGTCTAGAGTTTCCAAATTTGGCACGTAGGTTCCTTACGAGGTCTAGGGGAGCACTAAGAAAGGATTTTTCAAAATTCACCCTTTAAGGGGGTGAAACAGGGGTGGGAAGTTTGTATGAAGAAACAGTATAACTTGGGCATTTCGACTATTTTCGACTCGAAACTTCGCAAGAGTACTCCTAGGAACAAATAAGCTAATACGTGTTTTGAGATTTTTCGAAAAACAACCCCCTGGGTTGTGAAATGGAGGTTAAAACCATAAAATCGATATTGGTGTCGTTATTTAGGATTTATGGGATGTTGATTATGAAAATGACATTTATTTTAAGCTAACCCTCTAGGGTTGAGATAGGGGTGGGGGTTGATACCAAAAAAGTCAATATTGATGTCATTATTTAGGTTTTTTGGGACGTTGATTACGAAAATGCTATTTGTTTTGAAGCTAACCCCTTGGGGTTAGAGAATGAGATAAGGGTGAGTTGAGATTTTTCTAAAAACAGCCCCCTGGGGTGTGAAATGGGGGTTGAAACCATAAAATCGATATTGGTGTCGTTATTTAGGTTTTATGGGATGTTGATTATGAAAATGACATTTATTTTAAGTTAACCCTCTAGGGTTGAGATAGGGGTGGGGGTTGCTACCAAAAAAGTCAATATTGGACAACCCCCTGGGGTGTGAAATGGGGGTTAAAACCATATAATCGATAATGGTGTCGTTATTTAGTTTTTTTGGGATGTTGATTATGAAAATGACATTTATTTTAAGCCAACCCTCTAGGGGTGAGATAGGGGTGGGGGATGATACCAAAAAAGTCTATATTGGTGTCGTTATTTAGGTTTTTTGGGACGTTGATTGCGAAAATGACATTTATTTTGAAGCTAACCCCTTACGGGTTGCGATAGTGGTAGGGGTTGAAATCACAAATTCAAATTGGTGTCGAAGTCGAAGAGTCAATGTCGAAGATTCAAATTCGAAAATCAAAGTCGAAGGCTCAAATTCGAAGGCTCAAAGACGAAGGCTCAAATTCGAAGGCTGAAAGTCGAAGGCTCAAAGTCGAAGGCTAAAAGTCGAAGACTCAAAGTCGAAGGCTAAAAGTCGAAGACTCAAAGTCGAAAGCTCAAAGTCGAAGGCTCAAAGTCGAAGGCTCAAAATCGAAGGCTCAAAGACGAAGGCTCAAAGTCGAAGGCTCAAAGTCGAAGACTCAAAGTCGAAAAGTAAAATTCATAGTCAAAGTCATAGTCATAGGCAAAGTCATAGTCATAGTCGAAGTCATAGTCAAAGTCATAGTCAATGTCAAAGTCATAATCAAAGTCATAGTCAAAGTCATAGTCAAAGTCATAGTTAAAGTCAAAGTCGTAGTCAATGTCATAGTCGAAGTCATAGTCAAAGTCATAGTCAAAGTTTTAGTCAAAGTCATAGTCATAGTCAATTGGGTGAATAGAGTTTCCAAATTTGGCACGTAGGTTCCTTACGAGGTCTAGGGGAGCACTAAGAAAGGATTTTTCAAAATTCACCCTTTAAGGGGGTGAAACAGGGGTGGGAAGTTTGTATGAAGAAACAGTATAACTTAGACATTTCGACTATTTTCGACTCGAAACTTCGCAAGAGTACTCCTAGGAACAAATAAGCTAATACGTGTTTTGAGATTTTTCGAAAAACAACCCCTGGGTTGTGAAATGGGGGTTAAAACCATAAAATCGATATCGGTGTCGTTATTTAGGATTTATGGGATGTTTATTATGAAAATTACATTTATTTTAATTTAACCCTTTAGGGTTGAGATAGGGGTGGGGGTTGCTACCAAAAAAGTCTATATTGGACAACCTCCTGGTGTGTGAAATGGGGGCTAAAACCATATAATCGATAATGGTGTCGTTAGTTAGATTATATGGGATGTTGATTATGAATATGACATTTATTTTAAGTTAACCCTCTAGGGTTGAGATAGGGGTGGGGGTTGATACCAAAAAAGTGAATATTGGTGTGATTATTTAGGTGTTTTGGGACGTTGATTACGAAAATGCCATTTGTTTTAAAGCTAACCCCTTGGTGTTAGAGAATGAGATAAGACTGAGTTGAGATTTTTCGAAAAACAGCCCCCTGGGGTGTGAAATGGGGGTTGAAACCATAAAATCGATATTGGTGTCGTTATTTAGGTTTTTTGGGATGTTGATTATGAAAATGACATTTATTTTAAGCCAACCCTCTAGGGGTGTGATAGGGGTGGGGGATGACACCAAAAAAGTCTATATTGGTGTCGTTATTTAGGTTTTTTGGGACGTTGATTGCGAACATGACATTTATTTTGAAGCTAACCCCTTACGGGTTGCGATAATGGTAGGGGTTGAAATCACAAATTCAAATTGGTGTCGAAGTCGAAGAGTCAGAGTCGAAGAGTCAATGTCGAAGATTCAAATTCGAAATTCAAAGTCGAAGGCTCAAAGTCGAAGGCTCAAATTCGAAGGCTCAAAGTCGAAGGCTCAAAGTCGAAGGCTCAAAGTCGAAGGCTCAAAGTCGAAGGCTCAAAGTCGAAGGCTCAAAGTCGAAGGCTCAAAGTCGAAGGCTCAAAGTCGAAGACTCAAAGTCGAAGGCTCAAAGTCAAAGGCTCAAAGACGAAGGCTCAAAGACGAAGGCTGAAAGTCGAAGGCTCAAAGTCGAAGGCTAAAAGTCGAAGACTCAAAGTCGAAAGCTCAAAGTCGAAGGCTCAAAATCATAGTCAAAGTCATAGTCAAAGGGGTGAATAGAGTTTCCAAATTTGGCACGTAGGTTCCTTACGAAGTCTAGGGGAGCACTAAGAAAGGATTTTTCAAAATTCACCCTTTAAGGGGGTGAAACAGGGGTGGGGAAGTTTGTATGAAAAAACAGTATAACTTGGACATTTCGACTATTTTCGACTAAGAGTACTCCTAGGAACAAATAAGCTAATACGTGTTTTGAGATTTTTCGAAAAACAACCCCCTGGGTTGTGAAATGGGGGTTAAAACCATAAAATCGATATCGATAAACTCTACATGGTAATTTTTCTGCTGAATGTATTCCCGTGGGAAAGTAATAAAGTGTTGATTCATGTAGTCTACGCGGACGAAGTCGCGGGCAGCTGCTAGTCATAACATAAGCGTGCCCGATTGTACACATTAAATACGTAGTTACGGTATAAATTATTTTTATTATCATGTCAAAAATGAAAATATTCAAACTTTGATCCGCCAAAAAAGCATAATCAATTAGGATTCCGTGACAAAAAAAAGGGAACCGCTCTTCTGGGGGATGGCTCTCAAGTTTGGACGATATGAAAGTTTTATTGAGGCGCGATTGAAAAGACATACATACCTACATTATTTGGACTAAGACAAAAGTCCTTAGATTTCAATGTTACTGTTAAAGTTACCATTTCTTACCATTTGAAACTAGATTGTTAGTGTTTGTTTTCTAGTTAGTATTTGCGAGTGGGTCCATTCTATCGATTGTCCTGAATCTATAATTTCCTTTCCGTGCCTTACATACTAGCAGTTTCTTTTAGAATCAATTAGACAGAATTGGTTTCTTAGAGATGCTAGTACAATCTATAACAGTTTACCACCGGATTAAGATCGAATACACAATACAATTCACTTCAAAATTGGTCAAATATAAGGCTACAGGAGGTAAAATTGAAATCTACATACATACATGTACTCGTAAAACATGCTCTTCTTTTTAGGGCAGTCGGGTAAGAATGGCTAATAATCACTGAGTGTGTCCAGCGAAATTACAATACCTATCATTGAAATTAGTTAGTCATATTGTAAGAAATGGAGGTGATTGCTAAAAATCTTTCTAAATTGTATGGTCAATGTCAAGGCCATGCAACATAAAACAACATCCATGCAACATAAAATATATGATTAGGCCGTGTATATAGACTTCATTGTTTATGTATTGATTGATGGAGATTTTACTAGAATAGTTTTTATAGATATACACATTTTTATTGTTTATATGAGTTTAAATTTTTCCAGAAGTAAATACACAAATTGAAATTGTTGTTAATTAATATTACGCTCTACATTTTGTGATTTGGATAACGTAACGCAAATCGATAGTACATTCAATGTCACCTTTCAAGGAGACCACCATTTGATATTCTGCTTATTTCACAATGTGATACTCATTCGTATCTAATATTAACGTAATTCTATAGCAGTAATCCGAAATGCTTTCCGCTCTGATAGTTTGTAGGAACATGAGACAACTCTTCCGACATCGAGGGTTGGGTTTCCTGCTGCTCTCACAGTCTCCAATAGATATATCTACCGCGCATTGTATCGATCATGGACAAAAACCGGCGATTGTGTGACGCCTGGGAACTGTAGCCATTCAGTGTTGCGGCACTTCGGTATGCATGGGTAATAGGCACTTATTTGCAACACCCCAACCGACGCTATACGATATCATTTAGTAATAACAGTTGCAATTTCATTGTTCCGTTCGATGTGGTCTTGAGATTAATAAATACAACCAGTTATGGTGTGTTCGATACAGTTGAGTTCAAAAGTGCATATCCAGTTCCCGATCCAGTTCCTTTCAAGGATGTCTTGAAAGTAATTCTTATTCTGTCAAATGTTCTACATAATATTAGTAATCGATACAAAGGGTGTTCAAAAAAACCTAAATCGTTTCAACTGGAACTGGATTACTTATGATATTACGTATGATATTACAACAGGATTGTGCTAAGAATTACAGGCACAATTTAAATAGCTTACGAGTACAGTAAGCCCATCCCAATATATTTATTGATTTATTTTCAACAAACTTTACAGCATATCCTTATATATTACTTAACATTAAAGTTACATACTTATTAAGCCAATTATAAAGTTTGATATATTACTATGCATGGCACAACACGCGGTAAAACACGGGGAAAGTAAACGAAAGCACCAGATTACTATAAAGTGCCCTAAAATACAGAGATATCACTCGCAGAAATCGCTGATGATAGCAAGGAACTTTTTTTTACATGTATTTACCTGCTCCTATTGTTTGTATGTGTGTGTGTGTGTGTGCGTAAGTTTGTTGTGGATGTGTGGGAATGTATTGGAGTATTAATGCTAAATTAATGTTTATGCTTAAAATAATTAATTAATGCTATTAATAGACTTATAGGATATAGAGAATTAAAAATAATTATATTAGGTTATTTCCGCACGACATATTCATATAGTTAAAAATTACATACATAGATATCCTAAACATTTATCGTTTAGGTGTTCCAAACATTAATAGTTTGCAGGACACAACATCCACGGTGCACCTCTCGAAATATACAAAAATGCACATGTGACAGAGGGTGAGCGGGGTGCTCACCCCATCTTCTATTTCTTTTAATTGCCGTGGGATTGCACATATGCCCAAAGGCACCTCGACCCAATCGGGATCTTTTATGCACTTCTGCTTTCGTTCTCTCCTACTGCCAATTTATAGACTTCATAAGCCTTAAGACACGCAGGTTAGTGGAAAGAGCATGTAGTCTCTGGGTTCAGGATACCCCTTACCCAAAAGACGCATACGCCTTGCGGCCATGGCATCGCAGTCACACAGAAGGTGCTTCATTGATTGCCTTTCTTTGTTGCATGCTCTGCAGGTTGAATTTTCAGCTAGGCCCATTTTAAATAAGAGGTCCATCGTTCCATAATGACCAGTAAGCGCGCCTACTATGAAACGGGTTTGCTCTCTGTTCAACCTGCAGATTTAGAATGTGTTAGGCCATCGAGTTTGCTCCACTCCTTAGTGTGTTGCTCTCATACATGAGTATTCAAAACAATGTGTATGGTGCTAATAGAGAGTCCCACAAATGGCTCCGGTCCAATCAAAGTTTGTTCCAAGCCCTTCCTAGCCCGTCTGTCAGCGCACTCGTTTCCCTCAATTGCTACATGTCCATAGAGACCCACACCAGACGGACTCTGTTTCTTTACCTAAGTTTATTGAGACTTTTGGCATGACATGTGAGCCCATGCATCGCTGTTAGAATATGCAAGTCCATAGATGATTTTTGGTTGAAAGTCCCTTAGTCGCCTTTTACGACACCCACAGGGTTGGCTATATTCTTTATGCGTGCCGAACCCACACAGCAAATAGTAGTTACTATAATATTAATTTATCTATTTTAGACAAATCGTTGCTTTCATAGCTTTTCCACTCTTTAGTTTAAGTCATACACTAACACATCATAACAAGACCACTAATATCTCTACCTATAGAGGTGTCTACTTTGTTCGGAAACGATTCTCTCTGGTTTTTCCTGGTTTTCCAGTCACTTCCACATTGTATCCTGACCATAATTAACAGCTAATATTTATTTGGCAAACGAATCTCCCTTACTTCCCGAATTTCCCGGTAGACAGCGGCCACCCTGTACAGTTGCATGGCTACAAAAATTTAGCTTCGGAAAACTTGAAAAGATGTATGCGCTACCATAAGGATGCAATGATACAAACACATATAAACATTAATACTTTGGTAGGTAATAATAAATAAATAAATATCCTGAGACATACACACAGCGCCATCTTGTTCCACAATAAGCAACTATAGGCTTGTGTTGTGGATACCAGATGGAATACATAAATACATTTTTCGTTTGTAAATAAATACTTATTATAAATGAAAACATCCATAACTCGGGTACACATGTCCGTATTCATCACACAAACCTATGCCCCTAGCGGGATTCGAACCCGCAACCTTTTGGTATAGTGGTCAGAGTTGCTCATCGCTATACCAAACAGGTCGTCGAATAAATTGATGTATATTTCTGTATCATTCCAGACCACAAGTTTTTATAGATTACTGTATATATTGTAGGTACTAGTATTGTGACTTGTCGCATACACCCACCATCGCACCTCTGGCTTATCGCACCGCTGCTGACGCATTGCGTGTTTGATCTGTTCCTGTACATTCAGTTGAAATATCTCACTTTAGTACGCCTATTATGCAGACTCATCTCATTGGAAAACTCTTAATGTGAGCCGTTTTTAAAAGAATTTACCTAAACGCCAAATTTTCGGAATCTCGGGCAATTCTGAAAATTATATAAAATTGTGATGACCACCCTTTTAAGATGATATAGTAGGATTCCGGGTGACAGGGCTTCCACATTAGGCCTAATCTTCACTTAATCAGATGTGATTGAGGTCATGCCATAAAAAAGTAAATTCTACTTCTTACTCTGTAGTAGGAGTTCGATCCCCGATTACGACGTGTATGAAAATATCGATGTACAATATAGAAGGTAATGGTAAACTTGAACATGAACAAAATGACCATTATCGGGAATGTCTGTCGTGCCCACTTCGAAATTGGGAGCTCCATTCTCGAAGTTTTAGACGAGTACATCTACCTAGGACAAGACATGCGATTAGATAGGTGAAACTTTGAGAGACAGGCCAATCGGCGAATCCATCACGGACAGGCAGCTTTCGGTACACAGCGTTAGGTAACGTCTTCTTGTCAAAATACCTCAGTGCAATATTATTTACCTCATTGCAAAAGACAATATTATTTAGCCAGAGATGACTCATAGCACTAAAACGTGGCGTCTCACTATGGGCCTCAAAAGAAAGCTCAAGGTCACGAATGCAACCGCTTCCGTGCCTCAATGTAAACAATATTGAGTTTACGATTCGGAGTCGCGGGTTCGATCCCCAGCGGGGTACATGTTTAAGTACTCGGTTTGGTTCGTGGTAGGGCATTTTAAATCAGAGATAAGATAGCCAGCCCCCCAAATGTGTTGGGGTTTCCGGGTCAGTACGCTTCCACCTTCGACCTCATCTTCACTTAACATCAGGTGTGATTGGGATCAAGTACGAACCCCTTGTGCATAAAAAAATGAACTATGGAGAGGGCAATGTACAGCGTTTCACTACGTGATCGCATCAGGAATGAAGAAATCCATAAAAAAACCGAAAGTCACGGACAAGGCTCAGCGGATTGGTAAGTTGAAGTGGCAGTCACATCGTTCGAAGAACCGATGGGGCAATAAAGGTCTTGAGGAGACCCCGCTCCGCCAAGTGCAGCGTAGGAAGTCCACTCCTAAGGTCCCTATGGAAATTTATGGGCAGGCCTATTCAGCAGTGGACTTCCTGTGCCTGATATGATGATGATGAATTGTAAATTTTCCATATAATTTCTTCATAGTCTTGCATAGCAAGAGCAGCAGTGGAAGAGTTATTATTTCTGTAATATTAATCAATCAATCAATCAAATACGCTTTATTGTTTAAATAAGGAAGGTACATTTAAATATCTTATAGAAACCACAAATTAGGCGGCCTTATCGCTAACAGGAATCTCTTCCACGCAAACCTATCATCACGGAATTCAATAAGTGGGTTAGCACAAATAATTTCCTAATTGTTAAGTACATCTGAAAGTTCTCCATATTGAATTCAAAAAGTGTTATTAATTAATTCTCTGGGGTTTATAATGCTACAATGTTATACTAAGACAAATTTCATGAACTGTAATTGATATTCTAGGTTACTTTTAGCGAAGGCATGAAGACCATGCCTATATAACGACCTTGACATATCCGGGTTACAAAAAAAGGGATCGCAAATCACGTACCTTGATGATAAAATAATACCGTGTCATTCAAGTCGAGCCAGGCGACCACGCCTTCGGGATCAACCACTTTTACTTTTAGGTGTTGTATTGTAGGGGGGCGAGTAAATTTGGTGCACGCGCGTTGTTGGTCTTCCAGTATAGTGTGCAGACGTTGGCACGTTCGCGCCTCCTTGCGTCCGCGGCATCGACCGCTATCACGTGGTTATCGAGCAACCGGTGCTTTGATTACAGGTAGAGTTCAGTGCAGTGTCACATTTTTTTGGGAGATTTGTGCAGTGAATTTCTACAGTACGTTGGTATATTATGGATATTTATTAATTTAGTTGGTAATTATAAGCGGCGTAGTGTCACATGCAAGTTAATTTTTGTTATCATTTTGATAATAAAGAGACATTATTTGAGATGCAAAATAATCCTATCTAAATATATATAACTCAAAGGTGACTGACATAGTGATCTATCAACGCCAAGCCCAAACCACTAGACGGACCGGGCTGAAATTTGGCATGCAGGTAGATGTTATGACGTAGGCATCCGCTAAGAAAGGATTTTGATAAATTCTACCCCCAAGGGAATAAAATAGGGGATGAAAGTTTATATACTTCTTAACGCGAGCGAAGCCGCGGGCAAAAGCTAGTTCGTATTATAGTATTATAGTTTGTGAAATTTTTTAAAGTAAGATTGTGATATACGTTATAGTTAACGAGGCTAGGTCACAAACTTGTACCGAATTAAGGTTTTCATAACTTTTTTAAAGTATTTTCAAGGTCTAAATTACAAAACACATATATTATTGTGTCATCGATATTACATACGCGCAAACCTACCTGTTAGAAACAAAATATTTGCTATTTAGACCACCACTAGGTACTAAATGATAACATAACTATAAATAAAAAAAATAACCATAAAATTTAACAAACCCTCGAGAAAATAAACATGTTTTAGAACCACCGCTAGTTAATCTGCTTTGAAAATGAAAAAAACCGCATCCAAATCGGTTCACCCGTTTAAGAGTTAAGATGCCACAGACAGACACGCACACACAAACATAGCGGTCAAACTAATAACACCCGGGGGTGCGTCGGGGGTTAAAAACCAGGTGTTTGTCTTGTTTATGTCAATTTCAATTGTCATGCTATCTCTTAATATTATAATTATTTTATTAATTTGGCCAGATTATTGTAGGCTATTAACTTTTCTGCAAGTAAAGCGTAACATAGGTAATTTATGTTACGTTGTGCTAATGTTTTAAATGGAAGAAAAATGTTACGATTCACCTGCAGGTCTCCTATGAAACAAGAGCATACCTTGAAACCAATGCATAGCGAATGGAATTCTATAATTAGATAGAACCTAATTATAGAGTTATATAAATGTTTTTAAACGGTGAACTAAAAGGGTCGATTGGCATTCAAAGTTGAGTCGACACTTGAACTATTTATCAACATGCAAATAGTATCTCAACAGCCAACTGAAGTTATAGTATGCGCCAATTAATTTAACTGTTACACGGTAAAACAGTGAACAACTTGCCGACTTACCACTCAGTAGCAGTGGATTTTATATTTACAAGGTGACCCCCGTTCGATGCAAATGCATGTAAAAACAGGGCACAGAAAAAAAATTCTACAAGACATGTTCGGAATATTTTTTATGAAAGAATACTTTATCTTGTTTTATTCACTAAAACTTATTTTGTTATTAGATAAAATACCTATAGCGCATGTAAATACGTATGTACTTACGCAATTAATTTAAAAATATTATGTACCTACCTAATTACAGCAAATAAATTCTATTCTATTCTATTCAATAAAAGAGTAATTCATTTATAATGTTTTATATTAATTAATAAATATTTTATGTCATATTTTATTCGTTCAGTAGTTTTTCGTAATGCGCTTTCAAACAAACAAAAAATTAACAATGTTATTATATGCATAGATTCTATGGGGGAGGCCTATGTTCAGCAGTGGACGTTGTATGGCTAATAAGGTGATGATGATAGATTGCATTTATTACAAAGAAATTGACTGATCGAGCGATCTCGTGGATCAAACCTAATTTGGAGGGTGTGTGAGGGTACTAAGAAGTACACTTAAGAATAATTTGTACAATTATTATCAGAACGGGAAAACAGGATCAGCGGGCTGAAAAAACGCGGGGTATCATCGTTTATTAGCAACATACATATATCGTCTACTATAGTGTAGGCAGAGGCTATAGCAATAATTTATATTAATATTGGGTCTTTACCTATGAAATTGGAGTTTTTTTTCTTCGTTAATCATATGTACCAATTCCTGCGATTTTCCAAGCTATATCCAAATTTGTTTTTTATTTGGAAAATGGAATGTTATTTCAAGGTTTCACATGAAATATTTTTTAATTTCTGGGCTAAATCACGTAATAAAAAAAATTTGAACAGATCTATTTTCATGTGCTTCCCATAATCATTTCTTAGATTCGCTTTTATAAAGCGGTTACTTTTAAAAATTAACGCTGTCTATACTTAACTTAATGTTATCCGACAATACACACAAAGTTTAGCTAAATTTGGATTTGCCGTTCCCAAACAAAAATCAAAAATGTTTTTATAGAGAAGCTTCATACAAAACGCCAATTTCATAGGTAAGGACCTAATATTTACAGAACCTGAATGCACGAGTCCATTCAATGGACCTGGCCCATTTAATTTATTTGTATTATAATATATTTATACTGGGTGGATATCACTCCATCTGAATAGTATGGCGTGAGAGTACCCATGAATACGATTAACTTTTAATATGGAAGAAACTTTTGCATACATGAACAAAAAAACAACTTTACATACATTATTTTCATCGGTAGGTATAAAATTTTTCTATGGAACAGTAGAATTAGTTACTCCTGTAATAAAATGTACTTTCACCCCGTAAAGTTTTCAGATGTACTAAAATTCCAGTCAGTAAATACATCCCCTGTCCTGTAATTTCCTGGAGCGGACTCATTGATGTTGTTTTGCTAGGATAGGTTAGAAAATCATGAGATTGACGTAACATTCTGTTTCCAAAATAAGAAAACTATATAAACTTAACTTAGTCGAAGTACCTACTAATTATTGTTATAATTGTCTAAATGACGGGTATTAGTAAGATATTCTAACAATACCGCATTGTCTGATAATTCACTTGTTATGTATTTACGAATAGTTACTTAAAGACAATGGATGGTTAGGTGAAGGAAGTTGTCGCGTGGATAATGTGAATACTTGGGTATAGGGAATAAATACCGAGTAACAATAAGTTAAACAAAAGCTAACCAAATATGAACCGGTTACATCTAATGTTATATAGATAATAAATAATAATTTCGGATATTGCATCAAAATTAGAAATGAATAACGGACGCTTACACCAATCACCTGAGTAAAGCTTGTATTATGGATACTCGATAACGAACAAATAAACATCCATGACTCGGGAATAAATGTTCGTATTCAGCACACAAAAATTTATCCCTTGTAGGATTCGAACCCGTAACCGTTGGTTTCACTGACAGGGTCACTATCCACTACACCAGTCGGTTGTCGACCAGCATAAGCAGAGCCTGTACCAATGGATACTAGATAAATTTTTATTGATGTACTTTCTGTAATATAGAAATTAGAACATCCTGTCCACGTAAATAATCTTGTTAGTCATGACAAAATATTTACCTTACACGCTTCGTCGTTACTGATATTTCCCAAATCTATTGTTCTAGCCTAGTTGTTTCAAAACAGCGTGCATTGTTTAATATAAATTATAGCCGTTCATTATATCACTCATTACCACTTACATATACCCACTATTGTATCACTAATTATGATTAAAATATCCCGCAGGGTGTGAAGCTGTTAGCTGTAAATAAAGTTTAAAATAATGACACGTTTCGTAGATTGAACTGGATCGCCTTTTCGATTGTTTTCTTATAAAGCCTTGGATCAAAAGTTATAAAACCGACGTGAGGTATGATTAATGGATTAAGATTTCATTAAAAGCTATTTAAAATTTAAAATGATATAATGTGTTAGGGCTCCGCACGTCATTTAAGTCACGTCATTTTTTAAAAAGGTACAACTATTATAGAGTCAGTCTTATCCAGCTGTCTTTCTAAATCTATGAAATTAACGCATAATATAAGTTTGTTTTTGGATTTATTATTCCTTCATCTTGTGCCACAAGACCAAGATTGTTTCGACACCGGGAAGTACCTACTCTATAGGTTTGATGATATGTCAGTGAGAGGGATTTTATAAATAATAAAAGCTTTGAAAGGTCTATCTTATTGCTTTCCAAAAACCTTGAATTTATTACAGCAATATGATACCGCTTATTTGATATTAAATTCATATTGGTAGCAAGCCCTTTCTGCGAAAAAGAGTGACACATGGGCAAACAGACAGACAGTTCTATCTATGTATCAAAATGTATCCATATCCTACATCCAAACTTTCGCACAATATTCTACTTATTTTAACAAATTAGTTCAAAGTTGGATAGAATAGATTTCTACAATATGTCACAGCATTTTGAAATTTTTCAGCACTTGGACACAGAATTAATATGGTACTAACTTGGACTTAAAAAACAGTAGGTAGTGCGTTTGTAAAATGACTTGCGATTTATGATAGGACGAAATACATAAATTGCCGACGACATACATCATTCTGTCATAATCAAATGTACCTATATACATTTAAGGAAGTGGCTGTACCTACTGGTATATTTACTCCCATTGTAAGTATCTACATACATACGCATTTCCTTGAGATAGTTGCCGGGGGCGGTAATTACTTAATGAATAAACAAATCAATAATATACCACGACCGCAACTATAAATAGGTAAAGTATAGTTACGTACTCGATATTGTAAACAAAGTGGACACAGGCTAGATGTCAACGTCAGTTAGTGAAAGTGGACAGTATTAGTACCTACCTTGTTGAAGCACATCTGCCGCATAGTTGCGTATCACATTGCGAATGTTGTTCATGCACATCACGCATTTCCTCTTCTGTACTAGTCTTCTGTTGGTGAAATTGAAACAACAATTTTTTTTTAAATTAGGATAAAAAAATCGCTGTTTCATAAGTTAGTTGGTAAAACCCAAAAAACCCGACAGCATATTTTGTATGGAGCCATGTTGGATTTTTTACCATAAAATATATCCTATGACACTCTATTCATTAAGACGAATCAAAGGACACCGTGCACTTCAAAATCGGTAAAGCCGTTCAGGCTACATGAGGCAACATAGAATTCAAAATTAATAAATTCATACACACGAAAAATATTACCTTACTTCCTGGGCAGTGGGGTAAAAACACACTCCACTATTATGTTCAGAATATTATATTTTTATTAAACAACATAAAATGGACTCATAATATGGAACTAACTAATATAAAAATTCAAAAAAGTAATTGCATCGTTATAGAATCCATTCGAAATCGATATATTCTCTATCTACAAAATACATATTAGTTATATTATGTCATATTTTTATTTAAAGGCAAAAACATTTATCAAGTGTATTGGGAAGAGCTATTACTGATTTTCAACAAATACAACAAAAACCATCTCGTGACCCTAAATTCGGAGTCCAATTAAGCATACATCTCTGCACAACTTCTTTTATATATGAATAAATAGTTGCGATTCGCAGCAATGGTTCTTGAATCAGGATCTGGAATTAGGGTTGTGTAATAAACGAAACAATAGATTTTGCAAACGGCCTATTTGATCTTGACCTATAGGCAGAAATAAAATAGAGAAAAGATAGAGACGTTGTGACTTATGTAGTGACTATAGTGACCTTGATTGCACAAATTCGATTCGATTTTCATTAGTTAGTGAATTTACTCTACTGTCTTCTCAATTCCTGCCAGCTGAAACTAATTTAGCGCAATACTTGAACATATTTAAATTTTCGAGTGTAAATTTAGTTAAACTGTCAGTTCTTACTATTTAACGCTGCTGGTTTAATAGTCATTCAAGTAATAAAGTAAAACACTCAAAAAATTAAGTACCTACCTACATACATACTACACATATACATACATACCTATGATTACTTTGCACTAAATTCATTTCATGTAACGTATTTAATAATAAATTGAATAAAATCGGCTAAGTGGGTATGGGCAGTATGGGGCAGTAACATAGACTGCAAAATAAATTTTGTTGGTAACTAGAAACTGGAGATAATTAAATAATTTACCCGATATCGATAGATTTCGACAACGAACGAGATAAGTCATGGTATAAGTATAGAATGTCAATTTGTTTCAATAAATTTGTATTTCATACGATCCGTCCTGAGTTAATAGTCCAGTATTCATTAATTAGTTAACTAGGAATGTAGTAGGAAACGGTTTAGCAGAATATATGAATCCGTGAAAATTTTAATTGTTTTTAACCGGTTAGTAAATATTCATTTATTATAGCTTCCGAAAACAATAAGTTTTATTGTTGTAGTAATTTGGACTTAATATATTCTATTACACCGAATGTAGAATATATATTTTTTGCTGGTATTATTCATATTGTTTAATGGTCTAATAATTTTTTATTTTAATGTTTAAAGATTATCTTAAAAACTAGCGAAATATGAAATTCATATAGAAGTTATTTATTAATTTATCCGTATATTTTACGGATGTGTTCTCCAACATTTGTGAACATACTTTAAAAATACTTTACCGCTTAAAAGAGTGACTATACTTTTAGGGAGTTGATTCTGTAAGTTTGTTTGGGCGGCTCGCGTCCGAATCTGCAGTGAGATTTCCAGTGGCCATGGGCTTTTAAAGTATGAGCTAAAGTTCATAGTCGTTTGGAGTCGCACCGTGCATTTCGATCCGAGTCGTGCCGGTGGGCTTACGGAGTGACATATGATTCCATATAAGTTTGATAAGCTCCTGATGATGCACTTCAGGAAGTAGTATTATTACTCTGGTGGACCAATATCGATGTCTTTTAAATTAATTTTATGCCCGGTTTGGTAACCATTCGATCGCTTGTTCGCATTACATGGGTACGAGTATTTTACATAGCTGGCTGTCAATTGGGCAAACTTTATTCCTAAATCACTCTTGACTGTGAAATGTTTAATAACGAAATTTAGATGTTTATAATCTTCGAAAACAATTAACTGATTTTAATTAAAGTAACCAAAATAAGCAGGATAGGTACATAATAGAAGACATTATCGAAATAGCGATAAGGCCGCCTAATTTGTAATTTCTATAAGATATTTAAATGTACCTTCCTTATTTAAACAATAAAGCGTATTTGATTGATTGATTGATTGATAACTAAAAATTAAAAATTTTGAAAGCCAATAATCTATGAGACTAATAATATCATTAAGGTATACATGCGTTAAAAATTAAATGTCTTGAAAATAGTTGACTCGGCTCACAAAATAAAAAAAAATTGACGTTTGGCGCTACAATGCCGCCTACAGACTCTTCAAACTAATAACACCTCTCTTTTTGCGTCGGGGTTCAAAATATAAGTAATTGTGTCTCGTAAATACTATTGAGAAACACCACACGTGTTTTAAAATCTATCCTATTATTATATATTTTTTTACAAGTACCTACAACGTTACAAGTTGTATTACAATCAAAATATCTACCATATATTAAAGGTAGTAGAATTATTGTAGAGTTTTCATCTGTATTGATTCTGATGTTTGATAGTAGTAGTGAAATAAAGTATATATGTCTTTTTATTGCAATTTACATGTACAATTTTATTTATATTTACAATTTGTCTTTGACATACTTATGCCAATAGATAAAAACACCATGACATTGTCTAATTGCTTTAAAGTGTTAAGTTTACAAATGCTCGTGTCATAATCGTAACATAAATCATATCCTATAGGTACAATCTTAGTTTTCGAGTGACAAATTTTATGAGGTGTAATTGTGATGGATGACTTAATACGCGTTAGCGCAATATCTATCCGAATGTAATGTATTGTTTTTTGTGTTGTATGTGTGTGATGGATGACAAAAGCGGTTTGTATAGTTGCAGATGTAATTTACCTCTCTCTAGTAACTCCACGTTTATTTTTACATTTATTTACCAAAATTGTTATAACGAATTACCTAGGTTGATGGAAGAGATCCCTATTTGGGACAAGCCCGCCTTTGCACTTAATTTTAAATTAATCATCAGCCCGTAAACATCCCACTGCACTGCCTGCCTGGAAATCGAACCCGGACCTCCTAAATTGGGAGACCGCGTCTTAACCGCTGAGCCACCGACGCTCCGAATTTAAAATGATGTAGACAATAATTTTGTAAATTTTATAAAGTACAATAAAGCGTTTACAAATAAACAAACAAAATTACAAATCTTTTTTACATTTCCATCTTGTGGTAACCTCAACGGTTAAAGTAACTCGTGTAATTCCTATATACTGATGACACCACTCCTGATTGCGTACAATTTTCCACTAGGAACCATAGCCGAATTCAGTTGAAAATTGTTGGACTTCCATATTAAAGGTGGTTTTAGAATGGTTTACTTTGTACGGGTAATCGAAATTTTTTTGATCGAATTCGACTAATTGCCCAAGCAACCAGCTTGGGCAAAGTTGATCGTAATCGGGAGTGGTATACGAATTCAAATTCACCCTGTATGGCAGCGTTTAAACTGCTAAAGCTAAAATATTTTTAAGGCTAAATTATTGAATGGATTTGCGCATAGAACCTACCTACCTTGAAACTTGGTACTTGACGTCAATCCAAGTAAAACAATAAATAAAATTGAAAAAAAAACTTAAAAAAAAACAACCGACTTCTGCCACTGCAAAGTAGAAAATAATGAAACGCTCGAGTCACTTAATTAGTCATTTTCTATGTTAACTGTCGTAATTATTATTATTTCTAGTATACGAAAAAATATTTTACGAAGTCGGCATCAATGTTGAAAGTACATTAAAATCATTCTAAACATTGATGCCGACTTCGTAAGATATTTTTTCGTATACTAGAAATAATCATTTACTACAGTGAACATAGAAAATAACTGATTAAGTTACTGGAGCGTTTCAGTAAAATTATTTTTTACTTTGTAGTGGCTGAAGTCCGTAATTTTTTTGTAATACACATTGTAAAAGTGTTTGTTGTCCTTAGTAAATAAAATAAATCTAATATACCTTTCGAAAGCATATTGTAGACTCAAAATTGGATCTTCGTGCCCGGCCCGCCCCAACATAAAATATTATGCGTACTAAGGAAATACTTAAAACTTGCTAGTAAAAGATTTTGTGCATACGGGCCATCGGGTGTTTACATATTATTTAACATACTTCCCTGTAGGTCGGTAACAGCGCAGGCATGGCATGAGTTGCCATTACCGACTTGGACATCATATTTTCTAAATCTTATTATTACTTTATTTCACATCATTCCTGTTTTAAAGCCATATTTTGCAACTGACGTTCGTACGGAAAGAAGTAGAAGTTTGAAAGGAACCTTCACGAAAATGACCGGTTGGTAACTTTACCTTCGTTGATTTTCATCTTTGTCCTTTAAGAACATGCTGTACATGACGACGTTCTCCACAAAAAGGACATCTTAACATTGTTACTTTTAAGTAGATATTGAACCTCTTACGTAATTATAATCAACCTATAAACAATCGACGACTGGTTGATGTAGTGGATAGTGACGGATTGCCAACGAAATCAACGGTTGCGGTGTTAACGTTTGTGTGAATTTGAAAATAATGAAATGTAAAAAATATTTGTGTTAATATGAACATTTATTCCCGAGTCATGGATGTTTATGTAAACATTTGTGTATGTTTATCCGTTAACTGGTATCCATAGTACAAACTTTGCTTGGTTCTGGACTAGATGAATGGTGTGAATGTCCGAAAGATTATTTATTATTATTATTAATCCACACCTCACGCAAACAGGTCACCTTTCACAATGTGCGAGCAGATCTACACATTCATTCAACAACCTTTACATTTACGTAAAAGTTGTTTATGTTTTACGTGATCGTAATAATATTTAAATACTTACTTATAATAAGAACTATCATTAGGTAGGTATGTGACGCGGAAATCTACTGACTAAGGCCAACCACAATCCTTTCTTTAGTCTTATGTCTCCGTGTGTATTTGTATACTCTTTGGTCTTATGTAAACAAATGATTTAATCAATTACATATTCTTAATTTCAAAGACAGCAAGGTGAGTGTCGGCCCACTATCAGTAGAGATCCCTAGTCAGAATATTATTTAAAAGTACAAAGTTGTTCTTGCAGTTTATATTTATTTTGTACAGAGTATCCATAAACCGCATCCGTGGCTCAATGTAAACAATATAGAGTTTACGAATCGGAGGTCCCGGGTTCGATCCCCAGTGGGGTACATGCGGTTTGTTGGTGGTAGGGCATTTTAAATGTCCGCCTAGCTAGCTACCACGATCTTATCCCAATCTGTCGCTAAACAGTAATGTTAATAGCATTGTAGTGTTCCGGTTGTCATAAGATAGCCAGTTCCCCAAATATTTGAGTTTCCGGGTCAGTACGCTTCCACCTTCGGCCTCATCTTCACTTAACATCAGGTTTGTCAAAATGTGGGTCCACTATATTATTATTCATAAACTAGTAGAGCCGACTTTGCTGTGATAGTTTTCCTTATAATTACTTTAGATAATGTACATGTCTAATCTACTACTATTGTGAATATTTTAAGTATTCTTGAAATACTTATTAATTGAAAGACAGACACGTCAAAACTAGAACCCTTACCTACCCCCGGACGGATTTTTTTTAATATCAGCAGTATAAATTATGCCAGACCATCTACGTTCGAAGTCCCTTTATATTTCAGATATAAATTCAAAGAAATTATAAGAGGAATAGGTCATGTTAAAATAAATGCTTGAAGTTTGAACGATACGATTATTAAAAATCATACTTTTTTTCTAAACTAACCATCATTTCTAAACTCACCAGGGTGTTATAAAGTCGCCTAACAACACAGTGTAAGTTAGAAATGTTATCCTAAAGAATCTGTAAATGGTATCAGATAAAGGTAATTACTAAATAACAGCAATATAACGCCTATTAAATCATATCAATATAGATTCATACAATTAACCTAATTTTACCTAAGCAAGCATTGACAGTAGGTATAATAGGTACCTACATAGTTAACTTTCTACTGACATGTTATGCAATTTTACGTTTGAACTCCGTTTTTATTACCTCCTACCTCTAGTGCCTTACCTACTCTAATTGCTTGCTGAACGAGTGAGGATCGCGGTCAATTATATTTACGCTAATACTTATCGTAGTATGATCATAAATATTCAATAAAAGTTACATATTGTACACACCTATTTTATTTATTAAAAAAAGCTTCGTCAAGGGTGAAATTGAAATTGACACGTTCAGCGGCACGAGCGGTATGTCGGGTAACGGAGTAATAGTAATTGTAACATGGTAAAATACATACCAAAATCTCACGACACTAGGTCAATACAAAGTTCTCACAAAATTGAAAAATTTCTTAGTCTAAGTAAAAACAAAAAATAAGTTCCTTTCAGTTGTTTCTATTAAGGATAGTGTCTTATTTTTGCTTGGCTGAACTTCCTTAGGTAGTCAGCTGGTGAACGCTCGCATTGGCCTTGTAATTCCTACGTGTTTATTGGAGCAAAACGTGATTCAGTATGCAAAATATTGGTACTCAAATTATGGTAGTAATAAGTACTGGTATCCGTGTGCTAGTGCGGTTTGCATCTATTTAAGTTCCATATATTTTTTGTAAAGAAACGGTGAAGTGCGAGGGACCTCGTGACCTGAGAGATCCGTACCTAACATTTTAAAATCTGATCAACTTAAATAATGTAGATATAGATGCTGTGTAATGTAGGTAAATCTTAAAATTAAATTCATCTTATGATAATTCAATTTTAACATTCTAAGTTAATGTTAATGTCTATCCCATAGATTATAATGAGGCCACATCCTTTTATTGCATTGAAAGAAAGTAAAAATATTAATATTGACATGTATTAGAAACTTAAACCTTAGCATTTCAGCTTGATATATTCCTAATCGTTGAGACGTACTGATAGACAGACAGGACAGAAAGTCATCTTAGAAGGGTTCCGTTTTTACCTTTTTGGGTACGAGGTCTGTGGCTGGTGCTGTTAAAAATGGCAGTGCCTGTGCTAAAGTGGGAGAAATGCGTATTCGTGGAGTTGCAATTTAGACGCCGGCACACAGCGACTTACGTATATATTTGGAAAATGAGTTGTACTCACAGAATTATCCTTCTTCTTAATAGGTACCCAAAAGTATTCAAATTGCAGATTGTTGCTCATTTCTTTAATTAACAAAGCTATATCGCTTTTGGTAAAACTGTAAAGTAGACAGATTATACCCGTTAGTCAAGTGGAAGTATATAGGTAATTGAAACGTTAAAAATTGGCAAAACAACCGACTCAGTGAGGTTCCACTCTCTATCTCCGGAGTGTATAATCACATCTTAACCAAAGTTATATGGCACCATCCTGGTGATAAACCCTATCAAAAAGACAATAGTCAAAATCGGTTCACAATTGGCGAAAATATTGGTG
The DNA here is from genome assembly GCA_949316235.1 of Oegoconia quadripuncta. Lineage (NCBI taxonomy): Eukaryota > Metazoa > Arthropoda > Insecta > Lepidoptera > Autostichidae > Oegoconia > Oegoconia quadripuncta. The sequence continues at coordinate 12,434,267 of OX438749.1, forward strand.
AACCTACTTAAAAAAATACGGACGAAATTAGTAACTCCTCCTTTTTGGGCGTCGGTTAAAAATGAGATGAGACCTTTACATACAATTAACTTTGGGATCCACGTATCTGCGGACTTATATAGCTTTTTAGGTTATTATTCATGTCACATGTTTAGGTTGAATTCTGTAATAAGTAGAAAATAGAGAAAACATGACATGAGTATAATGTTTAGAGGTTTGTTACAAAACGAGCCTATTATAAACACGAACAGTGGTGACAGTAGTCGCAATCGTAACTTTGTCGTCACATTGTGCAAGCGGTCGGGTCTAGGCTCGGCTCGGTTCAAGAGCTATACTCGTTGACAGGCTAAGTGGCGTGGAGACATGTAAATTGTAATGTATTGTCTTAATGCTTACTGCGTTAGTTCATACCAAGAACAACCTACTTAATACTACATTCATCACCCACTGTTGGAGATTTTTCACCGGGAGAGGTTATGAAGCCATAATCAACGACAGTGCGGATTAATGAATATGTATCAGACCTTCTGCCTTGCCACTATGCCATCATGTCACCTGACACTCAGTGTTTTAAGCCGCCCGTGCCTTCAGTTGAAACAACCGGGACCGACTATTTAACGTGGCCTCCGAAACACTGTAACACTCGTAATAAAATGCCGTTACGTAAAATGGTCACCCACCTAAGGATTCACCGCGCCTTGCTTAACTTCGCTAATCGAAAACGAATAGCTTATGCGACTCCAGTAAATATTTATGTAGTCATCATCATCTGTGTAACATAAGGGGCACAGCCTTCTCCCACTGGGCGAGGGTAGGGTTCTTAATCTACATCGCAGGCCACAAATTACCTGTCCACCAATCCACCAATTAATTAGTAAATAATCTGAAACAAATCCTATTTCAGATTATTGGTAATCGTAATGATTAAGCTACCAAGATCCTAAGTCCTATCATAAAACAAGTAAAAAGTAATTTCATAGAAACCATTGACTACATTATGTAATTTTATGCGTGATTATGAAATAATCGAAAAATACGGTTTGATCTCGGAAAAACGAAAAACCGCCATTTTCTTGAAAGATTTAATATGTAGTAAATGTAGTAACAATTGCCGTTACAAAATATCAGTTCTCCGTCCATCCATCATTAATTTAACTGTGTTTAACGAAAGTCTACTTAATTAAATATTAGTTATTATTTATTGTTATTAAGATACAAATTAAAAATAGGGTTTTCTATTTTAGGCTTAATTATTCAAAATTACATCTCTAATATACCTCTATAAGATAGCAATTATATAAGTCGGTTCTGAATTATGTCTAACTAAGCTAATATTTTACCGTATTTTCCCTCGGCTAAATACACGGCACTGTAAATACCACATAATACGGGATTATCACTCAAACTAAACCGTTGCAAAGCTAATTTCCCAGAGTAGAATGTGCAAGAAAATCAAATTTTCTAGAGCTATTTCATAGAATCTTTACCCAAATTCTACCAAATTTACCAAAATCTAAATGAGGATAGTAAGACGTACGTGATACTAGAATACACAAGGAGGAAATGAACTATTTTGACAATGTCAAAAAACTGTGTTGAAATAGTGCCATCGAAATTATAACCCCATAAATAGTTCTTCAAAAACAACGAAGTTATTTAGATGTCTTTGTGAAAAGGAGAGGCTCAGATGATGGATTTCTTGTAGGCCGGACAAAAAAATACAAATCGGACAATTTTGTCCGCGGGGATGGAGTGTATGGTATTATATGCAATAATATCTTCTTCAATTTAAGAGCTATGCTCTTGTAGGTGGAGTAACGACCATGTCTCTCTACTTTCCGCCCTCCTTTTAATGCAATAATATACACGGAGAATAAAAAAGTGCGACACAAAAAGTCATCTGCGCTGCCACTTTTCTCAAAGACATCTAGTTAAATACTTCGTTATTTTTGAAAAACTATTTATGGGAGTTGAATATTTCAATGGCACTATTTATGCACAATTTTTAATCATTTATAATCATTGGTAAAGTAGACTGCGTATGAGAATGAGGATTCCTGCATCACGTAACGCCAGAATGCTCATTTAAAATATTGAATTATTCTTAAATTACAGTGACACATTCTCAAAATAGCTGAATTTCACTTTGCTTGAATACACATTTCAAGCATCACGCACGTGATAGTAAGTAGGTACCTATATTGTTGGTCATTGTATTGAATGAGGTTTACTTTTAATCGGATTGAATCATAACGAGGGTAAGTGTTTTTCGAAATCATATGCCTATGAAACTTATTTATTGCATTGCATATCAACTTCCTTTAACATTCAACATAAATATGAATGAAGAGATTTTGCAAATTGATTGCTATTAAGTACCTACATTACGCGTCTTCCTCGATTCACTTCTAATGCTTAGGTACTTATGGAAATCCTTATGTAATGATGTTAAATAGGTAAATTAATATTATCTAAGATGTTGCTCGACGTACCTACAAGGAGTTAATTTTGTGTGTAAATTAGAAAGACGGAATATATCACTAATGTAGGTAGGAATATTGCCAAAAATATGTCCAACAATTTTACATTAACAAAATTTTACATTAGGTTATCAGAATAATAACATGAAACCATCGTTAATGATCCCAATATTCAGGCTTAACCATTAAAATATTAATTATTTTTTACTAAGGTTACGGTACAGTTTAAAGCCATTAATCAAATCGGTCACGACGTTATTTATTATGAACGGCATTGTTTCGCCAATTGCAGTCGGAAGCGTCCTTGAACTACGAGTAAAAGTCGGTCGCGAGGGTCGCGCGAGCGGTCATTGCCACACCTTTTTTGTGTTATGTCAGCAGCAGATGATGCTCTACGTGACCGCATTGCTGGGTAACTAAAAATAGCCATTGGGTTACAGAAGCAACTCTTTATTTTCTTTTGGTTACAGACCGTACCATATTCAGGTGTTCACTTTACCTGCATATTTATTATTATTATATTTGTCCGAAATATTTATTATTATTATTATATTCCTTCTTTAGGGTTCGTAGGTACGGCCTATATATATGCACTCCTATAATGTTATATAAATTGAAATATTCATGTTAAAAAGAATTAATTATTTGAAGTAAGTAATAGTAAATTGAGAGAAGTAGATACCTTAGTGATTTTTGGAAAAGTCCTATTACAATTGTATACTAACTGCTAGAAAACGAAAAGTGGTAACAATAACACAACATATTGAAGATTCGAAACGCTCTTGTACTTTCCTTTTAACATAACACGAACTCCTTTTAAGGAGCAATAACTGTCTCCAATCATTTCTGTTTAGAATTCCTGCGCATATATTCTTGGAATGCATTAACAACTCTCGTGGCAGAATTAATGCGGCAGTTGAATGTCTTCCCCACTGTATACATTTACGTCACATATCGCTTCCTGATTATTTTTTCATATATAGGGTAGGTTTTCCGCGTCACTGATTATTTAAGAATAATTTAACCACCGAAAGTTGATAAAACATTCCATTTTCTTGTCGGACACATTAAATTTTAGATTTCCTGAAATCTATAAGTATATACAGTACTATACAAGTATTCAAGACAGGAAAAATAGCGTGTTATATAGGATACAGGGACCAGGCTATGTATAGTCATTAATTATAAAATCACAAAAAAACGCAATATAATAAGTACTCCAATGGTGAAGATACAACTAACTTTACACATATTATAACTATCATTCTCTAAAATAACTCTCTTGACTAGACTATAATTTAGGAGAACGTAGGTATGCCTTAAACATTCAGTATGCTACAATCAGGTAAAAGGGCCCTGTATGACTAATTATGGAGCCGACTCTACTTATTCTTAATAAATATTTTTATAATTTAAAGTTTTTTTTTTACTTTCAGCACAATGAGAGCGCAAGCTATATTACTATGCGCTTGGCTAGCGACGGCGAGCGCTACACTAGAAGTCGTGAACCAGTGGAGTCTGCTACAATTCGACTTCCCCCCGGATCCAGTGCTGCTAGAGAAGTTCCAGCCTGAGAACACAGTGCCCACAGGCTTGGAAATTGGGTGGGACAGGATCTATCTGGGAATTCCACGGTTACGAGCAGGGGTGCCAGCAACATTGGCTTGGGTGCCGCGCAGCTTGCCGCCTGGTGTCAGCCCAGTTTTGCAGGTAATATTAATTTCTTAAACCTGTTCTATTTTAAGTAGGATAAACAAATCCTTATATTTTTAGAAAAACGCATACTATTGTCATGGGAGAAATTCAGAAAACTATTACATAGGAACTCCATATTAATGCTGCAGTACATCAATAATCTGTACGGTTATGATAACGATTAATTGTTTGGTTTATGACACAGTAGACCAGCTAACAGGTTATGTATGAGTTATGTCATGTACGCCTGAATCCAATGCTTAAAGAATTCCTACGGTCTACTAATGGTATATATTCATTGCGTGAATCGAAAGTTTACCGAAATTCTGAAAGTTGCAAATAATCTTGTAAAAGCTGTTTATGAACCGATACTCTCACCAACTTACCGTATCAGTCTGTGTGGCGTACTCAGAGGTAATTCCATTCATGCATTAATTTCCAAATGGAAGCATGTGATTCTTACAATTAACTTTTATTAGCCAACAATATAGCTACTTAGTAATCAATGTTACATAACTAGTAACTATGTATTTATACATTACGGAATTTATTTTAGTACCTTCGTGTAATTCTACTGCTAATGGTGATTAATCCTGCATCGGAAGTAATAAACAAATTAATTTAATTGTATAATTATTAATCGACTCACAATAATCGAAGTCAGTTGACCATTAGAGATAAATAATAGTCCAGTAAGGATACACTTTTAACCTTCTATAATTTTAAAGGCCGTGATTTTTTGCATATGGAGAGGGTACCTGTCAGTGATATAATAATGTTTCCTAACAAATCAGTAGATATAGTATAGGTATTTAGTAAAAAAACATAGATTAAAATTACCACTGTGAATTTCATTGCGTCGGAGAATATAATTAGAACTCCTGTAACATTTTCAAAAAAATCGATCTATAACTTCTTTACAATTATGAAAAATTTCACCGTGGGAAAATATCACAACTCAATAAACTATTTTTAGAAAATATAAAGTAGCCATTTTTTAGAAAATTGTTTTAGGAGATCTCAACATTTTCTACAACACAATGAAGTTCACAGTGGTAACTTTCATTTAATATTGTAGGTTTTATAGCTGAACACCTATAAAGATATAGATATACCTAAAGCTTTAGGTATACCTAAAGCAAGCCACAGAATGTTTAGAAAACATTTTTATTCTATTACTGATGGGTACTCTATCCTCTTGCAATAATCAGGAACTTTATTGTAGGAAGTTACACCAAAAAAAAGCGGATATTCGGTGGACTATAAGTAGATATTGGAAGTCAATGATCTTACTGCGGTTTAGCAACTTAGTTTAAAGGACTTAAATAATATTGCATAATTTATGAATAAATAAATATATAATTAAATTACTTGACCGTTATTCCAAGCCTCATAAAATATGAGAGTAGCATCATTCATTTTCCGTGTTTTCAAGCCGTGCACGTTACGTCCGCCCGCTATATCTGTCTTTTTCCCACGACTCCCCACTTTCGGTCCCCACTACCACCAGCAGTTTTGTGGCGCGAAGGCGCACAGATTTTAGCTCCATTGGCAATTTGGCATCATATTTCCCGATCGGAGCGGTCGTTTAGTCGCTAGCGACAGTTGACAGGATTATCGTTAATGGCTGTGCTAGAAATATTGTTATAATGTAAAGTGATTTCTTAAAAAAAAATGAATTTTGCAAGTTTCACCGTCCCACGAATTATCGCACCTTACAAAGTCAAATGAATGCCTTACTCAAACTGGAAACATGAAACCGTTGCCACTTCTAGCAAACGCTCTCTCGGAATTGGAGTGGTGGCTGAAAAATTGTAGACAGGTATCCCGGATTCACCAGCCTTCACCGACACACTACTTGAGCACAGGCGCCAGCGACATCGGATGGGGTGCAAAATTATTACCTGAGCATACAAGGTACCTGGACGAACGACGAACACCACCTGCACTGCAATCTTAAGGAAATTATTGCTATTCTTCGAGTATTACAGAACTATTGTCAGCACCTCAGCTCGAAAGGACTCCTGATCCAGTGCGACAACAGGACTGTTGTTGCTTACCTCCGCAACGAGGGCGGTACAAAATCGTACAAAATGGCGACACACATCTTCAGAATTTTAGACGGCTACAATATTTACGGACCGTTTATCTCGTCAGAAAAGCCCATCAGAATGGCTCCTGACTTCAAAAGTTACCAAAGTCATTTTTTCGAAGTGGGGTCAGCCACAACAATATCTATTCGCTTCCAAGAGTGCACACGTTGCTCCGACTTACTGTACTCTCGATCGATCCGACGAACAAGCGAATTTGTTACGATGCTCTCGGGAGGGAATGGAACTATTCACTGGCATGGACTCCTCATCTCATTCCGAAAGTGTTGTCGCATCTAAACAGTGCTCATGGTGTCTTCCTAATTGTTGTTCCTCGGTGGGAAAAGGTGTATGGGAGACAGACTTGAAAAACGGTGCTCTATAAAGAATCTACCACAGGTCTTCATAGATACGTCAACAGGGCTGGCACCTTCCAAAGCATCAGAAATGACAATGGAAATATGGAAGTGTGGGGGTGGGATCCACTCTTGGAGGACTGAACTGAGGAACAAAAATCTTTGTTAATATCTAGTTGGTGTAAGTCAACGTTAAACACTTATAGACCAGGTTAGGGTTAATCACCTGAGTAAGAAAGACCACAACACCTAGAGTTTATACGAGACATCTAACGTAACGCGGCTATTTTTCTCCTTTGTTCAGGCAGACGGGTGCACGACCTAACGTTGCTCAAAATATCTCTAGAATATTTTACAAAATTAAACGGATATGTTATATTATGGCTGGCATTCGGCTCGAAAACTGATACCGCAAAACATCAACAATCAGGATGGAAGCTCCTTACTAACAAGGACGACCAAAAACGTTGGATCCTGTATATTAGATAAACCAGCTAATAGAACTATCTCAGTTTAGACGAGTTGTCGCTAAATCAGATAATTATTAATTTATTTATTAGTAAAACTGGCGATTATAAACCAGCCACGACAACGATAATTGGCGGCTGGCTGAAGAAATTATTACAAGAAGCGCAACCCCCGGCAGCTTCCGATCTGCAGTAGAATCAAAATACTGGAACCACAACGTCCCATTAGACGATATACTTACAAGAGGTAATTGGAAATCAGCCAATACCTTTCGAAAATGTTATCGCCGCCAAATTAACAAACGTGGGTAACCCCACCTATGATTACAGCTAATTTCGATTTTCGAATTTGATTTCTGCCACATAAGATTTGTATATTATATAAGTTAATAAAAATTGTGATTAGATTGGAGAATATAGCACTTTTCGTTATTTAATAATTTGATGCATTTTCTTTATTCATAAAAGCCATCAATGACATTAGCATCTTTGGTTACTACACATACCACTACCACCAGGCGATAACAAATATGTCTCTCATATTTTATTAGGCTTCGAATAAGGTATTTATTTTCAGGTGAAACGTTTCTATTTTTAATCACGAAAAGTTCCATGCAGGGTCAATTTATATCAGCATTGGACTGGATTCAGGGAATTCTTGGATAGTGCACTCAGACGTTGTTACCTTGTTTTCATTGTACGCAGCTGTGTTTGTCGCAACCAGTTAATCAATCACTCAGTTGAACGGATTGCCATACAGCAGCAGCTAAATGGCTGATTGAGTAAAGAAACGGCTGGCAGGGCTTGACCTCCTAATTTGTGAGGGTAACGTGGGGATGACAAGGTTAAGGCTTCGAAGTAGGGTTGCCAGAATTTAGGTTTTCCTAAACCAAAATATCTGGAAAAATTTTAAAAGGACCCGACCTTTTAAAATTTGTCCAGATTAATATAAAGTTTAAAAAAATAATTTTTAATTAACAGGTTACACAAATTATATTTTTTTTTATAAATGAACCTCGACCTCAACTTTATTAAATTAAATATAATTAAAAGACTCACTGCCACCTTTATATTCCATTGAATTTTACAGACTTCACAATTTTTTTTATTCTTGAGGAGTGTTAAGTAAAGAGTAAAGTTTAAACAATTTGTCTTAAAAATTCAACCTAATAAATAGCTTAGCTAGTCTAAGTCTGTCTCTGTGGAAGAATATGAAATGCCGGGAGAACCCAGACCAATCCCGGATATCTGGCAATCCTACTTGGAAGCCAGACATCCGGACGCCGGTAACTAAACTGTACGTCATTCATCATCAGCCCGTAAACATCCCATTGCAGGGATATAGGCCTTCTCTCGTATACGAGTATGATGGACGATGGGCTAGTCCACCACGCTGCTGGCCTAATGCGGGTTGGAGACTTCACATGCCGTCGAATTTTTATTTCTCAGGCATGCAGGTTTCCTCACGATGTTTTCCTTCACCGTTTAGGAGCAGTCGGATAAATGCACATAAGTAATTAAATTAAATTTAAAAACTCATTGGTACATAGCCATCCTGGGAATCGAACCCGGACCTCCCAAATTGGGACACCGCGTCTTAACGCTGAGCTACCGACGTTCGTACTGTACGTACTCATAAAGAATTGAATATTTATGACGAATTGCAAATATAAATCAATTCGTACCGGTGTTTACTCGTACTGTAATGCATTAAAGGTCGAAATGACTATTAAAACAGTCGTGAAATACCAAACTTAGTCCTTCAGTCTGAGAGCAATAACAAATTTTGACTTCACATTTTACCTTTGGCAATATACAAATGAGAGCACCTATAGTAGAGCCTAGTAAGTCGACTTAATTTTTAACCGACTGCGACAGAAGGAGAGTAACGTTTTTATATACACCAATGCTCCATAAGTTTTATCAAGTTATTTAACTTGTTATGCTTTATCTGCCCCTTGGTGAGGAGGTTATTACCAGCCAGTAAACATCTTTAATTCTCCAGAAGGCTCTTATCTCTTTCTGCCTAACAAGGTCTCAGTACCTGTATTGTTGCATTACTCTGTGAAAATTAAGAGAGCCATATATTATATGCATTATAATGTATTGCACAAGTGCCACCCTGAGGTCTGGAGCAATACATTTCTATCTCCAATTCTATCGCACTTTGTAATATTAATACTATAATAATATTAGAGTGATATTAAGGCTCTCATATAATATTTGTAAGTCCTGTCATCCTCTTGTCTAACAACAATATTCCATCTTCAGACTACCTGGTGCGAGGTGGGTGTCTGCCCGTATGTCATTGATTTACCGAATATTCACACTAAGTTGGGCCTTTCTCTCTCTGATAACGCAAACAGACAAGGCATAGAATTCTCTTCATCATCATATCAGTCACAGGACGTCCACTGCTGAACATAGGCCTCCATAGATTCAGTTTTCCGAAATTTATTTATTTATGTTATTTATTTCACAACTCCTACAATGATTCCTCGAGGTCATCAAGAGCAGGGTGAATATAGGAAATATTTTATATTTATTTATTTTATACCTGTTACCAGTCAATCATAAAAAAATCAACACTGATAAGAAAAAATAAACATTTCTTCACCACATAGGATTTATACAACAAATAAATCAATCAAACAAACAAAGAAATCATAGAAGCAAAGAAAAATCAATCTTAACCATCAAGTAAACGTCGACAGGATAACTTTGACAATATGACTGTAGGTCCTGTGTACTTAAACTTCTAAGTTTTGATTTCAAACTTCAAGCAATTATTTCAGTTTAATATAAATATCATTTATTGAAGGTCAATTTAAGTCTATTGGAAATAATTAGGTCTTAAATTGAAGAAGATGAAATAATATTCACGTTTATGTGTTTTTCTGCCTACCGCATCGGAAAGAAAATCATCCGCGGAAAAAGAAACGATGGGCTTGCTCAGAAAAACACTGCAGTACACTACACGCTAATTCAGTTTCAGGACGATGTTAAGAGAACATGTCCAACTACTGACAGAGTGACACTATCTGTGGCAACAATAAGCGGTAGTCCGGCTGCGTGCTTTAGGTAACGTGTACAAATCACGCCACTTTCACATAGTCGGGGATATGAATTGGCAAGGTCTAACACTCGGAGACCTATTAAGTAATTTTAGACTACTTTTACAACTCAGTCCTTTGTTGCAACTATAGTAAATGTACTAAAATACACTCGTATGTCGTTCACTTGAATTCTGCAGAAAATAGAACGTATAATGTTAAGTATATAATTGCAGTCGCCAAACAAAATAAAATCATTTTTAATTATATACATACGTACTTTATGAGAGAACCCAATTACGTAATCATATATCTCTATATATTAATCTATACATCTATACCATCCTATTCTATTATACTTTGTATAGTATTAACGAAAGTATGAATTTTTTTACTTATTAATTTACCCATGAGTATAGGATGGGCTAATTCAATTGAAATAAATTCAGCTGTTTCTTATATTTTGGTATTACAAATAGAATTTTGTATGGAACAGCTGATTTTTTGGCGACATCAGACTTGGCCTAATATTGAGATTTTATTCAAGCTACCCTTGAATATTATCAACCAACACCCTTTAAATATTTTGTTCGACTTCATTAACACACTAATTCTATATTAGGCCCTATACGAAACGAAACAGCGAAACCACAAAGGTATGTACGATTCTTGTCTGCGACCTGGGCAAGCATTAATATAGGATTTTTGCGAAATTTAGTCCCTTAATGTGTAATTAAACGATTGAATTTTATAAGGTTTTCGCTATTTAAATTTATAATTTAGTTGAAATTGTGAAGAATTTTGTAAATGGCGAAAGCTAATTACGGGTGTTATTAGTAAATAAAGGGTACCTAATATCCTAAACTTCAAGGATAAACTAAAGTGCTATACGAGCCACGCACGAAAGCCCCAAGTCATGTAATAAAATCAGCCTACAATTAGTTAATACGTGTTATAATTTATTGTAACTAATATAACACTACAGACTAGGTTAAAGTAATAACTGTCTCGAATTATTTAATAACGCTACATTGAATTTTATTCGTGATCAATTACTTTATCAATCAGACCAATCACGTACCAATAATTTTATAGCAACTAATTTTATCTGTAGTCTCAAAGGCATTCGATTTGGTGTGAGAACTTGTAGAACTATAATATTTGAATTAATCGATGTTCTTGTACAGTCGGCAGTACAACGACCGTAATACAACCAGTATTATGCTGGCCGCGCGACGCTATCGGAAATGGGAATGCAGCGAAACCCGCTTATGGTGGAGGTGTTACTGCAGTCGTGCGGCCGCGTGTACATAGATTGCTGACTGAGACAAGTTACCATTATTGCACAACCGTTCTACATTGCAGGCTTAGGGCTGCGTCAAGTTGCTAAATAAACAAACACGAAGCCACAAGTGATCCTTCCTAATGGCGGCACTGACCTGGATCTACGGTTCTATGAGTCTTTTATACTTAAAGGACATCGTTGCTTCATCATACTCAATAAGAGATGGTATGGGGCATAATTTACCACGCGAGCTCAGTGCGGTGAGGTGTATTTGTGGCAGACTTCAGCTAAGAACAAAGATTATATGAATGATTTGACTACTTTTCTATTAAAAATGTTCCTTGCCCTTACTTGCCTCTACCCGATTGTCAAACGGTCGATACAATAACCTTGATGGTAATCGATATACTAGGTCCTTACCTATGAAATTGGCGTTTCGTATGGCGAATTTCATTCAGACTGTTTTCTCCATACAAACATATTTTGTTTTTTTTTTTGGGAACGGCAAATCCAAGTTTAGCTAAACTTTGTGTGTATTATCGGATAACATTAAGTTAAGTAAGTATAGGCAGTGTTAATTTTTAAAAGTAACCGCTTTATAAAAGTTTCAGCGAATCTAAAAAATGATTGTGGGAAGCACATGAAAAGAGCTCTGTTCAAATTTTTTTTATTATGTGATTTAGCCCAGAAATTAAAAAATATTTCATGTGAAACCTTGAAATAATATTCCATTTTCCAAATAAAAAACAAATTTAGATATGGCTTTGAAAATCGCTGGAATTGGTACATATGATTAACGAAGAAAAAATACTCCAATTTCATAGGTAAAGACCAATATTATCTCAGAAGCTGCTATTGGTGTATTCCTCGTAAGTTTACGTCTGAGTCGAAGGAGAGAAACGAACTAAAAAAATATTTACTCACTCAGCTGCCACCCGCCTGGGCAGCTACCACCATCTTATCTGATAGTACCTTCCTGTAAACTCAAAGTTCCTGATTTTTTGTAGAAATAAATTCGACTGGACTACATATATAGAATATATAGAGTATATATATATATAGAGTATATATAGGGCATATAGAGTGTGCTACAGTATGGCTACTGGTTTACTTACCGATTGGACTATAATTTAAAAACGAACAATTATTTATTAATACTGGGTAACTATTGTAGTACCTATAATATCCTGTGGTGGCATTAATGACTTACTTACAAAGTTAGCCAATATCCTAGATTAATTTCTTGTATCCGATTGAGTTAAACATGCGTAACTTTAAAAAAAGCCAAGTGTTACTTAATTATATCTGAATTGTAATGGATAAGTTATAAATCTTACAAATGCATACACGATTTGTAACCATATATAAAAAATAGTTATTGAATTTATGATGATAAGTAATCAATTTAACTTTATTTATTGCATCACTTATTATATGTACGTAAATATAAATGATCGCTTAGAATGTGATTAATGGGTGAATGAAATGTACAATAACATATTTTAAATTCTTTTAGCACGTGTACTTAATAATTAAACGTCTTGTTGTTGCAATCCCATTTATCTATACTTCAGAGGTAAACAGTGTCAAAATATGCCAAAATACATAAATTACGGAATATCAAAAATGAACGAAGACCGCGCGTGACAACTTTTAATGTTACATTCTTAGCGAGCTGTAAACAATATTGGGTAGCAATAAACGGTATTATGCAGTATTAATATATATGCTCAACGATTTATTAATATGATAATAAGATAAGGGTGTTGAAAGGATATTTTGGGACTTAATACTCTATATGTCATAATGCGCTAATTACTTTATCATTTTTCACCTCTGTCACAGCGTCTGTGCAACAGTTATGTATGTTAATCCATTTCCGAGTAAAAATCACTAGGAGTTATGGATGTTTTCGCATCGATGTTTTATCGCATTTGTAAATATTTAAGTATTACAAATGTAATATAGTTACGAGAAAGCGTGAAGGGCAGTCACTCTACAGGTCAAACAGCCGAAGTTCTGGCCTTGATACGATCTCATTTAAGTACAATATGATAATATCTGAACAGTGACATTCTGCTGGCTGACCCCGCTCCGTTATATTATCTAGAATATCTTAAACCTTTGAAATCTACTTGTTTGTACATAGTATGGAGGTACATTTATTTGCTCATGTTTATTGTAATTTGGGATTCATACAATCTTTATGGTTAATCTACTTTTTAAAAGGACAAACAAGTGCGAGGATCTACAACTTGTGCCCTTGAGAAATGATTGCCTCAAACGAGTACCTAGTTAGGTACTTAAAACGATTTATTTTAGGTAATAGAAATAATTTCACATACCATTACAAATTGAGTTTCGAATTTGTCCCTTAGTTGTGGAAAGCCATGAAGCTAAAAAATATTTTATTCTGCCAATTTTTTATCCTTCATTTGGAAAGCCTTTGTGTATATGACAATAGCGCGAAGACTGATTAATCACCGTCAGATCTGGGAATATGTGTTGGAAAGTCCTATAGCTTTTTAAAACGTTCCGGGACAGATCATCAGACACAATAGAAGTGTTATTGTAATAACGTCGAGAGGCGGGTTCTGTCCCGGAACGTGTTAAAGAATTGAGTTACAAATACAGGAATTTAAAAACGTTGATCTTAGTAGGTACTTATTATTGATTTCACTTTAATATCTTTAATTTCGAAGAAATAGGGTTGTTATGGTCAAACGGATATCGAAGAGATCCTATAAGGATTCTGTTATTACCAACCAGTAGAGGCAGTGGCGTGGACACTGCTTTCTCACAGGGTAGGCAGAATGATAAACTTTACTATTTAATGGGAAAATATACAACTACAAAGTAATAACTTACTCATTTAACAATCTTCGCAACTGTTCAGAATATTTTCTGTTCGTATCAGTATGAATCATCTGTCTTGACAATGCATTTCGGGAAAAGCTTACAATTTTCTAGGGTAGGCACTGCCTTTCTGCCTGTATAGAGGGCACTCCACTTAGTAGAGCTACGGAACCCTCAAAACTTTCCAATATAGACGATACATTCTGTCATAAAATGCCAGCGAGAAAGAAAGTTATGGTATTCCGTGACGTACTTTACATAAAAATCTACAGTACACAATGTTATACACGAGTATGTCTTAAGGCAGCTCGTTTATTTACAAATTAATTAATTAATTGAAATTAGTAAATTAAATTGCAGTCGTAAATTAATATGCGTGTAGAAAGTGGTAACTAATAAAATAATTCAATTAACATACGAATGCGAGGATTGTTTCGAGTAGAAAAGACAGTAACATAATCGGTACTACGAAAGGACTCTCACTTACTTGACACCTACAATCTTTAAAATCAAAAGCCATCCATTTTGGTTGGTGGTAAGGGCACTTTAAATGTCCGCCTGGCTAGCTACCACCATCTTATCTAAATCTGCCGCCAAGCAGCAATGTTAATAGCATTGTTGTGTACCGGTTGTCAGAGATAAGATAATCAGTCCTCCAAATATGTTGGGGTTTCCGGGTGAGTACGTTTCCACCTTCAGCCTCATCTTCACTTAACATCAGGTGTGATGGAGGTCAAGTGCTAACCCGTTGTACTTAAGAAGAAACTTTGGTAGCCTTACTTGTAATATTCATGTATGCAAAATGTTGTTACAGTGTGACTATCTACATATGTGCAGGTTCAATATGTGCAGTTTCTTTAGTCGATAGAAAATGGTTTCAAAAATGTAAAATTTTTGAATTGCATTCAACGAGGCTCGTATTTGGTTATCCAACTAGTAATTCGATAGTTCTTGCTCGCAAACTATTGGCCATAAGAAATGCATCATCATTTTAAACAGCTTGATTCATAGTGATTTCAGTTGTATCACGGAAATGCAGTTTTTAGATTGGTCAATGCAGCCGTATGAAATATTAGTATCCATACGATACGTCGTTTGTCGTAAAAATACGAGTAGTTTTCTCAAAAATGCTATAAAATGTTACCGAAATATCCGCATTCAGAAGACAAAGTTAAGAATCCTGGCAGTAGAACTAATTTAAAGATTCCAGACAAGTGATTTGGAATATTTAAAACCCTAATATTTAAAAATACCTACCTGTCCTTAGATTATTTACCTACCATATTATTTGAATATAGAGCTATCTATGTTATAAACGAGCAAAGAGGTAAGAATTGTAAGGATGTATGTGTATTAAAAAAAGAAAATAAATAAATATTGCAAGACTTTACTAAATATTATTATATAGATAATAGGTGAGTATGTGCACTGAAGGTCCTACATTCCGGGCCAAATGATACTGCAGCTCTGCAAATAACCGTTTATTAAGATGATGATAGATATTAAAATTGTTTGACAAAATCTTCTCTAGTTATTTTAAACGAAATATATTTATAATTACTGAAAAACGGTATAATAAATATTATTTTATAATTACTGCAAAACGGTAGCTCCATTTTTTAACTTTCACTAGTTTAATGCGCATGCGATAACTACAGATTCACAAAGGTTCGCTCGCTCGCTCAAAAAAAGAGCTTTAAAACATTTTAATAGTTTTTGCCCATTCGTTCATTTTGATCCCAATAGATTATTTTAAGATACACTGTTGACACCATGTGTATGCGCAGTTTGATTCGTATTGATATCTTATTAGTATTCACTGTACCAAAGGAAACATGCAATGTCATGGTGTGGGACAATTTCCGCAGTCACGTTCGTCTGTGACAAGATGATGACACTCATCACCGGTCCATGGCCGACCTACATCTAATGAATACTGATTTCAGACCATGAATTTAATAGTCAACTTGAAAGTCGTAAAGGGTCCAATAAAACAGAAGACGTGTCAGATAGTAAGCAGGTTTTAAAATAAACGGAGATTGTGCAACACTCAACAAAAAAGCAATGAGTATTTAGATAATTATTATATTTTAGCTTTACATATAGAGACAAATTAAGCCAACTATTTCACGCGTTCACGCTAATATATTATATCAACATCAAAGTGTAGGTCATGGGCATGTTATTGCAAATCCTAACTAAATAATATTCGCACATACAGCGAAAATGTGTTTATTTCTTTGTGCCTCTTTACTGGTCCGATCGATTTTATAAAATTATACAAGCTGTTATAATGTGAGGGTTTGTAGATCTTCACGGGAAGCCGCGGATAAAAGCTAGTGCATAATGGACCTAATCTACAAGCCTTGGCGGGACCTAAAAATAACTTGAATTTGAATAGAGCAGAGTTTTGAATTTTGTAACGTTATAGATACCATAATTTATGAACTAGGCGCACGTGTAACAATACTTAGTACAGTTTTATTGTAATAGGAGACAACTTTCGAATCAAGTTTGTGATGGAATTTCAATAGATTTCTACTTGCTTTACGCAACTTCAAAATCAGTCGGGAGGGTTTTTGATTAGTCATAAAGTTGAAAACGTATAACTAGATGGAGCAGAACAGCGGTTATATTTAATTAGTAATGAATGTAGTACGGTTTTAGTCTCCACCGCAAAGGTCTATTCATCATAATACTCTCTATGTGTATAAAGTGATCACAAAATAAATAATAAAACACTACTTTGTTGCGATGTCACTATACTTTAGTTTCTATAAATCCCGACCAAATATTTATGTGCGTCTATAATTTTAGGTAAGGTTTAGGTATCTGTAATTTTAAGATATGAATTATCTTAATGTTTTTATAGATTTTTTAATAACAGTCTGCGAGTGAAACATCTGTGACATTTAGTTACATGCATATATGGACATGGTGAAGCTAAGGGTTCACTCACCCATATACATAAATTATAAAATGGCTTATCTCATTTCGGTGCTAATTAAATACACACTAATACCATAAATGCGATAGTCTGTCGTCTGTCCGACTTTCACGCTATAGTGCTCACAGGCAACTAACTGAAGGACACAGGCAACTTTTTTAATTTAGGTACCTACCTGAAAAACATCCGCGAAGATTTTATTACTTACTTAGTTATTTGTAATTTCGTATTTTAGATTTTCAAAATAAAATTAGTTTGTCACATATACGTGTAAATAACACTGCTACACGCTATACGGACATGCCTACTAGTGCTAAGCTAAGATGGTTTGCCTTACCAAATAGCTTAGCCAAGATTATTATTACACATTTTGGTAAAGACAATATCTAATTAAAATGGGTTACGTTGTCTCCGCGCCGCTCTATGAAATAGGTATATTTTAAGGTATTCCGCAAAATAACACCTCATTGGATTACTTTACAGTACAAGTACAATAATGCTTTATGCAATGTAAATCATAGCCTTTGGGTTACCTGAGTGATCGCGAAGTTTAAATCCAGCATTGCAGTGCAAACTTTATATTATACCCTTGATTTTAGGCATATCCTGACTGGTCCTGGCATACAGCGGGCCGCGGCGACATCAATTGCACCGGTCTCATTTCCGTGTACCGGATACGCGCTGACCGCTGCAACCGGCTCTGGGTGCTGGACGCTGGTGTCATCACCAGTCTCGACGACTTCCGCCGTGTCTGTCCACCGAAGATCCTCATCTTTGACATGGCGACTGACCGTCTGGTAAGACTATCTTCCTATTATAGAACATTTGCAGCATTAAAATAAACGGTAGAAGGCCGTTTTTCCTCAAAGCTACCTACGACATGGCATAAATAGAGTTCACAATTGGAAAAAAATGTGTTGTGTTACCATAGAATGAATAAGAAGGCATTTCATTAGTTCATGTGACCGGCTCAATAAATTTCATTCATGGAAATCGCTTTAAATGCATATTGTGTATATGTGGGTTCGGCTATTCAATACGGACGGCATACTTTAGGGAAATTGCACTGATATTAAGAGAGTAGTCACTATACCATAAACGATGTATAAGGTCTGTATGTGGCGCCTATTAGCCAACTCCTCAGTTCAGCTCAATGTCCTCCCTCTTCCATGCTTATATATAAAACAAGTAGGAGTTTTCGTTAAGCAGTATCTCGAATTTTGTAACAGTTATTCCTATAGTTTTCTTTAGTATATTTCACTTTTAAAGAGAAAATTAAATTGTATCTATTGATAAACGAAGACTGAGTATTGAAGCGTAACCGTAATTGAATACTAACCTGCCAATTATAATCGACATGATCTATTATCATTTTGCCCCGATTTGAAGTTTTATCGCACAGATTTCCGTCCATTTTTGATATAGATACGCGTATAATCTTAGGATGCATAATGTGAGTGATGTTTTATGACCTGCACTTACTTTAGTAACTTATTAGTAATCTGTGCCTGCACCATTTATACTTTTCTTTTTACTTAATTGCGGCTATAAAGTCACAACTTGGCAATTTATTGCTTTGTTTGTCCGTTTCTTTTCTTTTCTAACACTTGTAAGAATTTGTAAATGCCACAATTAATTTGAGTCTCAGTTATTTATTCATAATGAAGTAATCTCATGAATTTTTTAATTAGATATACGATACAAGAGTTTCGAATAAATTAAACACTATTTTTAACTTGTGGCAAATTTATAAATTTAATTGTAATATGTAACAAGATAAATTAGACATGGCAGATATAAACAGGAACTATTTCAGTAGATCAATGTCACATTCATTAGAACGTAATAAGTGACTATTTATTATAGTACCTAAAGTTTATTATTTCTCTAAATTAGCGTCGTAAACTATTCTACACAGTGCAAATTTTTACTTACCCAACTGCCCCAGAAAGCAGGGTAATGTTTATCGAATGTATTTCTGTATGTAAGGATGTAGATGCCACAGACAATGCTGTACGCGTGGCCGCGTTGTCTTCAAGTAGTCTTTGATATTTTTGCCATCGATTCGCTAAGAAGAAGTAGGTACATTTTTGTGTTACCTTCTGTAGCCTAAACGACTTCACTGATTTTGTAGTGCAATCTAATTCGATTCGTCTTGATCCCAATTGTGTCATAGAACATATTTTATGGAAAAAAATCCAACGTGGCACCCGTAAAATACAAGATGTGCTGCCGGGTTTTTGGTTTTAAATACTAAAATAGTTATTGGTGTTTTTTTAGTATCTAAATACGTGCAAATCACAATACGGATGAGCAAATAAATAAATCATATAACACCAGACGGACCAATGAGGCTGTGCCCCGACATACTGCACTCCAAAGATTTCCTATTACTCAGCGCTTCCGGTCTTTTTGTGCGTGCCTAGGAATTGTCTATTTTTAAAATTCATTGTAATTAAAAAGTTTTTGTAGGAACAGAATACCTAAATAGTTTGATTCTGTTAAAATTAAAGAAGTTCTCAATAATTTATAATATTTTTTTGTAATTTATCTGCCATCAAATGATGTGGCCGTTTGTGTTACGTCAGTGGTCGTTTATGATAATTCAATACCCTTGTTTTAGTTTACACGTGAAATCATGGTGAAATCAATTACTATTCAAGTATTTAAAAACCAAAAAGCCCACAGCATGTTTAGTATTTTGCGGACGTCATGTTGGATTTTTTTACCACAAAATGTATCCTATGACACTCCGGGTACTAAGACGAATTTAACGACACAATGCACTTCGAAATCCGTGAAGCCGTTTAGGATACGCCAAAGAACGGACATTTCGTTCGAAAAACTTTGACGAAGCACTGACAGTTTGTATTCGTCTGTAAACTAAACCAAGGAAATTTAATTAGGCAACGCTCGTTTTAGTAAAACAATTGTAAAATTGAGATAAAGTTAAGTTGTCACTATTTAAATTTATTTTGTACATATTATACGTAGTATATATTTATTTATAGATAATGGACTTCATAACTTTAATAAAACACAATTATAAATAACTATATCTTATAGAAAAAATACGCCGTCCAACTCGCTTCCGTGAGGCATAGTACCTAGTACGCTAGCGCTATTGCCCCGCTGAATACATAAGCTCAGCTGCTGAGCAAAGTAGGCACCAGCTCTCACATCTCCAGAGGCGTGGACCAGTCTAACTGATAAATCCTTCACAAAATGTTTCGTTGTCACTTGTGAAACTTGTGATTTAAACAGAGGCATAAAATAGAACTATTGGTATTCGGAGCGAGACACAATGTCACATTTACATCAAAATTTATTAATAAAAAATTGCTTTCATTTTATATACATTAGTCCAGATTAAGGTCAAGAGCGATCCCATTCTAATTAAAAAAAAAAAAAAAAAAAAAAACAAAATATGGAAATATATAAAAACTATAAAAAAGTATTTAAGCCGATGTCCATCCAAATTCGTATATTGTTATTGAGTTTGTAATCTCCTAATATTTTTACTAGAACAGGTAATTAGCATCAAATGGTTTCTTGTGCCATGAAATTAAAAAAGATATAACAAGTACGACTGGACGATATTTCGATCGTTTACTAAACCACCTTGTCTTATAAAGCAGTTAATTCAAATGCGTAATTATATTTTCCTTGCCTGTACAATTATCCATTAAAACGTTAGGTATTGCTATTTCTCAGCTAATATATTGGGTTAAAAATTGCGAAGAATTTATTGCTCGATAGGCGAGGTGAGCAATAAAATCCTAACAACTTTTGCTTGGCGATCTAGCTATGAATGCGAGGTAAACGTGGTAATGCGTATTTGCTTCTGTAGAAAAAGGCCGAAATATGGTGCAAGCGCGTGCGCTGTTGAAATTAGGCTGAACCGCAACTCTTTCTTTTACGTAGCGTTCAAGATCAAGCCGCGATCTTGGCGCGATCACGGTCGCTAGATAAATTGTATTGTTTCCGTAACTACAAACAATAGTTCATTCATAAAATTTTTAACAGCGGTATTATCAAGCAATTGCCCAATAGCTGTCAACCGTGACAAAATTAAGGCCCAGGGAGTAAAACTTTTGTAATCACTTGATTTACATCAACGGCCTATAAGTTATGTACAAATATATTATAATACGTGTTTCTTGTTCTAAACATTGCGGTGTACAAGCTACAGTAACAAGTATTAAAGAAGTAACACCAGTTCAGTACTTTAACAATTTAAATACTTCTTAATACTTCAGCAGAAAATCAGTTTGATTCAGTTCTGATTCTCAACCTGGGTGGTTTTGTATTTACAAAACTGTCACCTTTGACATAAGCGTTATGGACTATATTCGGACCCCTATATTCAATTCTAATACTCGTAAGAATCAATGACGCGACTTGTTCTAATGCCGGTATAGTGATGCTTACGACGGTAAACGACGCATTTTGGTTTGGTAGATAATGACCTTTACCTTCGAAGACAACGCTTGCAGGTTCGAATCCTGCTAAGGGTAAATATTCGTACGAAGAGTACGATCATTTAAGATATGTATGTTTTATAAATGTAGGACCCAGGCCTTGCCTAAGCAGACTAGTCTGGGACTAGATAATTGATGTATCTAAAATACAGGGTGAATTTGAATTCGTGTAATTTCCATTAACGGTGACGCCACTCTTGATTAGGAACAACTTTTCCCTAGGTGTTATAGTCGAATTCGATCAAAAAAATGTTGCATTCCCATACAAAGTAAACCATTCTGAAACCACTTTTAGTATGGAAGTAGAACGGTAGCGGCTAGTGACTCCATTTCTGATTACGAATAACTTTCCACTAGGACACAGCTAAAAGCCGAAAATTTTCAGAATGGTTTACTTTGTATGGGTATTCGAAAATGTTTTAGATCGAATTCGGTTATGGTTCCTTGGGGAAAGTTTTTCCTAATCAGCAGTGGAGTCTCCTGTAAACAGGAATTATACGAATTAAATTTCATTCTGTATATTAATACAGCCTTGGCCTGTGCTTGCACTGCCATGCGCTTGAGATTTCATGAACATGTTTACACAAATATGTCGGTCTTTATTTTACTACCTATTTCTATTAACAGATGGCTGGATACGAAATGATATATAAATGTGGTGTAGGTTTATAATGCATACCTAAATAGGTAGTTAACATTAAATTGTTAAAGCTTTGTAGTTTGGATTGTTAACCACTCTCTCATAATGGGCTAGTCGTGATCGAGCTAAGCTAAGAATAAAGTCTCCGTTACGCTGCATTTTGTGACTGCACAATGCAATGGAACCAGTTTTAACACAATTTGTTTAAACGTTTTTCTTATAGTAGTAAGTAGGTAATTGATGTAAGTTTCAACATTACATACCTACCTATCAATAATGCTAGTACCTAAAATAATCAAAGTCTAAAGATATTTATCCCTAAGCGACTCACAAATCTAATCCATCTAACGAAAGTCTAACTTGTCCAACTAATATAACTTATACAATGTGAAGGTTTGGTGTTTATTTGTTTGTTTGTTGCTCAATCACGGCGAAACGGATGAATGAATTTGAATCAAATTTTGTTTACATATGTAGAATATATCCTGGATTAAGACATAGGATATTTTTTATCCCGATAAAGTGAGTAGTTCCCGCGGGATAAACAAATTTCCGCGATAAAGATATTCCAAGCTAGTTAATAATAAATTCGAAAGTTTAGATGTTCTTTGTTTGTTGCTCAATCACGGCGAAACGGATGAACGCATTTGAATGACATTTAGTTTAGATAGAACATACCATATGTTTTATTCCGATAATGTGAGTAGTACTTGAGTTGTTTATTAAAAAAATGGCCAAAAGTTTTGCTATCGCCCTATAAAATTAGAGCGATAACAAAACTTGGATAAGTTTCTGCGCCGATGAGGTTACTATACAGAGTGAAATTTAATCCGTGTAATTCCTGTTTACTGATGACGCCTCTCTTGATTGCGAACAACTTTCGCCAAGGAACCATAGTCGAATTCGATCAAAAAAATTAAGAAAAAAATTTCGATCGTAAACCATTCTGAAAACCTTAAATATGGAAGTCCAACAATGGTTCCTTGGGGAAAGTTGTTCGTAATCAAGAGTGGCTTCACCAGTTAACGGGAATTACACGAATTCAAATTCGTCCTGTATAATGCTGATAACTGCCAATCACCTTGAAATGCGTTTCTTTAAAAAAATTCTTAGCTAAATCTGAACCTTAAATTTTAGTAAAATGTCAAGTGACCGTAATTATAACAAAATTATTTGAAAAAAAAATATTTCCTCCAATTGTCTTGGAAACAACAAGAAGTCTTGGAAAACACTAAAAAACATCTATTGATCCGCACTGGGCCCACGTGGTGAATTATAGTCTTATCATTATTATAAAAAAATCATGTATGAAACTCAAAAAAAATATTTGTCTCTATTATAGCTTTCCGCCCGCAACTTCGTCTGATATACTACTTTATCGGGATAAAAATATCCTAAGTCTTAATCCAGGGTATATTCTACCTATATAACAAATTTTGTCCAAATCCGTACATCCGTTTCGCCGTAACTGAGCAACAAACAAACATCCAAACTTTCGCATTAATAATATTAGTTAGATTTATGATCGTTTTAATTTATTTGTCTCATATTCTTCGCGAATCATGCAGGAATCTAGCTCGCTATAAAAGAAACGCTCTTTTATTTTCAATTCCCAAAGTTATTGGCAGTTGTCAGCCTCCGAATATAAGAACAGATAACTACAGATCAATCCGTTATCTAAGCGTTTCTATAAAGTGCCGCGGAAGTATCCAGGATCAAACTGAACTATTCTAAGCATTCGTAAGCGCCACAGATACGAGTAAGAGATAAAAAGATGGAGTGAAAGGCGTCGGCCTAGGTTCCTGGTATAAATTGTTGTTGTTTGTATCTGACTTCTACGGGCGAATTTATTTAAGGCTGTAGGAAGCGGAAGTTGCACGAACTCGTGGGACTCTTAACGATACTACAATGGATTGTAACCAAACGTGTTTATAACCCATGTACTACAGTACTTTTGTAATGTGATGTAGTTTTGGAAGATACACTTTAGTTTGGGATATTTCTGTCCACCCCATTTGGGAACAAGGTCGTGACTTTATGCATAAAGTCACGACTGTTATTGGTAGTTTGGAGGTATCACATTGAAATGTGATGGATGACTAATAGATGATACCCTACGGTCATCTTTCTTCTTTTTACATAGACACAACACCATCTAGTTCCATCTAGTTGGTTGCTATACTACAAAAATACATTTTATAACTCGGGTACACATGTCCATATTCATCATACCCGGCGACCTTTTATTATAACAGTCAGTGTTTCTAACTACTACACCAAACAGGTTCATATTATATTGTTGTCGTTATCTACTTTCTATATTTATAACGAGAGTGTGTATTTTGATAAACTTTGTATTTATTAAAGTAATTTTTATGCACATGGATTATAATTTCGTTGATAGACCTGTTTGGTGTAGTGGTTACAAACGCTGACTGCTATACCAAAAGGTTGCGGGTTCGAATTCCGCTCGGGGCATATGTTTATATGATGAATGCGGACATGTGTACCCGAGGTATGTATTGTTTTTCATTTATATATGTATTTATTTACAATAGAAAATGTATTTGTGTGAGTATATCAACCACCTGATATCCATAATACAAGCCTACTTGCTTAGTGTGGAACTAAATGGCGGTGTGTGTATATATCCAAGGATATTTATTATTCATTTGCCTTTAGGCATGAATGGGGGCTAATTCATAGAACGAAATTATTGAACTATATATGAATTTTTTCCTACCTAAACAATAAAAAACCTTGACATGTTCAGATTAGAACACACCATTATTACAGTCCTACCCACCCACAGAGCTGACGTAGATAATTACCAACCTACAGTGTGCGTACCTATTGAAGCCGGACCAATTATTGCAACAGAAGTAGATACACCTGCCACACCTTTTCTAATAGCGGGTAAAGTCAATTCTACAATTAGCAACAATTGATCGATTCTTTATAAAATCTAATCAATTATATAGTGCACGATGTGACGTGTGGGTTTCCTATAATCGTGTTTCACGGCTTTTTTTTGTTCGCATGTTTTTTTGGTCCCTGTGTCGCTGTCCCAAGTTCAAATTAAGAGCACATCATACTTGGGAAAATAGAGTGAATAAAGAAAAAGGACTATAGATCAACAAGTGTGGTCTGAAAGAGCGGATCCAGGAGAGTAAGGCGATGCATAACCACCTCTGAGTCTAGATTGGCCAATTATTGTTGTATTAAATTTTCAACTTAATTTAACAAAAAAATGTACTTTCCCCTCCTGAAAAAAGGATTAATCCGCTTTTATTCGTAGTAGGTGAGTGTTCCACAGCTACAAAGTAACATTAGAGCAGTTAACTATACACTAATTGGCATAAGTTTGGTACCTATTAGTTTACTATAATATAATTTCTGCAATAATGCTGTTGATTCTATGTAAATAAATAAATAAATAAATAAATAAATACTCTGATTGGCAACAGCGTCATTGGAAACTCCGAAAACCTGTAATCACACTCGCCTGCCCATCGTGTTTTAATGGTAGTCTAATCATCACCTACATTTTTAGAAGACACATTTCAGAGTTGATTTGATAAATGCCACTATACTCCAACATCGACTGTGCAGTGTGCAATAAGCTTAACCTTGTTGACCATGAGCTGCCAATCGCTGACCAAATCACGGACCGAACGACCAGCAGATTTCAATCAACCTGTTTGCATCCGTGATACCCATTCATTACACTTACCTTGTGATATACCACATTGCATAACACAAAAATGCATAAGAATTTTCAATAGTGACAAGACTTCTATGCTCCCTCAGATTATATATAACATCAAGGCAGGTTTTTGTCATAAGGGCGTGGCGCGTAACATCTCGATATGGTCATAAATGAGCATAAAATCCGCAAACGTGTTGTTTCCACACACGTGTTTTGCTTATGTGAGTGTCAATTAGAGCATTAGTTTGAGTGTAGATAAGCGTTAGGAATTGTATGTAACACACACTGCTTTAAGGATGGTGATACTGCAACTCGAACTAATTTCATATACATAGTCATCTCCTATCTAAAACCAATAATCATAAAAATAATTTTTGGTGATAAAATATTTTTTTTGGCCGAAATCATTTTTTATTTATTTATTTATTTTTTAGAGGATACAGGAGACGTAACAGGATCTAGATAAATCACATTGCATCAGTCGAGCTCTTTTGTTATACCATGATGTAAAAATTCCAAGCCATCCCATTGCATTGGTGAACTACATACTACGATCGGATTGCAATTCTATAAAAAAATGCGGCAATAGGACGATTATAAGCTGATTAAGTGTGTATGTGTCAAATTGATATTTAAGCAAAGATATGTAACTTACATTGACACAGAATCGAAAATACTAATATAAGTAAGCAAAAATCAAATATATGTAATTCAATGCTTATATTATTTCAGGTAAGAAGCGTGTATTTCCCCCGAGAGCTGTTGCGTCCGAGTTCTCTCCTCACAAACCTGGTGCTGGACGACACCAGATCCTCCTCATCACGGCTAGCAGCTACCTGTGACAATATCTTCGCCTATATTTCTGACACTGTTGCACCAGGTACCTTCCAATATATTCCATTTGTTATTAAAAAAACCTTTCGAATTTAGGTAGATGAGATAACGCTCGATCGCTTTGGCTTTATAAAATTTAGTACCGTAATAGTCATCATATCAAATACAGGATATTCACTGCTGAATTTAGACCCTACCCATAGATTATAGAGCTATCCTTTTCAAGCGGCCTGTATCCAACTACTTCCCGCCATCATTATAGATCGTCCGTCCATCTTTCGGGTGGACGTCCACGCTGCGATGCCGATATCAATTTGGTCATACAAATCTCTTTAATTATATTTTTGTTCGCTAGACTCGCGATTAATGTATCAGTTTTTTCAAGTTCTGTGTGTTTATATGAAATTGTCGTGTCGCATTTCTCAGAATAAATTTCTGTTGAAAGGGTAATTATGTACACTTTTTTGTAACATAGGCGGAATCAAATTGAACGTCCGACAGATTTACTTTTGGTCATGAATGTAACTAATTATTTGGTTGACTAACGATGCGTAGCAATAAAAATAATAATTGTAAATGTCGATAATTTCTAGGTATAACTTTCCCAACATAAACGTCTTCCTTCCGAAAGTGTTGACTTTCAGTTAGACACGCATCTTGAGCATAATGCTCACGTAACATATTATAGCATACATATTAGTTCCCACAGAAATTAAACGATACTGGTACTAGGTAAGTGTGTCACTGTGTTGGTTGAGACATTAACATTATAATTTATTCAGCGGAATTCGTGACATGAGAATTATTCGTATGGGTTTAGGTTGTAATAGGTTTTTGAGTATTAATCTCGTTATGAAAATTGCATATGGTTTTCTTTGGCTACATATACGTGTCTTAAGATTGTTTTCAATGTATTTCAATACTCTTAGGGTAACAGAAACGAATGAGTGACAGGTATTACATTTTGAATTTGATCATCATTCATTAGGTAGGTATGTAAATCAGTGTCGAGCGAGTCCAGTACCTACTATCAGTCAGATAGGTATTGCATTAAAGGTCTCTCCTCAGGTGTGCCGCAGAACCATGCGTGCATCTAGTCACCAAGAACACAGGTAACTGGAAGCAGTGGTTCGGCCAAGTCAGTGGCATACAATACACAACGATTTATTGAAAACGCTGAAATTCAAGTGGACTCTAGTCTGACATATAACTCTATCAAAGTGGTTTATGGCCTTCTCTCCCAGGCGTATATAGAGACAAAGGATCGCTTACGAACAATCGTTGGAATCTATATGCGAAACTTTTTGAAAAGTTGCAATTCAAATAAATATATTTTGGTCTAATGTTAGATTGAAATAAGTCTTTTCATTAACTGACCACAACCTACTCTATGTTATACACACTTACAATAGATTTAGGAAATGGAAATCTGTTGTCTCTGCTTACCCCAACGGGACACAGGCGTGAATTTATGTATGTATATACAATAGATTTACTTATACGCATAGATATGCATGTGTTTGGTTTAACATTGTTAGTGACATTGGGAGTAGTAACAGTAACACCCGTAGTTACACGACTCCTCAATAATTGGCGTGCCCATGACATGATTGCCATTTTTGTGCGTTCGTTTGTTTCGCTACTTAGAGCCCAACGGCGTGTATCGTCGACCCAAACCGGCTTTCTCCGAATATGTGACGCAATTGCTATTCGCGAACAAACGTTAATTAAATTGTCAGTTGTTATTTTTGGAAATTGTAACATTATGTAATATGGCAAGTGCGTGTAACGTTCAAAAGCTGGGCTATAAATAATATCCATCACACACATCCCAGTCAATCATCATTATCGTTTACGTATTGCTGTTTTACGGTACTATATTTCGTTGACATAATATGTAACATAAATGTATGTGTAGGTTGTTTATAACTTTACTATACAAAAAGAAAATACACGTTGTTTATCTATCGCTTGCTATTATACAATTTGTCATTTACATACTAATGTTTGTCATGCAAAGTCAAACTATAGGAACTTTGACTGTACATGACAAACGTCAAACATTGTATAAATGACAAATTGTATAATAGTAAGCGATAGATAAGCAGCCATGACGTAGAAACGTAAGCCTACATTTCAGATTTATTTACTATACCCACAATTATAATTTCCCCCCTTTCCGATCTACTTCAGCGAAATCTGGGGTCTCATTTTGCGAATGTCAGTCTTAATAACTTCCATTGTTGTAAGTTAAGTCGCCTTTAATTACTCATGTATAGATGTGAGATCTCACTTACCGAGTCATTAGTCTCGTATGTAGCAATCTCAAGATTGAAATCGAAATGTCCTTTTATCAACACGGACTTAAGATTGTTTTATGATAATGTTAAAACATAAATATTGATGCACCTACATCGTCCGATTACTAACGAACAGCTTAAAATTTTGCACCATACATATAATGCAAAAACGCATAATTTAAATATTGGTACAAATTCCGGCACTATTGTCGTCAACTGTTAAGAGGTCCAATCTTCCCATCGGTATTTAAATAGGATCACACTAAGAGTGCATTCTTTGCAAGGATAAAAAATAGCGCATACGTTGAATAAAATACATAGTCGACATATTGAGAACTACCTCCGTTTGTCCGGTAGAGTCGTCAATTATATTTCGCAATATGTGAAATGTTTGAATGGATTACGCATCGATTGTAACCGTATGACCGTAAGTAAATAAATATACAGTGTAGGTGATCAGAGATGTACTGTTATGTATCTGTATTATATAAGTTATGAATACTAAAAGCACATATAGTAGCGCAGAATTTCTAATGATTGTGTTTTTTGATCTAGTTTAGATATAGGGTGGCATGTCCACGAATAATCTAATAAAAAGGTCTACATTCTCCTTATTTTCTTCATCTTCATAGTTTACTTTCCTTAAGTAGGTGGAAAAGGATCACTAACTCATTTTTAACTTTATTATAGCTACTCGTTTGAATATTTTATTCCATGTTATCAATAATTTACATAAAATAAATATAATTGTCGAACAACATCAACAATCTAGTTCCCAAATAAAGCTTGTAGGTACTATGGATACCTACTTATAATGAATAAACATACATAAATATTTATGCCGGCTGAGTTTTTTACCGTAAGGAAAACATAATATGTAAGTGAAATAGAAATTATTGGCATAGGTAGTTTTTTTTTTTTCAAAACCATCATCGACGCACGCGACGGCCGGAGATTGATATGGCGGAATTGATATGGATTGACACGCGACTGGCGGAATTCGTAGGGTTCCTATCGTGCGAAATTTATTTGGAACATATATTTTACCGTGTTTTCTTTATTTATTTCATTTATTGATGTAATTATGTGGAATAGGCTACAAACGCGACCGTCAAATTACACAATTAACTCTTTATTCTATGATGGTTTTGAAAATGAAATTAAACTACCTATGCCAATACCTCCTATTTCACTTACCTAATATGTCCTATTTTTTCCTTACGGTAAAAAAGCTCATCCTGTATAAACATCCATAACTGGTCAATAAAATGTTCGCAATTATCACAGAAACATCCTGTCGGGATTCGAACCTGCAGTCCTGTAATATGCAGGCAGGGACACTACCCACTACACCTGTCAGTCGTCATTAAGTAGTGGACGTGCTGTGGCTGATATGATGATGATGAAATACAACAATTTAACTGTAAATCTATAAGATGTTGTGAAATACTCCTACACGAATGTTTGCTCTATTTTACAATTGACATTTGAAATCATTCATACTAATCCATACTTCCATCCTACTATAAACGTCTGTATGTATGTCCGGCTTTCATGTCTAAACTGCTGAATCGATCATATTGTAATTTGACAAAAAGGTAGACCGGGACCCGGAGAATGACATAGACTAGTTAACATCAATCAATCAGGTACAGTTTATAGCACAAGAGTACATCTTGAAAAATCCCCAATAAAGTAAAAGCCCAATAAAGCCCAATGTTATACATGTCAAAGTATGTTTGTGTTTTATTTACATTGTGATTTATTGAATGGAGTTCAAATAAGTTCTCCATCACGCGTGATTATCACATATTATTCTAGTACAAGAACTAGTAACATAAAGTCCATCATGTTTTTATAGTGTGTGTGTGAAGTGAGATTCGTAAGATATTGCATTCTCTACCTACTCAATGACAATAATATATTTATAATTGACATTTCCCTAATCGACATGTACTCGACTGTACATCGACATAACCGCCTCCTTGGCTCAATGTAAACAACATTGGGTTTACGATTCGGAGGTCGCGGGTTCGATCCCCAGCGGGATACATGTTTTAAGTACTCGGTTTTGATTAGTGGTAGGGCATTTTAAATATCCGCCTGGCTAGCTACCACCATCTTATCTAAATCTGCCGCCAAGCAGCAATGTTAATAGAATTGTTGTGTACCGGTTGAAAGAGATAAGATAGCCATACCCCCAAATGTGTTGAGGTTACCGGGTCAGTGCGCTTCCACCTTCAACTTTATCTTCACTTAACATCAGGTGTGAGTGAGGCCAAGTACCAACCCGTTGTGCATTAAAAAAAATAACTATTAATTATTATTTTATTGACTTAGCATGATATTATTATTATTTTGTGAATAGTATAAGATCTCAATTATATAAGTAGATTTAAATTAATATTTGCACGTCTGCAAGCAGACTGGATACGTCATGCAATAAATAAAAAAAAATAAGTTCTAGTGGCAGTGCTAATCGTCGTCATCATGTGTAATGGAAAGTGCTTACGCAAAAAACAAACCAGCCCAAATTCGACTATCTCGTCATTTGCCATCAGGGAGTTCCAGTCCCCTCATCCCGGCTCCATCATCAGATCAACTCGATGGTTTTTTTTTTATATGAGAGGGCGGCAAACGAGCATGCGGGTCACTATGGTACTATAATATTGCATTGTCACCGAACTTAAATATGCGAATTTTGAGCTCAATGAGATACTAGCAAGTGGTTAAAAATGGTTTGCAAATTTAGAAACGGATAACTTACATACGAAAATTGCAAGCTAAATAAAAGCACCAAGTACTAAGTCATTGGAACTACTAATCTCAATTTGGTATCTGAATGTTCCAGGTATTATTGTGTACGATGGGCGTCGCGATAACGCGTGGCGTGTTACCCACGCATCCATGTACCCTGACCCCGACCTCGGCGAGTACGATCTTGGTGGAGAGAGATTCACTCTCATGGACGGCGTGGTTGGGTTGGCACATTCACCAGCGCAAGGGCTGCTGTACTATCAGCCTTTAGCTACAGACAGGTAATAATGCCAGATAATCAATTGCCGGGAGTCAGACGTATCCTACATGCACGATGAGATCACATATTCAGAGCATTCAAAATGACATCAACGTCACGCGTATTTAGTGTAACACTGCGGCAGCAGTAGCTATCTGGCAACATTGATGTGAAGTGAGTGAGTCGGTCTAGGTATCAAACTGAGATCCTTTAAATTATATTCCCCAATATTTAACCGGCTATTTATTGATACACAAAAAGTCCACTGCCGAACATCTACGCGTAATTATCGGGCGTGTGGTTCCCGACAGAGTAAAATAAGATCAACCCAATCCAGGGTGTCGTAAAACGTGACTAAGTGATCACACAGTAAAGCTTAATGATTGGCAGCAGCGTAACATATCGATTTGCTATCTCCCAACTCGCCTACCTAATATATTACTTTATATTATTAAACGCCTACCTAATACTCGTATATTATTAAACGGCTCCTCTATAAGACGATCTATAAAAATTGTTGTAACCTTTCTGATGAATATTTGTAAATGACTGATGAATGATGATTGAAAAAAGACAAACTCTCTGAGTTTCTCGCTAGCGCTTCTCAGTAGTGGTCGCGTTCCGAGCTTATAAGTGCATATTGTATTGCCTACATTAATAAATGATTTTCATTTCATTTCATGTTTATTTCATTTTCATTTTCATTTTCATTTTCATTTTCATTTTCATTTTCATTTTCATTTTCATTTTCATTTTCATTTTCATTTTCATTTTCATTTTCATTTTCATTTTCATTTTCATTTTCATTTTCATTTTCATTTTCATTTTCATTTTCATTTTCATTTCATTTCATTTTCAAAGTAAATATCCGCTAAAGGACTGCTTGTCTTTAAGCGGAACCAATCAAAGTCTGTTAGCAAAATATAATATCAACGGGATTTAAAAAATAATCAAAATAATCCATAATCGTTTACACACACAGAGATCCCATTATTCGCTTTTTATTTTTAAAGTTCAACCTTTTATTATTAATTTTGAATGTAACGTCGAATCGTGATGCGTATTTGTTGCGGGTTTCACTTGACCTTAATCACACATGTTAATTAAAGTAAGGTCCAATGTGAAAGGATGCTCACTATCTTATGCCATGATATCGAAGCACAACAATGTTGTGGACACTATAATTAAATTAATAAAAGGAAATCTTTGATAAACAATGTGGTTTAATGACATATAAGTAGGATAGGATGGTAAGCTGACGCGCTTCACTTCTAGTGTTCTGTAGACAAATGGGAAAAAATAATTATTTGTGGTATACAGATACACATGCAACTCTATTATTAACTGTTATTTTTTAAATTACTGTGAAATAAGGTTACATTTTGAAAACCGTAACACATGAATGATTGTGTGGTCGAATATTTTTATATGAACAAAATACAAAAATTTTTATTTGCCACTAATGGTTTTACAAAAAAGGTATTGCACTTTGATAACCGCATTAGTCATATGACTCACAAACCGTGGACAAAATTCAAGATAGGTTAATGACATTTTATTCTCGACACAGGGTGTTCAGCGTATCTACAGCTGTGCTGGCAGCAGGCCCTCCGGCTGAGGGCACAGACCTGCCTGTCAACCTGGTGGGCCGCAAGTCTTCCCAGGGCATCGGCCTCGCAGTTGACCCTCGAGATGACACTATCATCTTCAGCCCTATATCGGAGACAGCTATAGCTGCTTGGAACCCTATCACTAATTCCCATAAGTAAGTTAAGGCGTTTTGTTATAAAAAGGTAATAGTTTTTATTTTTGGATGTCGTTGCTTGTGGATTACATAGAAAAATCTACGATCATCAACCCGCCTGGTGATTAACGCAAAAAGATATACTTAATTTTCAAAACTAAAATCTGTATAGGTAATATCGCTAAGTATTAAGTATATCCATAAGTGTCGTAAAAGGCGACTAAGTGACTTTTCACCAAAAAACATCTAGGAATAATTGCACGGTTCAACGGCGATGGACTCATACCCTGTCACGTGTGAATTTCTATATATTTCGTAAGGTGAACCATGGATGTTGTTTCAAGCACTAAACTCTTAATGTTTGGGATATCTCTGGCCCCATTTGGGATAAAGGTCGTGACGTTATGTATTCATATACTATATGTAATAAGCTGTGATTCTACTTTAAAAATACCTTTTGAATTCCTGTAACATAAAATTACGGGAGGGGTAGAGACGTACACTCTCGCTAGTATGTACTAATAGCCCAAACAATAAAGATTTTGTTTGTATGGTGTCCCTGACAATAATTCCTTCGTCAGTAAAACTATGCAGTGTGACAAAATGGTGTATTCGTATATAGGTTACGATTGACAAATAATCCATAAAACTATTCAATTATTTATCAATCGTGATATATAAACCTACTTTGTCATACTACAAAGTTTCATTAATGAAGGAATTAATGTATAAGTATATATGTCTACTCCGCATTGATTGAACTATAGAGTTCATGTTGTCGCCTGTTTAAATCGAATAGCAAAATTAATGACAGCAGAAATTGCAAACTTTTGTTTTCTAGATGTAGTTGTGTCAATACTAACTTCTTTCATTGTTTGTTTGACACATATACACCAACTACTACATTCCCACTGTTGCCACTGTTGGGACCCAGTCCCCTTTCTCTAGGAGGGCGCCCCTCGGGCGGTGTACGGCAGAATCTGTTTTCTGCAGAATCTTAATTGGACAGAATCGTCTTTGTATCATCAAATGAAAAAAAAATTTTTCTTCCACCTTCGACCTCATCTTCACTTAACGTCAGGTGTGATTGAGGTCAAGTACCAACCCGTTGTGCATAAAAAAAAACATATCTACAATGGTGGAAAGCATGAAGAAAAAAGAAGTTTCATTGTGGAATATGATTGCCTACTACACAATATGAGAGTGATAATCCCACTCTCGATGTTTGATAGTTACCCAGTTCTTCCGTCTTATTCAGTCCTATTGGGTCCATACCTACTCTATATGCGTAATTGTTGATCTGTAAGCCGAGAAAATATAGTGCGAAGGTGAAAGCAAATTATGTTAGTGAGATGGTGTAGTTAGCTAGGGATCGCGCTAATAATAGCATGTATTTTACCTTCCGTGCCTTCCGACAGGGTGCTGGCACAGGATCCTGAAAAACTGCAGTTTTGCGCGGAGGTGCGATGGGCGGAGCGGGACAATGGCGCAGTTTGGGCACTTTCCACGCGTTTCCATAAGTACTTCAAGAGGGCAGTTTCTAAGCACGAGGTATTTATGAATAAGAATACTTTATTGTGGACGTCATAATTTGGTACAAAGTACAAACACAGAAAAGCGGCATTTTCATTCCATTTGCTAATTACAATAAATAATAATTAAGGCGAAATGGAATACACTTCTGATATCACAAAACTATTTCTGAACCATATACGTGAAGACTAATCATACCTACTGTCGTTTTGAAAATATTAATTAGTTACCATTTTCAAAATACAAATGAAAGACACAAATTATCCAAATTTGATGTGATGTGATGTACTCATTAACATCACAATTTACGCGTTTTATCTACCACTTTAAAGTGACAATGCAGGACATAGTCTACCTGTTACATTAACAAACATCTTCATAAACTTTTACATTTTAATACATTACCATGTATTTTCTATATATCGATAGTACAAGCTTTGCTTAGTTTGGGACTAGAGGATTGGTGTAAGTGTCCGAAATATTTATTTATTTATTATTTATTTATTTCTACATACAAAGATTTTTGTAATATATTATATAAATTCAAAAATAACCTTAAAATCATAAAGCTCAATATGTTGAAATTATTTAATTTACGGTAGTAAATAATTTCAATCCAGGACTACTCTAATATGCCGATTAACGACGTGCCCTATTGTATGCACCTCTCCTCTTATTAATAAAAGCCAGAAATACGAGGCGCGTGCCAATTTATCCTCGTTCGCTTATGTACTAACAAAGTTCAGCAAACCATAATTCTAAAAACTGACACACAATTGCTATACAATAAAGACTGTTTGTCTGTATTTTCAGATTAATGTGCGCGTAGTTCGCGTCGTAGAGGGCGGTTTCGTTGCACTCCAGCCCCATGTATTGCGTCGTTCCGCCAGCCGGTACAACTCCACTCTCTACTGACGCGCTTCTCTACTTGATCGAAGAATCTAGGACCACTAGTAGCCCTTGCGAAGAACCCTCAGCTTGATTTAAGTTTGAACTGCTCTTAGGCAAATAATGCTTGGCACCCCTCACTTGTCTACTTTTCATCGAGGAAACAACTATTAGACGTATATTTCCAATATATGCAAAAACGAGAGTGACTGTGGATTATCTAATCTGTGACTGTGGCAGAAATACGACACGAAGAGTGGTGGTATACGTGTATGAAACGGCGTTGCTTTCGCCTCGTCGTACGATAGTTGATTAAGTGGCCGTGCCATACACTTTCATACATTCCTGTATCCACTGTTGTTAAGTGACGTATTGTCGAGACAATAAAAAGACGCCTCTACATACGAGTAAAGTTTATATCGATCAAGAGGCACACACACGGAATCCTTATCCGCAAGTCGATAGACTAAAAATTGTGTACGTTGCCTCGGCAGTAGGTACCTGACTTTGTACTTAGTAACGACTCAGTCTGGCACCTCAGAACCCTTGGGGTATTTCGCATAGGGTTATTAGTTGTTTTAGAATTGAAGGAAGTTCCAGTAACTGTTGGTATGGTTTTTAAAGAAAACGGTATTACAGAAAATGAACAAAGTTTTTACATTAACAATAGTAGGTAGGTAGAAAACATTGGAATATACTCGTAGATAATGTTATGAAGCTACTAATTTCTTCAATCAGAAGGTAGGTAGGTATCCCACCAAAAACATTAATGGTGAAAATGATCAAGAGTGTAGGTCGCAAATAATTTTTAAATTCAAACAATGCAAAGTCCTAAAGAATTTATTTCAACCGTTCATCCAGTGAGTCAGTGAACGCGAAAATTAGCAATCGTGAATGCCAAAGTAAACGACATTTGCGTAAGATGGTAGATATTATTACGTGCATAAAACTATATCTGTATATCTGAATACGTTCCGGGACACAACCCGCCTCTCGACGTTATAACAATAAAACTTCTATTGTGTCTGATGATCTGTCCCGTAACGTGTTAAATAGGCATACACATATAGAATATACTCGACGTTATAACAATAAAACTTCTATTGTATCTGACGATCTGTCCCGGAAAGTGTTAAATAGGCATACAGATATAGAATATACTCGCAACGGTTCGTGAAAATAGTGCACGGATGCGATCAGTATATTCTTAAAATTTTGAATGAATTTCTGATTTATTAAACTTTTTTTAATTAGGTATACTAAAATGAGAGAGATACTTATTGTGCATTGGGTTCAGACGAAAATCCACTTCATTACAAAATCGCAACTTTCAGTCCTCTACAGCCACAGATACAAACACTAAGGTTTCCAAAATAACATTTTGTTTTCTTTTATGTGGACTCTTATGTTGATCGTGGTATCAAGATGACAGATATTGATTACGGAATCCAAATTTCCTATTACACTTTGGTTTTTTGGGTTGTATATTTTAGTATCAAATTTACCATCTTCGTTGAATATCATTAGTTTAACTCGTAAGACAATTACTTTCCAAAAATGCCATTTAATTTATCAAATAATCTATCTAATTTGACGTGGTTTTGCCATTTATCAGGAATCAGTGTCTACGAGAAAAGGGGTGTCCACACAATATGTCCTTAATTAAAGTTTTTAATTTAAATTATGCAGAGCTACATCTGTGGAGCGATGTTCAATGAATGTTGATTTTCATCTATGTATAACACAATTAAAAAATATTATGACTAGTCACGTTTACGAACAAGACTCTTATTTAATAAGTATAACATATTTAATGTATACATGGTTACACAAAGTCCAAATTCATTTGGGCCGATAACATTTTCTTTAGAATCCGCTTGAATTATTTAATACCTACCTATCTAAGTCATTGTGAATACATAAATGCGATATTTTGGTTCAAAATAAGTAGTCATCTATATCTATAGCGTGCTAGGAAAAAATATTATATACCTACCTATAATTGGTATATAATTATCGATTAGTCCCACTAAAAATAGGTATGAAAATGTGTTCAAATTATGTTCCCGTCGTGCCACATTATTATGTACCTAGGTGCTTATATTTTACTAATAAAGGAAGAGTCTGAATACCTACAGGAAAGATTGTCGAATATCAAAATGATGAAGTAAGATTATTCTCTAATGAAGTATGTATTAATACTACTGCCACTATATACTCAGCAGTATTATATGATAACATAACCACTACAAATTCTTTATCATTAGACCTAACAGAGAGATCCGGTTAATTTATTACATCGATCACAATCACTGACATGATTTTATGTCAAGAAATAATAATAAATAAATATCCTTGGACATGCACACAATGCCATCTAGTTCCACTTTAAGCAACTATAGGCTTGTGTTGTGAATACCAGATGGTTGGTATACTACATAAATACATTTTTTTTGTAAATAAATACTTATTATAAATGAAATCATCCATAACTCGGTTACATATATGTCCGTATTCATCATACAACATATGCCCTTAGCGGCATTCGAATTGAAATGGTTACCAATATGTTTTAAATAATATAATTTCTACTTAAAAGGGTACATTACTGTATGAAAACAGTGCGTGTTCAACGGCCCGTAGTCAAAAGTCAGTTAGTTGCTTAGCTTTTGTGGGCTAGGCTCATGTAAGGTTTCTTGAAGTAGATATAGGTACCATAATTTCTTGTGTGTTTATTGTAGGAATTGAATTGATTATCTTATATTGCTTGTATATTGCTTGCAGTTTTCAATTTATTACTAGAGGTGAATTATTTATTACTGCCATAAACTTTTTGAGCTTTACCTATATTCTTCTGCTCTCTATAATAGAAATACGAAGGGTACACTAGTTTTCTGGTATACGATTGGTTGTATGACCGGTGTAGGTATGTCTCATTTCTATGGTAGTTATCTACCTATCTTAGTAATGCAATCCTTGCGTTTTTTATTAATAAGCATATACAGCCCCACTTTCCATTGTATGTAAATTTTTTTTACAAATATTTAGAATCTGGATTTTAGATAGGTGTATAAATTATTTATGCCTTTTCACACGTATATTATGTTACGAGTAGAAAATGGTATCAGAGCAATAAGGTAAATATCCATAAAGTAATGACATGTTACGTGGATACGTACCTCACTGACCTCCATTTAATATAACTTGTATTATTAGAGGTCAATGAAGTACCTACATTTTCTCAGCCCTGTGTATTTGAGCGATGGTGCCTTATTGTTAAGTTATTCACTTTGCTAAACGATATTTGAGGAAGGTTTTATGCAATTAGCGATGGTTTTGAGGAATGTATTCATTCCATGCATGCATCCAAAATATAGGTAGTTCCAATCATAAATTTTATTACTCGTTTCCATATTTCCAGCATGCTGCAAATGTCATTTAGCAAAGTACTATATTTTAGTTTAGTTACTAGTCTAGAAATACATCATTCTACTTATATCATCTATTCAAAACTTGACGATTATTATGCAAACACTTAATTAATTTATGTCCTCAAATAATATTAGTCATGTTTTTAGATTAAGTGAAAACATCACTTAAAACAAAGTTACCAATTCACTAGTAATGTACTAATTGTATTTATAATATTTAGTACCGAATTTTACATGGTCCTGATAATTATTTTTTAAACATCTATAAGTGAGTATGCATGAATTTAAGGCAAAGAGTTCGCTTTTGTAAATTATTTTTCGTATGAGAATTTGATAGATATTTCTAGTAGATGAACTTTCAGTAGGTGGAAATACTTAAGATATGCTGATCGATTATGTATTTTTATAACTTTAATAAATTACTTAAATTATATTAATTAAGTTTCATTTACGTCCGCATGAGGTCTGTCAATGGGTTTTATTCAATTAGCAAAGTCAAAGATTGTAATAGAGCTCGGCTTTACCTCGCATCTGTCTTAGGCCTATCTACTAAAGCGATTTCACGGTTGAGATTTAACTTGAGTTGATACTTGCTATACTATTATTAGTTGAAAACAGTAGGTATTTTAAGGGTCCAATTCAATATCAAGTGCGTTTTCAGCCAATAATGAATGCATCGAGATCAAATCTGCCTTTTTATTTGCATGATGACAAGTCCTTGGTTGAACTTTTAACGACGAAAAACAATGGGTATCGTGTGTTTAACGGCGTTGTGTATGTGTGTGTTGTCTTTGTCCAGATGTATTTCAATAATACGTAGTCCGATTTGAGTGCCATCTTTTGTATTTTTAATATTAGACAAGGGGAAAGGTTCTTAGCCATGTTTGTAGAAAATCCGTTTAGTAGTTTCGAAGACTTAACACAATTGCTTAGTATATCTGGATATTATTATGCTTGGCTCCTCTGGGGGTCTTATAAATG
The DNA here is from genome assembly GCA_949316235.1 of Oegoconia quadripuncta. NCBI lineage: Eukaryota > Metazoa > Arthropoda > Insecta > Lepidoptera > Autostichidae > Oegoconia > Oegoconia quadripuncta. Next base: position 12,475,053 of record OX438749.1, read on the forward strand.
TTGTTATAGAGTGAACATGACCGACTTTACCCGTAAAATCGCGAAATGAAATCTGTTGATCAATACAGGGTGAAATTTAATTCATGTAATTCCTGTTTACTAGTGACTCCACTCATGATTACGAACAACTTTCCACTACGAACCATAGCCATAGGTTGCACTACAACCAAAAATTGTTGGACTTCTATACTAAAGATGGTCTCAGAATGATTAACTTTGTTTGGGTAATTGAAAATTTTTTGATCGAATTCGGCTATGGTTCCTTGGGGAAAGTGGTTCGTAATCAAGAGTGGCGTCACCAGTTAATGGGAATTACATTAATTCAAATTCACCCTGTATAATTATATTATTCATTAGCTACACAAATAAAATACTCATTATCATCATTCCAGTCAATTCAATAAATCAATCAAATACTCTGACATTGTACAATTAATATTTTTTTTATGCATAAGGGGTTAGTACTTGACCCCAATCACAGCTGATGTTAAGTGAAGATGAGGCCGAAGGTGGAAGCGTACTGACCTGGAAACACCATCATTTTTGGGGAACTGGCTATCTTATCTCTGGCAACCGAAACACAACAATGCTATTAACATTGCTGTTTGGCGGCCGATTTAGATAAGATGGTGGTAGCTAGCCAGGCGGACATTTAAAATGCTCTACCACCAACCAAACCGAGTATGTACTAAATATGTACCCCGCTGGGGATCGAACCAGTGATCTCTGAATCGTAAACCTTATGTTGTTTACATTGAGCTGCGGAGTCGGTTTATTATCTACTTATCCAGATTGTTGCTATCGGTTACGTCCTGACGTGCGACTCGTTGAATATTGTTTTGTTCCATGATGCTTTCTTATTGGTCAACGTTCTGGATACCGACAACGACGTAGTTAATGGAAATAGACCCTCTGATTGCCTAATTGTAAGTTTCCCCACGTGAGTCATTGAAGTGGCTCATATCACTTGCACTTGTCATACTCATAAGGATTACCCTAATGTGGTGCAAGCAAACTAAACCAATCATCGGAACTGATACGTATGATTACTGACATGCCCGCATGTTCCAACGCTACATAGTGTTCAATACTAAGAGATTATTTCTTTCATGAGCCATAATATCATGGACAAGTTCTAAATAGAGTTGACATTTTTCGAAAAAGGAGAAGACTGCGGAACATATGATGTCATCCCGCTGAGCCTTCTTGGTCTAAGGCTCAGCGGGATAATAATAATAAATATTTCGGACATTTAACACCAATCATCTAGTCCCAAATTAAGCAAAGCATGTACATCGTACATTCCGCAGGCTTCTCTTAGGAAAGAGAAGACTCCGGATAGGAATCTGTTCAGATTTCGGCTACGTCTACGGCGTTATCTGCAGCCAGGCATAGATCTTCTTTGGTACGAGTAGAAGGGGAACAGGGGAAAGAAGAGAGCCTTGTTTTAGGATGAATTTTGGAGAAGATTCCACCATGTAGTATCGATCCTTGCAACGATAGCCAATGGTGGCTGAATTTATTAACGGCCTACCCATATTTGCAACGATGAATGCTAATGCAGGAGGCGCTCAGGCCGTGGCGTGTCGCCTTCCAGCAGTGCGTCGATGCTTACCTGGCCTCATTGAAAAATTGAAGTGAGCCCAAGATTTAATTCATTAACGATTGGGTGCTGTAAATCGAGGACAGGAACGGAGTTGATGAAATACTAGATATTTTGGGCTTTGAATCTAATGGATAAGGAGACTTGTGTCCAGGCCTTGTCACCGAGATTCAAGAGAGGATACCACCGGGTCCAGTGGCGCATCCATAAATTAATATTCCTTTACAAATACAACACTCACTGTTGTATTTGTAAAGCACTGCACTCGGCAAAGCCTAAAAACTAATTATAAATACTTTCATTAATTTTAAATTATTGATTTACGAATAAAGCAGGAATAAAAGATATTTAGCTTTCAGACTTTTCGTACGCAGTTCGTGAGCACAATATTGATTTATGTTACACTAGCTTTCCGCCCTTCCACTTCGTCCGTGTGGAAGATTTTATCAAAACCGGTAAAATTTGCCTATATGTTAATCCAGGTCCTAATCTGTCTACCCGCCAAATTTAGTATTAATTAAATTAAAATATTAGTTGGGATAGTTGGGATTTGAAGAGAGATCTTTATATATATCAAACGAAATTGAGCCACTGCGCTGAAGTTAACCGTTAATTTATAATAAATATTCGCACTTGGCCGCAATTAAACCACTTTACGTTTTAGGTATTGCATTAATCTATTTAATTTAAGTATAAATATCCACCAATACAAAATGTTCTAGTCTATAACGGAATGACTGAATGACGTTACTTAGTACATTATATTCACTTTGTGGTCGCAGTGGCGATATGTTTGACCCCATTAAGGATTACCAGGGGAAACCCGTATTAATCTATTCTCAGCTCATTTCTAATACACTAACAATGATAATGAAAATCGGTGAAAGTTGTTACATTACTTTAAGGGATTACTAATTAATTACCCACGAAATAGATCATCTTCACTTCATCGCTTCACACTTTCACAAATTTTACTTTTTGTATATAACGAAAACTAATATAATTGAGTGTAAAATTATTACACAATCACATAATAAATAAAATATTATAAATGCGAAAGTTTGGATGTTTGTTTGTTTATTGCTCAATCACTGCGAAATTTGGATTGGATTGGATTTGGATGACAATTGGTATATAGGTAGAATATATCCTGGACTATTACGATATTTTTTATTCTGATTCCGAAGTGAGTGGTTCCCGCGGGATAAACAAATTTCCGCGATAAAGTTATTCCACGCAGGCGAAGCACTAGTTTACCATAAATTTGTGCCATAATAACTTCAATTACTTGGAAATTAAGTTTTGTTCCGTGCATGCGTTTTCAAGTGAGATTATACAAAAGCCTAGGTAGGTACTGGTTTTGTTATAAATACAAATTAAACAAATTAAATTTTAATGCGGTCAAGAAATAACCCGATTGAAGAAGAATGTGTAAATTTTTATAAACAGTGGAACACATCAATTTATAAAAAAAATGGGCCCCTAGATTCCACATTGCAATCGAATAAACCTACCTACTCTGAGAACCAAAGTGACATACTGGCTGACCGTATATAATACCGATAAGGAGTTATCTGTTTTAATATACATTGGAAATTAAAACCAGAATTAAAACCTCAACTCAGAACAGAACTCAATGTAAACAACATTGGGTTTACGATTCGGAGGTCGAGGGTTCGATCCCCAGCGGGGTACATGTTTAAGTACTCGGTTTGGTTGGTACCTCATCTTCACTTAACATCAGGTGTGATTGAGGTCAAGTGCCGGCCCGTTGTGTATAAAAAAAAAAAAAACTTTTGACTATCTTCACTCTTTCTGCTTTCTTCTCTCTGAGATATTTTAAAATATTTGACTCATTGATAGTTTAGGGTATTTCCCTAGTTTATTAGTCATTAAAAACCTTCATTTGTCTTTTAATTACTCATTTTTAATACATTTACTTAACGATTTGTGTTTATTTAGTTAGAGCGGGTCTACGTGTACCATCTACCTACGTCAGGAAAAAGGAAAACAAATATGTTGTAATTCTGCGTGCGCAATACCGAACCACAAACTAGATAGAAGATTACTATGTATAATCAATCATACATAGCTTACAGTTGCTTGTAAGTTTATATACAGCTAGATTACCATTACTTCGACATATATATCAACCAAAATGATATCGATACCAATCGACGCGACCTATCGAGCCGACTTTTAAAAAGCTTCAAAAGATGCTCATTTGTTTTGTGCTCTTGTCATTGGTGCGGAGTTCCTAAAAAATCAGCGATCCCGCCTCGACTGTCTAGCGTGGCGATTAGGGCAACCTCTAATGGAAAGCGCTGTAAATTACTCCATGGCATAGAATTAATACATATAGTTCCATGGAAAAGGCTTATGCCCAGTTAGACTTTCAGTTCCTAAAAATATTGCGATCCCGTCACCTGTCCAGCGTGGCGATATAGGGCAAATCCTGCAAAGGAAAGCACTGTAAATTGCAGCACGGGAAAGGCTTATGTCCAGTAGTGGACTTTAGTTCCTAAAAAATCGTGCAGACCCGTCGCCTATCCAGCGTAGCGATTGTGGCAAATCCTGTAAATTGTAAAACTGTAAAAACACTATAAATTGCTCCATAGTGGAGTAGTGTCAAGTAGGGGACTTTTATAGATTGTTGCTGTGGTGAAACATCCCTAGATGAAAATCGGAAAAAATAATCAAGAAAGGTATGTTTTCTAAATTTAACTGAATGAGAACTTAATCGGTATTTGCTACGTGATAGTAATAGCTAAGCATACATAGGATCTACTAAATAACCTATTGCAACGCATTACTCACAGTTTTTCCCTCTGAGCTGTTTCCAGTGTACTTAATAGAGAAAACAGAATAGAAACCTGCAAAATTTTTCCGGCCTTCTGATGAATGATTGATACGAGTTCACCACAGTATAAGGAACAACAGTCCACCGCTGAAATAGATCATAATCATTGATCAAGAGAAGATTTGCTGTGATCCATTTAAATAGATAAGGGACGGTTAGTTTGTCGCACTTATTCGACGAACCACTCAGGAAGAAATAATGCGGTGATAGAAAAAGTTCCTCTCCACAAATTATGCTTTACAAAGTGACTTTGGATATTGCTTTGATAGATGGTTGCTAAAGCCTCCATAAATAACTATTTTTATTTCCAATGATAACCATACTATTTCCATCGCCAAAAATACCAACTAATGAATCGATTTGTAGATAGACTTTAACATATCTCCAAAATGCACTCACTCGCACTCGTGGCCTAATCGCATTCGCTATTCGTTTTTGATTTGGGAAGTTAAGCAATGTCTGGAGCGATGTATTTGTAATTGAATGTAATTGGAGTAATTGGATGGATGACTAATAGTGGCATTTTAATATGGGAATTTACGTGTTTCTGAGGGCACGTTAAATAGTCGATCATCTGCACTGGGCCCTCGTGGTGGATTATAGTCCATACCCTCTCCCAGTAAGAGGAGGCTGTGCCCCAACAGTGGGGATTATGAAATTCCAAAAATAGACCGCTAAAATTGTACAAATTCAACACACTCAACTCATTAGCCACATTGATTTTAGATCTCAAACCATGCATAACAAAAATAATATAATAAGTATTATTTTTGTTATAGGTAATTAAAATAATAAACCTACAACGTACCTACCTAAAACGTACCTACGATACACGTTATATAGCAGAATATCTCAAATCAAAATTCAGGTCTTATTTATATTGTATTTTTAAGGTCTGTAACTTCTGTGCAATCATGCATGCGAAGATGCGTAACGTTTGCTGTGTCCAAATCAAAACCCGTACATTCAGATGGGTCAATATGTTGTACAAATGATACGAATAAAGAATTTCGTGATTCTATCCAGTCGTAGCGTCCGGTCATTGTTAATTACGATTAAAGTACTACCGTGTCACGGTGGACATCAGTGTGAATGCGAGCCGTCGTAGAAGGCTGTTTTGTGGACTATCACGGACGCTTATTAAATACTACGTTTGAATACAAGATAGTGCGTGCGAGAGTGTTTGAATGTGAAATTGATAAATCGTTTCTGTTGTGAACAAATTTTAGTTACAGGCAACACGAAGCGTAAGCAATAAACTAAAATGTATCATAATAAATCGTAATAGGTTTCAATTACAATATTCTTCTAGCTCACCCCTTTGTGACAAAAAATCTATTGATAAAATATGACAATTACTATAGAGACCCTCCCCAGCAGCTTCAATGTGTTCAATTACTGTCTAGAAATATTTAGTTATTTATTCTATACCTGAAACCTAAAATTAGTTTGGTCAGAAGCACATTTAGAATCGATTCCGGCTTTAAAAATGTGGGGTACATATTTTTTTTTTCCTAAATTATTTATTTAATTAAGGAATGATAAACACCCTACAAGCGGAAACATAACAATTACTGAATCCGCAACAATCCTTTCTTAACCGACTTCAAAAAGGACTAAGTTCTCAATTCGGCCATTTGTAAGTTCTAGCCATATTGATTACAAGAATAAAATTTAGTTGGAGTGTATCGGCTTTCTGGTATACTAAATATAACCTTGTATAAACATAATTATGTATAAGCTTCTCGGTAGAAATTCTCAAATTTTAGTGAAAACCGTATAAAAATCCGTTGTGTCGTTTAAATCATAAGCGCCCAAGAAGATAGACGCGGGTATCGACTTAGCTACTCACTATTTAGAGAAGTTTAAGGCCTATTAATAAAGCAAAGCTTAATATTGAGATCGATGGGTTTAAAAACGATTTTTTATATGTATACTGTTTTAATAATAAACAGATTCTCAAGTATCTTTTCAACTTCAATATCTTTTAAAGATCGCTTTATTTATACTGACCTTAGCAATCTTCAAGTTACTACAAGTACATAGCATTCTTATCAATTATCGAAAATATAACTATTAGGTATAGCGCATTTCGTTTATTCACTAAAATAACCAAAGTAAAAGTATGCACCAAAGTATAGGAAAATATAAGAAATGAGGGAGCGTCGATTGACGTCATAGTGGGGCAAGCAGCGGGGATAGCCTCCGATTAGTGTACAGATGCCCCTAACTTTGGGGGGGTCAACTATTAACTACCGGGTGCCAGACGAGAATCATCATAAATATCGAGCCAGTTACACAACAGTACCTACTCGTCACCCGCGACGATCACTCGCATAATTTATTCATTTACCATAAAACTATTTTGAATATAGTTAAAAGTAATTCTTCAACGGTAATATCTGTGAAACAAAAATTTAGCACCGATTTCAAGCAGGTAGGTAAATAACGTTTTTAGAATATTTTGAATTATGTAGATGTAATAGTTATATGAATATTAATCGCATTATATCTGAAATCAAAACAAAGTACGAGTACCAAGTTCTATCTGTGCTAAACCCATAAAATTTAACTCTTGCTCAATTCCTTCCAAATCTTGCTTATGTAATTATGTGGTTTCGGCACCTAAAAAGAATAAAAACCAACCAATCTCTTCCCGTGAGTGTCGTACAAGGTGACTAAGGGACACACAGACGCTGACTGTATGTATATGTAATCAATTTACGCACTTTTTTTATTATATAGATTTTAAGAATAACTAGCGTAGTTTTAGCGCTAAATTTTAATTTGATTCTGCAAAATGAAATGTTGAGAGGAAAAAGTCGTTACGAGCATTTTAAGAGAGCTAGCAACCAATATTTTAGTCTAATAATATCGGATAGTTTAGACGGTAGAGATCCTGTCTATTAATGAATTCGAATAGCTAGAGTCAATTAGATAATATGCTCGTATTGATATCGGTATCTATTCTTTTTAACCACACCCGAGGAAAACGAGGGCTGTTATGTGTTTGACGGTGATGTGTGTGTGTATGTATCAAGTCTTTATCCGGATGTATCTCAGTATTGCGTCGTCCGATTTGAGTGCGTTTTTTTTCAAATATTAAAGACTAACGAGGGGTCTGGTTTAATGAAAATCGGTTAAGACGTTTCCAATATATTTAACTTTTAATACAGTTTTTTCATGGTTTTCTAAATTTTAAATCCCAGATTGGAACAAGAATTTTTTGACCACGATATGATATTGTAATACTGGTTCACAGTGTTTGAGGTTTTGTTATTTAATATTATACTTTTAATTGTGTGTTTTAAAAATGATAAAATTGCGAAACTATGCCATAATTAACGATTATGGATATGGCCACGAATGGATTGCAACCTGTTAAACACGTTTTGGATTACAATAAATTATAATGGTTTAATAATGTTTTGTTATGCGTGTATTATTTTGGAAACCAGTCTATTAATGACTAATTAAAACTTTTATTTATAACTAAACCGGAAGACTAATACTGACTAAATATCTAGTAATCCTGTTTCGGCAATAGACATTTGATAGCTAGGTACCTAATTACCTATATAATACTATATTACCTAATAATACCTTGTTTTTTTAAAAATATTTTTTAAGAGAGTTTATTCAAATGCTGAATATACTACCAACATCATTTTTTTAAAGTAGTAACCTATGTAAATCATACATTCCTAATTCTAATATATAATTCGACCATTTTGTTTAACCTTCTGGCATCCTCCGACATACCTTTCAAGGCAGTTGTCTGGAACTTGGATGCACTACTTCAGACAGCTACTCGATACCATAACTACTGTTAGTTAGGGCATCAGGCAACCTTTAGTTGGCCCCACCGGAAAGCGCGGCTATCTCGCGCTCTTCCGCTTCCAGCGCTCTTTCGTACTATTCTTTGCGTTTCATGATCGACTTTATGTGTCCCTGCACGAGATCGCAGCGGTCTTCACTGCTCAACATAAAGTCATGAAAGCACACCTATACATTAATAGCCTAAAGTCCACTGTTGGGCATGCGTTTGCATCACATATCATATAAGGACTTGTCCTAATTAGTGGTAATTAAGGCCATCCAGCTTGCATAGTGAGTGTGGCCCACAGAAATATAAATAGAGGCAGACCGAATATAAGGATTAAACAGCTAGTTTTAATATAAAGTATTAGCCATGTTTAGGCTTTGACGAATGAGGAAAGGTCTAGAAATTGGGTTTAATTAATTGTGTGGCTTATCAGATTACGAATTTATTAATACCTTTTCTAATACCCCGTACGTGTATTTTGTTTGGAAACCAGAAATATTTATATAGGGAGACTTTTAATTACTTCTTGATATCAAAGAATATGCATGTACTCATGATTACAAACAACTTCTCAAAGAAAAAACTTTATTTAAATTATTTTTATAATTTCCCATAAATGTGCTGAATGATTACAAATCCTTTAAAAAAAATACAGGAGGAGGTTATCAATTGGACTGTATTTTTTATTATTTATGTTCTGCTCCGACAACTGTAAACCGAAGAATAGTCCCACATAAATTGGTGAAGATCTGATGATGCACTCCGGAGATGGAGGACGAAACCTTACTGAAGTCGGTTGTTTGGTAAATTTGTGACGATTCAATTATTAATATTTTTGGTACCTATGAAATTGGAGTTTTTTTTCTTCGTTAATCATATGTACCAATTCCTGCGATTTTCAGAGCTATATCCAATTTGTTTTTTTTGGAAAATGGAATATTATTTCAAGGTTTCACATGAAATATTTTTTAAGTACTGGGCTAAATCACATAATTAAAAAAATATTTGAACAGAGCTCTTTTCATGTGCTTCCCATAATCATTTCTTAGATTCGCTGAAACTTTTATAAAGCGGTTACTTTTAAAAATTAACGCTGCCTATATATACTTAACTTAATTTTATCCGATAATACACACAAAGTTTAGCTAAATTTGGATTTGCCGCTCCCAAAAAAAAATCAAAAATGTTTGTATGGAGAAAACAGTCTGAATGAAATTCTTCATACAAAACGCCAATTTCATAGGTAAGGACCTAATATTTGGAACGAGAACGGGTAGATCCTACTACATATTTTTGAGGGAAGTACAAGGCAAAACTGTGCTCGTGTAACAAAATAGATTACTAAAACATTTAAATAATCTACTCATTAGCATTTTCTTTGCCATTATGTGGTTGCTTTATATTTAAGAATTGCTAGACTCTCGAATTTCTTGTTTCAAAATTAGGCGTTCGCTCCTAAATTAATAAAGAATTAGATATATAAAAAAATCACATTTGATTTGGTAAAACTTATTGGAAAATTTCATGCAAACAGCTAATAATATTTTTAAATTTCGGTATTTACTGTGGTTTTGGGAATAAAATATTCTCTGCATCTAGATATCTATTTCATAACCATATACATAATCTACTTATGTAGAAACCGATTTAGAAAACTTTATAAAAGTGTAGAAATCATCATTGAAATTAATATTATTTATGAATATTTATGTCAATAAGTAGAGTAATAATTAAATAATAATGGGTAGCTGTTTATTCAATTAATGAAACGCCTATTTATTACGTACAGAAAGTAGAAATTAGTAAATAGCCACAACAATTGTAAAACAATCATTATGTTACATCAAATCTTTACGACACAGATCATACCGACGCACGCTCTAGATAGAAGTTACGAAAGTAATGGATGATCTTTATTGATATAAAAAAAACAAAACAAATAAAAAGAAACCTACTAAGTTGCCGCCCATTATTGAAAAAAATTAACTGAAATAAATCATTTCAATAAAAACACACACAAAACCGCTCTATAGAAAGTTAAAGTGTACCCAGCGTTTCATAGTTTTTAAGAAAAACTAACTTTACACTAGGTACTTGTTTTTCTTTGATAAAACAACAATTAAGGTATGAAATATGTACCGTTCATAATGTTTAGAAAGCAGCTCACCTGGTAGAAAAAACCGTTTGGTACTTAGTACGCATAACTATAAAAAACGATCTAGTATAAATTGATTTCTTTTTTGTCACGGAACCTTTTCCTATTACAAAATTTAGTTTGTTTTATGTTTTAATTAAATTTTCGTACGGTCGGTAACCTTTACTTGGCGTACCTAATTTCTTCTTGAATGGAATTATGATCGATTTGTTTTGGTGGTTTGTTACAGATTAAAATAAATAAAATAATTTGGTGAATAATCTTGTTAGAATTATTCTTATTAAATTTAGTAGAAAATTCTGATGACTATACGTATTTTGCTATGCAAATTATGTACTTTAATTCCGGAATTAATAATACCAGATAATTTATTGATGAGTGGAATTGATAACATTGAAATAGTTGTTTGTACATTTATCACGTCATTGTAGGTAGTTTAAGGAAAATCATTAAACAACACCATTGCCATTATTATGTTACTCTGTGGCAATAGTTATTGCAGTATTCTAGTATATAGTAACATAACATTTATAGTAGAGAACACTATTTTACTTCCGACTTTTACATCACTAACCACAAATTCAATAGCAAAGTTTGGACATTTTGTAATTCCTCGTAAACTTCTGCGATTTCTTAGAAATAGCAACTTATGTAGGTACAGTCGATCGCACATCAGACGTAACACTTCAACCGTTGGGCCGTCTGCTGCTTGTATGAGCGCGCTACCGTACGGGAGCTTAGCTTTTAATGGCAGTGTTACGCTTAGCGGGCGGTCAACCGTACATACCATTTTATATGGTATGATGATTTTAAATAATTTCAATAATTACAAACCATTAAGAGTGAATAATACCGAACGTCGTACTGTTGTGATACGACATATTGTACTTAGAAGAAAATTACGGTTCATGAGCTATTTTTTTACCTTTAACTACATGTACGAACAAAATGTTTCCTTTATTAAAGAGTTACGACGCATCGAATGTATTAAATCATATATAATATCATGTTTTCGAAATTGCAAGAAACTTTAATTATTGACTTCTTTATCACTATATATAATTACAGAAAACAACTGCTATTACTAAAAATCTAGTAATAAGACAAAGAAGTTGTCCTATGATTTGAAATAAGATAACCATGCAGTCTACGAAATAAGTAGGTTGCCGGTGAGCACGCTTCTACTTTCGTCCTCATCCTCACTTAACATTAGGTGTGATAGAAGTCAGTTCATTAGCAAAGGCGAACCGCTGCGTATAAAAAAAAATTCATTGACTTACTAGTGTCATTACTAGATTAAGAGCTGCACTAGGTACGGTTGGTGCAAAGTTGCGGATGAGTAATTAAATACCTACCACCTTTGACTACATTGTTTTTCTATTGTACACTACGTTAGGATTTCCCGGTGTTGTAAATGAATAGATTTTTGCACAATCCAAGTTAATGGTTTATATCGTGGTATTGTCAGCCATTCATCTAGTGATATTACGCGCTCTCATTGCTGTACCGCCTATAGAGTTAATATTTGTTATTGAGTACTTTACTATATTAAACTTACTTTTAAAAATGTTTCTGTGCAAATGCCTTAAATATTGTAAATAGGTAGTGGAAATAACATTCAAAAATGTCTAACCGTGTATAGAAAATTATATCCTCAGAAAACATATAAAATTGTGTAAATCTACTTTGTGTGTCACCCGTTGCCCTATTATAATTTTGAACTCTTTTTTAAATAAATACTTACGAGACGGAGTTCGGTATTTATGACTTCCTGTGTAACCTACCTTTTTAAGAACAGTTAGATACTAATAGTGGATAGAGCTTAGTGTAAAGTATCATATTTTAAAGGGTGTCTTTTCAAAAATACCTAACTAGGAATAATTAAAATAACAAAATTTTATTAATTTTTTTTTCATCTTTCTTACGTTACGATAGTTATACTATGTGTGAGCACGTTACAAATAAGTAAGATAACTGCCGATAAATAAATTTTAGAGACTCGAATCTCGCCTCCTCATAGTAATTAGTTCATCGAAGTGTAACTATTGTATGAAATATATATTTTACAAAAAAAAAATATTATTTCGTGACTAATGTGTAAAAAGTAGAGATTCACCCCTTAATATACGAATTGTAAAAAAGGTGCAACTTTTAATGGATGTTAATGATTTTTACGATCACTTCATTTGACGCATGACTCTGCAGCATTGTGGGTACTCGATTAGTGTCTTGTGTCAACGGGTGGAGTATCTAATTACAATAAAATATTTTTGGGTGTTGATATGTAAGGGTTTTGTTTAAACATACTTAATGTAAATCAATTTTACAATGTTAAAAAACTTTTTTTGATTTTTGCTAGTGGTTTAATTATTCCTTTTCAGTTGATTATTATTGCGATCTCAGAGTAATACCGCAATAAGAGTTATTACTGGAGCACTCTCTATCTAGTACTTCAATTTAATTTAATTTAATATAACAGGTTAGAAACAAAGAATTACTGCAGGCGGAGTATACATTTGCCTGTAGTTGCCGGTACAGAAACTCCGGTACACTGTACTATTTATTTAAACGTGAGAGTGAATTTGTCTGGCTCTATATTTTACCTTAGATTAGAATAGAATTCGTTTATTTGACACACTGAACGACATATTAGATTTACCAAAAGGAAAAAAAAACAATAATGTTACAAAGAAAAAATTAATATTATCAGTGAGACTCGATCTCAATCCTAAGATCGATTAGAGCTATTAGAATCTTCACGGCTAAAGGACATTTAGACAAGGATCGATTATCAACCTAAAAACTTGAAATGATATTATTATTTCGGTGATCTCAATCGTAACACTGATCCATTCTCTTCCTTCCTTTCATACATAACTTCTTCTCACTAATTCACGATTAAAAAAAAAATATTCTTAAGCAATTATTCACTAGCTCTCTCCAAAATTATTATGAGGCTCTCTATAAATCAAATTATAACAAAAAAAAATTATATCGCTTTATTCTATATTAATAGAAATAAATGGCCAAGGCTAAGTGTACGACAACGCGAATTCCATGCTTTTTATTAAGTTGATTGCTAAGCTGGGCTTGACTACTATTTGCAAAGAATTGCACTGCCTATAGTGTCGAAACCCTGCCGCCTTTGATGTCCCCACGCGCGCTATACTGCATTTTAACACTTGGTGTATTTCCGAGTGCATCTAATCTTAACCGGTGAAAAGTTTATTTACGTAGTTTATTCTTGCGTTATATTTCAATAGATATAATGTATTATAGAAGTATCAAAATGTGTGAAAAGTGGGCAGAAGACAACGTCTTGTTAAAGGCTAACAAAGATAGAGAACTCTATCGACCACAAATGAAATATTTGGGTATGTTTATTTTTTGTTTAATCTTCAACTAGTTTTTAGTGATAAAAACGGTTATGTTAGACGCGGTCAATGTGAAGGTTATTATCATTATACCATCCACATTGCGGCTAGTTACATCAACGTTTAGTACTGTCTTGAATTTAAAGTAAATTTTTCAGTCATATGGTGTAAATGCTTAAGGGTACGAAGTGCGAATATAAAATTTATAATATTATTATCATCATTATTCATTTACTGGCCAGCTCATAACTTGAAGATTTCTTTTCGTAATTTTAATTCATGATAAGTACTGTGTTTATACACTCTGCATTGTTATTCATTGTAAATTTTTACTTCAATAGATCTATTTAATTTAATTTTAAGCTTTACCGACATTGAATTTAAATGGTTATAAATAGATCTTTTAATGTAGTTATTAAAAAATTATAAACGTTCTTCAGTGACAAATTATCGGTATTGTTTCAAAATGAGAAAACATTTCCGAGTAATTAGTGCTGACCCTTCATTACAATTAGCCTTGCCAATACCATTATTTTAATTTTCAATAGACGTAACTATTATCACTTGATAATTATCAAGATTAATTCTTGGAGCAATATCAGTCGACTCTACGATGGCCTGTAGCTATCTATAGCTACAACCATTTCTGACTATTTGAATGACAAGATGCAGAGGCATAGGCCGCTTGGAGATATTCATTTTAACTATACAATATAATATATATTTTTCCTTATTTGTCGAATCACAAAATTGTAATTTAAACCTACCAAAGAGCATCCCTTGAGCTTCTTGCTCGTTCTTCTCTGGGAAGTCAGCTTTGAAGATGAACAGCAATTGTTATTTTAAGTTATGTAACGTTTTCAAGTGATCCTTTTATGATGAATGAAACTTCCATACAAAGATAGATCCCCTTGTACTGGTGATATGGGTGTGTGGCGGTTAACTATACAGCAAACCTTTTGGGTTTCGCCAAATTTATAACCTTTCGTCGTCGAATTTCCTTAATGAGGATTGCTTGTCATGCAACGTTATTAACGTTTTTATTTTAATTTTTTATCAAACAATAATTTTTGTGACCACTTCACGGTTATTGAGCAGTATATCTACCTATACGTATAGTGTTTAGTATCATTAGAGCCAGTGATAAATACGTCAAGGTACATTACCTCAGGTCATTGATCTAAAATTATATAGACAACCACGTTTATGATAAGGAATCACCGAAACTACAATTATTTATTGTACAATAATTGTTGTGATTTACTGAATTATATTTACCTTTTCATATAATAATACATTGGATTATAATACGTACAACACAGAGTAAAATCGACAATTGACAAAATAAGTGGATTCAATCTCCATTCTCCATCTTTGGAGTGCATTACCTGATCTTTCTAAACCAACTGAATGGATCACTCTTCTAATAAAAATATATACCTATATCGGTTCACAAGTGAAGATTAAATAAGAACATTAAAAACTATTTAAATATTTAAAGACCAAAGAATCCGATAGCATATTTTGAATATTGCAGGCGCTATGTACCTTTTTTTTTTTTTTTGTATGTAATTTTGTACCTTAAAATGTGTCCTATGACACTCTGGGTATCAAGGCGAATCCAACGACACCTTGCACTTCAAAATCGATCAAGCAATAAAAATTTATATACATACGTACTTACATACACACGACACCCAAAAACATCACCCTCCTTTCCCTAGGAAGAGGGCCCTAGCCCTCAGGTAAAAGTAGAGTCGATTATCGAGAATCTCCTTCCTTTTGAAGTCAATAAAAAAGAAAAGTATACGAGTAGTTATGTATTCTGATCCATATTTACATTTTATAGTATTTCTATTTCAACTTGAAATTAGTGAGTTCCTTGTAAATGGTGACTTGTTTAATGTTCTACTATACAGTTACGAAAGAAGCGAAATACACACAAACGCCCGAACTGAAAACCAACATTTTGAAGTGGATTAAAAAAGTAAAACGGATGTAATCAAAGGTAATTAAAGATAAACTAAAAGTATTCAATATTAATACAACAATTTTCCTGTACGGCAACTTACTCGTATTTATCAAACACAAGTCATCATCATCATCAACAGCATTACGTCCTCACTGTAGGCCCCGCCTCCTTTCAGTAGAAGAATCCACCATACGCCACATCTACTCAGGATGTTCGTCAGATTGGTGTCGCCTACAATGATAACAACCACGGGACTACGGAGATGGTTAGTGCGCGGGACCGATTGAGTGTTTATCTTAGTCCAATTTGGAAACACTCATGATTCAAGGATTGACCGCGCCGAATTTTGTTTGTAATCGTTTTATTGCACTAAAGGAAGAAAGGAAAAGGCTCTTATAAAAGTTGAACTAAAAGAAGTAGGTATACAAAAGCGAATTTACTATATTAAAATACATCAACAGCCTTACACGTCCTCACTGCTGCGGCACCTCTCGCTATGGGAGGGTATGGTATTAACATTAGCTTTAACTAAATAGTTATTCCGTAAATATAAAGACCTGTTGCCTGCGACTTCTTTCGAATGGACTATTTTATCAAAATTGGTTCAGCAAAAAAATTTCTATACGTTAATCCGGGTTACCAACCAAATTTCATCCAAATCCATCCAGACGTGAATAGGTAACAAACATACACACATACCTATACACACATACCTACACACATATACTTTCGAATTTATAATATTAGTTGGAATTGAGAAGTTGGGATAGTTGGGATAATTAATTAAATATGTACTGTAATAACTGTACTGTACTGTTTATTCTATATAAATAAGTAAATAAATAAATAAAATAAATATACCTAAATATACATAAATAAATAAAAGCGGAGACAACATACATCAAGAGCTTCAAACTCAAAACTTATCAGAGCCTCAAAATTTATAAAGATTCAATTATAGGGACAGACACCTAACAAGTTCCCCGTTATCAGGCGACGAGTTTTGATGTAAGTACTTAGGTAAATTAGGATTCTTATATAAGCCAATTAATGAACTGCGCTCACTATCGTTCCACCTTGTGATAATATGTAAATAAAATAAATATCAGCAACCATTTTACCTATATAAGTGAATATTTGGGTAAGGTACTTTTCAATTTATATAATATTCTTTAGTGCACCAAAATATTACAATAATAGAGTACAAACAATAGGTCACGTACAAATGTGGACTTATCTCTTTAAGAGATCTCTTCCAGCAACCTGAGCATTGAAATAGGAAACTTAGTAAACTTAGTAAATTTAGACAATGAAAAAATTTAATTAAAGCTATTTAGTTGTTGATTTTTGTAAAATCAGCAAATTTAAACCTGTTCTATTTAGAGATGATAGAGGTATGTATCGTTTGTAATACTATATAGAACGGGTTTAATGTTTACCAAAATTATTTTTTATATTTCTTTTTTTTTCGGTTAACAATAAAGTTCAAGCACAATGCTGAATGGATTTAGATCTCGAAATCGAAATAAGTAACACTTATTGCACAAATCTCTGTTTTAATTTCATAATATTATCAATCAATCAATCAAATACGGTTTATTGTTTAAATAAGGAAGGTACCTACATTTAAATATCTTATAGAAACTACAGATTAGGCGGCCTTATCGCTAACAGCCATCTCTTCTATGCAAACCTATCATCTCGGAATTCAATACGAGTAATTAAGTACGAGAATTTTTTTTTAAAGTACGAGAAATTTAGAAACAATATAACGGTACCGATGGTAATCTTCACCGGCCTTTCCTGGGTTTTACCACTCAACAAAACTCTGACCACTACGTATCGGTAAAAGTTTGCATCGGCCGGATACCTGTGGTTTATTACTTTCTAGTCTGTTCTACTATTTTTAAAATGAGTCAACTTATAAATATAGATTTATCTTTTAAAATAGACTTATTATGTGTAACTTTTTGTTCTACACATAAGTAAATCTTCCAAACGTGGTAAAATGAGTTAAATCAAAATGTTCATTGGCTTTTTAGGGTTCCATACCCAAAGGCTCCAAGCGAGCACAGTTAATTGTTCAGCTAATTGTTTAGTCTTTGCATCGGTAAGAGGTGGAGTGCTCTATTTAGGTATCCAATAGATATACAATTCAAATTTTCATAGAATGTGTGTTGTTATTACCATGAATTGGAGAAAATAATAAAATATTTAAAAAAACTTGGACTTGTACGAACCATAGCAGCATAAATCCGACTCGAACTTTTCCGATTCTTTGTGTGTTTCTGACTTTTAACCGCCATGGTCTTGACGTTTAGGCAAATATTAGCATGAATTATGTATACCAAGAGCCATTAATATAACCCATTAGAATTTCTAACGTCCACGACATCACGCTTCACGTCTCAGTTTTAAACAAAAGGACAGTCGGTGAACACGTGTTTTGCTAGTATTTATTATACAAAGTATTTCCATGATAAACACATAAATTATTTTGTCTTTGTGTAGAGTTTGTAGAGACTACAGTACTAAATGCTCAAGTGATTTTCCCAGCGTTGTTGATAGGGGATATTCCCGCAAATCAAGCGAATCGCCGCGCATACAAACATTTTTTCAATTTATTGTTTATTTGGAAAAACCATTATCTATCCGTTTGTTTTTGTTCAGAAATGTTATTACATAAATATTAAATATGCACATTATTGGTGAAAAGAAATTGTTCCTCTAACTTTTTTATAATGTATCGCGCAGCCACTCTATCATAAAAGAAAGTTAGCATTATTTAGTGTAACGGCTGATATTAAATGGTGGTCCATCCAGAGACGATCTTTTCTCCGGGTAAATAAAAAAATACACACGGGCGGTAGTTTCACAATAAATTATAAAACACCTTGGTACAGTTGTATAATTTATTGTGAAAGCACATAAAACTGTGCCGCGGCGATAAACGCCCCTTGCGTATCATCCTTGTATTTCCATAAGCGATACCATTTAATTTCGATTCAATTCAACCAGTTGGCAAACGGCTCTACGTTTACGTTTGTTTGAATTGTGTTTAAATCTTAATTATCCATCACAAATTGAAGAGTAGGTATTTAGGTATAGGATGTATGTGCATTATTCTAATTAATAAGTAACTAAATAAAATTTGTATAAGATATCCCTAATTATTCTATTTAGGGGTACGAGTATCTTATGTAAATTTAATGCATTGTGACACGATTATCGTCTTCATTGGCAAAAGCTGTGAATAAATGAATAGGTATTCAAACACAATTTAAAGACTCTTTTTTTAAAATTTTTGATTAAAGTAACGCAAACACTACTCCGATGCAGTGGTAAGATAAATAATTTAATTTGTTGTACACAATATTATTTTATTTAATTCTGTTTTCGAAACACTTCAAATTGATAATTTTATGTTAGTGATATTGAATATGAAAAACATACAGTATATTTTGTAGCAAAAATCTTTAAATGTATTTTTTAGAATAGCTGATATCCCAAAATTGAAATGTTGTCAATTCATCGTGTTCTAAGAAATAGTAGTTCAGAAATAGCTTAAAACCAAATGCGTTAATAATATTGATCTGGTTCCCATAAGTTTTATTGCATTTCTTACAATGTAGGTTAAATGTAATTAATTTGCTCTTGCTAGTGCACCTTAAATATTTAGTCTTGTCTTGTATAAGTATGCACGGTATGTCATCGTTGGTGGATATAAAGTTGAGTATTGAGTATTTGGGTGGCTTTTCATCACGAATCTGCGTATAAGTGACACGTAAATGTAAATAAAATTGTAGGCATAATTTTTTAAGAGAAATGTCATTGAACTTTGAGTAGTACTTAAGATGGTATGGACACTGTGGAAGTAGTGGTGATGTTTTAGTGTTCTGTAAGACTTGGTTACAACAAGATGATACAAGTGAGTGATCAAGCAAGCGGGTTTTGTAGTGTGCTGCTTAGTCAATACGGTAATATGTAGCTTTTTTTTCTACCATTATTTATTTAAAATAAAGTGCTTTGCTTTGTCCTTAATAACACTGTCCAAACGGCAAAACTAATTTATAACCTGGAGTACAAACAGGGTACTGAATTTTTAAGATACTCGTAACGTACAGTTTTCTACTGAGATTTCCATTTACTGATTTTGAAATACATTGACAATTGATTATTATATTATATTACATTCGGTTTTGTATTGTTTTTTTTTACTGTTATAATATTTATGCATTTTTTGGAAAATTTTATCGGGCCAGTTTAAAAATCGGTCCCTTGTTTCGAGTTTGGGATGGGAGTTCATTGAAAAAATATAATAGGTATTATGGAAACTTGCAGACCTAAATCCGATAAATTCGTGGGCATGTGACTTATTAAAATATTATATTTCTAAATAATGGTAGATCCTTACCAATGAAATTGGCGTTTTGTATGAAGAATTTCATTAAGACTGATTTCTCCATACAAACATTTTTGTTTTTTTTTTTTTGGGAACGGCAAATCCAAATTTAGCTGAACTTTGTGTGTATTATCGGATAACATTAAGTTAAGTATAGGCAGCGTTAATTTATAAAAGTTTCAGCGAATCTAAGAAATGATTATGGGAAGCACATGAAAAGAGCTCTGTTCAAATTTTTTTATAATGTGATTTAGCCCAGAAAATTATATTCCATTTTCCAATTAAACAAATTTCGATATAGCTTTGAAAATCGCAGGAATTAGTACATATGATTAACGAAAAAAAAAACTCCAATTTCATAGGTAAAGACACAAATATTGTTCATTCATATATAAACAAAAGTGCTTTTGTTTTGAGCTTACTAACAATATTTTTACATTATATTTCGATATTTTTTTTTACACAATGGGTTCCTGGAAGTGGAAGCACGCCTAACTCGGGGCCGAATTCTCTGACTGAAACTGACTGGAACTGTTTATCTCAATCAGTGGCAGACTTTAGAATAGTGGTGTTCGCTAATCAACTGCACTACGTACTCATCAGCATATCAGCCGCAGGACGTCTACTGCTGAATATAGACCTCCATAGATTTCCAGAGCCAGCGACTGGAAGCGGCCTGCATTCAGCGACATCCCACGACCTTCATCAGGTCGCTCGTGAACGCTATGCAGCGCATGCGTGGTCTCCGAGAACTTTAATGTCCCACTGGCCAGTTCTTTACTTTATTGTACAATAAAGATTATTTTGTTTGTTTGTTCTTTGAGTTATGTGTCCTGCCCACCGCCACTTTAACTTACTAATCCGCTGGGCTATGTCTTCGTTTATTTTCGGAGTATTACTAAGCACTAAACATGTATGAACAAACCCCGCGAACTGCGTGATGTGAAGTAAGCCAAAGTGTAAACAAATGATAACAAAGTGAAGGGAATTATTTAAACTAAGAAGACACAGTTTGCATCTTAAGGACACGATCGTTTGAGGATATTGACTTACTAAAAAAATATTGTCGAATCGCATGGCTGACGACGCGTGACTTAAAAAAATAAATACGTATCTTGTAGGTATAAATTAAAGTCCAAATTTTAATGGTGTTGTTTTTGGTCTTGTAAGGATGTTTTTTGGTTTTATTCATATAAACGGAATTCCACGACGGCGTTGTTTTATTGCAGCGACAATTTATGAATAACACATAAAAACGGCAACAATAAAATTATTAAATAAAATATTCACTTTAGCTGGATGAATTACTAATGTTTTTTTTTTGAATAATTATGCTGTTGCCTTTCGTTCACTCATAGAAAACCAGTTGATAGAACGAGGTTTGACTCTGCCTTCGAAGTTATAGATTGCGGGTTCGAATCCCGCTAGGGATAAATGTATAATAATGGATATGAATGTATTAATGTATGATTATTTGTTATTCAGTATCCATCTAGATGTAGCCTTCGGGACTGGACAATAGGTGTCAATTTTCGAAAAAAAATTGACAACGTCAACCTAATGTATGCTGCATTTATAGCTATGTATGCACGCTTCATAGTGGTTTTGTGTTGTTCAGCTGTTCGGTTTGGTGTTCACAACTTTTTTAAACTCACTTATTCGCTATCTATCTCAATAATCCTTGTCGCCATTATTACACCCCACGGGAGATAATAGATTTCGTCATACTGCAACTATATTAATTACAATTGTATGTGATCACAGAGGAAATACATTAAATTTGTTACCATTGTATTTGAGGTCTAATCGACCGAAGTCGATCGACCGCATCTTTGGGACATTACAGTCGGTTTACTATGAGTTACAAATACAAATACATTTATTTTGCTCTAAATGTGGTGTACAGATCTCATTCACAAATATAAAGTTTCACACATTTTGCCAGACACTGGCATTCAAAATTTAATGTACCTATTTACACATTTAACTAACGATTATATTTACACATGCATACTTCTCTCGTTAAAGTAAATTATAAGGCTAACAATGTTACTCGCATCGGGATCGAGCAGGATTACAGATAAATGTCAATATCGAGAATAGTTTGCTAAACTCATAACATCCCAATTGCCCCCGTAGCATGACATCGTTTATCGCACGCGACGTAGGAGTGAGAGTGGGGAGGGATAATTGTGTATTTGATCAAAGCGAATTAGCAGGACAAACATTATCTCGTGCGACAAACGTTTATTGCGCCTGCCATTCTACTAGTGCCCGTGTCATGAGCGACAATATTTTCTTTCCAAAGATGCTTGATTATATTACGATTATATTTAAAAAAGAAATATTTGTTGCAGATCCAGAACTTCTGGACGTGTTTAAATTGGAAATGTCTTACGGAATGGAGAGATTCTTCCTCCTGTCATATTGTCTGGCGTGTTGCTGGCCAGGGTTGGGGGCCAAAAGTAATCTCCGCGTGGTGAGACAGTGGCCGGAGTTGGACTTCGCCTTCCCTAGCGAGGCGGCTCGAAGGAGCGCTATCGACCAGCGGCACTATGTTCCCGGGAACTCCATTCCCATTGACGTCGATGTACATCATAGGCAAGGTAAGTGTATCATTATAGCACAAGTATTTGCAAGTCCAAAACTATATTACTTACACAAGTGCACAACATAAATTAAAATGTTATTGGCTCCAAAAATAGTTTTGTAACTGAAAGGTCATTGACCGCAGGCATAAAACCTAACACTATTAATAACAAAGATAAATAACGTTGTTAAACTCAGTCGTAATCACTTTGCATAAATCAGGTTTCAAACTAATACTAAATCGCAAAACCACGTTTTTTGATTGAAAAAAAAAATTGATTCAATGCAATAAATATAACTCCTTTGTTGTTCATGGTAGGTACTACCAGTGTTACAACCAGATCCAGTAGTACCACGAGAATTTTGTACTTTATTTTACATACACTTTATTGTATAAATTACATAATTTAGATATACATGATATAATAGAAGTCGAAGTAAAACATTTAACTTAAAAACATATGAATGACGAAAACAATTGTATGACAAAAACAAATGAATGACTTAAAAACAAAGGAATGACGTAAAAACAAAGGAATGTCAAAAAAATATTATTTAATTTCGTATAATCCAAACCACATATCCTTTTGATGTCTTTTAGAATTGTCTAAGATATTTCTTTCAGAAATAAGCTGGGGGCAGCAATTTTAGAGTATTTTCCCTTAAATGAGGTACGAATTATATTTTTTTTTGGAATTAATTATATTATTTTATACACTACTTCAGTTTATCACCTAGTTTCGATATCAATGTACTTCGATATTAAATACTACTTATCTAAGTTAGGTATTTCCAATAAGTGCCATTAGTAAATGTATGAGAGTTGTATGAGAAATATAAGTAGTCTGATTTACATTTAATATTTAATAGGTAAAAATTACCGCCGATTGCATTTTTTATAAATAATAATAATACGACTTACGACAGTGAACAAAGCTAACTGATAATTTAATAAATAAATTAATAAATGAATTATTAAGTTTTTACCCGACTGCCCAAGGAAAGTGGGTAATGTTTTTGGAGTGCATGTATGTATATGCCACATGTAGCCTAAACGGTCTGGCCGATCACGAAGTGGATTAATTTTGATACCGCGAGTGTCACAGGATTCATTTTATGGTAAAAAATCCAACATGGCGCCCGCGAAATGCATCTTTTGCTGTTTTGTTTTGGTTTTTAAACTTATATTGTTTTTATTCTTGTAATTTCTTTTTTTTTAATAATATAAAAATATTTCGCACACACCAATCATCTAGAGCTAAACTAAGCAATGCTTGTTCTATGGATTCTAGATAACGGATAAGTGTAAGGAGTCCATGGAAGACCAGCGTCATGATATCTAACTGGTACCTCGGCATATGCTGAGTGGATGCCTTTTCGGTGCCACACTTATTTTGCTGGTATTTGAGATGATTGTTTACTTTATGATATGTGACACTGAATAAATACTTTCTTTATGATGTAGGTAAATAAAAACTTTAATGTCTTGGGAATAAATGTTGGTATTCATCACACAAACATTTCCTTCTAGCGGAATTCGAACCGACAACTTTTAGTTTCGCAGGCAGGTATACTTACTACACCAATTAGTCATAAAATATTTGAGTAAAAGTAGTACTAAAATAATAAATTTCAAATTCAAAAACCTTTGTGCGCGATATTATAATAATTGATTTTACGAAACTGTAAGCTTCAATTTTAAAATCATGATAATTATGAACAATAATGCAACAAGAAATTAAAATATGTAATTAAGTATTATTGCAATGAAACAACAGCTAAAAACATAATGAATAAATCAAATCACAATTGCCAATTATAAAATTTCTGGGCCAATCTGTCGTGATAAAGAACTTTTATTCGAATGATTTATCCGTTTTTGTCCCTTTCATAGAATTCAGAAAATCCGTTTAACTCGTTTAATTTTCTGCGTGTTTTTTTAAAACGTATGTTTTATGTTTGTTCCTTAGACATACACACACTTAGACATACAGTAAGCAACTATATGCTTGTGTTGTGGATACCAGATGGTTAATATAATACATAAATTCCTTTTTTTATTTCACATATTATAATATATACAGGGTGAATTTGAATTTGTCTAATTCCCATTAACTAGTGAGGCCACTCTTGATTACGGACAACTTTCTCCAAGGAACCATAACCGAATTGGATTAAAAAAATTTCGATTACCCATACAAAGTAAACCATTCTGACACCACCTTCAGTATAGAAGTCCAACAATTTTCGTATGATGACTCCACTTCTGATTACGAACAACTTTCCACTAGGAACCATAGACGAATTCAACCGAAAATTATTGGATTTCCATACTTATGGTTTACTTTTTATGGGTAATAGATAATTTTTTGATCGAATTCAGCTATGGTTCCTTTTGGAAAGTGATTCGTAATCAAGAGTGGTATCACCAGGTAATGGGAATTACACGAATTCAAAACGATCGATTGATGTAGTGGATAGTGACACTGTCAGCGAAACCAATGGTTGCAGGTTCGAATCCCTCGAAGGGTAAATGTTTGTGTGATGCATGGATGTTTATATAAATATTTATGTATGTTTATCCGTCATCTAGTATCCATATTACAAGCTTTGCTTTAGTTTAGCTTATTAATTCTATGGCTTCGGCCTAGATTTTTAGTGTAAGTGTTCGCAATATTTATTATTATTATATCCTTTATTGCACATAAAATAAAATACAAAGAATATTTATTATAAATAATAAAAGTGTACAACGGCGGTCTTATCGTTGATAGCGTTGTGTGTGCCGGCTGTCAATAAGATAGCGAGACCTCCAAATAAGATGGGGTTTCCGGGTCAGTACGCTTCTACCTTCGGCTTTAACATCAGGTGTGATTGAGGTCAAGTGCTAAACCACTGTGTATAAAAAAAAATTGACAATTTAGAAATTTAGGAAATTCCCAATCTAGGATTTTGATTTGATTATGTATTATTACTATATCTAACTAATCTAACTAATATTAACCGATTTCCATCAAACATTGCCAAGCACCACCGCAAACACAAGATTTCGAAAATAAATAACCGCTTCCAAATCGGTTCAGCCGCCAAATTGACAACCAGACAAAAGAGGTTGTTGATGGCCACTCCGTGAACAGTTTTAAAAATAGACTTGGAAGCATAAAAATCTGAAATCATACATACATAACGTCACGAACTTTATCCCAAATATGGTGGTCAGAGATATCCCAAACAATAGTGTTTAGGTGTTCCAAACATTAAGGCACGGATTAGAGAATGTTACTCAAGCAGAGATCTCCGCTTGAGGATAGTTAAAAAGGGACAGCTTTATATAACTTATATCTCGTATTGTAACTTGTATCGGCATCTCTAACTATGCTCAAGCACAGATACACGCTTGAGCAACATTCTGAAATACGGGCCTAACAGTTTAATTGAAACAACATCCACGGTTCACCTTATGAAATATAAGTGACAGGGGGGTGAGCCCATCGCCGTTGAAACGTGCATACATGGATTTTAGTGAGTCCTGTAGTCGCCTTTTACGGCACCCACGGGAGGAGACGGGTTGGTTATCATGACGGCGATAAATAAAAAATTATGGCTTTTTCTTTGTTTTTAACAATACACTTTTTTAGATTGTTTAGATTTACGCACATTAGCATCTGCTGCTCGCCTATTTTTAAAGTAATAAATTTCAAACTTACGACATCCTTATTGTGTAATCGGAGGTAAAAAATATATGGTCGATATACCCACTCTATAGAGGCAGTTAAAAAGTGTTTTAGGTAATTCTGTTCAATCATAAATTGTCATCCAGGTGCATTGCAGTCTCGGATTTTCATCACGATTCCGCGCTTTGATGAGGGTCGGCCGATGACGCTGGCTACAGTGGACGACCAGGGCCGAGTCTCCGCGTATCCTGACTACTCCTGGAATGAGAACCAGGGGCACAATTGTGATGGACTCACTTCAGTATTCCGAGTTGCCGTAAGTATATTTGTGATTTTCTGTACAAATGTGAATAGGATTGACACGTGATAGGCATGATGAAAAACGAATGCCTAGTTAAATATTTATTATAATTCAGTAATTTTTGTTATTTAATTTTTTGTTTAGGGTGATTTTCTTTAGGGTATTTTCCATAGTAAAAACCCTCATAGTTTCGCCACGTCCGTTTGTATGTTACAACTGTGCTGTTCTAAACATGGACCTAAGTATACGCAGAATATTATTTGTAAAAGTAAAAATATTTAGATTTAAAGTTGTAAAACAAAATCTTATAAATTTTTTTAACGCTTAAATATGCAAAAAGCGTTGAAATAACGTCGTTAAACAATGCACTAACCGTGGTATATAAAAAGAAAAAAACGTGATAAAAAAGTCCACTATAGGCTAAATAATAAGATGGCGAGGGTTAGTGATCCCTCATCCTAGTAGAATAGTAGGTGTTATTTGAACCCCCGCGGGATTCAGGTAGAGCATAAATTTTCCCTATTGCCACATACATTCTAATATCGTCATCATATATTCGTTTTCTTGCTTCTTATCACCTATTTCAGGAGCTCTTAATCGTCGCTGGTGATGGACATAATACAAGAATTAAGTCTCATGAGATTAGAATAGTTACTTATATTGTTTTTCTTCCGGAATCCATTATGCAAGTGAATACATTAATGTCTATCATAAGCTTACGTTTATGCACGACTTCCAAAAGTGATAATCTAAATGATAATCTTCTTATCGAAAGGGCATGATCTCTGTATATCTATGCATGACCTAATACATGTTCAGGGACGACCCGTCTCTCAAGTTATAAATAATGATAAATAAGTAAATAGCGAATATTCTGAACTCGATACACTAAATAACTAATTCTATACTATGAATATTAGAAAGCGGACAAATAGACATAAATATTTATACAAACATCCGTGACTCGGTAAATATATTGGTTTTATTCTTCACACAAATGTTTAATACTATTGGGATTCGAAGGTATAAATATTAATTGTGCCTGTACTGTTTTCTGTAAAATGAATCAAAAATTTATTAGAATCATTTTAAAATAATAATAAGACTGTAGAATTTATGATTTGGAAAAATGCCTTGCTGATATTTTATTAGGAAATACGTCCTATACATATTACACATATACCGCTGTCGACTCGGTTCGTGGGAAAGTTTCCCATTATAACTATAGAGACATTATAAGGTGAAGTGAACAATTTGTGGTTAAAAGTTGTCAAATATTATATTTACTCATGAACAATAACTAGAAACTTTCACTCAAGAAAATTAAAAAAAATCTTCTCTATAAATTATTAGTTACTCTGATCCAAATGTTATATAATGTTACGTACTTAAGGGTACTTTTCTTATAAATCACGTTAAATTAATGTACTAGACAATACAGCCTGATCTTCTTTAGAAATCCCAATTCTTCATCACTTCTTTAGGCCATTAAAAAAGTGTGCTATGTCACTTAGCAGTCGCGTGCCACATAGCCTACATCTCTCAAAGCTGATTGGCGGTCAAGTTGACAGCTGTCAAGCGACAGCCAATGAGCTGAGAGACTGAGGCTATGTCGCGTGCGTCTCTTTCTCACTCGAATCGCTCTAATTTGTAGTAGCCCTGCAGGAATGATTAATGTTTGTTTAAGCATTTAATCTAGATGGTAATCTTACGGAACTTCTGGCGTGGTTCGCCATACTTTAAATATTCAGAGAATTAGGCTTAATTTTATTAATAGTATTACGTCGACTAAATCAATTATCGCTTTCAGATCGACGACTGCAGTAGGATGTGGGTAATGGACACAGGCAAGATCGGAGACACGCAGCATTGCCCACCGCAGTTGCTGGCCTTCGACCTGAACAATGACCAGATCATCTACCGGCATCGGCTCAACGAGTCCTCCTACACACCCTCCTCCTTACTGATCACACCAGTCAGTACACTTACATAATTTATTAAGTTATACATATTAAGGACAATATCTGTTGTTGAACAGCCTTACATTCTCACTTCAGAAGCATCGATTATTATTATGAAGAGCCCATACTGTCCCACCGCTGGGCAAAGGCCTCTCTTCTCCCTCCACGCTTCTCTATCCAAAGCTTCTTTATTAAAAGTATTTTTATAAATTTCTTTTATCAGACTTCCAAAGATTTTACTGTATTTTATTTATGTATGTTTCGCGATATCTGCGCAAATTGTGAACTGTTTTTAAAAATTGTTTTTGATTTATGCACGTCGGGTTCGTACTTGACCTCAATCACACCTGATGTTAAGTGAAGATGAGATCGAAGGTGGAAGCGTACTGACCCGGAAATCCCAACACATTTGGGGGACTGGCTATCTTATCTCTGACAACCGGAACACAACAATGCTATTAACATTGCTGTTTGGCAGCAGATTTAAATAGATAGGTAGCTGGCCAGGCGGACATTTTAAATGCCCTACTACCAACCAAACCGAGTACTTAACACGTTACCTGTGCAACTGGAAATTAGGCAATGACCCCCCACGTGCAATTACTTTTTCTAGTAGGTACGTTGGTATTTATCTATATAGACATATTATGGCAAGGAAAACTATTTCTGAAAATCCGTTTTCCAGCTCTGTCATTTTTCTTCAGTACCCCATATATGGTGCATGCACGTACGAGTTCCTTTTTAAGTGCCCCGTATATGGTGCACGCACGTACGAGTTCTTCACTTAGTGCCACAATTATTGGTTATAGAGGGTAGATTCATATTTCTAATAAAATATATTGATCTTGTCATAGGCGAGATGTTAGTACAAAGCAATTCACGCGAGTCGAAGTGTTGATTGCAATTTTTTCACGGTTTTTCCCTTTACGAAGTTGTGATTCACTATGAAACGCTCCAGATCTACAGGAAAACACATATCGAAGTACACTTCCGAAGAAATTTGGAATATATTAGAAGAAAGTGACGGCGAAGATCATATTATGGAAGAATGGGAGGATTTCGGTGAGTTTCCTCAAAACGAAGAAACTATTGATGACATAAGAAACTTCATCAATGAAGAGTCCGTTGTTTTTGAACAACGTAGAATGTCGTCGCCTGAACCAGGTTTGCCACCACTGTTTGAAATTCAGGAGCATCCTGTGTTGCCAGCAGCAGAAAATGAGACTCAAATGTCTGCTTTAGCGTCAGTTTCTAGGGTTGAGAAAAATGTGCATGTTTTGTCCCCAGTTCCTTGGGCTGAAGAATATGTGCCTGCTTTGTCGCGTCAAGCGTAGAGGAAAACGTGCCTTCTTTATCGCCAGTTCAAAGGGTGGAAGAGAATGTGCCTGCTTTATCGCCAGTTCCAAGGATAGAGGAAAATCGAAGCCCGCCAGCTATAGGAGTTGAACCGTGTAATTTGTTGCCTACAGCTTGGAGGACTCAAATAAGACCTTTGGAAAGGGAAATATTTACTGGCTACGATCAGTTGAAGAGGCAGATTCAATGTTTTCCAACTGATACTGATTTATGGTCTATATTTTGTTCAATCCTTGATGACGATACAATTCATTTAATGGTTAGTCAGACTAATATTTACGCCGCACAGTTACAACAACTACCCACGTTGAAGCAGCATTCTCGTATAAAACGATGGAAAGATATTACTGCCAACGAAATGCGTAAATTCATCGGTGTTTACTTATTAACAGGACTAATTGATTTCCCCACTACAGAATGTTACTGGAAAAAGGACAAATTATACAATCATCCACTGTTTCATGAAGTGTCAATGTCATACGACAGATTTTGTGTTATTCTTAGATGTTGGCATTTTGTAGACAATACAAGTGAACACAGAGGAAGACTATTCAAAATACAACCACTCATAGATAGAATCATAGAAAACTCACGAAAAATATTTACACCGGGAGAAACTGTTGCAGTAGATGAGTCTATGGTTGGCTTCAGAGGGAAATTGAATATCCGTACATACAACCCCCAAAAAAGCGATAAATATGGGATTAAAATTTATAAATTATGTACTGATACAGGTTACACCTGGAGCTATAAAGTTTATTCAGGAGAAGATCAAGCAATAGAAGGTCTAGACAAACCGGGCTCAGTAGTTATTACTTTGGCTCAAGACTTATTGAACGAAGGCAGATTATTGGTTACGGATAACTATTATACCAGTGTTCCTTTAACTCGATATCTAAAGCAAAATAGAACAGATTTTTGTGGCACAGTTCGAAAGAACAGACGGAATCTTCCTCCAGAAGTAGTAAACGCATCTCTGAAAAAAGGAGAAATAGCTGCCAAACAAAATGATTGTATGACAATTTTGAAATGGAGAGACCAGCGAGATGTGTTGGTCTTATCAACATGTCATGACCATGAAATGGCTATATCCACTGGCTTCAGACCAATTATGAAGCCCAAAATTGTGTTAGAGTATAATCGCGGCAAGAAAGGTATTGATGTGGCCGACCAGCTTGCAAGCTATAATTCGCCTGTGCGTAAAACTTGCTTTTGGTATAAGAAAATTGCGGCGGATCTGATGTCAGTTGCTGTTGTAAATGCAGTTTTGATATACAAGGACCTAAATCCTACAAAAAAAATGGCAGTACTGACAGGTCATGAAATTATAATCAAACATCTCCTGGGCATTCAAGATGCTGGTCCATCAAGTGGACCATCAAGTCGTGCTAGCAATTCAAGCAGTTCCATTAGTTTTAACCACGCATTGACAAAGATTCAACGAAATCACGATAACAAAATATCTAGAAAACGTTGTGCTGGTTGCTATAAAACTTTGACTGAACAAGGACGTACAGCATCAGAAGCTCGTAAATTGGCGAAGAAAACAGACACTGAATGCAAAACCTGTAAGAAAGGTTTTTGTCTTCCTTGCTACAACATTGCCCATAATTTCTAATTACTTACTTTTTTTGCTTGTTTTGCGATATATTTATAACTATTGCTGTATAGTTTATAGTTTCATATAGTTTTTGGTTTTATATTTTCATACTTTGTTGTTTTTTTGAGATACATATTCCATCAACAATTAAAAAAAATACAGTAGTTTTTTTGTTTTATTTTGACCTGATTTTCTGGCAACACACATCAAAATGTCCTTCCGGTAATCACATGTTAGTTTTCACAATTTCATGGTCCATACGTGTAACCTAACTGGTATGCTTAAATTCACACGTGCGAGATTTTACAAGCCTATTACTTCGCAAGGTAGCGTGACCCATATGTGATGCACTCACGTATCATTTATACCTCGAAATGCCCCACTAGTGGGGCATGCACTGTTAACGTATTAAACATGTACCCCGCTGGGGATCGAACCCGCGACCTCAGAATCGTAAACCCGATGTTGTTTACATTGAGCCACGGAGGCGGTTGAAAAGGTATCCGCCGTTGTTTTGCCAATTTTTGACAGTTCAATATTTAGCACAGTTATTTGTTCATTCGTAAATTGAATTTTAAATATCAATAGAATCGCGTTGGGTCAATTAACTCCTACACAAAAATCGATCCTTAAAAGTCGTCGGAGGTCACGAGATTCACAATTTTCCTTATATGGGATTTATACAGTCTCCACAATATTTGCAAAAAGTCATAAAACAATAATAAATTTAACATATTCAAATATATTCTGACTGTCGTTATAAAGCCATCAACATGGTCGATATAGTCAACAACCTTGTATTCAGTGCCATTCTTTATAGAGTTACTATCTGGATTCAGCCCGCTGCTGTGCCCGCTAGGTATTATATCTCCTTCGGTGTCCGCATAGAACTTTCCGGCATATTCTTTATTCCTTTATTAAGTATGATCTTTATGTATCATAGTAGGGCGTCATTTGATTGCTTCTTTTAGAGGCGAAGTAGGGACAAAGAGTACTTTTACGACACCCGCGGGAACAGCCAGGTGGGTTCTATTTTTTTACGTGCCGAAACCCTATTTATTTTAAAATATTTAATATTTAATGATAATTTTAGGGTTCCGGAGCTTCGTTGTTTTGTCAACTGTCTTTATTCGCATATTGGAGGTTTCCTACAGATATCGAGAAAACATTGAAGAGAAGCCCCAATATTTATGAAAAATTAATGCAAATGTCCAACCCGATGTCAACCACAGATAATAACTAAATTACTAATGTAATTAAACTAAGTGTTCCAATTATGATGTCTATATTCGTTAACGAAATATTAAGATAGTCTATTTAGTTACAATTATAAGTGTCCGTACCCCTCGTTGAACCTCTATTTAAATAAAAACATATTCTACTAGTTTACGAGTAACAGTTGTTGGGTCTTAACTTCGCTAATCGAAAACGAATGCCAGAGCGCCACGAGTGCTCCATGAATAGATCACTATTAGTGTCATTCTAATACGTGTCTATTCGTGCTACGGAGGTCACCTTAAATAGTCGATCCTAGTTGTTATCAATTAAAGGCAGTGGTTGAGACAAGTCGGTGGTCTACAGCCGCTTAAAAATGCTGTCTGTCGGGTTACCACTAATCAGTCCTCTAGTAGCCCGCATTGGGCCCGCGGGGTGGAATATGGACCATACCCTCTCCCAGTGAGAAGGAGTTGTATCACAATATGTGAGGCTGATGATTGTAGTTATTGGGCTTATTAAACGTTCATAGAAACTCCATACATGAATACATGGTCCGACACGCAGTTGTTCTTAAATCTGCATGGTCAATTCCATTTCCGGCTTAAGGAAAGCTTTTCACAATTCCTTGAAAGCAATCTTTTTTGCCTGACTATTACTTGGTACAGTAACTGGGCGAGGGAACGAGTGCGTGAACGCTCTATCCAATATCTCTTGTATACAGTCAGAAGAGAGTAATGTAAAAAGAGTTTCGCTAAGGGCGCTCGTGCAGGGTCACGAATCTCGGCTTAGGGCATTGTTTTTGGAATATAAGGGCATAACTACCTTGAAATTTTTCTTGTCACTGTTATAGTAGTCATGTAACACTGTCCTCCATCGACAACCTTTTCTCCCATTTTGTATATACATTACCTTGGGGTTCGAGGATTTTCCGGTATTTTATAATTTAAGTTCAAAGTAAAGTAAATAGATAAAAGTTAAAAGTTTTTAGTAAACTAGCCGGTAAAGACAATATGTTTAGATATAATGTCTATAATTTTTTAAAAGTATTGAAACCGCAAATATCAATGCGCATTAATATCTAGACTAGACTTTGGATTGAAGGAGGCCTGTCAGTTTTTTTTCTACTTAAAAGAGATTGAAATAATGTAATGCTATGTATAAAAATAATTTCGAATATTGTAAAATGTAGTCAAGTGTGACAAAGGTTCCTCCTGTTGTTCCAGGTGGTGGACGTCCGAGCACGTCGTCCAGGTGATTGTTATGATACCTTCGTGTATGTGGCTGACGTTACCGGCTTCAGCTTGGTGGTGATAGATGTGGTCCGCAACCGCTCCTGGCGAATCACCCACCGGTTGTTCTTTCCGTTCCCCTCGCGTGGGTCATTTACCATAGAGGGTAAGTGCCTTAACGAATTACATACTTATAAACAATTTAACACTAGTTTGTTATAATTAAGTTACATTAATAGTTACCTAATTTAACCGCCTCCGTGGCTCAATGTAAACAACGTTGGGTTTACGATTCGGAGGTCGCGGGTTCGATCCCCAGCGGGGTACATGTTTAAGTAGTGGTAGTTTAGTGGTGGTAGGGCATTTTAACTGTCCGCCTGGCTAGCTACCATCATCTTATCTAAATCTGCCGCCAAGCAGCGATGTTAATAGCATTGTTGTGTTCCGGTTGTCAGAGATAAGATAACCAGTCCCCCAAATGTGTTGGGGTTTCCGGGTCAGTACGCTTCCACCTTCGAAATCATCTTCACTTAACATCAGGTGTGATTGAGGTCAAGTACCAACCCGGTGTGCATAAAAAAACCCTCCCTAATCCAATACTGTTGAATGAAATGAAAACAAATTGAAATTGCTACTAAATAACTTGTACGTACGTAGCTTAAGAGATGCGCTCATCCATCAGTGAACGGGTCGTTATCAGTGATCGATCCTTATATAAATTATCAGTTATTTTAATAATATCACAATAATTGGACCGAGTACAAGGGTTTGTAGTAATTGTACTTGTAAGTTGACTTAATGACTCATCCACAATAAGGCGCACATCTTATACATGGGCACATACTACGCATCAACAGTGCAGTCTATTTGACAGCATATCACCGCATTCTGTGGAAAGAGTTCCTCTGGGCAGGCGGGTTGTCGATAGAATTTTTTTGGGAGTTCCGCACCAATGTCTCTGCTGTCCGTCACTGTTATAGGTATATATGCTGTTATGCTCGCAATCTCGTAGTCGCCTTTTACGTCACCGATGCGGCCATGGTAAGAGAGGATAAAAAGGTAGACAAAACGTCTTCTTTGTAAAATGTCTATACTCAATTCCAGATAACATTTTAGAAAAAATGTGGGTAGATGAAAGCAGATAACAATAGTTATTTATTTATTAATTGTATAAGATGATTTTTATAAATACAATAAGACAATAATAACTATTTAAGTATTAAAAACCAACAAACCCGACAATGTATCCTCCGGGTGCCAAGACGAATCTAACGACACCATACACTTCGATATAGGTCAAGCCGTTTAGGCTACAGGTGCGCCAAAGTAACGGACATACATACATAAATACATACATACACTCGAAAAACATTACCCTCCTTCCTTGGGCAGTCGGGTAAAAAGTTTACTTTCGTGATGGCGTCTTTCTAGTATATTCTATTAGCACAGTCACAGAATACATATGGGTACAGTCGACTACACATCAAGTTGCCAGTAAGCTGAGCTGCATTACGATAGCGTGCCCATACAACGCACTGCCGGTCCAAAAGTTGAAGTGTTACCGACTGTACAACTTTTCTGTTATTCTAATGTTATCCAGATTGAAGTACCTATAGGTGAGCAAAGCGTCCTGTTTTAATGATCTATTGGATGCAAAATGTCTAACAGCCTTGATTGACGTCCATTGCAGGACAAGAGTTTTGCATTCTATCCGAGGATTTGATCTAATCGCTACGCCCTGGGCAGACAGGTTAGCGATCGCATATTTTTGGGAATTGTGCCGATCACTGGTATATACTTGGTATAATGATCACAGTCAACCTTTTCGACACGAGAAGCTACCGCTTGATGTTATTCAACTCTACAGCAGCCACATTATGTATTTATACTACTTATATATTATTTCAGGTGAGAGTTTCGACCTGATGGACGGTGTGATGGGCTTGGCCTTATCTCCATACCGGCAAGGCAGTGACCGCTACCTGTATTTCCACGCGCTCGCCTCCACCACGGAGAACGTGGTGCGCACCAGTTTGTTGCGAAATGATTCCTTTATCGAAGACCCCAACGCTGACCCTGCCTCTATAAATGTAAGTTGTTAGAAGTGATCTTATTTATTCATGATTTATTGATTTCGGCACAATAAATGTAGCAGTGACACTAAATTAGAAAAAGTTCTAAGTTTCACACAATTGTGTAGGCTGGAGCTTTTATTATTTTATAAGGAGCCCATACTGCCCCACTGCTGAGAAACGGCCTCCCTCCTCTCTCTCCACGGCTCTTGGAGCTTAAAGTAGGAAAATTTATGTATTTTCGCCACGCCTCTCTTACAACAAGTGCATGGCACATATTATAATTCACTTACGTAAGCGAGGTCCAATTGCTATTTTCTTGTTTAATTATTTTATAATCTTCTACATCACACCTCTCAGACAAATTTTAATCCGATCAGCAGTTTATAGCTGTTAAATACGGACAAATAGCCATGCATACATGTAAATTTTATTAATATTATATTATAGCAGTGTGGATATACATGACTTTGTATCTATTATAGCTATAAAAGTAAGTCTTTAAGGAGACTTTGTTTCGAAATGTTTTACGCTAGAATATGACTTCTCTATTTGGACTGTTGCACGATATTAATTTAGTGAACATAATTGCTGCAGCTATGGTAAAATCTAATCTAACTAATTGTATAAATACGAAAGTATGGATGTTTGTTCGTTTGTTTACTTGCTAGTTTGTTGTTCAATCAATGAGCGGATTTGGATGAGATTTGGTATAAAGGTAGAACATAGCCTGGATTAAAACATATTTTTTATTCCGATAAAGTGAGTAGTTCTCGCGGGATAAACAAATTAAACATACCTGCGATAAAGTTATTACACGCGGCTAAGCCGCTGGCAAAAGCTAGTGTAAAATAAAAATTTCAAATAATATGTTAGAAGCGTTTTTGACAGTGTAGTACTTACATTAGAATGCTATAAGATTTTAATTTTATAATTTTATTAGCCAAATACTATCGATATCAAAAAGTATAAATAAAAAATTAAACATTATCAACATCATATTTCAGGTATTCCCAGAAGAGCGACCAAACCAAGCTGCAGCTGAGGCCATGGACCGTAACGGCATTATGTACTTCGGGCTTATGGATCCTCCCAGCATATGGTGTTGGAATTCAGCGACTGAGTTTTCACCTCGTAATTTCTATGCCGTTGCGGTCGATAGAGAGACGCTCCAATTTGCCAGCGGAGTAAAAGTCGTAAACAATCTTAAAGGCGAGCAGGAACTCTGGGTGCTTACATCGAGTTTCCAGAGAGTAATGACAGGCTCTATTTCGTCAGATAGAATAAACTTTAGAATTCACGCTGAAAAAATCCCAAACATCCTAGACAAATCCCCTTGTCTGTCTCCCCCAAAGGAACACAGCCATGGTTACCATGCAAATCTTATAACGCCCACGATTTTAAAGCGTGGGGGGTACAGATATGGCGCTGTCTCATATCTTTAGAGATACGCGCCATGTCTGAACGCTTGCTCAGCGGCTTCATGTGGCAAGACCTGCCATATAGGTACGATTATCTATAATAGTTGTTAGTTAATGTAAGAAAATTAAATTATTTCTACCATAACAAATGATTGAAAATTTTATTTTATAAAATTGTACGAAAACAATTCAAAACAACTTTATTTAGTTATATTGATTGCTTCAATAGATCAGTATACATTTGTATTTTTCTCGCAATGCTCATATCGATATGCTTATCTTCGACCCCGACGATCATGCCTCCCATAATGGATGGGTCCACCTTCTCCGTAAGTGTAATGTTCTTACCTTTAGCTAACTTTTTCAGAGCTGCTAATAGAGACTGTCGGTTGCCATCGCTGAGTGGTTTGGCTGTGATAACCTCGCATAGAGCTTCTTTGCGATGTGCAACCATAACAGCAAGGAACATGTTAATCATTCGCCTTAGAAGTTTGAGGCGACCGTTTTCGGCCACTATTGCTAAGAAATTTATGGCCGCTGGCGGCATACCTGGAATTAAAAACAATGATTTATCGTTTGCGATCGAAATATGTATGGGATAATCGATTCTCTTAACTATTAATCAACTTTCAATGCATTTAACTACCTTACTCCACTAAGCTAACTCCGCCGTGTGTTCGGCATCAGATAGCCTGTTTCTATTGAAAGGCAAATCTAGCTGCAGACAACAGGCACCCACTACACTCGCACACCAGTCTCACGCCTCAAAAGCCGACACAGCTTTATCTAATACACCAAGCCCCTCGAAACAGACCCATCTAAGGCCATAGAGCTGTGGTCAAAATGGTTCCGTAATAACACCTGTATACCCATTGCGGAATGCTGTCACCAGGAAAAGACGTTCCCTGGCCTACCTGGAAGTCCCTGAGTAGACTTCAGTTCCAGAGTAGTACGTTGGAAGGTGTAGAAAATTCAGGAAATCTAATGACGGGCTTCTCAAATGATGACAAGTGAGCGGCATCACACAATCTATGGCGCACTTGTTGTCGTACCCTGCCTCTCCAGTTTCTTGCACAGAGAAGGACCTCTTCGAGGCAAACCAAAGAGCTATTGACGTTGTATGAGTATCTTAAGTATGAGTATCTTAGTGATCTTTTTCATAAATCATAAATCAACTACATATTTATCGATTGTACTACCTATGTAGCTTCTTTAGCTGTGCACCTGTCGTCGTTAAATCAATTATTACAATGAATGCCTAGGCGGATCTTTATGTATGGCAGACATATCCTGCATCATATGAAATTGCTCTACTCAAAGGGGAGGCCCACTTCGTGGGGCTTGTCGGTAATATTCAAAGGAAATTAACAAAACCTAAACAACTCACTCTGTGTAGCGCAGATAAAAAGTGGAAATGTCCGCCAATATAGGCAATGGAAGTCTAATCCATTGTATGAATGATTTCAAAAGACAATTGTAAAGAAGAGCAAACATCCGCGTTTGCTCTTCTTTACAACATCTTATAGGTTTACAGTTAAGTTATTGTACTTCATCATTATCATATCAGCCACAGCACGTCCATTGCTTAATGACGACCGATTGATGTAGTGGATAGTGATTAGTGGCCCTGTCAGCGAAACCAACGCTTGCGGGTTCGAATCCCGCGAGGGGTAAATTTTTGTGTGATGAATATGAACATTTATTCTCGAGTCATGGATATTTATATAAATATTTATGTATGTTTATTCGGTATGGATACTCCATAATACAGTTCGCTTAGTTTAGGACTAGATTATAGGTGTAAGTGTCCGAAATATAAAAAATAAAATCAACGTTTCGCCCTATGCATTCAATTAAATAGCTAATTTACCTATCTGCCTACGATATATCTACTACATTCCCGAACCATTAGTATTTCACAACCTCATAGCCGCTCAAATGAAGACCACAATAACTTTGCTATCGTCGGTGAACGAACTTTAAACGATCGTTTAGTAGACACGCAGCTTTCAAAATTCGAAGTTAGCCCAACATAGGTAGTCGTAGGTAAGGTGAAGTCCATAACATTCGACAAATACATTATATGTCCATACATAGCGTTACAATTTTTATCTCAATCTGGAATAGATATAGATAACTCAATATAGGCTTTTGGATGTGCCACACACCTTCTGGATTATACATAGACGCACACATGAGCAGAGGGTGAGTCTATTATACTTATTAATGTGCTTCTTGTGATTTCCGTTACCATGTTGTAAAAGGGAATTAACCTCCGAATACTCCACTCAAATACTTCTTACGTTAAGAGCCTTTAAATATCATGCTGTCACTTCCATATCGTTGACATTTAGGTCAGAGAGTTCTCATTCGCTCACCCTTCAGTGTTTCTGAAATGGGCCTATCGGTTTATCAGGATTAGTCCTTAGTCAAAAAAAAAACTGGAGCGATGTTTAAGGGGCTCATAAAATTAAGAAGTGATTGAGTATTCGGACTTGCCGGAAGACTTACGGGGAACCATAAAATACTCTGAAGAAAAATTTATATACCATGATACCGGGTTATAATAACATCCATAGAATATTTTGTAAAATGCTGAATAAAGGTTTAAACGAGTGGGAATCGAACCGGGACCATATCGAGGCAACCGTGAATAAGACGAATTAATGGCTCGTCCAAAAGTAGTGGCGTCAATATCCTCAGAACCACACAACTATTTAGTTACTGGAGTGATTAAGAGGTAAACTAACGTTACTAGAGAGAATTTGTACAGTTTACTTTTAATTGTCTATATTAATCCTTCTTAGTTTTATAAACTGTACTTATATTTAGTATTAAAATAAAGCGTTTTTACAGGACGAGCAAATATGGGTTGACAACCTAATCATTAAATATTAAATGTGTTAAAAAATACTGCAACATTCAAGAACATTTCTATAAATTTTGCCTTCGGAGTCTAAATGCTATTCGATCAGAAAAATCTTTAACTATTACGTACAATCTGGAGTTCGTATTCATCATACAAATTTACTCCTAGCGGCCTTAATGTAGCTACGGCATCGAGAATTCGGTTGAATACGCTCGCAGTGTTTTTTAAGTAACCTATGGACATGTGTCCATACCTGATGTCAGCCGAAATTACACGGCGTTAAGCGTAGTCCCGAACCTAGCGTAACGCGCTAAACTAGCCGCCGCACGCCGCGTAATTGCGCATCCGGTGCCTTTGCTGTGTCATGCCAACCGAATACTACGACCGATAATTCAGTCGCCGAAGTGTCGACGCAGTACCTTCCGTAGGTGTGTCCCTACACTTACGGTTGGTTTCGAAGAAGCTCCTAATCTAATCGTGGCTTTTTGTGAACTGAACATTACCTGCAGCTTTTCCTGCTTCTTCCAACAATTTTGCTTTGCCGACACGAGACAACAAACTCGTTTCTACAAAGTCTATCATTTTCGGCTTAGTCATTTCCTTTTGTAAACCTTTGAGATGTTTTTCTACTTCCTCAGCTTGCTTCAACTGGACACAAGCACTGTACAAAGCTGTTACGTAGCGACCTTCGACACCTATACCAATATTACAATAGCTGTAATAATCATAGATCCGAGTAAATCGATCGATTTTCCTTACAACCGTAATTCAACCGTATTTCTAAGATATCTGTCAATGTTAATCAAAATTTTTACACGACTTACATCCTTTTCGAACTAAGGTAATATTACACATTTTGCATTGTGGGTACTACAATGCCAATGCTGCATTATCCCTTATTTTCACAATTAAAAAGAATGAAAGTCATATTAACATTAACTCTGATTTTTACTTGGCTGAATTTAGTTTCTAAAGAAAATCTATTTACGTACCTACTCCGCTCCATGGTAATAATACACTATAGTCTAGTGGGAGTGTGGTGTGACTAGAATGGATAAGATCAGGAATGAGTATATCAGAGGAAGTCTAAAAGTGGCGCCAATAACAGAAAAGCTGAGGAGTAATAGGTTAGCATGGTTTGGGCACATTATGAGGAGGGATGAAAGGCACGTAACAAGACGAGTGTTAAGTATGAATGTGGAGGGATACAGAGGTAGAGGAAGACCAAAGAAGGTGTGGGTAGACTGCGTGAGGAATGATATGTGTGTGAAAGGGGTGAGTACGGAGATGACGGCTGATAGAGGAGAGTGGAAGAGGATGACATGTTGTGCCGACCCCACTTAGAGTGGGATAAGGGCAGGAAAATGATGAGTCTAGTGAGAGTACGATTTTTACTTCCAATAATCTTAAGGTTTCTAATTTTTTGCACATGCTTAGAGTACCTATCAGTGATAGCATAAAAATGTTTCTAACAAATCGGTAACTTGATTTAGGTATAGTGTAGGTATTTAGTTATACAATATATACTATTAAAATTACCAGTGTGAATTTCATTGCGTCGGGAAATATATGTGCTTATAACTCCTGTACCTGTTTTCAAAAAAATCGATCACTAACTTCTTTATATTTATGAAAAATTTCACCGAGGGAAAATGTCACGACTGTATGAAAATATAAAGTACCCAATGATTTTTTTTTTGAAAATTCATGTAGAAGATGAAGTTCACAACTGTAACTTTAATTTAATATCGGACGTTTTATAACTAAATACCTATACCATACCTAAAGCACGCTGCAGAATGGTTAGAAAACATTTTATTCTATTACTGATGGGTACTCCATATCCTTCTGCTAAAATCAGGAACTTCAAGATTGGAAGTTACACCACAAAAATTACATATTTTTAATGGACTACTAGAGCAAACACATATTCTAAAATCTCCCATTATCTATTTCAGCAATAGCCTGCGCGTAAAATAGTTGTGACATACAGACGAACAAACAAGAAGAAAATATTTTTTCCCTGTCAATACCCCTCGTTTAAACAATTTTGGGGCCTTGGAAAGGTCACAATGAATCTCACGGTACCTCATTAAATAAAATCCATCCAGCCGTTTGGGTATTACGAGGAAATCCCACATACATACATAGACACGCGCGAAGAACATAACCCTTCTCGCAGCTGGGTAAAAAGTCACAATTTTATTCCTTATGGACTTGAGACTCTAAATCCTTGGAACCATGGAGCTCTATCACTGTATAATGAGCTGGTGACCAGGCTAGACGACGTCTCAAGCGAGGTAATGCATCCAGCATCTTGGGCACTCTCCCGACGGGCTGAACCCGTGCTTTATGTCAGCTGGTTAAACAAACCAATTTTGTTTCAAGTTTAATATTTTGGAAAAGCCTAAACCAATTTCCATCAAATATTGCTAAGTACTATTCCGCAAACATCTTATTTCGGAAAAAAATCGCTTTCAAACCATTCAGCCGTTTTGGCACTACTTTGCCATAGGGACGCTGAAGCAGACAAAAGTTTAACCATTTTTAAAATATCCATCTTTTTAGATCGGGGTTTTAGCAGAACGTGACGGGTACTTCATGTCATTGTGACATTTCATTTTCATGCTACCTAAGAACAGCAAAACCTATATAGGATGGCCAGAATACAGAACTGTAAAGGATAAGCCGCATTATCTGAATAAAAGGCTTTAATTCACTAAAAATTATGCCTACATATCACATTATGAACTGACAAGCAATGCCATTCAATTAACAGACAATGATCAAATATAATCATAGACCACCGCATAGAGATTCATCACGTCATTCTCCACCGCTGAATTATTACAAATTGCATTGATAATCCTGCAAGTACTTAGGAGAATGTTTTATTCTACTCGATCTTCTAAAACCTGGTGGCTCTGGAGCTGGGTCATTGGCTCTTACCTCTGGTACATCAACGGATTCGGCTTCAGGCATGTTTATTGTTTCAGCCTCTGTGGTCGAGGGCCCAACCATTTCGCTCAGATCCGATTGTGGAACATTATATTGAGGTTGTTCTTCAAATTGAGTTACACCTTCTCCACTTGGCACTAAATGCCTATTCGATACGGTTGTCTCTCTACCATTTGGCAAACGTACCAGAGAATAGTGTGGATTCGAATGTAGTAGTTCCACCTCCTCCACTAAAGGTTGATATTTATTAGTTCGATTGAATTTCTTCATCAAGATAATTTGACCAGAGCTAGTGAGCCACGACGGAATTGAAGTTCCGTTCTGAGACCTTCGTGGGTGTGCGAACATTCGCTCGTGGGGCGTGCAGTTCGTAGATGTGCAGAGTAGCGAACGAATAGAGTGTAGTGACTGCGGTAAAACTTTCTCCCAATCTTCTGTGGTCAGGTTCTTTGTCTTTAACGCCAATTGGATTGTTTTCCACAGTGTCGCATTCAATCTTTCCACTTGTCCGTTACCCTGCGGATTGTATGGTGTAGAATGACTGGTAGCAATTCCTCGAGAATGTAAGAAATCCTTCACTTCCGTAGCCAGAAAAGATGTGCCTCTATCAGTATGTATATAAGAAGGGAAGCCAAAAATCATAAATAGATTATTTAAATGCCTGATTACAGTTTGCGCAGAAATATCTGAACATGAGAAAGCAAAGGGGAAACGTGAATATTCATCAACTATTGTGAGTATA
Organism: Oegoconia quadripuncta; assembly: GCA_949316235.1. Classification (NCBI taxonomy): domain Eukaryota; kingdom Metazoa; phylum Arthropoda; class Insecta; order Lepidoptera; family Autostichidae; genus Oegoconia; species Oegoconia quadripuncta. The sequence goes on from OX438749.1 coordinate 12,519,235, forward strand.
TATTTGTTATTAGTTTTAGATGGTACAGGCCCTTTAAAGTCGATACTCAGGCGTTCCAACGGTGAAGTGGCTTTAATTAACTTTACATGTGGTTCCAATTCACGTTTGAATCTAGGTTTGATTTCACAACAAACTCTACATGAGGCTGTCATCTTACGAACTTCTTCTATAGAATAGGGTAGATTTTTGGTTTTAAGCCAGTGAACCATGCGCGTAACGCCTGGGTGACATAGCGCTTCATGTAAAGAAATTAGTTTAGTTGAGCGTGAATCAGCTGATGCACAAACACGGGATAAAGCGTCAGCAACCAAGTTATCTTTTCCCGGTCTATAGACAATATCAAACTTGAATGGTGCAAGTTCAAGGCGCCATCGTTGAATCTTTTCGTTCTTTATTTTACTCGTATGTGTATTATTAAACATAAAAGAGACTGATCTTTGGTCCGTAATCAATTTAAATTCTTTTCCAATTAAGTAATGTCGCCATTTTTTCAAGGACTCTACAATCGCATAAGCTTCCTTTTCAACAGCGGAATGATTTTGCTCGCTCGCATTCAACGTTCTGGAATAAAACGCTACGGGTCTCGAGTCCTGTGAGAGAACAGCTGCAATCGAATGCTCTGAGGCATCAGTTTCTACTGTAAATGGAATTTTATCGTTAATAGCGTAGATAGAAGACTTTGCAATATCGGACTTTAAATCTTCGAAACAATTTATTTGTTCATCTTTCAACGGAAATACTTTCGTGTTAGATAATACATGAATCCTTTCTGAAAAACTCGGAATCCACCTTGAATAATGCGCAAACATGCCTAATGCGCGTCTGAGAGAAGATACGTCATGAGGTACAGGCAAGTTCATTAATGGTTTGAAACGGTCACTGTCAGGTTTAATGATATGATTAGATATATTATAGCCAAGAATGTTTATCGAATGCTGTGAAAACTTACACTTATCTTTATTGAGAGTCAGGCCATATTTCTGTGCTGCTTTTAAGAAATTGTTTAAATTTTCGTCATGTTCTTGTTGTGTCTTACCACAGATAGTAATATCATCAAGATATGCGTACGTTCCGTCCAGTTTTTCTTTTCTGATCACCCAATCTATAGTTCTTTGAAAACTTGCGACGCCATTCGTCACACCAAAAGGTATCCGTCTGAATTGGTACAGATTTCCTGAAGCTTCAAACGCTGTAAATGCTCTCTCTTGTGGCAGTATAGGTACCTGATGATAAGCACTCTTAAGATCAATGGCACTAAAGATCGAATGCTTTGATATTTTAGAAATAGTTTCTTCAATATTGGGCAAAGGGTAAGCATCCAACAAAGTATATTTATTAATTGTTCGTGAATAATCAATTACAAGTCGCTTTTTGTGATTTTCTGTATTTGAAATTAGTACCTGTGCTCGCCAAGGCGACTAACTCTCTTCAATAATACCTTCTATTAGGAGTTTATTCACTTCTTGATCAATAAATCTTTTGTCTTCATCACTATATCTTCGTGACTTTATAGCGATAGGTTTATAACCAGCAGATAGGTTAGCGAATAGAGGTACAGCTGGAACAAAAGCTTCCGCTACGTTGCAGATAACTAGAGGATCCTTAGCTCCACCAAATGAGAATTCTAGCGAAGAATGTTTACATAAGACATCGTGTCCAATAATAAGATCGGCACAAAGATTCTTGACAATGAGTAAATTTATGTTATCGTAAGTATGCTTTCCGATCATTATGTTCTGAAAGGTTTGTCCTTCTACTGTTGTAGTGTGGCTCAATGAAGCCATTGAAATGGTTTGATTACTAGGTTTACATTTAAGGTTACAAAGTTTGCTAAAGTTTTCATTAATAAAACTTACAGAACTTCCGGTATCCACTAGAGCTTCGGCCCTAATACCTTTGATGTAAGCTGGAATTGTAGCTTTCCGTAAGGAAGAAGGAGAGGCAGCTATAATACAAGCTGAATAATCATCATGTCCTTCTTTAGCAACAGTAGCATTAGAGGTTTCCTTACTGCGGCAAACCTTTGCAAAATGCCCTTTTTTATTACATAACTGGCAAGTTACCTCTAAGGCAGGACAGTTCTTACGTGGATGGACATATCCTCCACAGAAGAAGCACTTACGTTTGCGGAATGTAGCAGCAGTATTATTATCTTTAACTAACGACGGTGACGGAGTATTTTTCTTGTCTTTTATGGCATTGACTGAAATCGTATTAAAATTTTGAGTATTGACTTCGGCCATTTCCAAAGATAGAGCTTGATTATATGCTTCATTAAGACTAAGGGTTAGATTTTCAAGTAATCTTTGCCTAATCTTAGTAGAGGCGATACCAGATATGAAGGCATCCCTAATGCTCTCATTCCTGTTAGTCTCAGCATCCACAGAGGCAAAGTCACAGTCTTTAGATAGTTGCTTCAATACCTGCATATAGACGTCGATGGTTTCCCCTGTGCCCTGCTTTCTGGTCGCAAGCACATGCCTTGCGTAGATGACATTTCTAGGTTTTATATATAGAGCATCTAATATTTTCATAGCGTCAACGTAAGTATGGCATTCACTGATATACGTGTATACTTGCGATGAGACATGATTAACAAGTAACTGTAGTTTGATTCCATCATCATGTGCCAACGAGGTGGTTACTGTAGCGGCAGAAGTCTCGCTTGTTAGAGACTGCTGCTGTGCACTAAGAAAGTTCGCGAAAGTTCTCTTCCAATGTTCCCATTCACGAGATGCAGAACTACAACTCGGATCGACATCGAATCTGTCCGGTCTCAAATATCTATCCATGTTAAGGATTATGTTACTTATTTTATTATTATTATTTATTTATTTTTAGTGAATTAAATTGTAAAGGATAAGCCGCATTATCTGAATAAAAGGCTTTAATTCACTAAAAATTATGCCTACATATCACATTATGAACTGACAAGCAATGCCATTCAATTAACAGACAATGATCAAATATAATCATAGACCACCGCATAGAGATTCATCACGTCAAGAACAAGAAAGTTTAAAACAATACCAGCACCCAGCACTACGCCTCACGGAAACTTGGCATAGAGAAGGTCAAATTCAACTTCATACAAGTCGACGACTTCAAGGATCAAATCTCTCCTACACACGTCGGAATACAATTTTTGCGTGCTGATGGTAAGTACCTAGTACTATATATTTTGTAACGGCTTACCCATAGAAAAATACTTCGCAATCGCTAAAAGATTTGCTGCAGAGTAATTTAGACATGGATTTTTTTCTGTTCTAAAGTAATACACTCACCAAAGACAGGGATTGGTGGTTTATGAGCTATCCCCACAGTGGACATAGTTCTAACAGACGCTCGAAACATTTTTATTAAAGGTAAAATTTTTGAAATTTTAATCAGAATATTTGATAAGTCAAATTAACAATTTCAAAGATGTCAATTTCGCAGACTTTGACTTTATAATTTTTATATCACAACTTTTTAGATTTAATCTAGACTGTATAGATCAATTACTGATATTATGATAATAACTCACGTACAAGATGGAAATCCTACCTTCACTATTCCAAACGCTTTAGTTTGGGATATCTCTGAACAACCCATTTGGGATAAAGGTCGTAACTTATATCGTTATCGTCGAATATTTGAATATGAATATGTATTAATTTTTGTATGTATTGTATGTATGTATAAATGTATGTATAAATATCCTCCATAAATAAAATAAAAATACACACAGTGCCATCTAGTTACATACTGAGCTAACGTTTTGTGCAACTCAAAATGCTATAATGGATCACCTTGTCAAACAAGAGTAATTATTTTAAAATTATTGCTATAATACAAAATAACAAATAAATATAATAAAAAAACACTCATTCTGATTATTTGCATCTATTTAGTCCATGAATACGGACATGTGTACCCGAGTTATGGATGTTTTCATTTATAATAAGTATTTATTTATAAAAAAAAAGTTTATGGAGTATATCAACCATCTGGTATCCACAACGCAAGCCTATAGTTGCTTACTGTGGAACTAGATAGCGCTATGTGAATGTCTAAGGATATTTATTTATTGCAACTATATTAATTCTGTGTCCATTCTTGTACTATTGAAACAATGAACATTACAATTTAAAAATATGCTTTTGTTATACCTAATCTAAGAAACTATCACAATCCTATATCTAATTTAGGTCTGACTGATCAAACCCTTCAGATTATTACAAACCCTGATTTCATTGACTTTCGGCTTTTGACTGTCCAAGTTAGTCTCTGCTAGGATTAGACAAAAGTTCGGTAGTCAAAGGTAAAATAACGCTATTGATTTGGACTTTGACATAGACTTTTATGCCAGACTGAGGTTTGACTAGCCAAACCTAGGAGCACCAGAGCTTCGATGTTTGTCTATAACATTTCGACATCCTTCAAACAATTTATAATAATCACTCTGTAACACACACACTGTTCACAAATATTTCAGCTCAGTAAAATACCAGAATGTGTTTGAATAATGGTTTACAAATTGAAACGGACTACTTATTCCTTAATAAACATTCCTAAATAAAAGCTTGTAAATAAATCACAAACAATTTACAGAGTAGTTGTTATAAATTGTTTAAGGGATGTCGATATGTTATTATATGCATACTCCTTGATGGAGTAAACTGTCAAAGTTACTCGTCTTTGTGATAATCATGATAGAATATTGAAAGTTTGTTTTTGAAAGCATTTTTAATGTAGAACTAATTTTGTTTAGGAAACATTGATCACCTTGCTATCGTAATAGTCAATAATTTTAAGTTTAATTAATTAGTTAAAGTTCAATTATTTTAGTAACAGTTTCGTCGTTTTAGTGCACGTTAATGGGAAATCTATGAGGGAGACCTATTTTCAGTAGTGGATGTCCTGTGGCTGATATGATTAGTGTACTTATTAAATTGTTTTAATTATTTTTTTTACATTTCATTTACTTTTTGTAAAATTTAATGGAACAATCTCATTACAGCGCCACGTTATCGATATTTGCCAGAACTAAGTGTTATTTTTAAATGAGTTTAAAATGCATCGCCACAAACTGCAGCACTTGCAAGTTGACCTTTCTCTCACTCTCCTGATACAGTAGTTTTAAAATCAAACATAACTTATCAAGTCAATTTATTTAATAAAATAGAAATCAATAAGCAGCACGCAATTCAAGTGAGTACATCATACTGGAACGCCTGATCGGTTTCCAGCAGCGCCCTCACGTAGATAGCCAGCGAGCCGAGTGCCATCGCTGACGTCAGTGAGTTGCATGACCCACCTTCTGACATTGCCGCTTTTTTCACTCGGTACTCCTCCTGAAACAATAAATAAATGAAACGCACTCAGGAAAAGGTTAATCAAGCTCAGTTAGCGTCTATGTTGAGGCGGCATGCAGGCATGGTGTATAGATAGGCAAGATATTTTTCCATCACGTTGTGAGCAGTAAATAAATATGTACCCATAGGTAATACCCACGTACGACCACCCTGTGGAACGGACTTTCGGCAGCGGTATTCCCGAACGAGTACGACATTGGAACCTTCAAGAAACGAGCCTACACCTTCCTCAAAGGCCGGCAACGCATCTGTGACCCTTTTGGTGTTGCGGGTGTCCATGGGCGGCGGTGATTGCTTTCCATCAGGTGACCCGCATGCTCGTTTGCCGCCCTCTCATATAAAAAAAAAAAATTTTCAAAAAATCCGTAACGAATCTCTACATAGCAGCACGTATTAAGAACTTTTTTTCTAAAAAAAATCGGTAACCATTTTGTAGCCTAACAACATAATTAAAAGCATTTTATTATCTTTACATACGCGTAAAATGATATCTTTGATTTCCTCTCTCAAGACAAGACCTCAGCTGTCAAATAGTAACAGTAACATGAGACGGATACTGTTGTATCATATTTTGATAAAAATAGACAGCAGCCACCTGGTGGTGGTGGTGGCAGTTGTCACTTCTTGAATTGCTTAACTTTTCTTTATTTGGGCTCTCTGTCTAGTGTTCTCAAAAGTCATTGTCTGTTCCTTGTAGTAGTAGTTCCTGGTATATTTTAAATACCTCTCTGTCTTTGGGTGGAGGGGCGGAGGCAGGACCGACGTATCCAGTAAGCTTCAGGAATGGTTGACGATCGTCGGCATAGCATCCCTTAGGTTCCTGCCACGCAATAATTTTGTTCATCCATCGCGGCTTTATGAACTCTCCGTAACCCAGTGTAGCACAATAGAATACTGTAAAATGAATAACTGACTGTAGTGCTTTACTAAATACCTACCTCTTCTTTCTTAGCGACTATTTTAGTAGTAACTCCGTGAAATATCAATTTAGCACAAAATTTTCATCTTATAGGTTTTATAGGTAAAAGAACGTTCTACATTTCGTACAGAATTTCATTCAAATGGTGTTAGGTTAAAAACGTTGTTAGCAAATCAGCACGAGATTATGGTGAAGTACTATAAGAATTATATTTAACCAGAGGCTCTAAATAAGGCTTACTTTGTTGCATAAAAAGTGTTCTAGTTCCAGCTGGATGATCCCAAGCTTCTAAAGACTTTGTTTCTTTGTAAATCTGTATGCAAAGTTTATAAATATGGGCATGTATATCGATGTTTTCCATGCATTCAAATAATCGTGAAAGCATAGCAGCTCGGAGACGGCTCGTCTGTTGAAAGGCAAGTCCTGAACCCCTCATGATTTGAGCGCTACATTCAGGAGACATTTCACAGTATCCCTCGGTGTTTGTGGTTTGACTTTCCATCGCCGATATCAGCAGTTGCATCGTACACGCGTCTGAAAATATTAAATAACCGTTGAAACTAGGTTGTATACTTTCCCCTCCATTCTACCATGCTAATTACAATAGCGCCGCATGGCGGCCGATTAGGGTACTAAAAAACGGCCTCCGATGAATTCGACCGTGTCGCCTTCTACAATGGAAACGTATAGGTATTTGTAACAGATATAGTTTATTTTCTAAAATGAACCCACCCATAGGATTTGACCCTGCACCTTTCTAAATTAAATAAGATTATAATTTATTTATTTACCTGCCGCCTTTCTGGTGGGCATCTTGGTTCTGGCCTCTTGGACGTATTGTTCAAAATCAAACCGGTAGGGCTTCTGAGTGCCCATGGTACCGACAATGATGGGATCCAATAGAGTCGCTAGCACATCCATACTCCCAAATATTGTTTTGGTTACTATTAAAAAGAGAAGACATACACTAAATCAATGTCAGTAGTCAAAAAATAGGCTATGAATAGTGATAATATCATAGGACAAAATGTTGGCCATGTAAATCTCAATTCCTCGGTAACTGTTTTTTTTTATGCACAACGGATTGGTACTTGACCTCAATCACACCTGATGTTAACTGAAGGTGAGGTCGAAGGTGGAAGCGTACTGACCCGGAAACCCCAACACATTTAGGGGACTGGCTATCTTATGACAACCGGAACACAACAATGCTATTAGCATTGCTGCTTGGCGGCAGATTTAGATAAGATGGTGTTTTCTTTAATGGCGTTCGTCTTCTTCATATAAAATGTAACATCAAAATGATATTGATACAAATAAAGTTACAATACCTTGAAGTTATTTATTACAGTATTTTAATGAGCTGTGGATATTAGGAAGAGCAGTAAATAGAACTTACAATACTACTGATTTTGATTGTGACAAGCGCTTTGAGCAAAGTTTCTTTAGGTAATTGCTTTACCACCCGTGGTGTTGTCATTTAATTGCTTAGATTTGGTTATATTTCGAGAGGTATTATTTGTTTAATTAATAGTCGTACAGTGTTTTTATTGCTGTTAGATTTATGGTGAAAACATACAAAAATCCTGCGATTTATTAACTTCTAGAGTACTTCTATTTAAAAGTAACATTCATATTATAATAAAAATTTTGTTGCTTACAACACGGAAAAGTAACATTCAAACGTTCAAATTTTTCCATAAAAATTACATTCGTTGTATGCGAAGTATAATTAACATTCAATTTATTTCAAAGTTAAATCTATTTTGTTACAAAACGTTTACAAAAAGTGACATTCAACAAAGTCACTTTAACCAAATTAGTTTGGTAAAATATTTTTTTCTGTGGACTCTTAACCATTTTCGCACCAAATAAGGCCTCTAAAATGTATAACCTCCAAATTAGGATATCCCGTTACTATATAAACCATATAATTACTTCAGAAGCTCAGGATATAAACTATTTAAAATTAATAACAAATATAACTATTTAACAGTTTTTTTAAATAAATAAAGTATTTTATTTATTGAGTGATACAAAAATTATTATTGTTATTTGTTTACATTTGAATATACATTATCCCCAGCGGTAATCAGAATGTAGGTATAATTACGAAGTTCACCGTACAGTAGAAAGTTCAGCGTTATTCAGGCGGAAAATGCAAAGAAAGGTATGGAATTACCAGTAAGTACCGACATTGTCATCAGATGAAGTCTATCGCAAAAACGAAGTGACAAAAACTACACTCCACTAAAAACAATATGAAAAAACTTTCTTGAATAATGAACTTGCGTAACCTATGATTAACTATTTATAGACAACGAGAAAAGTATATGAGTGGTTGAGAAATCATTATAGGAAGTAATTGGTTGGTGGTAGGGCATTTTAAATGTCCGCCTGGCTATCTACCACCATCTTATCTAAATCTGCCGCCACACAGCAATGTTAATAGCATTGTTGTGTTCCGGTTGTCAGAGATAAGATAACCAGTCCCCCAATTAAGATGGGGTTTCCGGGTCAGTACGCTACCACCTTCGGCCTCATCTTCACTTAACATCAGGTGTGATTGAGGTCAAGTGCTAACCCGTTGTGCATAAAAAAAATATCAGACATGCAATACTAATTTATAAGGAGAATTAAGTATTTTAATGACGAACCATTCATAATAAGTAAATATGTATGTACTAGCTTTCCGCCTGCGACTTCGTCCGCGTGGAAGAATTCATTAAAATCGGTTCAGCAATAAAACTAGCCTATATGTTAATCTGTCTACCCACCAAATTTCATCCTAATCTGTCCAGCTGTATAGGCGTGAAGCGGTGACAAACATACATACAGACAAACACACAAACTTTCACAATTATAATATTACTAGCTTTCCGCCCGCGGCTTCGCCTGCGTGGAATAACTTTATCGCGGTAATTTATTTTTAATAATATCAAGCTATTAAATCCTAAACAATAAGAAAAGGAGTAGATATTTATAATGTTTTCATTAACTTTGTCAATTTCACAAAACCCTACAAAATAATAAAAAAAGATTAGAGTGAACAAAGAGTAGATGACTATTGTACGATAAAATTAACAATAACATTGCTATCACTATTAATTTTTTTTACCATAGACATTAAGTACATGCTTTTCATTGAGAAAATCCTGCACTTGTCAATTTTGAATCTGCTATTCGGAAGACATCAATTAATCAGGAAATTTATTTAAGATTTTTATGGACATGGCATAACAGTGTCTACTGTGTACTGATATGTATGTCAGTTTGTATATTCGGCAAAATTAATCTTTCAGGATACCTTGTATTAAACTCTATGACCTCTTTATTTTTCCTGTATAAGTTGTAGTGGGAGATAGACCCAAATAGTATAATTAGCTGCATACTTTAACGACATAATGCTTGTTGCTGAACTCTGAAGTCGGTGGTTTTGTCAATTTTTTGGCGGAACAATACAGATACTTAACCTTTTTACCAAGGCTGATCGAATGGCGAAATTAGCATGCTCAAATTTAGATGTGACAGTAGTTAATTTATTACCTGTTTATTCGGAAGTCCTCCCAAAATTTAAAGATGTTAGTTATTCAAATTGGAAGGAATATTTTGATCGTCGTTCGTTAGAAAAAGGCATTTGGTATAAAACTATCCAAGGTCAGCCTCTTCGGGTACCTTGGTTTGATGAAGTTAAGCTAAGTAGGCGATTAATTAAGTTAGCTGTTAGACTACGTTCTGGGCACTATCCATCAAACAAGTTTGGATATCTGATGAAAAGAACTGACACTCCTAACTGTGAAGTCTGTGGAGTGGTTGAAGATGTCCAACACATGTTGATGGAATGTGCTAGAAACCGAAATGAAAGAGATACACTGATGAGACAATTAAAGCTGAGTCAATACGCTGTAGGTTTGGCTCAATCAATTTTGGGTAAACCTGGATCAATAGCGGCCAGATTATTATATAATATGTTTGTATCTTCTCATTAGTGAATCTTGGTCAGGGTACGATGGGACTGTCATGTCTAGAAGGACTCAAGTCCCTAAATTAAATAAAGATTAAAAAAAAAAAAAAAAAAACCTTTTTACCAATGAGAAAGTATTTTCTAAAATACTTTAAATTCTAAACTCTAAAAAACTTCCTCACTTCTAAGTGAGGAAGTTTTTCAACGAATCTATTGGAAAATAAAAACTAATGTTGTTATAAATACGATCCAGTATAGTTCCAATATTATGATTCGATTTCCCAGTGTGACTCAATTGCCTGCATCATCTGATCAGGAGTTTTTGCTAGTTAAGATGACAAATTCTAGAAAAGATTTTATTTCGTATGTATATTTCCTACATGACATAAATTTCTCTCACAGAGCGATTTACATGGTTTTCCGTGGCTTAACAATGTGGTTTAAGATAACTTTTTTTCTACTGTTTTACTGACTATTGTACTAAAAACCGCATATTAGAGTACGATTGAAATGAGTTAAACGCAGTACTAAAGGATGTGATAAACTGGCTAGTAAGTAACAACTTGCTGTTAAACTAAAGATAACTAAGATAGTGAAGTTTATAAATATAAATAAATATCCTTGAACATACACACAGGCCCATCTAGTTCCACACTAAGAAACTAGGCTCATAATGGATACCAGATGGTTGACACTCGTATACCACACGAATTGTTTTTTGTATAGATATACTCGTTCATATCATAATTATTGTAAACATCCATAACATCACACCACATGTTTGTATTCAACATGTAAACATAAGTGTCTAGCGGGATTCGAACCCGCGACTTCTAGACATAGCGGTCAGGATTTCTAACCACTACACCACACAGGTCCACCATCATTTATCGTTTATTTTTATTACTTGTCGTATACTTAATCATAAATATTTATTATATTACTAGCTTTCCGCCAGCGGCTTTGCCTGCGTAGAACAACTTTTTTGCTGAAATTTGTTTATCCCGCGGGAACTTATTCCCTTTATCGGAAAATATCCTAATCCGCTCATCCGTTTCGCCGTGATTGAGCAACAAACAAACATCCAAACTTTCGCGTTTATAATATTAGTTAGATAATATGACACCTCGTATAGGCATAGCAATTTAGACAGAACTATTTAACTCACTCGCTAACTAATTCACCTTAAGTCAAGTCAAGTCACCTTAAGACAATAAGTCAAGTTAAGTCATTAAGGTTAAATACGTAACATCGTTACTGGTACAGTGTTTTTAGGATCATCAAACGTTTTGACTATACTCCATACAGGGTGAAATTTAATTCGTGTAATACCTATGTACTGGTGACTCCACTCCTGATAACGAACAACTTTCCACTAGGAACCATAGCCGAATTCAGCCGAAAATACTAAAGGTGGTTTGAAAATGGTTTAGTTTGTATGAGTAATAGAAAATAGATCAAATTCGACTAACGTTTCTTGGGGAAAGTTGTTCGTTATCAAGATAGCTTCACCAGGCAATGGCAATTACACGAATTCAAATTCACCCTGTATATAGTCTTACGGCTATGAGACGCGGAGAAACAGTATTTGAATATTGAAGATAGGTTTAATAGAATATGTGCCAAGTTTTTCAAATTTGTATTGGTATTTTATTGGTTATATTCAGCGGTGAACCAATAGGGCTAGCATGCCCCAATGGTCTGTCTATAATGACACGAGATAGAAGTTAAACGTGACAGTATGTTTCTGTCACGTGTCTTCGCAGAGAGAGACTGTGGGTCATGTTAACCTGGTAGTAAAGGCTAATGACGATAATAATTTATTTTATTGAAGTACACAGTAATACACAATATACAAAATATTATGTTAATATATAAATACACAGTTCACTCACTTCCGCGATCATTATTAGTCAGTATTAACCCACTGCACTGAAGACACATCCTGATTTTTAATTACATAGAACTTAAAAAAACCTTAAAAGAAACAACTCTAATTTTGAATTTTAAATATTGGTCTACTCATATTAATGGAATTTATCTTTATTTTAAAATCACAAATTATTTCTTATAATGATATGTGGCTATAGTTGCGAGAAATAGCGTTCTTCCGGGTGTTAATTGTCTCAGCTGTCAGCGGCTTTAATACTAAGTTGGACATACATGACAATATTAAGACAAATAAATATATTTATAAAAAAAAGTGTCATCCAGGGCTAAACAGCAGAAGACATCACTCTCTGCGTTCAAATTTTCAATAGGGTGGTTCAGATAACTAGTGACTATGGTATGGTCGTAATTTTGTCGACTGTATGTACAATTTTGAAGTCAGTTATTTTTTCCTTGCAAAAAAGGCGTTATATTTTTTGTGTACGTTGATGTCTTTTGTATGAGAACAATTTAAAAATTATATATTTATCAAGGTACCCGCATTGTTGAGTTCCGCTGTGAAGAATGTCGAATTATCTAAATTCTTAAGAGGGTTTATTACGTCAAGTGGCATCGTCATTGGATAAATTAAGATATTTTTAAATACAGAATAAATATTGCTATGACCTGCGCCCGAAAAGCCTAAAAGCTAATTATAAATAATGCCTAAATAGCCTTAATTACGGTATTATTTATAATTAACTTTAAGGCTTTCGAGTGAATAACAGAGTAATTTTTGATTTATACTGTATTTTAAAAAGAAATCTTAATTTATCCAACAAGGTTGCCACTCCTGGACGGATTAAGCCCTCTTAAGGTGAAATTAAAACCTATTCAATTAAAATATAAAGTCTTCGAACAACATAAGAAATAAATAAAGTAACAATGATAAATCAGTGAGTTGTGCTTCAATTACTCCTAAGGAAACTGTGACCGGTATACTAAATTCCTGAAGATACAAGGCATGTAACGGCTGATGAATGGTGAATGACACTGCAATAGACTGAACCGAATCTTGATTGCTAAATAACGTTACTCAATGGATGATTAAGATTGAAATACTGGAATAGGCTTCGTAGGACTTGTTGATAACGTGTGCGACCCAGTTTTATTCTGTTGAAACAGAAATACTGTTTAGAATTGAATTGGCAATTCATAAACCAACTCGCTATCGATTGAAGTAACACACATTACTGCATTTAGAATATGTACATACCTATATTGTATTTGTTAGAATATAGTAAATGCAATGCGGTTTAGCGTAAAAGTTTCTCAAAATGGCCAATTCCCAAAATATTCAGTTCCCAAAAAGGCGACTTCTTAAAATATACACTTCTCAAAATTCTCAAAATGTTCAACTCTCAAAATATCCACTTTTTTATTCAAAACGGGTTAAGACGAAAGGTAACGGCGTGCTCACCCGGAAACTTCAGCTTATCTCTAACAGCTGGACACAATAATGCCAACTTTTCTGCTTGATGGCAGACTATAAGATAGTGGTAGCTGTCCAGGCGGACATCTCATGTACTCCGCTGGGAATCGAACCTGCGATCTCCATTTTAAGTTACGGAGACGGTTAAGTCCAATTCCCAAAATATCCAATTTATATTAAACATGGTATAACAATAAACAGAAAATTAAAAGTACATTATGTGGAAATAACCAGCAGAGTAAAAATAAAATTCGCTTACAGGATTATAAGATAAGTACTTAAATGTCTGATGTGTTAGTATTTCGTTACTCTTTTTGTACTAGTTTCGTCGTAATAATAATAACATACAGATCACTGTCAAGGGAGCAATCTAAAAGAGCATACCAGCATAATGCCATTGACAGCTGGCAGACATGCAATTCGCGCTTTGCAAGAGCTTAAGGCCAGTAATAAATTGGTGACGTAGGCGTGTTTGATGGAGGCAAACACATAATTACTTATCTAATGAAAATCTTTTAATGATAGTTTCTTGTTCAGTATTTAATCAAATAAAAGTTGGATGTCGATGTCTTCTAGATAAGTATCTAGAAGATATCGATTATTGATTTTCGAAATTAAGATAAATGTGACCAAAGTGACACGTTTTGTTTCAACCGCTAACCAGTCTATACGGTCCACATACAAGTTTCAGTCACATGTCAGTTGGCAGGCACTACATGGCATACAGCATCGAAAGTTATGCAACTAAACGTGCAGCGATCCTTATATAGTGAGTGTGTATTTCACAGTCATTTTGAATAAACGTGTAACCTTCGGGTCGCTCGTATTTCGAGACCGAAATAATAGGTGCAAGTTCATATCTACATACTTATTTATTCACTAGCTTTGTCCTTCCCGGTTTCGTCCACGTGGGTCATATAATAAAATAAGCTATCGCTTGTATTGTATCTCTCTTCAATATCTAATCTCTCAATAGTATAAAATAAAGTCGCTGTTTTATCTGTTTATGCACTTAGATGTTCTAAACTACGACCTTTTTTTTTTAATTAATATTATTTGGATATTATAGCCCGTGGCGTGCTTAGGGTTTACCTAACAGGGTATACCGATAATATTCTTGTAATTTTTAGACAGCTAGTGAAATAATATAGGTAACCAAGCACGAAGTTTCAGTTTGATAAAAATGCTTTTTACATGTAAGGATACCCATAGTGTTTAAATAGTTAAAAATCCTAATCGAGTATTTAGTAAGGCAAGCCGGGCTTTTGGGCTTATATGAAGGTACCACCACTGAATAGCATTCATGTAGGTAGAATGAAAGTTTCAAATCCTTTTTCAGTGTTCATGACGATTTTAGAAATTACTTTCAGGGGAACAGAAAGTTCATCATATAAAAGCTTCTTTTTTCGATTTTCGAAAGAAGTTCGATTCTTCATTCATCATCCGAACAGCCAAGGCATGGAACTCCCTTCCGGCGTCAGTCTTTCCTGAATCCTACAACCTTGGGATCTTCAAGAGCAGAGTGAATAGGCATTTACTGAGATCGCGTGCTTCATCTCCGACCACATCGTCACTTTCCATCAGGTGAGATTGTGGTCAAACGCGTATCCAGTCAATCATAAAAAGAAAAAAAAGCTATAACGAGCACAATTTCAACGCTCTGTATAAAGAGTATTCTCGTCTTAAATTTATTTTTTCAAAAAGTGTTAAAAAATTTAAAATCTCTGTAACATTAAAGAGCACTGGCTTACTAAACCTCTTAAATTTGTTTTTCCGAAATAGATTTAAAGCTACTGTATGTAACAGTTTGTAATCGTGCCCATCGATGCAGGTACGCTGTTCTGCTGGTTCATATTTGCAAAATTCTATTACTTTGACTTCGCCGTTGTCATCGTGATACTATAGTAAGTTTACTAACCATATTCATAATCCTTGCTTCGATACACAAGATTGGAGGCATCCGAATTATTTTGAATGCGATCCATGCGTCTGGTGATGTTCTGCAAATTCTCCTTCAGTTTCGCTGGAACTGTCTTGTCCAGTTCATTGATCGTGTATTCGAGCTGACCTGTTACATGTTCAATTATTTCCAGTTAAATATAAGCAATGGAAACTCAAATTTTAAGTATTATTTCAACGTAGTATACATAAAATCACATATTGTCAGACGTAAATGTTTTTCTAAGGATTCCATATCTGAAAAAGTAAAAATGGGATGCTTACGTTTAACCATATATTTGTCAGTTAGGACTCCTATTCTAAAGAATAAATAGTGGTTATTAACACTAAACGCTAAAATCTTATAATTTTATAAAAAAATACAAGTTTCTAATTTTATACGATATGCATTAAACATAACATATGGCCTTCCAACACGTATTCTCATACTAACTGGCGTAGTGTTGAACCATTATTATATACAATATTTATCGTGAATTCTTAAAGGCAAAAATCCGAAATCCAATCATTTACTAATACAAATAAGAAACAAATTGGTACCTACCTACTACTACGAATATATATGATAATTCCACATGGAATTAATATGTAACAATTTAGCGGTTTTTATTAATATATCATTTATAAAGGACCATTGGAGCATGAGTTCTACTCATATTTGATCGTCTTTTCTAAAATATGTGTGTGTCTACATCGCTTCAATACGAAAATTTGTGATGCAAAATATAGCAAATGTACATATGAGCAATTTCGTTCATTCATTTGAATTACATTCAGTACACTTTAATAAATTATATTCCAGATAAAATAACAGCTCACTTATTCACTAATAATTAGTGATTACTCTAATGAGGATGACATATTGTAATAGTTCACTATTACAATAGGTTCACCTATTTAACATTAATTATGCAATGCAAAAGCACATAATAAAGGCTTACTCATCAATCAAGTAATTATAATGAATTGGAAGTTCATGTCATAATGTACAATTCTAATGACTTATATAATATCATTATTATTAACGTACGAGTTAGCTAATCAAACCCAGACCCCAAAACTAAATTAAATGTGTGTTTAGTTACTTAGACGTAATAATCCTTACATGGGACTTGAAATAAATGTTTTTCGTATTAAAAAAAAAACGGTTTATCTATTTGTGACTGAGCGGTAAATGTATCTTATGATGATTTCAAATGTTTTATGCTTTTATTTTGTATCTCTCGAAATACTCGTAAAAGATTTTAAAATTCGTATTTGGATTTGTAATTAAGCAGTAGAGTTCAGTATTGACTTAGCAAACTTGGCCTTGTTTTTTTCGCCCATGAATTCGGTTGTCAAACTGTTGTAAATATGTGGAACACGTTTACGTAACTTTCTATGGCCAAAATGGTTAGACATTAGGAACAACATCAAAATATATTTGTTTTTAGAAACCCTTCTTGTTTCTTGACAATAAAGTTTTAATGACCTATGCTCCCATTTTTCCATGGTTGTTTAAAGCAACATGATATTTTTAGACTAACTGGATAATATGTTACAAATTTTGAATTATTTTAAAATTACTTATTTTGAAGTGATGCTGTTTTTGATGTTCCGTATAAAAATTCGAAGACTACTTATAAGGTACTACCTTACTTATTTATAAGTACTTATTACTATTTTAAAATACTACTTTTTATTATGGACTCGATACGTGTTTGATCACAACCTCACGTGATGAAAAGTAACGATGTGATCGAAGATCAAGCACACGATCTCAATAAATAGTCATGAATATCCCAAGATTGTAGGATTACGAAGAGCTGAATCATGTTAATTCATAGCTTGGAACACTATTATGATAGGGAAAGATCGAAATCCAGTTGTCTGGTTTAAGTAAAGAAGAAAACCAGAGAAGTAAAGACCTCAGCAAAAGGCAGAAGGGAGTGACTATTACTCCACCAATAAAAGCCTATTTAAGGGCCATAAGCTTGAATACACAAGAAGGAACTGAGGTATCCTATCCCGTGTGTTTCAAGCGTCTATTTATAATAATTATATTATATTTATTATAATGTATTATAATCAGGGGGTTGCTGTTATAGGTAGGTAACTAAAGGGATTAGGGCAGTATTTCCAAAAGAGTTAGAGAGAGAGTACCAAAAAATATTGTAGGCAGTATCATTATTGGTGTAAAATAATAGAAAATAAAATAAAAATAAGTACCTCTAGCTATACCCAAGGCGATATACCACTCAGGATCTTTTGAAGGCTTCTTCTCGTAGAACTCTAATAGCTTATCCAGGGTTATAGATATCCTGAACACCTTGGGTATATTGTAGATGAAGTCCTGTGTATCAAAGTAAGGGTATATAGCAACAGCCGTACCCGTTAGAGTTAACAAGGCGATATACTTTAAACACATTTTGTACTAAACTGACCATTTAAGGATTGAAAAGTAATGGGCATCGTAAAAAACAATATAGGCCACATGTTTACCACTGATTGGTTGGACCAATTTCTTTCTCGTTATGTTGTGAAAATATTGAATGTTCGGAAACCTTATCACAATTCAATTGGAACCTGGGCATATTTAAAAATCCCTAATACGTTAAAAAGAGAACAATTTTAGACGAGACATATGACAATTATATTCATATATCGTTACAAGATATAGGGCGACACATATAACGTTAGTGGTACATTAAGACAACTTCACGCCTAAAGCTTTTCTTCCATATCACCATTATCCTAGTGTGGGCTTAAAGAGAAACCTCTATCGAACTTCTGATCGGCCTTTGATTAAGTAACTTCATGGGCATCGTCATCGATTACGTTGTCCAATGAGAAACCGTCAAATTGCCGAGCGAGCGATGAGCAAACCAATCGTATGTCAGAATATCTGTATGCGAGCGGATTATCGCGTAATATCTTGGATGGACTCATTTTCTGGACTGTGCATGATTTCGGTGCTTCCAAGACGTGATGTCTTCCGCTTAATTTGCTTATAGACTAATCCGGCACAGTGTACTCGTTGATATAATAAGAACATGGTTTTGTGTTTAAAACTCAAAATATTTATTGTTTCATTTTATAGATACTTAAATGTCAGTAGTATGAGGAAAATTTCTTCTGTTAAATAGTAATAGTAATCGATTCACATCGCATTCCATAACCTGATGATGTAAAGAGGTCGCGTGTTCTATTCCCAAATAAATAATAAATATAGAAATAATAATAAATATCCTTAGACATACACACAGCGCCATCTAGTTCCACAGTAAGCAACTATAGGCTTGTGTTGTGGATACCAGATGGTTGATATACTATATAAATACCTTTTTTTTTTATTGTAAATATATACTTATTATAAATGAAAACATCCATAACTCGGGTACACATGTCCGTATTCATCACACAAACATATGCCCCTAGCGGGATTCGAACCCGCAACCTTTTGGTATAATGGCCAGAGTTGCTAACCACTACACCAAACAGGTCGTCAAGTATCGCCAAAGATCGAAGTATATACTTTACAGATAATAAAAATTAGGAATTTGAAAGTCATCACATCAGTTACAGGTCGTCCACTGCTGAACATAGACCTCCTTCATAGACTTTCAGAGCGGCCAGTTAGAAGTGATGATATCCTAAGCTAATCGGTGAGTACGTGGTCACCACTCGAAAACTTGCATGGAGACATATTATAATTTGTCGTCCGCTTATAAATAATATTACTTATTATTAACATCGAATTATTTTAGCAGAACGATTGTTCTCTTTTGTATGATACGAAAATTATAGATTCACCTTTATAGATTTGTAGTATTCGCATGCGCACGCATTTAACCGGTGAAAGTTCAAAATTCCCACATCACCTTCAATCTCCGTAATCACATTTCAGCATTTCTCAATGAAGGTGAACCACATTTTGTTATTTATCGAACAATTATTATAATCCATAGACTCTCTAAGAAGAATAAGAAGCTCATGAATCGAAAATAAGTTTGGGAATGATGCGAGTAAATTGTGGCACTATGGTGCTATTATATTAGCCCCATGAGATACTTTACCCAGTATCGAAACAAAGTCGATTTTGTAGAGTCACCAATTTCTGTTACTTTATTATTAGGAAACATTTGATTTGTTCCACATTTTTTGTCATCTAGTGTGTGTATAGAACCAGGTACTATTTTGATAATATTTATTAGTTTTAAAGCGCTTGAGAACTGCCAAATTAAAAATAGTGGCCGTTATTTTTCAATGCAATATTGGGAAATTCAAATTTAAGTTAACGCGTATTATGTATATTCATACTGGTGTCATAGAGCATAATGGATAAACTGAATAGAGCGACGCTAGCAACCATTTTGTCACACTGAATAATAAATAATTCCATCACCATTTCGAGACGGGTATCAAATGAAGAAATGTATATAAAAAACGTTTAAAAAAATGTAAAAATATATAAAAATCCGAGTAACAGTTATATCTAGCTATTAAAAAATCAAAATAAATATATATTTAATATTATATGGAAATGGAGGTCGCGTAAGTAAATCTACCCCAAATACACCAACCACGAATTGAATTGCCTATAAGGAACCGTATAGTGGCCTCCGACTTGGATCTAAAT
Source organism: Oegoconia quadripuncta (assembly GCA_949316235.1). Classification (NCBI taxonomy): domain Eukaryota; kingdom Metazoa; phylum Arthropoda; class Insecta; order Lepidoptera; family Autostichidae; genus Oegoconia; species Oegoconia quadripuncta. The sequence goes on from OX438749.1 coordinate 12,539,413, forward strand.
CAGTTGAATTAATTCGCCTCTGTTTTTGATTTTTATAGGTGGGTATTTGTATTAAATATTAAATATTCTTTATTACATATAACAGAATACAAACTACAGGTTATGTACAAAGGTGGACTTATCTCTTTCGACTCTGTAACGAGTTCTTATAATTTTACTTTTTACATTTTTGGACTATTTTAAAGAAAATCTTTCATTTTGCTCCTGAAAAGTCAAACTGTTTTAAAATTCCAATGACGTTTCCTAATAATCGACCTATGTAAAATGAGTATCTAGTTCTCCGTTAGAGATATTCAAACGAAGTTGTATTTAAAAAATGTATGAATCTAAACATTAATAATAAATAATTAATAATAAACATTAAAAATTATATTCCTATAATAGTTCATATTAATAAGAACTCTGAACTTTACAAACTAAGTCCATTAGACAGCATAAATGGAATTTTAATTACGTTATAATTACGTAAGTATGTAGTCGAATGCTGGCCATGCATTAACGTAGAGTCTGAAAACACTCTCCTTGGAAGGGCGCAAGTGAAATGAAACAACAGACTAACTCGACCACTGCGCTTGCGCTCACGCGTTTTTGCGATGTCGAACTTATTCGATCGTCTTTCTTCGTGTGTTATCTCTTTCTTTAGTGAAATTGCAAGAAAGGGACAAAATAACGCAGCTGTTCCATAAATTTAATTTTACCATGGCTGTTTCTCATCAGTGGTTTATACAGTGGTCATCGCCCTCAATGATATTGACCGACATTAGTAGACAATATCAAAGCATCAACCATGGGATAGATAGTGCACCAGAGTGGACAAACCCGTCAAGAGTGAATTTTAAAAGTGGTAGTAATGAGTACATCACCGACCCTTATAAGGAATCAGTAGATAATAATTATGATTTTGATGAACATGGAAGAACTAGATATACAGGTGAGCAAAAATTTTATATTTATAAAGTATGTACATAGGTTTAGGCATGACTTCTCTCACCTCTCACATCAACCTTGTCGTGACGCTTTCTTATCTCAAATAGCTGAAATTGTGGCAGACTTAGATAAGGTGGTATTAGCTAGGCAGGTATACTTTGAAATAAGGAATGCTCTACTAGTAACTAACCATTTAACCTAGGTACCTAAGGAAGTACGTGGGTTTTAAAATTGTGCTTAAATATTTATTTTCGCATGAACTTATAAAACTTCGCTACGTAATAGGTGGGTACTGTTAGGTAGATAGGTGTTCTTTGATATTATTGAAGTATAACCGTATTAAAAATAAAGTTAATTATACCAATAAAATGTCTATAACACCATTAAATTGATTGTTACCACTTATTAGTATTGCATGTTGAGTAATTATTTTAAAGACTGAGATAAGTTACAATACCAAAAGCAAAGAGAGTGTTGTTCAAACAAATGTTAGGTAATCAATTGAGATTAACTATTAGGTACACTTACGTAGCACTCATGGCGCAGTCGCAATCGCTATTCGTCCTATATTAGCGAAGGTAGGTTAGTCAGGCGCGGTCAGTCCTTGGATGGGTGACCACTAGTGGCATTTTAATACAAGAGTTTCCATACTTCGGAGGGAACGTTAAATAGTCGGTCCCGGTTGTGACAATTGAAGGCAGTCGTAAAGCCAAGTCGCCAAGCCAAACGCTGATAGCCTAGGTCCATCGAAATCGACCAATTTGCACTGGGCCCGCATGGTGGATTACGGCCTCTTCCCATGAGGCGAGGCTGTACCCCACAACAGTGGGAGGCCGTTGATGGTGATTAGATAGATACACTTGAAATCCGTCCGATGGTGTGACACTCATTCCGTGGAGGATGTGGGAGACCGTTAGTTGACCTCTGATTTAGTCTCCACCCCTAGGAGTATAGGCGCCGCGGAAACCGCTGCTGTAGACACCTTTGGCCGAGACATTGGGTGATCAGGGGCTGAAGGTAGCTACCTGAGCCAAGATATTAGTCCGGCCATAAAACGGAGACGCGGTCAGTCTCCTGGCCTTGCCTCAAGGCGGCGACCTGGAAGATGAACGCTGTTATACCTGTGACGTAAACAGTTGAACTCCTGTTTTATTTTCATTATGTCTAAAGATTAGTTTCTTTTATGTAACTGCATGGATACGCGTTTGATCTTTTAATGTCACCATGCAAATTACTTCAAATAGAATATAATGCACTGTTATTTTCACTGAAACAACGCACATTATCACCCATAAGCAATAAAAAATACGCATCGACAATATCGTAAGAATATCTGACATCTGCAGAGCTACTACAACTTAGCGCTACTCGAGTGACCTAGAGTCGCGTGCGAGATAGCCTACATCTCTCAAAGCCGATTGGCGATCAAGGTGACAGCTGTCAAGCGACAGTCAAAAAACTGAGACTATGTTGCGCGCGACTCTTTCTCACTCGAATCGCTCTAAGTTGTAGTAGGCTTGCAGGTATCATAGGAGATAAACCGGATTAAAAAGTTTCTGATAGGGCGATATTATTGCCTGCGACTTTGTTCGTATTCGTAACCTCGAACTTGTTTAGAATCCTGTTAAATGAAAACCAAGAGCCAACAATCAACGAAAATCGAGTTAATAGTAGTATCATCATCACCACCTATTGGATGTTCACTGCTGAACTTAGGCCTCCCCCATAAATTTTCAAAACCAGAGATTTTCCGCTACTGGAGGCTCATCCCAGTTTTGTTGGGGCCCCGGCGGAGACTATCGCCAACGAATAGTCTTACTTTAGAAATATCGTGGTTTTTACAAAGAGATAAGAAGAATGCAACACATACCTATTTATTTATTTTGATGGTACAGTGTACGAACCAATTATCATTTTAAACCACCGACAAAAATACGGGTGTTATGTGTTTGACGCCATTTCAGTCCAGTCCAGTCTTTATCCGAATGCGGTTTCCAAAATTTCCAAGTTTTTTTACATTGTTCGCCGGTTTTCAGCCAAGATACTCTAATTCCTACTCTAATTTGGATTCTAAACATTGAACTGAATGCCGTAGTTCTCTTATCAGAATTATCTGATGCCCGATGACCAGGAAGTGGTCACCGGATCTACTCAATGATAATAACTGGCACCTTCGAATTTGTACTCAAATTTTTGGATTTGTAGAGCTACTACCTGTACCTGTATTTAAATTTTTGAAGATCTGATGATAACAAGGTTACTTTTTTAGATTTTTTATTTTTAATGACCGATTTTTTAAATTTTAATAATTTTTTTCTAGAAAGGGATCAAGGGATGAATTTTCGTTTTTTTTTTTGTTTTCCTGGATAATGACTTTTGTTTAAAATATTTCTTACTGTCCTGAACATAATCCTAACTCAAAATTATAAATACGATTAGTTCATTCGTTCATTCTTCCTTCCAGTAGTTACTTACAGGTTACCAGAGTGACTTAAATTTTGCATTTATGGAAGAATTAGACAAGGCTGGCGACGTTTTAACTCGAGAACCTAATAAAAAAATTCCACGCAGGCGGAGCCGCGGACAGAATTTAGTGTTCTAATATGTTTCTAGATATATTCAAAGATTAATTACCCATAATCATTGTTTCATTTCCACTTATATATAGGTGTGAGTTTTGGCGGGAAGTCATTCCAAACCTACCCGACTCTATGATAGTGTATGGTTTGCAACCAAAATATGAACTAAAGGCTTGTTAATACAGAGTAAGCAATACTGTCTCTTGCATCTACTAAGGTCACCAGCTTATTGCAATATTATTTCAGAAGTATTGTGGGTGTTGGCAATATTTCTGTATGATTTACCTACCTATATTACTCATTAATAAGTCAGTACTTTGGATATAATTTAGGTTTAAGTTGTAAAAATATGTTACACATCATCAGCTTTATGGCCCCGCTGCTGGCTCCCGGGTCCCCAGTGACATCGGTCTGACGTTTCAAGATATTTTTTATAAATGAAGTCCTCCCGGCCCCTGTGGACCTAAAACATTCTAAATTTTTATACTCCGAAAGCAAAAAAGATTTTTTAATTATTCGTACTAATAATGTAATTTGACATTGTCTGTCGAAAATCTCTCACAATTCACAACAAACATGTCCGCCTATTAGTGTTTAATAAATCAAATTTGACAAGTTTTTCCCAACAAATTGTCACCTGCCGCCTATCAAGAGAAAATGTTTATTAAACTGAATTATGTCAAATTGTTTATGAGTGTAAATTTATGAGCAGATGTCAGTGTGCTCGTATTTCTCTGCCATTATGATATGTTGTACTTATTTACACCTAAATATGTACTTATTAAACCGATTGATTTAGATACTTATTTTAATCTCCTGTTTGTCAATTTGCAATGGAAAATAAATTTTGTGTATCGCATGGCATATCGTTCATGTTGTCCCGTTAATCTCTGGCCGCAGGAATATGAAACTCTTTGTATTATTAATTTTTAAATATTTGTTAAAATGGGCGATTCTCTGATCGTGTAGTATAGTACTTCAGAGTGGCTCAATAGATGGCGCAGTCAGGCGGGGTCTCTCTGTTTTTCATTCATTCATATTCATTCATTCATTCATTTATTCGCATTGAATGGGGTACATACATAGTTGATAGATTAAAGAAATTATAGTTCTCCACATTCAGCTATATAACACAGCATGCAAACATTTAAAATACAGCAATAACAATAGGAACATGCATTGATTAATCGCTTATTTAAAATTAAAAAAATCGTTAACATGATAAAAATTGTGAGTTTGAAGCCATTCATATAAACTTTTTTTAAATTTTTGTATAGGTAACTGTCTTAAAAATTGAGGTAGCTTATTATAAATTTGTATTGCCATGTAATAACAATTTTTTTTGTAATTTGTTGATTTTGGTACTATGTCATGTACAAGCCTATCCCTATCACGAATTGGTCTGGAGTATAGGTCTTTTGCTTTTTTAAACAGTTTAATATTTTGTTTTACAAATATTGCTACCTCATAAATATATAGGCACGCTATGGGGAGAACCTGTAAGGATTTGAAGAGTGGCCTGCATGAATCTAGAGGAGCAACGCCACATATTGACCGAATGCATTTTTTTTGAGCTACAAATACCCGATGTATGTCAGTACTGTTTCCCCATAATAATAACCCATATCTTATTATTGGTTGCACATATCCGTAGTAAGCAGTCATTGCGGTAGGCCGCGTAGCAACTTTTGTCAATTTATAAAGGGGGTAAGAGAATCTATTTACCCTGTTGCATACATCGTTTACATGTTGTTTCCATTTTAATTTATTATCAATTAATAATCCTAAAATGTATATGTAATGTAATAATTTTATGTTTTAATTTATATATATTAAATAATAATCGGGGGTTTTATATTATTAATTGAATTTCTACATTGTCCAGAGCCACGCCGACGCATAAAAAATTGATAGTTATTGGAAAGTCGCCCATTCATTCCTTGGTGGCAGCAACTATTCTGCTGGGGGCACTAAAAACGAGCAACACTGCTGAGTCCCTACCCATTCATCACAAATCTGTAATACCAGATTTTCATGTGTGCTTATGTTTGATTTTTGTGGTGAATAAATACCTTTTATTTATTATAGCGAAAATAAGAAACCTCGTCTAAGCCCCAATGTCTGACAATTGTATACATAATCGGCGCACAACTACATGAGCATTTCACGGTTAGTGAAAGTAGACATGCTATTTCTCATATAAGTTACAAAACCATTTAAGTTATAGGAAATCTATAGCAATAGATTACACAGCTCGTTACACGCAGGTAATATAAATTTCCAATAAAATATAGGAGCTGTTGTTGTTAAAATAATTCTCATAATCAAAAAGCAATGTCTAATTGAATATAAGTAAGGTACAACTACAATGTGCATTTATCCGACTGCTCTCTTAAACGGCGAAGAAAAACATCGTGAGGAAACCTGCATACCGGGCAAATAAAAATTCAAAGGCATGTGAAGTCCTCAACACGCATTGAGCCAGCGTGGTAGACTATGGCCCATACTCCCTCATGTATATGGCCTATATCCCTGCAGTGGGATGTTCACGGGCTGATGATGATGAACTCGAGATTTTGTTATTTTCCAAATATCGGGTTAAGAATAGCATAGTAATATAAAACATTTCTTTCACTCTTATAATATCATTTGTTGTTTGCGTATGACGAAACAATTATTCGTTAACGGCACTCAAATAAATTAAAATTAGGCAAATATTTTCTGGCCCGAAAATGAACAAAGAAATGTAAACTATTAGTGGTAGATTCTAAAAACAAATGATGTACAAAATCAATTCGATCTGCGTTACGTGATGGTAGATGTTTACGGACCGTGAACAGACTACCCGCACTCTTCCAATTCGACGGTGACCAAATCAGGTGTCCAAGCGTAATGTAAGTAGGTACTCATAGAAGCCGTCATCTTGACAACAAAAGTTCGTAATTAAGGTGAGCAACATATTCATATAAAAAACCACTTAGATGTAATAGGGAAAATCACCTATTTGATACGTTTGACGTGGAAACGTTTGGGCCGTAGGGACCAGGTTGATCACGCTCTTTTTAGAGAGTTACTTGAGCGTCTGGTTGATGCATTGCACGATCGAAGGGCTGGCCAATACTTTGGTCAAAGAATCAGTCTTACTTTTTTAAAACAAATTGTATAACTATTAGTCCCATAGGGATCCTGTTGTTACTAGAACATAATTTCGTATGTAGGTTTTGAAAAAATATATGTATATGAATATCGCATGCAGAGATAAAGAAAATATATATATACTAACGGAGGTGATTTACCTTCGCCAACCGCATGTTGTACCTTAGCCCTTGTCCTGTTTCATAAATTAAACGATTTCTTTTGTATAGGTTTTAAATAAATTATCCTTGTTTGAAATAAGTAATAATGTAGTGTGTAGAAGTAATATAACAAAATTAACAAAAGAGTGTGAAATAGGAGAATATACCATAATGATCACAATATTTAGTCAATTCACGGCCAGTTCCAAAGATTAAATAACAAATAATAACATCGATTGTGTAAAAGATGCATTTCCGCTGGTTTTAAATCGGCACAGCAACTATAGAAATCGTCAGAAAAAAGTATCTTAATCATTCAATTCAATCTGCTGTTAATCAACCGAGTCTATAGATATTTTAGATTGCTCAGCGGGTGCAAATATCTGTTTAGTCTGCAATAGAGGTTTCTTTTACTTCCAAGACGTAACTTTCCTCCCAAATGAAACCTTTTACCGCCAATGCTAATAATAATTATAAAAATAACTCATCATTATAGTCAGTTGAAATTAAGAATTGCGTTCCGTTTTTTGATATTATTCTAGTTGATGTGTTAAAATAACAAGAATGATTGTAATGACGTCTTAAACAACGTCAGACGTCATCATATACAGGACTACTTTACATGATCTGGGGGCACGGCCGTGCCCCCACCAAGTCGAGCAAAAAAGCGTCACGGCCGTACCATCCTTTTCTCGAAGCAATTCAGACCATTTTCGACCCCCTGTAACTTCGTTGTGGATAAAAATAGAAGACTGAAATTTTCAGTAACTATGCAGGCATTGTAAAGACACGTATATTTAAAATTTCATTCAATTTGAACCAGTATTTTTAAGAATTATAAGGGGTCGAATTTCTTAATTTTGTCAGTCACTGACTCACCGATCATCAAAATTCTAAGGCACTTCTAGCAGACCTAGAAGCTTCAAATTTGGAATATAAGTAGTGTTTGGTGTATGAATCAAGGAAAAACTAAAAAATCTAGAAAAGACAGCAAAGAAAATTAAGCCCATACAGCCAAGTCTTCAGTTAATTAAATTTTTCAATATTTTATTTTACGGCAATTATTATTATTGCGTGCGAAGCCGCGGGTTTAAGCTAGTCCCATATAAATATAGGCGCATGGTAGTGCCCCTGCCAAATCGAGCAAAAAATGGGTATTCCGGTGATGAAAACACGTGTATTAAATTATTTATTAATGCAAAAAACGTACCTACGTGCGTATTCGTACTTATTACGAGTGCGTAAGGTTGTATAATTATATACCACGCGCTGCGATGCTAGCGAGTGAGCGCGGGCCGTTACTACGCGCTGCGCGGTGCTAGCGCGAGGGCGCGGGGCGGGGACAGTGGCGGGGCGCGCGGAAAGGTGAATGTCGCCGAGCGAGCAGCAGCCGCGCTCATACGCGCGAGCGACCCAATGCTGTTCGGATGTGCCCAGAATTCTTACCTATAAAGTGTTAAAGCGCAGGAATCCTCAATTTGTGAATACAACAGACTAAGAAGCATTTACCGTCCAGATTTGTCAAAAATTGTAACATCAAAGCCTCCCAGAAAAACCCATAGAGACAGGGAGTGGGCTCTTAGAAAAACTGTAGCTGAAGCTCAAGAAGTAGTACCGGAAAAGAGAAAACGGAAGGCTACCTACAAAAATAAGAAAAGTTCATAAGTCAGAGAGAGGGCTTTAAGAAAATTCGTTGCTGGTAGATATACATATATACAATAAGTAGAAGGTACCGAAAAGGAAAAAAGTAGAACTGTCTACAAAATACAAAAAGAAATGAGATCCCATCAAAAACAATACTTGTCAAAAAAACCAAGTCTCGCAACTCAGTTGTTCTGCGGTAAAAAGTTGTGAGATCCATATAATACCAAGTCGGTTGTTAATTTATTCAGTCTCTACTTAAGCGACTTTCTGTCTTAATACGTCCAGTCTCTAAGACCACGATCGTGGTCCATAACAATTGAAAATCAATTGTGTCTGGAATCTCCGTACTCGAAGCATTAAGTTGTTACGTAATAATTAACAGCATCTTATAGTGACGCATATCAATATTAAAATTCTTTAATGTTTTATATAAATATATTGAGACTTGGCCATCGCCTGAAAATACGTGTAAATTCAATCGCCTGAAAACACATGTAAATTCAATTATTTAGTGCGATGGCCAAGTCTCGATATATTTATATAAAACATTAAAGAATTTTAATATTGATATGCGTCACTATAAGATGCTGTTAATTATTACGTAACAACTTAATGCTTCGAGTACGGAGATTCCAGACACAATTGATTTTCAATTGTTATGGACCACGATCGTGGTCTTAGAGACTGGACGTATTAAGACAGAAAGTCGCTTAAGTAGAGACTGAATAAATTAACAACCGACTTGGTATTATATGGATCTCACAACTTTTTACCGCAGAACAACTGAGTTGCGAGACTTGGTTTTTTTGACAAGTATTGTTTTTGATGGGATTAATATTATTCCAGCTTACCTATTATCCGTAGTTGTCAAAGATTATCGTCTAAGGTAGACGGTTGTTATATAGAACTGTTGATGGTATAACGGGATTTGAATTATGAAAGTAACTATAGTTACCGATAACACTCTACATAATTTAGTACTCTATTGGTAGGGTATAAACGATCATCAATCAATCAATCAATCAATCAGTCAAGTACACTTTATTGCACAAAAATTCTACAATGCCCTACATAAACAAAGCTTCAAAAAAAAAATTGTACAACCAAGCTTGTTGCTTCTTATCAAAGTTTGCGAACAAAACGCAACATTTACAGTTTTTCTGGCTTTTAGAGATAAAATACGCACTTTCACCTTCACTCTCATCGGTCAAGCGCAAAGCGCAATAACTGTAATTCATGCAACGAAGTATGTGTAAAAATATGTGCAAAGGAAAAGACGTGTGCACTATAATTAATTGGTTACATACATATGTCTTGATTATCCATTAACGCAGTTACTCAGCTATGTAATGAATAGTTGCTGTAGTAGGATATTAATAGTTTTACAATATTATAATGTTGGTAATCGTGGTAACATAGATTATCCTCCCAATAGATGCCCCTGGCTCTCGGAGTGCAGTAAACCTCCCGCTTCCGGGGTTTGTAAGTCACAAACATTTAAGTATCAAAAAGAAATCGCATGCTATAGAATGCGTCATCCATAAGTTACGTATCTATTTTGAATTTTTCAAAAACTCGGTTGTTAACTTAACGGATTATTGTGGTAAAGGACAAGTCTACTACGATTCTATTCTGTTCTATTTCTTTCCTTTCATTATCCACGTAGATCGATTCATTGCGGGATACGATCCCAACACCGCCGTCGATTTTTAAGGCAGGTCACTACACCAATCGGTCGTCATAAATGGCGGTAATAAAATAAATAGTTTAAAAACTAAGCATGGTTTGTACTATAAATCTCTATTTCTACAAAGTTTAACACAAAGTCGCCTTACGCCTCTGCCTATTTGTGCGCTTAATTGTTCTAAATTACGCAACGGATTTTGATACGACTTTCATTATCATCTAGTCCCAAACTGAATAAAGCTTGTACTACAATTATCCAGTATATTATTTATACATGTTTATCCATTACGATAAACATACGTAAATATTTATATAAACATCCATGAGTCAGGAATAAATGTTCGTATTCATCACACAAACATTTACCCTGTTAATTATTTGTACTTTGCGTTTCTGGTTCGTATGAAAAAAAAAAATTTAACCTATTTACTCGCAGCGTCGCGTCGCTATTGTTTATACTCGTAGTATTAACTAAGGTCGCATAATTATACAATACTATTTCATCAAATTTCCATTATGTTTTGATACATATCATCGTTCATCTTATATGATTATGAAACTAAAACCCTGTCCAGATTATTACACAAACATCGAACTGAAAATCGGACCGTCTCATTCGCTGCTCCGTTAGGTACGCTTCAACATGTGCCGTGCACGATAACTGTTGTGATTTCCGGATCTTATGAAGATTATGAGTGAGTATTAAGGAAGTGCTAATTCCCGTAATATTTTATCTCTACTATAATACAACTTTCCTTATTACCTATGATTACCGATCTCTCAATTGCACAGAAATGAGTTATACACAATATTGTGTACGAAGACGAGCTTATAACTAAAAGATATTTATTCATTTTAGCCCGGTAAGAATAGGTTTAGGACCCGATATCGAAAGACATATAAGCGAAATCCATTTGTGCGACGCTAGATAATCGAAGTGCCATATGAACGAAACGCCATTTATCCGATGGGCCATTTCATCGAAAAGACAAATATGCGAAAGCCATAAGATCGAATGTACAGTTGTGCGATGAGTTCGAAAATATTACAAATATGTCAACTTAACATCGAAGGTTAAGGCGGGAGCGAAGCTTCCCTCCCGCTCTTTCGATTAAATGGCCCATCGGCTAAATGGCGTTTCGTTCATATGGCACTACGATTATCTGGCGTCGCACAAATGGCTTTGGTTTATATGTCTTTCGAAATCGGGTCCTAAACCCAGTATGAATATATCCATTTTGAGGTGTAATTTCTATAATCTTAAAGTTCCTAAGCCGTCAGTTATATTTGAGACTTCGCATGCCCTGCGGAGGGCTCCGTTATAATTTTTACGATTCCGAAGTCAACAAGGACCCCTTATGGTTACGCCATGTCCTAGAAAGCTATAATTAGGTAGTACTTGAAAGCTATAATTTGGTATGGGTATGGTGGGTGGAAACGTACTGATCCGGAAACCCCAACACATTTGGGGGACTGGCTATCTATCTCTGACAACCGGAACACAACAATGCTATTAACATTGCTGCTTGGCGGCAGATTTAGATAAAATGGTGGTAGCTAGCCAGGCGGACATTAAAATGCCCTTCCGCACCAACCAAATCGAGTACTTAAACATGTACTACCTCTCCAACACGTAAAGTGGGTATGAATTTTGTTGTTTCGTTGGATTGGCCGACCAAAAATATTACAGGTTATCTTAAACAGTTTTTCGATTTAGGGATTCGTTTAAGAATATTAAACTTTATGGTGCTAATTTTTATTAGCGCCCCCCGAAAAGCTAAACGGTTGGTTATAGATCTTACAGATAAGTAGGTTTTACAAGTTTAGTCGATAAACTTATAAAATGTACTTTCCGTTAAGACCGTTCCGTTAGTCAAACAACAAAAAGCCTCCTTTTAAGCCCGCATATCGTGAGGGCAAGTAAGGAACCCGGCACTGTGTGTGGCCGGCTTTTTTTCAGGAACCTAATAGAACCTACTCGTAATCACATTTTTTAGAAAAGCGGTAATGTTTGCCATAAATTCGATCCGCGTAAGCATTGAATTGGATAGCTAACTCACCATCCGCCTATGATATAATATACACCGTCATTTCCCTATCAAAGACCACAGTAAAATTTGTAGCACCCACTTGTGGCCATTCTCGATAAATGACATTTTATTTCGTGAATCAAACGTTATAATTCTAAGAGATTACTTTACAACACAAAATACGTGGGTTGGATGAGTACCAGGTGTAAAGTAGGTACAGGAATCACGGGTATGTTTCAAATCGTAATAAAGTGATACGTTTGATGTAATTAAAATAGATGCCATTTTTGATAATTCAATTTTCAAAAGTTGGCAATACTTAAGGTTCCTCATTCTATCCCAGGCGTGCATCATCTGAACCAAATTTATATGGAACCACCCTAGTGAGAAAACCCTATCAAACAAATCACGCAAGTCGGTGAACAATTGATGAAAATATTGGTGAATATGCATAAAAAAATATATACAGACAAACATTCAAACCTCTTCCTTTTATGGAGTCGGGTAAAAATATAATCATCAATATTAATCACTGAAGATAACGTACTATAACAGCAATTCCAAACCATCCAAGATCTTATAATTAAAATAGACCTTGTTACTGCTAATAAATAGATAAAATGATCATAATCATCTAGGTATCTAAAGCTACTACTAATATTCTGCAGATTTATAAGTATCAGACGATACATATGCAAAAGGTTCTTCTAACGCGCTTTTATACCTTATATAGTATATGAATAGTTATTATAAAATGACATTCGGAAAATTATTACTTCAACGTTTTATTGTAAATTAATTGTATTATGCCCAGCAAATTTTTCATTAATTTATTTCGTTTGTGTGATGAATACATCCATCATAGGTAAAAAGTTGAGTGTAGTGCATCTCCAGGCAAATTGTAATTGTTGTAGATTGTGTGATACCTACATACCAAAACTAACAATCCATGTATGTTATGACTTGTATTGTTTATTTTTCTTTTTGTATGCCATTTGGTAGATCACAGTGATCCAGCTATTTTTATATCCTTACCATCATTACCTGTGTATCACAATGAAATAAATGAATATGAATATTGCTAGTAGGCATCCATACAAAATACATATACGAGGTATATATTAGATGCAGCAAGGATGTATTAATTATATATTTTGTTTTGATCATCCTTAACTGTACCTTGGGGGCAGGGAGACACCATGCAGGGTCTAATATACAGGTAAAATAGTTTACTTAGTTTGGACACTGGAACTATGTTCTTTCTTGATACCTTTTGGTATAATTACACGTCATAAATTGTAAAAGTTGGAAGACTATTGGTGTAAAATAAACTATTTTGTATTATGTATATAAAACAAATTCCTAATCCGAAACCAGACAATCTAACAAATTTTTAGACGTTTCCTGGTACGTGAAAACCTAAATGTAGCTCAATCTTTTGTATAGTTTCCGCGCTATTTAATTCTTATGTTTGGTTTGCTTCCAGTATTGTAAGTCTTTGTCGCTTCTGTAGGTAATTAATGTACCTACATACAAATTAAAATGTCCAGTAATAGGTAAATAATTTGGTATAATTAGAATTCAGTTAAATAGCGTCATTGTTAATTCATGAAAACTACAATTATCTAATAAACCTGTTTTAGTTAAAATATGTTTTTTGAAGTTTTTCTAATTTGAAGGAAGAAAATAAATTTTTATTAAAAAAGGTTTATAAGTTTCCTGCAGTTTTTATGAATAACATCTTCTTTAGTAAATTCGTTATTCTAATAGTCAAGAAAGTGATATGAGCTAAAACAGAAGCTGTCATATCCACAGACTAAAAAAATGGTCATATCGTACAGTTGACTATCGTAACAAGCGTACATCAAGCCTACAAAAAATATATACTAAAGTTTTATGTATGGTACCTACTGTAAATCAAAAGTTGATAACATTATTTGATTGTTATATGTATACACGGGGCGGTAAGATTTTTGAACAAAGGTGTTATGCTTCAACTGCAAGCAGGAGTTATGCAATCTTTTTAACATGTTTCTACAAGTGGAAAGAATGGGTAGGTACCTACCCTACTTTTCGTGTTACTAAGAGAAAATGAAAATTCCCATTATATAATTTCTGGCATTAGGTACAATGTTGATATTAGGTAAATAATAATAATAAATAGATATTCTTGAACATACACACAACGCCTCCTAGTTCCACACTAAGCGACTTGAATTATGGATACCAGATGGTTGATATTGACATATATTAATTTTTTTGTTTTAAATTACATTATAAATGAAAAACATTCATAACTCGGGTACACGTGCCCGTATTCATCATACAAATTATTATTAACATACAAAAATTAGCGGAATTAGAACTCGCGACGTTCGGATAAACAAGTCAGTGTCCAACACACCATATACCACTACACTAAACAGGTCACCAAACAGGTATCATCATCCAGTATAACAGCGTCTGAGTACTAAATGGTAGTTCGGCCAGGGAGGCACACATCAATTACGGGTGATAGAGAAAGTAAATTAATAAATCCCGCAAAATAAGCTTAAAACAATTGCAGTGCCCAATATTTAATCCTTAAGAATTCCAGTTGCCATTTGGCTAGACTATTTAGTCTTGACTTAGTTAAGACTCGGTCTCTCAATTTAGGAGGTCCGGGTTCGATTCCCAGGCAGGCCATGTCCCAATGAGTTTTTAAATTTAATTTAATTACTTATGTGCATTTATCCGACTGCTCTTAAATGGTAAGGGAAACCATCGTGAGGAAACCTGCTTTCCTGACAAATAGAAATTCAAATGCATGTGAAGTCCCCAAGCCGCATTGGGTCAGCGTGATGGACTATCGCCTATACTTCCTCATTATACGAGAGACGGCCTAATATCCCTGCAGTGGGATGTTTACGGGCTAAGATGGTGATGATGATTCAGTCTTGTAGTTGCGTGCGGATAGCGCTAGCTTGTATGAAACGTGTGGTCAACAAATCGGTGCACTAGTATGAAAATAACTGACTATTCTTATTATTTTATACTAATGGGATGTAGTTGAGGATTTGTACAGCTGCACCCAACGAGTACAGCTATGTTTGACAAATATGAATATTGTTTCAGAGGGCACTCGGGCTGCAGGTATGACGCTATGGCTGGCAATGCTGGGTCTGTCGCGAGCGCAGCTGGTGCCGGCCGACACTGACACGCCTCCCTTCACCACCGTCTACAAATGGAAACACGTGGACTTCGAGTTTCCTACAACGCGGCATCGCAGGCATGCCATCTCTACCGGGTCAGTAAACTGATTCATTCATGTACACCTACTGAAATCACAGTACATACATAAAAAGTACAATAAGTACAGTGAGGTTATAAGAAAATATTTTTGTTTCTTATTATTACATATCGAATCGGAAAATATCGATTACTTTCTGATTCGATAAAATCTCAAATGGGCTGGGTAAGCACTTATAAACTTGTGTTTGTATCTAGGTATATTAGAGCGTCGTCGGTAGCAGTGGAGGAGACACCCCAATTTGGGAGGTCCAGGTTCGATCCCCAGGCAGGCTATGTGCCAATGAGTATGATAAGTGTTTTCCAAGGTTTACATGAAAATAAAATTCATTATAATAATAAATATTTATTTATTAGGCATTTGCCTCTCTATTTTTGACTGTACGAGTATCTATATTTATAGTCGCGCTTTATGAGCTGATTGTGTATGTTATATATATTCCAGGAAATATATACCAGAGAACGTATTACCTCTGGGATTGGAGGTGTGGGGCAGTCGAGTGTTTGTGACACTTCCGAGCTGGAGGAAAGGAGTGCCGGCAACACTGGCTACGGTGCCGCGGTCCGGAGGGCTCGCCTCGCCACCACTGAAGCCCTATCCTAACTGGGGATACCATAGAGCCTTCAGTAAGTATACCTAGCATTCAGTAGAAATACAAACTATAGGTTCTCTTTATTGTGCCAGCGGCACTGACGAATATATCAAGTTCCGGAGAGCTCGCCTCGTCGCCATTGAATACCTAACATATTGGACTACCACAGAGCCTTCAGTAGGTATATGCTGCATTTAGTAGAAATGCAAGATGTAGTCTTTTTATTATTAAGCGCGGCGGCATGAATGAGTGGAGTCACGAGAATGGATAAAATAAGGAATGAGTGTGTAAAAGAATGTTTAAAAGTGGTACCCGTGACTGAAAAGTTGAAAGGAAACCGTTTAGCTTAGTATGGACATGTTATGAGGAGGAATGAAACGCATGTTACTAAGAGAGTGATGAATATGAATGTCGAAGGTTGGAAAGGAAGACCACGGGAAAGATGGATGGATGGATTGTGTGAAGAGTGATATGAACGAAAAGGGCGTGAATGAGGAGGTAACGACTGATAGAGGAGATTGGAAGATAAATACATACTGCGCCTACAAATAAATTGGGACCAGGGAAAGAAGATTTTGAAAGGTACTATATCTACCTACTTATTTTCAAATAAAATATCGCCTTTTAGGCGTGACCATAATGAATAAAAATGAGTTTATAGTAAGTGTAAATGGCATTTCAGATATAGGTTAGCCTTAAATATGGAGAGGTGTGCTTCGTCAGGTT
Organism: Oegoconia quadripuncta; assembly: GCA_949316235.1. Taxonomy (NCBI): domain Eukaryota; kingdom Metazoa; phylum Arthropoda; class Insecta; order Lepidoptera; family Autostichidae; genus Oegoconia; species Oegoconia quadripuncta. The sequence goes on from OX438749.1 coordinate 12,556,182, forward strand.
AACCTCTTCATTTTTGTGTTTACAGATGATGACAAAAATTGCTCCGGATTGACGTCCGTCTTTCGTGTTAACGCCGATCCCTGTGGTAGACTTTGGGTCCTTGATTCTGGTCAAATAGATTCTCAAGATAAACCGCGGCAGATATGTCCACCCAGCGTAATGGTGTTCGATCTTCGCACCGACGAACTAATCGGACGTTATCCTATTCCCAAGAAATACGTACTGCAAGACTCACTATTCTCAAATATAATAGTCGACACGCGAACCGAAGATTGCTCCGACCTTCATCTCTATATAGCAGACACTTGGCGCTTCGGACTGCTGGTTTTCAGAGATATGGACAAATATTTTTGGCGGTTCTCGCATCATCTATTCTTCCCCGATCCACTCGCTTCTAACTACACTCTACATGGTGTCAACTTTCAATGGACAGATGGAATTTTTGGCTTGGCACTGGCGCCAATTGAGCAGTTCACAGAAAGGATACTGTTTTTCCATTCCATGTCAAGCTATAGAGAATTTTATGTGTCTACGAACATCCTTCAATCACCATTGCGGGTTAATAACAGTGCGAAAGAGTTCCATTTAGTCGGCGAGAGTAGGGGACTACGTGGACAATCTTCGGCTTCTGCCATCGACCGGAGGGGAGTTATGTTCTATGGTTTAGTAAGCCGTGACAGCATTGGATGTTGGGACTCCAGGAAGCCTTATCAAAAAAGTACTATCGGGGTAGTCGCAATGAATTCAGAGACGTTAGTATTCCCTAACGACGTGAAGATTGATCAAGAGGATAGGCAAAGCGTTTGGGTCATATCGAACCGGCTACCAATGTTTCAAGCTGGTCCACTGGACACCGATGATTATAATTTTCGGATAATGTACGCAGACACCGTAGAAGCAGTCAGAGGTACCATTTGTGATCCCGAAATGCAGTCTGTACCCACTATGTCGGCCCTGCAACGTGGATGGCTGCCATAATTCATCTATATGCAAACTTAACCCTGATTTATTTATTTTATACCAATTAAGTCTTAGAAATGCCATATTGCTTGCAATGTTTTAATGTAGTTCCTATAATATTCGTAATTGATATAAGGTTACGAAGGTAAACAAACGAAGTAGATAATGTTCTTATCCATTTTAAGTAAATGTCAATGTGATAGTAATAAAACAGTAATAATAGTAAAAATGTATAAATAACAACAATTTTTCAGTGAGCATTGCAAACTAAAACAGTGAAAGCAATTTAAGTATTTAACTATGTTTGCTACTATTATATACTTAGGCGTCTGGTTTTCACTAACTATTAAAGTATCATTCTATCAACATTTATGTATATTGTGTATAATAAACTGTGGTATTATTACTTAATTTAGATGTAATGTAAATACTTAGTTGTAATAATGTTTTATGTGGTAGAATTTGAAGGTGTAATTCTTGATCGAAGGATGCAACAGCATAAAATTTGTAAAGTTGGATTGGTCTAAAACCCACATTAATTTTCATCATATTTAATGTAGCATCATCATAAGCAACGTTATTTATAGTATAGATAAATTGATGATAGCTTAAAAATGGTTTACACAAGATTTTATGCCAAAATATGAATACATAAATAGGTATACTTACTTCTTTATTATAAATACATATAATAACTATTAAGTATAGTTAAATTTTGATTAAATATTGTCTATTGTAAACTACTCCGTTAAATACCGGGTTTTTAACGACATTAAAAAAGTTTATCGTCTAAATTTATTTTGTCGACTACAAAATAGGTCGAAACACTTATAGGCACTAGCTGTATTCAGCTCTTTCGGTGCATTTTAAGTTCTTTAAACGTCTATTTTGCTCATTTAATAGTTTTACAACGTTTATCATGATTTTCTTTTTCATTTTAATGGAACATGAAAAATCATACGGCGCCGTTATGATACATTGCGGATTACATTTGTTCACGCACGTTGCTACAGCAACGTGGCGGTGGTCTACTTGAAGTAAATTCAGGACCTTCGGAGCAAATGCTGCGCCGACGCGATGAAATACGACGGACGTTATCTGCTTTACGGAGTTATGTGTGTGTATGTGTCCAGTGTTTGTCCGGATCTCAATACAATACAATACAATACAAATTCTCTTTATCGCGCAAAATAATTTACAATAAATTTTGATGATAACAATAGAACACAATTAGGCTGCCTTATCACTAAATGCGATCTCTTCCAGACAACCAACAGCTATGGGACATTTGTAGTAGTGGGATCTCAGTAACGCATGGTCCGAATTGAGTGCGATTTATTTAACCAACTAAGTTATATTAAAGACTAAACGAGGGGACAGGTTATTAGCAATGTTTGATGATGATTGGTAAAGCCATTTCGAAAATATTTAGCTTGTAACACAGTTTCAATCGAAGCCTTTGAAGGTCGATCTAGCTCTAGAATTCTAGGGCTTAGTAGAATGACTGAAACATCGATATGCTCTTATCGACATGATCCACCGAACGTGGCTCTTTTAAAAATAAAATCCCGTACATTTTTCACAGAATAATTATCTATGTGTTATACTCGTGATTCTTAGGACATTTCTGCAGGTATTATTAGTAATTAATTTCAGGTATTATCAATCAATTATCCTATTATCAATCAATCAACAGAGGAAATTAATAACTGTTTGGTTCTCTAACTTATCGTAAAAGTAGCTTCATCATCATATCAGCCACAATACGTCACTGTTGAACGTAGGCCTCCCCCATACATTTCCAGAGCAAACGGTTGCAAACGGCCTGCATGCAGTGACTTCTTGCGATTTTTATCAGATCAAATAAAAGCATCATAAAAAATAGCATAGTTACATAATGTTTGCCTTCTGTTAACCATTCATCCTAAGACACCTCAGTATTTCTCCATAGAAACTGTGTAACAAATTTAATACTAGGGTACTGAATATGGTTCAAATATTATGCAATAAATGTAGGTAACCATCCGACCAGTTCACTTCCAGTATTTCAAGAATGATCGACTATTTGCAGTAACCAAACACAAGTCATAACAGTTTAAAACAGCAGGTGCATTAGACGTGTATCATTGAGTTTTGTTTATGTGCTATAAAACCTTACTTACATTTGTGCCGTGACGTTTTAAGCTACTGTAAAATATGGTAAGAGGATTATAAGATAATGTTTTTACTACTCTATTAACTTTTAGTCGTGCTAGTTCTAGAGTCTTCAAAATAAAAAGCCGGGAGTTGTTTTTTATACAAAACTTTGATAATTCCTTAGGTATTTTTAAAACTTTTATGAGTAGCCTCCCTACTTATTATGAAATAAGATTTAATATGTGAAATGGTTCTTGTCAGATGTAGGTACTTAATAAATAAGTATTTAATATGTATTAAGTTTACTTTTATTTCAATCACAATATAACCTTGAAAATGTGTGTCATTTTTAGTGTATCGGCGTCTGTCTAGCATCGCTATTTATTTCTGAAAGTAAATATCAAATTTACAAATGAGCGGAAATTTAAAAATCACTATTCAAGTGATCGTTTGATACAATGAAATAAAGAAAATTTCTAATTTTTTTACATATTTTACGTACAAAATTAAACAATGGTGTGGTCATGTAAAGAATATGATAGTAAGTAAAATCAGGACAATTTCGATTTTGGAACTTAGTTATGGCTTATAAGATAATAAATAAAATATTTAAAATTTCTTGTATGAGTATATTATTATATCACATGAAGCTAATTAAAGCGCTATTTCCAAAATATATATTACTATACATATAAAATTGCTATCCGTATCTCTAAAAGTATTTGTCAGAAACTTCAGAAAAAAAATCCTCAGAATGGGTAACTGGTATTAAGGTGAAGACTGAAGGATAATGAATGATTGTATTGCTATTGATAGTTTCTTTTACTTAGAAAGCTCTAAGACAAATTTCTGTTCCCTGGCTTAGACATATCTGCTTGAAACCAAAGATAGGCAGAAGGATTACTCATTAATAGCTGTATTATATAATTTTCGTTGTATTGGAACTACAGAAAACAATCGATAGTAAGATCTCGACTCGTATTTGGCCGGTGTTTATTTCATTTGTGTGGGTAATCACGTATCCAATCATAAATTTGTACAGCAGGGTTCAAAAGTGCATATCCAGATCCAGCTCTAACGATTAAGATTGCTTTTAACTTCTAACGGTAATGTTTGTGAGTCTTGTGCACTGTAACGTACTACAACATTTAGAATAATAATTGATAAATCTAAATGGTTTCTGCTGGGACTGGATGTTATGCTTATTAACACGTTCACGGACACTGAACCAGACTCAATAGAAGTTTAATTATTATGACGTTTTTAGGCGTTCAATAGTCGCCAAAGTGTTAACCTGACTGTTCCTAACTCCTTAAAACTTGTCATGGTTTCTTTACACATAGCCAAATTTTCGTACGCCATAAACCAAGTAAAACCTAGACTCTAATAAACATCATCATCATATCAGCCTAATGACGTCCACTGCTGGATAAAGGCCTCCCCCAAAGGTCTCCACAACGATCGGTCCTGCGCTGCCCGCGTCCAGTTCTAATAAACATAGTTACAGGTAATACATACGCACCATTTTAACGATCTTGACAATGACATGTAATCATTATACGAGTATATGTTTCCAAAAATTAAATGTAGAGTAATTTAAATCGATCGATCAGGTTTACAAGGCCGCCGTTATATATATCCTCCGGTTGTTATCAATACCGGTCTGTCGGATCCGACTACATTGATTGTTCAATTTTACTTCGGCCAGTTATTGTGTAACTTACTTTTTAAACTGGGTGACCTCAGTGGTCAGTTTCATTAATCCTTGTCATACATACCTGGCCTATAGTTAAGTACACAAGGAGGTATCGACTTCCCCCGTGAAAAATAATCCGCATTTTAGCGTATAAAATTTGTAGCGTCTGTTTATGTCAAAGAAAGTGTGAAGTAGTTGATGCCACATAATTGAATATTAGGATCGATAAAAACGAATTTAAATATTATAACGCCCCGATGGTCTGGTCTGACTTCGCTTCTAATAAATAACTTTATTTTCTCTTTTTGTAAATTTTTCTCTAAGCATATTTTGTTGAGAATTTAGACGGTTATTATTAAATATATTTTTGCAGATGAAATTGATGTCATTATCACTATTATTGGCATATTCTCTAAGTATATCTCTTGGTCAAGAGAATGGTCCAAGAAAAGCAATAGGCACGTTATACAGATGGAAGCAGATAGATTTCCAGTATCCTACACCACAAAATCGCCAAACAGCCATTGATAATGGGTAAGTTTTTTTTCACTCCACTTTATAATGAAAGAAAAAAATTACATATTATGAATGAACTAAAGCTTCTTTGAGAATGTGTGAGTATTCAATATTTTTTTAATTCCTGATTGCATGAAGCTAAAAAGATAGTATTATGCCGACCCAAATTTATTTCTTTCTTTCATGTCTATTTGTATATCTGGGTGTAGTGGTGTAGGTATAGTAAAGGTAGAATGTTTATTTATATATTTAATCATTTTTGCTTGAATTATGCTTTATTGCATATATGCATACACATTAAAGAAAACAAAAAATACCTGGACTATATTAAAAAAATACAAATGGCGGGCTTATCTCTATAAGAGATCTCTTTCAGTAAGGACACAAAGTTGTGCAGCAAAGGTTAGTTATTGTGTATAAGTGAAGTATAAATTCATGACTGAGCTTTGCCACCAAAATCTTCGTTAATAATATTAAAAAAAAAAAAGATTTATTTCGCAAGATAAAATTATCTCTTGAAAATGTCACATTTTTTAACTTTAATAGAAATAATTAAATATCCTTGTACAATCGTGTTCAAAAGAGTAGACATAGTCATAGATTTTTTTGAAACCTTTTATATTTAAGCCAAGTATCGGGTACCATTCTCGTACAGTTCGATGTCCTGTTTTTTGTAGAAGTTGCTAAAGAAAAGCAATAGGTACATCTCGTTGAGCATGAAGATTTTGAAAATATTCGAAAATAATTTAATCATTTGAACTTGGTACAAAGATTGCAATTTTGAACGCGACTGTACATATATACAGCGCTAAATAGTAAGTAGAATAGAACAGAACAGAGGGATAGATTTCTAAAATAGAAGGATAATTTACCAATAGTGGGTACTACTGGCAATCGTAAACTTATTGGTAAATTATTCATATTTTCGGTGATAATGATAACAGCGCCATTTGGAAGATGAATTATAATTTGATAAGTATTTGATTATACTCCCCTAGTTCTTAAACGTGACAATTATAGTAGCATAATCGTAACGCCAATAGACAAGACATATGGTTACTAGATTCCTGAAATTACGTGACCTATTGTTACATTATTACCTAATTTGAGGATTCAAAAGTATTTCTTCTGATGCACTTTCACTGATTCACTTGTATATTTCAAAGCGGTTACAAGGAACATAATGAGTGACTACGATTTAAACGATTATAGAACCATTGCATTATTGATATTGTGCAAAGGTTACATGATAGTGGATAACTTGTTTCAGGGAATTCATACAAGCAAACGTAATAACATTAGGCGTGGAGCGATGGAAGGACCGAGTGTTTGTTAGTACGCCGAGATGGAAGAAAGGGGTGCCAGCGACGTTATCCGTACTACCGGTTATGGGTACAACGGACTCCCCACCTCTAGTGCCATATCCTAACTGGGATTGGCATAATGCTGGTGACTATTTTGCACATCTACTTTATACAACCAGATTTTTTAGGTTATTAAGACTTCAAAAAAGCTTTATTGAATAGTTATATATCGCTTAGAGAAACAAAATGACCTAAAGACCTTAAAAAACATAGTTTTCACGTCTAAGAAGTTCCCCAGTTTACATACATACATAAAGTAACGAACTTTATCCCAAATGGGGTTGTCAGAGATATCCCAAACATAAGCATTTTGGTATTACGAACATTAACCGTCTTATTCATAAAAATTTACAAACGCTTTATAAGCCTGTTTTAGTTAAAGTATGTTTTGTCTCTGTCGTTCATTAAGAAATGTTGCAATGAAAGAAAATGACAAAACATACTTTAACTAAAACACAGGCTTATAAAGCTTTTGTAAATTTTTATGAATAAGAGGGTAAAGTTTAATCCTTGCAACAACATTGACAGCCCCCCATTTTAAGTCCTATAAAAATGGAAACTAGCCTGTAAGCTGCCGATCTTGTGGAAAGTGATCACTACAGGTCATGACACTTCATTAACATCATCATTTCTTCCACCGCTGGGCATAAGCCAAGGCAAGGCATTGATTGAGGGCATGTGTCCGGTGGTATAGTGAAAGTCGACTAATTTATCGTGAGTATAACGGCAAAGACCAGCAATGGGTAGCCGCGTTATTGGTACGTAATTCCCGAGAAACTCACCTACACAGGGAGGCGAAATGAACTCCTCCCAATCCTACAATCTCGGGAACTTCTAGAGCAGGGTAAATAAGCATTTACTGAGATCGCGTACTTCATCTTCAACCACATCGTTACTTTCGATCAGGTGACTTTTGTGGTCAAGCACGTATCCAGTCATTCATAAAAAAATTCCAAAGCTCTACACTTTCGATATGTTATTAAGATTGTTTCTAAACAATCTTAGGACTGTATCTAATTAATGACTTGCTCAATTTGTCCCTGATTTCACTGCCTCTATTACCATTGACTTGACTTTGACTCTGAAAATTCAATACAATTCGCTGTTGGTAAACTACTCATGTTATAACGATAGCAATGTAATTTATACGGTTTTTTGCAACGTTATAAATTACAGGAATGTTTATCTCGTAAATATTTATTTTTTTTGCAGATAATTGCACGGGCTTTACATCAGTATTTCGTATGAGTATTGACCACTGTGGCATTATGTGGGTCCTTGATGCCGGACAAGTTGAAGGATTCGAGACCCCACGCCAGCTATGCCCACCGACGCTGTTCGCTATAAACTTGGAGACCGATTCAGTAATGGCACGCTTCCCATTACCAGATCAATTTGTGCTTCAAGATTCCCTTATTACAAATCTATTGGTAGATTCAAGAGATCCACAATGTAGAGATTTACACATATATATCGCTGATGCACGCCGTTTTGGTCTTATCGTTTTCAGAGCGGCCGATGCTGCTTTCTGGAGATTTACTCACTATACTTTCTACCCTGAACCACTTCTATCAAATTATACCCTACATGGAGTGAATTATCAGTGGTCAGATGGACTTTTCGGGCTATCTCTAGGCAGATTCAATTTAGGAGATCGTCCATTGTATTATCATTCCATGTCAAGCTCCCTAGAATTTGTAGTTAATACGTCAGTCATACGAAATTCATCTCGGGTAGATGATTCAGTCACGGAGTTTAAACTCTTAGGTGAGAGCCGAGGAGCTGACGGCCAGGTGTCGGCCGCAGCCGTAGACCGCAGTGGTATCATGTTCTTTAACCTCGCTTCTCGAGACAGTATCGGATGTTGGGACACGCGCAGGCCCTACACTAAAGACAATATCGGTGTCGTAGCACAAAACAATAACACTTTGGTATTTCCCAACGACTTGCGAATAGATCATGAAGTACCACAATATGCATGGATAATATCAAACAGGCTGCCAATGTATCAGTTCAATTTGTTAAACCCAGATGAATACAATTTTCGAGTAATGTACTTAGATTTGGTAAAAGCAGTCGTTAATAGCCCATGTCAGTTACATGCAACATTATGAATATTTATGTAAAATAATTAATGTATTAACCTCCTATTTAATTATTGACAGCTCTACAATATAATGTTTAAGCATAAAATGAGTATTTTCTTTCATTAGTAATAGATTCTTAACAAAAATAACCTAATTTGTAACTGTAGTCGAAATTATAAGCTATGAAAGGGCAGAAATAAGATGGTGCATGTACAGAGGATAAATAAAAAGTTGCCACCGTATTATTAACATAGAGCCAAGGAGGCAAGTAAAGTGCTAAAGGTCTCAAGCTATCTTACAACCTCTCTGTATATTTTGCGATTTATTACGGTTTCGGAGATGACAGTTGTTATCCCAAAAATTAATTATCGGAGATATTGTTCGCTCTTACATTGCTGAAATAATCATGTGTTACTTGTAGTCTGGTTGTTAGTCAGGTTGACCGAACTACTGAAACTTTTTGGTTGCGATAGTTCGGTTTCAACTAAGCACCGAACTATTAATACCCCTTTAGTTGCAACAGTTCGGCAAATAAATAATTAAAAATAAACTCCATATAGGATAGTCGTTTGTATAACGTTTTAATATTTTAAAAAGTACACTTAATATCAGCTACTTTTAAAAAGAATATCTCATACAAATACAAATCTCTCATACAAATTTTCATGTAATTGCCCATTGTAAGCTGAATAAATGTTTTTCTTTCTTTCTTCTTTCTTTCATCTCGGTGGATATTTCTAAGTACACGTAAGAAAAGCAACTTTGACAAGAACATCTCTGTAGATATTTCCCCACAAGTTAATTGTATTTGTGTTTCTCTAATAAAATCGTCTTTTTCAACATACATCTTTTTTCTTTTTGGCAATGTTTTCTTTCAAAATGTTTCGTACTGGTCGAAATTTAAATTTGCAATTGTCATATCATCCTTTAAAATGTGTAAAACTTGTAGCATGGTTGGATTTGTTTTAATTAGCCATTAATTTTGAAATTCCATCCTTCCACAATATTTGTTGTATGATTGAACAGATAATAAATTAATTAGGAATGACTTAATAAAAGAAATTGATATTAAGGAATTCGTAAGTCGCCGAAAAAATTCTAAGTTAAAAAAGTGCCACGCGCAGTGTAAGGTTCCGTACTTGCCTGTTATAATATGCGGACTGAGGGGGGCTTTTTCTTGTGTGATAAATAATTTTTAGTACATTTTATGAGTTTTTCTGCTATTACTCATTAACTTGTAAAGCTTACCTAGCTGTAATAGTTTTTCTGTTAACTTCATACTACTGCTTTGAATTTTTCCAGACATCCAAAAACAATCGGTTAGCTGGCTGAGGGGAGGGGTCACTTGACTCTAACAAAAATTAGCGCTTTAACACGTTCCGGGACACACGTTTTCGACGTTATAACAATAAAAATTGTGTCTGATGATATGTCCCGGTGTTAACGCTTAATATTTCGCAAGCGGATGACTGAAACTGAATCGAAAAACTGTTCAAGACCTCTAATATTTTTAAACGACCTATCCAACGATATCACACACGATGAGCTACAAAAAATTTTAAAAAAATCATCCCCATTTTAAGTGTAGGGGAGGTATCCTAAAAAATTGTTTTCAAGATTTTGTTTTTCCACTTTGTCGGCGTGATTAATATGTATAGACATACCAAATTACATGTTTCGATTACTAAGATTCCGGGCTAAGCCCTGGACAGACAGATAGACGGACATGACGAAAATATAAGGGTTCCTTGTTGACTACTGAACCCAAAACATGTCTTATATGGGTTATTCTGGTAGGTTCATACCAATCCCCGGGACACCCTTTTTTTTTTTTTTTTGACGCGGGGAAACGCCTGGTACCGCTCGCCTGGGGGACGGCGAGACGGTTATGTGGGACTCCCCTCCCTGAAGGGAGGGATACCCACTAAAACCCCGCGGCGACCTTCTTCGGCAGTGGGGAGGACCTGGGAACGCATAAGCGGCTCCAGCCCTGCCCCCCCTCACAAGGGGAGGCCCGTTCCCGGAGGGCGGCAAGCGCGCCCTCCACGGGGGGCGCTGTCGAGTCTCACACCGCGATCAGCGGGCGGTATGAGGCGCGACAGGGCCCGATGCGACGACACCCCCCCCGGTCGCTCCGGGGGGTGTCATCCTCTCCCGGGCCGCGTCCGACGACTACATCGCCCCGAGATATAGCCACCCGCGACCCTCAGGCGACGTGCATGGGGGGCTAGCGAGCGTTGCCGCCCCCCCGACGTCGCCTCCTGCGAGCGGGATCGGCCCTCTCCCGATCCCGCTCTGCGGCCTCCTTCTGGAGCATGACTGCTTCGCAGAAGGAGGCCGCTGCCCTCCAACCCTCCTCTGTCGCCAGCATAGCCGCGACTAATGCTGGCGGGGACAGATCTCGTCCGATCCGGTCGACCAGGTCTCTACGCTCGGACTGCCACGCGGGGCAGTCCTCCCCCGGGACACCCTATACCTAATAAATAATGAAACAAAATTTTTGAGAAAACAGTTTTTCATATCATAAATCATAATCTAGGCGTTACAAAGATTTATGATAAATAAGGATACTCTTAACCATTATTACTTTATTTTAATGTAGCGTTAGAAATTTTATTTTTACTTAGTTGAATTTGAATCTCTTCTATCATTTCTCTCAGTTTTACGATTATTTTGTGATAAATTCTTTTCCGACTTTGTTGGCCTTTTAGAGGTATTAGTCAGTCTATGAGAATTATCCTTTGCATCATGAGCCCCTGATAAACGTTTTCGGTCTGTTATATTATTTGCACGACTTGTAGTAGGAACATTTGTCTCAGGTTTGATTTTGTCTTTGTTGCAAGAACCTTTACTATGAGACAAAGTGTTCCTCATTCTATTAATTATCGAATCTATACTATCTTTAGGTGATGATATTGTATTATTGTTTTCTTTTTCGTTTTCCTTTTGCTTTTCTTTAGTATGTTTAGATCCAGTAAAGCTGATGGCCTCGGGTTTCAATAATTCTGAATATTCTGCATAGTTATTTTCGGAAACTGATTTAATTTCTTCATGTTTTGTTTCTAACATGGGTGTAAATTTCAAATCAATAGGTTTTCGACTATACGTACTGGCTATTGTACTAGTTTCCGATGGCTGTTTGTGAGTAGTTAATCCTGTGTCTATATTCTTACTAGAATCTCTTGTATTTTTTTTCCGAGCTTTGTCAACTTCTAATGACTTTGTTTCACTTGTTGTCATAGAAGCTTTAGGCCTATGACTCTTGGTTTCAATCTCATTGTCGTCATTCTCATTCTGATTGTTGACAGTTTTCGGAGTTACAAATTCAGTTGGACGTTGGGCATCCTTCATAAATATTTGGGGATATTCTTGTAAATATGAGGCTGTTCTTCCTTTGTTACCGACTTGGGGTGGTGTATCAGTGTCTTCACCTGAAAGCGCTGTACAGTCCAGATTATAAGGGAGCCTTACACGAGAAGTTGAATGAAAGAGCTTCATTGAGTCAGATCCTGTACTTCCTAAATATGCACTTATGCGTAATAACATAAAAACAAATTGCTCCAAAATGCGATCAGTATCACGCGGTACAACATCGTTTCCGCCCCAATCTTCATATGCTCCCAGATCTGTCATTCGTTCGGAAGTAGTGGAAAAGGGGCGCAAAATATCCTCTGTTTTCGTACTGTCGGTATGTTGAGATGGACCATTGCTACACACCACAACACTTAAGACACGTGGTGTTGACGTTTCACCGGTAAAAGATGTGTGTCTGTCTCCATAATTTCTGTAAGCAAATTGATAAAAGTCGCGCAAATTATTGGTTATTTAGTGAACATTTCGCAATTTTCAGTAGGTACAAACCCAGAAACGTTGAAAAATAAACAAAGCTACATGGTCTTTAACAAACGCTTCTATTTTTCAGCTTTTATAATAAATAAATAATACTTTACTTATTTCAGCCGGACTAATATTATTATGTAATCTGCGTTCACATAAAATAGAACTTTTGCATCTTCCTTACTCACATATACCGGATGAGGATTTTTACCGTAAGGAAAAAAATGGGGCATATTAGGTAAGTGAAATAGAAGTTATTGACATTGGTAGTTTAATTTCTTTTTCAAAAACGCACGTGCCGACCGTAGATTGATATGCGACTGGCGTGATTCTTAGGTTTCCTATCACGTGAAATTTATTTGGAACTCATATTTTCTCCAAGTTTTCTTTGTTTATTTAATTTAATGATGTAATTATATGGAATAGGCTACAAACGCGACCGTGAAATGACACAATTAACGCATTATTCTATGATAATTTTGAAAAAAAAAACCTATGCTAATACCTTCTATTTCACTTACATAATATGCCCTATTTTTTTCTTTACGGTAAAAAACCTCATCTAATATAGACAATATACTAGGGTCGCTGTTGGTGATTATTAATTCCTGTTAGCTTCACAAAAAATTCTATGAGCCATAAAATTGCTTTCCTTCTAAAAATTGGGAAACTAACAATACACAAAGTCCTAGGTATAGCGGATCATAATGAGACTTGAAGGGAAAGTTATCTTACTTTATTAAATCAATCAATCAAAGACGCTTTATTGTTTATATAAGGAAATTACTGTATGTACTACATTTAAAATGTCTTACAAAAACTATAAATTATGCAGACTTATCGCTAATAGCGATGGCTTTCAGGCAACCCTATCAGTTTAGTATGTAAAATAAGGTAATTAAGTGCTTAGCACAAATAATTTTGTGCTAACCTTTAACCTCTTAGTACGACATGACATTCACCTTTAAAATCGGTTAACAAAAAAATAACCTATAATGTTAATCCAGGTCCTAATCTGTCTACCAATTAAATTTAATCCATATCCGTCCAGCCGTTTAGGCGTGAAGAGGTAACAAAGATACATACACACACAAACTTTCGAATTTATAATATAGTTGGGATTAGTTGGGATAACAGTTAACTGTTCAGAACCTATACGTCGTTTTGGTAATAGGGTGGCTGGTCAATTGATTCCTTAAAGCTGAGCTGAAAGTTTGAGATTTCCATGCCAATGGTTAATCAGAATGTGACCTGATGATTATCATTTAAATATACAATGGAATCCTAAAACGATTCAAGTAAGTGGGATTCGAATTAACGACTTATTGAGACGCTTTTCTCACACCAAATGGCCAATTAACCAACCTCATTAATCGTTTCTATAACATTTCAAAGGTACCTTGAATATTGTAGATTGAACATTTTACTGAAAGTAGACATTCTTTTAATTTTAAAGAACAATATAAACTGCATTCATAGATTTTTAAATAATTACATGGTTGAACCGGGAATCGAACCTGCTACACGAGAAAAAAAATTACCTTGTAGCTTTATCATACCGAGGGAAAGGCTTCATCATAAGGAATATTTTGCTAAATAACATAGTATCAGAAATAAAAGGAAGACAAAGAATTTGATGTGAAATTTTGTTCAGAAAAATGAAAAATTGAAAGTGATGATTTGAGTCTCTTGGATGAGCTCGAATTTAATTTACTCGATCTTACTTACGTGGTTACTTATGAAACTTACAATGATGCAACAAGTTTCTTACGTAGCTGATTCTCGTCTTGCAAGGATTTAGTGCGGCGCCTCCGTACTGCTAACTCCAAACCATAATCGTGATCACTAGATTGCAATGCCGCAGGAAACGTTTTGAATGCTGATGCAACTTTCAGTGTATTGTAGTAACTGTTGCAGAATTAAATAAAAAGGGTAAATGCAAAAGTCAAGTAAGTACAGGAGCATCCTTCCACTGCCACAATAACTGGGAGACGAGGGCCTAGACAAGCTTAATACGGCTATTTTGCAGTCATTGTGACAGATTACGGAAAAAGCTGTGCTGTGATGTCGTTCCGACAGAAAAGGCGTTTGAAATGTCAGTTCTGCGAACGAGAGCCGAATAACTATACTTAAAGTGTGCTAATAGATAGACAAAACGTTTATTTCCATTTTACAGAAACATGCACAGAAATATTCCACCGCGCAGTTGTTTAAATAGAACACATAAGGAAAGTTTACCTGAAAACAAGCATCCACATGTAGAAAGCTGGCATTATTGTAGCGACTTTGGTGACGACAAACTTGATACAGGGAGGTCTGGCGGGGCCAAGAAGTAGACAGGTGCCGAGCCCTAGAGCCAAGCTTGTGAGTTCGCATAGAAACTTCCTTATTGCAGCTAGTAGAAGCCATGGCAGTACTAGAGTAGGGCGTTCTTCCTACGAAGTAAGCTTTGCTTGAGTATTAGTCATAAAGTAACCGGACAAGTGCATGTCAGATCAAGTGCAAGGGAGTTATGTAGTTAGAATATACATATTAAACAACAAAGTTAATTTTACAGACCAACTGTAATATATGTCATTAGTTGGTCGACTTTTACTCAAAAACTATTAGTAGTAATTTACTACTAATATGAATATATTTAACTGGTAGGAGGTACAGAAATAACCACTATACAAGGTGAATTTGAATTCGTGTAATTCCCATTAACTGGTGACTCCACTCTTGATTACGATCAACTTTCCCCAGGGAACCATAGTCGAATTCGATTAAAAAAATTTCGATTACCAATACAAAGTAAACCATTCTGAAATGACCTTTAGTGTGGAAATCCAACAATTTTCGGCTGAATTCGGCTGTAGTTCCTAGTGGAAAGGTGTTCGTAATCAGGAGTTGAGTCACCAGCCGAAAATTAATGTATTTCCATACTAGAGGTGGTGTCAGAATGGTTTACTTTGTATGGGTAATCGAAATTTGGGGGTCGTTATAACGACTCCCAAATTTTTTAAAGTCCTCGTCAACGACACATTACAATGATGGGGTAAGGTAATTAAACAACCACCCCTAAATTGTTTCTTACCTTGAAAGAATCTATTTTTTTAATAACTATATACCTAAGCATTATGTGTATGGGTAACCACGCCAAATTTCAACATTAAAACTCTAGTATATAGTCTGTGAATTAGACGACTGTGACTTTTCGGTGCGCAAACAAACATGGTGAAACTATAAGCATTAGTATATAGTTTGACTAGGGAAGTCTAAAAAACCTGTTATCTAATATTTTCTTAATAAAGTGCACCGCAATTTTCACATTAATTGAAGTTAGCACACCAGCAGATTTAAGCATCGGATTTACGTCACACACAGGTCGATGTACAGGCATGATTTTTGTACCATCATGTATATAAAATAGTACTTCCATCTAAATATTACTGTTTTAGTAGGTTAACCACATAATAACAAATTGCTATACTTGTTCGAAGTTTTATAAATATTTTGGAAATATCTTGATTATGGTTCTACGAAAACACCGACCGAACTATAATTTTGAGCAAGACGCTGTCTACTAGGCGCGTGTAATTAATGTGGGCATAATTAGAAAACCTGAGAACCTTATTAATAATGATGATATTTATCATTAGAAAATACCAGGAAGACAGGATATAGCAGAACGATGTAGCTAGCGAGATATACGTAGACAGTGAAGCATTGCACCAGCATCACGCCAGAGATCATGGTTCGCAAAACGCGCTGCACCGGCATGGACAATTCGGGTGGCATATTCATCTGCCATACCTGATTACAACGAATAGATTGGTTTTCATGTTAGATACGAGTACCTACCATAAAAAAACAGACTACAGAAGAAACTACAGAAACAATTGTTAGGTATGGGAAGGGTTGGATTAATTGATTGATTAATTATTTCGGTAGATAGCTATAGTAAACAATATTTAATACATATATCATTATTATTGAACTGATAATAGAGCGGAACTCAATTCGCGAAGTGTATAGTTTTGCTTCAATATCACTACCGCGTTCACATGAAAAGTGTAGATATGAAAATGTGGTGTCCTGTGTGAGTGTGTGGAAGTCCTGTGGCTGATATGGTGATGATGATGTAAACCTTCCTTTATTATATAAAACCACCAACAAACGAAAACAATGTGCCAAAGGCTATTATAAAAGTTCTGACTATCAATAGATGATAAGAATGCGTGGACGTGACCCGCTCGGCGATATCCAGTGTTCTTATTTTTCTTTGTCGAATCATAAACTATATACTAAATAGACTGCCTTGTGAATGAGCGATTATTGCATGTCATCACGATTTCAAATGTTATTCTTATAAATTACGAAATAAAACTATTTTTGAATTTTGATTTTTTTCTCAAAGATTAAACATCCTCTCCCTTCCTTGCCTTTATTATACAAGTAGCTTGCATCTTAAGGAAGTATTCGCATATCTCAAAACAAACGGAAATTAACGTACTCTGTTCGAGTTATACGGTCACACGTATGTATGTACCTAGATCAAATTTATTCCAGCACAAACAAAAATCCTTGCTGATGTATATTTCATTATACAATAGATACTGGATTCAGTAAAAAATTGTACAGAACGAATATGTAAGCGCTATATTAAAATATATGTATTAGAGCAATGTCTTCAAAGTCGTCAAAGGAATATCTAGAACTTTGACCATTGATATCATGATCATGATCATGGGTTACCTATCACGAATGCGATTTTTTTTAACCAATTTTAATTGTTCGAAAATGTTTCCCATATTTTTGTTTTCTATAATGTTTCATTTCACCGAAAATGCATTTTACAGAACCTTGAATGTACGATATTCAAATGTTATTTTTTTAAATTTACATGTGTTTTCAAGTTCAACCGAATGTTTAGCCGAAGCATCTATTGCCATACGTTTTGGTTTTCAGAATATTATTAACAATATTATAAAAACATTCATTCTGACACCAAAAATAACCTCATAATGATCTGTAAGTTATTTTAGCGGTCACTACAAAATAGCGGACAATCCAAAAACAGCGCATAAACTTAATAAAGTATCGTGTTCAAAACAATTTTCAATGTAAGTGTACAATTAAGTGCGACAAGCTTGATTATTTTAAGGTTCTTTGATGACGCGGTTGGATAGTTAACATTGTTATCTATCAGAGCTCAAATGAAATTAAAAAAGTGATTCGTATAACCTTTATATAATTTTGAAAGGCTTTTCCAACGATAATCTTCAGGCCTGAAAGCGTTAAACTTTTACATCCCTTAGTTATATTATGTCGATCATGTATGTATGTATGTGTGGCGTACCTAGTGACCTAAATATTTTAATGTAATTTCACTACACGACTGTATGAGGTGTAGAAAATTCTTAGTACCTACCTTCTAAATTTCAACGTCCGAACATAGAACCTCTGTTTGGCTATATTACGAACATAAGCCCGTCCTGTCTATTAGATTTTTTATTTGACTACGTAACCCTGAAATAGTGAATAACTAGAAAATCTTTCATCACCTGTTTCAAGTTAGCATTCACTTTGAAGAGCGTCGCGTCAAAGATAGTCCGCAGTAGGCCCAGGAGTGTCCATAAACACAACTCTGACTGCAGATTCATACCTAAATGCGACAGAAAAAGTAGGTCAGTTTTCATTTGTATAAAGGTAAGAGCCAATGCGCGCAAATTTTATCATGGAGAGCGATACAAATCGGGCCATGGGAGAGGCTAATAGAAGTTTTCTAATATATATAGATAGTAATGGTTAGATGATGATGGATAAGGTTATATTTATGTCTTTTTACCTATGTACGACAGTAAATTTATCATCTTTTTATCCAACTACGGCAAGCCCAAAAAGGAAGGGTCAGAATCAATAAGACAGAGTGTACGGTTTCCAGGTTTAGGCTGATCGCACTCATCAGAAATAAATCATTGTTTTGGTTACATTTTACAGAAAACGGATAATGTTTTGGGTGTTTATAACGTCATTTGTGTGACTTGAAATGTCAATTTAAGTTTATTTACTGTCTGTGGTTCATGTAAGAAATTGAAAGATGCAAAAGGAGGTTAGACAGAAATATACAAATTATTCTCAAGATCAAATTATAAATGCCAACATTTGGATGTTTATTTGTTTGTTTGTTGCTCAATCACGCCAAAGCGGAAGAACGGATTTGGATGAAATTTAGTATATGGGTAGAACATACCCTGGAGTACAAAATATAGGATAAAGTGAGTGGTTCCTACGAGATAAACAATTTAAACAATTCCGCGATAAAGTTATTCCACGCTGACGAAGCTAAACTAAATGGAAAATTTAGAAAACCTCTAAGGAACTAAACATAATAAATATTCATACAGATATACAAAGCAACTGTGTTAGAAGTTTACTTTCGAAACTGCTGAATCGTTTTCATTAAAACCTTTCGCCAACATTATTGCGATGCATTCAGATATAGATTGGACACACACCACACATATACACAACGCCGTAAAACACATACACATAGATAAGTTACGAACACCTATTGCCGTACTCACATATGTTTAACGGTTATTCAGGTGAAGATTTAAAAAGGCAATCTTGAAATTTAATGCAAGTTATCTCTGAAGCAGCGACTATCGGAACTAACAGATTCATATGTATTTCGAGGTTATGTAACATGAATAGTTATGGAATCATGAAGCAAACAAATATTTGTTACGCCCGCCCTGGGCAATAATTTTTTTTCTTCATCGACAGGTTAGTTTGGGCTGCGCAGAGGTATCATTCAGTAATTCGGTGGAACAGAGTGGAACTGTTTTAGTTACAGTTAATCTTTCTTCCCAATACCAAAATTACATGAGGCATACCTATTCACCTAAATGCCTTCTCCTAATTAGTTGATAAAAATTTTAAAAACTACTACTTAGTTTTGCCCGCCGGTTCGAGATCCATGTAGGTAATTTATTTCATTTTCCCGGAATAAAATGTAGTAGTTTCCCGACGTTTCTCGTGCACCAAAATTAAGTCATTCTAATGTTAATAACATGAAGGAAGGATAAACAAGTAGACTCACTTTCGTATTCTTAATAAATTCGTATGAAATTAATAGGTAAATAACCACCACCCACCAAAAACGTTAAGGTAAAACGAGGCTAACTTGTCATTCAGCTGTCATTTAGACGTAGGTCTACAAAAGAGTTGAAATCTCGATATAATGCCAAGTTTTTAGACAAAACCAAAGTACCTACATTGCCAGTAAGTGTCAAATAGTTGCTGAGTTAGAGGGGTGGTGCACGGCCTACGCACGGCCAGCATTTTTTTTGTTCACGAACTTGGCCTGCGCTCTACCGCGCAGCAATAAGTATACCTAATATTACTATTATGCAACTTCTTCTTCTTCCAACTATACAAGTAACATATAAGAAACAAAATATTTTATGGTGCATCATACCTATAATGTCATGTGTAAAACTATGCAATGCATTCCATTCTTTCATTCCATTTACGCAACCTCATATCTACCGTCGAGTGCCGGCTGCCAATGTTGACAAACTTAAGATCTTTTTAGATTAATTAAACTCTTTGACGTTACAATTTCTTAGTATAAAAATAATACTTTGACTGCCCGATTATCGTCAGCGGAGTCATTAAAGCTTACGTCAGTCGTCAGAGCGCAGAACCCGCTCTACAAACAAGACAACAGACGATCTTCACCGGGCGTGTACACCGCGCGTACGGCGCGCTCGGCAACAATTCTCCTAAAAACATCGAACTCAGTGCCATTTGGATTTACTTTTTATAAATACAAAGTGATAACAAAAGTGTTCAGAAAAGTGTATTGCTTGACATTTTCTCCAGTATACGTGGGTACCTAATAATTTAATATTAGATATATGGTTAACCAATTTAATAGTCATAAATCCTAATCAAAAAAATTGTTTTTCTTGTTCAGCTTTATTGCCTGCGATTGTTTTAGATAAGTTTTAACGTTTAGTATCCACTTGATTGATTAGTTCCTCTGCAAGTAGAGGCCTTGATTTTATTTCAGAATTTATATAGGTAACGTTCTTACCTTGAGCGCCATGAGTCGAGAGTTATTTTTAATATATTCTGTAAAGATTCAGGCATTGCGTCTTATTTATCGCACCAAGCTGTATACAGAAAGCTGTAATTTTACGTGTTCAAAAGTATATTTTAAACTATAGTTCGGATCTATCTACTTTCTAAGTATAAATATTCGTGTGGGTAGTTGCTTACAGCAGTTATTTAGTTGTTATCGGTCGCACGTTACGTTACATACCTACTTGGGTTCGTTCATTGTGTTCTCTATGTAGGTAAATGCTATAGTAAACAATTGGATGTCTCAACCTTGACATTCTTACAAATTAAACACATGCGTAGCTTCTAGATGCACGGTGTATTTTCTAAGCGATACAAACTCTGGCTGGACTAATACAAATGATGTCATTTAGAAATATAATTTTTAGTATCCACCGCCGGTGGATCTGCTCGTTCGCATGGAATAAGTTTGGTGTTCCACAGAATTTATTCAAAAATTTGTGCTTTAAATACTCCCATGCATTTACAATACAATACAATACAAATACTCTTTATTGCGCAAAATAATTTACTGTCTCATTCAGTCTTAAATTTTCCTATTTTATGAGATATCAAGAAACTTTAAAATGCTATTGAAACTACAATGCCTAGGGAATGTCTATCTAAAATAACATTACATTTTTAGTAAAATAATACCTATACAGGGTGTAACGGTTAAGTGTAGTCATATTTTAAGGGCTTGTTCTACCCATCAATACGAACAACTTTTACTATGGGGGCAACTTCGAAATCGCGAAAAAAAAATCAGCTGTTTCATACATTGCATCGGGAGGTTATTGAAATTTTCTATGGAACAGCTCATTTTTTTTTCGCGATTTCGAAGTTGCCCCCATAGTAAAAGTTGTTCGTATTGATGGGTAGAACAAGCCCTTAAAATATGACTACACTTATCCGTTACACGGTGTATAATATAGGTAATTAAATTGCTATTTTTACGGCTAACGTTTCAGAGAATTATCGATATTTTTAATCTGTTTCAATGTAAAATGGCCAAGAGGTATCTTTGGGTCAGAAAATATTACATACGTCGTGGGTAGACAGTGCGGTGTGGGAGCCCTTGAGCCCACGCCTCTCGTAACATTGCTGTCCATGCCCAATTACTGGAGAAGAACAAATAGGGTCAATGCGTTACGTTCTTCAGAGAAGTTACAGATGGTTTATCATCATTCTATCCTACCAGCCAGCGTCAGATCACCAAAATGAATGAATTTGCTTTTTAACCAATTCCAAAAAAGAGGCGGTTCTCAAATCGGCCACTTGCATGTTTTTTTAAATGTATGTAGTACGTAGGTTAAAATAGCATTATGGATTTTAATGTACGTTTATTATTTGGATATGTTTTCTATTTTTTTATTTGTTTTATTATTCGTTGTAATATTTTTTCATTTACACACAATTTGCTGCTAAACCCCAAATTTACTCCGTTTCCAACTTCTATGCACAGGTTTTTTTTTAATCTAATATGGTTTTTTAATACGACCAAGCTCTTTAAAGTTACATTAAAAAAATGCACAGGTTGCATGGCAGAGATCTCTTAAAGAGATATGTCCATCTGAGTACATGACCCATTGTTTCTACTCTGTTATATGTAATAATTTGGTGCAATAAAGAATATATAATATACCAATAACTCTGAGATTTGGCGGAAAAGTGATGCTCTCAAATGGGCCTCATTGTATTAAAATCGATTTTCAGTTTTTTTCGTAAGGTAAACAGCAAAATCGCTTTATTTTACGCGACGTTTATGTAAGTAACTTCAAGAACATTTTTACTATGATTATTTCATGTACCTTGAAGACAAAATGGGCACAGGTGGTCGCCGTTATCAAGATTTATTTACAAATGATTCATTTAAACGCTTTGATTACATCACTAACTACGACTGAGCTAAGTAACATTTTGCCCTCATTGATATTTAATCAAGTACGAGTATGTTATATATAAACCTTAGTATTTCGACTATAAAGGAATAAAGCATTGGGATACGTAATTCATGTAGTCACTCTACCTACCTAACAATGCAATTTACTCACACCTTAGTAATTAGTATTTTAATTGCGTTTTGATTTAAGTGGTTTTTTTAAATACCCATAGAAATTAATTCAATTGCTTAAGACTAAAAAACCATTACAGCCGCAGATTTATTGATGATTTATCGAACCAAGCAGACATTAATGAATTTTAAGCATTAGGTGTCTGTTTATCAGAGGGCGGAGTTTTAGTTTTGTTTCGACTTAACTTTACTACCGCATTAATTATTCTGTGCTACCGCGTTCACGTTTACGTGACGATTTGTATGGAGAAATGTGCAGTGCCTCTAGCGGATAGTTTGCAAAACGATTTTTTTCATAGATACTTTTTTCGTAAACGCGAACGCGATGGTAAAGTTAAAAACGAGACAAAACTCGCACTTCGCACACAGAGCGCGAACCGGAATTAAGACGTTAAAGATTTTCTTTGGTAGTGGCATTTATTTTATTTTAATTTATGTGTGTATTTTAATGTAGGATATGGGTTTTATATGCCTGCAATAAATGTTTAATATTATTATTAATAAAATATGAAACCCAACTGCCCAAAAAACTATTGTATTTCAATTAATTGTCTTAGAAAACCTCCCGACAAACTATGAACTAATCATAATATCATCTAGGTATACACACAAAGGTGGAGTAGTCAGAGTAGAATGACCAACCCATCTCTTCCGGTGGGTGTCGTAAAAGGAGACTATGAGAGTGCGCATAACAGGATAGACCAATGATGGGCAGCAGCGTTAATCAGCGATAGACAACACACCTGCTCACCATGGCTATTAGGGCAAATCCTCATATTCAGTAGTGGACTTATATAGGCCGTTGATGTGATGTATATGCAAAGCAACTGGTGTTAAAAATTAAATAGGTATCTCCGAAACGACTTAATCGATTTAACGACTTAATCGAATTTCGTAAGAAACATAAGTATCACAAACACCAGCTTTTGAGGATAAACAAAAACATTTTTATATCTGTTCAGCCGTTTTGTGATTATAATACCACATACAGAAACACAGACAGATACAGGTTTCCATCTTATCCCTCTTTTGCATTCGAGTTAAAAAACAATCCATCCGTTTGGACACTAAGAGGAAATCAGGGTAGGTACTACTAACAATTTACATATTTGCTATGGGTTAAAAATGCCCTTAAATGAATGATAACCATTAAACAGAAATACGACACATATGCACTTTTAATAGCGCCAGGAAACATGGCATATGTCGAAATATGACACAACGGAAACATGTGCAACAACATAAGCGAGCCGAGAATTCTTTAAAGTGATAGCCGAGTCACGTCACCTGGAAATCCGGGAAATGAACGCAGCAGCTTGCTTGTTATTAGAGTATATTTTGATCAGAGTACCACGTACCGTGCCCTGTTAACACTCAGACCTGGCGCACTGTTATTCTGTAACTTCATCTATAATAATGTCCAATAGGAAAACGTCATATATTATACCGACGGTGAGCCAACCAATTACACGTCTGAAGGTAATCAATGATCTGAATGTGATATGTTTCTTACGAATAAGATGGAGTTACACCAAAGCCCCGCTGACCTTGACCTTGACAAATAGTCAACCAAAAATCGCCACAATTCGCTCGGAATAGGTAGTTGAAAGAAATCCAACCTACCATCGAACCCGGAACCCAAGCATTCAGTATAGATACTTTTGCAAGGGCTTGAACGTGTTCTATTGACTTTTTTAGAGCCGGAGAAGTAGCGGTATCAAATAGAAAACGGCACGGTCTTGTTGTTGACTAAACCATACTATACGGCGATGTTCTTGCGATGTACGTGAGACCATGTCTGCGGACTCAGTCCATACAAGGGCTGAGACATGGCAGGGTAGGTACACATATCGAGAGAGCATCGCTAGAAAGGACCTCGATTTCACAAACTTTCTAGTCTAGACTAAGACAAATTTTGTAGGCACGAACTGGGTATCACTGTGGATTTCAAATTTATTTGCCTACAATATTATAGGTATCGAGTATTAAGTATCTACTTTAATTGTTTCAATCCAGCAGTGATTTACCAAAACGGAAAAATGCTAGTCTGTCCACTCGAGTCCCGATATGCAAGTTTGAAATCGCAAAAAATATTCATTTATGTGATTTAGCTACAAATTAACAATTTCCAGATTTATTCTTTTAATTTGTACTCTGAGACCTTGCCACTTGCCAAATTTCATGATTCTAGATCAAAGGGAAGTACCCCTATTTGTTTTTGTTTGATATCCGAGTGTAAATATGTGCGTATATTTCTTGATTGCCTTGACTTAGCTTGTTATACCCAAAGGTGCCTGGAAGAGATCGCTTTTAGTGATAAGGTCGCCAAATTGTACGTTCTACCTTACCACTCTCTGTAACTGTATTTTCTCAATAAAGTGCATTTCTATTGTATTGTTGACATTTTTTAGGCTTGAAGGGACCGTAGACCCCAGTACTTGATATTAATTTCAACTTTATACATCTACGTGTTCCTGAGAAAACGAAGTGATCCTATAATTGTTCCTTTTGATGTACGTTATCCCAAAAATTTAACTAGATAGCTTAAACAATCTATAATTGTCGACAATATATTCAAAAGTGTTGAATTGTAGTCGTCACTGGCTGTTTTATACTTTATGGAACGATTTAAAATTAGAATGTCTTTCTATATTATTGACGTTGACTGTATCTGTCTGTCTTTTCAGTATAATAAAAGATGGTTGGTCTCATGTGAATCTTTAAGCTTTATTATTTTTTGCTCGCCTATTGCCTACACAGTTTACAACATCGGTTATGGGCCCCTGTAACACTTTATAACGATAACCAAAGTGCACAGAAACTGGCAATGAACCCTGTACATCACAACCGTACAAAACATATTGATATCCGATATCATTATATTAGAGAGTTGGTGTCGGAGAATAAAATTTGTTTGTCTTATCTCAGTACAGAAGAAATGATGGCTGATGTTTTAACAAAGGGTTTATCTCGTGTTAAGCTTTTGCGATGTGTAATCGGTATAGGATTAAATAAATGATAATTATTAGCATTTTTCCTCATGCCTGTACATTATGCATTTGTTTTTTTTTTCTATATTACGATGTGTTTTATAAGTACAGTAATGTTGAAATATGTTTTAAAATATTGTCATGTACAGTTAGTTACATTTGTTTTTTTTTTTTTTTAATGCAGTCTGCGGTAGTTCCGACTAAGGGCCCGTGTTGAATTGTAGTCGTCACTGGCTGTTTTATACTTTATGGAACGATTTAAAATTAGAATGTTTTTCTATATTATTGACGTTGACTGTATCTGTCTGTCTTTTCAGTATAATAAAAGATGGTTGGTCTCATGTGAATCTTTAAGCTTTATTATTTTTTGCTCGCCTATTGCCTACACAGTTTACAACAAAAAGTAATGTCTAATTTGATTTAGATTAATCATTTACAGACAGAATTACTTACCTATAAGCAGAGGTGTGACTTATCTAAGATACAAGTATCTGAAATACAGATACAAGATGCAAGATACGTATTTTCATTTTGTATCTAAAATACTTTTTAAAAAATCATTTTGTATCTTGTATTTAAATATATTTTGTTTGGTATCTTAGTATTTTATAAATACTTTTTCTGATAAAATACTTTTAGTAATATATTAGTAGAAATATATAAAATAAATGCGTAAAATTCAGCATGTCATTATTAGTCCAACATCACATTGGTAGATGGCGACTCTTTCTTTGCACTGCACTGGCCTGTATCTATACAAGATGTGGCAAATGCACAAGTCGTGCGAGCCAAACAATTAAAAAAAAAAAAACTGAAATGTAATTTCATTTGAGAAGATGACCGCCTTTTTGTATATATTACATTACATTAAGTTATTTACATACGTAAATAACATTAAGTTATTTACGAATAAATCGTGTTATGTTATGTAACGTGTGTGTTATGTTATCGTGTTATGCTCGTGTTATGTCAATTAAGAAAAATAAACTTAGAATTCATTAAAATAAAATCTTGTTTTCTTACAAAAGTATTTGTATCTTGAAGTATTTAGAAGATACGTATTTGGTATTTAGTATTTCAGATACTATTCTCGAAAGTATTTTGTATCTGGTATCTGAAATACTTTATTTAAAAGTATCTTGCATTTTGTATTGCAGATACTTTGTACAGGGTATTTTGTACATCTCTGCCTATAAGTACTTACATATATCATTAGACACATATAAAAGTACAAAGAAACGAGGTTGCAACATTAACCCTTCGTACTTGTGTTTCTTATTAACGTATTCATTAAATGTATTAGCACTCGTCTAGACGAACTCAGAAAAGCATTGTTGAAACTGTGAAGGCAATTATATTCTGATTCACACGTTTAATGGAAGTAGATCACCTGTAAGATCATTGACTCTATCTTTGTGCTAACACAGCTTTCTATTAGGCGAATGAACAAGAAAAGTTAAGTAGGTATCGCAGGTTAAGATTTCTAAACGAAATGACAGAGCTAAACTGTCATTTTGTCCTTTTCGTGTGCTTGTAGTCAAAAAAGGATAGAATAGATGGTGCTAAATGGTGTGGCATTGTCTGCTATTAAAATTATATTATAGTATAAATATAAAATTAAATGCTAAATCATGCATGACTATGAAATTACAGAGATGTGACGGATGGCTCTAAAAATTTACTCACATACTTGAGGTTAACTGACATTTAAACACGATAGCTGTCAGTCAATATTATTGGTAAGAGGTGACCGCTATTTCACCGCATAGATTACAAAATATAAGCAATTGAAACAAACGTAAACATAAACATCATGTTAAATAAAAGAAGACGTGTTCATGATTTATGGTTAAATAGAATTAAAAATGAAAAGCCAACAATTCCTGAAAAGCGAACTAAAAAATGCATATAACTTTCAGGTTTCGTAATTCTTAAAAGGAGCTCATGGCTGCAAACTAATCTAGGAAATATCATCTTGATTTTGAAAAGCATAAATTCAGTGATTAGCTGCTGTACTAATTTTTTTTTGGTCTCTATCACCGTTTTATATTTTATGACCGCCATTTTAGTTTTATAAAAACAAAACCTACCTTATAACAATCGCACAGTTTAGACGAATCGATGGACGCCTCATTTATTAAGATTCATCCAGCCGTTGGGATGCTTCGCGAAAGTATATGAAGAATCTCTCATACATACCCAGATATGTGTGAAAAACTTAACTAACCCTGTCATTGCTGTCCAGCCGGATAAGAAATCGAGGTATGGAGATCGTGAGTTCGATCCTCAGCGGAGTGCAAGTTAGTACTACCGGCCGGCATTTTTAAATGTCCGTCAGGCTAGCTGTCACCAACAAAATTTCAATTTATCTGAGTTTTTTTTATGTAGACCGTTTATGATCTAAATACGAGGTAATTTGGTATTCCTGCTGTGTGAGATACAAACTTCTTTCCGCGGATCTAGCATGTCCTACAAAGACCTGAGATAAAACTCTGCGTCTCTCTTACTCGCTTAGCATGTACAGTCCGAAGCAGCTAAAGTTTTACAGGCTTTTATAACACAAATTAAGTTTTCTCAGAAAATAATGAATGTTGTTTGATAATTTTCTATTTAGTTACAGAAATCATCGAGTTCAATAAACAAAAAGTACTATTACTGTGATTATTGGCTGAGAAAAAATAATTTGAATTATGCAGTCCGGTAAAGGTTTATTTTTTTCCGAATATACGTGATAGCAGGTGATAGAGATTACGGATCATGCTAGTCCTGCTGGACGAACGAGCTTCGATCCTCGGTCTCAACTTCACTAACATCGTATTTAAAAGCCAGACATGACTGACAATTACCCATTATAATGCATGAAACCGTATCTAATTCTGTCCAGCCGTTCTAGAGATCTATATCTACTGAAACGCACCCTGGCTGCCTATGACTTATCTAAAAACTTGATCTGTAGTGACTGTATGTACTAAAGCAAACATAATTCGATTTAAAGATAATACAAACCACCCACAAACACCCGAACCACCTCCTATAAATCCCAAATTATATTATACCTTTTCACCAGATTGTGAAATTTCCAACCAATAAAATAGTTGTTTACTCAGCTAATTTTGTTAGGTAGATAAGTACATCAAGTCGATACACCCGTGGGACTGTAAATGCATCGCTCAGCTGACTCGGCCACATGACTCATTTTCCTGCATCTTGTATTACATACCGCAATAACATTGCTGTGCGGTGGATGATGTCATATAGTTACTAAATCGGTTTATTGGAATTCTGGAGTCATAGTGTAGTCATGTTCTAATTACTGTGGTTAATAATAGTTTCGGTAATTAAGTAGCTTTGACGTCATCTGATCCAGAAAGAAAATAGAAGTAGGTCCATCTATATCAAAATAGTTCAAAATATCTGTATACCTTATAATTAAAATACAGAAGTGAAACTCAATTGACAATGACAAGTGTATGTTGCAATAATATCGAATTTTCAAACACTCTGACTGAATATTGTCACTTCAAAAAGAAAACTATCAATAATAATAATAATAAGTAAGTAAGTATCTACTCCCAAACTAAGCAAAGCTTGTACTATGGATACTAGATAACGGATAAACATACACCTTTAACGATTAACGACCTGTTTGGTGTATAGTGGTTAAAAATTCTGACTGCTATACCAAAAGGTCGCGGGTTCGAATCCCGCTAGGGGCATATGTTTGTATTATGAATACAGACATGTGTTCCCGAGTTATGGATGTTTTTCATTTATTTATGTATTTATTTGCAATAAAAAATGTATTTTAATGTACTGTATGTATACATAATTTGTAATGTAGTTTATCAAGCATCTGGTATCCATAATACAAGCCTTTTTTTTTTTTTTTTTTTACCAGGAGAAACGCTCATGCTTATCCGCCCTCCTCGGGGGAGGGGGGCGGATTATGTCGGACTCCGGCACAGAAGGTGCCGGCCTACCGACTAAAAACTCCTGGGTGTTCCCTCGCGCGCGCCGTTGACGGCGTGGCCGCGGGTACCATCTGGTATTCGTCCGCAGCCACGCCAGCGCGGTGCCCGCCGCCAGGAAAAAAGCGGCGGCAGGCCCACCTCTGGGCTGGAGCAGGGAGGAATCGCCTGGTCCAGCCACCTCTAGAAGGCGCGCGGAAAACACCGCGCGCGCCTTCTCGCGAGGCCTATGTGTGGGCGGTGATCCCCCCGGATCGCCACCCACGGCCCCGCAGGGTAGGGGGGGCAGAGGATCGCCTATCATTAAAGATAAGCTCTCCTCCGTGCCCCCCATGCGGCTGCATCTCCCCTCGCTCTGCGAGTGACCTCGCAAAGAGAGAGGACCGCTTTCCACGGCCTCTCCTTGGCGTCCGCAGCTCGAACCTGGCTGCGGCCGGCAAAGAGTGGCCGTCCCGCACGGCTACGACCTCTCAGCAGAGAGGTCGTCCCCTACCATAGCGGCCTGCAACAGCGGGAGGCCCGGAGAGGAGGCGGGGGAAAACCGCCCCCCCAACCCCCCCGCCGTCTCCCCCTGCGAGCAGAGGGAGAGGGCCGCTTCCCACGACCTCTCGTCGACGGCCGCAGCCTTAGCTGCAGTCGTCAAGGAGAGGTCGCCCAAGTGCTGCAGACGATTCCACGGCGTCCCCTGCCCATATGGACATATGGGCATTCCTCAGGGAGCGCCGCTTCCTCGCCGCAGCCCGCTGTGGTGGAATTCGCCCTCCACCATCCCTCGTCGCTCCACTCCCGAAAACGAATTTTCGGGAGTGGGACGACGAGGGCATCTCGGCGCCGAGGCAGGCCTCGGAGCCGAGACTTGGGCTGGTTTTTTATAGAGGTTTTCCTTCCTCGCGGTCCGGGCGGTTAAGCCAAGACCCTCGGTCCCGGACTGCAGCTGAAAGCCGCGGTCCCGGATTACGAGCCCGGCGGTGGCAAGGGGTAGGAGGTTCACCCCAAACCTCCTCCCCAGGCCTGCTCGGCGGCAGTGCGAGTGCACACCGAGCCCACCCTTACTCCCCCACTAGGAGGGGAGCGTCTCCTGCTCCATCCGCAGTGCCCTCTGCTAAACCAGAGGAACACGCGGAGGAGCCCACCCCGTCAGACTATTAGCCATCGGTCAACAAGAACCCTTAAAAGGGAAGTTGTTGACCGATGCCCAGGGTGCACCGGCCCAACGACTACCGTTCCCCCCAGACGTATCCAGGGGGACAAGTAGCCATCAGGCACACGAGGAGGTTGTCTGACATCGCACCCCATCCATAATACAAGCCTAGTTGCTTAGTATGGAACTAGATTGCGCTGTGTGTATGTGCAAAGATATTTATTTATTTATAAATATTTATGTTCGTATTCATCACACAAATATTTACCCATCGCGGGATTCGAACCCGCAACCGTAGGTTTCGCTGACAGGATCACTATCCAATACACCAACCGGTCGTCAACTTCTACCTTTGTTGATGTTGAAATCAATATACAAGTATCACAACAATTTTAGTGTCTGAAATTAAATCTAAGCAACGCGGAACTAAGTAAGCAAATCATCCTGTATGCGTAGACAGAGCCTTATTTATAAATGGACCGGTCGGCCTTGGTCCTCGCTGTGTTAACGGCGAGGTCTGTGACCATATACGGTTTTTGCAGAACTTGCTGGTTCGGAGAATGTCTGTCGATGAGACACCAGTGACACTGCGATTGCATGTGAATCACCCTTTAAACCAACCTGCGAAATAAAACATGTTTATAACTTTAATGGCATAAACTTTAGTTTCCGGAGTTTAATTTGCATAACCTGCTGCTAATTTTATATTACTTATTATGTAATCTGCTGTGTGCTGAAACGTGTAAAGCGGGGGTTTCTAAAGCGAACTGTTAAATTCCGAATAACTATTTCATTTGGTATTACTTAATCAATTCGTAAACAATTTATTGAAATTAAAATTTTGTATCAGGTGGAGGTCTCTGTGAAGACAGAAACGTATTAATATATTGACAAATATTTTTTACCCCCTCTTAAGATGACATTTAATTACACCCGGTCGTGACCTTAATGGTGTGGAGTTTGGAGCAGGAATTCTTATTTACCATTTAGGTACATACAAAAGGTCGCTATCAGTGTCTCTCTGTTTGTTCGTTTAGTTATTCTAAGTAACGCGATAGATAGATAAGTTTTCACTAAAAGAGATTCTCTTCCGGAAAGTTTATAATTATTATACATGATGGTTTATTTATACAATAAAATACAAATACTGTTTATTGCACAAAATAGATTATAATCATTTTTGCTGATAACAAATAAGATTTTATTTAAAATGTAGTAGTTTATATTTTATTTCGAGATCCATATGGACGACGTCGCGCGCGGAAATCTATTAAGTATTATTATATGATCGACTGAGCGTCAATGTGTGTACCAAAGGTTACCTAAGAATTACTACAAGTTTGACTAATGACTGACCGTAGTGCAGACCTTCTGTCTTGGCCGAACACATGATGTTCAATATTGACAAAACATTGCGTAGGATCTTAAAATACTGGAATGTTATTCTCTAACTTGCCTGTCAGTGGACGACAAACCTACAAATTAATGTCGGCGATGCGATGTAACAAAATGATTTTAAATACGAGTAGACACGTGGGTGACAACGACTTGACATCTATGTAACCTTGGGCATGTTATGTGAACAACAAGTTTCCAACATAATTTTACTTAGGCACATTTACACGATTTTATTTATGGCACCATAAGGATTCATTTTGATACGGAATCCTAAAATATAAAATATTTAAGTCTTCCAGAGATTTTACCTAAATTTTTACCTAGCTCTAGCCAATATGGCTTCATTGTTACCTACTTGTTATGTCATGGTAAGGTAAGTAGGTAGGTACTGTGTTGGTGAAAAGAGATTACTCCTGCCCATTACATCTATAACCTCCCAGAAATGAGTTCAACATTGGTGACGAATCTCATGTGACTTCACTTAAAGAAATTTTAGACTTGTAGTATGGCGTCTCATTATTTCAGGAAGAAAAAGACAAAACTTCTATAAAACTAGTTTTAGGTTAGTTTAGAGCAGTAACATCAGAATAGATAGATACAATAATAGTCCTAAAATGATTGGCGGTGTAATTAGACAAGAGGGTGCTACCCACCAGCCAGCCTCCGGCAATGTGAAGAAGGTGGTTCACCTCGTAATATAGCTTGAGTGGTAAAAATTACGTATAATAACATCCTAATAAAATTATTTTTCTCAAACATGCATGGAAATATTGTCATTACTTTCGAAAAAAGAACACGCGAAGTATCTAATTTACGGACAGCGAAAAATAAATCCATTGCTGGAGCGTTTTTTGAATTTGGAACATTACAACGCTCCAGCAATGTTGTATGAAACGGCGTGCAGGGGTTATTATATACTCTTTGATTGGATCTCTTTTATCATTCTTGGCATACCAAAATCTCTTCGTTTAGTACAAATGATAAATTTTTCGGCACAGATGATAAATAGAAAATCGGCGGCAAAGCTGAAAATTCGTCTTGATTTGTTATTTAAATATTTATTATTTCCCTGCATTCTTTTGAGAAAAGCGCTATATACGCCTCGGCGGAAATGGCAATTGTCTGTCTCGTATTAGTGAAGTCCTCGCCTACGGTTCGGCCTTCAAACTCATACTCGACCTGCAATGGTTTGTGTATTTATGGTATAATGGTATTTCCCGGCCACAGATTACCCCCAATAGATTCCGCATGATGGACAATTTGTACTTGCATGAAGTGACCATTTTAGGCGGTAGGTGCCGGTTGCGGGAGACGAAACAAATGCGACGTGATTGGCTATGTCAAGGTTACACTACTCCGTAGTGATGTGACTGTGTAATAAAAAATGTCGATATTTTTTTACACGATTAAGTATATTATAAAAGGATAGGGTCGATTTGGGGTCGAATTCACACTGAGCGCTATTTCGTGCGTCAATGTTTTAAAATTATAGAATCTATTCACATAGGCGTAGAGTCTAAAAGATCGAGTGTCACAGAGGACGGTGCGAAATGAGACCGAGCGTCGACTCGCAAATTCGTACATTCGTGCGAATTCATTCTTTGGGATAATTCAGGGAGACGAGGGGCAAATAAAACAAATGCTATACTATGAGAGGGTTCATATCGCACGTAGCGAGCGACCAGCTCATGAACGCTCACATATAATAGCATTAGGTTTAATTTGACTGGGCGACGCGTGGCTCCACGCGTTGTGCATTGCCCCGTTTCCCTGAACGAGCCTTAAGGCCACAAACTGGACAACCGACAGCAGGTAGGGAAGCGATAGTGGCGGCGATGACGAGGAAGTTGGCGCCCGCGATTTGATCGAATGCCTTTTATATGTAACTATTCTCGATGGTAGCGATGACAGTTGCGCGATCTACCCACTCGTCGAGAACAATAAACCTAGCATTAGACCGCCACCGCCGCCGTTTGCTGTCAGTTGTCGTTCAGTTTGTGGCCTAATAATTAATTAAACATTTTGATGGGGGGACGCCAGCGACTTGATCTTTGAGGTCACTTTTCGTGTTCATGTATTAATCGTACGATTTTATTTTCACCACGTTCGATTAAGTACGTGAACACCCAAAACAAAATTGGCGTAAAAAAATCATACAATTAATACATGAACACGAAAAGTGACCTCAAAGATCAAATCGCTGGCGTGTCGAGGTCTATTAACGGAGACAATTCTGGGAACAGCATCATGTTCTGTACTGTTCCATAGAAAAAGTTCATACCTACTCGACAAAAATGTATGCAACAGCTAATTTTTTTTTCGCGAATTCGATGGTCCCGTAGTAAAAGTTGTTCATATTGATGGGTAGAATCATCCCCTTTCGGCATTAGGGGATATGAAACAGGCTGTATATGTACCTATATACCAAGTTCTAACTCAATCGAATACCAGGAAATGTATCAAATGTAACTTGTATGATTTTATATAACACAGACATACACCACCGGGATAGGTGAATGAAACTAAATAAAAGCTTGAAATACTTTCGATCGACCACTTTCATCCTAGCCTTAATTTATTTTACAAGTAGAATATCGATAGCGATCAGACCCATCCGACTTACTACACTAGCGTTACACGCGTCAATGACAAAAAGAGATGAACATAGTAATTATAGTAATGAGAGAAAGGGATCATTCAAGAAAGACATCAACGCGAGCTAAAATTTTTCATCTGCATCTGTTTTATGTCCATTATAACTCGATCTCCGCGAAATATAAAATAAATAATAATTTTACTTACCGATGGAAAGTAATGTTATCCTTCTTGAAGCTGGACGTCCTCGAGTTCTTTCCACACCATTTTACGACACATGTTGACATTTTTCAGTAATTCAAAGCTCAAAAAATACGTAAGAAAGTTATTTAAAATTACGTGCACACAGATCCCATACTTGGTCGGTACTGAAGTGGCTTAATCAAGTAATTATTTACATCAGTGCAAAATCATAGATGAGTGGCGCGCGCCGTAGGCCCTGTATGCGGTATCTATTGGGGGTAATCTGTGTTCCCGGCCTTTGCAATAATGTACTATTCTATAAATTATACACATATATACTATAAGGAACGCGACTGGAATTATACATAAGGAGGAGGTGACTGGCGTGGTTAGTTCTTGCATGGGTGACTACTAGTTGTGGTTGTTATGAATTGAAAAGTCGCTGAAACACGTCACAGACGAGGTCATTTTAATAAATGTTAACAACACTGACTTTGTCCCATTTGGGTTAGTAAAAGTTACTAATATGAGCCAACCTTTTTAATTGAAATCATTCAAAAAATTGGAACTTGAAATATACAGGGCGTCCCAAAGTTATGGGACATGAAGGGGAAGTACCTTAAATATTGTAGATAGTGAATTTTGCTCAAAGAAGACTTTATGTTATTTTTAAAAGTTAGTAATTCTGCATTCATAGATTTTCTAAAAATTACTTGCTTCGGCTGGGAATCGAACCGACTTAAATGTGAAAAAAAAACACCCTACTTTTATGATGCCAATCGAAAGAATAGCTAAAAAATAATAACTCTGCCTAAGTAACATAGTATTTTAAAAGAAAGGAACAACATAAAATGATTGAGTCAAATTTCAAGAAAGTTATTTATTGCTAAAGTGATTTCTTCTTTTGGGGATACGTGAAAGATATGCTATACAAAAAGCGATACGAGAACGTAGGCGAGTTGCAAACAGAATTGTGCCATATCACATCGAGTGTTCACCATAAAATGATTAGAAAATCAACAGGCAGCGGGCTCATTAAAAGATTGGCGATTTGCGTAAGACAAGAGGGATCACATTTTGAGCATTTAATTAATTAATTTACAAAAAAATACCTACTTAATTGACTACGGCAGTTTCATGTATGTTTTTTATTTGATTAAAATGATTAATTTCACGTTGTTCCTTTCTTTTAAAATACTATGTTACTTAGGCAGAGTTATTATTTTTTAGCTATTCTTTCGATTGGCATCATAAAAGTAGGGTGTTTTTTTTTTCACATTTGAGTCGGTTCGATTCCCAGCCGAAGCAAATAATTTTTAGAAAATCTATGAATGCAGAATTACTAACTTTTAAAAATAACATAAAGTCTTCTTTGAGCAAAATTCACTATCTACGATATTTAAGGTACTTCCCCTTCATGTCCCATAACTTTGGGACGCCCTGTATAATGTCGGTAGTCATTATAATGCAGCAAACGAAAATACAAAGGTGTCTTCGCATTGACATGTATGACCTCCACCAAGTATAATGCTGAAAATTATACCTACTTAAATGCCTGTCGCAATACACACAGTTTCCAACTATTTGACGACCGATTGGTGTAGTGGATAGTGACCCTGTCAGCGAAACCAACGGTTGCGGGTTCGAATCCAGCGAGGGGTAAATGTTTGTATGATGAATACGAACTTATTCCCGAGTTATGGATGTTTTTACAAATATTTATGTATGTTTATCCATTATCTAGTATCCATAGTACCTACAAGCTTTGCTTAGTTAGGGACTAGATGATTGGTGTAAGTGCCCCAAATATTTATTTATTTATTATATTATATATTATATTATATTTTGGTAATTATAAATACAGTGTTATGTGTGTTACTAGTCATTGTTTCATGTTTATAATGTATGGACTGGAACTATTGAGTTTCTACGCCAAAATAGGGTTGTATCATTGTTTTTTGTCTTCCGATTTATGAGATAACGCCTGTGCTCTTTCAATTAAATTAAAATATTTTATACATAACAGATAGATCTTGTGAATCTGATCTGAACCTGATTAAATCTGGTGGAATGAGTTCAAGCTCAGGACCGCTTCAAATAAAATATTTTATGGATAACAGATAGATCTTGTGAATCTGATCTGAATCTGATTAAATCTGGTGGAATGAGTTCAAGCTCAGGACCGCTTCAAATAAGATATTTTAGAAATATTTTATAGATAACATATAGATCTTGTATACTTATATAGGTACTAGGTACTTCGTTCGCGTGAAATATTTTATCAAAATCGGTCCAGCAAAAAAATTTGCCTACTATATGTTAATCCAGGTCCTAACTCAACCAATTTTTTTCTAAATCAATCCAGCGGTTTAGGCGTGAAGAGATAACAAACATACATACTTACACACAGACCAACTTTCGCATTTTAATATTAGTTTAGAGTTTGGGATTGGGATATACGGTAGGAGTAAAAGAAATGTCAAAAGGTTCAAAACAATTATTGCCGCGTATTTGCAAAACAAATAAATTTACAAAACTTGTCAATTATTTGTTTTTACTTACTATCATAAGGGCTTTAGAATATCATTAATTATCATCATGCATATCAAACCTCCTAAATTACGATTATAAATAAGAAAATTTTACTGAAAATAGAAAATAATATTTAATTGTAATAAATTGTCTTGAAACTGTAGAATGGAAATCTAATTAATTGTACCTGCCATATTATATTTTTTTATGTTTATCAGCTTCTAATCTTATGAATTTTCTTTGAATTTTCAGAATTTGTACTCCTAATGAGGAGAGGAAATTCTAAAAATTCCTTCCTAGTGCGTCTGCCAAATTTCCTCAACAACCGCCCAGGTGTTTGGTCTGTGTGACGATCTCTAGGTCTTTCAGGACATTGCATTCTAATTAATAGATCAACTCCTTATTTAAATCACGCATAACATAAATTATTTTTAGCAATTTCAAATAAAACTTTAATGTAAAAGTACAAAAACATGACGCCCTTAATTTGGTTCCAACCATTACATGTCAAAATTGAAGAGTAGATTGTAGGTGTGTCTGGTGTTCCTAGATACAATTCTTTAAAAATGGCTTGCGTGAATCTATAAGTTTCGGTGAGTAATTCCCTTTGTTATTTAAAAAAGTTAAAGACGAAATTGTACACATAAACTGAATGATTCGCGGTTTTAAAGTTCATAGCCTGCAGTTATTCATTTTACGAGTGACAGCCCTAAAGTGGTCAGAACGTAATGTTTCATGAATGCACTGGTGCACAGAAAGGGGCGTGGGTATGCATGCAGGCGGAATGCCTCTCAATTGCATACAGATGCTTGCTGGTTGCAAGGAACTTTAAATTGGATTAGTTAGAACATCGATCTTATGAATTATTATGTCATACTATGTCCATTATAAGTTGATTACTTATTTATGACTGATGATGACGTGATCTTTTGATCTTTCTCGCTGTATATTAGAGTATTACGAGTTATTTTGTAATGGCCATTGGCCTTAATTTCACTTTACGTTAAAGCTTCCTTTGTTACTGTTCTTTAAGTTAATTCATTTTCCATTACACCATACCTACATATAAGACAAAATGTTTACGTGAAAACATTATCTGTATACAAATTGACTTTTCGACGGTCGTTCACGCTAAGATTAGAATATGACTCGAGTGGTGACAATGACACAGAAAGCTTCTGCTCCGAAATGGCGACCTTCATTTATTTAATGACCGATACCCAGAGCGCACACAGTGTCTGCGCCAACATCAACACTGCAGATTTTGACGTTTGTTAAATAGATTGAAAAGAAAGTAGGTAAGGTAATGATTGTCTGCAGAAATGGAAACTTTAAAAATTGAGTTGATATAAAAAAACCCTACATTTTTACCATTCGTTACATACTTTAATTTGTGAATGATTTGCCTTTTGGCACTATGTTCCTTCATTTTAACGTTAATTTCATAAAGATACTTATCTGAGTTAACGCTGTTGTATATTCGATTGACAAAAGTACGGTTGGGTTTGCAGATCTATCTATCAAATGAAAGATACACAAGTTTAGCTGTGAATGCGTACTTGAATTTCGAAGATACGCAATATGCCATCAAGTGAGAAGTTTTAGTTGAATTATTTTGTACATACCTTTAACTATATTGAAAGTTTAAAACCCGACTACTGAAAACATTACTAGCGAATTTAATTATCCTCAATCATAAGAACTACCACGCTAGATTGACTTAACATTTCAGATCAACATATATGATATGGGTACCATATCTTATTTTTTTATAGCTTATACTTAAAATAACACTCGTGCCACTACTATAACGGATTCTGACACTTTTTTGTCTTCTTCGGATTCTGACACTGATTTACTTATCAAAATTGGTCCCGTATGATCCCTAAAATGAAACATCTATACCCACATACATACATATTTATATAAACGCTAAAATCAAAACCCTCCCCTGTCGACTTGCCATAGTCGAGTAAAAAGAGGATACAGCGAACACCACTACCAGGTGAGCTGCTTGTTCCTTGGCCATTACATGACATAAAAGAAACGTGCTAAATACTACTCTCAATGATCTGAGGTAAAAGCAAAGCTTCATAATAAAAAACAAAATAATTAGTACCTTTCTGTGACATCGTTGAAAAGCAATAGTTGTTCCTATTCATCCGACAACAACGCACGCCACAAAGCGTTGCCATCAAAGTCATATTGTATTCTACACAATGTGTAGTTTTATCTCTCTATCTCAACTCACGTACTCATGGGTAGGTACTCGTACGTTTGGTTCCGTTAGCCATACAAGTTAATCGGTGGCACCGTGATGTCACGGCCTGTGACATTAACTCGAGCTACTGCGATGATTATCATTCAAAGCAGTGTCTCCATTAAATGTCATAGTAGTTGACTCTCCTAGTCTCTACTTTATTAAAAATGTTTCATTGTCGCCTAAATTGTGGTATAGTTTCATTGGTATGTGAAATAATATACTCACAGTTAGAGTTGCCAGAAAGAGAAAATAACCCCTTTTCCTGTTTCCGCTTAAATTTTACAAAATCCTTAATTCGGGACAAAAATAACACAAAACTCGATTGTGATCTTTTGTTATCCTATATAATGCTTATGTTCCAGAATGACTTTTATATCGATTGATATTGCTTCTTGATTGATTGATTGATTAATCAATAATTTATTTGCAAGAATACCTACATCAATACGTGGGGATCTTAGAAGTGTAGTTTCAGAAATCGTATTCAACCTGCGTGCAAACGTGAAAATCTTAAATTTATAAAGTAGATAGGCAAGAAGGTAGATAAAAACTAAAACTAGCGGTCGCTAACACAAACATTTTTCGATCAGCCATATAGTCAAAATTGTCTTGAAGTTCTTGACCTCCAATAACTTAATGTGATTTTTGTATTTTCATTTTTGTATTTATT
The DNA here is from genome assembly GCA_949316235.1 of Oegoconia quadripuncta. Taxonomy (NCBI): domain Eukaryota; kingdom Metazoa; phylum Arthropoda; class Insecta; order Lepidoptera; family Autostichidae; genus Oegoconia; species Oegoconia quadripuncta. The sequence goes on from OX438749.1 coordinate 12,596,704, forward strand.
TTTTTGTAATGTATTTTTTTCATAAATGTTTGTGTGACAAGGAGGTTGATAGAATATGTTGCTGTAATTTGATCTCATGCGTCTAGTTGACATTTCCTGGCGCAGTCGCGCAGTGTCATAAGTTAACATAATAATACCAATATTTTTTAAATAGGTAGGTACCTACCTACTACATAGTTATTTTTTTTGTATTTTTATTTGTTTTGTTTATTTATATTCTAAACCAGAGAACCTCCTGTGGTGTTATCCGCACTGACTGCCTTTTTCGCGTTTTACAAAATATTTTTTTCCATAGCGTGACTATCATTGTCCTATAATAAGTACCCATATATACAAAAAAAAACATTGCATTTTTAGACTCTACGCGTGGATAAGAAAATAAATAGAAAGCATCATATTCATTATCAATAATGGTAGTGCTAGTGCTCTATGAGTCGGAGGCCGCAATGACATCTGTCACGGGCATCAGTTGCGCAATAGCAACAACTCGTCTGCGCCCGCGCTACTCCCCCCACCATATCTCGCTTCGACTACGAGCCTTTAAATTTATCTATTACCAAGCCTTTGTGTTTTATTTTTATTATTATATCGAGCGACGGAAGTGAGACAGCATACGGACAACAATTTCTCCATTCAATGGAGAAGTTAGTGTATAGTTTAGGTATTAATTTCATTATTGACGACCTGTTTGGTGTAGTGGTGAGAAACTCTGACTGCTTCACTGAAAGGTTGCGGGTTTAATCCCGCTAGGGGCATATGTTTGTATGATGGTGGTATGATGTATATGGACATGTGTACCCGAGGTAGGGATTTTAAATTTATATGTTTTTATTTACAAAAAATTAATTATTCATGTAGTATATCAACCGTCTGGGTATCCATAATACAAACCTAGTTGCTTAATGTGGAACAAGATGGTGCTGTATGTAACACAAAAACACGAAAAAAAGAACCTAGCTGGATCGTAAATCTAAGTATGACATAACATATTTATTTGTTCATACTTTGCACTAATAGAAACGACGACAAAAGCGACCCATCCATATATCAGTCGTTCAATGACTTATGTCATAGTTCTCCTATCTATTACTACTATGATACTATGAATTTTTCCAAAAAAAAAAACACCAGTTTGCTGTGGTCTACAAATCAGAATACGTACCTGTTATGTCTGTTCTTCCTTCAAAGGTAATCGATCAGCAAACACGAAAACACATTCGAAGGCTAGGGTTTTAATAGCGCTCGGCTATAAAATGCCTAGGTGTGTCCTTTCAGCAGCAAGTGATGTGGGGTAGGGTGTTTGTTGTTCTAATGGGGCCATACCGGGAAGTGGGTCAGGCCAATGTCAGGTGATAGCCTAGCGAGGGTTATCGTCGCCCCGGCTCTGATTACGGGCTGCGATTTGCGAATCAAGGTCTCTCGCTGTTCGTGTAATACATTATAGGTAACTAGTACATACACTATGAGTAAATTTTTTAACTTGAGTGATTTCCTTGGCAATTTCCATTAGTGATACAGGGTGAATTTGAATTCGTGTAATTCTTGATTACTGGTGACTTCACCCCTGATTACGAACAACTTTCCCCAAGGAACCATAGCCGTATTCGATCAAAAAATTTTCGATTACCCATACAAAGTAACCATTCTCAAACCACCTTTAGCATGGAAGTACAACAATATTCGGCTGAATTCGCTTATGGTTCCTAGTAGAAAGTTGTTCGTAATCAAGATTGGCGTCACCAGTTAATGTGAATTACACGAATTCAAATTCACCCTGTATATAGTCCCACGGCTATGAGACGCGGAGAAACAGTATTTGAATATTGAAGATAGATTTTTGTATCCATCCATCCGGATCCTAACCATCCGGGCGGAGCACCAGGCTGAGTTGTGTGTGTCCATTTTGTCCCTACAGCACACAATAAGTGGCATTTTAGAACTTTTTATTCCTTTTTTATGCTTTTCTGTAATTTGTTTTTAATAATTGCTATCGTTGTGCAATGTGCTCATAATTAATATACTAATTATCTATCTATCTAAAGAAGACTTCAAGTTATTTATAACAATAAGTTCATCTCCATTTTACGATTTTTGAAAAATCATTAATCCCTGATAAGGGGATTGAACCGGGCAAATGTGTAAAAAACAGCCTGTATTTTGTGATACTCATCGAAAAATCTAATTCTTCATAGCAACATAGTATCTACCTAACAAATATTGTAGTATTAATTAAATTATATACTTAGGTATACCTACAAAATTCAATTACACTTGAAGCTTTCATTTATAAATGTAAACGAATCTAAGTACACTCGAGCTTATAATGAGTTCTTTGCAGAAGTTACATAGTAACCAATGAACTCGATTCCATAATTATTTAATTACACGGATTAACGCAACCTAACGCGTTCTCTAATAATAAAATATTAATTTCTAATCTGTATTTATCAAACTTACGACAACCTCTTAATTGGTCATTATTGTGACATGAAAACTGTGAGTTCTAATCAGGTGATAATTCTAACTACAGTTTTCTATTGAAACCGTAACTAATTCAGTAATAGGTCAAAAGAGATTTAGGTCATTGTAAGTGTTTTTTGCATTTAAAGAAAAGTTAAAGGGTTAGCAAAAGATACTGTACAGAGAACATCATGTTTTGTTCTGTGTTACATTTTATATCATTCAAAAACAAAACGCTTAATAATCATTCATTAGTCTCTATCACTATAGTCACTAGTAACTAAATGGTATAAAGCAAAGTCGCTCGTTTAACATTACTATCGAGTAATGTTAAACGAGCGACCATTTAGTTACTAGTGACTATAGTGACTAGACATCAAAGCGATCTTTGATGTTACAACTTTCGTGTGTAGGAATTTATTTATGCGTACTAGCAGCTGCCCGCGACTTCGTCCGCGTAGACTACATGAATCAACACTTTATTACTTTCCCACGGGAATACATTCAGCAGAAAAATTACCCTGTAGAGTTTATCTCCAACAGGAAAAGACCCTGGGCAGATAACAGGTATGTGGAACCATGTTGGTGTTTTGCCAGGTAAATAAATTAAGACAGGAATCCAATAAAAGACCTTTCTGAAAAATTCTGGTTTATATTTATTAAAGTACTACTTCCTTATAAACAGCATACTTTGCCATGTTTGAAGGTGGTAGCAATAGAACCAAACTTTGATGTGAACTTACACGGGAGCATGCCACATAGAACTAACCGTGAGAGAAACAGTCCTGTCGTAGGTCTACTCCGGCGAATTTGAGAGTTTGCACCTGTGACTTATTTATTGTCATGGCAAAACAGACCTTTAGTGGAAACTGAAGCCTTTTGAATTCAAAGGGAAGATCATTTGGTATTAATGGAATACGCGGTACAAACACTGTTTCTCCCTGAGCAGGTCCTGTTAAAATAGTGGCCTCTACTACGTTCCGGTGCAAAGCCTTGACTTGCAACCTAGTACCGTTACAAAGTTTGGGTGGCTTTAAATTTCTCAATAACATAACAGGTGCACCCACACGTAGTAAAAGTTTGTGATATGGCATACCCGGTGGGTTCAAAGTGTTCAAAAATTCTACGGGATAATTAACGGCATCGTCGGTGTTTACCACGGTATCTATTGAGCTATGAATAATCTGTTGTCCTTCAAAAGAGTTCAATAATATGTCATTGATGACCGCTGCTTGGTCGTTCTTTCAAAATGGCGAAATGAATTTCGAATTCTAAATAACGACACCAATATAGACTTTTTTGGTATCATCCCCCACCCCTATCTCACCCCTAGAGGGTTGGCTTAAAATAAATGTCATTTTCATAATCAACATCCCAAAAAACCTAAATAACGACACCGATATCGATTTTATGGTTTCAACCCCCATTTCACACACCAGGGGGCTGTTTTTCGAATAATCTCAACTCACCCTTATCTCATGCTCTAACCCCAAGGGGTTAGCTTCAAAACAAATGTCATTTTCATAATCAACATCCCATAAAACCTAAGTAACGACACCAATATCGATTTTATGGTTTTAACCCCCATTTCACAACCCAGGGTGTTGTTTTTCGAAAAATCTCAAAACACGTATTAGCTTATTTGTTCCTAGGAGTACTCTTGCGAAGTTTCGAGTCGAAAATAGTCGAAATGTCCAAGTTATACTGTTTTTTCATACAAACTTCGCACCCCTGTTTCACCCCCTTAAAGGTTGAATTTTGAAAAATCCTTTCTTAGTGCTCCCCTAGACCTCGTAAGGAACCTACGTGCCAAATTTGGAAACTCTAGACCCAGCGGTTTGGCCTGTGCGTTGATATGTCAGTCAGTCAGTCAGTTTCTTCCTTTATATATTTAGATATACATATGTACATACTCGTATGAATAGATATTATGTAATATATTACGTGTGTATGTATTTATAATTATGATCATTTACCACTATTGCTATAATTTCAGGAATATTTATTATTCATATTTAGAATAATGGTATTGTTTCCATCATGATGATGTAGGTATTTTTCATTTATAATTTTGCTTTACGCAGCAGTGTTTCAAGCTCCTTTGCCACGGTTGTGTGAAAGAGATCGCCTTAGTATAGTCGGAAACAGAAACCTTTACAGGCCTGCATAATACAAATTAAGTTTTGTCAGCAAATAATGATTTTTTTTGTAGTAGTTTAGTAGTAGTACTTTTATTGCCACGGCACCGACAGCGGGGTGAAGCTGTTGCGCCCGGGGATGTCCGCCGCGGTGAAGAAGTCCACCACCCCGGGGATTTTCTGAGAGCACATTTTGAACATAGTATTTTTTGTTTATTGTTCAATTCTACACTTAACTAAATAGAAAGTTATCGAAAAACGTTCATGATTTTTGATGATTTCTGAATTAATTTTGTTATGGAGGCCTGCAGGTAACGGTTTATTTATTTGAGACTGTAATCTGTATAACTTGTTTCTCTGTGTATATTTTTACGTTGTATAATATAAAGAATTTTTTCTCTTCTGCGTTTCTAAACCCCGAAACGGATTTTTATTACGGATTCGACTATAATTTAGAGAACTACTTAAGGAAGGTTTATATGCACAATACATATGTTTTGTATCTATAGAAAGTGCACTAATGCGAATCCAGGGCGCGCGGGTCGCCATATTATAGTTTTCGTTACCACGGACAAACATGGAAATTAATATACGTGCGAGTAAGTAGGAGTACCTCTGATATTTTGTACATAATGTATAATTAATTTATCTCACATAATTATATTTATAACAATATAAATAACTTAGAAATTATTATTTATCGAAATATAGGTACTTAGGTATTATAAATATTTGGGCCCCAACGCATATAGTCGTTAGTACTATATTAATTCTGTGATATAGTATATATTTTAAACCCCAGAAACACGATAATATAACTGTGTTAAAAGCTAAGTATCTTCGAAAAGGCTTAACCGATTTTCATCAAACATGGCTAATAAACTGTTCCCTCGTATCAAAAACCTTCTTCAAATTACCCATTACTAAGGAACATACACACAATGCCGTCAATCACATAACATGAATGTACTTCGTATGTATCATATAATGTACAATAAAGCTTTACAAACAAACGAACAAACCCGCTGTTTTTCGTCGAGGGTTAAAAAAATATTTAAAATGTTATAGTAAACGAAACTCAATGGATAACTATTAATATACGAATAGGTAGGTACTAGGTACACAGTAAATCAGGGCAGTAGTAACGAGTCAAGTATACTTATGGAATTTTGCAATAGCAAACATGTCGATGAAGTGGAACAGAGCAATATTTCGGGGCATCCAGATTTAGACACATTGACCAATACTGAAGCGATATGTGTGTTTTTGTAACGCGCGCAAACGATGCATTTACGTATCGTTACATCATGGGGAAAGTATGAACATGTCTTAGGCAGATGGTTAAATTAGCTATTCAGCTGAATGGCTAGATATAGGCGGATCGCAATGTATGGCGGATATTTCCGCTTTTACAGAAAACTGTGCTGCTCAGAGCGGGTTGGTTAGGTTGTGTTAGACTTCTTCGGATACTGCCGAGGCCACGTAGGCAAGCTTTATTCTGGGCAGCACAGTTTTCTATAATACAACAACAGATCGCAATTCATTACGATCCGCTTAGGCATGGAATTGAATGGCTAATTTTGAATACCTATATCTCGGCAACGGGATTGGTACACATGTCGTAAGTTAAAACATTTTGTAAAGAAGGTAGCTCCTGTATATCGTTATCTTCTGGTGATCAAGGGCCTCTCACTAAGCCAACGGAGCCGTCTGTCTGTCTAATGTTCACCATCTCTGAAATCGTGATGTAAAATTTGCTGTTTCGCACATTATGATATAATCTCTCCCCGACTAATCTACCCGATTTGCGCTTTTATAATAAAATTGTTGATTTTTCTTACACAATTCATAGATTCCCCTATTTTGTTAACTGTTTTAAGGGAAATAAATCATCATCATAAATATCAGTAGGTAGTAGGTATAAGTAATTGACATAGATAATGACAAATAGTTTTATAAGTAGAATGAGACGATGGTGCACACTTTTGTAACTTTAGACTTGTCAATATTTCTCTTTAGTCGGCTCTCATGAGTAAATAATAATAGCCTTGTGCGCCTGCGCGCTACCTGTGTTTTTGAAATGCCATTAATTTCAAAATTATGGTATTATTGTCCGATTAAACTGGTGCACCGAATTGTTATTCAACGAAATATCTCGTCTGAAGCTTAATTCACGAAGTCTGTAATTTGTGTTTACCTACAGCGGAAGCTTCTCCACCTGTTACTTTACCGTTCAATAAAGTAGAGTGAAGATATTTTAAATCTCGGCTTGTCGCAGTGTCGCTCGGTTAATGAGCCTGCCTGCCACGTGTGCGGAACAGAAATAGTACAGTTGCCGTCCGCTTGCGCCACAGTCAACTCACATAGGCAAGCAGTAATTGAACTAGACATAGTACAGGCTTATTAACAAATAGAAGCACACAGTCAATTTTTATTTGAAGTATTTATGCCTCGCCGCACTCCATACAAAACTTCAAGTTCAAAATATTCCATTACTTTATACGCAAATGATACATAAATCTGAAACGTTAGTTAAACATTTTCGATATACAGTATTGAAAATAACTTAGAGCGATTATTTTACCAAATATTTTTTTATTTTTGAAATTGTTCTTTGTCTAATTTTTAGACTTATGTATGCTACTTATGTGTACAAAGTTTCATAGAAGTCGGTTTATATAAAAACAGCGAGGCGTAAATGCTCCTAACTAAAATGAAAGTCAAAAACTTTATTCTTCAAAGTAGGATACTCGTACGTTATATCGATTATTGTAACTCATACCGAGTTTTGTATGAACTGCCTACATAATTATGTATCGCACATTAGGTAGACGGTTTTACTGTTAGCTATCTTAGACTGTGCCCGAGCATATCACGAGAACCGACCGATGGTCGTGTCTCGGTCGCTGACGCGGGCGGAAGCAGTCTCAACGCCGTCGCTTTTACTGTCACTAATTTTATGACGTTTTCTGGTAAAATTCACTATGCTTTATAAGATAAATTAACGGGCGCATATCTACGTACCAAAGAGGCGATCTATCGCAAGTTAGATATCTATGTCTAACTTGCGGGGATAGAATTTTGAATTCCTCGGATGCAATTTACTGAATTGCGAACTGAGATACCTAAACTTCTTTGGATACCTTACAGAAACTATGTATGACGTCGAAGTGCAAGGTATTATATCTATCATTTCTTACTTTGGGCAGTAGGTAGTTTTATTCGTTTAATCCAGGTTTCATTATTTGGCAGTATGTATGAACCGCCAAAAATTGGCAAATCTACCGACTGTAGTAAAATTTCGTTGTCTATCTCTGAAATACATCATCATATCTTTGCTAAATTTGTATGAGACCACCCTGGCAATATACCCTTTGCTATCGGTTCACAAATGAAACATATATAAAAACCACCACCTTTTTGAAAATTTGTTAAAAAATGGTATAATCTAGTGACGCAACATGTCCTAGATTTTATGACGTTTTCTGGTAAAATTCACTATGCTTTATAAGATAAATTAACGGGCGCATATCTACGTACCAAAGAGGCGATCTATCGCAAGTTAGATATCTATGTCTAACTTGCGGGGATAGAATTTTGAATTCCTCGGATGCAATTTACTGAATTGCGAAAAAAATTGCAACATTTTAGATCATTCGCGAGTTTGTTTTTATAGATGATAGGAGAAAGATGCGCTCATGTTATCTTCTTGCCCCTTTATAAATTCGACGCGTTGCGCCATATCTGGAAAGCGAAACGGGTTCAACGAGATAATTGTATCCGATGCGATGGTTCTATTTGTGAGGCCGCTGTAAACGATCGCCACCGCTAATGTCAATGGTGAGGCGACGCGAGAACCAACGGATATAGCCAATGTCGCACGCCCACGTCTTCATACCATAGCGTTGTCCCCCTTCGGCCACTTCCGAAACCAAAGTTCGAAACCGGTTTCTAAATAAGAATTTTTTTTCTTCTTTCGAAATTGGTTTCGGTAAAAGAATAATATTTCTTATCTCGAAATTCGTTTCGAGATAAGAATATTGTTTCGTCTTTCGAAACTATCAAATCTAATTTTATTTCTTCATCTATCTCCATGTTGTTTATCAATGTTCAAAGCGAGTGGCCAGTATTATCTATGAAGTATTGTGCGTAGTTGTGCATACTACTCATTACTATGATTCCACCCAACTGTATGTCTTATCGATATGTGGTCATACTGATTAATAGTTCAATAGAGATCTGGTCTATTCGCTATATTGTCCCATCACGATCTAGTCCAACTGAGACTTAGTCTAATGGCGATTTAGTCATAAACACTACCTAGTCATATTGAGATGTGGTCTTAAAGATCCTAACCCTTCGAAACTATCAAATCGTAATCTAATCCTATCTATTTAGATGTATAAGAAGTAAGAATTGAAAGTTAATATATATAATATTTATATTTAATTCAAATAGAAAATAAAAAACATTTAATAATGCAATGAAAACGGTGCAATAATTTCAAGGCAATGGCCAACCGTGATTTCTTTTTTTTTAAGCTGTTGGATTGCTAATTTTATTTCTTCATCTATCTCCATGTAGTTTTTGTTCTTTTTAGTTGCTTTTTTGCAAACGCCAGTTTCATTTTTCAAAACATCCAGGACTTGAGCTAATGTAGGATTCGTACGCGCAATGAATCTGTTTAATTTGGAGTGCCACCCCTCCAAGTGGTTCGTAGTTCTAATTTCTTCCTCGCTGCAGCTGCAAACTTTGTGAAAATTGTTTTGCTCAAACCATTGCCTTTTAAAATATTTGTTAAACTTTTGAACTTCTATGGCATTTGGGCTTTTATTCATAACATAGTTATATCCTTTAGTAATAAACTGTTGCGGCAAACGGGCTAAGCCTGCACAACGAGCTACGTGTCTCTTTTTGACACTGGAGTTTAAGTTCAGTTTCTTTGCCTTTCGGAATAATGCCCTGTTAAAATGGAAGTAGCATAACTTTATTTCGATCATTGGAAAGACATCTCTGATTCCTAGCATTGCTGCTTTCTCAAAATCCAAAGTAATCTTCTTTGGTTCAAATGATGGAATTTGTGATTTTATTAATCGGAATAATACTTTGTATGTCTCCTTTTTTTTGTTTTCGAGAAAGGCAAAAATTAAAGGGGTTAATGAAAGAGTATTTTCATCATAGCCGTGTATAGAATATAACTGTTTAAAACATCGTGGGCAAGATTTAAATGTTCCGTCGCAGTAAATGTGTTTATAATTTGTGATTTTTTGTCTTGCATTTGCTGTGCAAAATACTAATATGCGATTGCCGTCATCAATGAAATCAGCTAAGATCAACTTTTCAAATTTTCCGGGAACAACTACTTCGCTAGGTAGTGTAAATCTCTGTTTTTTGACACCTAACACTTTGTTGCGTTCGTTGTATAGCCCGCTTTTAACATTACTAAAACTTGGCAATTGATCACTTATAACCGTATATCCCAAATTTTCCATATCGGCCATCATATCGTCATATTGTTTTTTTATTGATACAAAGTTAGTACTCACTTTTTGTTTTAAATTATCCATGTTTTTAAGATATTCTGTTTTAACAATATCCCCTTTACAGTGACTCTTGTGTTGATTTATTTTTATAATTTCTTTCTTAGAATTAATAGTAAAGTTACCTTTGCATCCCAAATGTTCTTTTACGCAATAATAAAATGCGTTGCCGCTTTTGTAAATTTTCTTTCTATGGTACTTCCGCCCTTCGTACAGAGCTGCTACTCCTCCTCTTTTAGTACTTATAAACTCTATTTGTGTTTTATCCATTGTATATAGGTACTGCAATTCTGAATACCACGTAAATGAATGCTATTAAAATAGCTTCGTTGCACTTCCGTACTTTATCAGCACTTGACATTGACTTGACGTATATCATTGATGATAATGGCAATATATGTCATTTTAATTAAAAAGGTTTCATATTGTGTTAGTGGATAGTAAATAGCAAAAAAGCAACTAAAAAGAACAATAACAACATGGAGATAGATGAAGAAATAAAATTAGATTTGATAGTTTCGAAAGACGAAACAATATTCTTATCTCGAAACGAATTTCGAGATAAGAAATATTATTCTTTTACCGAAACCAATTTCGAAAGAAGAAAAAAAATTCTTATTTAGAAACCGGTTTCGAACTTTGGTTTCGGAAGTGGCCGAAGGGCGTTGTCCTACCTACTTTCGTTCTTACCTGTTAGCTAAACTATAACAAACGAATATACAAAAATAAAGCTGTAAATCTGATTGGAAAACATTCTAGAATCCCTGTAATTGTTTTTTTTTTATTGCAGTTAAATCACTAATAATACCTAATTAATAACTATGTTACGTACGTGTTGTCATATTAGTATAAAATTTTGAACCTTTTCTTCAAAGAGGTCATGCCCGTGGCTTCACCTTCCTATTTCATCTCCTCCTTTTTGGAAGTCGATTAAAGAGTAGCCTGTCTTTCTTCAAATTCGTCTCTCAACCAAATTTCAATACGATTAATTCAGCAAAAAGTGTGAATACCGGACATACAGACAGCATTTCGTGTTTATGACAATAGTTTAAGAAATTTCATTTTGAATTATAAAACCCATTGACTCTATGTAAACTACAATACCTACCTATGGAATTTTCATAATACGTCTAATATATTATGAGCGCACTAGTTATTACAAAATTTACTCATTAATAATATATCTTCTTCTGACCACTTGTTCCCAACTTATCCAGCTCGTCCCGCCATCTCCGTTTCGGTGTGCCGCGACGCCTTCTAACTGGTCGACTACTGGTCAGAGGAAGTCCGGAACAGAGAGGCGTGGAGAGAGAGTAGGAAGGCTTTTCCCAGCAGTGGGACAGTCCAACTATCCATTAGGAGCCTATGCTCCTAATAATAATTATAAATAAATATATCTTTAGTTGAGTCTCGTAGTGTAGTCTCCATCAGAACACATTCCAGAATAGATTAAAAATAATCACGACTATCAAAACTTTTTTACAGACGCCATGCTGCGGGGACGTCGCACACACATTTATTCGAATTGAAAGTGAGAAAAGATCACGATGAAGAGGCTACAAAAATGCTGCTGCCTCCTGCCCACGCGCACGGGGACTCTAATCGCCGGGGTGCTGGGCATTATCCTGTCCATCCTGACGATCATTGCCCTGTGGGTGGCGCCCAAACACACCGTCGCATTTAGTACATATATATTCGACAAGGACTATGATAGGAAGCTGTCAGATATGGAAGGTAAGTGTCGCGAACTTCCAATGCTAGCACCAGATAAGCACTATATTTCATAGTATATACTTACGTCAACAGCCTTATGTCATTACGGGAGCGCTGCCTCCTCTTAAGGAGTCTTCACGCCAGCCTAGTACGGATTGCTAAAGTGTCAGACTATTCGGTCTTCGGTATGAATGAAATGCCACTAGTAAAAGAACTCATATATTTGTTTATCAAAATCAGCAAAATTGATGGCGTATTAGACCAGCCTTCATACATTCAGCAGTTATTTAGTACTTAATTTTTAAGACACAGCAATGTTCAATCAAGTAGTATCAAGTATCAACAATAAAATGCAATTACCCGTAAGTACTCGTACATATTTTTTAGCAATGTTTAATCCATTTGTTTTTTTCTTTTTCATTTCAGTTCCAAGAATAATACTGACGATAAACTTATGCTTCACCATATTGATAAGCTCGCTTCTTATCATCGCAGTCAAAAAGGTAAATATTTGGTCAGATTTTTGAATTTTACAACCAAACATTTAATTTACTAATTAAGAGCGTTTGCATTCCATAAAGTTCAAAATATTCGAAAAGAATAAACCAATAATAATGAAACTTTGTAAACATAGAACACTTCGAAATATCTATTTTAATAAAAACAAAAGAAAATTGCCTTTTTCTGCTATTTTGGATATCTTGAACTCGCTCTTAATTGGTTTCAATACTGTTTTTCGTAAATGTTATAGATCGTATTGTACAACTGTGTTAGGTGTAACTCAAAACTCTAATAGTTGGGGTCCACATAAGTAGGATTAGTTGCTGTATATTCAAAGATCTTAGAGAGCCATCTCGTGGCACCAAGCAACGAGCGACAATCGTTCATCACAAGTTATAAACAAACATTCGGATTTTTTTCATTTTTCACTACACTTTTAGCTTTTACTAGTTTTCTCTTTACTTTTCACCAAATTGCATAACACGAAATTCAATGCATAATGACATAAGCCCTGCCCCTATTTTTATGACGTCAGTGCCTAATCGGTCAAATGGGCAACAATTCATAGTGATATCTCGTCTTTCTTCCTCCATGTTTAACTCTATATTTAATGCGTTTCATGCTGCCTAGAAAGTGTGTTCGGTAAGGAATTTATTATTATTATCTGATTTATGTACATGCGGTATATTTTATGTTAGAACGTCTGTCTTACATCATATTGTTGAACATGTTTGAAAAAGTTCATATTTGATTATCTATTCTGCATAAATATTCATTATTAGTAATACTTTCAACGGTCATTGTCTATATTTACTCAAATGTCCATTTGTAATCGTATAAATAAATGTACAATTACTGGATTTCACTTATATCTTTATTTTGATACATGAATGTTAGAATCCTCACAGTGTATGTTTATCCATTATCTAGTATCCTTATTACAAGTTTTGTTTAGTTTGGTGTAAGGAGTGTCTGACATAAAAATGTAAAGAAAATTGTGCTCAGGAGTACTTTTCAATATTACTATAATTTGATGTTTTTGCCATCGACTCGCTAAGAAGAAGAAGCGGTAGTTTTTCAGAGTTGATCTCATGAAAAATGCTGTTTATTTTCATGGAGAGTATTATGGATAGGATTAACATTAATAGAACCCACAAAACTATACTTTTAAGCTAAAAAATAACCCATTGAATATGTTTATTCCATAGCGTCACGACCTCTATCTCTAATGGGGTGCTCGGTGATATCCCAAACATAAGCATTGGAAGCTTAATGCTTGAATTAACGTATATAGTACACCTTTCGAAATGTACAGAAATGCACACGGGATGAACCCATCGCCGTTAAAACTTGCAAGTAGATGTTTTCGGTGTAAGCCCCACCCTTATTCACCTTCTGCTGCGTGTAAATATCCTTGTTTACATGCCATTAAAAAATGTTTCACTAGATACATCGTAGATCTGATGAATGGATCTAAAGAGAATGATCGTTCATTCGGGTTTCATTTTCCTCGTCGTTCCCTTGCGGGCAAATTGGCTGGCCACCAACCATTTACTAGGTTCTATTCTTTCTAAGTCTCCATTTAATGTTGAATAGACGACCGGTACCTTGTCAGCGAAACCAACGATTGCGAATTCGAACGCCTTTAGGGGTAAATGTTTGTGTGACGAATTCGAACATTTATTCTCGAGTCATGGATGTTTATATAAATATTTCTGCATGCTTATCGGTTATCTAGTATCTATTATACAAGCTTTGTTTAATTTGGAACTAGATGAATGGTGTAAGTGTCCGAAATATTTATATATTGATAAGTTTTAACCTGTTCAAAAGATGCTACAGATACGTCTTATAAGCATTATTATTTTTACAGCGGCGTTCTTGGATGATGCTGCCATGGGTGGTGTTAGGCATTGTGCTGGCTATCGGCTTACTAATCAGCATCCTGCATACCTCCATCACCTACTATCTGGAAGAAGATGACCATGTCCTCATTGCCACTGTCATACTCGTCTGTGGTTTAATATACTTGTGTAAGTACATATTGCATATCCTTTATATAATTTACGTACGCTATTTATAATGCTTTATGCAGATAAATTACCTGGTAATAGTTTGTAAGCTCAGTTTATGTATTTTCTGCCTTTAAGTTATATAATAATTACTATAACAAATATACTACTATTAATGCAAACCCCCTCTCCTAGTAGCTTGTATCTTTACCTGATATTTGCTTAGATTCGTCGCGCTTCCGTACCCCACAGCCTTAAGGTCTTCTCACCAAACGGCACAAATACGTAACCTGTGGCCAGAATTACGTAATTGCACCGCCTTCCTCACCACATTTGCCACCTTCTCAAATATCTAATCTTCCTGCAAATAAAAGGCCTGTGAAGTCTGTTCGCCTAATTGTTTGTAAGACTACACTTTTAGATGTTGCTATGATATCTATCTTGTTATTTATCATAGAATAGTCTGTATTATGTAGTCGTATGGAACCCTTTTAGCGCGACTATATGTCTCGTACTTGGGCAGGTTCCTTAAAACCTGTTCCAAATAGACAAGCTTATTATTTTAGTGGATAAGCCAAAGTTTTTACCTTTGAAATTACATTAAGCCTCTCTATCTTTTACATTGTTGTCAGCCTTTTTGTTTATTTTATATACCTATATTTTCTTGATTACAGGTCTATATCTTTATTTATGGGCAGTCGTATTCAGTCATTATCTGGACGTTCGCGACGAAGAAGAGCGTGGAAGGTACCGCAAAGCGCCTTATAGAAGATAGAGTACGCTACGCCAAAAATGGCGGACGCCTTGAAAGTCTTCCAATACGGGTTTGAGAGCCTCAGTACGTAGATACCAGTAATGCAACGGTATATTCTTTGTTATTTAAAGTAATCAATGTAAAGCTATTCATTTTGAAGCACTAGGTACAGCATTCGGATTTGATCACATGTTGTATAAAAAAAGGTATAAAATTGTTTTAAATTTTGGAATTCTAACTAATTAAAAAACTTATACAAAAGGATAGATAAGTAAACATATTATGAAAGTTTTCGTTAACATGAACATTACTCTATTACTTCACAAAAGTAATGATATAATTACTTACCTAATAATGATTAAGACTTATCCTTGCGTGCCTTTGTTGTTCGGTAATATCTAGTGCCTTTATAGAATACTATATAAAAATGTAATTTTCACAGCCTAAGGGTACCGTAATAAGTAGGTACTGTGGTAATTTCCAATTCACGAAGGAATTCAATCAGTAAAATAAATTACAGTCAATATATGATTGTACCCATTGACGTAATAAACGATATGTGGCACATGTATGAAGTACAAACTGTATAAACGTCGATATTGTTATACTTATTTATTATTACGAAAGAGTAGATCTATATAAATCAGGAGAGGAAATCAATAAGGTTCACGAAGTAAATAAGTTACCAGATATTATTAGTTTATAAGGAATATAATTTATTAATTTGTTATTAACTTATTTCTACAAGCTAAATTTTAACAAACATAAGCTAAATAATAAATGTTAAGAAATAATGTAGGTAAGCTATTTTATTACTTTCTACTCTCTCTATTGCTCTCATATATGCTACGCTAACTTACGAGTAATAAATTTAAATCGGACTATTGATGCTATAGTCTTAGGAAAAAACATACCTTTTCAATGGTTTACGCTATTAACAACAAAATATCAGCTAGAATGAGACGCGTGTATAGCGCAAGAACATGAGAGAACGGGTTGTCATATCGTTGCTCGTTCCCGCATGATGTCACACTTCTCGCTCCAGCTGACGCCCGGGGAGGTTGGTTTGGGCCCGCGCGCGTCATGCGCTCGCCCACAGCCAGCCGCAACGACTGACCTGCTTCAAAAACTTATTATAGAGAAAACAAAAAACCTCTTTATTCCACTGTGATGGATTAATAAAGTTGATAGAGGTGTTGATTCACTTGATACATGCTTAAAACTAAATTTAGACTAGTCTATACTTTTATGACTACGAGCTCTCAAAAAGGGCGACATGACATTTTAATCATATTTATATTCTATAATAGTATTAATATTGCAGAAACACTTTTACTATCATCCATGAATCGGCAATAAATATTCGTATTCATCTCAAAATAATTTACCCATAGAGGAATTTGAACCTGCAAACGTAGTTTTCAAAGGCGATCAGTCGGTCAAGATCGATACCATAATCTTTTTATTTACAAAAAATGCACTGCGTGCCTAATAGCATTTGAGAGCACCACTATAGCCATTATCATTGAGTGGTCCTGGCATTCATTGTCGAGTACATTAACACGATTAAGCTCAGGCTCTAAAATTCCTTCTTTATCATTCAGAAATATTTTGGTATAGTTGATTACAAAGTTATGGGATTCTTCTACACATCCTTCTATATCAACCCAACTGGCTACTTTCTGGAACCAGTGACGTTGGTGAAATTCCTCAAAACCAAGGAGGCCGCACATAGCCACTGAAAGATAAGGTAATAAGTTGTGAGTTAAACGATTTTGGCAAAGATTGACAGACCATGCTCACCACACCCAAGAACACTTAATTATGTATGTATTAATGTGGTATGGACCGGGTCGTTCAAACAATCATAATGGCACCATTTCATTGGTGCTAAAGCGAGAGATTGGTACCAGTGGGAACTTAATCACCGCCGACTTCGTTCGTGTACTGTCGTATCAAATGCTGTTTTATATTATAAAACAATGCATCATTTACCACAGAAAAGTGACCGACAAACATACGAGTATCTTTACTTTCTAAGAAAAAGATACTCGCTTGTTTTTTGGTCACTTTTCAGTGATCAATGATGTATTTTCTTACAACATATTTTCAACAACTTACCGATTTACCACAGACAGGCAATATAATAATGATTATATAATATATAATATGAAATTTATATAATAAGATAAAATATATAATATAATAATAAAGACAATTTATAACACCCCTCTTTTTGCGTCGGGATTAAACAATGTAAATAAAGAAATTACCATGTTGCATGAAAATATCCCTTGCGAAGAAACCTAGGCGTGCTATATACACAGCTTCGTGGTACATATAAGAGCAAAGCTTTTCTGAGAGTTCATTATCTTTTTCTGGAGATTGTATATAACAACGCCGAATATGGCGATACAGAAGAAGACCCATTAATCTGAAACAATATAAATCAAATATTTACTTCTTTTGAAATAACACTATCCAAATATGCGTTGGTAATGGCCGAAAATTACGGAAAATACAGATAATTTCAAGATTTTGTATTATTTTCCTAATCATGGCCTCAAGATCCACAAACATTTAAACAATATTTTAAGTGTGAGCTTCAGTAGAAGACGCAGACTCAAGTACTGATGTAAAGATGTAATAATAAATTATAATAATAATTATTAAAAAAAAAACTAAGTCTAAAACAGCTTGCGTAATGCCTAATGATAATTGAGGGTGGCTTATGTTCAGCAGTGACGTCCTGAAGCTGATGATGATTTTAAAAAGCGTTAACCACTTAATACGAATATTGGGCAGAATATATCGACATTGGAAAACTGAAGTAATATTTCTTAAAGAGATAAGATAGTCAGTCCACCAAATAAGTTAGGAGCTCCACTTCGGCCTCACATTCGCTTAACATCAGGTGTGAGGTGCATCTCCTGTACCGAAATAAACATAGTGTTGGCTATGGAAAATGCGGTTGATAGTTCACTTATTAACAAAAAAAAACTGACTTCAGCCACTACAAAGTAAAAAGTAATTTTACTGTAACGCTCATATCACTTATTCAGTTATTTTCTACGTTCACTGTCGTAATTATTATTATTTCTAGTATAAAAAATATCGTTCGCGGCGTTAAATGTTGAAAGGAAATCGATCTTCATGAAAATCATTCTAAACATTGACGCCGACTTCGATCGACTTCATTTAGGAAAAGAATCACGCGAATTGAAATATTGGCCGATAGATTGATCTATAAACACATTTACAAAGAAATTTTTAAAAAAAATGTTTATGAAAAGGCGAAATTGCTGGCGAAATTTTTGAAGATGATGATAGAAAAAGTGGAGGGCACTATGAAATTTTCCGATATATTTATTATTATGATGAATTTGATATTATTTCATTCTGAATTGTAATTAATCCAATTGTTTGATTTAGTTAATAATCGATATAACATTTAAACACCAAGTATTTGACGTATAACTTTTGTCATAAGTAAATTAATAATAAGATAATAGAAATTTTATTGCAGCAACTTGTCCCATATCAATTTACATTTAAAATTAAAATTTAAAAATTAAAAATTACTTTAAAAAAAAACTAAATTATTACATTATACGATTATTATTATACCTAATAGTGTCATCAGTATCTATCATTTAGTCTTTTACATATTACATACTATTTATGTATTTAAATAGTTTGTACTTTATATTATTAAAATTATCATCTAGTATATAAATATTATATACAGCCATAATTATTTTATTTCTGGATGATCTGCTCGAATGACGCCCTCACGTTCGTTTCAGCGAAGAAATCATTCGCCCTGTTCTCGGCAAACATACCAGACGCGCTTCATCGCCATGGCAACCTCAGCATACCCCTAAAGGCACTTTTATATTGCACTCGGAATGAGTGGTAGCTGCGTTATGTGTGTGAGTACCATAGGTTGCTGGTGTAGAACGCCTGGCAGTATGCCTTGAACAAGGTGAATAATAATAATCGGTGAACATACATAAAAAACTAGATACAGTCGGACATAGAACCGTCGTTTTGGATTAACGTCTTCTAAAACATACTAGGTACTTGCCTGTTACCGAGAGAATAACCAATGGATGGTGAAGACAAGATTTGTCGCAAACAAGACGAGCTACGTTGACACGGTCGCAATTTCTTCACATTGATGGGTTCCGGGTTCTTTAACACCTTCATCGCGCAGTAATCTGTTCAAAGTACAAGCTAGTAAAGTTCATAGTGGTGTCGATTCTGCAGTGATCTCTAATACTTAAATTTGAATTTAGAGTGCTCTAAACCAATTTCCTATTCTATGTCGCATTACTAAAATTATGACGTTTCTAAAAGTTAAAGTTTACTCTAAATCAATTCAATTTAAGTTTTTGAGATCAAAACCTATTCCAGAAAGCCATCTAAGATATATAATTAGCGAAATTTAGTCGCCATCTAAAATAATCACGTTTAAAATTAGAGTGTAGGTTTTCCAGATTTATACTACTACTACAGCCCAAAAAGTGTGCACTTTATATAAAAGTCTTTTGTAGGGGTACAAAAGACTTTCCTAACATGTTTTATTTTGAATTGAAAAGTAATGCCTAACCTATAATTTTTTTAAATAATTTTTTTTAAGGTAAGACTTAATTCTAGTAACAATTAAATATCAGAAGTATCATTGTATTGTAATCTATCTATTGTATATGTAAGTATCTTTGATTGAATTCTAAACTTAAAATTTGTTAAAAGAAACGTAATTAACCAAAGCTAGGCAAATTTGGAGTCAAAAACGAAAGCCGACTTAAATTTTAAAATACGGTAAAGGAATTCCATATATTAAATTATTGATTAACAAACATTTAAAAAACTGTTCCGAAGAAAAATATCTGATTTTGACTATGGCAATACAGTAATCAATTCAATTTAGGCATCCGTAAGATATGTCAAAACCATCTCTAAATTTAGCGATAGGTCTATTTCAGAATAGCATATTTCAGGAAATACATTTAAAATTAGAGATTTTTAGATTTAGGTTAGTTTAGCGACTGCACGATAGAATCGACACCAATGTTAATTTAAAAACGTTCCTGTGTAGAGGCTGCGCTATTTTTTTTATTCAGACACCTACCCCGTCGATTATGGTATCGTTGAATGTCTCTCAAAATATTAGAGGGTTTTTTGACCACATTTTTGATGCAGGTTTCCATTTACGAAGAATAAGCTTACCGTGGTTTTTATTATAATTACGTATTCTCACTCCTTACCAGCTAAACGTATGATTTCTAAAATTTATAAGTAGGTATTCACAGTAGCATTTCCAGAGGAATGGAAAGGAAAATTGCCACAGCTAGGCTTTTCTAGTTTAGGAGTAATAGTGGAGCAAACTTGTGACATATAATTGGGTCTGTAAGGCATGGAAACATATCAACTAAATAAAATTAATTAACTGCAAAAAATAACTTTGTACTTAAAAATGACTACGACACTCCCTAATGGAAGTAACCCGATACGTACTTAACCGGATTTTTTTTCATTTCAATTCTTAACGAAATAAAAATGTTATACTAAAAACATTTAAACATTACATTACTCAGATATTTACATTGACTCTCTCTCTCTCTATCTACTCTGCCTTGAATAGAACAACTAGTAAAAATAGGAATAGAATAGATTCTTTAGCAATATAAAGTGTACGCTGATACCTACATACCTAATTCATCTGCGTTCATCGAAAATTGACCGATTTCTTTGAGTAGTTTTATATATTCGACCCTTGGTAAACTTATTGTATCCATATCCTGAATGTGGCTATGTGGCTTTTCCTCACTGAAGATCCATGGCTTTAGTAGATTTCCCTTGAATTTACCAATAGAATAGATTTGTGGCGCATCATCTCTAAATAAAACGTTACCTGAAAAAAAAAATCTATAGTGTAGGGACGCCTTATCAAATTAATTTCATATATATTGTAATTAACATTTCAAAATGTAAATAAACAACATAGTACACAATTAGGTATTTGTAATACTTCTCAACTCTACAGCATCCCAACCATAGTGAATGGCGTCATATAGACTATGCGATAACAAGTAATCCACCTTTCTTGTTAAATTTACAATTACATGGTGTTCTTTCTCTTGTAGTTTGTGACTGTAATCTAATAAAGTTCTTTTAAGCAACGCTGAAATAAAAATAGAAAATTGTACAACATATTGTATTTGTAAGAAGCCTGTAGATGTCACTATTAGACATAGGACACAATGCGAAGTGTATTACATGTTACTATATCACACCTGGTCCACAGTTTTCTGCATCCATCCACTTCCAGTCATCTTTTTCTAGCCATCAGCATTGTGTGTCATGCATGGCTGACAAACCGATGGAGGTACCTACATATTATTATCGACCCCATGAACGAAACTCTGAGCATGGTCTCACCATTGCCTTCTTCATATCTCGGTAAGCAACCTTGATAGGATCATGTTTTCAAATTTTTATAAGAATGCTTGATAGACCGTATGGTCTTTATGGATTGTAGCTCTTTATGGAAGTCTTCCCATAAAAAACTACAATGAAAATAAATAAATCAAATTTTTAACAATAATTTAGTAGTTACCTTTCGAATAATAATATCCAAGAGCTAAGTCAGGCAGGGTTGCGTTTGGTTTTAGCAGAAAAAAATTAACCACCTTTCTTATTGTGTTCAAATAATAATATAGGTCTGATCTTGTCGGAGCTGTGCCATCTGTGACTAAATATTTAGTGGGAAAATTTTGACCTTTATAATTCGTAGTCCATCTGATTTCCATATATTCAGCCCCAATTTTATGAACAGTAATTGTCAATAACATTAGTAT
Source organism: Oegoconia quadripuncta (assembly GCA_949316235.1). NCBI lineage: Eukaryota > Metazoa > Arthropoda > Insecta > Lepidoptera > Autostichidae > Oegoconia > Oegoconia quadripuncta. The sequence goes on from OX438749.1 coordinate 12,618,685, forward strand.
TAACTTAGAAATCATTGTAGCTATATTTTCTGTCTGTATAATAGAACCACTGTAATCGGCGAAAATTGATTTACGCGTTGACTGTGTTTCAAACTTCCAATTAAAATGCATAAAGCACTTTATGTGCTAAGTTGTTAGCACATACCTAAACTAACACTTTACTTACGAATTGATCGACCACTCCGCTTTGTTATTGTGGTTGTTTAATTATATTGTAATCACTTTTGACCTAGTTTTTTAACCGACGTGAAAGAAGTAGGAGGTTATTCATTTGACACATAACTGTGTTGTTTTATGTGATCCCAAGTACATTCTTCAAAGGACACCAATTTTGATGATTATTACTTATTAAGTTGATTGATGTTGTAGGAAATATAATGACGCGGTATACATATAAGAACGAAACCCTAGTGAATTTGACTTTGACAGTTAATTGAATAAATACATAACATGACAAAATGATTTGACTAAAATAATGTTTGTCCCGTAATAATTTCACACGAAATTTGAAATTAACTATTTTCGAATTTATTCCTTACCTACCCTATACATTGGATGGAAACGATAAGTGTACTCAGGAGATTAGTTCCCTATTATAAGATTATAACATACATATTCAATAGTTCGTAGATTAGATATTTACATCATATATGAAAAATCTGTCTCAGTAGTCTAGAATGGGAAGACAAATTTATATGTACAAATTTGTCTTCCCATTCTCGGACTACTGAGACAGATTTTTTAATAATAACGATAATAATAAATATTTCGGACACTTACACCATTCATCTAGTCCCAAACTAAGCAAAGCTTGTACTATGGATACTAGATAACGGATAAACACGTAAATATTTTTATAAACATCCATGACTCTGAAATAAATGTTTGTATTTATCACACAAAAATTTACCCCTCTCGGGATTCGAACCCGCAACCGTTGGTTTCGCCGACAGGACCACTATCCACTACACCAATCGTCGTATCTCTCATTTTCGTCCGCAAGTCATATTTTGCTCTTCTCTACCAGAGGACGAGTACCTACCTGCTACATGGTCAGCAAAGGGGTGTCACCCATGCACTGTCACCTGCATAACAGGTTGCTCACTTGTATCATAATCATTAATAACATTATCGTAGGCAGATCGTTGAATTAGCCATTTCATGAAAGGCCTAGGTGGACCGTTATGTATGGCGGATATTTCGTACATTATTGGAAACTCCGCTAACTGGCATGGAGCTCCTTAGTGGTATTCAAAGCAACGTAACATAACCTAACCAATCCGCTCTGAGCAGCGCAGTTTTAAATATAAAGGAAATATTTTCTTTTCCTTGTGCAATACAGTGTATTTATTACAATACAAAGAAACATCCGCCATATATAACGATTCACCTAGGTATTTCATAAAAAGCCCAAGTCAACGATCTGCCTGCGACTTATACACTATGAACAGAGTAGGCGACAGTATTGACCCTTGAGAACTCCAAGATTTATGGGTATGAAAAACAAACGTCGACACTATTTTTAACGAACTTCCAAAAAGGAGGAGGAGCGTTCGACTGTTTTTACGTTTATATTTTTATATACGTTTCGAGATATCTCCGATAGTTGTGAACCGATTATAATAATTCTTTTTGTATGAAAGGGTTTCCAGCCAGGGTCATTCCATAGAATTGTGAAGATCTACAATGATGTACTCATTGATAGAAAACGTAACCATACTGAAGATGCTATTTTTGAGTAGGTACCTATTTCGTGTATTAATGTAAAAGGGAATAAAATAAAAAATGTAGTCTACAACTTTTATTACAATAAAAACGCCCAAAATTAGGAAAAAAATTCACACATACAACTACATTTCTGTACATAGTAATTAATAAACAATCTATTCTTAATTTTAAATCAGACTTCACGCGAGTGCCCTATATTAAGGTATGGTAAAAACGGTTCTTATAAAAAGAAATATAATAATCTAAGTCTTTGTAATAAAACATAATGCAACAACTAAAGTAGGTACGTAATATTGTTTAAAAGTCTTCCAAACATTTTCTTTGTGGTTAAATATTTGATTGTATTTGTAAAAATGTCTAAATATCAATTCTACTAAATTGAAATTTAACTAAAACCCAAACCAGTCTTGGAATTAGTTACTAAGGGATAAGTGTTGTGATGAATTAATTAATTAATTATGGATGATGGAAGAATCATCATCATCATCAACCCGTAAACATCCCACTGCAGGGATATAGGCCTTCCCTCGTATATGAGGGAGTAGGGGCCATAGTCGACCACGCTGGCCTAATGCGGGTTGGGGACTTCACATGCCTTTGAAATTTTACTTCTCAGGCATGCAGGCTTCCTCATGATGTTTTTCTTCACCATTTAAGAGAGCAGTCGGATAAATGCACATAAGTAATTAAATTAAATTTAAAAACTCATTAGTATCTTTATCCATAACTGGTATTTAGGCACCTCATGACAAAAACGCTTAGTGTACTTCGATCAGCTCCCAAAAATGATAAAAATGTATTAAATGCAATTATATGCATTTAAAAAGAGAACAAAACGTGATACTGTGGGTTTCTTGCGCCTCTTGTTTTCCATACGAAGCGGTAGTACCTTGTGATAATCTGTGTGAAAGTCTTTTGTGAGCTGATTCGAGCGCAGAGACTGTGTACAGCAATAAAACAATTTGGTATCACTTGCGAAACATTTATACTCAGTATAAAGTCATACATACAAGCAAAGTCAAATTAATTAAATATAAGATTACAGAAACAATCAAACTACGTCCGGCCATGTTGTAAGGAGCAAGAGGAAGAGGTCATAGACTATATAGATATTTAAGGCATACCATAAGGTCGCTACAACACACAAACTATCACCTTGGACATACTGACTGACCGAGAAATGCTTAAGCCCTATTATTGTCCCCAATAGATTTATATTGAAATTCTACAAATGATATCATGTATTTAACGCCGCAATAAAAGCTTGAAGATTGAAGTTCATAGTTTCCACGCTGATGTCGTCGATTAGTTATCACATAACTACATATTTACACGATTATGTAAGATGGAGTTACCGCCATACTGATTGCAGTATAATTTTTTTTATTTTTGTTTTATATACTTAGTACATATCTACATTTTAAGAAAAAGATAATGTACTACCTATTGGTGTCACATAGTGTAATGCATGGCGGATTGCCGCCGCTAAAACGACAATAAGTAGGGCCATAGGATGTCTATGACATTTGTTATTGAGTTTCGTACGCAATATAGAGCGAATGTACATCGCTTTTTCAATATTGTGAGCGAACTTTATATATAATACTGAGCGGTTAATTTCGAAATTCCTGTTTTCTTGAATACAGCCTTGGTCGTCGATCCAGCTGGTGACTTTGTAGAACCAATGACGGCGGTGGAACTCTTCGTAGCCAAGCATCGAACAAAGAGCAACTATGGGAAAATAGTTGTGACATAAATTATTGATATCGGTTAATTGAATAAAGACATTAGACACATGAACAGTCTTACATTATCATTAACAACATGTATGTAAGTCAATTGAATGTAAAAATTATACAACATACATCAACTGTTCTCATTGCTAAGGCACGACATCCTCTCAGAGAGAATGGGTCATAATCCATGCCACTTGAATGTTAGTGTTTTGTATTGTGATTTGAAGAAATTAGACCTACATTATTATATATTATAAGCTGCCTAAAGCTCTACTGGACTTCACCAATCTTCATAAAAAGGATGAGTGCCACGTGGTGAACTAAGCCCATAGCCACAAGCCGCAGCCTGACTAAGTTTAATTCACGAAGTTAAGATACACAATTCGGCTGTTGCTGCTGGATGCATAAAAGTGGCCAACAGAAATAAGAACATAACTCGTCAGGTATTATTTTAAAATTGCATTTACTACATATGAACTTAAGCGTGTTTTAACAATGTTATAGTTTACAACAGAGATAGAAGCCACTTTTCCAAATACTTAAGATGCATTAAATTTACAATTTAATTGCACACTCTTAAGTTTTTCTTCTGTAATTTAAAAGCTACTCGTATCATAGAAGTATACCGTGTTCCAAAAACATGTCTCTGGCGAAGTATCCCCGACGCGCTATGTACACCGCCTCACGGTACATCTGGGCGCAGAGTGACTCCATCAGTGTCGCATCATCTTCGGCGGAGGAGATGTAGCAGCGCTTATTGTGTCGATACATCAAGATATTTGCAAGTCTGTAAACGAACAAGTTAAAAAGGAATACGTTAACTTCCAGGTCTTTATTAGTTTCCTTAGTATAATCATATTCAACATTAACGGGTAAGACAGAAATATATATAGCTATTTTCTATATACCTTTATTATTATTATTAAATATACACGGAATGAACATGGATGATGTCCAACAACAAATTCCCAGCAGTATGTCTGCAATATGGCAGTAAAATCGTAATAAATAAATAAAGTAAAAAATAAATAAAATAAGTCAAATAATGAACCTCTCCCACGTTGTGACTTAGTGTGGACTATAAAGACGGATTTTCTGTGTACGAGCAGCTTGGTGATCACATATTTCTGAGAGCCTACCAATTAAGCTCTGCTCATCGCCGCTGTTATGCGCACGAGCCCTTAGTCGTATTTGACAACATGAACGGGAAAAGAGTTGGGCCCCAGAGTATCTCTTAGGTATGAATGTAAGGAAATCAATATTGGCATCGCAATATATTTGCGAAGACTTTATGTGTGTTTTAAAAAAATAGTGACACAAATAAAGTAAATACAAGTTATAAAACTAAACTTGTTGTTTCTGTTAGTCGATTGATATTCTGTTATAATAAGATTCCAGTAGACTTTCAAATTATACCTTTAAATAAATTCAAATCAAAACCATTATAAAATAGAAACTATTTTCAAAGGATTTCTGACTATTTGGATGATAAGACTACTTCTTCTTAGTAGCGAGTCGATGGCAAAAACATCAAATTCTTTGAGGACCAGAATGCGGCCATGCGTACGGCAATGTCATGCATGAGACTATTAAAAAGCGCAACCCTGAGTTTCTTGCTTGTTCTTCTCTAGGGAGTCCGCTTTGTGAATAAGCAGTAACTTTAATATTAAGTTTGAAAGTGCAACGTTTTAATCCTATGAAATAATATATTTTGACTTAGACAACTCAGTCCTATTCTCCTTTGCCGGGTATAGCAAAGCAATAATTTTCTATCTCACCTATAATAGTAAGTATTTATACTTGCCGGTGACTAAGCGTGTAAGCCACAGAAGGGGAAGCAAATATACGTTGCCGGCAATAAGGATCAGGTATGCACGGCCGCAGCTCCGCAAGATCCATCGGCTCAGGGTTACCCATCACTCGTGATAAGCATGTGTCTGTTTGAGCATGACATTATATATTTTTTTCATCTGTATGCCTCGAAAGGTGCACCGTATTGTTGTTTCATGCTTCTATGTTATTATGACTAATAAAATCACATGGACCAGAAATTAACTATATTTAGGTAGAAAGTTAAAAAAGACAGGAAATAATCTTCATATCAAACGATAACAATTGTTATATTTACGTGTACGTACATATATATATTTATATTATACCCATATTATTCTATTCCATAAGCTTACAGAATTGTAACAGTACCTGAATCATGCATTGAGATGGAAAAAGTTGTAACAGACTCGACAAGCCGAAGGTAAAACTCTCTAGGCAGAATTATTTCATCCATGTCTTGAATGTATTCGTTTATATCGCTTTTAATTTGAAGCCATTTCCTTAATAGATTCCGGTTAAACTGTTCAATCGAGTATACGTGACCCCTGTCTTCTTGAAAGGACATGGCTACTGCAATTTTTCAGAAAAACAATTTGTAACGACGTCCACTGCGAGGGTCTAGGTGTAAATTAGCGAACATTCACGATTGTGTTGCAATATTATTGAGCCTACCAAAACGAGGTCCGAACCGTCTACGGGGTACTGACAAAGAAAACCACTGAAAAATAGAGTTTGTGTGTGTTTGTTACTTTCATAAGTTGTTTTAGAGATTACAGCGAGTCTAAGAAGTTGTTTTTGGGTTAAAATAAGAAGGTGCTTTTGAGTTCCTAATTGTTATATTGTATAAAATGTTGTATACAATTATGTATTCTGTGATATATTAATAATTGAATGGTTACGAATCTCGTTTAGAAAGAAGGGGATATTTCCAAATTATTGCAATTAAAATGGTTGCATCGCTACGTCGCGTCGTAAATTAATTTCAAGTATAAAAAACACATTACTCTACTCACTATCATACTCCTCATCTTTAATTCGATTGTGCTTAATCTTGTAAATATAATGGGATAAAAAGTATTCAGTTTTCTTTATCACTTCTAGTATGCTGTCATATTGATACTTCTGAAGTTTATGTTTACTATCATCGAGTGCTCTTTTAAGTATAGCTGAAAATATAATCCATTTTTGTCTGTACAAGGTACATTACCTGGTGTCTAATATAAATTTACTTGATCCTGTTTTCGTTTCAGGCTAAAATAATTTCTTTGGATTAATATTGATCAGCCATAGAACGTTCACTGCCGAACTCCCCCTCCCCCCATAGATTTCCAATAAGCTGACGTCCTGTGGCTGATATGCTATCGATGATATTGATAGCGCGCAGTATTCCAATCAGGGATTTGGTAAGTCAGCTGCCTTTGCCTGAACATAATTAGTAGCCCAGTTTAATAAATAAATTATACTAAAAAATAACAAAGACGATATCATACCTTTCATAAATAGGCCTCCAATTGCTGTATTCACCTCAGTAGAATTCGCATTTTGCGTGAAATATTCCACGGGTTTAATTAAGTAATTTATGTAATGATCTAAATCCGTTACCGTTGGAATTATATCTTCTGGTTTTAAATATTTGTCAGGGAAATTTTCACCCGTGTAATTAACTAGCACTTCGTCTACTAAATCTTCTTCATCGTGGGTCGTATTATCATGATCACTTGTTGTAATTTTTGTAATAAACAGAATCATAGTAATCGCCATTTCAGTTGTGGAAATCATTTCGTTAAACTGTAAAAACGGTCGGTGAAGTCGGTTTAGGTAATTAACTTACCTGTTGAACATATTAACTAAACTGAGAAGTTGAAAACCTTATTATCGATCACATAGTTGTGTATATGTTCTTCGAGTGTGTTAATTATGTTTCACAAGTGAGAAATTCGCCATTTAACCGTTTACTTATTTATTATGAACTTTCATTCAAATTATACAGTACATAATAAGTACAGTCTGACACAGTACAAAGCTAACGTGTGATGCTAGAATTCAGCTATTTTGATAATACCAATGTGCCACTGTACTTTAAGTTTAACAGTTATTCATTCATTCTCCTTGCCCTTATCCCACTCTAGGTGGGGTCGGCATAACATATCATCCTCTTCCACGCTCCTCTATCAGCAGTCATCTCCGTACTCACCCCTTACACACACATATCATTCCTCACGCAGTCTACCCACACCTTCTTCGGTCTTCCTCTACCTAATGTATCATTCCATTGTTACGTGCCTTTCATCCCTCCTCATAATGTGCCCAAACCATGCTAACCTATCACTCCTCAACTTTTCTGTTTTTGGTGCCATTTTTAGACTTCCTCAGATATACTCATTCCTGATCTTATTGATTCTAGTCACACCACACATCCATCTTAGCATTCTTATCTCTGCCACATGCATTCTACTTTCATCAGTCTCTTTCATTGCCCAACATTCAGATCCATACATGATGACATGTCTTATGATGGTTATGTAAATTTTCTCCTTGAGCTTCAGGGGCATCCGTGGGTCACACGTAGTCCCCGTAACCTGTCGCCATTTCATCCATTCTGCATTTATCCTGTTCCTCAAGTGCTGGTCAATATTGCCGTCGTTCTGAAGTAATCAACCTAGGTACCGGAAATTCTAGGAGCAGATTGGTAGCAACTCTCCGATTAAGGCTATATTGGAAAAACTGGATGGACCACCAAACTCTTAATTCTAAAACATTTAACTCGTTATTCAGTATAGTCTCTTTAATACGCTAGTTTTCTCCAGATTTCATTCAAACTTATACTGCATAAACAGAAATGATTCGTGGTTAGATCAAATGTACCCCTCATCCTCCTGATAGCAAGTGAACTCTCTCATCGGTTGCTATTACGCCCGCAGAATATTCATTCCTCTGTGAATGTATTTCCATTTGGGTCAAAAGACAAAAATAATGTAAGCAAGCACTAAAATCAAAAATGTTGATGTTGCTGCCAGTGAACAATTTAGATATTCCGCACGTATTCGCCTCAGGTTAAGCACAGATTTTCGAATCGAAGATAGAAGATTTCCAGTGGAGGAGGTACTGTTTAGTACTCGGTTTTGGTTAGTGGTACACGTGACGCCAGCGTCCCAAGAAAAATATTTAGTAAATTTTAAAATATAGAGGTACAATTTTCTTTCATTTGGGCATTTTCTATGTCCGTCTTTTGTAACGTTCCGGTTCTTATCAATATACCTATCCTCGAACGAGGAGGGGGTTCCTCGTCCGTGGTGCTAGAAACCTCAAAGTGGAATCGAGCTAATTTAACAATGCAAAAAAATTGTGCTCAAAGGAGATAATTTAGACCACTGTAGATTTATTCAATATTTTTCTTTAGGAGTCAGGCGTATTTATAATAAAAAATACTGTCAATTGGGTGGACTTCTATGACTCTCTTATGTATAAAAAATACACACTAAAATACTCCAGGTTTTAATACCACTTTGTTTATATAATGAGATGTAAAATATTCAACTTTCTCTATCACTTCTACTATGGCATCATATTGATATTTCGAGAGTTTATGTTTATCATCTTCTTCGTAGGTACGTGCTGTCTAAAATATATTGTGTACCTATTTTTGTACCACGGCTTTTCTTGGTAAATAATTATGAAGTAAAGGATTGCTTATAAGATAGTCCAGTACATAGTACCCCAGTGGTCAGAGTACCATTGGCAATGGATTTTGGGACGGTGGACGAATGCCCTAATAAAGGACATGGGATTGAACTAGATGCAGGCCGATTCCAATTGGGCCCTCTATAAATCTATGGGAGAGGCCTATATTTAGCAGTGGATGTCTTGTAACTCATAACATCATCTACTTCATGTTCTACTCCCAATCAGTCTTGTAAGTCATGTGATGGGGTAAATTTTGGTTTTTTGTAGCGCTCAGGTATTTAAACAGGGGATTCTTTAGACTCTACTTACATTCGACCACAGACTAATGAATAAATAATAATAATGAAATATTGTTTTATATAATAGATTATGTGATACCTCACCTCTTAGAAAAAGACCCCCAAATGCTGTATTCACATCAGTGGAATTGGGATATTGTGTAAAATAATCCACGGGATTCATTAAATTGTTTATGTAATTATTTAAATCTGTTACGGTTGCAGTTATTTCTTCGATCATCAAATATTTGTCGGGGAAGTGTTCACCCATATAATTATCTAGCTCTTCGTCTATAAAATCTTTTTCATCAAGAGTGTCGTCATAATCCGTTGTAGAAATTTTTGTACAAAGAGGATTATAATCCCCATTTCAATTGTGAAAATCATTTTGTTAAACAATAGTAACGAGCAATTAAATGATAAAGTGAGAGTGAGTGAGTTGAAGGTATTAACTAAACTGAGAAGTTGAGACAGCATCGTATTATCGATTACGCATTCGTATAAATATTGTTCGCATGTATCAATTAATACTTCATGCGAAAAATTCGTCCTTCATATGTTAACGTATTTACGCCCGTATTTTAAATACTTTATTAAAAACGATTTCAGTTTAGAGCTCGAACTTGAATGACACTTGAGATACTTGTCTTGATCCTTTATTATCAATACGGGCTTTAACAACACCATTGTCATCCTGCGAGCGCTTATACCATGTTCGCATCAATTGTTATCCATCACCATAATTCATATATCATTAAAAGAAATGTATATTTGAAAAAAGGTGCTTATTGAAGGATTATCAGGTTTGCATTATATTTTTGGTATCCCATTGGATAATTTCTTTTTTACATAAGAAAGTTTGAGAAACTTTGATTTATCCTTTAGGTACCTATCTCACTATACAGGCTTCACAAAATTTAATAGTGCAATTCCTGTTTACTGGTGACTTCACTACTGATTACAATCAACTTTCCACTGACCTACGTTAGTACTACATTAATTCTGTGACTGAACCACTGCCGAATTCTATCAAAAAGTTTTCGATTACCCATACAAAGTAAACCATTCTGGAACCACCTTTAGTATGGAAGTTCAACATTTTTCGGCTGAATAGTGGAAAGTTATTCGCAATCAGGATTGTTATAACAACTTTGATAAATAAATGTAAAAGTAAATGTGGAGTTACTTAGAGAGATGTAAATACATCTGCAAACTATACAAACCGCTTTTGTCCAAGCCCATGATTTGCGGCTGAATTTGGCAATGGTGCGAAGTTGTAAAGTAATCAGGAGTGGAGTCGAAAGCCGAAATCGTTGGACTTCCATAATAAAGGTGGTTTCAGAATAGTATTGCTCGCAATCAAGAGTGGCGTCACCACTTAATTGCAATTACACGAATTCAAATCCACCCTGTATTTACTTAAAACTAGAATTTAACAAAAATTTTTTTGATTACCTAACTCATTACTCCATGCACACTTGGTCGGTTTTATTCAGTAAGATAACAAGTAGTTATTCTGGAAATTTTCAATCCTAAACCATCTCTACAGCTCGCTCATGTGCATAAAAGGTAAGTAGGTGGGAGATAGAATTTAGATTTTAGGATTTCAACTAACGAAAGAGTGAATCGACGCACTTGATTGTGAAACTATTTTTTTTAACTTTAATATTTTCATTGTTTGAAACTTGCTGCCAAATCAATTGTATTGTGTTATTGAAAATAAGTAGAATAGTAAGCATAGATTACAGTAAAATTTAATAATATCAAACAAATTGCAATATAATTTAACTAAACTAATTCACTAAACAGAAACAAAGTGTGCTGCATATCTAACAGCGTGACCTAGCACCATTAAGAACACGGCCATAGGATGTATATCACACTGTTCGTTAATTTTTTTCCGAAACAATCTACGTAATTTCTTTTTTAGTAGTGCATTAGTTTTTCTTTTTATTACAAAAGAGTAACGATTGCGTTCAAAATTGGAGTTTTCCTTAATACAGCCATACTGGTCAATCCAACTCGTTGCTTTGTAGATCCAGCTACGCCGGAGAAATTCTTCGTAGCCCATTAAACCGCAAAGGCCGACTGAGGATTATAGAAAATAATAATTAGATTGATAATGTAACAGTCTATATACCAACTAACTAAAAATAGTAAGTCGATATTGCCACCTATCAAAAGATAGGTTGCAATACTAGCATTACGCTCGTTACTTCATCCGCGTACAAAAAGAATAGTAAATCAAACATAACCTGCCACTTAAGAATAGTATAGCTTTCCACCAGTAAAACGTCCACGTTTCGGAACACATGATCCAAAGCATAGCGATTTTGTTACCCTTTTAGTTTAAACTTTTGGATTGCGCCTTTTCTGTTTTTCATCACACAATTATTTTTGATAACACCATATATTAGTATTAGTATATGCATATAATATAATACTAAATTAATTTTTATATAATCGGCTCCATAATTACTGTTATAACCTATTTTCCATAAAAATCCAAAAAGTTCATGGCGGAGTGCTGGTTCCAACACTGATTTACAGGTGTGAATGCTGGATATGGCAGGAAAAGAATGAAAGTAGAATAAATGCAGTATAAATGAGATCATTGAGAAGTATGAGTGGGTTTGAAAGATAAAGTCAGGAATACGATAATTAGCGAGTTAAGCCGTGTGAAAGAAGACGTAGTGACAAAGATTGAAAATAGTATGCTGAGATGGTTTGGACATGTGGACAGGATGAATGGAAGAAGACTTACGAAAGAGATGAACGAAGCGAATGTGGATGATAATGTTGGTAGGGGAAGATCACGGCGAACGTACCATGATCAAATCGGGGACATCTTAGAGCCAATTCAAGAGTACCCTAAACCGACGAGCATGTAGAACAACCTTATGAGAGTTAACGAAGTAATAGAGGTGTGTCAGGATCTTAGCAAATGGAAGTCTGTGGTCTACGGTAGGGGTAACGGTAGGGGTAAACAGGCGTGACTTTATGTATGGCTATTTAAGCTGTATCCACAGTTCTCTAAAATGATGATTTAGACAAGAAGGTCTAGATCATCATCAGGCATTATGCTATCATTAATCATGTCAATTATGATTAACTATGACGCGAACTGTACATAAACTATTTTTACGTAATGAGAGCAACAAACGAGTTATATTTGAGCCTACTTCAAAAAGGAAAACGTTTGGTTTAGGCCGATTGTACGTTTTTTTATACTACACAAAGGATAAACAGCACGAAAGTGATTGCTTATACCTAGCCGCTAATTTTTGCAGTTACATACAATACTTTTTCTACGACTACAGTTTAAATATATGATAAGTAGACTATACCAAGCATATAATAAACTAAGTTACTCGGATGGATTAAGGCCGACTTAAAATTAAACTACTTATGTACCTACTTCATCATGCTGTCATCACAACAAATTACATGCTGTAATTATATTTAATTTACAATTGTAATGTATAATGTACGACATTCTCAATGGTTTATGCCTCCTAAATGATATAATAAGTGAGTAGAAATAAATTATTACTGTGTTCCAAAAACATGTCTCTGGCAAAGAACCCTCGACGCGCTATGTAGACAGCTTCGCGGTACATATAGGTACACAATGATTCTATCATTTCTGCATCCTCTTCCGGAGTGTACAGGTAACAGCGCCGATGATAACGGTACATCATGACATTTAGCAATCTGTAATCAAATTATAGAATAATTGAAATATATATTTTGTATTTTGCGAGCGCTATGTTCGATTTTCTTACCAAAAAATGTAACCGATGACACTCTTGGAATCAAGAATCTAACGACAGCTTTCAAAGTCGATCAAGCCGTTTACACTATAGGTATAGAAATCTATTTTCATACATTTTCCTGAGACAGTCGGGTAAAAAAACCCGCTAGCATTATTTTGTCTTGATTTTTTTTAAATTAAATGTATCTGGTAATCTGGGGATCAAGACGAATCTAAGGACACCTAGCACTTCAAAATCAGTGAAGCCTACAGGGAGGGAACATACATAAAGAGACTGTTATATCTGAACCCGAAACTGGCTACTTCCAAAAAATATTTAAAAATGGAACTCTTTGGCTTTAGTAAAATACAGTTTAATTTATATAATTGTCAACTGTTTTTCCATAGCCGCGTTTTGAAAATTCATCATCAGGGATTTAACTCGTGAACATTTTCGTTCTATGTTTCAGTACGGTTTTCGGCTTGGGCTAACTATAAAACAGTAGTACCGATCACTTGACTTAAATTTTTGGGGATGCAAAACCATGGAAAACCTACTGTATATCACTCGTTCAGTGAATTTAATCGTGGGCGGTCAAGACGAGGCGACACTCATAATATGATTAATTCGGAATTAATTTGCCTGAAGTGTTTCAAGAAATAAGGAGTAGGAACAATCGACAACGTAGGATCGTTCTACATCATGACAATGCTAGCTATCACATGTAGACCGAAACAACTCAGTTTTTTACGGTAAAAACATTGAATTGACAGGTCATCCGCCGTTCAGCCCCGATTTGACACCCAACGATTTCTATTTATTTACAAGGGCAAAGAATAAATTACATAGTCCACGTTTTTTGAGCCACAAAGATGACGTTAACGTGTTCAAAATGCACATTTTGGAGATACCCCAATCAAAATGCAAAAAGTGCTATGAAAATTGGTTTGAACGTATGCAAAAGCGCATGGATCATCATGGCAAATATTTTGAAAAGCAATAAAATCATATTAAATGAATGATGAATTATGAAATTTCTTCTTGTTACCTGTTCCAGATTCATAAATAGCAGCACTACAGAGTATGGTTAACAATCCTACTCTACTAGTGATTAACCTAAGACTTCTTTGATGATGTCGACCGTTCATTTGTCGAACAAGCGTGTTGTCGAACTACTGTGAAGTCGCGGGTGCAAAACTATCATATTATGTTTAAACCACATTAGGTTATTCTATATACCTGTGGCTAAGTGTGTAGGCAATAGATGGAGTGGCGCGTATTTGTTTTCTGCAGTATGGATCGGGTCGGCATTCCCGTAGGTTCTCCAGCTCCGTCACATTTGTCGGCTCAGGATTGTAGATTAGACGAAACAAGCAAAAATCTGGGTAATCATTAAATGTAATATATAATAATTAAGCGGCGTTTCTATATTGAAAAATTGAAAAATATTAACTTTTTCATCAAAGACAGATTATTTTATTTTTTATTTAAGACGAATAAGGAAATTTGTTACATACGTGAAGTCACGCACAATATTTATCCCTAAAGGGGTCAGCGATATCCCAAACATAAGCATTTGGATAAAAATTTACTAAGTATTAACGTTTATTTTTGTATATCACCTGAATCACTAATCCTTATGTAATAATCACGACGTGTCTCTACGAGTTGTGCGTAAGTATCCCTCGGCAGAGTTGCTTCATCCATAGCTTGTACGTAAGGATGTAGATCATCATCAGTTGTAATCCATTTGTTTAGTCGCTTTCTGTTGAAATCACTGATCGAATACTTAAACGCAGTATCATCAGCCCTTAATAGTTTGGACACTACAAACATTTTTTATTCGTTTTAAATTAAGTTGTAAAAATTCGTCGGTGGCTCAGCGGTTAAGACGCGATCTCCCAATTTGGAAGCTCCGGGTTCGATTCCCAGGCAGGCCATGTACCAGTGATTTTTTAAATTTAATTTAATTACTTATATGCATTTTATCCGACTGCTCTCGAACGATGAAGGAAAACGTCGTGAGGGAATATACTGCATACCTTAAAAAATAAAAATTCAAAGGCATGTGAATTCACCCGTATTAGGCCAGCGTGGTGGACTATGGCCCATACGCCCTCATTATACGAGGGAAGGCCTATATCCATGCAGTGGGATGTTTACGGGCTGATGATGATGAAATATCAACAGACTTACGTCTGCACTGTTGAGGCACAACCTTTCTCACAAGGAGAGGGGAATGGGGCCATAGTCCATCCCGCGTGCCCAGTACGGATTGGTGTATTTGTGTCGCACATTTGTCGTCACCTGTTTTCAAACTACCCAATAACGACCGAGACCGACTGTTGAATGAATACAAAAACAATCGTATGTAAATGACACTAGTGGTCCCCATCCAAGGAAACATCGATTAGCGAACACCACTACTACACCACGAGTGCTTACATCTCCCCATTAACTACATAATATAATATGAGAAATGTTTTGTATTTCTGTGTGTTTTTGGCAGTAAAGTGAAGAAAATAATTATTCGAATTTTAAATCGAGTGCGATACCTACTCTGTAATTACGACCTACTACTACAAATGCAAAGTTTCTCTTACTTGATTTACGTGCACATTAATGTAGAGTTGACAAAAAAAGTGCTTTTATGCAATGATGTCCCCTCCCCATTCCCCACCAACCACCCGCTAGACCGCTATTTTTGAAAATTTTATATTTTACTTTTTATTTATATTTATTTATTTGAAAGACAAACAGTTGCTTACATAAATTGCATAAGTAGCTCATGTACTCTTAAAATATTACATAATTTTTTGTTAATCTATAGTCTCCTACATTACACAATCTAAGGTGCATTAGGTAAATTACATATTCGCAATAGAGCTACAACATAAAATAATAAAGAAAATGAAAGGAGAATATTATAACACTTAAGTAGACTCTACTAGTTTACGAGTAGGTAATAGTCGATGATATGTCTCTCTACAGTCTCTTAAAAGGTCATAGAATATACAAAATAATATAGGTAAATGAACTGCAAAAAATGTATCTAACTAATATTATAAATTGCGAAAGTTTGGATGTTTGTTTATTTGTTGCTCAATCACGGTGAAACGGCTGAACGGATTTGGATGAAATTTAGTATATTATGTAGGAAATACCCTGGACATTGTATGTTTTATAGGATATTTTTTATCCTGATAAAGTGAGTAGTTCCCGCGTGATAAACAAATTAAACATATCCGCGATAAAACTATTCCACGCAGGCGAAGCCGCGGACGGAAAGCTAGTATTAAAATATATCCCATCAAAAACAATACTTGTCAAAAAAACCAAGTCTCGCAACTCAGTTGTTCTGCGGTAAAAAGTTGTGAGATCCATGTAATACCAAGTCGGTTGTTAATTTATTCAGTCTCTACTTAAGCGACTTTCTGTCTTAATACGTCCAGTCTCTAAGACCACGATCGTGGTCCATAACAATTGAAAATCAATTGTGTCTGGAATCTCCGTACTCGAAGCATTAAGTTGTTACGTAATAATTAACAGCATCTTATAGTGACGCATATCAATATTAAAATTCTTTAATGTTTTATATAAATATATCGAGACTTGGCCATCGCACTAAATAATTGAATTTACATGTGTTTTCAGGCGATTGAATTTACACGTCTTTTCAGGCGATGGCCAAGTCTCAATATATTTATATAAAACATTAAAGAATTTTAATATTGATATGCGTCACTATAAGATGCTGTTAATTATTACGTAACAACTTAATGCTTCGAGTACGGAGATTCCAGACACAATTGATTTTCAATTGTTATGGACCACGATCGTGGTCTTAGAGACTGGACGTATTAAGACAGAAAGTCGCTTAAGTAGAGACTGAATAAATTAACAACCGACTTGGTATTACATGGATCTCACAACTTTTTACCGCAGAACAACTGAGTTGCGAGACTTGGTTTTTTTGACAAGTATTGTTTTTGATGGGATCTCATTTCTTTTTGTATTTTGTAGACAGTTCTACTTTTTTCCTTTTCGGTACCTTCTACTTATTGTATATATGTATATCTACCAGCAACGAATTTTCTTAAAGCCCTCTCTCTGACTTATGAACTTTTCTTATTTTTGTAGGTAGCCTTCCGTTTTCTCTTTTCCGGTACTACTTCTTGAGCTTCAGCTACAGTTTTTCTAAGAGCCCACTCCCTGTCTCTATGGGTTTTTCTGGGAGGCTTTGATGTTACAATTTTTGCCGTAAAATAATAAAACATCGTTACGAATAAAGCCAATATTGAAAAATTTAATTAACTGAAGACTTGGCTGTATGGGCTTAATTTTCTTTGCTGTCTTTTCTAGATTTTTTAGTTTTTCCTTGATTCATACACCAAACACTACTTATATTCCAAATTTGAAGCTTCTAGGTCTGCTAGAAGTGCCTTAGAATTTTGATGATCGGTGAGTCAGTGAGTGACAAAATTAAGAAATTTGACCCGTTATAATTCTTAAAAATACTGGTTCAAATTGAATGAAATTTTAAATATACGTGTCTTTACAATGCCTGCATAGTTACTGAAAATTTCAGTCTTCTATTTTTATCCACAACGAAGTTACAGGGGGTCGAAAATGGTCTGAATTGCTTCGAGAAAAGGATGGTACGGCCGTGACGCTTTTTTGCTCGACTTGGTGGGGGCACGGCCGTGCCCCCAGATTCTGCGCATGAGCCGATACATTTAGAGGATTTATTATTGCCTTTATTTGTCTATTCTAGGTATTCAACAGAGATTTTTAAATAAAATAAAATAGAACAAAAAATAAAGGTTACGTATATCTGCAGCTACAATTTATACGCTCTAAAACGCTAGATCTATTGCGTATCTGACTTCGAAATCGATATACGATCGATGTGTAAAATCTCGATCTTTTGGATCGATTTTTTGCAGTCCTGCCCCCGAATTCTAAATGATCCGACAGCGATATTCGATTCGGTATCGGAAAGCTTCAAAATTGGAATGTGTCTTTGTTCGCGGAAACTTTCCGAGACCAAATCAAATGTCGACTCTCGAACATTTAGAAAACTCCGATTATTTTACGGAAGAAAGATCTGGAGACCTTGCTGCATATAAGATCGGTCTTTTATGCGCAGATTTTCTCTCAGATCGATCTGATTTCCACGGTTCGAATCGATTCAATCCCCGGTGCATGTCAGTTTATAAATTCGGATTCGATAAATCGATTTTCATCAGATCGATGTTTTGGCTTTTTGGCACCCGATTTTTTCCTGGGTCGATCTCGAACTTGTCGATTCGAATTCGAGGAAGCCCATGACTTGTTTCATCTTAAACGACATAATAAATATCGTTAGACTTGGGCCCATATTTAGATGTAGGTCTTTGTAAATAATCTAGTTTTATTGTGCCATTTAACTGCAGTGAGACGTTTATAAGCTGATGTATTGATGAATGTTAACTAAGTAGGTATGTATGTCTTAAAATAATACGTTCACGGATACTGAACCAGACGCAATACATGTTTTATTGTTATTAGATACGTCTATAGGAGTTCACTGTCCATTAAAGTGTTAAGTTAATCAATTTACTCTAATATAATTACTATTCACTGACCGTCAAAATCGTTAAAGTTAAACACAAAATGGGATATGGCATTTTCACCAGCGTTTATGAGGTTCCGTAATACTTTGCGGTGATTTTCCGATAATTTGCCACCATCGTCTTCAAGAGTTCTTTTCAGCACCGCTATGAAATAAATAATAAACATTTAATTTGTTCTTTTTTCTGATGTGCATTATACATTACCTACCTTAATAAAATACTATAAATGATTTCCAACTAAAAACCATAATAGGCACAACTTGCTTACCTTTCATGAAAAAAAATCCAAGTGAAGTGTTAACACAAGTCGCATTCGGATTCCTAGAAAAAAAACTTACTAATTTACTTAGGCTATTTATATAATGATTCAAATCATCTATCGTCAAGGGTGATGCTTCTGGCTCTAAGTATTTTGTTGGAAACTTTTCACCCGAATAAATACACGAAACAATTTTTGTAACAATGATGAGTGTTATTATGAAAAACATTTCATGAATCACAGCAGTAGGTAAACGATAAAATCTAACAATGGAATGAAATGTGCATTCGTCTTAGCGAGTCGATGGCAAAAACATCAAATCTTGCGGACCAAATGTGCATTGAGGATCAACAATCGCGATAATCGATTAAGTAGTTCGCATGTTCAATCAAAACGATTTTGTCAAATTAATTTCTGTAAATATATTCATAAGTTGATTAATGATAACGCTCTAACCTCTTTTAGAAAATAAGCAATTATCCTGACAGATTTCCGTGCCCTACTTCATTTTTAGGGTTCCATACCGCAAAAGGTAAAAAAGGATTCTTTATTTTATTATAAATAAATAAATAAGAGGTATTTATTTATTCACCACAAAGTTAATTTAACAAGTAATTAATTGATAATGAAGTAGGTGATTTTCAGTCTCCCCCATAGTAGGTAGAGTAGTTGCTGCCACCAAGGAAATATAGGATCACTTCATTGTCGGTCTGTCTGTCTGTCCGTGTGCCAATAGCCCAGGGAAAATACGGTAAAAAATTAACTTATGTAGTTGCTATCTTTTAGATATATTAGATATGTAATTTTGAATAATTAAGCCTAAAAAAAGGATAGAATAGTCTAGATTTAGTCAGAAAATTTCATTATTAATTCGTATTTTGTTAACAATAAATACTACCTAAGTTGTATTTTATGTAAACTTTTATTAAACACAATTACCTTGCTGTTACATCAAAAATCAACCATGTTATAGATATGCATGCATATAATGTCGTTGAGCTGTATTGCTGAAGAAAAGAAAACGATAACTAATGTTTTTTGACGATAAACTTCTTAAATGTTCCTGATTAAATTAAATATTTATAAAGTAAGAAATTTTTAAAGCAAGACATTTTTCAACTCTGACTGATGAAAAAATAATACATAACTGCTTAATTTTTGCTTAATTCTTATCATCTCATGTCTAATTACATTACTTATAATATACAAAAACTGAGCAAATAATAATTGAGATGGTTACAAATTTCAATTATATTTCATAAGAAAACAATATATCGCAGCGCTAGCGCACAGCGCGGCAGGTGGGGGAAGGGGGACCGCGCCTTCGAACTTGCTCCTGCGGTCCGCCGCGGCCGGCTATTCGTTGTCAGACTTGTCCCATGTTTCTTGGGTTCATTACCTAGTTGCCGTATTTATGGCGGCGCACGGTATTTTGATATGTACCCATAAAAAAATTCCGGCGAGGCCAAAGAGATTTATTAACGAAGATTATAAATAATTTATAAAAGTCAAGGCACAGATTACTATAAGTTAGTTATAACAGATACTTCACTCCAAGAGCACGAGCAAACGAATTTGAGCTTAGTCAACACAGTAAGAAAGTTCATATTAGTTCGTTCGGCTCAGGTGGTCGGCTCATAGGTATACAAATATCGATGGACTACGCACGGCAACAACACGTGAACCGTTAGGGTTGACCATTGGCCTTGCTGTATTATTCTATGAACCTACAATGTGTTTCGAACCCAATCTAATACCAAGATGTAGCAGAAAAAATTTAGAGATTAGATTGAATAAAACCCACCAAGTGCGTATCGGGCTACGCATAGTGTAGGGTTTCCTACTTGCCCCCACAATTATGCGGACTTAGGATAGTCCACAGCAGACTCTTGTGCGATATCAATCGATCTGAGACGAATTTGATCGGCGTATATACTCCACTTGGTGTACTTACAATATTTGAATATCTATGCGTGCGCCGGGATATTACGGCTGGTTTCCATAGCGCTTCATTTCTAGTTGATAGATAGATAGATAGATAAAGCCTTTATTTATTTCCACAGTCAGACACATATCGACGGGTTCCGGGCTATTTGAATTAACCACCATTTTTTTGCTATTAGACTTTTATATATATTTGGAATCAGCGAATTTTTCTGCGTCGTTTGTGCTCAGTTAGGTGACGATCGGAGCATAAAAATGTAGCTTAATACAACCGCATTTTTTTGGCCTATTTTGCACTGCAATGTATGGACCGACACAAAATATTGTCAAATTTAAGACTTGTGTACTTAAGCTCACTACCAAATACTACATAGTCGTTTAAACCTTTTTTCCTGGAGCAACAATTTACAGGCAGTGTACGTTCAAGCATTTAGCCTGACCTTATAAATATATAGAAATGTCGCTTCATGCAATTAGCCTCTTAGTTAAATTCTTATCCATTGTCGCTTAATACAATTAGGTTCTTATTTAAATTCATATCCAGTGTCGCTTAATACAACTAGCCTCTTTGTCAAATTTATGTCCAGTGTCGGTTCATACATTAAGCTTGGTACTTGAAATGCTAGATGTTGTCACTTCAACCATTTAGCTTGTAGTAGATTATGGTATACCGGTCGCATGAACTATTTATGGTTTCAACAGTAAACATTTACAGATAATGGTTAAACCTATTTTTCTTAGTCTATATTTGATTTGCACTGTCGTTTCAGCTATAACAAAAGTAAAGTTCTAGTACATCAAACAGTTTATTTTCAACGGAATAAGTATAGTATACACATTAATACAATCGAAATTTTGTATGGATTGACTATTAAGACGTTGGTTAAAACATTGATTTTGGCGCCAGCGTGATTAACCGCGCGAGTTAGAATACCGGGGGCCAAGGCGCGCGGGCGCTTGAGGCCTCCTCCCCCGCGCCGCGTCATTGAAGAGACTTTTCAATTCAATTCAATTCAAATACTCTTTATTGCACAATTAACAAAAGCTACATTTCTTTAACTTGTTTAGAATTAGGATAGGAACAGTTCTAAATGTTAAAGATTAACAATAAAGAAGAATGAGTAACTGCAATATTATCTCAAATAATTAGAATTTTAATTTCAGGGAAAAGACAGCCAACGGATTTGGATGTCTGTCCAGTCTGATCCTATAGCGTTCGGCAGACAGCTTTATCTCCTGCTGCACGGTGTTAATTTTTAGTATGTCATGCACCTCTGCGATCCTAATGTACCACGGTGCATCTGAGATGTTTTTTAAGATGCCATTTTGCATTCTCTGTAGGATGTTGAGATTGGAGGTGCATGCAGAGCCCCACAACTGAATGCCATACGTCCAGACTGGCTTTAGTATGGCTCTATATACACTAACAATTTGTTATCAGTGGAAAGAACTGAATTCCTGCCTATAAGCCAGTACAAGTTTCTGTATTTTATGTTGATCTGCTCCCTTTTAGCCTGAATATGAGTTTTCCAGGTGAGTCTTCGGTCAAGGTGGATTCCCAGATATTTCACCGAGTCTCTATGAGGAAGTTCTTGTTCGTCAAGTTTAACAGGAGGACAGTTGCCCTTCCGTAGCGTAAACGTCACCTGGACAGATTTGGATGCACTAGCTTTAATTCTCCATTTCTTCAACCATTTGCCTATTTCATCCAAGCTTAGTTGAAGTATGTTAGATGCTATTTCGGGATCACTATGGCTCGCCAGAATGGCCGTGTCGTCGGCATATGTTGCAGTCATTACAGTCAGCGGCTGTGGTAGGTCTGCTGTGTATATTGTATATAACACTGGTCCCAGCACTGAACCCTGGGGTACGCCGGCTCTAATTTCGTAGAACCTGGATGCCAAGTCGCTTTCCTTAACTTGGAAGATTCTGTCCGTCAGGTACGACTGTAGGATCTCATAAAATGTGTGTGGCAATGATTGTTTGACTTTGCACAGGAGCCCCATGTGCCATACCCTATCGAATGCTTGCTGTATATCCAGGAAAGCAGAGGCACAGTATTCCTTGTTCTCTAGGGACCTCTTCACCTCACCGCAAACTCTGTGGACTTGTTCAACGGTTGCGTGCTTCTGTCGAAAGCCGAACTGGTGGTCTGGGATTACTGCCCTGTCTCTTAGGGCTGGTGACATTCTATGGAGCAGTAGTTTTTCAAAGAGTTTTGATACTATGGGAAGGAGGCTTATAGGTCTGTATGAGGTTACCTCGTGCGCTGGTTTTCCTTCTTTGTGTATCATTACTATTTGTGACACCTTCCACAGAGATGGATAATGTCCCACCCTGAGTATACCGTTGAACAGAAGGGTCAAATACGTCACAGCCTTCCCTGGCAGCTCTTTCAGTATTTCTTTTGTAATGATATCGAAACCAGGGGCCTTCCCATTACCGAGGTTTTGGATGTGCCTTACTATTTCTCTTGGAGTAATCGGTTTGATAGGCAGTTCCATCTGGTATGGCTGATCCAGAATGAGTTCCACATCTGAGTCATCCACGTCTGTTTCGGCCGAGTTAGGCACAAATACCTTTGCTAGGTGTTCCGCAAACACTTCAGCTTTTTGCTTACTTGTTCTAGCCCAGTCATTGTTTTCCATCTTTATTGGAGGTTTTGTGGTTTGAGGTCGATTCATGCTCCGTGTACTTTTCCACAATGAATAGTCTGTAGCTCTAGTCGCTGTTAAAGATTCCAGTTGAGCTTTTAGTGTTGCACTATTAGCAGCAGCAATAACCTCTCTGACTTCTTTGATGGCCTTGTTTAGGGCTGCTTTATCTTCTCTAGCTCGTCTAATGTGCCAAACCCGTCGCAATCTTCGTTTTTCCCTAATTTTCTCACGTATCTGCCATGGTATGCGGTTTCTTGATTTTGCAGGTTTTTTTACAGGGGTACAATGCCAGCAGGCACACTGCACTGCTTCCATGAATTCTCTTGCGGCTCTATCGATATCATCCGATGTCTTTAAAGCCACCTTCAACTCCAGTCCTTCCTCAACCATTTCTCGGAAGGAGTTCCAGTCAGTCAGGTTATTGCATAGTCGGTGTTGACTGTCATGATGCAGTGCAGTTGCACCAGCCGTCAGAATCACTGGTACACGATCCGATGAGCCATCCAAGCAAGTCTCAACATGAAAGTTTAGTCTTGGGAGACCTCCCGCAACAAAGAAATCAATCACGTCCGGTAGTCTCTTTGGATCACTTGGCCAGTGTGTTGGTTCAGCTTGTGACAGAGTCACGAATCTATTCTTATCAATACATAACTTCATCTCTCTTCCTCTAGTATGTATGAGTCGTGATCCCCAGAATGTATGCTTTGCATTCCAGTCGCCACCAGCTATGAAACGTCTTCCGAGGGTTGCAAAGTAGTGAGTGAATTGGTATTCCTTGATGTTGTGTTTTGGAGGACAGTATACCGCGGACACACTAAAACCACCATTTTTGTCCTCAACAAAAATTGTTGTCGCCTGTATATGTTCCGTTTTATAACAAGGCAGCTGGTGATGCTTCATGTTAGATTTAATGATAATCGCAGATCCTCCATGAGCCGTTCCATCGGGATGGTTTGTGGTGTAGATATTATACTGTGGTATCCTTATGGCACTTCTATTAGTGAAGTGTGTCTCAGATATCAGAAGCACATCTAGTCTACGCATACTCAACAGTACTTCCACTTCGTCTCTATTTGGAGCAAGTCCGTTTACGTTCCAAGTTCCAATCCGTAATCCAATCACTTTAATAGTTGGTCTATGAGTTTAGTCATAAGGCCCATTAGGTTGCCTATATGCTGTAAGAGTAGGTCAATCTTTTCAGACTGTTTTATAAGTAGGTCTTGCACTACTTGGGTTGGCTCAACACTTACGAGTTGGTTTTTATTTTTGGTAACATCTGCATATGTTGCTTGGTTGGTTGTATTTATTTCTTTAGTTCTGTCATTTTCAGTGTTATTCGCATGCCTTATCTCCTCACTACTTTTCCGTAATGGTTTTTAAGTGTCAGTGTTGTTTCTTTTGTTATATTTTCGGTTCATTATTTCTTTATAGAGATCACAACCCCTGTAGTTTGCAGGATGGTTACCAAGGCATAAAGCGCATTTTGCTGGGCTGTTGCGATCCTTCTTGGGACAGTCTGCTGTTTTGTGTGCATCAGCGCACTTTACACAAGTTAGTTTAAATAAAAAACTTATCTTTGAACAATTTATTACCTATGTTTTATTTTTCATTTCATAATAATTAACAAGATAGGTGAAACCCCCTATTATTTCAACGTACCTTTTAATTAATCAATGTTTTAGTCGTCAATTTCTGCACACCTTATTATTTTAGTATGATTGCAAACAATTTAAAAAAAAGAAATAAGTCACATAAACTAATTAGCCATACATCAATATGTTTGAGATATGGTATTTAAATCAATTAGCTTAGGTTTGAAATATGACCAACTCATTGGTTAAAGCACTTAGCTTAGAGCTATTATTTGCAATCCTAGGTACTTAAGTCAAGTAGCTTGGAACATGTATTAATAAACCTAGGCGGTTGAGTCAAGTAGCTTGGAACATGTATTAATAAACCTAGGCGGTTATGTCAAGTAGCTTGGAACATGTATTAATAAACTTAGGCGGTTAAGTCAAGTAGCTTGGAACATATATTAATAAACCTAGGCGGTTAAGTCATTTAGCCTGGAACAAAAAAAACGAAAATGTGGGTCATTTTGTATTAATCGACATTTATTTTCGTTAAAATATCGGAAAAAAACATTAATCAAAATATGAATAATGTGTAACAGAAACAGAAATTTCCTTTGCTTTGAAAAAATAATGCGATTTGCTAAAGTTATGATTTTTTTTCTGAAAATCGAAACTTTAAACTGCTCTGGTGTGAAGTTTCAAAAATGGCGGTTAATACAAATAGCCCGGAACCCGTCGATATGTTTAGCTTATACACAGATAAGGATAAGAATACATCAACAACAATATCATAATATTGCAACACTAACGCATGTGTGTGCTGCAGCAGTACAAATGGATCATAGCTCAGTGTATTAGATTGCTCAGTGTATTATATACGAATATAGACCCCATCTGCGGCACTGTAATTCGGCGTTTGATCATGAGAATTTAGCCTTAATTTGCTTATACTGTAGCGTCCTTTTCATATTAGGAAGAGCATTATGCATGCCAACCTACGCCCAACATCATTTCGAAGCCTCCAATGAACACTACTCTAACTCAAAATTTTGAAATTTTCGTTTTTCACGTAAATCGCTTCAGTTTCTTATAAGTATTAAGCCCCCCAAATTTTATAAAAATATTATGAGAAACAAAAAAGTTTTGAGGTTTACATTAACGCTAATTATATGTACTTTCGACAATCCTCGACATACCGCTATCTCAATATGGCGTAGTGTTATGATGCGCGCGCAGCGGCGACCCGCGAGAGACATGCCGCCAACTAGGATTGGCGGGGAGACGCGCGGGAGTTCCCGCCGCATCATTATTTTGTTTGTTTGCTCTAATTGTCAGTTAGCGGTGTCTCGCCAATTTGGGTGCACTTCTAATGTGTTAATTAGATAATGCGAAAATCTGTACTAAACACGTCAATGCATAATATTTGATTATAAATTTGTCTTTCGCTTATTTATAATAATGTCTCGTAATCGGGGAAGATGGAATTGTGTAAAGAAACTACTGCTCAGCTGATGAATGATGACATTATAACATACGACGAAATGAAATATTGTAATCAATAAAGAGGTAAGTATAGTTAATGAACCTATTAAGCTTAAAATTATCAGCAATGACGTAATTTCCGTAGTATAATTATTGAGAAAGTATTTATTTGTCAAAATCCTAACGTCACTGCTCCATTTCAAGTTGGCGGTTTGTATATCGGTCGCAGTTTACTACACGAGGACTTAGCGGAGTGTACAAACGTGAATTTCATGGAAATTTTTGTTTTAATACTAACCGAATTTTGAATTACATTGTACACACACCGGCATATTTAGCGGAACACAAAAAAAAAGTCCATAATTAAAAAAATATGGTTTTATTTTAAAATCTACTTACTCTTCTTTTGTTATTTAAAGTTTCATTTGTTTTAATTAAAATGAGATCACATTAAGAACACATTTTGCGAGTAAAGGCTATTTGTGAAAAATTGTACATTTTTGAACTTTTTATGTAACCAGGAAAAGTGAAAATTTATATTGAAATAACAATTAATTAAATAAGAAAAATGGTGATTAATATCGCGTATTTCCTCCACGTGCTCTTATTAAAGTTTCTACGCGTCTAGGCATACTGAAAATGATGTTATCGATGGTCTCCTGGGATAGTCTCCGCCATTCCTCAACTACGGCGATTCGCAGTTCACCCACGTTGGCAGGAGCTGGAAATCTGGACTTAACTTTTCTTTTTAGCAAGTCCCAAACGTGCTCTATAGGGTTCATATCCGGTGATCTTGCCGGCCACTCCATAACAGTGATATTCATATCATTAAGATATGCTTCAGTTACCCGAGCGGTATGCGGCCGAGCATTATCTCTTACACTCTCTCTCAGTCTCACAAAGCTTAGTTGTTGTGGTCTTATTCATAGGGTTAATTTCAATCCATTTGGAAAAGGCTTCAGAAAGTACGAGCCAAAATTTTCCCTCAAATGGCCCTGTAAAATCTACTTGGAGTCTCTCCCATACTTTGTCTGGCACTGACCACGAGAAAACTGGTAAGTCCGGGTTATTTGGCCTGTTTTCTTGACATATACGATAGCTTTCATATAAGACTCAATATCGTCTTCCATTGACGGCAACCATACGTAGAAATTAGCAAGAGCTCTCATGGCAGATGTGCCTGAGTGTCCCATGTGAAGGTACATCAACGTCTTATATCTCAAATCTTCAGGCATTACAATCCTACCTTGCCACATGATAGTTTTCTCCTCTAATGACAGATCACTGCGTTTCCTATGGTACGGTTTCAGATCGTTAGAATATTGATGTTCACACCAATTAGTCTTGATATATATCTAGAAACATCCTTCAACACATGATCTTTTTTTGTTAACTCATAAATGACATCCTGGTGAGTTGCTACTTTATCGTTGTACCTATAACCGAGCGTCAATCTTGTGAATGGACATTTCATCTTTACAAGGCTGTTCCTGTGGGTTAGGCATTCGAGATAGACAGTCCGCTAGTATATTGCTCTCCCCCTTCATATATGCAATTTAATAATCTTAAGTGCCTAGGGAAAGGCAGGCCTATAAGTGCCCATCTTACAATTCAGGTCCCGCGGTCTTTACAAGATTATTAAAAAACTTGTCTACCTACTGTTATTTGTACCTAGTGCTGAATACTGTGGGAGATATTTAGTTGTGTATAAATACATTTTGTATATGCATATTCAATTCTTTTGTTGTACCTAAATGATAAGATAAATGATAGAGGACTTTAGAGTTGAGATTTGTCCAAAATAATTATACTCAACTTCAACTTTTTATTTCAGTAAAGACTTGACAGACAGGAATTGACCGAGAGTTGATAGATTTGTCGATACGACAACTTGAAAAAAAGACAATGAAGTAGAAACCTGGATCGGAACGTAATCTAACGATCATGATGAAAAATACCGAGTACTACCAAAAATGAATAGGACTTTGAATAAGAAGAATATATCGGATAAGACAAATACAAAAAAGATTATGAAAATAAAGAATACAAAAAAGGAAATGATACATTTAAAAGGAATTACCACTGAAGACACTATTTGGAATTTCACTAAGAAAAGAAAATACTGAAGACAATGGTGTCGATTCGGATGTACACCAACTAAACTAAAACCAGTTTTAAAGTAGTACTGTCTCTTTCTCCCCGGAACAGTACGATGCGACGGCACCACTCCAAAACTGGTTTTAGTTTAGTTGGTGTACATCCGAATCGACACCAATAACATTGGAGAACTAAAGAAAAGAATAATACTGAAGAGATTCATATCGAATTTCAACTAAAGAAACGACGAAGGCGAGGCTGCATGGTCTAATGATCTTAGCCTGTTCACTAAGTGAACGAATCAAGGGCCTAAAAAAAAAGGTTGTGTTTCCTTTCCTTTCGTTGAGACTTGAGCTGTGTGAATTTGTTTGTGATCCATCCAGCAAAGAGAAACAAAGTGACGTTTGCATGTTCGGCAATAAATAGATTTGTGTTTCGTTAAGTTCAGCGCTGTCTGGTGACTGATTTGATTGGTGGTATAATTTATTTAGGCAGCTGACCCAGTGTTTATCTTTCAAATAAAATGGAAATCTCATTTAAAGGAAAGAGAATTTTGGTCACCGGTGCGGGACAAGGTTAGTTTTTGGTGTAATACAAAATAATATGATAAAAATTTTTATCTCTCGAAATAACAATAAAGACATTGTTTGAATCTGTCGCAGGTATCGGCCGAGGGATAGCAGTCGAACTATGGCGTGCTGGCGCAAACATAGTGGCTCTATCACGGACCCGAAGTCATTTAGAGACTTTGCAAAGTGAATATCCTTCCATTGATATAGTAGATGTTGATATTAGCAACTGGGAGAAGACCCGGCAAGTAGTGGAATCCCTCGGACATTTTGATGCACTAGTTAACAATGCTGCAGTAGCTGTGTGCGAACCGTTCCTTGAATGCTTGCCATCTGATTTTGACAAGTATGTTTCATGGATTTTTTATATCCTCCTTTGTGTGTTTCAACCTTGCCAATATTATATTAAATATACATATACACATAGGTAATAATTACAACATTATAATATCAGATTACCAAGCAACTTTGCCCACAGTTGATGTTGGTAATATGAGGTGATTGAGTTAACAATTAATCCCACTCATACACCATCATTATGTAGGTACATGTAACCCATGAGATAATACCCATTTTGTTCTTGGTGAACTTAGGACTGGATAAGCCACAATTGTGACCATATTATTATTATTCTTGGTTACCTCATTGAAGGGTCCATAGTCCTTCCTGACCCGGGGTCCACCTGACAAGTTCACCTGGGTGGACTAGGGGCACTTGTTCTGACCCTATGCCTTAAAAGAATATGCAGTCATTATTGCTCCTAGCTTTT
Source organism: Oegoconia quadripuncta (assembly GCA_949316235.1). Taxonomy (NCBI): domain Eukaryota; kingdom Metazoa; phylum Arthropoda; class Insecta; order Lepidoptera; family Autostichidae; genus Oegoconia; species Oegoconia quadripuncta. Next base: position 12,648,665 of record OX438749.1, read on the forward strand.
ACTCAAGTACTGATGCATTTAATTTATATAACATGTAGGTATCTATTCCTTTTCAGAACCTTTGATGTTAATGTAAAAGCTGTGCTTAATATCAGTCAAGTAGTAGCACGGAAAATGGTAGACAACAAAACTGCTGGTGCAATTGTCAACATATCATCACAAGCATCTAAGGTAAACTCACGTCTTTCATTATTAAAATCATAACCCTTCCTCCATAGTCAGGTAATAAATGAGGATTGCAATGTCAATAGTGTTTGATCCGTGATTAATTGTTGGTGTAAGTCTAAGATTATGCTAATTTCCTAATTGTTGTACTGATACAGGCAGCGCTAAAAGATCATGCCATCTACAGTGCTTCAAAAGCAGCCCTCGATGCACTAACTCGTGCCATGGCATTGGAGTTAGGGCCCTATGGTATCAGGGTGAATGCTGTGAACCCTACAGTGATCATGACAGAAATGGCCAAAGTTGGCTGGTCAGAACCTAGTAAAGCCCAAGAAATGAAGTCTAAAATACCACTTGGAAGGTAATATTAATATATCCATATTAGAATAAAGTAATAACAGCAGCAAAAAGTCTATGTTGTGATAAGAAGTGTTTCTACACTTATCTGTCAGTTGAGTTATTTACCTACTTTATTTCATACGTACATAAATTATGTTTACAACTCTGTTTTATATAAAAAGCCAAGATAAGATACCATGTTTTCAATATTATTTTATGAGCTGTATTATTCCAAGTGTAATCAAATAAAGCCAGTAATCTAGTCATTCACACATGCTGAAGATGGGAAACAGCATTATATTAACTTTTTAACAGAGTTTACTGTCATTGATAATTTTCTATAAAGCCACAATCTAAGCCGATTGATACACGCATTTACACACTAAGTCATTAAAATGAAGCTGTACGCATATGTTAAGAATTGTAGCAATAAAATATCGTGGCCGAAGGGCGTGAGTCCAAGCCACGCACTTTTAACAAAAGGCCTTAAAATTAAGAAAAAACTAATAATAACTTTCACTTTTGTCGTCGGGTCCTGACGGTGACTAAGCATAACCGTCATTATCGAATATTTTTGAAATTAGTTATCGTAGTTAATTGTCGTTTATTTTAAGTGTAAAGTGTAAGAAGTGGTCGATCAGCTGGAGAAAGCGCTCCTGCAGAGTCGAGATCGATTAATTCTGGTAAGAAGGTAACTGAAGTGTTCTGAGGTAAGGCTAGACGATCTAAAGGCACGGAAGGAGCCTTCAGCCAGTTGAGGTCGATCGCGCCACATCAATCCACCAGCAGCTGCAAAGTGAGTGCACCCTTTAGTAGATTGACCCCTTCCACTTGTTAATTTTCGTAATAGAAGTCTTATCGTTTCGAAAAAAAATACAGTCCATTTATCGAACATTTTGGCTCTTCGAGCAGGATCGTTTTGTAAGGCGATCTAGGATTAATCATCATAAATTCGTCTTGTATGCTAACATATGCTACATTTTGTACCATTTATGGGGGTAAGTTGTAAAAATATTGGATAACTTGAGTTTACCGTTACAGAAAATTTATAAATCTATGGTGGCATACTCGTTACAGATTGTGTTTCGTTCACGTCGTAACATTTCTGAACGCACCTTGGTCATTTGACAATCAGCTGTCCGCCTGTCATAAATTTGTTAGATTTGTGGTTATATCGAATTGAGTTAGCGTAATTAATTATGCTTTCTGATGAGGAAAATATTTCGTACACAGCGGATAAAAACCGAATTAGCCGTGATTATGCCTTTGCAAGGATTGAAATGATGGCGAGTACACCCGATTTATTAGGATACACCTTGCAAGACGTTAAGGAAATCGCGGATAGTTTTCACGAATCTCAAATTGCTTTGCTCGTGACTCTTTCAGTGGGTGATAGGAAGGAAGAGCTGAAACTTTCGTCGCAGTTTGAGTTGAGAGTGAAATCAATCAAAAGTAGGTTATCCCAGCAACAATTAAGTGAAGTAAAACCTGTATCTAACTCAGTTTCGAATGTTGTTAAGCTCCCAAAAATTCATATAAAACCCTTCGATGGAAAGATTGAAAATTGGATTTCCTTCATACAATTGTTTGACTCCTTAGTTCATAAGAGTGAGATATCAGATGTGGAAAAACTTCACTATTTGTTGTCGACTGTCCAAGGTGGTGCTTATGAGTTAATAAAAAATTATCCCCTTTGCAATGAGAATTACTTGATTGCATACAATACGTTGATAAAGCATTACGATAATGAGAGAGTAATTGCCACAATGTTTTATGAAAAACTACTGAACTGTGACGCAGTTAAGTCTAAGGGAAGTAGTGAATTAGAGCGCATACATCGAACATTCAAAGAAAATTTAGATATTTTGTCGAAGTATGAGTTGCCTGATAAAAACTTTATGTTGTTTTATTTGTTGTGGACAAAGTTGGATACTGCTACACGAGAGGCTTTCGAACTTGAGCAGAAATCGAATACTAAAATTCCAGAATTTAATGCACTGCAAAACTTCGTTGAAAGGCGTTCGCGGGCTTTGGAGAATTCAAAAGTCATTGTCTTTAGTAAACCAAACATCTCAAAGCCTGCAAAACCTGTCTATTTGACATCACCGAATAGTTGTAGTTTATGTAAGGGTACACCACATGATCTTTCAAATTGCCCAGAATTTTTAGCGTTCACCCCGGAGCGTCGTTTTCATGCAGTTAAAGAGAAAAGGTTATGTATTCTCTGTTTGTCTCCTAACCATACATTAAAGGGATGTAGCTCGAAAATAAAGTGTAGTAAATGTAATAATTCACACCACACACTTTTACACTTTAATCGGTCAGACAGAGTTGATCATCCTCAACCACAGACATCCGTGTCCACTCAGCCAACAGTATTGGCAAGCCATTGTATTGAAAGGTGTGATGCGTTGTTTTCAACTGCGGTTGTTTTAATTAAAAATAATGTTGGTAACTGTGTGCCAATTAGGGTTCTTCTCGATTGTGGTAGTGCTTGCAATTTTATTACTCGAGGTGCTGTGGAACGCCTCGGCCTACATATCCAGCAGTGTAAGCAATCGGTCAATGGTGTTGGACAGGTTTCCACCAATACTTTAGGTTTGACCAACTGTGAGATTACGCCATCTGGTGGTCATAATCATAATAAATTTTCGTTTGAAGCTTTTGTCTTGGAAAACATATGTCCACCTATGCCATCAGCTTCTGTTTCTCGTACCTTCTCGTGGAGTGATGAACAAGTGCAGCTCGCAGATCCAGAATTTGATAAACCTGGACCTGTCGATATGCTGCTTAGTGTTAATATTTTCGCCTCCTCGTTGCGCCCTGGTTTGATTCAAGCCTCAGGTCGGGGCCAACCAGTGGCAATCAATACTGTTTTTGGTTGGATCATTATGGGAGATTGTCTAGTGGACACTGTTTATCGTTCTCGTTGTCGTCGGTCCATCAGCAATGGCTCCAGTTCCAACGATTCTCGCTCTCGTGCAATTAATAAAAATTGTTTTTTCGTTTCAACCTTAACATTAGATGATTCCATTAAAATGTTTTGGGAATTAGAGAACATTGAAACTCCTAAACCGAAGTTGCTGTCGACAGAGGAAGTTCAATGTGAATGTCATTTTACAAACAATTATTGTCGTAGCCCTGAAGGAAGAATTATCGTACCATTGCCCTTCAAAAATATTGAAAACAAACCAAGTTTTGTTAATTCTCGCGCTATCGCTCTAAAACGTCTCTACAACTTGGAGAGGAAAGTGCAAACTAACCCAAGCCTACAGAGGGCTTATATTGATTTCATGGCAGATTATTTAGAGCAAGGACACATGGAGCTAATAGATCCGCCTTCTTCAGATATCGGCAAGTTTTATTATATCCCACATCACGGGGTTTTACGTTTGGATTCGGTCACAACTCCCTTGCGTGTCGTCTTCGATGCTAGTGCGAAGGATCTTGACGGAAGGTCCCTGAATGACACATTGCTCCCTGGGCCTAAGCTTCAGAAGAGTATTTTTGATTTGTTGTTGAGGTTCCGTTGGCATGCAGTCGTCTTTACAGGTGACATCAAACAAATGTATCGCCAATTTCTTGTACCAAGGGAAGATGCAGAATATCAAAGGATTCTATGGAGGGCCTCTCCCCAAGAACCTGTTCGTGATTATCGTTTGCAGACTGTCACTTATGGGGTAGCCTCCGCACCATATCAGGCTCTGCGTTCTGTGGCCAAGTTAGTAGAAGAGACTGCTGGTATTGCTCCACTTGGTGCTGCCATCCTGAACAGAGATATCTATGTCGATGATGTGGTGAGCGGAGCTGACAGTGTTGGCAAGGCTCTGGAAGTTCGAAAGGAGATTATTGAGATTCTGTCGTCCGCTCATTTACATTTACGTAAATGGGCTTCGAACAGTGAGGAGTTTCTTCGTGAAGTTAATTTGTCAGATTTATATTCGAATAAGTTTCACAATTTCACGGATGCACAGAATTTGAGTCTGAAAATATTGGGTCTCTCGTGGTCGCCTAAAGATGACAAATTCACCTTCTACACCTCTCACAATGATTTTCGTTGTACCAAGCGATCCATCCTTTCGGATATCGCTAGCATCTTTGATCCTTTAGGTCTTTTGTCGCCTGTGGTATTTTTTGCCAAATATTTAATTCAACTCTTATGGTTATCAGGTGTCGATTGGGACGATGATGCACCAATAGCTATCGCTCAAGAGTGGCAAAAGTTTAAGTCGCAATCATCGTCGTTGAGCTCTCTGGCCATTCCTCGAAGAATGATAGAGACTTTCGTGTCGTTACAGCTACATGGATTCTGCGATGCCTCGGAGAGGGGTTACTGCGCCGTCATTTATTGTCGTGTTGTTTCGAATGACGGTTCTATTATCGTACGCCTTTGTTGTGCAAAATCAAAGGTGGCTCCTCTTCGCCGGTGTTCGATTCCGCGGCTAGAGTTGTTAGCTGCTGTTTTGCTGTCTGACTTGATGGGACGCTTTGTTGAGGCCTTAAAGGATCTTTATTACTTTGGTACCATCTATGCTTGGTCTGACTCGAGTGTCGCATTGACATGGATTAGATCGTGTCCATCAAGATGGAAGACATTCGTGGCCAATAGGGTTGCCGATATACAGGAAAGGCTTCCCCCTCAAACTTGGCACCATGTTTCGGGTTCTGAAAATCCAGCGGATTGCGGTTCGCGCGGTTTGTTACCCGCTAATCTTCTTCAGAATTCGTCATGGTGGGCGGGGCCTAGCTGGCTTTCCAATCCTCAGGAGACTTGGCCACAATCTGAAATACTAGTCGATCAAGTTGCCTTCGGTGAACAAAAGATTTATAGTCTATTCACAGCTAACATCATGAATTTTGTCGATGAAATTCTGAGTAAATATTCGTCTTTACAGCGCGTTTTACGTATTTTAGCCTATTGCTTTCGTTTCGTCCATAACTCAAAGAATCCTTCTGCTAAAATTACAAGCGCTAACTTGTCATGTGAGGAAACCAATAGAGTTCTTCATTTTCTCGTTAAGCATGTCCAAGAGCGTGCTTTCGCATCGGAGCTTCGCAGTCTCGGAAAGAAAACGTCTGTTGGATCCATATCGAAATCCATTAGGAAATTGTCTCCGTTTTTGGATGAACACGGATTTCTCCGGGTGGGTGGTCGACTCTCGAAAGGGGAACTGAGATTCGATGTGAAGCATCCGTTATTATTACCTCGCGATCATCGGCTAACCACGCTGATCATCAATGACTATCACCAGCGTTTTATGCATCCCGGATTACAAACCCTGCAGAATTTATTAGCCCAAGAATTTTGGATTTTATCATCGAAGAGGGCTGTGCACGCAGTAATTTCGTCCTGCATAAAGTGTTTTCGCACGCATCCTAGGGTTGCATCGCCACCAGTTATGGGCAATTTACCTGCATTTCGTATCAGTCAGATCAAAGCATTCTCGTCAGCTGCGGTTGACTACGCAGGTCCTTTTGATACATGTCTCGGACGAGGTCGAAACTTAAGAACCTTTAAATCATATATTTGCGTCTTCGTATGTACTGTTACTAAAGCGGTACACCTAGAGCTCGTCTCTGAGCTAACCTCTGAAGCTTACCTCGCGGCTTTGAGAAGGTTTATCGCACGACGTGGACGGTGTTCTCGGTTGGTGTCCGATCAAGGTCGTAATTTTATTGGTGCTAATAACCTGTTGAAGGAATTGATGGTCACAGCCTCACGAGCAGAACAAATTGAGTTTGTTTTCAACCCTCCTGGTAGTCCCCATTTTTCTGGTTTAGCAGAGGCTGGTGTCAAATCTGTTAAAACACACCTATCTCGCGTCGTTGGTTTGCAGCGACTTACTTTCGAGGAGTTTTATACTGTTTTGACGCAAATTGAGGCAATGTTAAATTCGAGGCCGTTGTCACCCCTCAGTTCTGACCCAAATGATTTCTCAGTGTTAACTCCGGGTCATTTCTTAACTTTAGAACCTCTGACTATCATGCCGGAGATAAATTTAATTGATGAAAAGGTTAGCGTCCTCCATAGATGGAAACTTCTGCAAAAGATCCATCAGGATTTCTGGCGCAAGTGGCATTTAGAATACCTGCATACGTTGCAACAGCGCCATAAGTGGTTTGATCCTCAAAGGGAGACCTCAGTCGGGACTGTCGTGCTCATTGTTAATAAACAATGTAGTCCGATGAAATGGAAAATGGGTCGGATTGTAGAACTTCATCGGGGTACCGACGGAGTCTGTCGTGTGGTGACTGTTCGCACTGACTCTGGTGAATTTAAACGACCAGTAGTTAAATTGTGCCCTCTACCGTTTGCTAATTGAAATAGTCTTTGTTACGTTGTTATGTTGTTAGTTTTAAGTTCTAGTTTCGGTGAATTTAATTTATCCAATATGAAATAGTTAGTAGATATAGGTAGTAATTTCCTAAAATACATTGTATTTTGGTGGGCGGAATGTTAAGAATTGTAGCAATAAAATATCGTGGCCGAAGGGCGTGAGTCCAAGCCACGCACTTTTAACAAAAGGCCTTAAAATTAAGAAAAAACTAATAATAACTTTCACTTTTGTCGTCGGGTCCTGACGGTGACTAAGCATAACCGTCATTATCGAATATTTTTGAAATTAGTTATCGTAGTTAATTGTCGTTTATTTTAAGTGTAAAGTGTAAGAAGTGGTCGATCAGCTGGAGAAAGCGCTCCTGCAGAGTCGAGATCGATTAATTCTGGTAAGAAGGTAACTGAAGTGTTCTGAGGTAAGGCTAGACGATCTAAAGGCACGGAAGGAGCCTTCAGCCAGTTGAGGTCGATCGCGCCACATCAATCCACCAGCAGCTGCAAAGTGAGTGCACCCTTTAGTAGATTGACCCCTTCCACTTGTTAATTTTCGTAATAGAAGTCTTATCGTTTCGAAAAAAAATACAGTCCATTTATCGAACAGCATACTTGTGTGAGCAGTTCAACTTTAAACTTTAGTACTTAGTGGTACTTGTTGGAGTAGGTTCTCTCTTTGAGTCTTTCTTTTTGTTGGTCTGAGTCTAATTTGTGGAATATTAATTTCAGATTTGGAGAAGTATCAGAAGTAGTGAATGCAGTGGTTTTCCTGTTAAGTGAAAGGTCTAGTATGATAAATGGTGTTGAATTACCTATTGATGGCGGTTTTCTTGCTACATAGTAGTTTTAGCATCATCCATTACCAAAGAAAGAACTCGAATTTTGGTGACTTGTTTACTTTTGTAAAATTAATATTCTCCTGAGATCAATTAATTCTATTAATATTCACGTTGTCATGTAAATGTAAGTAAGTAGGTACCAAAGAAAAAATTATTATTATGTCTATATGGAAACAAAATTCTAGTTGCCATGGTATCAAAATATTCAACATTGTGTGTATTGAACATACTATCATCTACTTGGGTAGGTATAATTAATTACTTTGTTAAATAAATGACTTGTATATATTTGAAAATATTTCACTCATCCCTTCCCTGCAATCGCCACATACCAAGTTTGCCATATACAAAAAAAAAAGAATATAACAATTTAATATCAGTCAATCTAGTAAGGTCACAGATTAACTAATTATTCCTGTGGAAGTAAGGTGCTGAGATTCTCTGGTGTAACCGCGTAAGTGGTAAATGTTATGAGTGTTTCCATTTGGGGATAGTTGTGCCTGACCACCTTTGAACTCTACTGCATTAGGTATAAGTTCCAAAAGTGATCAGGCAGACCTCTTTGTTTGGTGGTACATGATGGAGCTATGCCGTAGTTACACCGCATTTATAAAACCTCCATTACTCGCACGAACCGCAGGCGCAGTAGATAGGGATAAGTACCCGTAGTGGATGACTGGCAGAATAGGTGACCCTATGATCCATCAGATTATAACGCTGACCTTAACAACCATACGCCTTGTGCAGTAGACGGATTAATCTTTACTGGACACCCTGGTGTACTTTAGTTTTTGTTATTTTACTACTACATATATATCTCATTTTAACGGTTTAAAACTCATAATTGCTGTTATCTCAATTATTCTTAACTGGCTTGGTAGGTATCAATAGCGTTCTTATCAACTACGATTTTCCGTGGTTAGAATGTTAATATTTTAGTTCAATTGCTCTCACAATTCTTTCACAGTATCTAAGTGATGTGGACTGAAATACCGCTGAAACATGGATAAATATTTCAAAGGAAAAAGAATACTAGTCACTGGTGGATGTCAAGGTATAATATTGCTATGTTGATAACCATTTTCGCCTGTCGTCCTCACCTCGTACGTACATAGGTATTTGGGTGTTATAAAATTGCATATCCACCACGCAACCCCATTTGCTATTCCTTTCTTCTACTTTACGCCACGTCTACTGAGCCATGTCTACCGTAATCAGTATTTGGATGTGTGACCATTAGTGACATTTTCATCGAGTGTTTTCTAGCAGTGTGTGTAGGAAACACGATAAACGGTAGGTTCGTTAAGCCAAGTCGGTGGCCTACTTGAAATGCTTCAAAACACTGGTTATTAAAATCCATCAATCCAGTATAGTGGATACCGTTTCGAATATCAAATGCATTTCCGTGTCGATAGATTCGGTATGAGACAATCGAATGTCTAAGCTCTTTTTGTAACTGCGAAATCTTCGGAGTAGAAATGTCATACCTGACATTCAATATCGAAGTATAATGCCATGCCACGCCACGAACTGAGTTCCCCCGAATCGGACGCTTTCTAATAGACGTACCTAAGGCAGTTGATGCGAGTCTGTACGACATCCATTTTATTGTTTTACTTTTCATTTTTCATATGCAAGAATTACCTATTTGTGTGGCCATAGATGCAAATAAATACTTATCTACCTATCTTCACTTTTAAATCCAGGTATTGGACGAGGTATCGTAACGGAGTTATGGAGACAAGGCGCAAACGTTGTTGCTCTGTCAGATCAAGCCGAAAACCTGAACAAACTCAAAAACGAGTATCCTGCGGTAGAAGTGGCTTATGTAGACCTCTGTGATTGGGATGCGACCAAAAAAATAGTCGACTCTTTTGGCGTTTTTGATGGATTGGTTAACAATGCCGGGATTGTGATTATCGAATCATTTCTGGAATGCAAGCCATCTAGTTTTGATAAGTGAGTGAACGAGCTATTTTTTTACTTTAGATAAATGACATATTAAATATCTAAAATGAAGTATAATTAATATACAAGACCATTATATAGGTAGGTATGATAGCTTGTGGCAAAAAACGTCTAAAGAAAAGCTTTTTCGTTTCGACCCCGAACTAAGTTCCGTCTGGTTTTTAATTAGGGAAATTATTTAAAAAAATTATCTTGATAAATATAAAACGACTAGTGCGGCTGAATTCGGTTATGGTTGTGGAAAGTTGTTCGTAATCAGCAAGAGTGGAGTCACCAGCGGAAATTTTTGGACTTCCGGGTAATCGAAATTTTTTTGATCGAATTCGGCTATATTTCCTAGTGGAAAGTTGTTTGTAATCAGGAGTGAATTACACGAATTACATTTCATCCTGTAGTATAGGTTTTTTATTATCTATTTTGTCATCCATCATCTTGTCGCAGTCCGACACGTGAGATCTTTCAGAAGTTGTATGTAAGATGTAAGTAATGCGTCCCAAGGTCTGTATAGGTACCTAAATTATGTACATACGGATATAATTGCTATTTCAGAACAATTGCAGTGAATACCAGAGCCGTGTTGAACGTTAGTCAAGCAGTTGCAAAGAAAATGATTGAAAATAAAGTAAAAGGGTCAATAGTCAACATATCCTCGCAAGCATCGAAGGTACAGAAGGCAACATATCGTTATTCATGCAGGACTGTTTCAAGCATGTGGACTTATTAAAGTGAATCACAGCCCTGTGTGAATAATTGTCGACCCTATTGAATAATTTTTTACGCACAAAGGGTTAGCGCTTGACCTCATTCAGTTGAGATGAAGTCGAACGTAGAACCGCGCTCACCCGAAACCACTATTTCGAGGATTGGCTATCTTATCTCAAACAGCCGGAACACGACATTGTGGCTTGGCAGCAGACTTAGATGGTCGTAGCTGCATAGGTGGACGTTTAAAAATCCCCTACCACCAACTACACCGAGTACTAAACATGTACCCCGCTGGGAATCGAACCCGCGACCTACGTTTTATCAACCTTATGTTGTTTACATTGAGCCACGGAAGAGGTTAACTCATTTGTGAAAAATTCATAAACTCCATTTCTCCAATTGGCCGAGGCAATCTGAATAATTACTAATGCTAAATTATAATGCAATATTAACACTTTCACGGACACCGGACGCTTATAGACGTAATAACAATAAAACTTCTATTGTGCCTTGACCGTGAAAGTGTTAAAAGTGCAAGCATAAAGAAGATTACAAAAAAAACTAAATCGTTGTTCCACAGGCAGCTCTGCAAGATCATGTAGCGTATTGTGCATCCAAAGGCGCATTAGACTCGATAACAAATGTCATGGCTTTGGAATTGGGCCCGCATGGCATCCGAACGAATACAGTCAACCCAACCGTTATCATGACAGAGTTGGGTTGCAAAGTCTGGTCTGACCCCGCTAAATCAGAGCCTATGCTGAAAAAAATACCATTGGGAAGGTAAATAACTAAAGAGACAATTGGTGTCGATTCGGATGTACACCAACTAAACTAAAACCAGTTTTGGAGTGGTGCCGTCGCTGGTGGTACTGTTCCAGTTCCAGGGAGAAAGAGACAGTACTACTTTAAAACTGATTTTAGTTTAGTTGGTGTACATCCGAATCGACACCATTAGGTCTGTTCAGACCAAAAGTAAGGTAGTACTTGTTCTAGTAGGTATCTACCACTTCTTACTCTGTCGAATGTTTCTTATTTTTGGCAAAGGGTAAAAACACCACAGAGCAATGATAATGATAATATAAATTGGTAACCATGTGTCAACATTTTGGAAATAAAAATCGAAGAGTTCAACAGAATTGTGTACCGACAACCTGTTTGCTGTAATAGACGTCGTGGGTTCGAATCCCGATAGGGACATATGTCCGTGTGATGATTACGGATATGTGTACCAGAGTTATGGATGATTGCATTTATAATATACATATATTTACAAACAAAAAAATATTTTAGTATACAACCATCTGGTATCCATAAGGCAAGCCTAGTTACTTAGTGTATGTCCAATGATATTTCATTATTTATAAAAAAAGAACCCGAAACGATAACTTTTTTGTTTATCCGTGTGCATGACCCTTTTTCTCAGAAACGGCTGAAGGTAGCCAGACAAAAACGTTACCATTAATTAACATTAATTACCAATCAGGGACCAATACAACAAAGATATTTCTTTGATCGTCTTTGCTCATTAAAATTATGGGTAAAACATTAGTTTCCTTTTCAAAGGGTTACAAACAATTTCTTTCACTATTGTAGTCTGTGGGGGTGGGGTCTTAGAGTGGGATACGGGTGTCAAAATTTATCAAAGCTGCCATTACTTTAGGATGAAATTGTAATGAGCCGAATCCCATCCCAAGAACCCATGGAGTGTAGGTACCTATCTGTTGGATGTCAGTGATATAGAATTATTTCATTCTAGATTTGCCGAGGTAAACGAAGTCGTAAACGCTGTGCTGTTCCTTCTAAGTGGTGAAGCGAGCATGATCAACGGTGTGAACCTTCCCGTCGACGGAGGATTCCTCTGTACATGACTGTGTTGAAATAAATAAAAAGATTGTTATTTTACTCAGTTTATTGTGTCAAAGGAATTAATACATACTTTACTGGACATAAGAAACAATGCAAGCATAACAATTTGTTTATAATGCGTATCATGCTAAGCTATAGGCTAGCATAGATGTATAAGGAAAGAATTACCACATCGATACGAAATTAAACAAATAATGGAAACTACTAAAATATGATTCTCGTGTTATTAGTGCAATTCATATTTGGAGGGAACAAACCCTTAAATTTAGAATTCACGTATAGGTTAGACACAAGAACTGCATCCTCGTACGTAATAAATTCCTTACTCATCCTACTCTACTACTATTCATTCCCTCCTTCATTACAAAAGTAAGTATATGTATAACTCGAGAATTTCGGTTCCCGATGCCTTGCACCTTCCTCATACAAATTCGTTATGCTTTATCTGATACACTGCTACGTAAATCGACTCAAAACGAGAAAATGCGTAGAATAACAGCAAATAATTTCACATTAACACTACAACAGTTATGTATGTATTTTTTTCCATTACCTAGGATATTGTAAAAAACAGTGTCCGCTTACCTAATACCTTAAAATTATTATATACAAAATTAAGTCCATAAAGTCTTTCGTCGGTTAGAGCGTACACTTAAACATTAGGAGCAAGCAACGTGCTTCCCGCGCTGCGATTTTAAAATGCGACACAACACACTGACGGACGACATGCAGGGACCTCTGGGCCGCGTTATGGCCTCTCCCGCCGACGCTCCACCCGTCACCGTCCACCGCAACACTGCCATTCCCAAGTATTTGGACACAAAAAACATTAGCTAACATACATTTACATATAATTAACATAAGTCCATAAGGATTAGTAACACAATATCATTAAATGTTTGGGTAGCTATCGTGTAGTTATTAAAATATACGAGCTGTTCCAAATTACAGACGGGAGTAATTAAGTTACAATAGATTCGAGGATTTAAAAAATTATACCAATCTTCTTGGCACTTTTCGACGTAGAAAAAACTTATAATGTTTCATTGACTGGAGTTTAGGAAGGTAAAAAGGCTATCTTATTATACCCTGTTGACTAAAAATTATACAATGTATTCACAAAAATATAAAATGTACCATAACGTTGTTACAATATAGGTAAGACAGAATAATGAAAAATTAGTAGTAGATCTACATTTCAAAATAAATGTCAAAAAAATCTCTATTTTGACATGCTGTCATCTAAACAAACCAATAATTACATTATTTTAATATTAACTAAGGCTTAGGTATGTAATATCGATAACAGGATGATTTAAAATCCCTAAAGTGAATCGACACGATTTAGTTGGGCCCTGTTGGACCATAACAATTTCATAGTAATGCGATCATTAATTCACCATAGCAAGTATCAATTAGGTAAACCAATAAATAACAATTTGATAGGATGATTGGTCAAAATAACATTACAATGAAACATGAAATTATTAATCGTGCCCAAAGGTACCCAATTAATGTTGTCTGGAAATTAAACCGCATTTATGATTCGTCTTAACACAAATTCTTAGTTAGTTATTTGCTATATGTACATAATAAAAATTGAACCAAATTGTCAGTCATAGACAAATAGACATGGATGGTCGTTCCAGTCAATGACATACGAAATGTTAAACAATAAATTCCACACACCCGCGTTCACAGAACTCAAGATCTTATGATAAAGTATTTACAAGTTATATTTTCATACACATGTTCACTACCAACAAAATAAAAGTTTTGCAGTGGTGGAATATTTTGTAAAAAAAACATGGAAAACTGGTGATTTCGTCCAATAAAAAAAATGGTAACCGATCATACTGATTTACAGTCCAACGAAATCACAAATGTACAATGATGAGGATTTTGGTAATTTACATGAGATCATAGTTCGCGATGATTGATATAGAAAATTGTAAGAATATTAAAGAAATGTACGAGTTTATCTACATTTCACAAAGTAAAGTGATAAAGAACAAAGGTAAGAAACATCTCTATTCCACCAAAACAATAGTGCAGTATTTCTTTTCAGGCGAAGCTCAAATATTAACACTGAGAAGTCTACATGTTCCTTGATATAATAGCAAACTTACCTAGTTACAACTATGGCAGTGGCTGGACATGTAATTTGATCCGATCGTTAACGACGACACACATGAAAGCTGCAATGGCAGTTTAATGAGTTGATTTCGAGTAAATAAATGTGGAAGACGCTAAACCTTTAGGCTGCAAGAAAATAAATTCGTAACTTAAAACAAAACTACGATATTGCACAATTATATTTCCAACTAATTTATACACAAATATTTCTAATTCTGATAATAGAACAAGCAGAAATAATTCTGTTCACACACGAAGCTATGAATGGATTCAACAAGGATGCAATTGTTACAGACAGAATTTTTCAGTCCATCGCCCTGCACAAAATTTTCCTAAGCTGTATAGAATGTGTTTTTTGTTTTTCATACTATAAGGGCTGAATTGTTTGGACAAATACGAATTGCCCAGTACTTTTGTCAATAAAATCCTCTTACATCTAAATATAACTGAGCATAAAGTACAATGGATGCATGGGTAGGCCCTAATTATTATGTTTAAATGAATCACATTAAAAACGACAATGAACATACTCTTTTTAATTTATTCAACGGCCCACTCTCATCATCATTCTTAGCCTAAAATTAAATAATTTACAATATATGAATGTTAACATGAATGCATACAAAATTTGTTTTATTTACTACACAAAACACAGAATCTGCATTCCGAGTTGAGTGAACGTCGGGCGACGTTCGCGCTCCGCTTCGACTCCTACCGATAGGATTACCAACGTGATTAGATCCTCGATAGAATACACCGTGTCGTTGAATATGAATATAATCGAGTCTGTGGCATGTTGGTTCTTTTGAACAGAACATGCGAGTCACAATACCGTGTGGTGTTGTCGCTGCGGCGGTGGGGAGCTCCCTCACCGCCACTCGGATATGGCCGCCACTGTAGTACTCGGTTGCCCTGCCGCGCCCGCCGCTGGAATGAAACGAAACATTATATTGAAGTAAACACTGAACATTCTGATTTTGGAATAGTTACTGAAATTCTTAATCCTTCGGTGAATTGATCTAACAAATCTCCATACAGACGACATAATTATATTAAATTTAGATAAAGGATAGAGTACAATAAGGTTATCCCGAAATTTAAGATCTGAACGAAGAGAGTGGCACCTCAGAGTATTTTCAAGTCGCCCCAGTAGGCCACCAGCATGCAGCACCAACTTGGTCTAACGACTGCTATTAATGGAAATCAACCGGGACCGACTATTTAACGTGCCCCCCGTAGCACAACTCATATGAAAAAAATGCCACTAGCGCGACTTAATAATACAAGTAAGAGAAATATTTATGTAGTTTTTCGCAGAATAACGTCATCAGGAACGTGTAAATCGTCATTGTCAGGAACCCTGCATGTACAAGAAGAAAATCAAATGTAGGCAATCCTCACAAGACCCGTGGATTGTGACTTGACGTAGTCTATATGAAGATAGTTTTGTCTTTGCAGTGGAGATTGTTAATTTGTGAGCATTCTGTTTAAAATTCGATTTTTGGTTACAACAACGAACCGAACTTAGAATTGTGAATTGGATAAGGCAACCATTTGATCAAAGAAAAAATCCAGATACTGGAATTTGTATTCCACAAACTGGCAGTTGCTAAAGCTGCATTTTTCAAAGTCTGCTGGCTTCCTGGTCAGGAGGTGGTGGTCGCCAGTGAAAACTCTAGTCAAACAAGGTGTAGAATATTTTTTCAAATAAAATGTCACAAAGTTTTGACATTTTATGGAATGATTTTATAATGGGAACGATTGAATTAGACTATGTATATTGAAAATTAATTGCTCGCAACAAGCCAATCAAAAACACACTTTTCTTAGTCATTGTCATATTATGATGAACGATCGTTATCCTCACATATGCTTCTTTTGCCTGTAGATGTGAAATGCCAGTCTACTGCTGGCCATCAGTCTCCCCTACTAGCGCTGTTCGCTCAGGGACGCTGAGCAGCTCTCTGGCAGGTAACTCTGCAGTACATAATGACGCTGCCCATCAATATATATCATGCATGACACTAAATAAATTGTTTAAATTTACTAAATTAGTCGCCTTTTATAGCCTTCATGGTAGGTTAGTCCTATTCTTTGCCAGATCCATAATATTGTGTGAGAAAAAAATTTACGTCTTCTGCTGCAGATTCTTAATACTAATAAAATACCAAAACTTTTCTGTTTTGACTAGTTTGAGAGTTCTGTTTGATGCCCCCAGAATTCGTTTCGTGGTTCAGTGGTTCTCATAGTACAATCTCAGTATTATCACTGTGACTCATACAACTGGCCTGTTTTGAAGTAATCACAATCTGAAGTAATCTAAAATAACTGTATATGCTACTAGGCTACCTAGACATATTTTTTTCGCGAAACTGACAGTCGCTACTTTATAATATAAAGTATGACAAATAATCATTGCATAGACAAAATAGTCGCCACAGAATTTTACAACATAAATAAATAACCTTGGACATACACACTGTGTCATCTAGTTCCACACTTAGACACGTATTATGGATACCAGACGGTTGATCGACTACACGAATAGCTAAATATGTACATTACAAATGTCAATTCCCCCTATCCCTTATTCATCAACAAACATATGCCCCTAGCGGGATTCGAACCCGCGACCTCTAGACATAGCAGTCAGGGTCTCTATCACTACATCAAACAGGTCATCAAACAACAAGCTAATAAGCATTTAAACAAGTCCTAGATTAATTATTATGGAGACAAACATACAGGTGTCCTAATTTAACGTCTGTATGCGAAGTGAGAGTTTAGCTTCGAAATAAAATTTGTATGAAAAAATGTCCCTGAAAAATTATATTTTTCATAGGTACTCCCACAAAAAAGCATGTGGTAGTCAGTTAAAATCGGAGCAAAGCTCACACTATTATAATTAATCGTTGTGTTATCTATCTGACATTATTAAATATTTATAAAATTGGGGAGGAAAATTTGCATTAAGGCTGTGCGTTAATAAGTGCAGGACAAGAAGTGGACATCGGAATTAAATATAAGAGTGAAACGGAAACAGAAATATATTTGCAGTTGACTTCATAGCCGTTACAGCGTGATTAGGACTATGCGTTACCAGTAATGCGGCGTCGCGCTAGTGCCTATGGAACTTCATTGCGGTCAGATGATTATACGTTACGTATTCCTCGTCCATCATAAATAACAACTAAACAGCACTATTCATTAGAACTGCAAACAAGTAATAAACCTATTTTAGTTAAAATATGATTTCTCTTCCTTTCACACTAAGAATTTAGTTAGTTTAGAATGAGACAAAACATAAATCTACATTCATACATATACCCCGAATAAGATTACCCTCCTTCCTGGGGCAGTCAGACAAAAATACACCTCACACTCCAAAACAGTAGACATAAAAATCTATAACTCACTGGTTTCCTGCTCCTGAGCTGGTTCATGGCGCCTACGCTGTCCGCCTGCAATGCAAAAATTATATATAAAATCTTAAAAATTAACAAAGCATGCAACATCAATGAATCCCGCTGCGTGCCTAACCTGAGGTAAGCGCTGAGACATCATGTCTCTCGTGTATCTTTACGACTCTAGCCTTAAAATCGAATTGTAACCTACAACCGTATTTTACAAATAGCATTTCCAAATTAACAATCTCCACTCCAAAACAAAACTTCAATCAAATAGGCTTTATTGTTTATAGGTATAAGGAACTTAGTGCAATACATTTAAATATCTCATAGAAACTACAAATGAGGCGGCTTTATACCAATGATACAGCGATCTCTTCCAGGCAACCTTCCCCTAATGATTTACGGAATTCAAAACAAGTAATTAAGTGGGTTAGCACAAATAAGGATCTCGTGAGGATGGCCGACAATTGAATTTCTTAGATACAGGGCCACTGAAGTGTGCTTTTAAACATTCTTCAAATCACGATCGAAATTAAGGAAATAATCCCACGTGATAGCCAGGGCGGCTATCTTATCCCTGACAACCGGAACACAACAATGCTATTAACATTGCTGTTTGGCGGCAGATTTATATTGGATAAGATTAGAAGATGGTAGTAGCTAGCCAGGTGGACCGAGTATTAAACATGTACTCCGCTGAGGATTGAACTCGCGGCCTCCGACTCGTAAATTTTATTTTGTTAACATGGAGCCACGGAGGTGGTTATAATACTTTATTGCATTTAAGCATTCATACATATAAACACAAACATATCAGGGCAATACAAAAAATATACAAAAGGCCTATAAATAATGTACGGGAAGTCAAGTGTCCACTCTCGACACAAATCCACAATTCAACTGGGCCCATGTGGTAAATGAAGCCCATACCCTCTCACAGCCTACTCTTACTAGGCTATACCCCAACAGTGGACGTATGCAAATTTCACTCATTAAATCGCTTAACTTAATTAACTAAATAAATAAACATTTCGGACACTTACACCAATCATCTTTTTGGTTTGACGACCTGTTTGGTGTAGTGGTTAAAAACACTGACTGCTAGACCAAAAGGTCGCGGGTTCGAAGTCAATGCTAGGGGCATATGTTTGTATGCTGTATACGGACATGTGTACCCGAGTTATGGATGTTTTTCATTTATATATGTATTTATTTACAAAAAAAATGTATTTGTGTAGTATATGAACCATCCGGTATCCATAACACAGCCTAGTTGCTTAGTGTGGAACAAAATAGCGCTGTATATATCCACTGATATTTATTTATTTATCTAGGCCCAAACTAAGCAAAGCTTGTACTATGGATATTAGATAACGGATAAACATACATAAATATTTATATAAACATCCATGACTCGGGAATAAATGTTTGTATTCATCACACAAACATTTACCACTCGCGGGATTCGCACCCGCAACCGTTGATTTCGCTGATAGGTTCCATTACACCAATCGGTCGACAACTGAATCTACTACGAAATTTAAACTGAAAATATAAGATGCCACTATAATTAAACACTACTGAGAGCCTTAGGGTGCTAATAACCTGTAATTGGAATAACTGAGAATTTTTTTCCAAATTCCGAATTTGTAAGCCCGTTTGAAGAATACATAGAACTTAGCAATGTTGCAATTTTAATGATTAATTATTTCAATGCCACAATGAAACTGTAGGTCTAACAATTATATTTAATTTTCAATTCTTTTTACTGATCAACTGAAATTGAAACAAGGAATGACAACAATGAAATAAGAAGCACATCAATGAACACTACAGTTTCCCCCCGTAACCATTTTTAAATTTTCATCCATACTTTTCATAAAAGATGTAAATTTGTCTCGGAAATTACAGAAATTGCAAAGTTGCTAACTAATAGAGCGTCGGTGCCTTCTTAATAAGTACTATTTTATTTAGCACTACTAATAAAATTCAAAAATAACAATTTTTTGGAATGTTTTCCTGATAACCAAGATATTGTATCCATGAACATACCAAACTTGAGCATGTTCCAGTCAAATACATAGTCGTAGGTGAATCCTTGTCTATGGAAGAGCGTGCGGAACAGCTGACGCAGATGGCTGTAATCTGGCCGTTCCTCGAAGCGCAGTCGTCGGCAGTACTTGAGGTACAACTGGAACTCGATCGGGTGGTTCTGTGGAAACCAGAAAACAAATCTAGCAACTGTCGGAAAAGACACTGCACGTTTATTTAATTGATTTGGCTGCCCTAATTGTTGTTTATTTTTAATTACAAAAGGTTAGCGGTGGGCTTCAATCACACCTTACGTTAAGTAAAAATGGGGCCGAAGGTGGAACGGTGAACACTCGAAAGCCTGAAGTATTTGAGAGACTGGCTTTCTTATTTCAAAGAACCAGAACACAACAATGCCATCGACCTTGCTGCTTTTGATAACGTGGAGTAGCTGGCTAGGTGGACATTTAAAACCACAAACCAAACCGAGTACTAAAGACATGCCCTGATCGGACTTGAGCCGCAATCTTCATGTTGTGAACCTTATCTTGTTCTCATTGAGCCACGGAGGCGGGTACACCCCATACTGAACCCCGAGTACTTGAATCCTACTTTTCGATCATCAATTGATTTTTATTTGTTCAGACTAAGTACTAACATATTTATTTAAGCGGAATTCGAATGTGGAACCGTTAGTTTCGAAGGCAAACCCACTAAACCAATTCTATACAATAAACTGAATGAATGACTTACTTTACATAGTTCATCAAACGGCGTAGATAATTTTTTCTCTGATATTCTTTCGTATTTTTGACGTTTGGTAGCCGCTTTGAGGCCTTGCCAGGGCAAGCTACCACGGTTGAAGTACATAAGCACATAGCCCAGGGACTCCAAGTCATCGCGACGCGACTGCTCAATACCTAAATGAGTGTTGATGGATGCGTATCTTGCTGTGCCTGCAATAGTTTTAATTATAAATGAAACAATGAAAATGGCAGACAACATTCCAATAATTCAGTGATAGTAGCTGCTGGCACTCAAAATTAATAGTTACACACTTCAATTTAAGACTTAATATCATAAGCTGACGCAACTGCTAATAAATATATACTAAAATAAATAAAATAAACAGCCTATATTCGCTGATTTGTTTTACAGGTAGGTATCTCATATATGTATCTTAAGAATTATATTATATATTTAGTTGTGGACATCGACCTCTTGTTCAGGCTGTCCATATTTATCATATTAGTATATATATTTATACTAATATGATAAATATAGACCTATATGTATATTATATTTAATAATAATCTGTTAATTGTGTTTGGTTCTTAACACATTTAGGGAATCTGCACCAGATACAATACGAGTTGTGTTGTTATTACGTAAAGAAGCGGATTGTGTCTCTGAACATCTTAATTGTAAAGGTTGTCTGGTAAAAACGCTGATTACTCTTATTAACGCGAAGGTTGTCAGGTCCACCCCATTTGGGATAAGGTCGTGA
This sequence comes from Oegoconia quadripuncta, assembly GCA_949316235.1. Taxonomy (NCBI): domain Eukaryota; kingdom Metazoa; phylum Arthropoda; class Insecta; order Lepidoptera; family Autostichidae; genus Oegoconia; species Oegoconia quadripuncta. Next base: position 12,669,965 of record OX438749.1, read on the forward strand.
CGTTATGTATGTAGAACTACTATAAGTGGCAAATATATCGAGATGCCCAAAAAAAAAATTTTTTATGAACCTAAGTGCAATGGATGGATCTCAAAAGCGCACGGACAAGCACAGCCCCGACTTATCTTAACACTTTTTAAGGAAATTATATTTTATTCTTGTGCAGTAAATTGTTACTATATTAGAATAATACTCGATTCTTGCCATAAACAAAAAGTGTTTGAAAAATCAAAATAGAAGGAGTCGGAGATACCCACTTCCGTGGATTACCATACCCCATGTTTTATTCAACCAAAACATAATGCACACAAAAAGAGAAAGAGACTAACTACTAATCACTAAAGTAAACAAACTTAATTAATTTCAAGCTATTTTGCTAACTTTTGACTTGTATTGACCCAATGAGCAAGTGAATATATCAACTTCAATGAAAGCTTTGTTATACGAATCATATGCACGCAGAATAAAAGTATTTTTTCCGAAATTTGTTTGATGCATTGGAATGCTAAAAAGACGATGGATTCGCACACTACGCTGAGGACATATGAAGCCTAGCCTAGCACTAGATAGGTGCTATCTATATTATATTACAGAATATTAATATCTGGTCCTTAATACCTCTACGTACTTTAAGTTGTACAAATGGCGAAGAAATTGTAGACAAACAGTTCTTACTAATTCGATACTTAATATGTTTGATGAACTTCTGTTGTATACGATCCATTTGATTGTTATATAAATATTATATATCGGATTTCAGACTGTTGAGGCCTATTCTAAATGTAATCTAACAAACGAATTATAAAAGAAAACAAGAGTAGAACTCTTTTTAAATACTTTTCCCGTTCAGAGACCGGGCAGACCAAGCAACTTAAATGCTTTATTTGTCATCTGATCAATGTGATTCCTAAATAATAATTTATCATCAAGCAGTACACCCAGATCTCTCAACCCAGTTGCACGTGCTATAGGGTGTTATATGTAAGCAACCTATAAAATTCTTCTTTATGAATGAAATCATTTTTTTTATGATTACTTATAGCTTTCCTACAAAGTTCGCAAGTAACGACAGATCGTCATGAGTCAGACGGAACTTAAAATTCCTCTGTTATTTTGTTACACATCAAGCAAGACATTTATTTAGCTCATAGGGTACACACATCTCATTCTTATTTAATTTGTATTTTAAAAACCATGTAATATAATATAAAATACTTTCAATAAAATTTTTTTAACAAAATATTTTCCTTTAACCCTACCTAAGTTCAGAAGAATGTGGCTTTAATTGAATTTGCGATTCCTAAGCAAACAAGATAGTCACATTTAGAGAGGACAATTTTATACGTAAGCACTAGCTGTGTCAATGAAATATCCCACATGGTCCATGGTCCAGTGTCCAGTAAGCACACCCATTATGAACCAGGTTTGCTCTCAGTTCAACCTGCAGATCTTTTTGGTTAAGCCTGCAATAAAAGCTGGTAGCCCTCGTGGTTTTTGACCCAACATCACTAAGACTTGTCCGTTTGTACTGCACAATTTGTTAGGTATGTCTGTGCAATGGTTACTTTTTGGTAGCATGAAACTCTTTAAGCCAGAAATTCAATATGGACATGTGTGAAGCATGTGCAGCACAGATATGGTCAATACCCTATGGGCGGGCTAATTCATTGGGATTGTTCAAGTGTCATTTGTCATTCTGAACTATGAGGTAGAAGAAGTAGGACAAGTTTGTTCTAAGGCACCACATTATCGATTTTAGAGGTAAGAAATAGATTTTTTTATAACTCGTACATTTCCAACTTAAAATAAAATTTCAATAGACAATTCTTTATCGTGAGAGCTCCATCTCGTGCATGTTTGTATAAGTGTAATCTGCTTATACCAGTTCTCATGCATACAAATACATTATATCTCCTTTTTATTCCAAAAATAATGTGTATTTTGAAAATGTAAAACAAAAGTATTTAATTATTATTCAAAGATTTATAACTCTACATATATTTTTCTATACAGAAATTTTCAAGGTATCGTTTTTCGAAATATTACTAGCTTAAGTCCTGTATTTTATTGTATAATAGTGCTAGTATAAAATGAATTCTTAGTGCATATAATGATTGGTACAATAAACATACAGGTAATTTATTTAGGCATTTTATTGATTCGGTTCCCTGCTCAGGCAAGCTACTGAAATGCAATTTTTCTTATCTTTAAGAATTTCTCTATGCCTCATAGTTTCAGACTTTTCTTAATAAATCACTTTGTATAAGCTTCTGCAATGTTACACAACTTACCAGCTCGGATGTGCGATATATGCGCAAGCGAAAACTACGAATTCACAAAAGAGAATTTGTAATTTCTGCAAGAGCATTCAGAAGCGAACAACTCAAACATGTGCTACGCTCACAAGGTGTGGATTTGGATCATAAAATGTATGTTTTTCAGATGTATACAAGTACTATGTTAGATGATAGGCTTACCCGTTAAATTTTTGTTTTCTCTATATGGAATATGCTGCAGAGTTCGTGGATCTTTGTACTTCTTAGCTAACCCAAAATCTATTATATACACTAAGTTGCCTTTTTTACCTAAACCCATTAGAAAGTTATCTGGCTTGATATCTCTGAAACAGAAAAAAAATAATTAACACACTGCACTTAATACAAAATTTATAAAAAAATTATTATAAAAAGGCAAAGAAAACCTTAGGTAAGGTATTATTTCTATATCCAATTATATAAATTACGTGAATAAATAAAATGACTACTATGAATCTTAAATATATACAAAATACATTTTTCATGTAAATAGGGAAACACTATAATTCATTCATTCATAGGTTCATAGAAATCTCCAATCTCATAGAAATAGAAGAGTTCGACCCACAGTCTCATTGTAATTGAGCAATAAATTAATAAAATTATACATAGTTAATAGGGGTCTGAAGCATTTATTGCAATAGTTGTATATATTTATTTATCTTTAACCTATTTGACCTGAATCAACATAAATTGTCATTGCCAGTGATAATGAACTGTTTGTTAGAGAAATATGCTAAGACATGTTTGAGAAAGTAGGTGTAGATTTTAGATGGAATTGGTAGAAAATTAAGTATTCTAGACCCCCGGAAAGATATTGCTATATTAATAAAATGTAAATAAAGATTCTAAGTGTAATATGTTAACTTCTAAAAAGTACACCAACCGTTTAACTTCTTCAACAGCATTTCAGCTTTTCATGTAAAATATTTTTCTATTTTACTCAATGTGTTGATTACAATAAAGAATTTAATAATATTAATAAGTAACTACAAGTAAAGAATAATTACTGATTGTCAATGATTAGAGAGAAGTAACATTAAAATTTATGTTATATACATACTCCTACCACTTTTTGTAATTGTATTTTCTTTTCTGTTGTATAATAAAGTAATAAAGTGTATTTGTATTGTATATACTGTAGTTATTTTTCCTGATGTGATGTGATGACAATCATCAGATGCTAAAGAATTTAATTACCATCTCTTTCACCAATTGGTTGAATTTGATAGTTGGCAATGCAACATTACCATGGATTTTAAAAAATAAGGCATGTGATCATTCTTAAATATTACTACGGGGAAAAGCTGTTGCAATCAATTAATAGATTGTCTGTTGACACAGATGACTGATTTTTGAGATGAGTTTTTGTTTTCCCACAAAAAATTTATATTGGAATAGAATATAAATAAAAAAAGGATGATCATTATACTTGCCTATGGATGAAGTTCCTGTAATGTATATCTTCAATACGAGTGATGAGCTGATCAGCAAGGAGGAGGACAGTCTTGAGAGAGAAGCGGCGAGAGCAGAAATTAAAGAGATCTTCTAATGAAGGACCAAGAAGTTCCATTACCATTACATTGTAATCTCCTTCTGACCCACACCATTTTATTGCTGGTATTCCAACTAAATATAAAAACAAAAGAAAGTTAAACATTTGATTTACAAGTACAAGTGAGCCTGATATGCAAGTCAGCCTGAGCTGCAACTGAGCTGTTTATTAATAAGTGTGTTATAGTGAGAGGTCATTGGTGGCATATTCGTTCTGGGAAGGCAGTGGCCATTAAGTCTCTAACTTGCCATTTTTGTCTATAATTTAAGAAAGTACCCAATATTTTAAATATTTACTTGACACACCCCTCTATCTTTGTCTATTGTGTTGTGTTGTTCTGAAATTAACTGTTTGCTTTATAACCCCTCTTAACCTCTCTGTCCTCTCTTTCCTTTTTTTAACTCTGCGGGTCAAGTATCTCGGCGCGCCTGTCAAATTTTCGAAAATACCTGCGGTGTTAAAAACGTTTATAGATACTCTTCTACTGGGTGTATTTGTAATCTGTGAAAAGCAATAGCTACGGGAATATATTATCTATGGATATAATGAATGAACACTACTACAGCTATAATACAAAAAATCAGAAAAATGTTATGAGTTGTAATATGTAGGTTTACCTATATCCACGATATAATTGGTATTTTTACGGAAAGTACAGATTTATTTCATGTTTTTCTTAAAAAAACGGGTAATTCAATAAATTGTTATGAGAATTGGAAGCTCTATGGCAGGTTCCTAAGCCTGATCTAATAAAAAACAGTAGTTGAAATTCTATGCCTATACTCCCACCCAAAGAGAAAAAAAATATTTTCGCAAATACAGACTAAATATCATAGCTAACATGACATGGCGCACATTATTGGATGCGGAATTTAATAGAGAACAAGTTCAAACACAGTCCAAAGGAATTGGAACTCTATAATCATTACAATTGAGAGTTGAAAGTCGGGTGTCCGTTAACACCGATCGGTGTCCGCGAGTGTTGTCGGTATAAAAGTATTTTGAACACCGATCGGTGTCGGCGTCCGCCTAAAGGTTAAGGCAAAAACTGATTACTACTGCAATTATTATTTTTTTAGTACAATATCTAATTAATCTCACTTTTTAGCACCAATCTAATGTGCAAACGAAATGCCAACGTGTCAGATACCAGAACATGTCCAGGTGTGGTGCAGATAACAGCTACAGATCGGGAATGGGACCCATATATGTGTGAGTGCAGATCATTGCAGACAAGTGATGCCCAGTCCAACCCTTGAGTTTGATCAAATGTCTAATCAACACATTGCTGTATCCATGCCTTTGCCATACTTTACTGATTCAAAGTAAGCTCAGACATAATATTGTTCTGCTGTGCAGGTTAACAAATATACTTTTCCCAAAGAGGTGACTTTTTCTTTAGGGGGCACTATTTGCTGCACACTAAGTGCATTAATATTTATATAACACCCTTCACTCGTTGTGTGCCCACCAGTGGCATATAACATTAAGAATTCTATTGTCCCATATATGGCATGTCATGTGCTAATAGAACCTGAATCTAGGCCATGTAGGCAGAATCATAACCTATATCAACTAATGCATGCATGATAACGATCATGAAAGGTCTATTGCCAATCATAGTCATCACGGGGAGGAAGGATCATGAACATCCTAAGGCATTTATCAGGTACCAGATCACTTTCCATACAAATTCCACCGATCCTAAATGCACATGTGCCTAATTCCCCCAATACAACATATAAAATATGACTCACCACCTCCTTGCATCAATTTATAAAATTTGCTCTCTATGTGTAGCTGTGGGTGCCTTGTCTTTATGCATTCTAATTTAATAGCTACCTCCTCCCTAGTTACTATGTTGGTTCCTGCAATAAAGTATAATAGATTAAAAAAGAGAAAATATAATTATTATCAAAACCCAAGTACCTATTGTACAACAACTAAACAGTTACCTAGTTGTAATGGTGTACTTGGGTGAAAAGGTAACCAAGATATGAAATATTTTTCAGCGATTTTCATTTTCAATATTTCAATCAAGTGACTTCATGAGAGTTCATTCAATCATGTAGGTACATGGCAACTGCATTTTAATTGACACAAAACTCATTTCATACTATAGAGAAAACCTAGTAAATGTAATGTTTCTGTGTAGAACATTCAGACAAATAGATAAATATTTCGAAACAATTTGCAGTTGACAGAATAGGGACTATCTTTCTTTGTTTACAATAATTTTACTAACACACTCACCCAAGTAAATGTCGCCAAAAGATCCCGAGCCAATCTTACGACCCAGTCGGTACTTATTACCGACGCGAAGTTCCATTTTGATATTTCGTAACAGATGAAATCACAATAATATCACTGACCACCAAATCATTACAGGACGGCCATATTGCGATAGACGCAGATCTTTATTTAGGTGAAATCAGTAATTTTGGGTGGACTTTGTACAAACGGTATCGTTAAGCAGCGTCGAATTTCTTGTAAATAACTTTACTGTAATTTGAAATGCACACAAAACTTTCTTCCTTACACAAAATTATAAAATTGCTAAATCTAACTACTCGCACATGAATTTTTTTTTCATTCCATCTTCCATCCATCATCAAGTACCATCCACCAACCAACCAACCACAAGCAAGTTCCAGTGTGCCCAGGTTCATTGCAATCAATCCGCCTAAAAATCAAAAACAAAGTAGCCAAAATCGCCCAAATTTTTACAAAGATCACCAAGCATGTTGGGAAACGTTTTCTGTACATACGTACATTCTCTAAAATGAATATTACCTATGTTTGCAGTCAAGCCCACGCTTGAGAAAGAGTTTGAGAGGAATAAATTAATAGTACTTACTTCAATACGCCTGGCTTTATATAATAAATCATTCCAAGACAATCTGTTCCCATTTAACTTTTTAAAATATTTTTTCCCAAAAGAATAAAATTCATAAAATTACTGTCTGATTTTACGTTTTACACATATGTACCTAGTTTAGTTAGTAAATCAGGAATTTAATACATCCAAAACGTTCAATTCCGTCATACTCTTTAGTAATATGTGACATAATGTGTTCTAAATGTCAAAATTTTACAACATTTTTATGTTTACATTTATAAACAGTAGTAGTGCTAGTAGCTCGGGAGGCAGAAGATTTTCGAGAAAAAAAATACTGTGTTATGGTTGTCAGTAAATTAACCTCTATGTCCTCTCTTTCCTTTTTATAATTCCGCGGGTCAAGTATCTCGGCGCGCCTGTCAAATTTTCGAAAATACCTGCGGTGTTAAAAACGTTTATAGATACTCTTCTACTGGGTGTATTTGTAATCTGTGAAAAGCTATAGCTACGGGAATATATTATCTATGGATATAATGAATGAACACTACTACAGCTATAATACAAAAAATCAGAAAAATGTTACGAGTTGTAATATGTAGGTATACCTATATCCACGATATAATTGGTATTTTTACGGAAAGTACAGATTTATTTCATGTTTTTCTTAAAAAAACGGGTAATTCAATAAATTGTTATGAGAATTGGAAGCTCTATGGCCAGGTTCCTAAGCCTGTTCTAATAAAAAACAGTAGTTGGAATTCTATGCCTATACTCCCACCCAAAGAGAAAAAAAATATTTTCGCAAATACAGACTAAATATCATAGCTAACATGACATGGCGCACATTATTGGATGCGGAATTTAATAGAGAACAAGTTCAAACACAGTCCAAAGGAATTGGAACTCTATAATCATTACAATTGAGAGTTGAAAGTCGGGTGTACCGCCGACACCGATCGGTGTTCGCGACTGTTGAAGGTATAAAAGTATTTTGGACACCGATCGGTGTTCGCGTCCGCCTAAAGGATAATGGAAATCGCTAAGTGGCGACAAATTATCTTACCTGGATACACTGGCACTTCCTTTTGTCTCTGTCTTCTGAGCTCGATTTATTTTTTAATTAGGTTTTTACGGCTTTGGATACTTGTCTTGTCATATGTCTTCAGTATACTCACAAACGCCCAGATAAGGAGTAGGTAGTAGGTATATGTATAAATTCCTTGGGTAGAAATAATGTATATTTTGATACATACAATTTGTTTTATGGCCTGGGTATTTACACTTCCTTTCACTTACACAATCATTCACTTTCGCTGCATAATATTCTGCCTAAATTACACTCAAAACTCGAAATATACAAAATGCAGCAAATATAATGGCAATATATTGTACCTATATGAATATAAATGTTTTTATAAAAATAATTAGGTAGGTATAATATTTCAGCCACTTACACCAATCATTTAGTCATAACTAACTTATCAACTAAACAAAGCTAGTACTGTGGTTTAGATACTAGAAAAGGAATAAACTTACATAAATATTTATTATGTATTTTTTTATTTTAATGTAAATTGATATGGGACAAGTTCCTGCAATAAATTTTATTTATTTATATAAACATAAATGACTCACAAATAAGTGTTCATATTCATCATACAAACATTTATCCGATTAACCCCAATTATGATCCAAACCCGCAACCATTGATTTTGCAGACAGGGTCAGAATCCACTACACCAATCGGTCGTCATTTAATTAACCGCTTGTTTGACCCAACTTCTTTTTTGTACGCAGGCTTTTTTTGCTCGTACGCCGCCGCTACCGGTTCAAACTAAAATTACATCGTTATTCTTGTTATTGCTAACGAATTGTTGTTTCGTGAACTTTGGATGTTAAACAAATTGTAAAATTACTTATGAAAAACGCAGAAAGGTAGAAGAAGAAAAATCACTGATATTTTTTTAGGAAAAGCTTTATAATGGTGTCGATTCGGATGTACCTACACCAACTAAACTAAAACAAGTTTTGGAGTGGTGCCGTCGCATCGTAAAGTTCCAGGGAGAAATAGACAGTACTACTTTAAAACTGGTTTTAGTTTAGTTGGTAGGTATACATCCGAATCGACACCATTAGCTTTGAATTGTCTTATTTCGAAACTAGATTATACTGATTCTACTAATCCAAAATTTAACTAAAATCAAATTTCTAGTCCTATTTTTGTAGAAAAATTATTTGTCATTATTACTAACACAGGACTTTCGTTATGCGACGCTGTTGCCGGGCTTATCTTTTACAATTCTGATTCAAATGTACAAACTGAACAATCAGACCGGAAGTCTTCCTAGTGGTATAAAAGATCGCGAAACAATGGAGCGGTTAATTTCGTAAACAATCGAGTGGTTTTCATTTAGTTGCATACAGCCAGAGCGCGCGCTCGCCCCCCGCCTGGTGAAACTAAAAAAGGCCCTGGCCTAGGCCTAGCATAGTTCCTGATAAAAATTAGTAGTAGTAAGTAAGTAAGTAAGTATGTATTTATTTTCATTCTCACAAATATTACAAAACGTACTTGTTTATACTAAATATGGAGGTTGACAATCATTTGTTGACATAAGTTATTTGTGAGAATCTGGCGTCTGTAATAGGATGAACCTGTGGCACAGATCACCAGGTTCCCACCCCTCGGACATTTGTACTACAATCTTGATTGTGCTAACTTAACCAAGAATAAGTAAGTAAATAAAAAGAGCAAGCGGTTAATTTACTGGAAATATTCGCCATACCTAATTATAATTTGCGTATTGTAATTTCTGATCTATGTTTATTCAATGTATGTTTGTATATTTATATGCAATAAAGTGTTAAATAATCCGCCTAATGTAGCAGCAGGGCTACTATACAACTTAGCGCGACTCGAGTGACATAGAGTCGTGTGCGACATTGCCTACATCTCTCAAAGCCGATTGGCGGTCAAGTTGACAGCTGTCAAGCGACAGCCAATCTTTTTTACTCGAATCGCTCTAAGTTGTCGTAGCCTTACTGATGTAGCTCTGAATTCAAACATGAGGAAAAGGTTTATATGTGACTACGACTTAGTTTATCAAAAATAAACCATAAAAAAAATAGATATTTGCCCTTACGCTCTAACAGATAGGGTTATTAGAATACAATCCTAAGTTTGATACCACAAATCAATGGTGGGAACTCTTGAGCGGCTTGATAGCTAAAATTGGATTTGCATGCATGTCACATTCATAATTTAGTGACCGAATTTAATACTCTTTTGATCTTCAAGTGGAATTGTGCAGATGGGACCCGTAGCTGAGAAAAAAAAACGCGATCATTTTTTTACCAACGTTTCTCGCCTACCTCACTTTTGCTGGCCTGTTCTCATTTTCAAACACACATTCACAAGATTGCTGTTTTTTCCGGGTTCAAAACAATAAATCCACGTTTCGTCTCCTGTGACAATGTCATAAACAGCATTAGAATGTCCGTGGTCGTACTTCAGTAGCATCTGTGAGCACCATTCCACGCGAGCCCGCTTCTACTCCGCTGTCAGTTCATGAGGGATCCAACGACAACAAAGTTTCCGAACTTTTAATTCTTCGTGTAAAATTTTCTGTATTAGACTTATACCAATCCCCAATAGTCCTCGAATTGTCTCATAGGTAATCTGCGGGTTTTTTTCAATTAGCCGCTTAATGAAATGAAATGAAATGAAAAATGAAATGAAAATCATTTATTCATGTAGGCAATACAATATGCACTTATGAACGTCATTTGTTTTTTAAACTACCACTAGCTCGGAACGCGACCACTACTGAGAAGAGCTAGCGAGAAACTCAGAGGGTTTGTCTCTTTTCAATAAATCATGTACAATCAAGAAAGGTTACAACAATTTTATATATCGTGTAGAGGAGCCGTTTAATCCCATGGATTACTTTCATTAATATAGTCTGAAATTTTGTAATATCCCTTTTTACATAATTTTTGTTTTATAATAAGTTTAAATTTATTAAGCGGAAGATTCCGTATATCCATGGGAACGTTGTTGTAGAAGCGCACACATTGACCTCTGAATGACTTATTAACTTTACTAAGTCTACTAAAAGGTACAGCTAATTGATTTTTGCTCCTTGTATTGACATTATGTCGGTCACAATGTTTCTCGAATGAATATATATTTCTCTTAACATATACAAGATTTTCATATATATATTGTGACGAAAATGTTAAAATATTAATTTCTTTAAATATTTGTCTTAATGTATCTCTTGACCTTAATTTATAAATTGCACACAATTGACAATAGTAGCCACATTATTTTCGTTGACGGCAGTTGAAGGCCGCCCTTCACAAAATTTCAAATAAATCTAGCCAGCCGTTTAGGTATGAAGAGATAGCAATACCACAGAATTAATACAATACCTACTATCAATACTATACATACCTACACACTCACATACAAACTTTCGCATTTATAAAATATTAGTTGGCATACATCACGCCGTCATCACCATCATTAGGAACAAACTCGCTTGGTGCATATCAACCAAATACGCTAGCACCACCGTCATCGCCATCATATAATCATCGCCGTCTACATCATTTGAATAAAAAATCTACTTCCAAATGTGTCTATGACTCCAAAGCAATCCCACTGATAATACCTATCCTATAAAGAAACCAATGACTTTTCCGGGATATAAAGTAGCCTATGTTTATCCAGCCCTTAGATTACGTAACTTCATCGGTATTGTTATCGATTACGTTGACCAATGAAAAACCGTCAAATTGCCGAGCGAGCGATGAGCCAAAACCGATGACGATAACGATGAAATTATGTAATGGAACCCCTACATGTCTACCAACAAAATCAGTCAGTTTAGGCGTGAAGAGGTAACCAACATTATATACATACACACTACACACACACCCACGCACACACACAAACTTTCGCATTTATAAATTAGTTGGGATGATGAATACGGAAATAGTGTACAGTACCGAAGTTATGGACGTTTTAATGTATTATTTTTAAATTTATTTACAAAAAAATTTACTTTTGTAGTTATATCAACCATCTGATAACCATAATGCAAGCCTAGTTGCTTAGTGTGGAACTAAATGGCTCTGGGTGTGTGTAGATAAAAGGATATTTTTATTTATTTATATAGATTCAGTCAACTACTATCAAGATTATAAAGTTATATAAATATTAGCTCAGACTAACAAAACCTAATATTACCTTTGATAGCTTAATGATGTTGCCATGTGAAAACTTTTAAGAAAATTCCAGGTCGCGCTTTCGTTGGCCAGACTCTACAACTGTAGTTAATTAATTACCTTACCCGCAAGGTGGATGGATAACATAATAAATCTGGAAGTCGCTGGGTACAGGCCCCTTCCACCTACTAGCTCTGGAAATCTATGAGGGAGGCCTATGTTCAACGTCTTGTGGTTCATTTGATGAACATGATGCGTAGGTAATAAAGAAGGTAGGTATACACGCGGCCGTACGACGACCGTAACACTTCCAGCCGCCGTAGCATGACGTCGTTTGTCGCGCGACGCGACGTGAGAGTGGGACAGTTGTGTGTTTCGTCCAAACGAATGAGCAGGAAAAATATTATGTCACACCTGTCATGCGTCTAAGCTCTTTGCGTTCACATATCCGATGGTGTCGCGCCGCCAGCTTGCACTGGAAGTGTAACTGTCGTCTTTCTGTCGACTGCATGTCAAAACCGAAACAAATGCAAATTTTGAGATTTCTTTATTACATAAAATTTTTTACACTGAACAACATTCAATCACCTACAATATATTCATCTACTTTGCTCATAGGTATTATGTATGTACGCTATATATACACATTAAGATAAGAGGTTCATACCTTCCTAGTGGTGCGACGAAATGCTAAGATTCGCTTAATAAATAGCATTTTTCCTTGAACATAGAAAAATGTCGCTACCTATCGATGGAAGTGATTTTTTTTTCGATATCAGATTTGCTTCAATAGCAAAAGTTGTTAGTATTCATGGGTACTGTTATGGATTAAAATACCATTAAGTGGTGTCGATTCGGATGTACACCAACTAAACTAAAACCAGTTTTAAAGTAGTACTGTCTCTTTCTCCCTGGAACAGTACGATGCGACGGCACCACTCCAAAACTGATTTTAGTTTAGTTGGTGTACATCCGAATCGACACCAATATCGACCTACTACCTAACTATTTTGTTGATATTTTGTTTCACCATAACTAGTAGGTACCCTTTCGGTAGTAAGCAGGTACGCAGTGACTTACTTTTCTATTTTAGTATCTTTGTTAATTGTCATAATTAAGTTATATTATGCCACTGTAGGTATACAGAAGAGCCCGCATGGGTTTCTGTACAAACTGAATTGCTATAAATAGGAAATCGACGTCTTTGCAATACATAAGTAAGTACTGTCTACCTAAGCAGGTAACATCGGGCTGCAAAAGCATAATCAAGACGATGACATATTTAGACGTACCTACCTAACCTACTAATTAATTACTTGACAATCAACGATGTGACTCCTTGTTTTAGTAGTGTGTGAGTTAATGTCGCTAACTACTAGATCAATCAATATAAATCTGCTTTTCATAATCATAATTTCAATACTAGAAACAAAGTTAAAATTGAAATTCCACAATTTAGACTTAGCAAGGTTAGCACATCATTGTAGCACACAGCATACGCTTTTCAATAAAATACCAGAATATGTATTGAGTTTAACAGAGCAGAAATTTAAATGTCACATTAAAGAAACTTTATGTAAAAAGGGTTATTAGAGGATAGATGATTATTTAGGCGATAAGAAGGTCTGGTGTTAGCTGGTCGTTTTGCTTTTGTTTAGTAATATTTAATATAAATTGTAATAAAATTGTAAAGATGGAAAGCAATTTAAAATATGTGTTGTTACGGATATGATATAGTGATATTTTTGTATCCTACATTGAATAAAATATTTTTGACTTGCACTACCACCAACTAAACCGAGTACTTAACTACTAAACATGTACCCCTCTGGGAACGAACCCGCGACCTCCGATTCGTAAACCCTATGTTGTTTACATTGGGCCACGGAGGCAGTTGAAACATTTCCATTTTTGCCATTTTGTTTTTCATAAGTATAAATGGAAAACACAGCAATGATGAGTATTTGGGTATCGACATAAGTACCATTGCACTATCCGACTGTCAAAAACTTCTTTTAATGAGGCCTTCTGGAAGAAATCGTTATCAGTGATAAAACCGCCTTCGTATTCTTTAACTACTCATGTAAAATATCCTTTTGAATTTTCTCTAGCATACTTACATATAACAATAAGTAGTTATCTACCTACTCGTATACATTTTTAACCCCGGCGCAAGAAGAGGGATATAATTCGTTTGTGCCTTATGTCTGTCTGTTGCATTGTAGGGTCAAATCGAGTGAACTAATTTGAAAATGATTTTATCTTCGAAAGTTGGTGTTTGCGTGATGGTTCTTACCTATGTTTGATGGCAATCGGTTAAGCAATTACGAAGAAATTTAGCTTTAAAGCATTTAGTTTGTAGCTATACCCAGATATAGTCTATCGGGGGTTTTGTTAATTTTCAATTTATCGTAACGATATTTTTTTATTTTGTTTGAATAACCCTACCCTAGATAGCGATTTAATCGTTTTATCGCGAATCATAACAAAACACACATTTTAGCAAAATAGATAAATATACTGTAGATATGTATAATTATACAGGTGAGTTTTTTTTACCGTAAGGAAAATAATAGGGGATATTAGGTAAGTGAAATAGAAGTTATTGGTATAGGTAGTTTATTTTTTTTTTCAAAATCGCATGCGCCCCGTGCGATTATGCGACTGGCGTGATTCGCAGGGTTCCTATCATGCGAAATTTATTTGGAAGTTATATTTTCTCCAAGTTTTCTTAATTCATTTGATTTAATGATGTAATTATGTGGAATAGGCTACAAACGCCACCAACAAATGACACAACGTTTTATTCGATGATGTTTTGAAAAAGAAAAAACCTATACAGGGCGTCCCAAAGTTATGGGACATGAAGGGGAAGTACCTTAAATATTGTAGATAGTGAATTTTGCTCAAAGAAGACTTTATGTTATTTTTAAAAGTTAGTAATTCTGCATTCATAGATTTTCTAAAAATTACTTGCTTCGGCTGGGAATCGAACCGACTTAAATGTGAAAAAAAAAACACCCTACTTTTATGATGCCAATCGAAAGAATAGCTAAAAAATAATAACTCTGCCTAAGTAACATAGTATTTTAAAAGAAAGGAACAACATAAAATGATTGAGTCAAATTTCAAGAAAGTTATTTATTGCTAAAGTGATTTCTTCTTTTGGGGATACGTGAAAGATATGCTATACAAAAAGCGATACGAGAACGTAGGCGAGTTGCAAACAGAATTGTGCCATATCACATCGAGTGTTCACCATAAAATGATTAGAAAATCAACAGGCAGCGGGCTCATTAAAAGATTGGCGATTTGCGTAAGACAAGAGGGATCACATTTTGAGCATTTAATTAATTAATTTACAAAAAAATACCTACTTAATTGACTACGGCAGTTTCATGTATGTTTTTTATTTGATTAAAATGATTAATTTCACGTTGTTCCTTTCTTTTAAAATACTATGTTACTTAGGCAGAGTTATTATTTTTTAGCTATTCTTTCGATTGGCATCATAAAAGTAGGGTGTTTTTTTTTTTCACATTTGAGTCGGTTCGATTCCCAGCCGAAGCAAATAATTTTTAGAAAATCTATGAATGCAGAATTACTAACTTTTAAAAATAACATAAAGTCTTCTTTGAGCAAAATTCACTATCTACGATATTTAAGGTACTTCCCCTTCATGTCCCATAACTTTGGGACGCCCTGTATATACCTACCTATGCCAATACCTTCAATTTCACTTACCTAATATGCCCTATTTTTTCCTTACGGTAAAAAAACTCATCCGGTATGCACATAATGCATTTCTTGGTAGGGAAAGGCATCTTTTCGCCTTAGATAAATACATTACTTATAGGTAATACATTGACATTCCACTAAGATTAAATAATTAAGTCCTTTAGACTCGTATAACAGGAAGTATTTCGATGGTCAATGGAGACTCAGCGGCTCAACAGCGATAACTGCACAGCAGAGCTCTTCACCATCGATAGTCTTCTGTCACCACATAATCTACGAATGTACTTATTTATAGACATTTATATTCTCTCATTAAAGATATTATGTGGTAACTGAGTAGACCTAGTTTGCTTAGGAAACAGTACATATTATAATTAGGCACAACATTTACTAACACGAGTAATTTTTATAATCTTTCCTATATAACTTAAGGAACTTTGGGTAAAGTGTTAAAGTTAAATAGGTAATTTTATTACACGTTACTTTCTTAAATATAGCAATAACATCTGAGATCGACAAATATAATTATTTATTATTATTAACATTTAATGTCTTACCACCTTAAGTACCGTCGAACAAGATTGCACCTGACTTGCTGCATCGTGTATAGTAGTCTAAGGCCCATTCTCAAGATTGAGATGCCCTTAAGTTGACGCTTGAGACTCTGTTGCATATTAAAACAGTATCAAAAACATAGTATTGAGAATAAGATGCGATCTCAATCTCACGATCAATGTATTAATACGGGCCTAAAAGTAGTCAGGCGGAACGTGTTCGACAGTATCTACTTATAGGTATATAATATGCACTGTTATAAGAAAGTACAGTCGATCGCAAGTCAAAGGTTTTAATAATTAGTGTATTGTATCATATGCAGATGGGTCAATATGGAGAATTCTTGAGCTGTGAGAGGTAGAGTGTGTTCTAAAGAAACACGTGGTCGATTTTAGAGATAAGAAAAATTTATTTCTTTTTACAAGCTTTTAGTTAGCTTACCTATTCGTATGTAACCACTCAATCGTCCGGCCCGCGAGTCCAAATTCCAGTCTACTGTCGCTTTTGTGCTGCTCGCACGGTGCCTTTAAAGCGAAAAAAAAATGCGAATGTATAGGTGTAATATCGAATTTAGTAATTTTTATATAAATCTAGACCAATGCCTCTATTTAGTTAATTTTTTTGTAGCAAAATAAATCGAAACAATCTACCTATTCCACAATAATTTTTACACGGTGTTCAACTCGCTCAACCAAGGACTAAAGCCTGCGAAATATGTTCAAGTTTATATCATCCCTTATGAAATCCTATGTATTTCTATCAGAAAATATGCTGAATAATGAAATATAATTCATATTCACTATTATTATTTCGTTAGGCAAAACTTAAAATTATCATAATTAAATACACACATAATATGAAAAAAAAATCATGAAAATTAATATTGAATTTAAACTCGAAATATCGCTACAAACTGTAATAATTATGCATAATCGTAAAGTACTAATCCTCACGATCATTTTGATATATAATAATCCCAGAAATATGTAATAAACTTATATAACTTGACATAAAGTTCGAACAGTGTTTCCGAGAGATAACTGAACGAACGAAATATTTTTTTTTTGTCTATGACAACAGCCGAATACTATGGACATATGCCGTAAGATAGCTTATTAGTGGTCACACTGAATTTTTTTTTCCCCGAAACAGTTTCAACTACAGATAATAGGAGGAATTATTTCGAACCGCATGAAGGTAGCACGCTTCGGTTACTGTTGTAACAGCGGACGGTAGACTGGTCTTTTTTTTGGTTACAGGTGTAACCGCGAACGGTTGAGTGGGTAAAGAAGTAAGTATAAATGTGAGTTGTCCGTTTCAAAATTTGCAAACCATTTTCAACCACTTACTGCAGTACGTATCTCATTGAGCTGAAATTTGGTATAATTATGCAAGTTATGTGACAGTGCAATGTTATGGGAACATCGAGCTGATCTGATGATGGAATCCAGATGTAGAGACTAGAACTCCCTAATGGTAAATGGCAAGATAGTCAAATCTGGGGCTAGTTTGTTTTGTTGCCATGAGCATGATGACGGACGGTTTGAAGATGGACTCAGAATATTTCCATTAGCACCCCTTGATGGACTTTATGTTACTCGTCTTTGTACTAGAATAATAAGTGATAATAGAATGCTTATTTAAAGAAATATTTTTAATGTATAACTTATTTTTATAATTCATTAAATTCGAACTTGAGCAAAAATTTAAACATATACTCTTATATTAATTTCGTAGTTTTGTTTCAAGCACAACAACGTTCATTGGAGATAAATATACTTAATATTAACCCTATCGATTCGATGGATGCCTATTATCGGCATTTTTATCTCACTGGCACATAGCAAGCTAGAGGCTGTATGGCGCCTAAGTAGATAGGTAATGGGCAGCTTGACAACCTTTGAATTGCGAGTGACTGCGCCTACATAGGATACACATTTCTTTGCACATTATGCATATTGACTCTATGACTGCCTCTGAAATGACTTTGTTACTAGTTCCACATATTACTACAAATTGCTCTAAAAATTAGGTAAAAATATTTTAAGGGGTTGGTTGAGACCATTAAACTGGATTGATTTGAATTGTATTTGCAAGAATAAGGTATAGGTACGCATAAACTTGTTTCGATTTGTTATTACAATAAATCAACATATCTTGTCAAATTTGGCTTGCAAATATTTATGTAGTAAACTAGAAACCGTGTGAATGAAAGTAGGTACAAGTAGAATATACCCTCTAATAGGACATAGGATACTTTTTATCCTGATAAAGTTAATAGTTCCCGTGGGATATACGAAATTACATATATAAACGATATTCGCGCGGGCGAAGTCTGAAAAAATTGTACGTAGTAAAGGTTATCTCATATTTACTACGTACAATTTTTTCAGTCGTTAATAAAATAGGTAACTCAATTATATTTATTATAATGTAAAGATAAAGACATTTACAACACGTTTTAAATAACTTCACTATTTTTCTTATTCCACTTATATTCCTATATATATATATATATATATAGTCGAATTATAAATATAGTCGAATTCCTATGTATAACATAGTCGAATTCGATAAAAAAAAATTCAATGACCCATACAACGTAAACCTTTCTGAAACCACTTTTAGTATGGAAGTATAACAATGGTGTCGATTCGGATGTACAACGAACTAACTAAATTTAAAGCAGATACATCCTTTTCTAACACTATTAACATGAAAGGGACGACTATAAATTAAGTCCTGTCAAATTAAGTTAAGAGCTGTCAAAACAAGTCGCTCCATAGTATTTTAATCGTGACGTCGCTAGGTGTACACCTAATATTGATAAAGAAGTGCTTGTTTTGATCCTTTTACTTAATTTGACAGGACTTAATTATATGTCGTCCTTTTCATGTATTAGTGGTTAGAAAAGGATACATATAATTTAAATTTAGTTAGTTCGTTGTACATCCGAATCGACACCAATATTCGTCTGAATTCGGCTATGATTCCTAATAGAAAGTGGTTCGTAATCAGAAGTGGAGTCACCAGCAGAAAATTGTTGGACTTCCATACAAAAGGTGGTTTCAGAATGGTTTCATTATGGATAATCGAAAATTTTTTGATCGAAATCGACTCTGGTTCCTTGGGAAAAGTAGTTCGTAAACAAGAGTGGCATCATCATCAGTTAATGGGAATTATACAAATTCAAATTCACCCATATATATACCGGATGAGTTTTTTTACAGTAAGGAAAAAATAGGGCATATTAGGTAAGTGAAATAGAAGTTATTTCTTTTACAAAAACGCACGTGCCTGCTGTAGTTTGATATGCGACTGACGGGATTCGTAATGTTCCTATCATGCGAAATTTATTTGGAACTCATATTTTCTCCAACTTTTCTTTATTTATTTAATTTAATGATGTAATTATGTGGAATAGGCCACACACGCCACGATTTATTCCATGAGAGTTTGGAAAAAAATAAACTAATTCATACCTTCTATTTCATTTACCTAATACTCGTTTTCCCTATTTTTTCCTTACGGTAAAAAAACTCATCCGGCATTACATCCACTTTGCGTTATTATTGTCCATACTATATGTACTATAAAAAATGAATATAGAAACGAAGAAGTAATTTGAACGAAATCTAGCTAAATACTAAAAGAAATGCTGACACTGTATGTACCTACTGTAAGGTAAATGCGAATTTCGAAAGACACGTTTCGTTTAAGTAGATATCTACTCTAAAATCTTAATTAACAAACCTAGTAATATACTAAGAAAGTTTTCGCATTCGTAACAAGGACCTCTTTTACATGTTTTTGGAGAAAATAAATATGTCTAGTATCTACACGCACAATCAGTATTTAAATAATATAGCAGTCGAAATTATCCATTCTAAGTAGGCATCCAATATCCTTAACGCTATAGAAAATAAAGTTCATTCTTACCAACAAAGCCAAATAGAATTTATATGAAGAATGTAGGTAGGTACATATTGGTTTTCTAAAAAATCTAAGGTTTATTTGACCAGCTTGGCTGAAAATGATTGTGATGCTGACTGATACTGCCCCTTTTTCATAACAACCGAGGAGTGCTTAATAAATATAGAAATTAGTACACATTTTCATTATCTACATAATGAACTAAGTAACATAAAATACACGTTTGTATTATTTATTTTGAATTTTCATTACATCTATCATGTATTGTTGAATGATTGGGTAAAACAATCATACCATTGCAGTTTACATGGCTAATTTTAATAAATTTGTAAAAGTACTCAATTTACAGATACAAAATTAATGTATTGCCTTTATGTACAATAAAGCGTTTACAAACAAACAAACAAACAGACCCTGTCAAAGATACTCCTACATTCTAGATAGGTCGTACGAGTAATAGGTAATGGGTTCGTGGTTAACTTTTGTGGAGCAATATTGTAGCAACTCAGTAACATCTTAATACAACTTAGTTTATAAGTTAAGTTAGTTTATAACAACAACAACTTTTAAAAATATGTTGTAAATTCGACAGACATCTAAGTAGGTATGTACAAATTTTCCAAAGTTACACTAATTTATTATAACTAGAAGTTAAAATCATCATTTGCCGTTAGGAGTTCAGCAACACGTTGATACACTTTTTTTTATTTTATGCACGACGGGTTTGTACTTGACCTCAAACACACCTGATGTTAAGTGAAGATGAGGTCGAAGGTGGAAGCGTACTGACCCGGAAACCCCAACATATTTGGGGGACTGGCTTTTTTATCTCTGGCAACCCGAACACAACAATGCTATTAACATTGCTGCTTAGATTTAGATAAGATGGTGGTAACTAGCCAGGCGGACATTTTTAAAATGCCCTACCACCAACCAAACCGAGTACTTAAACATGTACCCCGCTGGGGATCGAACCCGCGACCTCCGAATCGTAAACCCAATGTTGTTTACATTACTTAGTTTATATACAAAAGTAGCCCATGAATTTAGTGCAACTTTTGAAAGTAACGTTATTGCGGTCGATTTGGATTTTTTTTTATTTAACACTTTACTGCATACACTTTGATGTGATTTCTCACTAAAATAGATTTTAGACAGGTATTGCGGGAAGAAAAAGACTACACTATTTTAAAATTGGTTTTAGTTTACTTTAGAGAAGCACATCAAAATCGACACCAATTCCAAAAGTGCACTAATTTATTGTATGTGGTTTTCTTTAACTGATAATATTTTACCATTAGGTACTCCGCATGCGATATTACAAAACGAGACATTACACATCTTTATCACTTTTATCATTTATCAACACATAGTTCCACTTCACAACTTTAAATTTTATTGTGTACCTACAGCCCGACGCGGGGGGCGTTCAGAAAGTAATCTGAAGCTTTGATATGTACCTTTGAAGTGAAGATGCGGAATAAAGTTGTATTCAAGTAGGTATGACGCTAACCTTCGCCAAGTTACTTGAGGAAGTAATGAAACTGTTTATAGGTAGGTACTATTAATTTACCTACGATTTTGCACAATAGGACATTAGGCTCCACGATTGCAAACGAATAAAAGTTTTGAAACTCTATCCAGTTAACCTTTGTTAGAACTTTGAAATGTAACCGTACGCTTGGTTTGATACACACGTAACTGGCGTAGCCTAATCCGCATAGAGCGGCGTAGGCTCTCATTTTGATATCAGTCGGACGACTCCTGAGTAGCGTCCACAAAACTGTTATTGTTCTGCTCTTGCCCCCGGTGTAGCACTGACACTGGCTCTATCTCATCATCGTCGGCGGTGAAGCTGCAAACATATTATGCACCTAGTTCATCAAATCAAGTAACAAAGAAAATACCCCTTCGGGTCATTCAGTAATTGAGTTTTATATAACAATCTCTCAAAATGAGAATATTTTTGTCCTTTGCGAAACCAGTTGCGAATAGGAATTTTGATTAGCGAAATTAAGCTGTCTGGCATTGTCAGTCCTTGGAGGGGTTACAACTACTGTATTTTCATTTTCATACAAGTGTTTACGTGCTTCGGTGAGAAGTAGGTTTCGGTTATTTTAAATTGCAGGCAGTCATAAGTAAGCCTTAGTCTGAAATTTATATCCGCTAATCCGCACTAGACCCACCTGGCGGATTTTGGCCCATACCCTGTTAAGGCTATTGATGTGTTTCTGGCAAGGAGTGTTCCGTACTATCAGTATAGGTATACCATATAAATGTAACTGGAAATCTACAACGTGACCTTAAACCTAAAATCGACATTAAATTTTTTATAGATCAAGTCTTTAATTGCGCCATAATTTTTTGTATTGTCTATGTCAAATAATAAGGATAGTAACAGATGGAGACGGACAAATAGCACGGACAGATGGCGACGTGATTCCAAAATAGTTCCGTTTTTTCCATTTTGCCAATAATTCGTGATTGCAATTCTTAACCCCCGACGTAAAGAGGTATGCAGCCAATATAGTGCCGATTCTGATGACACTTCTCTAAACTAAAACGAATTTTATTGTTGAACTATCGCGCCTTTATTCCAGGAAGGAAAATAAGGCACCATATTATAACATAAATTGTAAATGTGGAAAGCCCTCGAGAAACTAATCATAGTAATATTATCCAGATATACAGAACAACTCTGTCAAAAGTTAAATATTTTCGCCAAAACTGAACCAATTTTCATTAAACATGGCCAAATATCTTTTCCCGTAGTTTAGTTATTTCCAATTACAAAAAACTGCACTCAATTTGGAACACGCATAACTTATAAAGGTTCAAGAAAAAAATGAGTACTCACTTGTAAGGAGAATTCTCCCCCCTCATCATACACACTGCGTTGGTCAAAGCTTTTATATAATTTTTGCCTAAAGTAAGGGTTTCAATTTTAGATAGGCTCTTTTTTTGTTTTTTTATATGCGGTACCACCCGACGTAGATCCTGTAAATAAAAATATTGTTATTAATTTAAGGTTCACTTTAAATTTTGTAAATGAGAAAATTATTTTGGTATACCCGAACAACCTTATGCTTCATTTCTTAGTAACATTCTAATACCATTAGGTCGAATAGTTATATATAACCTTAGCAACAACTTGTTAAATTATATAGTGACCGTTAATTCATCTATTGCTGTGTCTCTTGTTGTGTTTGCGTTAGTAATACGAAATCTTTGCTGTATATAGTCTTAACATGTGTTTAACACTTTTTTTGACGTTTATATAGGGAGATTTTTTTATGAAAAGTAGTCGGTAGTGTACTTTTCTCTTAACTAGGCGGAGCGATATTAGATATTCAAAATTCAAAATTTAAAATGGGGCATTCCCTAAATATAGGTAACTTTAAACAGTAGTTTAGCAGTAGTAACTGCTTTGATAACAAAGGACAAAATTGCACAAACATCTGATTCGTTTTAACTACAGTATTTCCAATATATCTAAAAGTCCTAAATGCCATATACTAGGTAGGTAATAGATGACGATTTTAAACGAATTATCGGCTTATATTAACTAGTGTAATTAATTAATTTTATAGAACCCCTATATAATGACTGGCTGTTTTAAAAGTATAGTGCCATGTGTGTCAATTTCTAGTAAACTTTTGTTTACTGTCATAAAATAAAAATTCTACGTTCCACGTCTACTGCAACCACTTAACAGTCTGCAACCTATACGCATTTTATTGCTATCCTGGAAATTCCACCTCTACATTCTGGGCTTTCCTCGGACAGCAATATTTCACTTTATTGCATATAAAGAAAAATGTACATTTTACAAAACAATGCAATAAAAAGAGTACAAATTAGGGTCGGGTGGCGATTCACACCACAAACGGTTCGCACCGCGGTGTGAAACGACCCATTCAATTTTTGAAGAGCCCCTTTCGCACCGGTGGTGTGAATCGCCACCTGCAAATTTTGAATGGGTCGATTCGCACCACAAGGTAAATGACCTTTGATTCGGAAGTTGATTCTGTTTCGGACTCATAATAAAAATATTTCACCTAGGTAAATAGAAAAGAAGTAAAAATGTATAAATCATTTTTTTAACATAATAGATTGCTTTCCTTTTTTTATTATAAAGAAGTAAATATACTCAACGTTAAAAATATTTTTTTTACTAAAAAATAAGCTACATAGAAGGCCACTATATCTATCTATATCTATAAAAAAAAGCTGGTGATAGTGACCTTCCAATACAAAGTGCCCGGTCACGTGACACAACTTAGTATGGGAAATCCAATTTTTTTTTTCACATTTCGACCTATCTATCTATAAAAAAAGCTGGTGATAGTGGCCTTCCAATACAAAGTGTCCGGTCCCGTGACACAACTTAGTATGGGAAATCCAAAAATTTTTTCACATTTCGACCTATGTTTGTATGGGAAAGTTGTTTGTTATCATATCACGGACACTATTACCAGTTTCTTTTTCAAAGATTGTTTACCAAATTAAGAAATACTCAATAGATAATCTTGGAACAATCATAAATAACATTTTTAAATAATTATAAAAATGAAGTAATAAAAGTCATGTAAACTTAAACGGGAAAAGAAAAAGAGGAAGACCGAGAATAAGCTACATGCAGCAAACAAAAGAGAAGTTGAACGTCGTGTTGTATCAGGAGGTCAAGAGGAAGGCAGAGAGCAGAGAGATATGGAAAAATCTCCACCAACAAGAGCATGGCTCTTAAATCAGATGATGATGATGAAACTTAAACTAATCTTTGTGGGCTAAATAGATAAATCTTTGTAGGCTAAATAGATAATCTTAAAATAATCACAAATAATCATAAATAATACTTTGTATTTATTTTGTGGTTATATTGTAGTAATTCTCTAGTCTAGCCAGTATACATAGAAGCTTATTTTTTAGTAAAAAAAATATTATTAACGTTGAGTATATTTATTTCTTTATAATAATAAAAGTAAAGCAATCTATTATGTAAAAAAAATGATTTATACATTTTTACTTACTACTTTTCTATTTACCTAAGTGAAATATTTTATTATGAGTCCGAAACAGAATCAACTTCCGAATCAAAGGTCCGAATCGACCCATTCAAAATTTGTAGGTGGCGATTCACACCACCGGTGCGAAAGGGGCTCTTCAAAAATTGAATGGGTCGTTTCGCACCGCGGTGCGAACCGTTTGTGGTATGAATCGCCACCCGACCCACAAATTACCTCAAATGCTCTGTTGAGCGAGTGCATCCGCATGCGCTCTCTCTCGTTACTCTCCAGCCGGCGGAGATTACGTTCTCTGGCTGACACGCCACAGCGCCGGCGTCGGCCCGGGCCCGGAATAGGACCGATGCCCGCGCCCGAAGATGACGAGCCTGCATGCGCGCGACGCGGCCGGCATGTACGTCGAGGAATCTCCTCACTAGCACTGCCGCCGCTGTCGTAGTAATCTGCAACTTTAATTGATACAATACAAATACACTTTATTGCACAACAGAAAAGACAATACAGTTACAGAAAATTTGTAAGAGTAGAACGTACATTTACAACAAGATATTATCAAAGCTTGTTTGGACTACAACACAAAAAGAAACTTTGAAATGTCAAAGAGATGGAGAGTTCATAACACAACTGACCAAGTAAGGGGTGCGATTTTTAAACTTTCAAACTGCAAATTCACAAAGGTGTATCTGTAAATTTCGCTTGCGTATTTAACAGCGAACGACTAAAAAATTGCACTTGTGGTCGAATCTGTGCATAACTAGATAGATAAAAACTTTATTGGCATTACAATAAAAAAAAAATGCCTAGGTAGGTATGTTGTCTATGAACTATTCAATTAACATTAACTCTAGAATTTCGGTTCTCCAGATTTTAAAATTCAGTCACACAGTCACAGTCACAGAACACGGACGCCGGCATGGAGATCCAGAATAGCGAAACGCTTAGTGTGAATGTTCAATGTGTCGTTTTCAAACGAGTAGAAACCCTGCCCGGGCTTGATAGTCCGAAGATGGAAAGACGATGGTGGAATAATTTAATCGTCATCAAGTCAGCCACAGGACGTCCACTACTGAACATTGACCTGTAGATTTCCAGAGCAAACGATTAGAAGCGGCCTGCATCCAACGACTTCCGGCGACCTTCATCAGGTCGTTGATCCAGATTGTGGTGTACGATCCATATTGCACTTGCCGGTGCTTGGTCTCCACTCTATTCGTACCTCAAAGACCAACTGCGTCGAACTATGTGCCCTGCCCACTAATTTAGCAATTTCATGCAATTCCAACACATACCTACTGAAATGCTACTTTGCGACGGTGTTCAAGACTGCAGTTTAGATGTAACCAAATCGTCAACTTTGAGCCTCGTGGCACGTCGTTGTAGAAGGCAGCTAGTTGGTACTTTGCCGTACCGTCCCAGAGATGACAGCAGTATTACGTGCACGAGCTAATATAGGCTTGGTAGATCACCAATAGCTGTATCAGCGAGAAATACCGTCTACCTTAATTTAAGCCAAAGTTTTCAGCTTTTGACTCTATGGGAAAATAAAGTTGAAGATTATTTCAGGACCTAAGTGGTACTTACCCGTCTAAGTAGACACATAACTTTCATGCTTGTTAGATTGTGATTTCGGTAGAAAAATAAATAGGTACCTACTTACATGAAAGCTGTTCATTTGCATTGTGAAATCAAAATTTTTAGTCAGAGTATTCAAAATTTCCTTTTTATTGAGACATGATTCACAATATCCATTCTAACATAATTTAAGCACTGCAATTCGATACATTTTTAAATTAAATATGGAGTGAAATATATAACTACCGTCGGTTACAATTGTATGAATAAAACGCTGTTATACACAACCGATTCGAATTTGAATAAACAAAACTAAACAGTATTATTATTGTGTAGGTATATTGAATATCTTTATTAAATTTTTACTATTTAATTAATGCATCTTAGTAAAATTATAGTAATAGTTATTCATTATACTAAGGAAATTATGTTACTTACAGAAAAGAGTGCGGAGCGAAAGTTAGTTCAAGGTGTTCAAGAAGTTAGGTAAGAAGATATTATTTGAACAGTAACAATTGTAGGGCGTTATACATATAGAAGGCACTTAGCACAGTTTAAACTGGAGCCATGAATGAATGTTGTATGTGACAGGTTAATTCTTAGAATCAAAACGATATTGTGTATTTCATTTACACCTAGCGTCAGTTGACTGGCAAATAGACTAAGGTGTGATCATTCGTCTAAGGACCTACTTATAACATAAGGTCATTTCACATTTCTTTCATTTTAATTTACATACAAACACTATCTATGTCTCATCACCGTTAAGAAACTTTTTATACTGAACAACAATTTTTTTCGAAATTTTCAATTTATCAATTTTTTCCTTTAATTATGTCATGCATTTTAAATTTCAATATTTTATATGTACTAGAACTGAGTAAATGATGTGTTACAGGGTCAGTGAATGAGTGATGCTAAAAATTACTTATGTAGTTATATTAATTATTATATTACTAGCCTTCCGCTCGTGGCTTTGTCCTCGTGGAAGAAGGTTATCGTCCTGCGGGCTTGTTTAAAATTTCGAGATAAGAAGTATCCTATATATTCTTCCGAGTTTAAACTTTCTCCAAATATATTCTTCATTAAAGAGTTTGCTTCCTGTACCTACGCACATACATAATAGCGTGTGACGCTTATCATTCGCTCTACAAGTGCAATGATAACAACTGTTTTACGTCACCACACAAAATTGAGAATTCCGTCACAATAGTCGTCACAATTATTGTTCATCTGTATTCATTAGTAACTGAATTAGTAAATAATTAACTAAAATTTTGCGAGATTATTTATTTGCATGAATTAATGGAAAACAACAATGTGTGTCTTTGTCAAATCTTTAGATGGGGACTGTACACTTCAGGGCACAAAGTACTATAGGTAATTAAAGTATCGCTTTAAAGTTATTATTTAAATAAAAGTATCAGACTGCCTAAGAGGTATTCAATCATCAGAAATAATGAAATCCAATAACTATTTCTATTAAATTCATTATGAAGCAGTTTTTTAAAAAAGGAATAATTCATACAAAATGTTTCAGTTTTATTATTTGCGGATATTTAGTAAAAAAATTAAATTCTTTTTCAAACGTTGGTAAATATAAATGACATATAATAATATTTTTACGCTGCGACGTAACGTCTCTACCTGAAATAACTACCTACGGTAAATAATAATGCCGAGAGAATCGTGCGATGCGAGCTATGGCAACATGCAAATTCGAGACGAATCACTTACTGTAGTTCTAGTCGTTGTTGCCAACCACGGAGCTGGCATCGACACGACATTAAAACTGAGAACACTCCATTTGTGCAACAACTGCAACAAGCCAGCTGCTCGCTGCTCTACGAAACTTGGACATTACGTGACGCGCCAGCACGCTTGATAAAGTTTGCGTAATAATAACGCGAGTGTCGACTAATCGATTTATACGCACGGCTTCGGACGATTTTCGTAATACCCTTATCTGCTTCGTGTCGTACGGAGACTTTACTTAGTTCGTATATATCTTAAACATAAACGTCTAATACAAGCAAGTTATTATCGCTATTTTATCAATGGTGCCTAGTCACGTCGAAGGTCTTTTATTTGGCGCGATGGCTTCACTACCTACTTATCAAGATATAGATATGAAGGCCACGGGTTCGATCCCCAGCGGGGTACCAACCTACATGTTAGTATGCGGTATAGTGGGTATACGGCAATTTTATTAGTTAAATATCACATGTGAGACATTTGAAAGGTTTATGGATTTTCAAATTTGTGAACGATGAAGAGAACTATACAAATCACAGTAATTTCTGTAACACGTCACCATAAACTATCTTGAGACACACAACGAATGTTTCTCATGCATGATATATCAATGAAAGTCAAACCACTGAGTGCTTTCGTGCTTCGGAAGGCACGTTAAACATTCGGTCTTGGTTGTATTCAATTTAAGGCAGTCGTAAGGTCAAGTCTGTGACCTAGAGAGACGTCTTGAAAACACTGACCGTCAGGTGGTCTAACATGCCGTGATTAAGTGTGACAAATAGTTAAATACCGCACCATAACCCCGTGAGTTCGATCTTCATTTGAGGGGTTGTACGAGTAGATGTCATAGCCGGTAGTAATCATGGTGTAGTGAGATGCTTGCTCGTTTATCAAAACCCTCTCATAAACAGAATCTTACCAACGATGTTTTCAATTTTGATGTCGGCGATTTCTAGCTCAGGGAGGTTTTGGTCAGCATAATGCAAATCGTATGTTTGGCTCAGTCTGTTCTCTTCCATCGCCTCACCGCTCTCGCCGTTAACCCACTGGAGCATCATGAGATCTGCAAAAAAATAAATTTATAAACAAATCACAGGTCAGAAACGAGTTGAACTTCAACGAACTTGAAAATCTGCGTGAAAGTACGTTGGTAATGAACGCTACAATTCGCTTGCGTCCACTATACTACAGGATACGAGCCGAAGTTCGGAAAATAAATAAATCTAACAACAACAGCACTAGGAGCATGTCAGGCCCGTTAAACGTTTATGTCGCGCGAGATAAAATGTGTCCTGCTCATCCGTTTGGACGAAATATACAACTATCTCACTCTCATGTTGCGTCACGCGCGACAATCGTTGTCATGCTACGGGGGCTGGTGTGATTGAGGTCAAGTGCTAACCTGCACTAGTAGCATGACAGGCGCGAAAAACGTTTATGTCGCGCGAGAAAATATTTGTCCCACTCACTTGGACGAAAAATGCAACTATCCCATTCTCACACCTACGTCGTCGTGCGCGACAAATGATTTCATGCTACGGCGGCTGTTGTGCATAAAAACATGGCATTTGTCCCGATAATGGCTGGAAGCCATAATAAAGATACTGGTGAGTTTTTTTACCGTAAGGAAAAGAAAAATAAGTAAGTCAAATAGAAGGTATTGGCATAGGCAGTTCAATTTTTTTTTAAACCATAGATGATGGTTATGGGATTATATATATATGGGTTATGGGTATTTTTTTTTAAACTATCACCTAATATAGCGTTACTTGTGTCATTTGACGGTCGCGTTTCTAGCCTATTCGCCATAATTACATCATTAAATTAACTTGGAGAAAATATGAGTTCCAAATAAATTTGGCATGATAGGAACCCTACAAATCCCGCCAGTTATATATGAATCTCCGGGGGTATGCCGGCGCGTACGTTTTTTTTAAAAAAAACTTACTATGCCAATAACTTCTATTATTGAGCTACCTAACATAACTCGATACCGTTATCCTTTATTGCAAATATACACATAAATGATACATTGGTTACAAGAAGTATAGGTGAGCTTATCTCTAAAAGAGATCTCTTCCATTCAACCTTATTTTATATCCTTGGACATACACACAGCGCCATCTAGTTCCACAGTAAGCAACTATAGGCTTGTGTTGTGGATACCAGATGGTTGATATACTACATAAATATATTTTTTTTTGTAAATAAATACTTATTATATAGGTAATCATCATCATTATATCAGCCGAAAGACGTCCACTACTGGACAAAGGCCTCCTCCAAAGATGTCCACAACGATCGGTCCTGCACTGCCCGCATCCAGCAGCTTTTCCGCGATCTTTATCAAATCGTTGGTCCACCTCATGGGGGGCTTACCTACCTATGCCCATACCTTCTATTTCACTTACCTAATATGCCCTATTTTTTTCCTTGCGGTAAAAAAACTCATCCGGTATAGGAAAGGTCGGTCGGTTTATATAGGTAATTAAGTAAATTGAGTGGTTTAGGTATATTGGTAGTACACATTGGACGCAGTAGGTCGCATTCACTACTTCGCTGGATAGTAATATTTATATCTTCATTGAAGTAATTACAAGAAGCTGAGTAACATTTTTCTTGAACGTTTAAAAATATCTCATAAATCGCTTTTTCTATATTTCTTCAGAGGTTTTATTATTTTTTCATTGCTACAAACCACACTGAACAAAAAAAATAAAAATGCTTTATTAATACCCAATAGATATAAAAATGTCCATTTACTCAGATTCGAGACGTCAGAACAGGTAGATATCTAGTTGTAGATATATTTCTGAACACGTTTGTAGCAAAAACTTTAAAATTTCCATGTCTCTCACATCCAATTGCAAACGTTAACCATTCAATATATAGAAGTATAACATTTGGCGTCACAGTAAATTTATTGTTAAGATTAAACTTTCCATCGCCCAAGCCTTTCCATGATATGAGTACTGGAACGACAAGCATATCCTATCTAATAAGCGTGGAGTAGGTCCCCACCTACCTCTATTTTCGGTGGCTGTATTTGAATAGACTGTTATACAGCCGACGGCGTGTTCCACTAATGTACCAGTAAAATCTGGCCACGCCACGGTAATGGAAATGTGAACGCAGTGAGACCTGCTTAAACTAGAAGAGTTAACAGTAACTCTTCTAGTATAAGTATAATATATTATTTATATTGTAAGTATAAGTGGCTGTAGGCAAGCCACATAGCATAATAGGACTTTCGAGAAAATTCTTATAACCATAGGAAAGTAAACTTTCCAAATATATAGATATTTATTAGTATACGCTATTTCTTTAAAAATATTACTAGTTTGTTAGTTAAGGATATAATCATGTTATTTTATTTTAGAGTATGGTAAGATTTTATTACCGATTTGAAAGAAGGAGGAAGTTCTCAAGTTGACTGTATTTTTATCAATATTAAGTATGTTTCGAGATATCTTTTGTATGGGGTTCCGTAACTCAAAAAGAAAAAAGGAACCCTTATACGATCACTTCATTGTTCGTTCGTCTGTCTGTCTGTCTGTCTGTCTGTCTGAAGTATCAAATACAAATTAACATGATATACTAAGATCTACGGTCCTTGAAGATTTATTTAGAATTTGAAGAATAATCAAAACAATCATATTGTACTCGTATTTATCGAATTGAATAGGTAGGTATTTTATTTGTAATTTCTAGGGTAACCGTATGGACATTTTTACAACCTGATAAAAAAGAGGGGTGGTACAGGTTGGAAAACTGATTTTTTTATGTTCGTGGACATACACACAGCGTCATGTAGTTCCACACTAAGCAACTAGGCTTGCATTATGAATACCAATGAACATGAAAACTACACAATACATATTTTTTGTAAACAGATACATATTATAAATGGGAACATCCATAACTCGAGTACACCTTTGGGTGGGTTGGTCTGTGGGATCGCTCGGTTTCCATATGAAATTACTCTAGTCCAAATTGAATTTGAGTGGATTAAGTTTAATCCACTCAAATTGTCAAAGACAGTTGCCTTTGGCCATTCTTTAATTATGAAAAAGAAAAATTTTATTTCAACTCACATAACCATTACAGCAGTCACGTAAATAGCAACCCTGCTGTAATCGTAAGAAATCGCGTGCCCTGCCATTCGCACGTGTGCGCGGCCTCGATCATATTCATTCCAACGTACATGCGCACGCGTATTCTGTGACGCATTACACTGATTAATTCATATTTTAATTTAACAATAATCACGCATTGCCTGAAGGCCTATATTAAGTTCTAGATTGGTAGAACTCGTTGTATAGATAATATATTTTTTTGTCAAGATTGTCCTTTTGAACAGGTAAGGTAATAATTTCTTATGTAAAACCGAACTAAAATGATTGGTTAAAGGCTCTTCTTTTTAAAAGACTTCCAAAAAGGAGGTTATCAATTCGACTGTATGTTTTTTACATAAGTTTCGCGCGATCTCTGGCATTTGTGAACCAATTTCAGCATTTTTTTGTCTGAAAGGGTATCTCATCGCCGAGATGGTATCATATAAATTTTGGTGAAAATCTAATAATGCACTCCAGGAGAAACAGAATAACTAGAATGTTACTGCAGTCGTCAGTTTTTGCCGGTTTAGATGTTTCGTTGTGTCGATCTTCAGTATGGTGACATACCCTATAATTATAGTTGTTTGAAAGGGTATCTCATCGCCGAGATGGTATCATATAAATTTTGGTGAAAATCTAATAATGCACTCCAGGAGAAACAGGATAACTAGAATGTTACTGCAGTCGTCAGTTTTTGCCGGTTTAGATGTTTCGTTGTGTCGCTCTTCAGTATGGTGACATACCCTATAATTATAGTTTGTCCCCAAGCGTAGAAAAATATTATGGGCGCTGTTTGTACTTTGACTGGCAACAGAGGACCTTCATAACTAATCACAACTGCTATATTCAGTGTTTCCATAGTCAGTGAAATTATATATATGTTTTTCAGAATTGTCATTAAACTTGATACAATCTGCAATATATTCATCTATCTTAACCGCCGTAACTTTAACCGCCTCCGTGGCTCAATGTAAACAATGTCGCAGGTTCGATCCCCAGCGGGGTACATGTTTAAGTACTCGGTTTGGTTGGTGGTAGGGCATTTTAAATGTCCGCCTGGCTAGCTACCACCATCTTATCTAAATCTGCCGCCAAGCAGCAATGTTAATAGCATTGTCGTGTTCCGGTTGTCAGAGATAAGATAGGCAGTCCCCCAAATGTGTTGGGGTTTCCGGGTCAGTACGCTTCCATCTTCGACCTCATCTTCACTTAACATCAGGTGTGATTGAGGTAAAGTACCAACCCGTTATGCATAAAAAAAAAAATCTAAACCTTGTCTATTTATACATATGTATAATATAATCATAAAAACATAATGACTTAAAAACGTATCATTCAATAAGTACTGAACTGATTTTGATGGACTTTTCATAAATATATGCAAATTACTTAACATTTACGCTAAATTATAAAATAAAAAGAAAAAATATATATAATCAAAGTAATAAATAAATTCCGTATATAACCGGTTCAAAAATTCCACGTGGATGAGTTGTGGGCTGTTGCCCACAACAATCCATTATTAATTAATTAATATTAATTCATAATATTATATATGCGAAATTTATACCTGTATACCATTAATTTAAAATTTTAAAATACAAAAAAAAAAAATAACGTATTACTTTTCTATGAACTCTTTGTCAACATTTCGGGGGAATTTATATTGTTTTAAATCAAATAATGATTTGCGTCAGGCGTTGGTTTCTGTTACACACTTGTTCCAATAAATAAACGCTTTAAAATTAAGTAAGTATTATCCATAGCACTATCTACCACACTAATGAACGAATAACGAACTGGCGAATACATGTGGCACCAAATTTTGAGTTTCCAATACGTAACTATAAATATTTACATACATATGTAACGTCCCAATATTTATCCCAAATGGGTTACAAAATATTCCAAACCTCTCAAAATATTTACCTTACGAAATACCTATACAGAAAAGAAATGCGCATGTGACAGGTGAGCTTATCGCCGTTGACACATGCAAGTCTGTCGATGTTTTTGGTATAAACTCGCCTTTTGATGACACCCACGGGAAGACATTTGAAATTTATGTTTAACTTTGCAAAGAAATCAAAATGTGACCATAATTTATTACACACATTTGCATACATCAAATACCTTACATCCCCACTATTAGGGCACAGCCTCCTCTCACTAGGAGAGGATATGAGCCATAGTCCCCACGCAAGCCTAGTGCGAATTATAGATTTGTATCATGCTAGAGACTACCTATGATAGTCAGTGTATTCAAGTAACCGACTTATCTTATTTTAGAACTTATAGTATACTCAAAAATGGATTCATTATTATGAAGCATTATCTATAGTTTTTATCAAATAATCTATAAGTAGATACTGTAAATAGCACACATACACATACAGGTTTAAAAAACATTGCTTAGTTTTATTATTTGTTTTCGAATGCGACTGCGGCACGACTGCTTCCATGACAGCTATTAAATGAAGTGTCTTCAGCTCGTTGAAATCTTTTGTATGAGAACTTTAAAATGGAGCGCTTTGTTCCTCGTCTGCTATAATATACTGTCTCTCATACACATTTATACATGTCTATCTAAACATAGTACCTACTAAAGAAATAGTTATATAGTTTACCTACTCAATAATATGGATAAAAAACCTAAAGGTACAACCGCTCTGCTGCCTCCTGCGCAACGATTACGGTAGTGTTTACTATGAAATAGCTGCGTCCTGCTGTACGATAATTGTAATTTGAGCGCATCGTGACGTACCATTATCGTACTGCAGGACACAGCAGTGCAGTCTTACCTTAAATAAATCAAACAGTGTTTTAAAGTACTTAACTTATCTAGTAAATTTTAGTAAGAACATTCAATAATCTAATTAAGTTAATGCATAATCTAATAATATTCAAAACTACATTTCATACAATTTAATACGAGTTATACCTAAATATACACACATAATTATAATACAGATTAAAATAATAATAATTATTAATATTCGCATGGCATTGAACATTGGCGATAACCCGCTGTAAACACAGCCATGATCATAGTTGACATTTGGGTGACATTTCCAACAGTAATGTCAGTTACGCAGCCAGTGCGTGATAACTGCCCAGAATCATACATAATGAATCCGATCTAGTATCATTAACTCATTTTTGTATTAATAAATATAAACTTCATTAATAACTTAGCAGAATGATTTGAATTTTCGTACAAGGATTGTTAGAAGATTAGAAAAGGACATAAGGCCACGTTTTTATGTGTACGAGCACTGAGAGATCACTTCGCAAATTCATGAATACAGTACTGTATTCTATCCGTACCAATAATGGTAGTGCGTCACACTCATCGAATCATCCTGATTTTTATTCGTTTTATTTTTTTAGAAAAATTTTGTTTTGTTAATACATAATATACAAGAATTAGAAAAAAAAAAAAAAAATTTTTTTTTTCTAATTCTCCATTTTGAGAATAGTCTTCAAAATTTTATTGACTTCAAAATTTAGAGAAAATAATGAACATTGAAAGTATGATACAGATTCAAGGAAAATAATATAAGGTTTGCATGGCTTCAGGTAGTTTTTTTACCTAAGAATACTTTCATAGATTTGCGGTTTATGTAAATTTGCTTGAACCCATCGTTAGACAGAAACAATTACGATTAAGTACAGTCTGAAACAAATAAACCTTTACAGCGGCATGATGCAAATTAAATTTTCTCAGAAAATCATAAATATTTTTCGATACCTAGTACTTTAAGAAATTAGTAATTGCTGTAACTAAATACAAAAACGTTTATGATTGCTTAATTTGTATTATGCAGACCTATGAAGGTTTATCTGTTTCAGACTGTACCTACTTTTACAACGTATTATTTTATTTTAGTAGTATGCAGCTACAATTTAATGCATTAACAAAGTTTTTAGTAAATTATGATTAATTCTAGTAACTGCAGTAAAATAACTGATAATACGGAACACTCATTGCTCAAGTCCCCATTCGAAATTACAAAGAAATCTACGCCGGTGGAAGTTCGTATACCTAAAGTTGCAAGAATGTAACTAAATGCAGAGAGTAAAAGACAGGGAGATATATCCTCTGGAACCAAAAATATTCAGTCAATAAAAATACATGTACAACTACGTAGGTAATCTAAACCACTGTATTATAACCCAGTTACGGCAAATCAACAATGGCACAAGGCAGTGCGCAGGTCCAGTTTTCAAAAAATAAACTGCGTTCGTACGCCGTTCACTGTTTACACGTACAAAGTGTGCAGGCCTAGTTTTTTTTTAAATAAGCTGCATATTTAACAAACCTAAATTTACACCCCCTCCAGCTCAGTTGACTATTTTACTCAGATAATGACATGCTCATCATTACATAAATGAAAAAAATTCGAATGTGGCACGATGTCCGCGTAATCTTTTTGGTAAAATTGTTAACCTTCCTGACCTTGTGATCACGCACTAAACAGAAGTTAGAAATGCTTGGTCTCTGGCCGTCCGAGCCAAAATTTTCCGAAAACACTGGCATCTAGGAGGCTAAAAAGATCCGATCTCAATAAGGTCCAAAAAGATCTTTCCGAACTCTACCTCAAACCATGCAGATTGCACTTGTTTCCTCGCTTCTTCCTCGAGTAGGTATTGGCTGCATGTCGTAGGTATACCATCATTTAATATTGGGGCGTACCACTCTTTCTCTCGCCGCCTGGCCTAAGGACGAATGAACTAAATTTTTGTAAATGTGCTTGGACATGCTCGGCCACCATGGGCTCGCTTGTCAACGCAGCACCGGACGACTTTCTCACGATGTAAGCCTGAACGATGCCATTCGACGTGCACATACCAACGTCAATGCGCCGGCTATGCTTGAGCCAAATGGAATCGCGCGCCCTTAGTTCCGTGGGTACATGGCAGAACTTCGTTATGGGATACCACCTGCGTGGACACAGTAGCTCTGTCCCACCTCCAAGGGACTTCTTGCTGTACAGGCACAGCGGCGGCTACCGCTGAGGAATCTAAGCGGCGCAAACATGCAGTCCTGAAGCATGACGATTTTTTAAAGATCTGTCGTCTCGCTTAATTGAGACCTCGGGTGACAAAATAGCTGGCAGCTATCTTGGGTTTAAAATAATAATTGTCAAAAGTGGGCTGAACATAATTAGACGAATACCCACAACGCGAATGAATCAAGATGTATGTGAGCAGCTACCGCTAAGCTATTCGAAATGTTGCAAATGCTTTCGGAATATTCATTTTTTGTACTTCTAGCAGGTGTGCTTTAATTCGCTTCTTAAAAGAAAATTTAGATATACTTGAAACAACATCCACGTTTCACCATTCGAAATATACGGAAACGCGCATGTGACAGTGAGCCCTTTAAACTTGCAAGTCTATAAATATTTTTGGTGGAAAGTTCCATAGTCGCCTTTTTCGACACTCACGGGAAGAAACAGGTTGGTTCTACTACATCACGTGTCGAAACCATGCATAATGTAAGTAAAAATGTTGGACGTGTTTAAAGTGACCGATGAATGTCATCTTGCATAAGCAATAGTAATAGGTAATTCGTATACGATCGTTCTATGGACTGTCTAGGGTGTGCTCGTTCATATTCACAGAGTACCTGTTCATACTGTCTGGGGACACCACAAATCCTTCTAATATTTCACAGACGTTGATAATTCCGGGTGGCGGTGGAATCCACGCCAAGCCTGACCAATTGAGCCTCACCAACAAACCCTTCTCAGCAGAGACTGTTGAAATTTATGCTCACTGAATTAGTCTGGTTAAACTTATCTGAAAGTAAGCGGATAACCTTATAGTGTTATACGAAATTTAAATTTCTTTTTCTTAATATGACTTTCCCCTTAAAGTGCACATAGTTCCTTGTGTTCTGGTTTCTATGTCTTCTGGATGTATATTCTTATATACTTTGAAGACTCTGACTGAACAATGAATGCCATCATTAGTTGGTTTCTGGAGGTAATAATGATAACTTTGATGGAGCTAAGGATCTATTAAAGTCACCGTCTTGAAAATCCACGTATTATAATGATAGATAGCTCATTAGAATATTATCTGGAGGACATCCGGGGATATCCCGGATATTTTTTACCGTAAGGAAAATAACAGGGCATATTAGGTAAATGAAATAGAAGTTATTGGCATAGGTAGTTTAATTATTTTTTTTCAAAACCGTATACGCGCCGGACCGAGATATGCAATTCGTAGCGTTCCTATTATGCGAAATTTATCTGTAACTCGTATTTTCTTCAAGTTTTCTATATTTATTTAATGATGTAATTATGTGGAATAGACTACAAACGCAACCGTCAATGACACACCGCTTCATTCGATGATAGTTTCGAAAAAAAAAGATTAAACTACCTATGCCAATAACTTCTATTTCATTTACCTAAATGCCCTATTTATTTCCTTGCGGTAAAGCTCATTCGGTATGTTCAAATACTGGTAAAGGATGTAATGGACGCAAACCACAAATGACACGTATTTTACATTTAATACATACGAATAGATGTTGGTTTAAATATTTTTATTTGTATACTTTTTTATATTTTTGTATATTTTTACCCTATTTTTAATGGAAACTGTGCCTATTAATGAATTATTATTATTGTACTCGTGGTGCTCGTTAACAGTGTTTTTTGTTCGTGTGTCACACCGACTGCATAAAATATCTAAATAACACAAAACACGAGGATTCCTCTTGGATTTGCTGGAGCATCCAATTAATTTGATTAAGCTTCGCTTGTCTATCATAAAAGCGTCCGTTATGTTGTATCGATGAATTCTGCCTTTACTATAAGGATGTCGCGGTCGGCATATACACAGGTATAAATGAAAGCAGCAAATAGTGACGCATTTGACTTTGGAAATATTTGTAATATATACGAGTACTCGTACAACGTTTGCATGCTGATGAAAAGTTTCTCGAAATCGCGGTATATCTGTAAATGACCGGACCTAGCGGAGCGGCATTATTGTGTGTATGTCCAAGTATATTTGTTTATTTATTTATTGGGATATCCAAATATTAAACTTTTTCAGATGATATTTTACTCATAATTCTGTTTCATGAATATTACATGTGTTTACACACTCAAACTAGGTAGTTAAACATAAAAATAGTCTTATAGTTTGCGTCGTGATCGCAGGCAGGCAGATTTACATTGCGATTATTAAAATGGGTGGTATACTTGTATGATCGGTCTTGATCAACATTCAAATAAGAAGCTATTAGCAGTGGACGCCCTGTGGCTGCTATGATGATGGCGATGAGATGGATATGATAAAAAGCGCCTAGGATAAAGTGCGTGGAAGTATATACGTACTTCTATAATAAATGAAATTTAGATGCCTCTAAATGGGAGTAGATGTAAGAAGTGCTAGACTAATACATAGGTAGTAATTGGGAGACATGGCCAAAAATGTATACATTAATAACCACAAATCGCAAATAACCACAGTATACTGTGGTTATTTGCTCTTGCGAGCAGAACGGTCACCCGGTTGATGGATAGTGCGCTGCGTATACGCCTCGGCCACAGCCCGCGGGCGACCTTCACGGCTCCACCACTATACTCGCGCTTTCACCTTGCACTGCTCACCACTGTACCACTTACGCTTATCAACTACATTGTTACACTACCACATCAGCTATTGCATAATACGGCAATGAGATACGTCGTTAATGTATGTGAAGTTTAGTATTTTATTATAACCCGGATTTTATCCGGATTTGCCCTAGTTTTCTTCAGGCAACTTTGAAATGTGACAAATTATAAAACACAAATATCAACTCAATTTCGTAGAACTACTGTTCATCTGATGTTTGTTTGGTTGTAGATCATTCACTACAAAACTGCTTGCAACTGCAAAAATTTGGTAAATAGGTAGATAGAGTAGAGTATAATGTGATGCAGGATACTTTTAGACCGATGATGCGAAGATTTCCCGCAGGATAAACAAATTACACATACAAAAGAAATCACATATATAAACGACTACAGGTACTTATTTAAAATATATCGAAGACGAATTAATTAGCAATGAGCCTCCTAAATTGAAGTTACGCTCTCCTAAAAAATCGGTGCCCTGTTTGCGCAGTACCTACATTTTAAAATAATCGGCGAACTCTGATTGGTTAAATTTTTAAAAATTGGACGACCGATTGGTATAGTGTATAGTGACCCTATCAGCGAAACCAACGGTTGCGGGTTCGAATCCCGCGAGGGGTAAATGTTTGTGTGATGAACACGAACATTTATTCCCGAGTCTTGGATGTTTATATAAATATTTATGTATGTTTATCCGTTATCTAGTATCCATAGCACAAGCTTTGCTTAGTTTGGGACTAGATGATTGGTGTAAGTGTCCGAAATATTTATTTATTATTATTATTTATTTATTAAAGGCACTAAATCACCCCCGGATTGTTTTAGTAACCCTCTGTTGCTAAGGATATAGTCGGCGGCAGTCGTCGCAAAACATAATAAAAATAGAAACAGCTATGCCTGACGCAAAATAAGAGATAAAAATGTGTTCATCTAACTTTTTGAATTCAGAATTTTTATCCTCTTTGAAGCTATCCTTCAATCAGTGGCGTGCACAACGTTTTATCTCAGGGTAGGCAGATTGATAAAAATTAGATATTAAATGAGAAAAAATACAACTACAAAATAATAACTTACTCTTTTAGCAATTTTCGTAACTGTTTAGAATATTTTCTGTTCATAACAGTCAGCTGTCTTGACAATGCATTTCGAGGAATGCTTACAATTTTCTAACGTAGGCACTGCCTTTCTGCTTGTATGGAGGGCTCGCCACTGGTGATAATGGGTTACTAATAGTGGCAGTCTCTATAATTATAATATACCTATTATAATCTGTTCTTTTCTTATTATTCTTATATAAACCCCTTATAATAAATACCTTATAAGGGGTTTATACAAAAACTTAAATTACTTATATTAGTAATATCATTTGTAAAAATGCCTTATTGACAATTAAAAATATTATATAAATAAAGTTTGCGTATCGGGTCGCGGGCAGTATAGGGTTCCGTAGTTGCCT
Organism: Oegoconia quadripuncta; assembly: GCA_949316235.1. Lineage (NCBI taxonomy): Eukaryota > Metazoa > Arthropoda > Insecta > Lepidoptera > Autostichidae > Oegoconia > Oegoconia quadripuncta. The sequence continues at coordinate 12,711,697 of OX438749.1, forward strand.
GTTGCCACTTTTTGTTGTTTTGTTAACGTCTAAAAATAATTTTCAATTCATTAACTTGTAAAACCTACTTATCTATAATAGATTTCCTGTTAACGTCGTTATACAGGATGTAGATTTCATCACCTTCACAATTTTGTATGGTTGTTCAGACCATTAAACTGAAAACTTTCACTATGACATCAAACTGAAATCGAGAAAAATAATTAGATGTTTCATAAAAAAGTTTATATCGACTCAAATGAAATGTTGTATGAAACAGCTGATTTTTTTTCTCGATTATAGAGTTAGTGCCATAGTGAAAGTTGTCTAGTGTGATGATCTGAACAACCATACAAACTTTTGAAAGTGATTAAATCTACTACTGCCGAAATTTTTTCACATATCCAAAAATAAACAAAGTAGCTGGCCGGGCTATCGCCACCGTTGACTCTGACAAGAATTAATCAATGAATTAAGTATACTTTATTGCACAACAAATAAGGATTACATTTATTAAACGAACTTTACATAGAATTATGAAACTAGACGGTCTTATCGCTAATGAGAGATTTCTACCAAACAACCTTTATTGGCACTTTGAAGCTAATATTTCGCAAAGATTCCCTTAATCGAAAAACCTCTAATACTTTTCACGCGATCTATCCAACGATATCCCACACGATCGGGTACAAAATAAAAAAAAAAACATCCCTGCTTTGCGTGTAGGGAAGGTATCCTTTTATTTTATCACTTTGTCGACGTATACAAATTATATTACCCATATTACGCATGCCAAAATACAACTTTCTAGTACTTAGAGCCTCTGAAGAAGATACAGGTCTGCAACGACCTGCAACAGCCACACAAGCAACCAATACCAATACCAATACTAAATGCCGTAAAGCTTTGGGTCATTATTACAGACACGACCATTTTCGCTTGACTATTACCGAATTAATATAGTACTATTGCAAAGGCATGAAAAATGTGTTCATGGTCTTCATTTTCATGCCGGGTTGCGTTCCAACTACAACCCATACTCCCAGCTTCTTTGTGTATAGTACATGCATAGGTACTTATACGTTATACTATATATGAATTAAAATGTACTTTTCATTAGTAGTTCAAATCTAAATCGTTTGAGCAGGGACTATACCTACCTCAAGAAAGTGTACCAAATCAAATTTAAAAGGGCGTCCAGTTCATTAAGATAAGAAAGAACAAATTAAGATTTCTGTTTATATACAGCACATATTAAACATATTGCTCTGATCTGCAATCGAAAAGCTAATTTAAATAATAGTTAAAAGCTTTAATGGGGGTAATTTTCCAGAATTCACGATTATAAAATAATAATTTGAGTTTCATAACCAAAAAACCCGACAGCATATTTCGTATTTCGCAGGCGCCATGTTGGATTTTTTACCATAAAATGTACCGATCCTATGACATTCCAGGGATCAAGACGAATCTAACGACACCATGCACTTCGAAATCAGTGAAGCCGTTTAGGCTGCAGGAGGTAACATAGAAATCTACAAACATACTTTCATACCTACACTCGAAAAACTATTACCCATCTTCCTTGGGCAGTCGGGTAAAAAGTGGCCTTTTTTACCAATAATTTTAAATTCTCGATAAATAACCCCCATCAAAGCTATTTAGGTATTATTTATTAATTAGCTTTTTGGCTTCAGGCATTTTTTTATTTGTTCTGTATTTAAAGAGAAATCTCAATTTATCGAATGAGGCAATGGACGGAGTAAACCCTCTTTAATAAGGAAATTTAGGTCGGAGTCCCTTCATTGGTTATAAATAGCTACAATTATTCCTCTTTATATAATTTTCCTCAATCCGGAGTATTTTTGGGGACAATGCTACAGTTTGCCTTACCGAAAAACATCCTAATTGTCGGCATATCGGTGACCCATTTAACAGGTATATATATTTCCATATTGAATTATAATGAACTCTTAACCCATAACTCAAACTTGAATTGAGTTGAGATATTATGTAAATGAACAATATCTCAAATGTCAATTAAATCAGTTTTCAATGTAGAGAATGCTTTATTAATCAAGTCCTTTCTATAACTTGATTATTCATTTATTATGTAATAAAATAAAAGGATAATATTGCAGTTACATTATTTCTTATTCAATTCCAGTAAATCCAGTTCATCCATGCAGATTCTATGAATCTCATTACCAAATTAACTGTCCTGACGCCCAAACTATCGTTTAATAATATTGGTGGGATGAATTAGTTGGATTTTTTATGCACAACTGATTAGTACTTGACCTCAATCACACCTGATGTTAAGTGAAGATGAGGCCGAAGGTAGTATTGTATGAAGACGACTGTATACAGGGTGAAATTTAATTCTTGTAATACCTGTTTACTGGTGACTCTACTGCTGATTACGAACCACTTTCCAGTAGGAACCACAGCCGAATAGATCAAAAAATTCTGAAACCACCTTTAGTATGAAAATCCAACAATTTTCGGCCGAATTGGTTCCTTGGGGAAAGTTATTCGTAATCAAGAGTGGCGTCATCAACTAATGGGAATTACACGAATTCAAATTCACTCTGTATAGCCTGCATGTTAAGTTATGAATCGAAATTTATTTAAACTGTTAAGTGCGCAATTTTCATGATTTTTCCCTGGAGGGATTTACCTTAATTGCCATGCTAGGCAGGCGGATTAGCAATGGCAGAAAGAATAAAAGCACAAGTTCGACTACATACGATATACATAAGTACGTACTTACGACTTTTTGCAAAATGCACAGATATCAGCATCAGCTGACTAAATATAAAACAATTCAAATAATTGTTCCTATTGTTCAGTTTATGTTTTGATAGTTCCAAGGTTCAGAATTGTGTTTAATTTATAGAGGCCTTGTTACCAACTTTACTTACATAGGTATAGTGCCTTCGCCGTATTTATACAGCATGTTAATCATCACAGTCATTATGTATAAATTTGAAACAAATGCAGGATTCAGTGTTGCAAATCATTGAAAAAGGAATTTCATAAATTAGTTCAATGAATAAAAAATAATTTATAATTAAAATGTAAGTAGTCACATAGATCTATTGTGAACCTCCTGTTTTTTACGAAAACGATTAAACAACATAGTTAAATATTAAAATCAATTTTACTGCCTCAACGCTGATTGCACAAATAAATAAATATCATTAAGACAAGGTGCCTTTTAAAACCTCCGAAAACATTTTTCAAATGACTCAAGAAGTCCGAATAGTCAGCGGAAGACCTCATTTTATTCACACGGTAAGGTGCACACGACTATAGGGAGGAACTCGAGTGTTAAGATCTTTTAGGCCGCACAGTTTGACTCTAGTCACCCATCTAATTCCTAACTTAATCTACGTTATATAATTTTCGTAGATCGTGTACTTAATTGAATTCATATTACCTACGTATATGTATAGTAGGTATTAAAATTATACTTTAAATTTGAAAACACCATGCATACATCAACAGCTTGTAAAAATTTACTACTGATCATTTTTATCGCCTTCCATGGGAGGATTTTGTCGTAATCGCCACGTTCGGCAGGCGGGTAAGCGATCGCAAATTTTTGGGAGCTCCGCACCAATGATGCTCCTGTCCATCACTGGTCACATCACCACGCTTTAGTCACCTTTTGCGACACTCACAGGAAGAGACGGGTTGGTCCAATTCTCTCTGCCGCGGAAATCACACGGCTGTTAAATTTTAATAAATTAAGAGAAACACAGTCTTTATCTACATATTGATAGGTGAGACGTACAAAGATGTGATATATTGTGTATCATAATTTCGGAACCAAAAATCAAGGGATCTAGTGTAATTAAACATGAGGCTAAATTGGAGCTATTGCAAACAAGGATTTTTATTATTAAGAACGTGTTACAGTCTACTAAAACTGCAATTTCAAAAATTTACTTAAAAGAGCCTACTTTGTTAGTAAATAACTTAAAAATGAATACATTTAGAGCATTTCCTTTGGTTAGGTACAGTCGGTGTCACGGTTATTCATACAATGCTATTTTAGGTGACCAATGGTAGCATCCTGCCTGTTTAAGTTATTCCGTCCGTAGTTCATATAAATAGCGGATGGAATAAACTGCGGATAGTATAACTCAATTACTCCTGTGTAAATGTTTATGATGGCAACTGTACATTAATACGTACTGCTATACCCAGTTCTATTGGAATTAATGGTAGGTTTATGTGAGGGATGATATGAAAGAACATAGGGTTTGACGCATTTGGTGCACTTCTCAACTTGTGCAGTTCTCAAATGGTGAACTTAGCAACTGGTGCAGTTCTGAACTTGTACACCATGCTCAAATGGTGCATTTCGCAAAAGGAGCACTTTTTTAAGATGAGTGGAGATTTGGAAAATTGTCTAAAAATGAAAGAATCTTTGGATTTGTGCAGGTAATTTTCTTAAAAATATAATCAACAAACACTTTTCAAGTAGGTACACACTTAAACAATTTTCAATATAATATAAAAAGTTACTTTCGTGTGACTTTTTATATTATTTTGGCATGGTTAGTTTGTTAAGCTGTTAAGTAGTGGTAGTTAAGTTGAGGAGTGCACCATATGAGAAATGCACCAGTTACACACACAGGTGTACAAGTTGAGAAGTGCACCAAATGCATTAAACCCAAAGAAAAGGGCGTGAAAGATGAGGTAACGGCTGACAGAGGAGATTGGAAGAAAATGAAGTTGTGCGCCGACCACAAATAAACGGGACCAGGGTATGAAGATGATGATCTGCCGAATTCATACTGATGGTCAGTCCTTCAAGAGTAGGGCCCTTCGATACTAAAATTTATTTTCGATACCAACCCAAATTTATCTTTCAGTTTAGTTGGCAAATGAGTAGGGTACTTATAAGTAGTTAATCCTGTATAACAGCTTTATACCTTTCCTGTTGCGTTGGGACGTAGTACTTTTTCAAGTGTGTATTATTGATTGGAGGTTTGATACATAATCTACATAAAGTGTAAATGCCTCACAAAATACAAATAAATCAAATTAGAATACTGAGTGTAAGGGACAAAACATTCCTTTTATGGGCCTCTTATTTAATTCAAAATAAATCTAAATACGAAATCCAAATTAAAATATCGTATTTACTTCTAATATTGACTGATTGGTAGGATAGTAGATGGCGTAATTCATTCTTTAACTTGATGCAACGTTGCCAGTTTATCAATTATATTTAAGAGGAAGCTTACACTAGAAATACGTAACAAAATTTGAAAAAATAACTTTTATTTTTATTTTTTTTACTAACATAAAAAAACGACTGAAGTTATTGTATCGAGGTACTTGACCTAACCACCAGTTTCACGGAATGTCGACTTGTCCCTTAGAGGCAGTATAACAAATATGTTTTAACGTAACTTTAAACAACCAATGTAATTAAAATTACTTAATAAACAAAACTGTGTCAGAAAAATGTCTGCTATCTGATCGGAATTAAGGTTAACAAAACTAATACATAAAAACGTGTTTCTGATAAACAACTAAGTATTCGAACTTCCGTTATACCTAAGTAGTCAAAAAAGACTTACTTAGAGCTGTACCAACTATCCTCTATAAAGATTCACTGCGCCAGCATTGATACTGTAACAGACATCAGCATCATAATATCACAAGTGAACTGAAAGTGAAGGTACCACTTTCGCTAGTAGCGCTTCCGTACTTCAACACGCCTCTTATTACTTTATTACTTTGAGTTTTTAGCCAATTCATTATAGAATACTTTCTATAACTGTAGTTATAAATAGCACAGATTAACTGATTATATTGTTTCATTGAAGTACTTCACACACACATCAATAATTTATCAATCTTACATTACCCTACTACTGAGGCACAGTCTCTTTTCATTATTATTTTTACTTGACTACAACGACTCCGGACTCCGGCCTAAATCACTGACCATCGTGATGTTTTTCTTTTATTTATAGGTCGGTTATAATATTATAAATGCGCAAGTTCGGACGTCTGCTTGTTCCTCAATTATGGCGAAACGAATGATCAGATTTGGATGGTACACATGTAGAATATTCCCTGAAATAGTTATAGGACTTTTATATTTTTATCCCGATAAAGCGCGTAGTTCCCGTGGAGAAACAAATAACATGTAACCGAATTACATATGTAAAGGGATACCAAGCAGGCGATGCGATACAATAGTATTATAATGATCAATTCATCCGATATCAGTGTACAGATGAAAGTTACTGTTGACAGGTAAATAATTGTTGTTAATCATCAAATTTTGTTATTTTTTGTTAACATCACATTATGTAAAAATATCCGATAATACATTTATTATAATGTCTGATACAAGAACTACTAGTTTATTACTTGATTGAGATTACTAGATAAAAGATAACAATAATACAATTTCTTATAAATTTAATTGATACCGCCTAAAAATAAGTGTAAGCCCCATTTAAACGCTCGTTTTTATAGTTTCGCCATGTCCGTCTATCTGTCTGTCTGAGGCTTAGTTCAGAGGCTCATAATACCTTTGGTATGGGTATACATATTAATCACGCCGGCAAAATGGCAAAATAAAATCTTGAAATTTTTTTTAGAGTAAAAGTGGGGATGATTTTTTTCTTTTGGTTGGATAGGTCCTTCAAAAATATTAGAGGTTTTTCTATTTAGGGTTGCGTTTGAGGATTTGCTAATTGTTGTTAGAGTCAAGTGAGTTATTTCTATACACAACAGCCTGCGTAGCATGATATAGTTTGTCGCGCACAACGTAGGAGTGAGTAGGATGGTTGTAGATTTCGTCCAAGTGAATGAGCAGTGCAAGTATTATCTCGCGCGACATGAACGTTTATCGCGCGTGTCATGCTACGGGGCAGGTTAGCGCTTGACCTCACACTTGATATCAAATGAAGGTGGGGCTGATGGTGAAACACTCACTAGAACTCCGCAATTTATTTGGGAAACTGGCTTTCTTAATTCAAACAGCCGGTACAAGCATTGCTGCCTACCAGACATAGATAAGACTATGGTAGCTATAATTAAAAAATGCCCTCCCACCACACAAACCGTATTTTTTTTAAATAATTAACTGGATACGCGTTGGACCACAATCTCACCTGATCTGATGGAAAATTACGATGTGGCCGAAATTGATGCACGCGATCTCAGTAAAAGCCTATTTCACCCTGCTCTTAAAGATTCAGGAAATACTGATACTGGAAGGGAGTTCGAAAGCCTTAGCTGTTCGCATTATGAATGAAGAGTCGAGTATATATTCACTGGGTACCGAACCCGCGACCTCCGTTTGGTAAACCTGATGTGGTTTATATTGAACCACGGAGGCGATTAATAATTATGAATGAAGTACATGAGCCTATGAATATATGACTACTTTAAACTACCTAAGCAGCCATAGAACTTTGATTACTCCACTTATAACTCTTTCAAACCATAAGCAACGGTATAATTAAGATTACTTTATACTAAGTTGTTCAGTAGACATTAGAAAGACAGGATGGACATTGTATGTCTAGATCCATATAGATTATGATTAAGATTTTTGGGATTTCATGTATCACAGTCGGCCACGTTGTTGTGTTTATGCAAGGAAACTAGTGTAGTATGTTATTAAATGCCTTCATAAATAAATGATTGTAAAGCATTTACATAGGTAACTGCACTCATTTTATAACTAGATAGTAAGTAATTCAATGGCGTACCGCTGAATTACTAAGTACAGATCGCACATCCGACGTAACGCTTCAACCTTTGGACCGTGCGTGCGTTGTACGCATTGTTGTACGACAGCTCAGCTTATACTGGCAGTGTTACGCTTGACTTGCGGTCGACTGTGCCCACAACATGTCTTATCATTTCTATAATGGTATCTACTTACCCAAAGCAATTTTTTTAAAACGTAATTTTTCCTCTATACTGTACAAATATGAAGCAACAAATGGGTTAGTAATCAATACTGTACGCAAGTTGTCCAATTAGCCATTGGTCTAGAGACCAACTGGTCTAATCGGTAATTTGTTTAAAAGCAAGTAGATTAATTAGCTACTGGTCTAAAGAGTATTTGATTTAACAATTACTCTAAAAATGCACCTGGCCCAATTAGCAGTTGGTCTAAAGTGGTATAAATCCGAGCCACTATTCCTTTCAGGCGCACTGACATCCCCTGCACGACAGGCGCGATAAGCGTTTAAGTCGCACGAGATAATATTTGTCCCGCTCATTCGCTTGGACGAAATATACAACAATCCCACTCTCACTCCTATGTCGCGCGCGACAAACGATGTCATGCTGGGGGCAGAGCTTACAGTTCCTTCATTTTACTGTACTCTGTACCTAAACTATGATTTTCCCTTCTATCTAACGCATTAAACGCGCTAATAATCGAAACTTAAGTGCTTCAGCCGCGTTTGCTCGGGCATTATATGGATGAAAGTGTTGTATTGTGTCACTACTAATTTAATTTACTACTAGTAGCATATTTTAATAGGAGTGTTTCCGTGCTTTGAAGGACCACGTTAAATAGTCGATCCCCGCGGCTTGAAAATACTATCACAAATTAACCAATCTGCACTGCGCAGGCGTGGTGGGGTATGGTTCATCCCCTCTATGAGAAGCTTAGCCCCAACAGTAGGGACGTAAGTCTGTTCATATGTGTGACTCTATCAAATATTATTTTTTTTAAGTACCTACTAAGCATTTATTATCTTTTTTGAGAATTTACAGATTCAGTAATGACATCGTTTAGATGGATGGAAAAGGTAAAATTGTAAACTTAGGCGGGTGGTCAAGCCAGGTACCTTCACGGCCACACAGGAAACATCATCCGGGTCCGAATCCTGGTTCGAACGAATTATCGTCTCTACTTATAATATGGAGTGTCCGCTATCGATCGTTGTCTGATTCTCATTACGTAGGTCCGGAGTACACCAGTTGTAAGACCAGATGATTGGTGTAGCGTGTTTGATTAATACTGGTTATTTATAGGTATAAATAGCCATACCAAATTAGTAAATTTCACAAATGAGACAGCCCTGCTTTTATTGATTTACGACAAGCATTAACGATAACATTACTTATCGTGTATTTATTGTGACTTCGAATTGGAACTTGCTTCTGTAAGACGTAGGTACCTAACTCTATGGCACAATAAAAAACATTTAGAAAGTACTTTAAGAAAAAAATTATTTGCGAATTCAAATAATGTACACGTATTATGTGATACTTTTGATTATTTTGATGTACCTATACCTAAAACAGAACTATTATGGGAGCAAATAATACTACAATGCCATTTGATAATAGTACATATAGGTACTACGTGAGATTATTATTCTTTTTTCAATAACAGTTGGTTAATGGCTTCTTGCTTTCATTCAGCTACTTTATTCTTAACATTGAGTTATTGAATTTACCATAAATACCTACCTAAGTATGGAACGGCACAGTGAATGGTAGGCCATAACTTATATATTCGTTATATTGTCATGTTGTATTAAGAATTCTGTTTATTATGCAGATTATTAGTCGATGCTTGTTTAACATCTTCAAATTTAAAATATATGTGTCTGTAGTTATTTGCTTATCATTCAATTGTATAACTGTACTTATACACTAAGTATTGCTCAAGTCTATGTATTTATGTAACTCGTAGTTAGGTATTTGCAAAATCAAATGCCAAGGGCGTTATCTATCTATATAACAGTAACCTAGAGCCATTATACGAAATGTAGGTCGTTTGTAATACATTACAAGTTTTGAATATTCAAAGGTGATATATGCCTTCTACTAAGGTAAGTATAATCTAAATTGATTAATTTAAAATGAATTTTAAATTAATTACACATTTTTAGATAAACATCCCCGAGGACGGATCATCACTTGTAAAATTTAAAATTACGAGAAAATCAAACAGAGAGTATCTAGTTACCTTAGGAGATGCAGCACGACACTATGTCAACCTATTCACGTAATTTAACAAAGAATTTCCCTTTCACTTGGCATTCGGAACTGACACGTAGTCCAATTTTTGATCCTGCTAATTAATAACAAATATTAACATAAACTTACCACGCTGTGGTGTGGCTAGCACTCGTTTGATGCACTGTGTGATCAAACCATAATTAAAACTATCGCCATTCAAAACTATAGTTAATTTCCGTGGAGGAACTGGCGGATTATTTGATCCAAGTAAAAGTATGTGTAAAGTGATTTGAAAGGCGCGCGCGCGCGGCGAGCGCTTGCACTCGCGGCGGACAGTCGACTCGGAGTGGAGTGGGTGGATGGAGGCTGGCGCGTTGGACGCCGATGACGACAACGCCTCGACGCTCCGGGGCGGTGCGGGCGGCAGGCTGAGCGTGACCTAGTCCAGCTGCAAGCCCTAGCTCCCAGGTCGTCCGGGACCGCGCAGTTTCAGGAAACCTCGCTTTCTATTAATAGTATTATTGATGAACAAGGACTCGCGTAGATAGATGCATGTTGCTAGTCTCCTATTGGGTTATTGAATATTATTGTTTCTGACTATCGATAAATATAACCATATTCATACACAAGAAATACTTCTAACACTTCTACGTTTATAAAATTAACAACTAAATAATCTGTCAGAAATTGAAGTTGTTCATGATCCTAAGTATTAAGGTGAAACTAATTTCCAATGTTGATAAAATTTAGTGCAGTCAGGTGTGATTGTCTTCTTATGGTATTAAATTAAGTACTTAGATTAAAATATACATAAAAAACATGTCTTTGTATAACTTTACACGGGGAAATTACTGGGTACGTAAATAACCGTAGCAACACAACAAGTGAGTTCTCCCCTCGCCTATCACTTTTCCGAGAAACAGCCAATTGAATTGTGTAGTATAGACACGAGACTTTCAGCACAAAGATAAATGCCCTTAGCAACAAAAGCGGGTTAAGTCGCTGAAGGTTTTCTTGTAAATAATATTCTGTGCTTATTTGAAATAATTGTACTCACATAATGATCAACTTGCTATGTTAAATTTATGTTAAATATATACTTATATATAATTTATTTATACAACTAATCGATACAAATCTAATACAATACCGTAATATTCCAGTGATAAGGCCGCCATTGTACAGTCGAAATCACGACCTTTAACACTACCCAGTATAAGCTAGCCGCGCGACGCTACCTTGAAAGTGAAAGACGCGAGACCTGCTTATATGTAGGTATACTGGAAGTATTACGGTCGTCGTGCGGCCGTGTGTTCCTACTATATTTTTAAGTTCTATGTTTATGTTTATACTGTAACTATATACTGTTGGTGTACAATAAAAATAATATAATACAAGATATTATAATACACTTTATTGCACAACAGAAAAGAAAATACACTTACAGAAAGTTGTAAGAGTAGAACCTTATCACTAAAAGCGATATCTTCCAGGCAACCTTTAAGTATAAGGACAGTTTATTTGAAATAGGCAGGTTGTACGGTATTAAATAGGTATGCAGATACAAATTGCGTGAATAGATTTCATATTTTTATCAGACACTTACATAGAGCGATAGACAAATAACATATCATATACTAAGATATATAGACAAATATTATTTTTTTCATTTATTTATTAGGACCACAAACAAGTTCACAATATATTGTCATATATAAACAACTTATACTAGACAGACATTTGTAATTGTGAACCCAACATCATTGGTCACAACGTAATTATCATGTAACAATGTGAGGCCTAATACAGCAGACTGACAACCAAGTACAGAAAGTTATATTAAGTTATATAGGTGGAGTGTATATATACATACATTCAGTGTACTAAGTATCGGGAATTTGTCAATAAAACAAAAAATACAAATTATTCATCTAAATTTATTTTATCGCCTTCAAAGTAGGCCCCATCGCTTGCAATACAACATCTCCACCGCTTCACCCAGTCTTCCATACATTTTTCATAGGCTATTTGCGGTATGGCCTTTAGCTCATTCAGCGAATTTTCTTTTATGGCTTCTATCGACTCAAAACGTTTTCCTCGAAGTGGTAATTTTAACTTGGGAAATAAAAAAAAGTCAGACGGAGCCATATCAGGTGAATACGGTGCTTGGTCGAGAACTTTTGTTGAATTTTTCGCTAAAAACTCTTTCACTATAATGGCTGTGTGTGATGGTGCATTATCATGGTGCAGCATCCATGAGTTGTGTTGCCACAAATCTGGACGTTTTCGGCGGATACTCTCACGCAAACGCTTCATGACGCCTAAATAATATTCTTTATTCACTGTTTCTCCCTCTGGAAGGAATTCGGAGTGAACCACACCACGGTAGTCAAAAAAAACTGTCAGCATCACCTTGATTTTGGAGCGACTTTGCCGCGGTTTTTTGGGTTTCGGCTCGTTTTCGAGACGCCATTCTGAAGACTGTTGGCTTGTTTGCATGTCGTACTCATAAACCCATGTCTCGTCGCCAGTTATTATACGTTTCATAAAGGTAGGATCCGTAGAAGCTCGGGAAACCATGTCTTCAGCGACATGCTTTCGCTGCGCTTTTTGAACAAAATTGAGCTCTTTTGGAACTAGTCGAGCGGCGACGCGTTTCATGCCTAAAATGTCAATGAGAATGTTGTGGACGGACTTAAAAGATATGTTCACCTCACTAGCCAACTCTCTCAGACTAATACGTCGATTTTCGAGCACTAGCTTCTTGATTCTGTCGATGTTTTCTTTGGTCGTAGCGGTTGAAGGTCTACCAGAACGAGGCAAGTCTACTACTACTTCTCGGCCTTCTTTAAAAGCCTTATACCATTCATAAGCCCTTGTTTTCGATATACACGATTCGCCGTAGGTATTTCGCAACATTTTTAGTGATTCACCACATGAAATATCATTTGAAACACAAAATTTAAGGCACACTCTTTGTTCAACAATATTTTCCATTGTAAAAATCGCCGAGGACTCAAAACTATGACCAACAAAAAGTGTAGTTTAAAACAAATTAAATGACAGATCCCGCTCAAATTTTGCGCGCTAAATCAGTACAGTGCTACCAACATGCAGTAAAAAAATTAGAACGACCTCTTTTACGCGGGTCTTTTTATTGACATATTCCCGATACTTTTTACACAGAGTAGTATAATCCATGAAATATATTTATGTATTAATACGAGGTGTTTTGAGTTGTGTCACTTGTGTATTCTCATGCGGTTTGTGAAATGTAAATTATTAGTATATTTGACGTAAAATAATATGGTTTGTGTGCAATTATTTAGTTTGGTAAGGTGGACTGGCTATCCGATAATATACCTAAACGGTATGTAATAGACTTTTTACTATGATACTATAAAATATAGATAACCCAGGTGCAGATTTCAGAAGTATGTTTTCCTAATTGAGGATAGTAGGTAAGTTAAGTTGTAAGCGTGCCAGGTAACCAATGCTATACGGATTGCTATTGATATACAGGGTGTACCATACTATGTGATGTCCAATATTATAGATGTTATTAAGCTTTAACCGTGACACTATACTCGTATATATCATCAGACTGCCCTACGGCCTGTGCGACCTTGGATTGAAGTATTGCACCGATTTCTAAATACAAGATAGATATTTCCAGTCTGATGATAGGGACAGTGGTGATGGTTAAAATGGAATTGTAATGGCTTAGTCTTTATTTTTAATAGTATCAATTACTAACATTCTATATGTACTTGTATATACCTACTTAAACATAATATCAATACCTCAAATACAGGCAAATATAAAAATATATTTGTTTTGTACAATATAATATCATCATCAGTCCGTAAACATGTCACTGCAGGGATATAGACCTTCCCTCATATTGAGGTAGTATGGGCCATAGTCAGCCACGCTGGCCCAATGTGGGTTGGGGACTTCACATGCCTTCGAATGTTTTTTTTGTAATTTCTCAGGCATGTCAGTTTCCTCACGATGTTTTCCTTCGCCGTTTAAGAGCAGTCGGATAAATGTAAATAAGTAATGACATTTAATTTAAAAACTCATTGGTACATGGCCTTGCTGGGGATCGAACCTGGAACTCCCAAATTAGGAGATTGTGTCTCCTCCACTGAACCACCGACGCTCCCTATAGAATATAATATAATAAACCTAACCCACCCACGTCCGGTATGACCATCTATACCACGTGAGGGGCGGACATTAGAAACGTATTCATAGTTGAACACTTTACCGATGACCAACGGGACACTAAAATTAGTGACTTTCAAAAATGGAGAGAATACTGATGAATTTGTGACATGGGCCCCTACCGGGGGTCACCGCCGGAGCACGTGTGATGCTGGCGCTGGACGTGACAGCATACGGGCCGTCAGTGACTCTCAGCTAAACAGACGGGCTAGAGTCGGGAACACGAAGAAACCACAGCCGACGTAGTTAGTAATAGTAGAAGATAGTTGACGTTTTAAAACGTCAACTACAATAGTACCCATACTTTATCTACTAAAATAGTATAAATCTTTTATTAAAATAATAATCGAGGAGTCGTGTCATGTCATGGTTATTTAATATTTAAACGTTGTTTCACACGAACAAATGCTCACTTTTCCTTCAAATTGTTGATAAGATAATTGGTACTTGCTCTATTTTATTTGTCCTTTGCAAAATAAAATAGTGCAATGATGAATTGTGCCCTGACATTGTGAAGAAACTATCGCAAAACCAATCCTGGTATCACTCCTTTAAGGATGGGCATAATCAACTATTTTTATCATCATATCTAGCTAGCTACGTTGCGTAGAATAACGCCTTATTGTCACACGTTTTATAGCACTCTCACATAATGTGGCTATTAAACATTAACAAGGCGTATAGTTACTTTCTATATCCAAAAAAATTCTTCACCTACTAGTTCGATCATAGCTCACACATATAAAGTTAGTTCAAGTAGCTAAGATGCACATTAAAGGTTCTACGTAGTGTTCTAAGTTTACGTATTTACTAAACCCGTATATACAAAAAATATCGATGTAATATACGACAGTTTTTGTACTTACGGGTTTAGGATAAAGTCTCTTCTTGAAGGAGAAAAATAAATCTGTGTAAACACAAGCGTTCTATAAGAACATA
Organism: Oegoconia quadripuncta; assembly: GCA_949316235.1. Classification (NCBI taxonomy): domain Eukaryota; kingdom Metazoa; phylum Arthropoda; class Insecta; order Lepidoptera; family Autostichidae; genus Oegoconia; species Oegoconia quadripuncta. Next base: position 12,726,817 of record OX438749.1, read on the forward strand.
TTCCCAAAAAAACTGATTGGGTAGATGAAGGTGGCAAGGGAACAAAGTGCCGTTGGACAATTTCGGGAGTTTTTGTCTGTTTGTGTATTTGCACATTAGTTGAAACAGGCATTCGGTCTAAACTTAATGCTTAACTTGGAGTACCTACCTACCTAACGTAGCCTTTAGTTTTTATTTAATTGTGATCGGTTTAAAGAGTCAAAAGTGGGACGGTAAACACATTTCTCTACGAAGTCATAACTTCATGAGATTAATCCCAAATGGGGTGGTCAGAGATATTCCAAACGGTGTCGAAATTATTTTGTATAATCTTTCCCAGTCGGCTAATCTGTGACTATCAACAAATCGCAGGGCCAAACTCTGAGCATTGCAGGCGTGAACTACTACACACACACAAGTGAACACAAGGGCGACACTAAATTTTTTTAGAACTGGCTACTTTTAAACGATATAATAAAAAATAAGCTCAAATATTGAAAATGGAACTCTTTGCCAATATTACTGTGTATGTATTTCATTCGCTCGTCATTTGTTTTACGATTTGGCGGCAAATTGAAAATTGCCTGTGGCACGTCAGCTTGAATTTAACACGAGAAAATGTTTTTTCTGACTTTCGATGTCATTTAAGTCAACAAGAAAGTTATGATAGACTTCGATTGGCCTTTCACGATGAACCCCTTCTCGTGCCACTGTTTACAACTGGTTTAATGAGTTTAAACGTGGTCGCACTAATCTCACTGATGATCTGCGTGGGGGACGGCCTTCTACGGCAACGACAGAAGATAACATCAGAGTTGTGCGGCGTATGATAGGAACCTACAAAAAGTGACCTATCAGCAGATTCGGACAAGCCTAGGCATCGGTATGAGTCAAGTGCTCAAAATCCTCCATAAACATTTAGCGGTCAGGAAGCTTTGTGCCCGGTGGATACCTGATAATTTGACGGAGGCCCAAAAAATCTGTCGTGATGATTGGTGCCGTGAAATGGTACAAAGATTTAACGGAGGTGACTTACATATTCGACATACATATTTACGGGTGATGAAAGCTGGATTTACTGTTATGATCCTGAAACTAAAAGACAGTCTGCTGAGTGCGTGTCTGCTTCCGAGGAGTTGCCAACTAAAGTGAAGAGGGGTCGAAGCGTGGGAAAAAAGATGGTGGCCTCGTTCTTCGGAAGGACAGGTCATTGTCAGGACATAACAATTGTTTTACAGTTAAAGCAGAGTGGTACACTAACAATTGTTTGCCACTTGTCTTGGAAAAAGTTCGGGAGAAATGACCTCGCAGTAGGATCCTCCTTCACCACGATGCACACCGTCAAGCAAGCTATCGACTATTCGACGTCAGACGTGGAATTAATGGGTCACCCGCCATATAGCCCCGACTTCGCACCTTGCGATTTTTATTTATTCCCGAAAATAAAAGAAAAACTTCGAGGAAAACGTTTTATGGACACCGAGCAAGCAGTGACTGCGTTTCAAAAGGCCATCGAAGAGACCCCTAAGGACGAGTGGACAAAGTGCTTTTCCCAGTGGTTCAATCGGATGCAGCGATGTATTGATGTGAATGGACGCTATTTTGAAATGATACAATAAAACTAATAACTTGCTAGTTTGTTTAGTTGTTCTTTTTCTAAGAACTTTCAGTGTCACCCTCGTATTAGTGTTGCTTACTGCTTGGGAGCTGGTCTCCTGGATAAGTGACAAAATTACAAGGGTTGACGTGAGATCTGTAGTCAATTGTTCATACAAAATGCTAATATAAATATTCTGTACCGGTAACGGATTATCATTTCCACGTTGCAAAGACCAGACGGAATCACGTACCTACAAAACGTAGCTACTCGAAAATCATCTAAGTAGGTATCTCATTATGTCGCCAACTTTTCTCAAAGAAAATAATTTTAGATGTAGGGGAAGTCTAAAAACCATTTTGTCCATACGGTATGGACAAAATAACATATGAGATATGGACTTTATGGCATGTCTTATAAATTACATACAAAATTCATAAATAAAGTTTTTAGTCTTCTTAGAAACATCAGCACATGATGCATGAGTCCAAGAAGAACAAGTAACACATCGCAAACCGCATTCTTCAGGTTTGGAGTGTGGAAAAAGATCATTACAATATACATCCCATTTTCTTGTCTTGGACTGCTTCAGCCTTCAATAGCTTTAACTATAGACACTTGACTCCAAGATTGACGATCAGTTTGTCTTACGCGGCGTGATATCTGAAATGAGAATAAAAATATATATATTTCGAATGTATACAGGGTGAAATCGTTAAGTGTGCACAGGCGATTATTCCGTAACTATTAAAGATATCATAAGACTTTAAACTGATATCGAAAATACTTTACCTAATGAGTAAAATGACATTAATAACTTTTTAAAAATAAAACGAGAAATATCCGAAAAAAATACATTAAACACTCCCATACATTTAGCATGAGATAGTAGAGATTTTAGTTTCCTTATTTTAAGTGGAATAGTATCAACTCATTTTACCCTTATCATTTTATAATTATGTATTATGATAGTGATGAATTTCAAGTAGATACACGTGTAAGTTAATTATCTTACCACTTCAAATTAATAATAAACCTTGTTTCAATATCGCATTGATTTGAACTGGCTGAAAAGCAACATACTAAATAAAAACAAAAAAAAGATACTATTTGGTGTTCGTTCTAAATTCAAATTCTTTATCGTGGATTCTCGTTCCCGCCAATTTATTGCGTTTTTTCAATTTGCGTCAATAATCGTGATTGTTGCATTTATTAATTAAAAAATGGCATATTCCAATACAGAAAAAAGAGACATGTTAAAAATGTACTACCAACATGATTGTAACAATAGGGCAGCCATTATTGTCTACAAAAGAGAGTACCCAGATAGAGAAGTACTGCACAACGAGGACGTCACTTCGAACATCTGCTTTGGATAGGTACAAAATTTTGTGCTTACTAAGAAATAAAATGTATGGGAGTGTTTAATATATTTTTTTGGATATTTCTCGTTTTATTTTAAAAAAGTTATTAATGTCATTTTACTCATTAGGTAAAGTAGTTTCGATATCAGTTTAAAGTTTTTTAATATCTATAATAGTTACGGAATAATCGGATGTGCACACTTAACGATTACACCCTGTATATACGTCTGTTACCTTCTGTAGAGTAAACGGTTTGATCATGATTCCCAGAGTGTTTTATAATACATTTTAAGGTTAAAATTCAACATGGCGCCCAAAAAATACAAAATAGGTTGTCGCGTTTTATAAACTTATCGTACATGGATGTCGTAGAAAGAGACGGGAATATAGTTACAGAAGACAAATATCATCGCATCTCTTTACTCGCATAAGCTATTCAAGCTATCGATATTTCTGTGTCTGGTGGCTATTCCAAAGGCTTCTATTTTTAACCCCTGACGAAAACGACGGCTGTTATGACGTTTTTGTATGTAGGTACCTATGTGTATCCAGTCTTTGTCCGGACGTATCTTAATAATGCGTAGTCCCATTTAAATGTGATTTTTTGGGTAGTTCGTTTGGTATATCTGGATGATATAATCATTTATGTCCTCAGGGGTTTTCTAAATTTTCAATTTATAGTTACCTATATTCAATTCATTAGGAACTTTGGACGAAACTTTTAGAACGATCTTGATCTGGCTATCTTTTTCAGGCGATCGTCCCATCGACATAGATAATAACTCAGGAATAGATAACACGCTTCTGCAATAAATGGGCTGATGGGAATGTGGTATTGAGGAAGGCCTATCTATAAAAGGACATCGATAAGCTTTATGAGGTCTACTGTACCCTAATTCACGATCGATCACATGTATAGTTAACCTTCAACAAATAACATAATTTTTTTTTCTCTGAAACATCATTATTGAATCCATGCAGCATATTTAATTGAAGGAGAAGGTTAATAACATTACATACTAAGATAATGAAATATCTTCCTCATTTATTCGCTGTCCTTTATGTTCTAATCGTATCTAAATGGAAGAAAATTACCTTATCTCCATATAGATTAAAGTAATTAATTACTGATTATAAATAATCTAAGTAAAAATGAAATATTAATTTATTTACAGAATTTTTTGGGTTTCATACCTTAAAGGTAAAAACGGGACGTTTATAGAATTCTTTATTTTCGTCAAAAGCCTTCATCCCACGAACGGGTAAAGGTATCGATCAGAAATTAATGTAAAATACCTACCTTTAGGCCTTCTCTTTAGTCCTGTCCATTTAAATTCTAACAACATGCAATAAAAACAATTATTACGTTTTCATACTGGTCATCCCATAATAAATGGCGCACTGATCTTGATCACACACTTCATTCTTACACTATGTTCTAGACCTAAGTATAAATAACAAAAAAAAAATATAAAGTTCGAATGCCACGCCAATTGCTATGACTCCTCGATTAGGATTTTATTAGTTTGAAATTATTTATTGTATTTTAATAGGTAGCCATAGCCTATACATGATTTAGGTGCTCGCTACATTTATGGCTTCCATGATAAAACCTTTCTTATGATAACCATATTTTCTTATGATTACTCTTTGAGTAATATATTTTTTTCACTTTGACAAACTTTGACTCTTACGGTCACTATGGTAAGTGACGCAACCTATCCAATAACATTTAGCACGGGTTAGCACTTAACTTCAATCACACCTGATGTTGAGTGAAGATGAGGCCGATGGTGAAAGCGTACTGACCCAAACCTCAACATATTTGGGGGACTGGCTATGACAACCGGAACACAACAATGCTATTAACATTGCTGTTTGGCGGCAGATTTAGATAAGTGGTGGTAGCTAGCCAGGTGGACATTTAAAATACCCAATCACCAAAAAATAACAACCAAGATATCCCCGCCGGGGATCGAAACCCGTGAACTGGATTTGTAAACCCTATGTTGTTTACATTAAGCCACGGAGGAGGTTGGGCTGTCACGTCGAATCTCACGGTTGGCACTTCATTTATTAAAGTCCATCCAACCGTTTGGGTGCTATACGAGGGAATAAAGGATCCCACATAGAATAGAATAGAAAGCGTTTATTTGACACACTGGACGACACATTAGTTATACAAAAACGGAGAGAAATAAAAAATACATACATACACAGGTAAATAACATTACTCTTCTTACAGCCGGGTAATAACTTGGGTACAATGAAAGCGGGTCATTTGCCTGTATTTACCTATTTCTCACATGATATAGTAATTATTCTGGTTTTACAAATCAACATTTTCTCTACAAATGGACAGTGACAATGTAAAACTATTAAATATTATTGCCAGAATGCCGATTAAAAATAAACAAGTGCACGTCGTACTATTTGAACAAATTTTCGAATTCGGCATTTTTATTTTAGTGCCTCACTAACAATGATTATGGTTAGTACGTAGAGTCATTAATAATAATAATAATAATAATAATAATAAATATTTCGGACACTTACAACAATCATCTCCTCCCAAACTAAACAGAGCTTGTACAATGGATACTATTTAACGAATAAACATATATAAATACATCCATGACTCGGGAATAAATGTTCGTATTCATCACACATACATTTACTCCTTGCGGGATTCCAAAAATTTCGCTGATAGCACTTATCCACTATACCAATCGGTCGTCTTATTGATCGCTTACTAAATTAAAGTGAAAATATAATCAAAATTCAGAAAACTCTAACGTTATTAACTAGTTATACAGGCAGTTCTATCGACTTAAGACAATTTATTGTGTGACACTTTTTCTTTAAGTCAAATTTAACGTTTTTGACTACTGTTTGTTCAAAAGGCAATTTCCCCCTGAGAAGAACAGCAAGAAATTGCACCTTTTTAAAAACCAGTTTTTATAATATTACAAAAACGCACAAGAATATTTCATTATTAATTGTGAAACAGCCTGGCATGCGAACGAACGTCCACGGTTGATTATCATCCAAATAGCAGACTATTTTGACTTGCATAGGTATTATGAAATATCAGAATATTTATTATTTATAAAGTATTAAGTTTGTAATTCGAAGAATTTCTATTTTGTTATCTTAGCAACTATCAAACATTTTATTTTGCACTTCTACAATATACAACTCATTGAAAACACCTGCATGCGCGTCTTTCTTATTCTCAAAAGGTTATGGGCCCAGGTTCCAAAAATTAGGTCTCTGACCATAATTAATAAGTTAAAAGGCTTGGAGGATTACAGTACATGGAAATTCGCAATAAAAATGGTTTTATTACGTGAAAAATTATTTTCATATGTGCCACCAGGAATCTCCGAAGGCTGAGAAAGAGGAAGCGATAAAGGAGGAGGCAATTTATCTTGGATGTTTGGTAAGCAATCTACTTAAAATTTTTTTGCCTACAATTTGTATAAACACAGATAGTCAAAGTGCAATAAAAATTGCACTTAATCCAGTTTTTCATGGACGAACCAAACATATAGATTTAAAAATTCATTTTGTACGGGAATGTGTTCAGAATGAAAGTATTAAATTAGAATATGTGCCGACAGAGTTTATGATTGCTGATGCATTAACGAAACCCTTAGGTAAAATCAAATTAGAATGGTGTGTGAATAAGTTAGGTTTAGCATAATGTTTCTGGAAGTACTTAGAATAAAATAAGTAATTAATTAATTGTTTGTGGGGTCGTATGAAGTTTGTAATTCGAACACTTTCTATTTTGTTACCTTAGCAACTATCAAACATTTTATTTTGCACTTCTATAATATACAACTCATTGAAAACACCTGCATGTCTTTATAATTCTCAAAATAAAACACTATTGGGCTATACCAGACACGACTACATCTCATGCCAATAGGATTACATTATCCCAACTAATATTATAAATGCGATAATTTGTGTAGGTGTATGTCTGTGTGTATGTTTGTTACCTCTTCACGCCTAAACGGCTAGACGGATTTGGTTGGTAGACAGATGACCTATAAGCAATTTTTTTTGCTGAACCGATTTTGATGAAATCTTCCACGCGGACGACGTCGCGGGCGGGAAGCTAGTTATACATATATAGATCAACATACAGATATATTTATTCATATTGGCTGGAGGGTGCATGCACATTAAATCACTCACATACACCACAAGCGTATAACGTTGTTTGAGCTCTTAGAATTTGATACACATCAGTTCTTTATCGCTTTTATTAACGATAATAAAAATCAACGCTATATTTATAAACATTCCACCTTGATACGTAATTCAGTATCAGATCATAAGTTAAAGACATTATAGTGATTCAAGTACGATAGTTATTATTAACTTGAATGCGGTAGAAATACACAAAATGGTTTTTTTAATTGTTGCGGGTGTGTTTCTCGTAGTAAACATACTGTTCTTGGTTGGTTCCATCGTATATACTGTGCGCAGTAAAGATGTAAAGGTAATTTCATTAAACATTGTTATTTATGGAATAGTCAAAAATCAAATAAAATTATTTCGTAGGATAAAATTATCGCTTGATAATGACAACCATATTAAAAACAAGCTTTCCGCCCGCGTCTTCGCCTGCGTGGAATAATAATAACTTTATCGCGGAAAGTTGTTTATCCCACGGGATCTACTCACTTTATTGTGATAAAAAATATCCTATGTTATGATCCAGGGTATAATAAAATAATAATAAATAAATATTTCGGACACTTACACCAATCATCTAGTCCCAAACTAAGCAAAGCTTGTGCTATGGATACTAGATAACGGATAAACATACATAAATATTTATATAAACATCCAAGACTCGGGAATAAATGTTCATAGTCATCATACAAACATTTACCCCTCGCGGGATTCGAACCCGCAACCGTTGGTTTCGCTGATAGGGTGACTATCCACTACACCAATCGGTCGTTCTACCTATATACCAAATTTCATCCATATCCATTCATCCGTTTCGCCGTGATTTGCAACAAACAAGTAGATAAACTAACATCCAAACTTTCGCATTTATAATATTTGTTAAAATATTCTGGGAAATTGTTTCTTCTTTTACGTTCCCTCAAAACTTGGATTTACCACGAAAAAAATTTAATACGATGGAGTTTACAATTTTAAAGTTAGCTTTCTCCGCAAAAGTGCTGTCTCCTTACAAATAAAAATAAAAATAGTCGTGGTCTCTAAGCGCTATATTTGACACAGTCAACTACGGTTACTAGGAGTAAGGATTCATAAACGAAATTTATTTAGCTGTGCCACATCCATTCTTTTTCAGACGTCCCTGTACATTGACTCACCTCATTGGCATATAGTTATAGTATATGTATGTAATTGATGTACGTCAATGTTTTGTAAGAACTTATTTTCATTTAGACACTATAATTTTCACTTAGTTCACAATATGTCTTAGGCGTAAGACATATTGTGATCTACCCACCTATGTTTTATGCGTGTTATGATATCATGCCAATTACCGTTAAAAATTTTCAGAAATTCATGAATCAGAGGGCGTCAATAGCGCCTTCTGTACTGTCTGCGCAATCGGGGCATCCTCGCCACAGTACGCAGCCACAGGTGATGCTCTACCATACCCTCGTTCGCCTAAGCGGGGGACCACAGCCCAACCACAAGGAACCCTCCTTTTGGAGTAATTTATGCAGATGTACCAAGAGAAGCTAACGGCAAAGTGATTTCAGTAGTTATCATTACATTAGGTGTAAGTATCTAAAGATTGTTTAATTTTTGTAACGTGACGTCTAAGGCTTGCACGTTTCCACATTCATGGGCTCATGTGTGCATTTCTGCATATATTCGAAAGGTGAAAAGAAGATGTTGTTTAAAGCATAAAAATGGGTGATAAGTGATATCTCAATCATAATGGCGTTGAGATATTTTTGGTGTTAAATCCCTTACCCGCCTTTTACAACACCCCGAGCAGAGACTAGTTTTCTTCAATTCTTATTGCTTACCAAAACCTGAAACCACAAATTATTTCACGGCAAATATTACCTCAGATTAAAAAAGCAGGAAATACTAAAATAATGGTTATTATGAGTAACCTAGCTAGAAACCTCGCCCATTTTGTTTTTACTACACAATCAGTATGAATAATAATAAGCTGACGAATATTTAGTTAGACTCTGCGTCAATTTTACATGAAAAAGTGAAGATATCTTATCGTCACGTTCGAGTTTGAACGAGTTTAAATACTTATCTATACACTACCGCATTGTTTAGAAAGTGCTGAAGCTATCTAGACAATACCTATCGAATATACTATCTCACCGGCCGCGTGGATCTTGAAATAAAAATTAATTGTAATCGCGGTAAAACATAGCAAAAGCAAAACATCGACAGCGCGTAGATGTAAAATACATCCCTTCGTAAGCCCTTCCCGCCTCCAAGTAACCTAAGGAATTACTGACCATCAATATCGGCCTTTGAATTTGGTATATGCGATGATCAGTGAGCCAGCCAGTCATTGACAGTAACTAACTTTTATTAATATTGCAGATATGCATTTGAGTTATTTATTATTATATAATAAAACATATTATAAAATTTACCACGGTTCACCCTTTGATATTATACAGAAATGCATGCAGAATGAAGTCATGTTTTCGGTTCAAAATCCTTAGTCACCTTTCACGACACCACCTTTCAAGAAACAGGTTGCTTCAGTTTCATTTACGTGCTGGATACCAACGTCTGTAATACTTTTGCAGCCCGGCAAAATACAATCATATTTTATCAGAAAATTATGAATATTTTTCAATAGTACCTTTAATATATTGTGCTTACCTACCCCGACGTGGTCTGCTGTTTCATAATATGAATATATATTTTTAGATTTTATGGAATTAAATGGCGAAGCAAGTCGCGAACGTGATAGATCTTTTGACATTTCAAATTCATGTTCTGTAATACCAGATAAATTACATCCACAGAAGTGCCAAAAAATCGAGAAGCGCTTTTGGAAACTATAGTTTTCGTATACTTATATAGTAATTAAGCTCGCGCTACACTTTTCGACCGACGAGTACTCACACCATTTCAGTCAATGCCACCTTTTCTTTTTTATGCACGACGGTTTCGTATTTGAGTTCAATCACACCTGATGTTAAGTGAAGATGAGGTCGAAGGAGGAAGCGTACTGACCCGGAAACCCCAACACATTTGAGGGACTGGCTATCTTATCTCTGACAACCGGAACACAACAATGCTATTAACATTACTGCTTGGCGGCAGATTTAGATAAGATGGTGGTAGCTAGCCAGGCGGACATTATAAAATGCCCTACCACCAACCAAACCGAGTACTTTAACATGTACCCCGCTGGGAATCGAACCCGCGACCTCCTAATCGTAAACCCAATGTTGTTTAAATTGAGCCGCGGAGTAAGTAAAAATACCTTAATTGGACTTAATAACTATAGTATTGATTATTCCAATCTCGAAATAAAATTATTATAAAATCTTAATTTTATTAATAAATGAGACCAGTCACAACTTATTCGGTATTCAAGCAATTTTTGTGAAATTGCATTTATAATGTGTGTAGGAGAAACATGTAACTTATATCTAATCTTAAAAAATGCATGAAACGAGTTAAGAACCTTATCGTTTGTTTGTTTGTTTGTAAACGCTTTATTGTACAAAAAGGCAATACATTAAATCGTTTTTTAGAAGTCCGTTAAAAATCGAATACCAGTTCTTTCGGGAATCATCATTTCACAATTTATTCACAATTATTTGCAACTATCAATAGAAAATGCGATTGACCTAAAGATAATTCATAAATACTAATCGGTCTGAGTTTATGAATAGGTACCAAATCTAATACATACCTGACGAACTAAAATCCAAAACTCAGTCCAAAAATCCTATTCTAAACTGCCGGGTCTTCACCTTTTCACAAGAGAATAAAAATATTTGTGGTAATAAATTGAACTCCCATAAATTGTCAAAACAATCCTTTCGTGAGGCTTCTGTTCTCTATCTTCGGGTGCGCTCATCATCTTCACCAAATTTTTACGGTACGAAAATCCTTTATGCCTTTAAAAGAAAGAATATACATGATAGACTTATCAATTTACTTGGCTGGAACGGATGCGACCGTTCTACCACTTCGCCTCTCACCTCACGTAAGCGCACTGATGCATGCCGACGCTACATTTAAATGCATTACTCATCGTAATACAATAAATTGCTTTTTTGAACACCCTGCGCAGATACCTATATAACGTCCTGCCCTGCATAGGTCTCAGGTAATTTGACCGTGTTATAGGTATTTAAATCTAAAATGCCTGGAGCATGTACCAGTACATTGTTGGCATTGCTGACACAAGAACGGACCATGCACGATTGACCTTGTGAGAGACCGTCCCTGCATATAATGATCATTGCGAGGTAGGTACCTAGTCACTGAAATATAAATGCGCGCAAGAAGCACGGGAATTTGTTGGGTGTGAGCGAAATTCGGGAAATAAAATCATGCTCGCAGGCACCGCTCCTCATCAGGGAGAAAGCGTAGTCATTAGTATATTTTCTTATAAAGGACCGCAATCCCTGACGACACCACAGTTACTGCAATCTTCTATTGACTTAGAATTTGCGTTAACACGTTCTGGCACACATCGCGCCTCTAGGTCTACCTACAAAAACTTCTATTGTGTCTGGTGATGTGTCCCGGAACGTGTCAAGAGAGTTTGTCCCCCACGGTATTTCAAACAAATTTTCAAGTCCATAGTTTTCGAAATGAATAAACCAATTCTAATGAAACTTTATAAGCATAAAGCAGGTATAGATCTAAGCAGTTAGTAGAGAATATTTTCGAAAAAGAGTAGAGCTAGTAAATTAGAGCGATTATAAGTTTTCCATAGTATAACAGAAACAATGCAATATATTCTTTTAAATTCGATATTTCGAAAATGTTTTCTACTAACTTTAGATCTACGTATAAAGTTTTATTAGAATTATTTAGAATCGGTTAACTCATTTCGAAAATTTGGACTTACAAGTTTGTATGGACGGCCATGTGGGATAAACTCTCTTAAAATATTCTTCCGATGCCATCGGCATTTTTGTAATCATGTCTTCTAAAGAGTCTATCTACCAAGCACGCCTAAAATGCCTTTGTATGCCTTTGTATTTTAACCGCCTCTGTGGCTCAATGTAAACAACATAAAGTTTACAAAACGGAGGCCACGGGTTCGATTCCCTTCGCAGTACTTATTTCGTCACTCGTTTTTTTAGTGGTTGGGCATTTTTCATTGTCCTTCTGGCCAGCAACCACCCTCGCCAAGCAGCAATGTTGATAGCATGGTTGTGATTCCGGCTATTAAATTAGCTTGTGACAAAAAACGTCAGAAGAAAAGTTTGTTCGTTTCGAACCCGAACTAAGTTCCGTCTGGTTTTTAGTTAGGGAAATGATTTAAAAATTATCTTAATCGCTTCATACATACATATGCTGACGTCTGTTTCCAGTTGGGGTAGGCAAAGACTATTGGTTTCCACTTGCAACCATACTACGTTTGCTTTTTCCACTCTCATCAAATGCTTCATACACGCTCGTCGATTAGTGGTTAACCTGGCCTGACCTTTTGCGAGAACGTGAATCGCTTGATTGACTGACATACGTGTTTCTTGGTCGACCCTTGCCGACCCTTCCATTAACGCTTTCGTTATTCTCCTTTCACTCATTCATTTCATATGCCCAAACCACCTTAACATACATATATCTTACTCACTGCGTCATCTTGCACGCCACACCTTTCTCTAATCACACAATTCCTTAATCTATAATTCAAAGTCACGCCACACGTACTACGCAGTGTACACATTTCTACTGCATTGATTCTGCTCTCATGCTTCTTCAGCCATACCTAACTGCCATGCCATTGTGGATCGTCACTCTTGTTTTGCTTACATTGACTGACGGCCCAAAATGGCCCAAACGACCCATTCACACCAGTTTCCTGCTTTCACTCTCTTTTCAATATCTGCTTCACATTTGCCGTATCTAGTAGACATACTTCCCAAATACACTTAATACATTCTTTCACCTGTTCAACTTTTGCATCTATCATAACATTACATTCAGTCATCTTATCTTCCCTTTCCACAACCACAACCTTTGCCTTACTCACATTTATTTTCATTCTTTTCTTAAGTTCTCCATCCATAAGAATCAACATGCTCTCTGGGTCCTCCGCCGATATAGCAACTAATACCTCGTCATCGAAGTACAGCAGGCATTTGACCAATTCATAAAGCACAATTAAATACTCTCGCAGTTCATTCAAACAACTAACATGAATAGATTGAAAAGCCATGGTGACACGACGCAACCTTTTCGGACACCCCCAGAGATGCCAAACCAGCCAGTAAATGTACAATTTAGCCTAACGCAGGCGCTGGGTCCCTCATATTATAAGGACTTCAGCGCCCGGATTAAGTTGCTGTCCAACCTTACTTGGATAGTGTCGTTTACAGTTCACTCCTAATCACTCTATCGTAGGCCTTTTCTAAGTCCAGCACAGTAGACTTTTTGACGTATAGCCAGATGTGTATCGACTAAATATCGTAGAAAAAAGATCTATACGGGTATACACGGTTATTCGAAATGAAAATTTTCAGAAACGGTAACTAAGTCATCTGTTTATTTAACAGATCGAAATTGATTAGGTACTTTAATTTTGCTGATTTTGACGAAAATGATTAGAATAGGACTTTTAGAATTACTGATTTTAGCGAAAAATGCAATCAATTTCACGGTCTCGAAGGAATTGCTATTTCAACGGATCCTAAGACACAATTTCAGCCACCTTTCAGTACCTGTTTGATATTATCAAGTTAAGTTCGTCTAACTTGTGTTTGTATAGGTAGGTACCACAAAATATTTCCGCCGTTACATACTTTATGTAGGTTTGGTCAAGACTCGCAGTTGTCGCGCTTTAAAATTCGAATACTTCTATGATAACGTGGTTTTCAATGATTGGGGCGAGATGGTTAATTGAATAAAAGAGCAAGGCCCGTATTTGAGAATGTTGCTTAAACGTAGATCTGTGCTTGAGCACAGTTAGAGATAGATGCCGCTATACAAGTGACATAACGCTGTCCCTTTTTAACATTCTGAATTAAGAGGCAGCACAGTCGAATAACTTGACTTTAAGACACATCGATTGAGATATTATTTGTAAAATGCGATAAGTTGTTTGTGAAATTATGGGGGAACATAAAAACATAATTTACATACCTACATATAAAACTTCGTTAGATCAATAATCCTGTGCACATCTTAAATTTGTTTAAAGTGCTTGCCGTTGATCCTAAAATTAGCATGCATCAGGAAATTATCACGCTTTATGATTGTCCAGTATTATAAATGAGTTGCATGTATTTTTACCCAACAGCCGCAAAAAGGAGGGAGGGTTATGTTTTTCGAGTGTGTGTTTGTATGTAGATTGCTATGTTACCTCCTGTAGCCTAAATGGCTCCACCGATTTTGAAATGCAAGGTGTCGTTTGCGGCGGTTAAGGGTTACCTTAGGGCGTTTAGCGCCCGTTTAGCCGCCAGCAGGTAGGTAGTGAAGGAAAATACCAATTGAGTTGGATACAGTGGGTTTATTGTTCATTCAGCTCACTCCCCTGCACCCCTCAGCAAATCTCCCCGTACGGTCGCACTGGCCTGAAGGTCTTGGAGCTGCAGTGGACGTAGCCCTCGAGTCCTCTCGTAGACGACACGACGAGGTCAAGGCTGGATCAGCGGTTTTCGGGGGAGGGTAGATCTACCCCGAATGTCTCCCAGGTGCAGACCTGGATGTCGACGCCGACAGTAGTTATTTAGGAACTTGATCCTGTAGAGAACAGGCAGGCATTAGTCAGTGCCCGCAAGTATCCTGGTCCACTGCTGGTATTCACGGCTCAGCAACCATAACGAACACCACGCAGTTGACAGGCACAAAAGCAGAAACAGCTTACATTAAAATTAGCCAGATTATTATGGAAACTCACCCTAGAGGGATCTTCCGTAGTCTACTTAAGAGGGTTCAGGTGGCAACCGAAGCAGTGTTCTCCCGGTAGCAAGGTCGCGGTCAAACAGAGGACGATTCGGGTTCCCTCACTCTAATTAGAAATCGCCTTAACGACGTCATCGCAACCGGACAAATTAGAGTACCGCAATAGCGTAGTGAGACCCTTTTTAAATGAAATAATAATTTGAGGGTTCCGTAGGAAACTTTTACTATTAGGTTGAAGTAGTATGTGAAATAATAAGAGTAACTTTAAAGGTATAATCGTACCGCCGCTAGACGCAACGTTACACGTTCGATTCGTCTTGATCCCTCGAATGTCATAGGATATGGTAAAAAATCCAACATGGCGCCCGCAAAATACGAAATATGCTGTAGGGTTTTTTGGTTTTATTACAATTAGTGATTGGACAAAGCAAGGCAATAAATAATTAGACTGAATATTGCAGAGCGTCATGTCCATGCCTGGGTAGGTATATTCAGATAATTTGCTTTTTGCACATATAGTTTAGTATATATCTAGTAGGTCTAAACTTTTTAAAGGCAAATTTGTATGTCTACCGAAACCTTATTAAAAAGGCGTATTGTTCCATAAATGACTTGGTGGCTTTGTCTTTTTACGATTTAATCTATCAGGTTTTTTTTTAATGTATTTATTTAAAAAGTTACAAAGATTATAGGTAATTAAGTATACAATGGATAAATAGTTTCGTAGAGATAGGTTTAAAGTGTATTATATTCTAACCTTTTCGTTACAGTACATTTTTGAAAATCTAATGTATGTAAAAAAAATTAGTGATAAACATGATGTCAATACAAGAAATAAAGATAAACTTGCAGGTCACATAAATCGCCTCTGCAAAGTCAGTAATACCTACATTTGTATACGCTTTTTCAATAAGGTTCCAGTTGATATACAAAATCTTGTTCTCAATAAATTTAAAGATACCTACCTACTATAAAACAGAAACATATTAACAAAGCATATTATAAAATATCAGACTGTTTATATGATCATCCCTGGACATAATCAGATCGTTCGCATGCCAGGCTGTTTCACAATTAATAATGAAATATAAAAACCTTTATGTAAAATCAAGGCCTGATTTTTAAAGAGCAACCCTTCGAGTTTCTTGCTTGTTCTTCCTCAGGGGAAATAGCATTTTGAACAAGCAATAGCTTAATAAATGTAAAATTGACTATTTTTAGTGTAGGTACTCTGTGTACCTATAAATAAAGCATTTTTGACTTTGATTTTGGTAGTAATTAGTAATTTTTGGAGATGAACAGGAAAAAGAAATAAGAACATGAAAAGAATCGCGATTTAAGAGCCATTTAGCCGTTTCACAAAATTCTGCAATTCTGCAAATTTAATGTCACGCGCGGTCTAAGTTATACTGTGGTATTTATAATACGTATTGTGTAAGTGTATGTGTGGTAAGTTATAATATGTATTGTGTTGTTTACACTCAAAGTGTAAGCGCACTAAGCAATTTTGATACTTTTGATTATTTGCTGTCATTTATTTTATTTTACATATTACTTTTATTTACATTTAGAATCATCAATAATATATTAGAATAATAGAAATAAGTATCATTACATTATAGTAGAAATAATCAGCATGAGGGAGTGAAACCAGGAAGAATATAGCATGATTAGCTATATAGAAATAGGGAGGGGGAGCCCTATGTTCAGCAGAGGACGTCCTGTGAATAATATGATTATGATATAAGAAAGAAGAAAGAAAAGTTTTTATTGCCAACTAATACAGAAAATTTCGTAGGTA
The DNA here is from genome assembly GCA_949316235.1 of Oegoconia quadripuncta. Taxonomy (NCBI): domain Eukaryota; kingdom Metazoa; phylum Arthropoda; class Insecta; order Lepidoptera; family Autostichidae; genus Oegoconia; species Oegoconia quadripuncta. Next base: position 12,743,642 of record OX438749.1, read on the forward strand.
TAACATTTGGCATATTTAAATGTATTTGTGGCAAAGGGATTGGGCGTCAGCATTTGCTGTCAATATGTCGTATGGCAATTGACAGCGCTGGTTTTCAGCGCAACCCCTCTCTCACTTAGGTTTTAAAAATAAAAAGCGCGAATGTGGGAAAGGCGCGTTCCACACATACACTTATAGGTGTGAGGAAAAAAATAGGAAAAAAAAACTGTTATAATTACCTACGTGCGAGTGTGATGATAAAAAAGTGCACTCACATATCTATAAATACTTTTTGCTTAGGTCTACGACGGAGGTCTTGAGATCGGCCAAGACGAATAGATAAAATAGTAAAATGCATATATGAATTAGCCACTAAGCAAACTGTTTTACATGTCTGTGTAACTATAATGCTACATACCTAATTCTAATAATATAAAAACTACTTTTAATATAATTAAAATAAATTAATTTGAATTAAACAAGAAGATAGTCCCTGGAGATGGGCTTATCGTCTCTCTGTAGTATCATAAACGTTGGAAAAGATGATGTAGGTACCTACATTGAAGGATTTATTTACTTATAAAGAAAGGTCATTGACAAAGTTTTGCGGTTTGGGTTAGACTAGGAGCTAGGCAGAAATCATTCGGATTATCTTTGAAAAATTTCGTCGAGGAAGGTAGGTATGTCACGACTCAACAAAGTATTTTTAGAAAATATAAACTAGGTATTAATTATTATTTCTTTAGAAAATAATTTTAGGAGACCTTATTATGTTCTACGACGCAATGAAGTTCATAGTTGTATTTGAAATTTACTATCGTAGGTTTTATAACTAAGTACCTACACTGTACTGTACGTAAAGCAAGCTATCGATTTGTTACAAAACATTTTTATTCTATCCCTGTTGCAATAAATAAGGAATTTTAAGATTATAGGAACTTACACTCTATTTATGCATAGGCACTTCATCATATCAGCTACCTACTGGATGTCCATTGTTGAACATATCCTAACTGGGCTATTATTATTGTAGATAGTATCATGTTTCACGAAACCTGGAAATAAATCTCTGTAGAATAATATAATAGTACATTATGATACAAGTGTGCTATGGTGATCATTACATACGAGGCGATATTGTGCGCGCGAGCTGCAAGCGAGCGCGCAATAAGATAGCAGAGTTGGTAATAATCGCACAAGCGTTTCATACGACGTTTTTCAACACACTTGAGAGGAAGAAAACAAAACTCATGTAGGTATTAACACAATTTTAATTATTAGAACAATAGTACAATTTTCAAAACGGTAATTAACAGTTTTTGTTGGTATTTGAACAGTTTGTGTTATAGTATTGGTATTATTAATTATTTCAGTATCTTGGGTGAAAGTTGGCGATGAACTAATAGGTATTTTCGGAGAAAGAGCGTGCGTTCTTGCTGCTTTTCCATTGTACAAAAGTTTCATATGCCGCTAAGCACTTCTCACTTGATTTTGATGGTAAAAGGCTATCACTCGCATTTCTTGCCTCGTTAAGTATATCCGGCGTCGTCAAATTTTGGTTAGGTTCATTTTCTTCACTTGAAGTAAACATTTTCGATAATATTCTAGCTCAAAGTAACTAAAACTTCGTCGTAACCAACAAATATTTACGAAAAACGTTGCATTTTTTTTCTTGGCGCGCGATATCTATGCGCGTGCATGGAAAATGGCGCGAACTACATCGACCAACAGCCAATATTAAAAGTGAAAAAGTAGTAGTTTGTTTTTGTAACTTATTTAAGTGAATTAAGGCTAGGTATATCAGTAAATTTCAATATTCATTTATCATCACAATTTAGAAAACGCATTTTCTGTTTCCTTCATTATGTAGAATACATTTTGCCACATGAAAACCGAAAAAAAAACATTAATACCCGACTAAATACGAAAGGCTTTGTCTTCATACACCTAACTTGCAATGAGAGACATGTTTAACTTAGTCAGGTTGTTATTATAGCACTTGTGCTGTAATATAATGAAATAGCACGCGTGTTTAATATCATAGATTATGAGCCTAAAGGCGGTGTAATAAGAACAACCTTACGAGCAAGTGTGTTGAAAAAATAATAATAAGTATACCTAGGCAATAAACAAAGGTACCTACCTATTAGGTACCTACAACAGGTAACATGTCGTGAAAACAGCTGTTCAAATAACCTGGCTCAGTGCGGCGACGGACAATGAGTTGAATGTCATTATATTGTGGGGCCAACCACGTTCGTTGTTGATTTCACGCAATTTGGCGGACATAATGGCCTAAGATTATCATAGATAGGAAACTGATAAAAGAAAACTGCTCTAGCTCTCACACAGGTTTATAACCAACTGGACACGTGAATTTAGACAAATGTATCCGAAATAAGTAGGTTCCTACGTAGATTCAGTTTAAAATGTGCAACGTAGATAGGTACCAAGTCAAGGCCGGGAGTCAGCGGGTTGATAGAATGGTAATGTTTTTATGAGTAAATTCGTACATAAAATAATAACCTCTAAATATTTATGGAAAAACTAATGAACTTCTTTCATTATGAATAAGGAGGTAGGTATGTAGTTAAACTTGCATTAAGAGCATTATATACCTACGTAATATAATTAATATATCTATTAGATAATGACCCGTTTTTTTTTAGCAAAAGCCTTATCGCATGTGTTACCTGACAGTACTGGAATCAACTAACTTCCTTAAAATTTAGACATAAATCTGAGGATACTTATTGTGAGAGATAAAGAAATCTGCTTAAAGTAAGTCACGTCTAAAGATACCAGTCTCTACGCTCGCGTTGACATCGACGTTGATTTCGATAAAAAATCAACACAGACACCAGCCCGATGTTGTAAGTTAAGTAGGTAGGTACTTCTCGACTTCTCGTGCAGTTTTGTTTTGGCTTCGCTCGACGCTGTTTGTGAAACGCTTGTCTACATTAAAACTTTGAAAATAACTGATGAAATTACAATGAGTAACGCATTTTTGATTGTGGTTTCCGTTGCGATAACGTTGAAGTTGTTGTTCCTGAGTTTTTCTTTGTATTTCACCGTAAACAACGACGAATCTGAAGGAGCGCAGGTAAGTGCTTTTATAAGACTATAATGGCAGTTCATTTCGCAATGATGTTCCATTCTTTTTTGTATACGACCATGATTAGGTACGAGTATTTGCTACTGGAATCATTGCTTCTCTACGAATAGATATCAACAACTTAAGTAATAAATATTACTAGATTTGTTATCTTTTCAATTCTATGTAATCTTATCGTATTACACTTATTTAACCTATCACTTTTCATTTCATAAATTGAGCTCGTTGGAGGAAAATACTTAGTATGTTGGAAACTGAAAATTATGGGGACGCATAATATATCTACTTTACCCACCCATTACAAATGTTAGGTAATTAATTATTATAGGTACATCGTCTCAAACCTTCGATCGCAAGTCTTAAAGTAGGTAAGTTCCATCAATAAATAACATACAAGTAAAATTCTAAATCAACTCAGTATTACAATGTAAAAAAATTAAATGCTAAAAATCGTTCGCTTACCCACTTACCTATATCAATTCTGCACACATACTTGCTGCTTATACTTTTGTCGTACCTGTATGCATATCCGAATAGGTTCGGTGTAATGGAACGCACTCCTATTTTGACAGTTGATTTTTCCCACCATTAGATCTCTCTTTGTCAATCAAAAACGTTCTCCTTGTTAAACATAAAATAAAGTATAAACTCTTAAAAGGTTCCTTATTCACACACCAATACATGGTGACAGCGTTTCGAAATCTCGCCTGCAAAAATAACTGGCATCGCCGACGTCGAGAAAACCTGAAATTCGACTAACAACAGTTGCATCATGAACGACCAACTCCAAGCATTGCAGACCACCCTGGCACAGCAACAAGCAGCTATCCAAGCACTGCAGGAACAGCTCAGCCAGCAGTCACGGCAATCACCCTCAGTTGTCGACATTAATACATTGACGCAAATGTTGCCTGGCGTCTCCACTCCGGCACCGCAGCAATTTAGTTTCAAAAGTTCCGAATGGACTAGTTGGATTACAAGGTTTGAACAATACAGACAAACAACAAAACTGAAACATATGCCGTCAGAAACCCAAGTAAATTCATTACTTTATCTGATGGGCAGCAAGGCAAACGACATTTTAGGCTCTATGAAAATAAGTGAGACAGATTCAAAGTGTTATGACATTGTGAAGACAAAGTTTGACTCATATTATATTGCAAAGAAAACTAAAATGTATGCCAGAGCACGTTTCAATCAAAGAATTCAGAAAGACGGAGAGAGTGTCGATGATTTCATCACAGACCTTCATTCTCTTTCTAAAAAGTGTGAATTTGGACAATTAGAGGAAGAATTAATAAGAGATCGTATTGTAGCGGGCATGAGAAATATAGATTTGTCAAAGGCTATACAAAATTTAGAAGATGAGCCCACACTCGAGGCAGTCATTAACAGAGTACGACACTCTGAGATGGTTGAAGCTAACATGGCAGCCCTAAACCCATCAAATACAGATCAGCCACCTGAGGTGAACTTTATCAACAAAAAGAAGCCAATCAAACACTCAACTAAGTCACAAAATAATGAAAGTTGCCGTAAATGTGGACGTACTCCAAAACACAAATTTTCTGAGTGCGAAGCAGCCAAATCAGTGTGCAATGGATGTGGAATTCGTGGACATTGGCAAACTGTATGTAGGAAGAGAAAAGAGGAGAAAAGGGAGAGTACTTCAAAGACCGTAAATGAGGTAGACAATGAAAATTTCTTTTTTGGCACTATTCAAAAAGAAAAAATTATTGATGCAGTAAACACTAACTTGAAGATACCTCGCTCCCAACCTAAATATGCCTACCTTACAATAAATAACCAGCAAGTCAAGTTTAAAATAGACACAGGAGCATCTGAAACAGTAATAGGCCCAGAGCTATGCCAGAAACTAAACTTACCAAAGCCATCACCAGTAAATGAAAAACTATGGGGCCCATGTAAAATTATTTTACCAGGAAGAGGTGTATGTAAAAATGTTCAAATAACTTGGCAAGGCAACACACGACTAACTGACATCTATATATTAAAAGATCAGGATACTCCACTGTTAGGACTACCTGAATGTGATGCTTTTGGCATAATTAAATGGCATAAGGAAGCACAGATAATGCATATATCCAATAATGTTCTACCTGAAGAAGAATATGCACAAATTTTCAATGGTCTTGGAATAATGGAAGGCAAGTACTGCATTCAACTAAAGGACAGTGCCAAGCCATATGCAGTCACAGCTCCTCGCCACATATCCATACCTATAAAGCCACAAGTAGAAAAGGCTTTGCTTGCCCTACAAGACATGAAGGTCATAGAACCAGTGACACATGCAACAGAATGGTGTGCACCAATGGTACCTATTGTCGAGACAGCAACCAAAGACAAGGGCTTAGGAAAACCAGTAAAGCCAAAGGTACGCATCACGGTCGACTATACAGAGCTCAATAAAGCAGTACTAAGAGAATTCCATCCATTACCAACTGTAGAGGAATGTCTCGCTCAGCTCGCTGGAGCCAAAGTCTTCTCTAAAATCGATGCCCTGAAAAGTTATTTCCAAGTAGAACTTACAGAATCCTGCAAAGACCTCACCACTTTTATAACACCAATTGGAAGATTCCGCTTTAATAGGATGCCTATGGGTATGAAATCGTCAAGTGAAGTGTTTCAAAGAAAAATGGCTTTATTATTAGGCGGACTAAAAGGTTGTGTAAATCATGTTGATGACACTTTAGTGTATGGCCGATCAATAGAAGAGCATGATGCCCATTTAAGGGAAGTCTTAAGAGCCCTTCATCAGGGAGGTGTAACCCTTAACCAAGAGAAATGCATTTTTAGAACAACCAACTGTATATTTTTGGGATACAAGATAACCGCAGAAGGAGTTCGACCTTTACAGAACAAGGTGCAAGCTATTATTGATTTACCCCTACCAAAAGACATAACTGCCCTAAGAAGCTTTATGGGAGCAGTAAACCAACATCTCAGATTCTTGCCTAATACTGCCAACATTACAAAACCTCTAAGAGACTTATTAAAGAATGACTCATCTAGAGAATGGAAAGAGGAACACACCACTGCATTCAATGACATCAAGGAATTGTTAACTACAGCTCCTTTGTTAGCGCATTATGATCCAAACCTAGAGACTAGAGTCACAGCAGACGCATCTCAACATGGCATAGGAGCAGTTCTGGAACAGAAACATGGCAGTATATTTAAACCTGTCCACTTTTGGTCTGCTGCCTTCACACCAACTCAGCAGCGATATGCAATGGTAGAAAAAGAAGCATGTGCTACAACCATGGCCTGCGAACGCTTCAAAATTTACTTGCAGGGATTATCACACTTTATAGTAAGAACAGACCATAAGCCGCTTGTGTCTATTCTGGGGAATAAACCTATAGCAGACCTGCCTACACGACTTCAAAGATTTCGTATGAGAATCAACCCATTTAACTGCACCATTGAACATGTGCCTGGAAAATACATGTATACTGCAGATATGTTGTCAAGAGCACCACTTCCTACAGAACAACTAGACAAAGACATCCTAGAAGAGGAAGAGCAACTGGACAAGATAACATTTTTAACTATACTGAAGGACATGCCTTTCTCTAATGAAAGACTTAAAAAAATTAAAGAAGCACAACTAATTGATGAACTATCACAGAAACTTTACCACTACATAAAAGAAGGTTGGCCTCAACATAAAGTGAAAGAAGAAAGTCTCATACCATTTTTTGAACATAAAGACAGCCTAGTACTGATAGAAAACATCATAGCATATAAACACCAGCTATACATACCAAGTAATATCAGAAAAGATATACTATCCAAAGTTCATACTGGACATGTTACTAGTTCCAAAGGTCAGCAACGGGCAAAACAAGCTGTATGGTGGCCAACAATGGATAAAGACATTGTTCACTGGACACAGAACTGTGAGACATGCACAAAATTAGCCGTACAAAGACCAGAACCATTGATATCAGGAGATATACCAGAATATCCATGGGAAGTTATTGCCGCAGACCTATGCACATACAAAGGAAAAGAATACCTTGTAGTAAGAGATGTACTGTCAAACTATCCGGAGGTAATCTCACTAACCTCTACTACTTCTTCTGCAATCATCAACCATTTAAAGTGCATAATGGCCCGGCATGGTATCCCTAGAATTTTGAAATCGGACAATGGGCCACAATTTTCCTCAGAGACATTTAAAGTCTTTACAAAGAAATGGGATTTTACTCACATCACATCCAGCCCTCACTTCCCACAGAGCAATGGAGCAGCTGAGATTGGAGTGAAAATTATTAAAAACATATTTGAACGCAATTTAGAAGACCCTCTACTTGGTCTATTACATTACAGAAACACACCATCTAATCTGGGACCAGCCCCAGCCCAGATAGCAATGTCAAGGTTATTAAACACCACCATTCCAATAAACAAGGAAAATTTAAAGCCAAAAATACAAGACATTGAAACTTACAGACAGAAATTAATAGAAAGAAGAGAAAATGCTAGACTTAGTTTCAATAAAAGGCATAGAGCTACAGAATTATCTATGGGTTCCAGAGTATATCTTCCAAATGAAAAAATTATGGAGTGATAAAAGAAAAGAGAAATGAACCTAGAAGCTATATGGTATTAACTGACAAGGGAAATGTACTGCGAAAGAATAGAAGAGACATAATACTAACTTCTCCACAGGTACCACCACAGTCTGCACCAACTTCGCCAGGTCAACAAACTCTGACTATACCTGACTACCAGGCACCTTCGCTATCTGCGAGTACAGTCCAGACAATGCAAGAGTTTCAACCAATGCAGCATGTACTAGTGCAGCCCGTAGTAGCACCACAGGTACCACCTCAAATCACACCTATACTGCAGCCATCAGCGCAGCTCCCAGTGGCACCACAAGCTCTGTCAACACCCTTGTTGTTACCACAATGTGTACCAGCTGCACAGTCATCGAGACAGCCTGTATCTACTTCTCCATCACCTCCACATCAGCAGCAGGAGAAGAATACTGATCATGGGGAATCGAACCAAATCACTACTCGCTCTGGCAGAAAGATCATCAAGCCCAGGTGCCCATGCATAGACGGAAATTGCGATCAGCTTTAAACCTACTTATAAAAGGAGGATGTATGCATATCCGAATAGGTTCGGTGTAATGGAACGCACTCCTATTTTGACAGTTGATTTTTCCCACCATTAGATCTCTCTTTGTCAATCAAAAACGTTCTCCTTGTTAAACATAAAATAAAGTATAAACTCTTAAAAGGTTCCTTATTCACACACCAATACAGTACTTAGGTAGGTAGGTACCTAACAATAAAAACGTGCGAATCAAAGCAAAGTAGGCTTTGTGATTTGAACCCAAAATTCGTTGAAAAGTCATTCTACAAAGTGTAGTTTTCGGGAGAAAAATAAAAATCCAAAAAGTATATCAACCAACCACTTATTAAAAAAAATGTGAAAACAAAATACGTACTACCTACCTACTTAACATAAAAAACTAAGATTATTGGGTTAATTTTAGGAAAAACGATTTCTAAAGTACACAAATTTGACTCTATTTTTCACGGAGTAGATAAACGCTATGCAACAAAAGTTAAAAAACCTATTTAAATTAATCAAAATATTGTTCACGGGTATTGACACAAAGTATTCGTCATTTCTGTAGTCATTCTTTTAATTTAAAATATTTCATCGTTGTCGTCATCCGTGATCGATACTGTTAAATTTTAAAAAGCGAAGTAAACATAAAAATATTTTATTTCTCTCGCCACATAAATGAGCTTTACAAGAAGTGACTTAAGTAAGATAGTAGGTACACATTCCAGAGAAGTCTGATGCCTAAGACAGAAGAACCAGATTAGGTCACCCAAGTCCACCAGCCATGGAGATAAAAAAAAACAAATCAGTTATTAGCATGGAGTTACAAAAATACTATACGACATATCAGAATTAGGTATGTTAATTGAGGAAGCAAACACAATTTTAAAACACCAAAAGGAAAAGAAAATCGCTGTACACAATCTTGTTGATTGGTGTAGAATTGAGTGTTGTTGAATACTATATACTAGTTTATTAAAATAGAGTAACTTTGTAAATAAACGAATTAAATAATCAGACCAGTATACTTTTTATTGTTTGTACCGGTGTAGTGGTTGGAAACTATGACTGCTATACCCAAAGGTCGCGGGTTCCAATACCGCTATGCTAGGGGAATACAGACATGTGTGTGCACCCGAGTTGTGGAAGTTTCCTTTTATAATATGTATACATTATATTTACAAAATCTAAATTGTAGTGTAGCATATCAACTATCTGGTATCCCTAATACAAGCCTAGTTCCTTAGTATAGAACTAAATGGCACTGTTACACTAAATTTGTCGAAGGATATTTATTTATTTATTATAAGTAGGTACCTACGGCGTTTTGTGGTAGTTTTCATTTTAAAGTTATGAAAATGGACTAAAAGGCTAAAATTTTATTAACTTTCTATAAGCTGTTATTTAACTAGCTTCTTTGTTTGGTGTAGTGGTTAACGACCTGTTTGGTGTAGTGGTTAGAAACTATACTGCTATACCAAAAGGTCGCGGGTTCGAATGCCGCTAGGGGCATATGTTTGTATGATGAATACGGACATGTGTACCCGAGTTATGGATGTTTTTAATTTATATATGTATTTATTTACAAAAAAAATGTATTTGTGTAGTGTATCAACCATCTGGTATCCACAACACAAGCCTAGTTGCTTAGTGTGGAACTAGATGGCGCTGTCTGTATATGTCCAAGGATATTTTATTTATTTTTATTTATTTATTTATTTTTATATGTAATATGACTACCTTGTTTGGTGTAGTGGTTAAAAACGCTGACTGCTATACCAAATGGTCGCAGGTACGAATCCCGCTAGGGGCATATGTTTGTATGATGAATGCGGTACCCGAGTTATGGATGCTTTCAATTATATGAATTTATTTACAAAAAATACCTATCTACCTAAATAACATGTGTACCCGAGTTATGCATGTTTTTCATTTATATATGTATTTATTTACAAAAAAAATGTATTTGTGTAGTTTATCAACCATCTGGTATCCATAATACAAGCCTAGTTGCTTAGTGTGGAACTAGGTGGTGCTGTGTGTATGTGCAAACGTATTTATTTATTCTTAATGATTGATAGAATGTATAGGAAACTTTGCATACACTTGGTTAGACAATTAATAATAATATGTTATAATCATGATGGAGTATTAAAAACTAATTTTTACAAGTACTTATTTTAATGTAAACTTATTTAGGATTTTATTGTACCTATAGACAACAAGGTCAATATATTAATGTAAACGGTTTAAACATTGTGCGGTGATTGCTACCTTTCCAAGCTCAAATCGCGTAATTTATGCTATTAAGAAAGCACTCCAAATAACTCAGCATAGTGTTCCTTTATAATATCTTTAATGGATTCCACATATTATCGCCTACTGGTTTCATGTGAACTGTTGTACATTAATTTTATTAACACGTTCACGGACACGGAGCTAGACAAAAAACAAATCGTTTCGAATTTGAAATAGGACCTCCGAGGGAGGAAATGAAGGCGGCCGTAAACGAACACTTTGAAGGCAAAGACGGTGAATAGTTTTTTTACCGGATTAAAAGCACTTTTTGATAAATGCACAAAAGTGTATTGATTTAGAGGGCGATTACATTGAAAAATATTTTTTTTACACATTTCTATCAGCATTTTTAATACCTTAGGCTCAAATCTTTTCAGCCGCCCCTGGTAGATTTATCGTTATTACCTACGTCTATTGGCGTTCAGTGTCGAAAGTGTCAAGCATACAACCATATACAACTAATGCTGGAAAGTTCTCTCCTAGTAGAAGTAGTATCGATCAGCAGTAGGTAATTTTCAAAATTCCCTTACATTAACAGGCGCCACCTTATCAAATTTTATTATTTTATAGTTTACATCAAGTGTTTTGTGAGATTCATAACAGTTCACAATGTATTTTTCTTTTAATTTTATTTAATTAGAAAGTTGACAAATTATGAATATGGTTAAATATACCTAAACCAGTAACTCGTTGAACTCGTTGAACTTTGAGTTGAACTAATCGGAATAATTGAAACCCAGCGACATTATCCACAGATTTCTTTGAAACTAACAGTTTGTAGTAAATACGTAACGCAATATCGATTTAGAATAGAAGCCAATATGGAAGTTCAACATTATACATTAAGTAAAGCTATAAATTAGTTTAACTACCTATGTAAAATAACAGTAATTTCATATATTCAGTTTTTTTATATGTAACCAAAGTGTAATTGCATATATACGAGTACAGTCTGAGAAAGAACAATACGATTCAATATTACTTATATTACAAAATTTTGTATATTATTATATAGATTCTAAAGGTTAATCTGAATTTAAAATAAATAAATACGTTTTAAAATAAGTATGGCAAGCAAATGGGAGTATGATAATGGCTTCTTAAAAGTTAATTTATTATAAATTTGTAAAGTTGCTTAATTAGGTAAACTAATAGGTATGTGAAAAAAGGTACCTATCAGTTTTATTCAATTAGAAATTATATTTAATATCGTATCAGCGTATATAAGTAACTATAGGTAACTGGATAACATGATAATTACCTAACCTTTGAGAAAAAGGACATAATGATCCTGAAACTATTTATCTCAATCCAATCTCTTTCCCGAACTATCTTCTCTGCAGAAAAATCTAGGCAAGATAGAAGATTGTGGATACCTACTTACCTATATATTATGCTACTAGCTGCACATCGTGGACCTGTTTTTAATTAGAATATTTGTTTTGTTACAGACAAATCACCCTACAAAACAGAAAAATAAATCGATGGTGTTATCCTGGAAAAAGATCTCCCGCATCTTTGTACCCGAAGTGTTGTATTGTCCAGATATCAACAATAAGAACAACGTAATATACAAATAGGGGATTTAATTATGTCCTTTTATAACGCGATTTGAATCGCATAATGTACTACATATAAGTAGTGCTCGTCAGGTACTTCGCAAAATCTATTAAGTAAAGAAACATCTACCTAAATAAGTGATTGATTAAATAGGTAGATAGATATTATTGAAAAAGCGTGTAATTTCTGATACAGTCTTCGAGTAACGTACCACCGTTCTTGTTCTAATATGCCTCCATCTAAATACGACCGGGTATTTATAACGAATTTTGAATTACCTACCTATTTAATAAGCTACTCATAACAATTTAAATAAATGTACCTAAATACCTAATATGTAAATACGAATTTTTTGTGTTCCGTATTTACAACCGTAGTCGGATTTTTATAATTTTTTAAAGTTTATTTTGATATTTTTTTAATAGTAGGTACCTAGGTGTTTTTGTATTTGTTTCGTCGAGACCTATTATTTGATACCCATCTCGACGGGGTGCTGGAATTATTTGTTGTCAAGTATATAACAACCAGAGAAGAGTATGAACCTAAGATACCTGAATGTCCAAATGAGCTGAGGCGTTTAGCCTGTAGGTGGTATTACCATACCACCTACATACATACAGAGGCGTTGAATACATTACCCTCCTTTTGGTTTCGACGTTGTCGGATAAAAACTGGACAAATGCGAGTTTTGACTAACGCACCGACGAGGTCTTTGTACGAACTTGTAAGAACGAGTAGATAGTTCGTCCATCACGGGAACTGAATCTCGAAATGTAAAGTTATTAGTAATCGCATACAAATATATTTCTAATGCGATAGGATGACTATCTATATAATTTAACGATTTTAGGATTTTTTTCCTTGTGAGACTTCCTTGCTTCTTGCCGAATTCAATGATTCTAGGTCAACGGGAAGTGCAGTTCATTGTGAAGTACTTAGGCAAAAAATTTTTAGAACTGGCCACTTTTAAACGATATAATAAAAAACTAAGCTCAAATTTTGAAAATGGAACTCTTTGTCAATATTATTTTGTATGTATTTCATTCCTTTGTCATTAAATTGCATGAATTTAACGCGAGAAAATTTTCGTGCAATGATTTTTTATGACTTTCGATGTCATTTAAGTCAGCAAGAAAGTTATGACCATTAAGTCCATGGTTATGACAGACTTCGATTGGGCTTTCACGATGAAGCCCCTTCTCGTGCCACTGTTTACAACTGGTTTAATGAGTTTAAACGTGGTCGCACTAATCTCACCGATGATCTGCATGAAGGATGGCCTTCTATGGCAACAACCGAAGAGTGACCTATCAGCAGATTCGGTCAAGCTTCGTGCCCGGTGGATACCTCATAATTTTACAGCGGCCCAAAAACTCCGTCGTGGTGATTGGTGCCGTCAAATGCTGTGTATATAGGTACATCTTGATTATAGTCCGTGGAGGTGTCAATGCCGGTGCAGGATGAGGGGAACGGCGCCGGCGGCAGCGCCCATCTAACTTACTCCTGCTGGAGTGGATAGGAATACACGTCTATCCATTAGACGTTTATCTCCTTATCCTTAGGTTTAGGGCACTTATGTGGCGCCAAATCTAGCGTGCGGACGCAAGCAAGCAAAACGGCAAATTCTTAGCGATCAAACGCAAAAAAATTTATGTGGTACGACGGCTGAAGTCTAAAATCAGTGGCGTATCTAGCGGTCAAAAGTGATTCGCTATCACTTTCGACTGATCTCGCTCGACATACCTACTATGACGATTTCTCTATTTCGCGGCGGTATGACGGTACGGTATAAAAGTGCAAATGAAATACCTACTTCATTTCGATTGTACCTTGTTTTATCAATGAGAAAAAACAGGCAATAGTGTCGATTCGGTTGTACGCAAACTAAACTAAAACCAATTTTAAAGTAGATCTGTCTTTTTCCCTCTGGAACAATATAATGTGACAGCACCAGTCTAAATCTGGTTTTAGTTTGTTCGTGTGCAACCGAATCGACACCAATGTTCCATTGATATGGAAGACGGGTGGCGGTGTAGATCCGATTGCTAGACGAAATGTGTAAAATCTATTGAAATCAAGTACACTAACTACGCTGCTAAGATGTTTAATATTTACATTACGAATAATGCGGCGGTTAGATTTATAATTTCGTAATATATTTTCTCAGAGAATTTTCACTTGAGGTTCCAAAACTTTGGGCAGTAAGAAAGATTATTATGATATAGACTCTTACAGCATCGAGCCGGCATTCTGCGTGACATGCACAAACTTTTCTACGTGCTTGACACCTCGGAGGTCCGAGGTCGTATACAACCACACTACCTACGACGCGCCGTCCCTAGCTCGTTTGGAATCACGAGACGCAAATCTCTTTCGCTCTCCTCTTTCTTTATCATCATCCAGGTACTTACGCGAGTACATTATTTTCGTTTCGTATAAAAAGTATGTTAATTGTGATATTAGATACGGAAACATCAGCGCTTAGATTACGTAACTTCATCGGTATCGTTATCGATTACGTTGACCAATGAGAAACCGTCAAATTGCCGAGCGAGCGATGGGCCAACCAATCACATATCAGAAAGTAACCGATGTCGATAACGATGGTAACAGAACCCCTGGTCACGATTCCTACTCGCACTTGACTGTCTTTTCACCCGACTATTTTCATACCCATCGGGGTACTGGAATTAGGTATAATATATTGTTGTCAAGTGTGACAAAATGGCTGCTAACGTCCGCAATATTGGATTTATCACGACGTCATATACCCTATGACATCCCGGGACTTGTACAAATCTAACGACACCTCATTTGGCCAAATTGGATGAGGCGTTTAGGCTGTAGGTGGTAGGTAGGTTATAGATTTTATCGGGCTTGATTTTCGCAACTCGACGCAGTTTGCGCCTATTTTGCGTGATGGATTGCTGACACTACTCTTGCCAACCCAGTTCCTCCAAGAAGCCTAGCAGACCCATGATGTTGCCGACGGCTTCTGGTAGCGACCCCGGTGTCACGAGGTGCTGTGCCCTGTATACTGCTACACCTGGACATATTAGGATGAGGTGTGCGGCTGTTTCTTCTGCCTCCATGCTCGCTCTGGATAGGGGGCTGTCTGTAACACCTAGAGCTACAGACAGCCGCCTGTCCCTTTTAGTTCCCAAAGTGGCAAATATTATCTGCTTTCGACAGACTTCACCTTACAATGTAGGCAGATAATATTTTAAGAAGCTCAGCAACTGTTACTTGCAACAACTAGCTATTCCATATTCAGTACAACGCAAATTTCCATAGTTAGATTTAATTTTCACATATTCTGTCGAGTTTTGGGAATATTGTAGAAATGTAGCTGCAGGGGGTCTACCGCGGCGGAACCAGCTAAATTTTGAAAGGGTCTATGAGAAGAAAGTTTGGGAACCTCTGACCTAGAATAAACAAGTGGTTTATAGTGCATAGCAATTATAGCTTTACATTTTGTTAGTATTTCCAAGTAACTCATATAATTATATACTCCGTTAGATCTGGAGTGGTCGGGCCAAGAAGTATGTTTTGTCTGGATCACATGGAGGTAAATAAGGACTCTGTAGGTACATTTTTTTAATTAGTGGCACTTAATAAATCAGGTGTACCTCAAACGGAACTTTTCGTTTGACGCCATAGTCGGGGCTAGGAAGGACAACATAGTCTCAACAAGGTCATCGCTCGTTTCGTGGCAGTGGCTGTAGAGGTTTTTTATCGAGCGCAGAGTGCCTTTACATTTTCCTTGTGAAAGAGTTATAGTTATCATCCTCATTTAAATCGTTTCCAAGGTCTCATAAAGCCTCAAAATTATGTTGGGGGAAGGAAGGTTGGTACCTAAATAAAATAAAAATTTGATAAACATGATATTTATAAATGGTAAAAATATATTAATACTTACTATTTACAAATTAAGATACAAATTCGTATAGATATGCCACTGAAGTAGGCACCTAATATGTCATTCATTCATAGTCATCACAAAATTGTCATTTAACATTATCAATTGTTAAAAAGTTCATATCTCTCACAAAAGTAGACCATTTGACTGTTCTTTTTTTGAAGTCCAATTTGATGTTTTTTGCTTTATACTCAAGAGCTTTTAACAAAATCAGCTTATTAAATTTATGTACATGAGGATGATTTGTATATTCCTCAACATCCATCCATTTGCAAGCCTTGACTTCTCTTTCAGATATATTTATCTCTTCTGTTAATGCAGTCATCATAAGCAGAACATAAATATCAGAGTTACCATACATCATGTCATGTGTGTGCCGAAATGTAACCATAGATTGAAAGGCCGTATCTATTCCCGTTTCTTCTTTCACTTCTCTTATAGCAGCTTCAATAATGTCTTCTCCTGAAATAATAGAAAACATTGAAGAAATAATTTATTATAAGTTAATATATTTAGTATATGTATGAGTATATTAGTTAAGTGGTACCAACTATGTCGGGACTAGGCACATACAGAACTCTGTTTTAATGAGAGGAGGCTGTGCCCAACAATGGGGACATAAAGCTGTTAAGGTGTGTGTGGGTGATACAGAATTGTAAATTTTATTGGCCAAATGGAGGCTTATCAATACTAAGACACTATACAAAAAAAAATACGCCCCGAATACAGAACCTCCTCCTTTTTTGAAGTCGTTTAAAAATCAGAACTATTCCAGGCCATTCAACAGTGTTAAACTGTATGGCTTTATTTCATATACCATGACTTCCCTAAAATGCAGTTTTGCAAGGAACCCTAAAAATGGAAAGAATTTCTCAACACCCATTTTATTACATTCAAGCAACCTATAAACCAAAGCCTGATATTAGATAATTTTGTGAACAAACTTAGGTTGATTAAAGAACCTAATGAAGGACGTGGGTAATCGCTGGATGTAGAATGCTTCTAACCGGTCAGTCTAGACACCTATGGCCTATTTTTTGCAGTGGATGTCCTGTAGCTGATATGATTAAGATGCAGTTACACAAAGAGACTATTAAATGGATGGAAATGATAAGAAAAAAAATAAAGAAATACATTGTATGACACTTACCTCTCTCTACATATCCTCCAGGCAGCTTCCAATGAGGATAGTCATAATGTTTTTCAGTTACAGCTAGCAATTGATTTCCTTTGTTGAACACCATAGCACCAACTCCCAGATTTATATGACCAGAGGGTGGCAGGTTTGGTTCAGACTCCGTTGGCAACCATTTGAACATCATCACAAAGTCATCTCTGGCATGATGAAAATTAAAACCTTTCTAAAGACAGCTTTCATTTACATTTATGTTAATTTGAATTTATTGAAGTCAAATTTTAAAGGAGAATGGGAAACTCATGAAACAAATATCCAGACATAGACCAAAATAAGTGTGTAAAAGGGTACAACTGATCATTGGTTGATGGTATCCAAATTTGTAATTTATGACTTGTTATTATGCATTTGTTTACCCATTTAATCTGAGCTCATATAAATGATAACTATGCCTTAAGTGGCTGGAACCTATCTAATAGCCCTTGTGTCCATGTCTAGATTAAAGTTGCCCATTGAACTTAATGATGCAATAAACTTACTTGTGCTAATATTGGAACATATGAAGCATCATTGATATTTACTTTAAACCATATACTTCGTCTTCCTTCTATTAACCATTTGCTTAGAGATTCTGTAATTAATAAAAATTATTTGATTAATTAATTAAGCATTAATTAAGCATTATAATAAAGATTTGATTAATTAAGCATTTATATTATAGGCAATTCAATACCACACAACTATGGCAGGCACGCTGAGGCTAAAACACTGTCACAATGGGTGCCACTCACCAAAGTTAATAGATAAATAAATAATGGTGATCCTGCACGAGTAGCATCACAGACGCGATAAACATTTATGCACGAGATATTACTTGTCCTGCTCATTAGTTTGTACGAAATATACAACTATCCCACTCTCACGTCGCGTCTCGCGCGACAAACGATGTCATGCTACGGGCTAGGGGGGTGATGGAAAAAAACTTTTACTAAAGGTAAGCTCACTTGAATAGCTGTCATCACTAAAATGGCGGCCACGAGACAAAAATTTCAATAATCCCAAACAATTGAGTGAAAGCGGTGTTATTTAAGGTGACATAGACATTCCAGCAGTAATGCTGCTTGTCTATAATAATATACAGAGGTGTGACTTATCTAAGATACAAGTATCTGAAATACAGATACAAGATGCAAGATACGTATTTTCATTTTGTATCTAAAATACTTTTTAAAAAATCATTTTGTATCTTGTATTTAAATATATTTTGTTTGGTATCTTAGTATTTTATAAATACTTTTTCTGATAAAATACTTTTAGTAATATATTAGTAGAAATATATAAAATAAATGCGTAAAATTGAGCATGTCATTATTAGTCCAACATCACATTGGTAGATGGCGACTCTTTCTTTGCACTGCACTGGCCTGTATCTATACAAGATGTGGCAAATGCACAAGTCGTGCGAGCCAAACAATTAAAAAAAAAAAACTGAAATGTAATTTCATTTGAGAAGATGACCGCCTTTTTGTATATATTACATTACATTAAGTTATTTACGAATAATTCGTAAATAACTTAATGTTAAGTTATTTACGAATAAATCGTGTTATGTTATGTAACGTGTGTGTTATGTTATCGTGTTATGCTCGTGTTATGTCAATTAAGAAAAATAAACTTAGAATTCATTAATATAAAATCTTGTTTTCTTACAAAAGTATTTGTATCTTAAGAAGTATTTAGAAGATACGTATTTGGTATTTAGTATTTCAGATACTATTCTCGAAAGTATTTTGTATCTGGTATCTGAAATACTTTATTTAAAAGTATCTTGCATTTTGTATTGCAGATACTTTGTACAGGGTATTTTGTACATCTCTGATAATATATTAATAATGTCTAAATTTCTATATACAATAAAAATATAAACATACAGACATACAATTTTTTATTCAATTCAGTAGCTTATTTATGTAGCCATGTTATGACAATAATCAACATATAAAATAAAAACAAATTGATGAGTGACAAATGATGTGATGTGTGACACAGTAGCGAACAGATCATGGCTAGACTCAAAATGGACAAAGTAGTCGAAAATTAAAGGTTTTTATTTTTATTTTATAGATTGTGTCGCGCCAAAGAGTGCTTGGATGCATTTTAGGTGTGAATTTTTATGTAATATTTGTTTTAATTTATTACACAAGTAGGTATCATTCAATTAATCAATTCATGCCCTTCAAACTAGGTAAAATGCAGAGAAACCCAGATAAATGGCAACCCAATCCTTGAATAATAAATAGGCTATGAAATGGACCATAAAAATAATTGTGACATGGCTATTGAACACAGGGCACATGATTTCTGCTGAGAGCTAATGTAGTGCTAGGAAAAACGAATCGGACAGAGATCCCAATTAACAAGGATGGCATCCATGGGACAAAAAAATACAGTTTACCTTAGTCCCCATTTGTTTACACCCTGACCCACCTAGGTCAATCAATGATCATCAGCCCGTAGAAATCCTACTGCAGGCATATAGGCCTTCCGTCGTACATGATGTAGGTAATTTAAAAACAATTTGCTATACCTGAAAGCTTTCTGTCAAAGTATTCTTGATCACAATTCTCTTTGACCGAATCAACAGTAATACCATTGAAACGGTCCTTTGCTCCAGTAAAAGTTTCTTGTGAATATGTTGAGTATTTACAACAATATGCCCCTCTGCAACAAAAAATAAGAAAAAGTATACCATGGTTACCTGCTGGAGCAGGCTATTTTTAGGAAATGCCTGGTGATAATATACTTACATAATTCTAAAATTCTTGCAGTAAGCATAACAAGGCAGTTTACTTTTTAAAATAAAGTAGGATGTGCAATGGTACTGTAATTGTTTCAAATTCAACATTATAGGAGTTAGAAAAAAACAAAATTCACAAGGCCCACAATATGAAATGAAATGGTAAACAAACTAAACGCAAACGTGCGTGTACGCGATTGAGCGTTTCATTTGACATTTATGTCTCTTTGATAAATGGATTACAAGGCTGATTTGATTAGATACGCTAAGAAATTCATTCATTTTACAAAAAACAAACAATTTTCATCTTTGTTGTAGCTGATTTTTTTTGTTTTATTCACTCCTCGGAGAAGGCAAAGGAAGCTAAGGTCATACAGCCATATCTTTTTTCTTCTTCTCAGTCAAAACAAGTCATTCTCGTATAGATGAACATTGGCCTGTGGGGGCCCTTTTATATTGTATTTCTCGCAGTAGATTCTTATTTCGGTATTCATATTTTTATAACACTGACTTTCCGTAACTAAGGTTTATAAAAAATTGACTGCAATCACTCCACTAAATGAGACACAAATCGACATCACACTATAAATGAAAAACAGAAAATAGGGTAACAATACTGATTGCATTTCTTCGGACTATAGATTTAGATAATTCGATCAGTGTAATGTTATAAAAAAGGTGCATTGAACAAGCGGGTACAATACTGTATACGCCAAGTATACGACGAATTAGTTGTTTTGACTGAGACTGACTTATAAACTGAAGAAATAAGATATGGCTGTATGGGCTTAGATCCCTTTGCCTTCTCCGAGAGGAGAGGATAAAACGAAAAGAAAATCACTCACACACAGTAGGTTTTGTATACTCTTTGCACACAGGCACATACCAGGGAAATTGTCCGGATATCAGAGGGATATCATCAATCATTTCATTAGGTTTTGTAAGTACCTATACTCTTTGCATTCATTTTAGCATGGCGTCCAGGACATTTCAAGGAATTGGAGATAGGTACGAAGGTGTAACTGTGGATTCCCAAGAGGAACCTTGTGATCTCAATCAATTTCTATATCAACTGTCTGGTAAGTAAGATAAGACATTAGATAGGTTAATTAGCTTAAATAGCAAACTTCTGGTTGTAACTCAGATTACAGAGAACTGAAATGAAGGTATATGTTTTGTTATCACAGTTGCAACTGTAGATAGAACAGGAACCTTGTACCTACATCTCTATAACATCTTGTCTGACAATCACACATCATCTGCAGGTTTAGCTATTGAAGGTTTGCTCTTCAGTATATTTTATCCGTCATCTTTGCTACCACACTAAAATGGACTGGAAGTGAGAAAGGCCAACTTTGGCCTTTCTCACTTCCAGTCTATTTTAGTGTGGTAGCGGTACTTACCGGTAGCATCCCAAGTGTGGTGAGTGCTACCTTGCTTCCACAGTTTCAGCTCTATGCCATCTATCTTACCGTCATCATGTACTTATGCCTGGAAGAGATCACTTTCAGGGATAGGCCACCAAATTGTACTGTTCCCTTCTTTTATCTTGTGTTATGTTTGTTATTGTTGTACAATAAAGAATGTTTTGTTTGTTTATACTGTTTGGCGGTGGTATGATTAGTGTGTTCACCATGGCAGGATAATGGCTAGCACTTCTCTGGTAAGAGAGCCCACATCTATATTAGTCAGCCCCAAAAGGGCATTGTATCATTTTTTATTACTAAGTTAAGTTATGCAGTGATCAACCTTTATCTAATGTTTTAGATTCACTAGAAAAATGGTCTGAAGAAAATAAAAGATGCATATGGTTCAAAATCAATATCAAGGATTCTGCATGGATACCACTTCTAGCAAATGTAACTATCAGATAATGTTTAGTTTGTGGTTTACTGAATAGATAGATACATGAAACATTCTAACAGGTATATTACTGATAATGTCTGGTTTATTGGATATAGAATCTTTGTGGCCACCGAGGCACAAAGATTCTATATCCAATAAACCAGACATTATCAGTAATATACCTTGTGTGTATACCAATGTAATAGACCTTCCTATAAGCCCAGCATGTCTGGCAGTACTCGATTTGGATATCAAGTTCAAACTTTATCGATCTATATTTAAACAGCATAGGAAATCTTTGATTTGCATATTCACGCTCTATCACGCACTTTGTCGGCGTTAATAATATGTATACCCATGCATGCCAAATTACAACTTTCTAATACTAAGAGCCTCTGAGCTAAGCCGCAGAAAGACAGACGGACGGGAACCTACAATGGTTCCTTGTTGACTATGGAACCCTAAAAATTGGCATCTGCAATGCTCACTGAAATAGAAGATCATAAAGTAGTATTCAATGATGATGGCTACCATATTTTTCTGTTGCCGACTGTACCTAAAGTGTAGGTACACTTGTTCAAAGTAAAAAAAATATGCGTCTTTTCATTTCAATTCCATGCAATTCGGCAGCTGTAGTCTATATTTTGTATAAAATATTGAACCACCATCAAACTATCCACTCTCGGCAGGATGTCTTTCTGAAATCCTTCTTCCATGGCGTAACTTATAGGTACAACAGGAATTTATAAAATGACACTATAACTAGGGGATAACTATTATTTGTTGTAACAATGATAAACGTGTAACTATTTCGGCAACAGAATTAAAACATCATGCGCGCGTGGTCTTACTTGTGTGAGTATCACTATGGCGGGCGGCCGCGTAAGCGATACCACGGGCGGGACTGACATCACGCAGGAAGCGCACGTAATCTCAGTTTAAAAAGTGGTCCAAACTTCTTGCAGTGGTAACTTCGATAATAAATACGCATGTATTTACGTGAAATAAAAAATAATATAACGTATGTAGTCTATGCTTTGATGTTAGATATATTTTAGTAGGTACAATATTTTAACCCTTTTGTGTTCTCTATTCAGCCGAAAATTGTTGGGCTTCCATACTAATAATAATAAACTAGTCTTTCCTGAATCCTACAACCTTGGGATCTTCAAGAGCAGAGTGAATAAGCATTTACTGGGATTGCGTGCTTCATCTTCGACCACATCGTCACTTTCCATCAGATGAGATTGTCAAACGCGAATCCAGTGACTCAAAAAAATAATTAAAGGTGGTTTCAGAATGGTTTACTTTGTAATCGAAAATTTTTTGATCGAATAGGTACGATTATAATTCTCTGCGGAATGTTGTTCGTAAGAGGAGTGGAGTCACCAGTAAACAGGAAATACACGAATTTTTCACCCTGTATAGGCAATATCTTATCCACAACAACTAAGTACCTATAATTGGAATTAATATTATTAATATTAACACGTTAGTAGTTAGTAAATAGAATAAAAATATCACAAAATAGATTTATGCATGTGTGTAATCAGTGATTTCACATGAATTATTAATTACCTATATGTTAGAGGCCAATTGGGCATTTTTGACAGTAATTATCTATATATATATACCAAAATTATTTAAATTAACGAAATTTTTAATAAATTTGACTTTCGTAGGTTTTAAACGTTTAAACGTTTGATCCCCTAGTAAAATATTAATACTGTCCCGTAGTATGACATCGTTTGTCGCACGCGACGTGAGAATGGAACAGTTGTATATAGGATATTTTTTATCCTGATGAAGTGATTAGTTAACGCGGGATAAACAAATTAAACATATCCGGGATTATAAAGATATTCCACGCAGGCGAAGCCGCGGGCAAAAACCATAGCAATAAAAATGGCCAACTTAGGTACTATTGTCGTGATTGGTGTGGAGTGAACATTTGAAATGCACAAAGCCTAAAAAAAAACTCGTTAAATCCGTCTTCGTAACCCAATGTAAACCACATAAGGTTTACGAATACGGAGATCTCTCCGCTACCTACCTACATGTTTAGTAGTCGTGTTTGGTTGGTGGTGGTAAGGCGTTTTTGACTGACTGACCGCTTGGCTAGCCACCATCAAGTCTACCGTCAAACATTGTTGTGTTCCGGCTGTTTGAGATAAGATAACCAGTCCTCGTAACCCGATATACTAATGGTTATTTGCTTTAAAATATTTCTATTTTGTTTCAGAATGGCTTTAATTTCCATCATTCCAGAAATGATTTCCTCATGATGTACAAATGGTTACCAACTGATAGGGCGGCAAATTTACCACCTGCATGTCACACCAATTTAGGCGTTGGTGGAATGGTATTCAATGACAAAAATCAAATACTAGTTGTGACAGAGCAGTATAATATATTCCCACATTGGAAGCTACCAGGAGGCTATGTTGAAAGAGGTGATTAGATCTAGGTCTATCCATAATCGCAAACTATAAACTTATAATATTCTGTAACATACTAAAATAAAAACTGGTCCAGTGCAAATCGGACCAATAAGGCTCCTAGTAATAAAACTATTTCAGGATTGAGTTGATACTTGCCCTCAGTATTCTATAAATTATTGCTTTTTATTAGTGGCCAGTCATTATGGTAAAGACACGTGATTGTGGTCAAAGCTTGCTTTTCATACATTTTATTAACCAGCAGTTGCTACGTACACTTTGCTTAAATCAATCATGCAGCATAGTAGTAGAAATTTTAAAAAAAATATTATTAGAAATTTTTCTGTCATAAAACAATTAACTACATAATATTTAATTTGAATCATTGTAAAATAGGCTGTGATTATTGTGATAATGTTACTTGTTATACTTTGATAGAAAATAGTTCGAGGAATAACTGAGTTAAACTATAAATGTATGAATCATTATACATACATACAAAGTACTGTGGCACTAAATTATTTCTCTCGGGCTTTGTGCGTGATGTGGTGTTTTAGCACTAAATATTGGCATATTTAGAAATCAAGAAACCCATATTGTTATTCTGTAATGAAGGACATCCACCTGGGGCCGTTGGAAATATAAAAACAAATTTTTAAATAGAATTCAGTCAATGTGTGGGTTATTTTAATTTAACCTATAACCCCAAAACTCGGAATTTTACTTTTAACGTAGACCACCATTTCCTTCAACTATACCAATCTAAGTACATTGAATTAACACCGAGATGTACTGTGTTCCATTTTTGGTCCAGTACTCTAAAAAGATTTTTTTATTTAAAAATATTAATTAATTTGCTCGCAGGTGAAGACATAAAAGACGCTGCAGTGAGAGAAGTAAAAGAAGAAACTGGCATTGATACAGTCTTTGAATCCATGGTGACTCTGAGACACACACACAACATGATGTTTGGCAATTCTGATATTTATGTAGTAGTAATTTTAAAAGCCATTTCAAATTCAATCACAAAATCTGATATGGAAATCAAAGAATGTAAATGGATGGATATTGAAGAATTCCTAAACCATCCACATGTCATAGAATTTAACCGTTATTTAGTAAATCAAGCCCTGGATTTGAAGAATAGAAAATTAAAACTCGACCTGGAGAAACAAATTGTAAAAGTATCAACATGGTCAAGAGAGATTACATCACTTGTAGTAGATAATTTATGATAACATTTATAAAGCATAGATTGCTGGTCAAGGAAGACTAATCTACCAATAGGATAAGATTGATATGTTGTAGGATTTCTTGCTTGTACCATAAAATGGTTGACTGGGTTTTGTAAAATATAGAAAAGATTTTTAACAAGCTTTTAATGACTTACAACAGCATAATATATATAAAATGAATAGCTAACACAATTGAATTAATCAATATTTTTACATGATCCATCCCATTTTACTATGTATGATAATTAAATATTGTGATTAGATCACAAGTCTAATGGAATAATAAATAATGTTAATCATTTGAATGAATACTGTTGTATTTTAAAATAATGGTTGGAACTAAATTGTTGGGTATTAAATTATTATCTACAAGAAATTGCTCATTTTACAGACCTAGATTTTATACCGCAAGTATTTTAGTGTGCGTTATGCCAGCGGAAAAGTATCGATTTTGTTGATTTGAACTCTAAATATAATTGTGTCACTTCGTGTAAACGTGCATGAAATGTTTAATTTGTTCGTCCAGCCGTTATTGATGTATTCGTCAAAAAGTTTCCGCTGGGGAAACGTTCCCCCACCGACATGTTTTTCCCCAGTGGACTTATCTAAAAACAAATTAGCAATAAAGGTATATAGCCCAGGGAAAAGGGAAAATACCGTAAAAATTAGCTTAGCTAGACAATTCAGAACAGACTCATATAATTGCTATCTTATAGAGGTATATTAGAGATGTAATTTTGAATAATTAAGCCTAAAAAAACGAACGCATAGTTTTTATCTTGTATTGTAATCTTAAAATTTGTATCTTAATAACAATAAATACTAACTGATATTTAATTAGGTAGGTTAAACACAGTTAATTTATTGATGGTTAAAAAACTAAGCATGTTATAGTTTGGCATGCATGTGTTTTTAACCGACTTCAAAAAAGGAGGATGTTCTGTATTCGGGGCGTATTTTAGCTGATAATGAGAACTAATATTTAGGAAGGATAATTTCGCTAAATGTTTTAAATTTAAAGAAATACCCCTCAATTTGAATTTTTTTCTACTTAGCACTTGCGTTTCTTACGGATGCTTAATTTTTAGCAATAAAATTGTTACCACACTTTATTAAATGTTTCAAGAAAATCGCGGTTACTCGTTTTTCCGAGGTCAAACCGTATTTTCCCTGGGCTAGTAGATCATATGAGTGTTTATCTTTTATGCGCTTTAATATTCTGAAGTTTTACCTTATTATTAAGTGAGCATTCTGGCATCACGTGTTGCTGAAATCCTGATTTTCCCTTTGATTATAATTTATATCCCAAAAATTTGTGCATAAATAGTGGCACCAAAAACAAGTCCCGCAAAATAGTGCTTTTGACAACAATGAACTTATTTAACACGTTCCGGGCGGGACGCAACCTGCCTCTCGTTAAAACAATAAAACTTCTATTGTGTCTGGTGATGTGTCCCGGAACGTGTTAAACGTCTTTCTGAAAAGGGGCAGCGCAGACGACGTACTTCTTATCTACAAAAAGTCCGTCATCTGCGTTGCCCCTTTTCACAAACACATCTAACCTTTTTGACAACGGCAGTTTCGACAGTTAAGGTATAGTTAGTTTCATCTCAAGAACCTAAATGTCTTTACGTGTTTTATAAAATCTAAATGGCGGTTTAGTGTCGCTAAATTGAAAGTCTTCTATTATATGCATATAATGTTTTCGTTCATTGGAGTGAGACGTCTAAATTAAGTAATTACTTAGTTAAAATAAAAGCTTGTAAAAAATCAAAAAATCCGACTGCAATAAGTCAACTATTATAAGTTCCATATGCTTTGCTTATGTAATACACTAAAAAGGCTGGAACAAGATTGAGAATAGAAAACAAATTAAAATAAACTAAAAGCATCGTTCCCGAGATCTAGCAAGGTAAACATTATTCCAACCGCATTTTGAAGAACATTGGAATCATAAGGTGGGCAAATAATATATAACAATCCATTTTACGATAAACATGCACACTTACAGAACGTTAGGTATGATCTACCTTCGTGATTAATTTGTTTATAGATAAGTCCAGTGACAAAAAAATATATGCCGGTTTGGCAACATCCCCCAGTACATCTCACATTTACACAAAATGACACTGTTTATATTTGGAGTTCTAATCAACAAATTCATTAACTTTCCACAGGCATTATGCTCACACAGTATTAAGTAGGTAATGCACCCAAAATTAATTGGATTTTTTTTTTGAGCGTCACGACTTGTCATTCAAAATTCCCTCCCCACCTAAGTTCCATGACAGTCCAAACAGTGTCTGAATAATTTTCATACAATTCATATGAAGAATGGCACTAACCCCCAAGTATTTACAAAATAGTATTGTTAAACATTGTAAATTCTGAATATATTAAAATTTTATTACAAATTAAGATAATTTTGTTAACATTACTGTATGTATGGTATGCACTATTATATCTGTAAATCAACTGTTAGAGCAAAGGTTAACAAATTATTTATAGTAACAACAGCCTCGGCTGATATGTGTGTCAAAAATAAATTTACTTTAATTTACCCAATTTCTATATTCACTAACTCAATCTAAATCTGGAGCAGCTGATGTGTCCAAATAGTCTTCTTCTTCTTCAGAACTTTCTGCCTCTCCTATAATAGACTTTAATAACCCTCCAAACACTGAATTAGTGTTCTTGCTTGCTTGCGCTACTTCTATACCAAACCATATGCGACCAATGTTATCTAAGTACACCGAATAGTTAGGATCACGTTTTATACTTATTGCATACCAGTTCCTTAATACTTTAAATTGGTTTGCTTGTCTCCTGAAATTTAATTTTGTATATTAGTTCACAGTGCAAGTTATAAAAACAATTTAGTATGAATGACAGAATTTTACTTACTCCTCAATTGCGCGTAATAAAAACCATAAGAAGTTAAGTAAGGGGAAGAAATATGGAGGTCCTTTTTCGTTTTTTATTGTAGGATGGGATTCTGTGTATCTGTTAAACGTCTCTGTGGCCATTGGCATGTTTCGTAAACAAAGAAATTGCAAAACAGCTTGCGCTATAAACAGGTCTATCTCCGACTTGAGACCTTTAGTTGTGTGCAATTCAATTAGCATGGTAGCATACACTGATCCATCACTAGAGTGCAAAAAATGTCTATGTGCTGATGTATACTTCTTTTCCTGCCAATAAATTTCAGCTATTTTCTGCAAAACAGAAATTGGGGGTAGTTAATTCAAAAACAAACGGCTTTCCACACGCAGGGCTTGGCCTGTGTGGATTTACTTTATTGCAAGCTTTTTCAGATGAAAACTAGCCTTTGTTCTGCCAGTTTACCAGGCTACCTTTTTGCCAAATTTCAACACAATTCATTGAAAGGTTTAGTCTTGAGAAGGTAACAGACAGACTTTTGCATAATTGTTTATTTGTATGTAAAAGTTATACAAAACTTTAGATTAGTCTTAAATCCACACTAATACACAATTATGCAAAAGACTAAACTTCTCAATCAGCCGTGTTGAATTTGGGCAAATGACAGCCTGGGACTTCAGCAGACCAGGGGATACTAGTTCAAATTTTCTGTTAGAAACCAAGCTATAGATTTACAGCAATGTGATAAACAAAAATTACCTGGTGAAGCAAAGGGTGGCCCTTTTTGTTAATATCCATTGACCATTTTACGGCATTGGTTAAGAAAGTTTCCCGTTCTGGAATACTAGAATTCATCATTTCGAATAACTTTGCTATTTTCTCAATCCACTCTTCACAGGGTTGTGTTTCCGACTTCGTTAAGACATCTATGAGGAGTATTGCCAAGTCTGCGCCGCTACCTTGCTGATCGCGCTCTAATAGCAACGCCGCACCTTTATACAACAAATTTAATAGATCTGTGTATCTTTTTTGACTTAGATACCTGAAATAAAATGTCAATTAAAGTAAATGTTTTGGACGTAATGATCGCAACATTTAGAAATAACCTAGTATTTACCTGAAATACAACGTTCTGTACATTTGATGTGCTTCATAGTATTGACCCGAATTTACAGAAGCTTCTAACTTATCTAAAACTCTGATGACACCTCTTTCTCCTCTCGCTGACATCATTTATTTTTTAGAAGAATCTGGTTTCTTTCGCCAATTTCCACTTCTTTTTTACGATAATAATTTTACGCAGGTCAATTTTATTCATTGTTAGGGTTGCCAAATTATTATGCTTCTCCAACAAAAACAGATGACGTCATATTAAGTCTACCAGGCTGTCCGATGTGGTATCTCGAAAAGAATATTAGACATTTAAACTCAAGCTAGATTATTTCGCATCACGGTCACGGCCAGTCACAGGTGACTTGGAAGTCATTTCAGATTCAAACCTAATCTTTCGTTTGTTTCTGGATAAAACAAAATATATAGGCATTTTAGAATAAATAATTTACATTTAGATTAGGACTACTACCCAGTTTTAAGGAAGAAAGTATCTACATCTGGCAACATTAGCATTGGTATTG
Source organism: Oegoconia quadripuncta (assembly GCA_949316235.1). Lineage (NCBI taxonomy): Eukaryota > Metazoa > Arthropoda > Insecta > Lepidoptera > Autostichidae > Oegoconia > Oegoconia quadripuncta. Next base: position 12,773,589 of record OX438749.1, read on the forward strand.
CCGAAGGACTAGAAGAAGTTCGAGCAAAGACAAAAAAAATAAGTAAAGTATCGTCCACAATTTGGCCCATGCACAGAGCTCTGAGTACTGAAACACACAGAGCGAGGGATTTCTTAGCCATCTCGGGAAGCTTTTTGGCGGGATCTCGGCAAGTGAAGTTGCAATTTTCTTTATAATTCTTAAAATTTGTGCATTCTGGCTTTTGAAGCTTATGGTAGAATATTGTGCAGCAAAAGTTAGTGATGGTGTACAAGTGAAGGGAAGTGTAAAGTGCGTAACGATTCGAAGCTTTCGGGTTCCCACAAGAAGCCGCCAAAATCTTTTATAAAGCATTCTGCCATTTTTTAGGCGGACGCGAACACCGATCGGTGTCCAAAATACTTTTATACCTTCAACACGCGCGAACACCGATCGGTGTCGGCGGTACACCCGACTTTCAACTCTCAATTGTAATGATTATAGAGTTCCAATTCCTTTGGACTGTGTTTGAACTTGTTCTCTATTAAATTCCGCATCCAATAATGTGCGCCATGTCATGTTAGCTATGATATTTAGTCTGTATTTGCGAAAATATTTTTTTTCTCTTTGGGTGGGAGTGTAGGCATAGAATTCCAACTACTGTTTTTTTATTAGAACAGGCTTAGGAACCTGCCATAGAGCTTCCAATTCTCATAACAATTTATTGAATTACCCGTTTTTTTAAGAAAAACATGAAATAAATCTGTACTTTCCGTAAAAATACCAATTATATCGTGGATATAGGTATACCTACATATTACAACTCGTAACATTTTTCTGATTTTTTGTATTATAGCTGTAGTAGTGTTCATTCATTATATCCATAGATAATATATTCCCGTAGCTATTGCTTTTCACAGATTACAAATACACCCAGTACTAAGACCCAGTAGAAGAGTATCTATAAACGTTTTTAACACCGCAGGTATTTTCGAAAATTTGACAGGCGCGCCGAGATACTTGACCCGCGGAAAAGAAAAAAGGAAAGAGAGGTTAACCAAGAATGACTAGACTCTGTACACACCAAGTATACGACGAATTACTTGTTTTGACTGGGACTGGTGTCGATTCGGATGTACAACGAACTAAACTAAATTTAAATTATATGTATCCTTTTCTAACCACTAATACATGAAAAGGACGACATATAATTAAGTCCTGTCAAATTAAGTAAAAGGATCAAAACAAGCACTTCTTTATCAATATTAGGTGTACACCAATGACAAAGGAATAATAATAATAATAATTTTTTTATACTCGAAGGTGTACACCTAGCGACGTCACGATTAAAATACTATGGAGCGAGTTGTTTTGACAGCTCTTAACTTAATTTGACAGGACTTAATTTATAGTCGTCCCTTTCATGTTAATAGTGTTAGAAAATGTTAGAAAAGGATGTATCTGCTTTAGTTAGTTCGTTGTACATCAGAATTGACACGATTGACTAATAAATTGAAGAAATTAGACATGGCTGTATGGGCTTAGATCCCTTTGCCTTTTCCGAAAACAAAAAAAAATGCCATCTCTGTCCAACGCAGGTTTTGGACGATGTTATCACGTTTTATTATAGAAATAGAAAAGTAAATACTTAGGTACTGCATATTTTTCGCAATACTCACACTCACTCACGAGAAGAAATGGCGCAGGTTCCAAGTCGTAATTGACATTGGTGTCGATTCGGTTGTACGTAAACTAAACTAAAACCAATTTTAAAGTAGGTCTGTCTCTTTCTCTCTGGAACAATATAACGTGACAGCACCAGTCTAAATTTGGTTTTAGTTTAGTTCGTGTGCAACCGAATCGACACTAATGTATCTATTGGTTTATTTTTTGCCTAATGTTGGCTAAATTGTGTGAAATTGTGTTGCCTACTAACGTATTTCAAGAAGCCCACAATAAATTCCACAGATTATGAAGCTCCAGGCCTCAAAACCGGTAAATTAGTAAGGCGGACTCGTGGTAGCCACGGCTACCAAACACGCTTCTCGATTTCTTTCTCCAAATGTGATACGGTATTAGGAAAATTTCAAACGTGGCCCTTCCAGCCTCTAGCTACAGTTCAGGTACGTGATCTTTTTATCAAAATTATTAACTGCTCAGTGGGTGACCAAGGAACTTAACCGAGGTTTGGAACACATGGTCACGGCCGTGTCCGAGTGAAAACTTTCCAACGAATCCGTCATCGCAGAGGCAATGGGACGAGCCGATTTGCTTAGAGACCCAAAAAGATCTTTTAGAGTCTGCAACGGACCTAGCACATCGCGCTCGCCTTCTTGCTACTCGTATGCTTGAATCGGGGAATTGGTTGCATGCTGTACCTTCAGTCAATATTGGCACTCTTTTGGAACGGACAACTCTTTCCCTGGCCGGCTGTCTGAGACTGGGCCTAAGGACTAATCATCCACACATCTGTAGGTGTGGTGTCGAAGTTAACGAACTGAACTTAACGATGTTATCCGTCGGGCTCTTAACACCGTCAATGCACCGGCCATCCTTGAGCCGATAGGAATGGTGTGTGATGATGGTAACGGATTTGTGCCCTATGGTGTGGTAACCTTAGGCCCGTGGGGTACGGAATCGTTGGAAAGTTTTCACTCGGACACGGCCGTGACCATGTGTTCCAAACCTCGGTTAAGTTCCTTGGTCACCCACTGAGCAGTTAATAATTTTGATAAAAAGGTCACGTAAACTGTAGCTAGAGGATAAGAAAGCTGGAAGGGCCACGTTTGAAATTTTCCTAATAGGTACCGTATCACATTTGGAGAAATTTATCTCCAATCTAACTTCAATAGCATCTCCACAGCCTACTGTCAACAATCAACTAGGAGATCCCATCTATGTTGTGACAATGAAAACTCATTAATGTATCTCAAATAGAGCGTCATCTGTCGCAAAACTATGGAATGTGTACGGAATATAGGGGCCCTATGCTTTCACCAAAAAGATCGGATGCGTCCCAAACCTGTGACTGAGCAATTTTTCATATAAACCGCCAGAAGGTTTTGATCCTTTGTAATGATATTTTTTTTAATTGCAACCAAACATTTTTTTATTTATTTGAAAATTTTATAAAATCACGTTTGTACTTTAATTGCTATTATTTATTTTTCCCAAGGAAAAATCTATCTAAAGTATCTAACTACACTGACTAAGTATATATTTTACAACGAAAAACGACGGATGTTATGGTGTTTGACGGCGTTGTAACTTGTGTGTGCTAAAATCCCTTCTTAAATATATTATAGTAAAGAACACAGACTGGAACAAATATTAGGTCCTCACCCATGAAATTGGCGTTTTGTATGAAGAATTTCATTAAGACTGTTTTCCCCATACAAACATTTTTGATATTTTTGGGAACGGCAAATCCAAATTTAGCTAAACTTTGTGTGTATTATCACTATTATCAGATAACATTAAGTTAAGTATAGGCAGCGTAAATTTTTGAAACTAACCGCTTTATAAAAGTTTCAGCGAATCTAAGAAATGATTATGAAAAGAGCTCTGTTCAATTTTTTTTATTATGTGATTTAGCCCAGACATTAAAAAATATTTCATGTGCAACCTTGAAATAATATTCAATTTTCCAAATAAAAAACAAATTTGGATATAGCTTTGAAAATCGCAGGAATTGGTACATATGATTAACGAAGAAAAAAACTCCAATTTCACAATACCCAATATTTACAGTATTTTCAACAAGTTGTTTTCTACATGTCTTATCCTGGCTTATGTTATGATTGACTAATGAATGAATTTATAAATGAAATTTTTTTTTGCCATCAATACAATTAATGATCATTTAATGCTAATTACCTAATATTACGGACCACTAAATATTTTTTTTTAATGCACAACGGGTTAGCATTTGACCTCAATCACACCTGATGTTAAGTGAAGATGAGGCCGAAGATGGAAGCATACTTGATCTGGTAACCCCATTTTATTTGGGTGACTGACTCTCTTATTTCTGACAACCGGGACACAAAAATACTATTAACATTCCTGCTGCCCCCGTTAGTTGAAAAGGCGCATCTAACACTTTTTCGGAAATTGAGTTATATATATTGCCGGAATTAGAAAAAAAAGGCGCATCTGCCAATATTTTTGATATTTGTCTATCTCGCTCCGTTGCAATTATACCACAATTAAAATAGGCGCTTCTGTAGACTTTTTTGCCAATGATTGAAGATGAAAAGACGAATTTATCTGAAACTTAATTGAAAGGTCACATTTACGTAGATATTTATTTTCTGTTCTTATTTCTGTTCATATTTATTTTGAAATCGTAAATTTAAAGGCGCTTATTTTATCCTGTTTCTAAGAAGAAATTGATAAGGCGCAATTAACCATTTACGCCTTCCACACTAATTGGAAACTGCATTCAAACTAAAAAAAAAGTTAACATTTACCACTTGCGCCCTTTTTACTTCGTAAAGTAAATTTTCCCAGGCGCATTTGTCATATACGTCTGAATCTTTTGTATTAGCAAAGATAACTACGCATTATACTTAATTAAATGGGCGCAAGTAAGCGGAAGCGTCCTTTTCTCTATCGTAAATGCAACGGGGAGGTGTGCGGGTGGAAAATATACGGCGACTCATCAGTTGCGCCCGAGTGGCTGTATAAGCAGGACGAGTCGAAGTCAAAAATAAAATAATTGTCGGATTTCATTGTTTTTTAAGTAAAAATGTCGTCGTATATTACTCATAATTATTATGAACTAGCTTTCCGCCCGCGGCTTCGCCTGCATTCAATGACTTTATCGCCGAAATTTGTTTATCCCGCGGGAACTACTCACTTCATCGGGATAAAAAATATCCTATGTTTCAATCCAGGTTATGTTATACCTATATACCAAATTTCATTCAAATCCGTTCATCCGTTTCGCCGTGTTAGAGCAACAAACAAACGAAAACAAATAAACAAACAAACATCCAAACTTTGACATTTTTAATATTAGTTGGATTACGTATTGGTAGAGATAACTCCGCTTTCATTGGCAACAATATAATATTTCTCTACCACTATGCACGATAACTTAATTTTTCGATTTCACGATATTTTGATCTCAACTTAACTAGCTTTCTGCCCGCTGCTTCGCCTGCATTCAATGACTTTATCGCGGAAAGCGACACAAGAATACGCTTGCTCGCTTGCGTCAGCAGGAACGTGAAGCTGCCTGTCACTGATGTATTTATCTTGAAAACCATATTATCTATACCAGCGAGGAATTTTGATGTCAGAAATCGTAGCCAGTTGTCGAGACCAAGACAGCCACTTTTCGACGGTGTCTGGTTGCAGCTCGGAATCCCAATCAATACCGGTTCTCCATGTATGCTGAAATAAAATACGTCCTTGAATGACCAATGGAGTGAGAACACCCAGAGGGTCATATACGCACATTAATATGGACAATATCTTTCGTTTAGTTAGTTTGCCATTATCAGGAAACTAGGACCCATGACGGAAACTAAAAGTGTCACTTTGAGGATGCCAAATACGGCCTAATGTTCTAACAAAAGCCTCAGGACCAACACGAACATTCTCAGGTGCTGTAGAAGGCAGGTCTTCGGAACAGCCGCTAGTGCGGCAGGTACATTCGACACCCAGCTTTTTCCATTCCTGCTGCCTTAACCATATATCGGCTGCTAGGTGCGAAGCCTCGTGATTGTCATCTAAACTACCTACGATAGCTTTCGCTGCTGCTGGGTATGACTTCTGTAATTCTTCGGCGTTCCGGTTTTTAACATACAGAGCAGTGCACGGGCTGCAGACAGCGCCAAAAATTACATAGGTCATCCTGTACTCCTTCAACTCACCGCCACGATCCTCTCTCCAAATGTACCTTAAGGCGTCGCGGTCCTGCTCCCTAATTTTAATTTGTGGGAACATCTCCTTTACGTCGGCTGTCAAGGCGACACGACCTTCACGGAAACGAAACAGGATTTGGAGCAAGCATTGGACCAGATCTGGATCTGGCAGCAGCATAGAATTTAAACTGACTCCAGAGGTTTTCGCAACAGCATCGTGAACTACTCTTAGCTTTCTTCTTTGGGGATGAACTACTGGGAAATGTGGTAAATACCACCGAATCGATTTTTGTTCAGGTAAAGCGACAGTTTCGTGGTACGTATCTGTAACACTCCTCAGCATAGCTATAACTGTCAGGTACGTTAGAAATATCTTTATTCCACAGCAAACTAACCTCGAACCTACCGGATGGTAAACGTTTGGCCGTGGTATCCAATATCTGCAAAGCATACTTATCCTGCCTAGAACACAATGTCTCGAGTTTCGAAATTCCTATAGCATCAAGGCGAAAATAATCTGGCTACGATTTCTGACATCAAAATTCCTCCCTGGTATAGATATGAATAAATAAATAAATAAATGGTTTTCAAGATAAAGACATCAGTGACAGGCAGCTTCACGTTCTTGCTGACGCAAGCGAGCAAGCGTATTCTTGTGTCGCTGCTGCTGTAGATCTGGTTCACATAGAGCCACTGAATCGGTCAAATATAGCTGAAACAAAAATCAAAAACATTTATCTCTTGGATTATACCTATACTTATAATATATTCTCGTAGACGGCGTTCCTAAATATCTAAATTGAGATACGAAGTTTATTTACCCAGTCGGAGGCATTACGACCGATCTCAAGTGGAGCTTACATGTTATTGTTACGTTTAAAATTCCGTTTAGTTTCAAAACAAATAGGTACCTAACTAAATTCAACTAGCTCAGTTTCCGTACAGGCAGCGCCCCAAAAGTTGGTATCTCTCTAAGGGGTCGTATTTAATTAAAAGCTCTCATTAGACAAGGCAAAATACGCCTCTCCCGATGGAGTTTTAATGAGTGAGTGGGTTGCTTTCTTAGGTGTTTACTAAAAGCTAAATAAGACAACAATTACTACAAATACCTATGTTTCTATTGTCGCTAAAGACACCTGTTGCATGCCTTGAATAGGTAACTATTAAGACATCTATTCTGACAGGGGCGTCAAGGTTAACGTAACATAAATGCCGAGCCCGTAATTCATCTGTGATACTATCTTTCTGCATGTATAGCACATTCGCTGGCTGGTTACCGTAGCTGCAGTGGTACAAGCAGTGGTATCGTGTGACGGTTTCAGTGTTTTCAGGCAAAAAGAGAGACTACGTCAGCGTAGTGTGTGAACAGGCTTAGGTTGTAAAACTTGATGATTAATATATCCAGGAATAACTACGGCCACATACAGCAATTTATTCTTAACACACGTGCGTATTACATAAGTCGATAAAGTTTCCTTTGTACAATAATAGGGATGTGACTGTGCCAAATAAGTCTATTTAAAGTTTTGTTATATCTTCAAAATTGTTAAAATTCACTTTGGATCTCTTTACATAGTGGAAACGCATAATATATTCAGTTATTTTTATGCTTATTAGAAAGGCCTTTAATGAGATGTACATATATAGATATAAAAACCAGCCTTTCGCCCGCTTGAATTACTTTATCGCGGCCTCAACCTCCTCTTTTTTGGAAGTCGGTAAAAATCTCAGCCAAATTGCAATAGGATCGGTTCAGCGGTTTAGGCACGAAAGCCGAACAGACAGATAGACAAACTCTCGTGTTTATTGATACGAGTACGAGTATGTCAGAGAACAAGCTCAATAACATCATAAATGCAAGCATGCAGGATTTGTAAAGATCGTGAAACTTGCCATAATACCCTCGAAGGGAAAAATTATCTACATGCCCCTCGTGCCCAGACAAGCTTCCAGCACATATAAATATGAAACTCGAAGGTTCGTCTAACTTTCATAATTGCAGTATGGATAGAGACGTACCTACTAGGTAATACATCGAATTGAATACATATTGTAAGCACTTTGGTGAACCTGTGATTCCATGAGTCCTCGATGTACCTACGGATTTCCCCGAATCCAATGTTGGCCGCCATCGTGTGCCTATAGAGGTTGCTCTCTAACGCCGCAACGTTATCATCATGGACATAAAAAGCAGAAAATTGCACTCCAGTCACGCTCCTGTTCTTTCGATTCTTGTTATTTGAGTTAGGGTAATTATATTTATTGAGTTATCATTGTTAGAATATTATCTTATTCTTAAAAGACACTACCTAGTTCCCATTTTATAAATTGTATGAAAAACTCGCCTCTTTAAAACAAAAATGTCATGTCAGCAGCGTTTCTCCACAACAAAATGTCATATCAGCAAGATGTGGAAATAGCTAAGATTAACCAATTTTGCGGTAGATATTAAAGAAACAATAGAGTGGAATGATTCGCATTGCTTGCTTGTAGGTGAAAAGCAAGGGGTTAGATCGTAGATTTTGTAAATAATGTTTAAAAAAACTTGAAATTACAAATTCCAATCTATATATTCCTTTCTAAATTCGCTTCTACATCTGTTTATTTTATCTTAGATTTGTGTAACTTTCGAACGTTCATGCTGCTAAATCTGATACTGACAAGATTCATTGCTTCCTTAGATCCGAGCGACGGGGGAACATTGAGAATATTTTTACTTATCATTTCCATTTTGCTGTTTCAGAAATGTTGATACCATTCAGCATTTCGGGATTTAGTTTTCGGCAAAGCCATTTGTTGTAGTTCATGTATAATAAACATAGAAGTAGGTCTAGAATAGTGTTCATTTTTATCCGATCCGAATACCTACTATTAAATAATTACAATGTGTGCCGATGGCCACAGGAATTCAGCAACGGCATACCTAGTAAAACTTGAGCTTTTTTTACTTGTGTATCTTACTAATAATAGTAATGTTCATGACTCAGAAACAATAGATAAATAGCGGTAAATAGTTCCATAAATAATGGTAAATTAATTTGTCAGCTTCCAAAAGTACGATAAATCAACTAGGTACCTACAAACAGTACAACCAAAGAGATATGATTACCACTCTATAAACATATGTAGATGAAATATGAAAAGATTTTTCTCTCTGACCTTTTTAGGATTTATGGCCTAGCGAAGGCAAAGCTAATGTTTGTCACTGTGTCTAATTAATATGTGTCTAATTCTTTGTTCATTACAGCATAGTAATGAGAAATTACGGGGCGGGAGTCAGATATGTTATTCTGCAAGCCCACTGGAACAACTCGCATCAGAATCCACAGTGCGAACCCAAACGACTGGGAACTAAACCTAGTACGGTATAGCTTAAAGTCCATGGTCAATGCAAATTTCACTGCAGATTTTTTTTTTTATGGTTAACTGGATACGCATTTGGATTTGGATGCGAACGTCACAAATAAGCAAACATCCACCCCCAGGAGTGACAAATGCAGCATGCATAGGCTTAGACAATACATCAATACTTTAGCCACTAATTGCGAAGAAAGAAGTGACTACCTATTAACTTAATTAATTTATTCACTATGATCACATTTGCAGCTGTAGCAGCCGTTAAAGGGCAGCCACTGCTATCTTTGTCCGCCAAAGTTATACCACCAGTGTAGTGCACTTTTCCCCCAATTTTCAGCAACAATTAAAATAATAATAAATGAGCGCACAAAATATACCCTTCACAAGTCTATTTTAAAATCTTCCACTTTCCATCAGGTGAGATTGTAGTCAATCGCGAAACCGGTTTTTAATAAAAAAAAAAAAGATTATTACTAGGTAACAAAATGTAAATGGGAATTTAAATTTGGAATGGCTGTTTATTAGTGGTTATAAATATATTATAAATAGTGGTTATTACCAGCCGGTGTCTCATTTTCAACTTTTTCGCATGACTATCTGAATGGTTCGTATTTGACACAGAACTAAGCAATGTCTTCATAAAATAAATCCATTTTCATCATCTCATCTTCACTTAACATCAGGTGTGATTGAGATCAAATGCTAACCTGTTGTGCATAAAAATAAATGCTTGTAAAAAGCAAGGTTCAACAAAAACAACTTTCCTTGTATTAATTTCTTTTGAGATATCCTCATACTGTTCCAGTTAAATAAATACCGTATCTTAGAGAAACAAACCTTTCTAGTTATCTGTTAGTTATTATCAATTCACAACGAAACTTTACTGTAGGTGTCTTTATGCTGTCTTTAATAAATCACTTGGACTCTGTCTCATTCCGGACGCTGCCACTGTATCACTTTGGATTGGGGCCAAAGATCTTGGAGAGCGAGCAATTAGGGTTCTTTTATTGTCTGCACAATGTACTGTATCCTAAAGTACGTGAGTAGAAATGTAATTACTACACTACTAATTATATCAAATGGAGAATATGTAACACTAAGTTGATAATTATTAAAAAAACACAAACTTCCTAACACTTTCAATATCGATACTTTTATACACGATATAATGACCGTCGTCAGCAATTTATGCTTGTAATTCTCATCGTCTAGTCTCTTTAGAGTGTCTACAATCGCTCTCTGTTTTCTTAGAATACCTTCGCTGTCTCAGAATACCATAGCTGACCTGCGAACGGAGGTGAGGAGTTAACATTCTTCTAGGCTTCTAATAATGTAAACAATCGAAGGGCAGCAAATTTGAGCCCACCGGCTCCCGCACCGTCTTCGTGCCCTTCCCATGCTGTGTGCATGAACACGCCACCGTCCCGCACCAGTACATCCATGGTGCACCCGCCTTCGGCAAAGGCACATCATTCCTGGACCGACCAGCAACGATTTATTGGATGATGACGGATTGATTAAAGTTCAGGGGACGCGGAAACTATGAGCATGTCGTAACCAACGTGGCACCGCACCGACCGGGCTCAATTTCCTGCTGCAGGCTGTGACACCGACCACAGCGCTATATTTAATCCGCCTATCACTCCACTAGAATACAGGAGGGGTCAAGCTACATCTTTAAGAAAGCGAAAGTGACCGTGGACGTATAACATTGAAGCCACGCTATAACACGTTTATTTCAAGACGTTTGTGGCTCGAGTGCCTCACAACAGCTGGCCACCTATAGACGAGAGAACTTCTGGTCAAAAGGCGTGGTATTTTGGATTTTTTTTTTTCAAAACAGCGCCGACTCATAATGAAATCTGCGTTCTAAATCGGTAATAAATCTAAATTCTAAGATGATTCTCTCTGAAGTAAAAAGGTCTACGGCCTTACAGTCATGTAAAATTCGAAATTACCCCATATAAACCAGATATAATGAAACAAAAAAAAATTTCTATGTTTGATGATACGTACAGAAAATATACCAAGCTTTAAGTATTGCAAAACTTTAATATTATTTCTACATTATTAACTAATCAAATGAATGTAAAACCTATACAGAACTTCATTATAATAATAAAAATTATAAATTAAATGAAAATGGCTATTGTAGTCATAAGCTAGTTTCCTCAGGTGGAGTGCGGAATGTTCAGCACTCAACGTGACGAGAGACGTTAGAACTAAGTCTCCAAACACCATCGTTGTCCAAGTTACAGCAGGTTCTCTCTCCCCCACCTATTATCCCAGTAGCAATATAAATTAGTGGAGTATTAAATCGTATTAGCATGATTTACAGTCCATGTTTACTACCGGGTAATATACCTGGACAGGCTTCGGCACATAATACATTTGGGATAGCGATGGTATCTAACTAATATAATAAAAGCAAAAGTTTGAATGTTTGTTTGTTTATTTGATGCTCATCACGGCGAAACGAATTTGGATAAATTTTTAGTAAGTATATAGATAGAATATACCCTGGATTAAGACAAAGGATATTTTCTATCCCGATAAACGGAGTAGTTACCGCGGGATAAACAAGTTTCCGCGATAAAGTTATTCCAAGCGGCGGAAACCGCGGACGGAAAGTGAGTAATAATTGATTATATTACGTTATTGTGAATTCAGAGAGTAATACTTAACAGTAAATGTAATTGTTGTTCTACTGGCCACTATTTTCCCAGACTAAATTAAAAACCATATGAAAATGAAAAAAATGAAAATGAAAATCATTTATTCATGTAGGCAATACAATATGCACTTATGAACGTCATTTGTTTTTTAAACTACCACTAGCTCGGAACGCGACCACTACTGAGAAGAGCTAGCGAGAAACTCAGAGGGTTTGTCTCTTTTCAATAAATCATGTACAATCAAGAAAGGTTACAACAATTTTATATATCGAGTAGAGGAGCCGTTTAATCCCATGGATTACTTTCATTAATATAGTCTGAAATTTTGTAATATCCCTTTTTACATAATTTTTGTTTTATAATAAGTTTAAATTTATTAAGCGGAAGATTCCGTATATCCATGGGAACCTTGTTGTAGAAGCGCACACATTGACCTCTGAATGACTTATTAACTTTACTAAGTCTACTAAAAGGTACAGCTAATTGATTTTTGCTCCTTGTATTGACATTATGTCGGTCACAATGTTTCTCGAATGAATATATATTTCTCTTAACATATACAAGATTTTCATATATATATTGTGACGAAAATGTTAAAATATTAATTTCTTTAAATATTTGTCTTAATGTATCTCTTGACCTTAATTTATAAATTGCACGAATAGCTCGTTTCTGTAAGAGAAATATGCTATCTGTATCAGCAGCGTTTCCCCACAGCAAGATACCATATGACATCAAGCTGTGAAAGTAGCTGAAGTAGACTAAGCGCGCTGTTTCAATATCACAGATATTGCGAATTTTCTTAACAGCATATGCGGCAGAACTGAGTCTTTTCATTAGTTTTTTAATATGGGGTCCCCACTGTAACCGAGAATCTAAAGTCATACCAAGGAATACAGTTGTGTCCACAAGTTCCAACTGTTCATGTTTAATTCTTATTTTGGTGGCAACCTGTTCAACATTAGGTAATGAAAATCTAAGACATTTCGTTTTGTTCTCATTAAGGAGCAAGTTATTGACTGTGAACCATTCGACTATTTTTGAGACAGCATTATTCACTTCGTCATATGCTAATTGATATCTGTCAACTTTAAATATTAAAGAAGTGTCATCAGCAAACAATACGATCTCGTGTCTTTCCTTAGCGAGGTGAGGTAAATCGTTGATATAAACTAAAAATAGGAATGGTCCCAGTATTGAACCCTGCGGTACGCCCATGCGGTAAGCCCATAAGGCTTTGCAATCCAACATCTAACAATGTGAAGTGGTAAACGAAGGAAATCCTGTATATAAAAGAAGCATGGCGATATCCGAGCAGTTTTACAACAGCCATTGACCATGTTATATAAAGGTAACTGGCCAAGTACGAGTATGGCTCGTTCCGTACCTGCCCATCATCATTATAGATGAACATTTTATATACATATGAAAAGTTTATGACGTGATAATTTCACGTACAATTAGAAATTAATTATTTCCGGAATTCTTCTTTTAGTTGCGATGTAACACTCCCTCTCATGCCAAATATCAAGATTAATATACCGACCTTTTAAGTTATAGAAATCTAAGAGTAGTAAAAGAGAGGCCTATATGTTCCCAAAGCAGTGTGAATTAGCGCGAAAGACGCTAATTAAGACGAAAAACTGTGGGTCCTGTATAAGTTGGGTCATCATCATCATCATCTCAGCCCGTACCCATCCCACTGCAGGGATATAGGCCTTCCCTCGTATAATGAGGAGTATAGGCCATAGTCCACTATCCTGGTCCAATGCGGGTAGGTGGACTTCACATGCTTTAGAATTTTATTTCTCAAGTATGCAGGTTTCTTCACGGTGTCTTCCTTCACCGCTTAAGAACAGTCGGATAAATGAGTATAATTACTAAATTCTTAAACTATTTTACTTAATTTAAAAACTCATTGATACATTGCTTGCCTGGGACTCGAACCCGGACAACCCAAATTGGGAGACCCCGTCTTACCCGCTGAGCCACCGATGCCACCACAACTTGAGTACTGTAGTATATTTTTGTTTATTTATAAGGTTACTTGATAATGCAATGTTTAAAGTTATATAACTTTTAAATTATCTTCAGAAAACTTCCTCATGTGCTTCTCGCCGTGTCTGGTACCTCTTAAGTTGTGGGTAAAACATATAACTGAAGCAAAATCCGTTGCCAAAAATTTGTGAACATAATTTGGTGATAAAAAATTTTATAGTCTTTATATTTACAAGTAGTCGTGCTACATATGCACTCGTGCGTACTAGTGCTGGTGCTAATGCTCTCAGCCTAAAACTTACGACTATCGTTCATCGCTCCAATAAGTACTTATGGTCTAATTGGTAACTATTTTCATATAAGGGAACTGATTTCATGAAGATTTTCATGAAATACTCTAAGGCTCATATTATAGAATGTTACTCAAGCGATCTCCGTTTGTGAACAGTTAAAAAAGGGCATCTTTATGTAACTTGTATAGCGGCATCGCTTTTTAACAATACTGAAGCGCAGATCTACGCTTGAGCAACATTCTGAAATACGGGCCTTAATCTACTTTGTGATTTTTAGTGAAAGTCGAGACGCATTGGTATGTAGGTATCTATGTTCCTACATAGATAGGTACTACATTCAAATTATTTATTTTGCCAGAATATAGGTACACAAGGGTGTTTTCGTATTAAAAATAAGGCCCATTACATTCTGCCTTTTGAGCATACAAAATTTAACGAATTATATCTAATTATAACTACCTATTATTAATTAATTATACAATTTTAAATAACTCAACTTGCAAGGAATGTTTAAAAATTGTCAACATTACAAAATTAATGTCAAATCTTCAAATGAATGTCAAAATTATAGAGAATTAGAAAGAATGTCAAAATCAATAAAAAGAAAGAAAGCAAACTTCTTGACACACTTTACGGTTTACATCTAGGTAGTTTGAAATCAAAGTCCACTTTTACTCGTACATCAATGTCAGAAATAGGTATATATATTAGATATAAATAGATAAGTAGTAGGTACTACTTCTAATCTATTTACCTAATATTATAAATGCGAAAGTTTGGATGTTTGTTTGTTTATTTATTTGTTTGTTCCTCAATCACGGCGAAACGGATGAACTGATTTGGATGAAATTAGGTATATTGGTAGAATATACCCTGGATTAAAACATAGCATATTTTTTATTCCGATAAAGTGAGCAGTTCCCGCTGGATAATCTTTCCGCGATAAAGTTATTACACGCAGGCAAAGCCGCGGGCGGAAAGCTACTTAAAAAATAAATATCAAAATATGAGACTTGATGTTAAAAGATTTACATTATGTAGCTACGTACTAGAAAGAACATGAATAGTGGAGGCAATCCATGTATCAAAGGAAAAATAGAAATGTTTGTACGTACGTTGTAGTGTTCCGTACCAAAAATGAAAAAACTCGTGTTTGTATGTAGAGTCAGCAACGCAATTAAGGTACCAGGTCTTTATTCATAAATATATTACAGATAGGGGAAAGTGTAAAGGGAAATTGTTATTCAAGTTGTAACTTAAATTTATCTATCACATGATAACATGATAGGTAAAAATGCATAAAGGAAAATATAACAATATCCAAACAATATCACAAAAATTAAGCCTGTTACCTTAAGTGTGTTACCGACTGTACATTATTGATTATGATTAATTTAGAACAGTATTAAAATCATGACCCTTCCTCCATAGTCAGTTAAAAACACTAAAACACTTAACTAGGGAGTTAGCCTTGGGAATGATCAGTTATTGTAGATATTAGTAAGTACTTTAAGTAAAATTATAATTTATATAATAATTATTATTTACAATATTTGGGATACTTATCTAGTCCGAAACTAAGCAAAGATTGTAGGTACTATACAAATAAATAAAATAAATATCCTTGAACTTACACACAGCGCCATCTATTTCCACACTAAACAATTAGCCTTGTATGGTAGTTACTAGTGAAAACTAACGAATACCTGTTTTTTTCATAAATAGATATGTATAAATGTAAACGTCCATAATTGGGGAACACATGTCTCTATTCATCATACAAACGTATGGCGAGATTCGCACCCGCTATCTCTAGACCACAGTCTAGACATAGCGATCAGGGTCTCTTACATAAATATTTGTATAACAACTTACCTCACATGGCCACAGCAATTGATCGTCAAATTTGAAACAGAATTGCCGAAACTCGACTCGCATTTGGTAAATTTTTTATGTCTGTATTAACAAAATTTGACGACCGCATTTAGTGCTAATAAGTCATTTTGTTCCCACCACAGATTTTTTTAAGTACTCAGAATAAATCTTATATTCCTGTCCTTCAGTATTTAGCATAAAGCACACCTTTTAGTTTTATTTACGAGAAATGCATGCGCCAAGCTCGGGGCAGACGGGTGAGTAACCGCAGATAAAGAGCTCGGCACTATGCCATGGGCTGAGTCATATTAGATCAGTAGTGTGGTTTAATAAGTTACTCTTCGTTAGTCGAGCGATTATTACTTCAAAATAGCTTTCTAAAATGAAGTAGTTTGTAAGAGCCTGTACAAACGGACACTAACAAACAGACGTCAGGATAGTATAAAGAAAGAAAGAAGAAAGATATTATTTTGATAACATTAATAGTAAAAGTTAGTACAAATGGTGGTAACTAAACATAGCAACATTGGTTATCAACAACGTTTACCACTCAGCATAAGAAACAGTAGCGGTCGCTCCTGCAGCGCTGATCTTCCGTGGCACCTGCAGTGTGTGAAACCGCAGCTAAGCAATGCCGCAAATATGTATAACTATATAAAAATAAAAATAATAAATAGTTGGTAGTAAGCTTAAAACTATAAGACCATAATAAAATTATAATTAAAAATAAAATTATTATACACAGTTTCATGTATTAGAACGACTGCGTAAAGCGGAGATCTTTGTAAATTTAATAAATAATTTATGTTGGTTTTAAAGGTCTCATTGTCTTTTTCGAGAGATATCTGAGCGTCTGATCGAAGCTTCAAATGATCGGAAGGCTGGCTTCTATTTCGCTCAGAGGCTGTCTGGCCGTCCAAAGAGGAAACGCACTTAGCCTCTTAGGCACCCTTCCGTTTCAGCAAGATCTGGGACAAATTTTTTATTTGTAAATGTGTTTTATACATTTATTACTTTTTAATTTGTAAATGTGTATTTACTATTTTGTTTTTGTATATATGTACAAAATTCTTTGTGTGATGTCAAATAAATATTTAAACTTGTTTTAAAGGAGAATATGGATTTCGAATTTTTAGCGGGAGAAAATACCTGCGCTTCTCTCTATCTCTTTCGCACGATTGTCAATGGATTTTAAGTATCGTAAACTCAACCGCTACTACATGTAAGTTTAAAATTAGTAGAATTGGCACAGGAGTGGAATTGGCTAGGTTGGTCTCTCTGGCTATATCTCGCACGTGGCGGTCACCTAGCCGCCGCCTCCCGCCGCGATTACCTACTACCGCAGCGCCCAAATGTAATTGCTTTTTATTTCTGCTCTTTTTATAGAAAATAGTTTTAAAACTAAAATCCAACTTTATTTCAAAATTCCTTTTGTAATCTAAAAGCAACAACTGAACTAGTTTTTTATTTTCTACATTGCTACATATCTACATTATCCTGTATTCATGTATTCATTACTAATGTAAGACATTTTAGAGTAGGTACCTTTTAGATAGATACCTACTTTAAAATGTCTAAATATCACGGTTCTACGGTTTGTTGTAGTAAGGTAAAAAAAACTCGTCTTTGATTAATTTTATTTATCTATTAGTAAGTATTTAGAATAGTTATTCCCTAACTCCCTTTCTTTTTTGAAATATTTACCTACTATTGACGCAGTGCGGTTATTTAGAGCACTCTGGTAATAAATAAATAAAATAAATAAATAAATATTTCGGACACTTACACCAATCATCTAGTCTTCTCTAGTTATCTAGTAATAAAACGAAAAAAAAAAAACTCCAGTTATTTCCTTATTATACATAATGTGATATAGTAAAATTCATATTACAATTTGGGCTATCTCTGACCACCCCATTTGGGATAAAGGTCGTGATGTTATGTAGGTACTACATGTATTGCAATACAATAATCAATGTTGTGGCTAATTATGATGATGAATCTGTACCTATTGCACACCAACAGTAGGTACAGTGGGTATACTGTATACAGTATAATCATGGAACTTAAAAATATGATACGTTCATCTAAGAGGAATTACTTCATCTAAATTGCCAATTCCGTCGATGTGCTCGGATCTCGCTCTAGAGATGACCTTCTTTGCAGGACCTAGAGGTCGTATTGTATCTCTTCCACAGAAGTAATTACTCATAAATTAATAGAATGACTCATATCTACGTAGTATAGAATATTGTTTCAACAAGTAATTCCCGCAGGACAATAAACAACTTCCACGTGGGCGGAGCCGGAGGCGGAAGTTAGTTTAATAAATATACGTTTACTCTCTGCAATGTGCAGTTATTAAGCAATCACAATTCACTATCACGATTCGTTATCCACTAGTAACGAGGTAACACTTTATGAAGTCAGTGTGTATTTGGCATCAAGCCAACCAGCGAGTGAAATCGGATCTCACAATTTTGCAAATGTCAGGCTTCCCGGGATACCCTAACAGTTGGAACGATCGAAGAATGAATAAATTTCAACTTTATATCGGTCTAGAGATACATGACATGAAAAAATTTACAACATTTCCTTACTTTGGTACCTACTTGAAAGTGATGTAACTTTTCATTTTTGATATGTTAGGTACATGATAATGAAAAATGGGGTACCTGCGATAAGCTACTTTTTTCATTAAACAGGCCTTCGCTCGTAAACCTGAAGAGCTTAAAAGGAAGCTATTTACCTACATTTTCACTGCGGATCCCTCCTTTCAGTGGCGCGATATCTCCATTTATTATATGAGAGTAATGGCAGGAGTCGGCCCCTAAATTACCAATTGATTGGTAGGTATTCAAGTTATATTTCTATTTGTAGTCTGAGAAAACACGATTAGGGTTTATCATAATGATTAGCTATATATTGTGAACCTTAGAACAGTGGATGAAAGTTTTATTGAAACGACAGCGTCTACAGGTGATGGAAAAAAAGGTTTCCTCAATATGTAGTAAAGGGGAGTGTTCGACTATCTGAGGGATCATTAGGGCTCTAGTAAAAAGTAAAATTTGACGATGTCAAAATCATTGTTCTTTCTGATTTGTTAGGAATTGCTACCAGAGCGGTCCCTGTGGGTAGACAATACTACTTTTCCTAAGTTTATTTGGCGGTCCGTTCGGACCGCCGAGGTAATCGGCTAATTTTTATATCGGACCTACTTGCAAATTTGAAGGAATTAAGGGCCACTACATGATCATAGGAAATCTTGATAGGGTGAAGTCGAACATTTATCATGTATGAGACGGTATAAATGTTTCTAAATGTTTTTAGAGTTTTGTTGGTAATTAAAATAATTATTAATCAAAATAAGGTTCATTAATAAAATCGATCTTACATAATATTTAACCAGAACATATCTGCTCAAAACTAAAATAATGTTTGACGTTTACACTCAATGCAAAAATGTGGACAACCTTCGCAAGTAGAATTAAATGTCACCACTTTTGTAACCAGATTATAGAAATCAAAGATTTTTGTTTTCACTCGTAACAACTTTTACAGTAATTTCTTACTTTATGAGCCGGCCCATATTTTTTAGCGAATTTATGCATCACTCTTCTGTTTATATGAGGTAGAATATAATGTTGATTCGTTGGTGAATCCTTTCTAAGTAAATAGTTCAAAAAAATAGGTAAAAGTTCCTCTTTATATTCGGTTCATGTCATTTGCGATTTAGTAATCATTTTGAATATAAAATGAGCACAAACAACAGAAGTTCCTAGTAACAATTCAATGGCTATTTTGCGGTACCATTTTGTTCGGTCAATAAAGCCTCTGAGTGTATTTTGCGTTTTAGCAGTGGTTTCTAGATTTTAGATATTTCCAAAATACTATTAAGAATAGGTAATTTTAAAAATGAAGTCATTTTAAGAATTGATTCTTTGCAGACCCCTTATGATCATTTCAAAACTAAGGCATTCATAGTTGACCCAAACTAGATATATACAAACTATTTTTTTTTAATCCAAAACATAAATGTTACGACTATAGAACACTCATGTAAAATAGCGGCCTTGTTGTCTTAGACACGATATATAACTTTGAGTAGGTAAGTACACTAAATTTGCGAATGTGCGGGAATTCAACAGAGATGTAATGTGATTGCTCGAAGCCGCCACTTCGCCCAGACATACGATTACTACACACAAGACTGTCCGTCCGCCGCTGCGAGACGGCCGCTCTCGGCTCTTGAATACAGAATTGAATTTGTTCAACAGTCTCAAAAAGTAAATTTCTTTTTCGGATTTACGATTTCCTATTGTTCAATGGTATAAGTTATACAATCACCGGCGCATATTCAGTGGAACAAATAAAGTCCTATCTTAAACTTTTACTGGGATCAGGCGTGCGTCATCTTTGGCTTAGCACCAGACACCTATGTGATTATGATCAAATGCATCTCAAATTAAAATAAACCCTGTGAAATCGCGTATTACCTTTATCGGTGTTGTATGACACACACATTATATAAAAATTAACTACTGATATAAGCTTCTCCCATGAATCTATTTTCTTCGCTTACCATGGGAGGATTTGCCCTAATCATTGCTGAGTGTGGGATAGGTGGGTTGGTGATTTAACCTTCGCGGAATTCGAACAGGCAACCGTTGATTCCGCTGACAGGGTCACTATCCACTACACCAATCGGTCGTCGAACGTTATGCTCACAAAAAAGATATGTTAGTAGCCTTTTAAACCCACGCTAAAGAGATTGGTTGGTCCTATTCTACTCTGCTGGGAACCACATGGCCAATGTGTGTGTGATACTCAAATGTTTATTTAAAACGGTGTTTAAATAAACACATTGTTTATTTAACTTATTATGAAACAATTGGTGTTGTTATCGTTTAATATAAATTTAGTTTTTAATCATTTTTTGTTGCGATGAGTTTTAAATGTGGTGCGGTGTAAAGTTGTAACGTTTTATCTTTCTTTTTTCTACAAATAATGTAATAATATATATAGTGTAAAGTGCAAATATATATATAACTAGTTGCACTTTACACTAGGTACTGAATTTGAAAGAGTGAGTATAACAAAGAATACATTATTTTTGCATGACAATATGAATGAAACCATGAAAATATTTAAATGTTTTGTGTTACACCGGATGAGCTTTTTTACCGTAAGACAATAAAATAGGGCATATTTGGTAAGTGAAATAGAAGGTATTGGCATAAGTAGGTATTTTTGTTTTGACCATCATCGAATAAAGCGTTGTGTCATTTAAAGCCTATTCCTCATAACTACATCATTAATTGAAATAAATTTAAAAAAACTTGGAGAAAATATGATTTCCAAATTAATTTCGCATAATGGGAACCCTACGAATCCCGCCAGTCGCATATCAATCTTCGGCAAGAGAGTGGGTTGACGATGGTTTTGAAAAAAAAAATAACTACCTATGCCAATAACTTGTATTTCACTTACCTAAAATGCACTATTTTTTTCCTTACGGTATAAAACTCATCCGGTATAATTAGAATTCAAATTTAAAAAAGATTTATTTCCTAGGATAAAATTCTCACTTGATACGTCACATTTTTTTACTTAATAGTAAAATTACTGACATAACTGCTCATTCCCAAAGCTGACTCCCCAGAGAGGAACGAGCAAGAAACTAGAATTACATACATACAATAAAAAGCTATTTATTATATATATGTAATTATATACAATAACTTTAGGCAGTACATAAGTCTGCCATAAAATAAACAGAGAGATTACTTGTTTATCTTGCAAGAAGGGTCGCTTAGAAATTATAGAGTGAATAAAAGGTGCCGGTTGTCACTCTGGACTTTTATGGGAGAGCAGTGGATGTCCTGTGGCTGATATATGATGATGATGCGTTCATCATATGCATCATGCATATCATTAATGCATCTTTATGCATTAAACAATTTTGTTTCTCTAAATATAGGTATTGTAATACCTATAGTACCTAGTTCAAATCTTTCTATTTTAAATCAAGTTGGTCGCTAAGCTTAGCTCGCGTGCTACTTCCTCCGTCACTTTGGGGTTGAGGCCAAATCTAACCTAGTCTTAAAATAATCTCTATTTTAGAATACTGTTGTTCCTCAACTTATATGTAGGTATATGGTTTCTAATATTAGTATTTATTATCATCTCTAATATAACGGCAACGATCGATATATCCCAAATAATGTGCCGCCCGCTATATCCGGTAGTGCACTCCAGGGGGTTCCCGAGTTAGATGTTGTTGACTCCACAGAAGCATTGGTAGCTTAATGTTACAAATTACATGAGCAAACGCAAACAAATACGATCGACTTCCTTTATTTCCATTTACGTTAGTCTCTTTGAACAGTTATTTATAATTAAATCTGTTCGTAGGCAGTGAACTATTAAAAGGACTTTGTAAAGGTTATGTTCGCAAAGCAATTCTGAAGTTTATTACGGCTGATCTATAACGATCGGACGGAAAAATGCAAGGCCTTTGTTTCAGTAAGTTTTATTTCAGTCGGTGATTTCGAAATTACACGTTTGCAAATTTTTAGTGGAGGATATTTCCTGAACTACAGTGAAACAGCAAAACGGTCAAATATTAGTTCGACATCAGGTAGTAGACGCTCATCTGAATGTCTTATGAATACGTCATGATAACAGGAAATGCAACACCTGTGAATATGTCCCTGGCACGACACAGTTTACATTCAGCGATTAGAGCCCGCGGTTATGCATTGCATTGTGGATTAGTTAACAGCCACGCCGTACCTAACACAGTTACTGGTGCTTGAGCTCAATTTTCCGCTAATGTGTAATAACATCGTTGTATTCACGAGGATATAAATTAAACAGGATTTACACGTTCGAGTGAGCAACGCCAAAATGTGGAATCTTTCGCATGAAAGTAAAATACGGAGTTATTGTTAACGTTGAAAAATTTCCCCCGGGATTCATATTGTTGAGTTATCTACATCCCAGTCGATGATCTCGGCTCATATCTAAGGAAAATATAAGTATATTTTGCCGTCGCTTTTTATTTCAAGGTCATGTAAGGGGAAATAAATCCACACATACGTACACTGTTTATATTTGCGCAAGCTTAATGTAGTGGACTATTATAGTGAGGGTGAGTATTGTATTCGTATATCTAACGTGTTACATGCAATGTAGAATGGGTGTTGAAGGGGAAATTTTAAAGGGCATTATATGAATACATGCACCTTTTATTGTTATTAAATCCTCTATAGCACACAAAATAGTAAAAATAGTAAAAATGTACAACGGCGACCTTATCGGTGATAGGGATTTCTTCTAGACAACCTCATTAATAAGTAGTTTTTAATAGGTAGTTGGATAGTGCTTTTATTATACGGGACCAGCTCTAAAAACGCGAAAAATAGATTTTCTATTAGGTATTAAAAATTCACGGCAATAGTATATATAATGACGTTAAAAGGAAAACTATTACAGGTAAGTAGGTTTTACAAGTTTTAAAACTTATAAAAGCCCAGTTTTAAGTCTTCATATTGTGTGAACAAGTACGGAACCCTACACTGCGCGTGGCCCGACGCACACTTTGCCGGTTTTTAATTAATTTTACAACCCAGTCGTTACAAATTGTTTACTACGTTCACTTCTTGTAACGGCTACACGATACTCCGCGTTCTTAATATCACTTTGTAAACAAATAGTATGCAAGTGGGTTGGCGTCTAGCGGGCACCTCATCATTATGTTGAGTATCTCATCTCGATACATATTCAGTGGGCGCATTAGCAGCGATGTCGCGGCGGGCGTCACAGACGCGATGAAAGTCTATTTACGTATGTATAGTCTGATAAGTATCTACGAGTAGGTATATGTACTGAGAACCGTCAGCAACAAAATATTTTATAAGTATAAGTTAAGTTTTGAAATTATGTATTACAATAAATCACCTATTTTACAAAGGTTTACAAAGGTTTTGTGCGACTTTGATAGATAGTAAGGTACATAATTAGTAATCACAATTCAATTTATAATAAATTGAAGAAGAACAATTTATTAATTGGTAGTAGCAG
Organism: Oegoconia quadripuncta; assembly: GCA_949316235.1. NCBI lineage: Eukaryota > Metazoa > Arthropoda > Insecta > Lepidoptera > Autostichidae > Oegoconia > Oegoconia quadripuncta. Next base: position 12,797,703 of record OX438749.1, read on the forward strand.
AAGGCCATTTTGAAATATCTATCTTGCTGGCTACTCTAATCTGCCGCCAAACAATGTTATAGCCTATTGCACATAAAAACTTAGGCTCGAAAAATTCGACTTTTCCTTTGAGAGTCTTCTATGGTATGGACTGAGTGATTACTTTTCACCAAGTGAGCTGCACGCTTGTTTGTCTTACCTTAACATAAACAATATAAAGTCAAATAACAATTCGCGGTTCCTAGGTGTAGTATTGCTGAGATGCTTTTTTGGCCATCATCGGACCTGTTCGGGTTGTTTGGAACTAAACTCGAAATACCCATTACTTAATACGACCTAAGATCTAAAAAACCTTTTCTCATAAGGGATGAAACCGAATGGACGTACTAACAAAAAGAGCGGTTCTCAATATATGCTATTGTCAATAAGACTCCATTTGAAATGGACCGAGTCTCATTTAAACTTATTCCCAAAACGTCTCATTGCCAAAATACACTAAAATCTAGGCGTTTGGAATAATGAAATAAAGTAATGTAATATCAGATTTTTACGCGTGCATAAAAAATAGACAATGTTAAATAAAGTTTACATTACTAGTACATTACTTCACCAATATATTAAACAGTAGGTGGTAGGGTTAGATAGAAAAGGCGATAAATGTCCAAAACTTTACAAAAGGATAATAATATAGGCTTAAAAGAAAATAAATGTTTCGCTAAAATTAAAAGAAAAAAATAAACAGCCATCACTGAACAGTTGTTCGCTTCCTTCCAAGCCTTGTAATTTATTTAAAAGAAAAATTGAATACTAAATCCTTTGTAATCAGTTTCTGTTTTAGGATCATTTTGAATTTAGTTAAAGATAAATTTTAACCGGAACCTCATTATAAAAGTGTATACTGCCCCTTAAATGACGTATTCCTATTCAACAACGAAATTAGATTTCTGCAGGGCTAGCATGATCCGTAGTTTCTATATAATGACTACTATCACGTTCATACTTTAAGTGAGTAAAAGAGACGCAGAGCCTCTATCTCGCGTCTTTGTTGAGAGACTACGGGGCATGCTAGCTCCGCAAGCCGGATCTTCTGATGGTTCCGTAGTGTGGACTAATAAACCCTAAAGCCAGTATACTAAATTAAACCTTGTCTATACTATATCAGATCAAAATGCCTGAACAAGAAAATGACTTCGGATTACTTATAGTTAATCATAAAAAAAAATTATCAAGGGCGATTTATTTATCCGGCATTCCGCAGTAGTTTGCTTGGTGAATTAAAGGCCATAATATCTGCTGCATCGAAATATTAACGTAAAAGTGAAAACATATGGCTATTAATGAAGCCAAGGTTTGCCCTACAAACAATTATTATATAGTTCTAAATGCTTTGAAAAGGGGTCATGTCGCCTGATTTACATATGTTTTTTTTTAACAATATTAAGGTTAGTAGATATTTTCTTTGTGTAAGTATTATCTGTACTGATAAAGTGGAAGTGATTTCTAAACTTATAATCTTACGACCGCTATTTTAAGCTACGCTCTGTACTCGGAACCTATGTCAAAAGTTGTAATTGTACCAGTAACACGACTTGTTAACTCAATGGAATTTCCAAACTGTACCCAATTGCGTAATCAAATTACAATCATAATGCTGACTTACATAAGAAGTACATTTAGCAGTATCATTATGGGGAAAATTCTACCGTGTATTTTTTATTCTATGTATGTTTAAAACTAGAGTGTACTAAGAATACATACTCTACTTCAACCACATCGTTACTTACCAATCAAGTGGATTGGTGGTTTTGGAGGCAAAAGCGTTTCGATTAAAAATCTCACATTTAATATTTTTTCGATATAACATTGAAGTTGCAATTTCACCCAACCATATATCCACTGAGCCGGCTTTAATTCATAATTTTCAGTACGTAAACAAACTACTTCACTCTGTCACAAAGATAAAGATGGTAAAACAAAAAACACTCATAAAAGTACCTTTATTCATCGACGCACCGGGATCCCAAATGGAGGGTGTGAGCCTAACAGCCTAATGCTGACGGATGGGGCAGGTAAATCAGGTGCTAAGCATTTTTTCGCCACGTTAATCTCCCACGCAATTATACCGCATAACGATACCACTCAATTACACAAGATGAGAAAAGCGAGATGTAGCAGTTTCTTAACTAAACAAAAAAACAACATTTTTTTTTATTACATCTGCTTGTAAGCTGATAATTCGTCGTCGTGTTGTCGTAAGCTGATAATGCTTCTGAAATACAGGTCTTTTGGTTTTGGAGCCGGACTTTTAACAAAATAAATCTGTAAATATTGCTAAACTAATTGTAATGTTTGGTAATTTTTTGTTTGATTGGTATAGGTAATTTGTAACAGGGACAATTTCAAGTTTTAGTATTGATAATTGAAATCTTAAATTTCTTATTTCATAGTTTACGTTTTATTTGTGTTCTTGTTTCATATATGTATTATTCTCTGTATATGAAATAAGAACAGGTAGAAAATCATATTCTTATGTTAGAAGGAAGTAATCATTTTAATCTTTCTGTAAGCAGTAGACCCGTCGAGCAAAAGAAAAATATCAATAAATAATATTAACAAATGAATATTTTTATGGATATAACTTGCTTAGACCACTGAATCGATATTTCATAGGGTATGCCTACTATAATCTCGTGTACGCTCGCCTACGCTCGCCTGCTACGCGTGCTACGCGCGCTGCATACGTAGCACGTAGACAACCGAATCGTAATTTGGAAGAGCAAGTAAGTAATAGTTGAAATAGGTCAATATTATCTGTTACATGACTATTTATCTTTTATATTATGTCTGCAGAACGGAAATTTTCTAGACCCAGGTTCGGTGACTTGATACTAGTAACGTATATATGTAATGAAACAATTGAATCAGAAAGGTTCGTCTTGTACAATTTAGTATTTTTTAGTATTAAATTTGTTTATTACTGTAAAAGTACTACACTACAAAGTCTTTGAATAAAATACAATATTCCAAGTCAATATAAATACTGTAAGTATTTATTTTCAAGCATTACTATATTATTTATTGAACACCCACACTAGAATTTATACATACATAACGTCACGATCTTTATCCCAAATGGGGTGGTCACAGATATCTCAAACATTAGTCTTTGGGTGTTCCAAACATTAAAAGTTTAATGCTTGAAATGGTATCCACGGTTCAACTTTCGAATATACTGAAATGCATATGTGACACGGGATGAAACTATCGCCATTAAAACGTGCAAATCTGTAGGTGTTTTTTGGTGGAAAGGTCCATAGTTGCCTTTTACGACACCTACGGGAAGAGACGAGGTGGTCCTATTATAATATATATATATATATATGTACATACTTCTGCATTGATATACGGGATTAATTTCATTGTATCCATGAGAACTGCAACAGCATCTTAACGAGCGTATAAATATATAAACTTGGTAACTCCACGACGTACACTTTTCCCGAGCGTTGGAATCCTTATACCTAATTCGTTACCTGTGTACGTGATTAGAAATACTACGGCGACTTTTCCCTAACTTTACGTTGTTAACCTCTGTGTTGATATTCACCTCATGGTCTCTATGGAGGTAAATAATGTGAATCACTATTTTCATAATTCAATTCTTTTCAATTAAGTAGCTATATTCGTATATGAAAAAATGAAAATGAAAAAATGTTTATTTCTTTCTTTAGGAATCACATGCAACGTATTGTTAAGATTTCCTTTTAGGTAGAAGGATACCTGTGCCAGAAAATCTTACTCTTCCTTAACTAAGCATAGTAAACATTGTAATTATTAATAGATTAGATACTACCACTTAATTTTAAACAACTCTTATTTAATTATTATGTGTATGTGTGTTGTATATTAACTAATATTTTTGTTGTTGTTGTGTAAACTGGAATGGTTATGAACTGTCCTTGGAACTTACTTGGAATAGATCTGTTTACATCGTATTTTTTTAACATTGTATACACGTCTTGGTATTGTTTCTCACTTCGTTTTAACCAGCAGACCGCGCAATACCCCAACTAATAATAATTTTCAGGCGATTTATAGCTACATGAATGCAAATAACAGAAACCCATGCCCAAAGTCATTAATTCCCCTAAGACATGCCCCGACAAACTTGTGAAACAGACAGAAAACTCTGCTCGCGATAAATTGTCTGTTTCCGTTGGAACTTGTGGAATATATGACTCTTTGGCTTTCAATATAATGTTTTATTTGACATTTTATATGCAACTACATTATGAACTTTCACCGGGATATTGAACGATACCGATATTGCTATAATGATACTTATAACGTCTAGAGTTAATGGATGTTTTATGTCTAACTAGAACACTAACTCTACAGCATCTTTTAATTTCATTTAAGGCAAGACTTTTATGAGAGATATCGCGAGCCTGCGCTAGTTTTACAATAATGGTTTTTGCTGGGAATTATGTAATGCTCCCTATATTAATGAGAAGCAGCAGGCAGTGGGGACGAAAGGCGGTCGGTATACGCAAATCCATCATCATTCGAAATAATTCATTTGAATCCACAAGTTATCCCAAACACACGACAGTACAAAATAATTATCTCGCTTATCCGATTCTACCAAGCTATATATATTTAGAAACATCAAACAAGCCGATGTAATATTTTCAATATGAGTCTTCGCTTATGACACGTAGATTGAATAGTCCGACCACGCGTTGTATTTATATTGCTGGTAGTTGAAAGATTTGGCTAGATTCCAGCTCGGAGGATGAGTGAGCCAGCCGTGATCGCGACTCGTTGCTCGTTGCTCGCTACATGCCCCTCGCGGGTTATTTTATGACTTGTTCCGCTGACCGGGTCTTTGGCCACCGTTCCAGCCATTAAACACGTTCTGTGGTGCCTTGCAACACTATAAACTGTCTAGAGAAATTCCTTTTTTGATTGAGGGCCGTGCTCTTATCTTATATGTTGTGTACTGTGAATATTCATGTGATTCCGGCTTTAAATAATATCGTCTATATCTTTCGAGGCTTATCGCAAAAGAAAGATGCAAGAGTTACAGCACATAATTATATTATTGTAGCATTACCATTAACTACCTGGCTCCTACAAAAGGGCGATCGATTTACATTGTCATATTCAGCGGTGAACGAGGACAATATCTAAAGAAATGGAAAAAATACAAGAGTCTCTATTGCCAATTCGGTTTATTGTTGCCAGTGAATTCAGTAGTACTCTCCACTTGGGTGTGCTTCGTCGGTCACAGTCTTTGAAATCCTTTCACTTCGTGCTCCAAAAGATATCTGCTTCAGATAACTTGAATATTTTCCGGAGTCAATATTTTGTTCTACAGTCAGTAACCAATGGAAATTGACGATAGTGAATTGTAATTGATTAAGACGGTTTATTCCGCACTGTATTTCATACAAATTTTAAAGTCCAAATTTTTCTAAATCTATAAACCGATGCTAATGAAACTTTACACACATAAAGCACGTATAGATCTAAAAAGTTAGTACATATCATTTTCAAAAAAGAGTATTTAACTATATAAACTAGAGCGATTTTAAGTTTTCCATAGTAACAGAAAACATGCAATATATTGTTTTAAATTCGATATTTTGAAAATGTTTATACTAACTTTTTACTATATAATTGTACCGCGCTAATACGTAAAAGTTTCATTGGAATCGGTTTATTTATTTCGTATAATTTGAACTTGAAAGTTTGTGTGAAATGACGTGTGGGATAAACTTTAAAAAGGTTAACCTAAGCTGAATGCAGTATAAAATATATTGTGATTGGTTAATTTCTAAAGGTTTTTGTGCTTTGTTTTGCAGAGGTTTTATGTTAGATCGGCCGAACTGAACACTATCGATTACGTTCTGTAGTGATTGGTAGAATGGACGTACCGCTCGACAATTTGACTTTTTCTAAATGGCCAACATTATCGTTGACGATGAAGTTACATAATAGACTCACTCATGTTATTGCGAGAGGACTGCCCATCAGGTTTTATGTGTGTGGGCTGGGGGAGATATTCCGACCGAAATAATCAACTCTCGCTCTACATTATTTCAAAATGTTCACAACCAAACCCAAAAGACCCATGGGGTTAGTAGGTAGGTTGCAACAAGGTTAGGACCTCGTATAATGCTGTTTTACGGACCATAAAAAGTTCGACAGTCGGTCTTATTTTTAAATTAGATTTTATAGGCTTTTTATTACTGTAGTTTACGTACAAGATGACGGTTATCGTAGCTTGATTAATGAAGACTGATCCATCCTCTAGGGCTGTTGGTTGATACATTAAACAATTTTATTGTACGCGAAATGTGAGCTTTGTTTTGATTTTAATTTTACTCCCACGTCTAGGAAGTCTCTATGAAAAAGGTCAGTTAATCGATTATCATTTACATTTCTTCATACAAATATTAAAGTAAATGGTGTTTATCCCATCTTCAACATGATTAGAGTCTATCTTTGTTCACCGATGAATATATCTATCGGGGAAGGGTGTGGGCGTTGCGATCGTCCGGGACGGTGCCAGTCGCGTGGTAAAGGGTAGCTCGGCAATGGCGATATTATTACAAGCTACTATAGGCGAATAGACAACGTATTCACATTCGATTATGATCATGAAACATGAAATGCTTACTGGTGAGTAGTAAAGATTTGTACGCCTCTCATGCCATACAACTTGGCCCTCGCGTGCAGTCTGTGGAAATCAGCCGGACCTAGTATATCATTCCTCCTTGCTCAAATCCCATGATCAACTTCTTATTAACTAACGACTCACCGGATTCTTCCACGCATCGGTGATATTAGGTAATCAGAATCACTTACAGTCGTTGATGTGTTCAATGGAGCTCCGACTCATTTGAAGACTGGTAGCAAAGTCCCTCTCGTTTTCGATGTGCACACATTATTTTACTGTGAACGTCGTCAACGCGCCGTTTCCGGCGATACCAGCACCACCAGGTTTACTTCCCATTAACCACGTATTATAATAGTCAGTTGACCGTTGAATTCTATAGCTAATTTATCGCTATCTACGAAATATTTAAATGCATAAATAGCAACATATGACTTAAACACATTTTTAACTTTGAGCTTTGGCCAGCCGAATATCAGGTAAATATATATTATAATATTTATCTCATCTCTAGAATCGAATTTAAAAGTCAAAGTCAATCTTTATTTTGTAGGTACACATAGTACACTTAAAATAGTCAGATTTTACATTTTTTAAGCTACTGCTTGTTCAAAAGCCAATTTTCCCCAAACTTGACGAGTTGCTCTTTTAAAAACAGATTTTTGTATTACAAAAAGACACAATATTTAGAAATAGAAACACGACCTGTATCCACCACATTTAAAACAATAAAAAACAATAATATTTCATTATTAATAATGAAATATTATTGTTAAATACGAACGAGTTGGTTATATCCAGGGGTGATTATCATTTAAATATTTATCAAGTAACACTAGTAAGTAGTACTACACTTAAGTTTACTACGTATTTCTTAGGTAAGTAAAAACAATAAGTGATAACCGTAATTTAGTGGAGAGGTGAGTTTTTTAATTAACATTTTGTAGTGTCAGAGTAATCATCTGGAATCAATTATCGTTAACACCCTATATGAACGCCTTCATGTAAACAAAGTCGAATGAATGAAATCGTTACTAGCTCAGAGCAGTTTCATCTTTGCAATATACCTACTACTAAAAAATAAGATTTGAGATGTAATGATCTGCTCAAAAATGAATCCAGAAGTAGGTACATAATTACATTAGAGGAAACAATTGCGTGTGCATTACAATGCGAACTTTTCCAACACTGTAACATAGACAAACAAGCTAAAGCAATCTAAATAATCACATCATTAAGTAGGTACCAAATACTTCATAGGTACTTACTATAAATATTTGAGATAATTATTTATGTTAGGCGCCACGTAACTAGCCAAAGGAGCCGGCGGAAATATAGGCGACACTCGCTACCAAAAACTGGCTCTACGTACCAAGTAAGGAGCATGTCCAGCATGAGTAATTTGAGAAAATTTGTTGAATTGACCGGTGCTTTGTCGAGTCACCACACTGGACAGCTTCTCTGTTTCGGACGTTCCTTCGACTGGCGCCATTTAGATAGCCAGAGAAAATGCCATTTATTGGGTAAGAAATATTAATCCGTGGTAAAAGAGGGGTGCAATCAGTTTGAAGCCCATCTATGTCTATGGGTCTGTCTGTAGCATTGCAGCAGCAAAATAGCTTTCTTTTTATCGCTACCTGGTTTTTGTGAGATGACTTTTAGCCATATTTGATGGCAATCGATTTAGCCGTTTCAAGGATGATGATATTTTCCATGCAATGATGCTTAACCCAATCTTAATTTTCAACCATAGATATATTTAACATTTCATTAGAATGTATTGAATTATAAAAATTATTTATATTATTTTTACATTTTGTGTGTGTGTTTTCTGTACGTAAAAATAATTGAACGTACCTATGGGTATTGTAAAAGCCGACTATGAAACTTTCCACCAAAAAACATCTAAAGATTTGCATGTTTTACACTTTACTTGATGTGATAACAGGTTTGTATGTGAAAAACTTGCTTGGCGCTCCATAGTGAACTGATAAATTAAATAGCTCGGTAATTTACAAATAACCCGTAAAACTAGATGATGAAACATTTTAATTAGCATTAGGAGTATCTGGAGGCTTAGGAGACAGACTGCATGAGGGTGCACCGGGGGGGCGAGGAGTGCGTCGGCTGCGCGGCGGGAGGGGGAGCGCGCGGGCGTGCGCGAGGCTGCAGGTCTGTGCACCTGGGCGGCGGCCGGCGCCCGGCGGCCCACGTGCCCGGGCTCAGTCAGTCGCTACTGAGCCGCCAGCCGCTACAGCCGCCCCGGACGTGCCAACCGCTGCCAGTACAGCGACAGGTGGCGCCGACGCCCGCCTGCGCGCTTCGCCCGCCCACCTCGATCCGCTCTCCTTGGCGCGATCAAATTTATGCGGCCGGCTTTTATCATGAAACTTTAATACGATGTTTATTTATTAAATCTCTGTGCAGTGCTAGACTGTTCGGAAAGATGATCGACACCAGTTGATTATAGTGCGAATTAGTGGTGAATGCTGTGCAAGGATTTTTGAAATGGGTCCGAACCGTCTCGTATTTTGAGAAATACCATTTCCGCTATACGAGCTGTAAGTATAATGATATGTCTATGATAATTAACTATGAATAAAAAATCATAATTACAATTATTTTGTGCGCTTTGTATTTTATCTTCAAAAGGTGATGCGCATATCTCTAAACTCTGTTTAAGTTGTTCTGAAATATGAAATGTTAAAGGAGATGAAGGGGAAATTACTGACAAATGAATAATGTAGGGTTAAGTACGTATTTCATTAATTACTTATTCATTACCTTCTTTTTTTTGAAGCACAAATAAAGTGAATTCACTACATAACAAAATGTTCTATCTAGTTTTAATGTGAATATGCGTCGACCATCTCTACCCGCTAATGGGATAATTTTCCGATAATTGGAGTACAGACAACAAACTGCGAGATGAAAATAAATAGCAATATAACAATTGGCATTTATGCATCTGAATATATGAAATAAATCACTATTCATGTTGTTATAATGAACTATATTCAAATTAACACTGATTGTCTCTGCATTATTATTGTTATCGAATTTTGGTTAAATGTGTGAGGGAGACCAAATACAGTACTATAAAATGCTACACTGTCAGTCTCAAGATGGTTCACAATAAAAAGATACACTCAAAAGAAACGACAGAGCGCTACTTTATAATAAGTATTGTCATAAATCATACAATGTGACCTTTTCTATAAAAGCTCCGCTCATAATGCTGATGGCGAATCTCTATTATGGTCTGTAAGGAGCAATAAAATCACTTCTGCTTCCATATTACATAAAAATAACAGCTCCTCGAATAAAGTTAACAATATACATATAAGGATTACTGCGTATAGTAATATAAATATGGATATAATATATAGTTAAAGAAAAAGATAATCGTACCGATTTCAATTTCAATTTATTGCATTTATGTTGTACATAGTATGATCTTAAAATATTTTTAGGTTAGATACCTAAATAAACCCTGCTAGGGCACAACAATTAAATTTAAAATGCATGCACATATAAATATACGGATTACTTAATTAATTAAAACTACAAAACAATATAACACTTATATGTCTTCAATAATTATATCTATCTTTACATTCATATATATATAAATATCTACCTATACCTATTATGGATAGATATATTTACTCTATATTGTAGTTTGTATGGTTCCCTGTATTATACCCCCGGGTTTTAAAAGAACTCTGTCCATGTACCAATTAGAGAGTTCCGTTCGAATGGTTTGGTGGTTTATAAATCTCGACATCAGAGGCAAAGGGTCGGATATACAATTTTTCAAATTATACACCAGAGTAAATTATAGTTTTGGAAAAGAAAACTTTATTTTAACTTAAGATACATGATATCATTTATGTAAAATGAAAAAAGGCGATATTTACAAAAAATAAGAAATATCAAAGCACGGAAACAGACTAGAACCACAACTAGAAATAGTTTTCTCCATGACTGTGATAGGTAGATAATCTGTTCAAGATCCGTGCCGAGTGGGAAGCGTACCCGAAATACTGGCAGCGTTAATTCTTAAGAAGTAACGCGCCATAGCATTGCTAATACGCTGCCCAAGGTAACGGCCAATTTGTCTGTAAACAGAGTACTCAAGCAAGCGCGATATCTTTAGATATGTAGTCTATCTAGAGCAGACTAAGCAAAAAAAATGTATTTTCACGTCTGAATTTGCTGGGAATTTCATTTGGATAAAAAAGGAGAGAAATGAAATTCATACAGTTAAATATTACGGCGCGAAAAATATTTCTACGGAGAGTGTTTTTTAAAAACTGCAGTCTACTTTAACATGTAAGTCTAAGACATATTCTAAAGTGGTAGAATATACTGGTGCAGACAAATTCGTGGAAACGATAAGACCTGCTCCGGACCGTCAGCAACCTCCATGACGATGAAAACTTTAATTTATCAAAATTGTTATGAAATATCGACCTACAACTATTTATTATTTGGCTGAGATTTTGAGGTGATCGTTTGGGACAGATCAAATCTATTTTTACTAATTTATTATGAGTTGATATGAGTTATATCTTCAAATTTAAAAAAGATGCCCAAAACTAAATCAGAAGTTGACATTTCAAAGGAAAATTATGTTCAATAAGTACCTAATTTTACTCAAACAAATCAAATATTCAAGACCTACGTATATGGATCTCGGGCCGTGCAACCCATACAGTAGGTGGCCGCACGTTTATTTTTATCTCTCTCTATCATCGGAGTAATTAAATATCACTTTTTCACGCGGGTTCACACAAAATGTCCCGACTGTTTAGTCGGTTGTCGTAAACCGACCATCTATTCTAGTGCGGTAAAACGTTATGTTACAATGAAGCCTAGATTTTTTACTGAATTCAGTCTCATTGAGAAATATGTAATCGTATTTGACTCGATGGTAATGTGAATATCCGACTTTGTACCAATAAGGTGGGGTTTCTGGGTCAGTATGCTTCCACCTTCGGCCTCATCTTCACCTAACATCAGGTATGATTGAGGTCAAGTGCTAACCCGTTGTGCAAAAAAAAAACATTTTTGGACGGAATGGAATTAAGAGAAAAGATAAAGATTGCCCGATAACGCCTGCTAAGTTTATCAAGGATCACTAAAAAATGCATTTCTGAAAATAATGGTATATCCGACCATATGTTTATGATGTCGAAAAATAATGTTTTGTACAAAGAAATATAAGTAGTAAAATAGGGTTTTGTACACATCATGCTGTTCCCTGGCTAAAACGGAAATCGTCCCTAAACTTATTATTTACAATCTCATTTCAAGAGGGTGCAAATATTCCAAGTGTGATAAAATAAATATTTGATCTCTTTATCTTGGCTTGTGGTGTCTTTTGGCCAAGTTACACCATACGTTTTAAACTAAGCAATAACGAATGAGAAAAATAGGTAGTATTAATTATTAGATACCAGGTATATAAAAAATTGCTAGTTGCTACCTATACTTATCAATACCAATATCATAAATGTGAAAGTCTGTTTATCTGTCCTGTTTTAATTAGGCAGAAAAGTAACCTGGGATCCGGAGAAGGACACTGGTTACTTTTCTTCACGAAAAAATCCGCGATACAGTAATTCCAGGCGGGCGGCGAACCAAGAACTAAAAGTTAATTTAACAAATATTATAATAACTATAAATTGAAAATTTAGAAAGCCCCGGAGGAGACAAATGATTATGTTATCTAGATAGACCAAATCAATTGTGGTAAAAGCTAAATATCTTCGAATTGGCTTAACCGATTTTCATCGATCATGGCTAAACCTGTCCCCGAAAAAAACCACACTCCAATCAGAACACGCATTACGGAGATACGAAGCACTAGACATACATACACACACAAAGCCATCATACACCCGTTCGTTTTTCGTCGGGGTTAAAAAGTAGTGCTTAATACCTATCAATACAATTTGTTTGCCCACGAAATAAAAAATCTCAGAAGTGTCTACAATAACTATTTGTTACGTACCTAACACTACGCCATGTAATAAGATTTAGGTGTGTTTCGTTTCACGTATTAGATTCTTGAAATCTGTCGTCTTTATGGTTTATCTCGGTCCCTTACTTTTTACAATGTTACAAGTTCTGACGTACTGTTTCCTTTGATACATACCTACATACATACGCACACACAATCAACTGCCTATAAAAGTTCACTGCTAGCCTAAGCCTCACCGACGACGTGACTTTCATCGCTTTTCATGGGAAGATTGCCATTCAGTGTTACAGATTTATATAGACATGTACAAAGTAAATTTAGACATGAAATGGCAAATAATAAATCAGAATTTGACGGAGCCATAACAAAGTTCGTCATCGGAACTAGTAATTAAATTTAAAGCCCCTTGTATCGACGACGACGAGGAGAGATATACATAATTTAATTGCCTCTAGATGTAGCTATGTAATACACATACCTATAGGTACTTATTATTTCTTTAACAGAATTTTCGTATGCAAACTTCACTATTATATTATATTATATTTTCACTCCCTATTTTAGTTAGTGAAAAATATTGTGTGAATTATTCCTAAATTTACGAACTTACCCAAATTCGATTTTGCCTATTGTCCCTAATACCAATTATTTTATTTATTTATTTACCATTATTATTATTATTAAATTCTTTATTTTACACAAAAATAAAATACAAAGAACATTTAACATAGATGATTACCATTATTACAAGTAAAGTATCTACCATTCATTTAGAAGTCTATGATTGATTACATAAGATTATTTTATGATGGTGTACAAACGCGTAAGCGAATGCTCTTACAATCCACCCTTATCCATTTAACGACCTTGTTACATCTTCCTGAAACTCATCCGAAACCATCCCATATTGATAGTGATCTGAAAATGAACATGTTTTCACGCTCAGTTTCTTAGATGTAAAGCGTAAGTACGATTAGGTACACACAGCTCTTTTAGGGTTTTGTACGTCACTTTGTTGTTCGTCGGTCAAGCTATCAAGCTGAAATTAATCTCAAATCAACAGTAGGTACCTTGACGCCTATTCAGGCGTAATGGAGAAGACGCCTATAACCAGCTGTGGGTGGACGTGGGCTAAGATTGATGATGATGATGAATAAATCAATATCCTTAAAGTCCAGTAAAAATTTTAAGTTTCAAAGTCAATCTTATAAAGAGATGATCAATCAACCATGCCTTTCTAATATCATGTCCCCATGCTAACTGACTGGTAATCAAAACCGGGTTGCTTACCGTTCATCTAGAATCTTGAACTGTACTTGTAACTTGTAACGGCGTCGGAAAGCTCTAAAAAAAATTATAACTTTGTTATGAACTTGTGTAAAATAATTAATATTGAAATCGACTCGAGTGACTACAGTAATACCTATTTATCCTATAATAGGATCAATCCTAGACGTGCTGCTATACCGATACACACACCTAAACAACCAGAAATGCCTAAACTAATACAAACTAAGCTAACAGACTACTATTGCTATGGCTCGGGTAAAATGCTGAAGAAAACTATCGAAGACAAAACATCCAGATTAACAAATAATGACGTAGATAACGATAATTGCGACCAAAATAAAAATATTTTTTTTCGCTAAAGGATCACCAAAAAGTTTCACTATATTGCATCAAAATATTCAAAGTATTAGGCCCAAAATTAGTGAAATTGAAATGTACTTAAATACAGAAACTGAAAGCATCGACCTACTATGCTTCAGTGAAACCTTTTTAAAAGGAAATGATAACGCATACATACAATTAGACGGATATGAGTTGGCTGAACACTTCTCTAGGAAAAATATTCGAAGAGGAGGAGTTTGCATTTTTGCAAAAAAATCAATAACCTATAAACGACTAAATTGGTTACACAAATATTCTGTTGAAGAAAATTTTGAATGTTGTGGAATCAATATTCCTGAACTGAAAATAACAGTTCTATGTTGTGTAGTGTATTGCATTGAGCAAGTAATTAAGGCAAGTATTGCGTGTATTGCTCCAACATTGGTGTACATTATTAATCTAATGCTTGAAACTGGCTGTTTTCCTGATAAGCTTAAAATTAGTTTAATAAAACCCTTACATAAAAAAGGAGCTAAAGATCAACCAAGCAACTATCGCCCTATCGCTTTGCTGTCTAGTTTCTCAAAGATATTTGAAAAAGTAATATATAATAGACTTGTTGACTTCAGTGATAAATATGATTTTCTTAACAAGCATCAATTTGGCTTTCGTAAAGGTAGATCTACGACGTTAGCTATATACACGTTTCTTTCCAAACTATGGGATGGAATCAATGATAGGAAGGACTGTACTGCACTGTTTCTAGATATGTCACAAGCTTTTGACTGCGTAGTTCACTCTGTTTTGTTAAAGCAAATGGATCGGATGGGTATACGGGGTGTTGCAAATGATTTACTACGCTCTTATCTTCAGGATAGAAAGCAAGCTTTATCACTCACAAAATATAATAAAACAACAAAATCCATCGAAAATCTGCAGTCTACATACAAAATAATCAAACTAGGAGTCCCCCAGGGGAGCGTACTGGGTCCATTACTTTTTTTGTTGTACGTGGATGAGTTGCCCCAATTGATAGATCACTTATGTGTTATGTTTGCAGATGATGCTACACTATTATTCGTCAATAATGACAATAATAAAGCACATTACAGGGCTGACATAACTAATACACTACAAACTTTGACGACTTGGTTAGAAAAGGTAAATCTAAAAGTGAATTTAACAAAAACAAAATTAATGCAATTCAGGAATTATAAGAAACTGGATGTAGATTTGCAAATACGTTATGGCAATGTTGACATTGAGGAAGTAAACGATATTGGCTTTCTTGGTGTCACTATTGACAAGCATTTGAACTGGAAAAGTCATATCAGCAAATTAAATAGTAAACTTTCCAGCTACTGTCACGCGCTTTCCGTTTTGGTGGATGTTTCATCGACTGAAGTAGCAATCAATGCATATTACGGAAATATTTATCCTCTATTGTTGTATGGTGTAATTTTTTGGGGAAATTCAGTAGATGCAATTAAAAGCTTTACACTTCAGAAACGAGCCTTAAGAATTATTTTCAGTAAAAATAATGAAGAATCACTGCGTGCTGTGTTTAAGGAGAAGGGATTTTTGACGCTTACAGGGATATTTATCTTGGAAATTTGTTTGTTTGTTAGACAAAACAAAGATTTTTTCAAATCTGTATCTGACGTACATAGTAGAAACGTTAGAGACAAAGATCGCCTTGTGTTACCGAATATAAAGTCCATGATTTGTGATAAAAGTACCCATGTAACTGCAATACGTATATATAACAGACTCCCTAATGACATGAAATGTACACCCCACAACAAATTTAAGAATGTACTAAAGAAATGGTTAATTGAAAATGTATTTTATGACTTGAACGAATATTTCATTAAAACATCAAGACATGTATCAACATGTTCAGTTGAATGGTGATTGTTTATATATTGTATGATGACCTTTTTGAGTATTTTGACATTGTTTAATAGTATTTAGTATCTCGAATCCTTGTAATATTGTATAATTATATCTGACATTTAGAGTGGACATTGATTAAATTATTGACTAATTTTTGCATGACGTAGGTAATAATCATAATGTTTCATGGAATATCTTAATTTTTATGCTAAGTACAGAGTGATGTTTTTAATTAATTATATATTTGTAATTAATAATATATTGTATGCCTGATATGGTAAAACTGTGAGCCAACTTTATTATAATTATCTATTGTACCAATTTCTTGACAATAAATTATTCTGATTCTGATTCTGATTCTGAAATTTGGTAAGAGTTAAGGATTAATTATCTATCTGTGTACAAGTAGCTAAACGGGTATAAAGTTCTTGATGTCCTATGAACATTTATGCAGCATTAATTTAATGATTTTTTTATAAAAAAATGTCCAAACAGTGCGGTTTATATTTGGATCTGAAATATAATTGCATTCAATATTATTTTTCATGATAGTTAAGTTAAATACAGTGTTAATTAATGGTTATTTACAAGTATGTTGCTCAAATACTCTTTAAATACATTATAAATACAAGTAATATAATTATGAGGGAGCACAATGTTTAGCAGGGCATGTCCTGTGGCTGATATGATGATGATGAAATAATTAATAAATAATTTTAATAATACAAATTTTCATAGTAATTAAAAGAAATATAATAACTATAAAGAAAATTGACAGTTTTTAAATGACTTCGTTTCAGCGATCTATAATATAACTAACTATAACACGGAAATATGTCCGTCCTTTTATAAATTATCAATTCACACATTAAAAATTATGCAATGCTATTCATTTATACCACAACCAAAGGAGAAAATCCGAAAATCAATAATATCGAATGGTATGTGGAATATTCTAAGTAGTAAACTGAATTTCGCGGTATCTATTTATTCATCGAATAAACACCTAACTATTGAGTTTGTCACCTTAAATAGGTTGTCAATGTTGGTATCGGAACCCGAGTCACGAGTCCTGCTCACACTTAATTATAGTATTGATTGTGCCAAATCACACAAAATAACAAAAACACATACACATTAACTCTCACACACAAAACTACACATGCCGAGACCTGAAAATCAGTTATCTTACATGTTATTCACCGTGGGAACGAGATATGCGCCAGACTTAAACTACGTATTTCTGATGTTAATAAACATAGGTCCCATTTCGTCATTTAAAACGTAATTAATTTGTGATACAAAATAAATCAATTAACTACAGTGTTTAATTGTACATTATTCCTTAGCCGAGAGACTGAACAGAAACAAAACTGAAGTCAAAAAGTACTGGCCAGTAGCTTTACATTTTTCGCTTCTGCGTACATAGTGGCTAAGTCATGTGACCTCTCATTAAATTAGGGACATTATAATCCTTCAGATTTAACTTGAAAATTATTAAAAACAGCGAATATCTCAAAAAGTAAGCATTTTACGAGTCTGTATTATACCACTTTTTTACTGCAATTCAGTTGTAAAATCGATAGTTGAAGTCTGTCGCATATCTCGATCCCACGGTGTATTTTTTTCTTTATTTTTTCTTTTAATTTAATTATCCAATAAGTTCATATTGCCATTAGAGATATAGGAAAATATAGAATAATGTCATAAGGACATATGATTAAAACATTATACTAACCATTGTTCAGATTTGTGAGATCCGTTCCATAGTGTTTAATGGCGTAATAAAAGGATTTTAATTCAAATATCGCACACTAAAGTAAGCTTGTTTCTCCACGATAGTGTTTCTTATAGATCCACTTTTTATGTACAATCGAGTTCATTATATTCATCGGACAAATTTAAAATATTGTTTTGGAAAACCGACTATAATACCTACAATGCTGTAATCCATGCTCGTATTAATGAACTCAACTGTAGGTACCTGGAGGCACAGAATACTTAACTAGACGTAACTGCACAGAACAATAAGGTAATTACATTAGTATATAATTATTACATAAAATATGTAACAAAATCCGTGTATAAACCTTTAATGGACTACTCAGGAAGGAAAGAACTATAGTTCGGTTACTTTCTGATTATTTTATGAAGGTAAATAGGCGGGAACTACTCACATTACCAGGATAAAAAGTAGGTTTAAAAATGTAACACTGTTTGATTGTAAATATTTTTTTTTAATTACCTCAGTTTATTATAGGGACGTACGTAATCCACCTAAACCTTCGCTATAAAAATATTATTATTTATTATAGAGAATGTTAGATGTAGGTTTAGTTAGATTAGCTCTTATGCTTAGTTATACTTATTTCAGAATAATACAGGTATAGATTCAGTTACTATGGACCTTTTGTTATGTATTGTGAACTAATAAAATGAATAGCGAAGGTGATATACAGGGCGAGTCAAACGAACGCACTCCAGTGAGAAAAGTGCTGCAAATATTAATGACTTTTACTTAGAGGACACCTTATTTTATTTTTGAAGATATTAAAATCTGCATTAATAAAATTTTATCGCTCGCCTGGAACGGAAGTCGAGTTAACAAAAATGCCGAAAAAATAATGTTGTATATTTACGGTAAGGTAATCTAATTGATAATTATGAAATTAACATTGTGACCCAAAATAAAAATAACCGCGAAATGTAATATAATTGTTTCTTAAAATTTCATCTCAAGTTCAATATGAGAGTTGCAGACAAATTAAAAATTAATGATTGCAATTTTTCTTAAAATATTTGGCTTTTCAGTAAGGATCTCTAATATTTATGGTACTTTTCCTACGGGACGATTGACTCGCCCTGAATAACATCGCTATAACATTGCTGTTATATAATTTAAGAGGTCGCAATTGCCTGGCATCTATTGTTGCCTTGCGGACATTTCCCGTCATTCATCATTCTGTCGCGAGTTTTATTTCCCCACTAATATTTTACTTAGTATTATGTTTCTTCTCCAAAATCAATGACCTATTGTTGTTGTTTTTACTATCTTTGTTGGCTTTGTTGTTACCTACTTGCAATCGAAGTTCTAATAAATTGTAAAAGAACTTTGTCTTTGAATTTCTTATCTTATTCTAAGTGACTTACTTACCTGAATACCAAGTTCTAAAATAATATTATTGTAGATTATCTATCATAAACTATGATAGAATTTGACTTACAGTTAAGTTCGTTTTCATAATTATATGAAGTGCCTCGTCCGAAGAGTAATCTCTTCGCAACCACCAAAACTTAGGTATAATTACCTATTATAACATGTAGGTAGATGGTATCACTAGCACTGGCTTCGATTTCTTTTTTTAAGGGTAGTCGGAGTTTACATAGCGCCCTCACTTAATTTGGAGTATGTGGAGATTATTGATAATTTCGAAACTAATTCGAAAAAAAAACAGCAAAATTTACAATCTCTTCTAGGCACCTTAATAATTATTATGATAGAACTTTGCTATGAACATTTCATCAGGAAAGATTGGCAGAATTTAAAAATTAAAGATCTTTAAAATTAAAGAATTAATTTCATGGTTAATGTCCGTATGTATATCATTTATAGTCATTATCACTCGTTAAAATTAATTACTTTATTGTTAATTATGCGAGCCTTATGGTCTTTATAGATTTTATAACTTATTTATTTGAGACATACAAGAAATTATTAGAGGTAGATCATCAATATTATGTCTTATAATAAAAATACGTCTTATAGTAAAAATACGCCGT
This sequence comes from Oegoconia quadripuncta, assembly GCA_949316235.1. NCBI lineage: Eukaryota > Metazoa > Arthropoda > Insecta > Lepidoptera > Autostichidae > Oegoconia > Oegoconia quadripuncta. The sequence continues at coordinate 12,817,640 of OX438749.1, forward strand.
CCAACTCGCTTCCGTGAGTACCCAGTAGGTACGCTAGTGATTTGCCCCGTTGAATGCATAAGCTCTGCTCCTGAGCAAAGTAGGCTCCAGCTCTCAGATCTTTTTCATTTTTTTTGTGTCAGACCAATGTTTTCAGGTTTATAGATAGTGATGCATATTTGCGGCGCCGCTTGTGACTTTGACATTGTTGTATATTGTCAAAATGTTTGACCGAGTTTTAATTATGCGAGCCTTATGGTCTTTATAGATTTTATAACTTATTTATTTGAGACATACAAGAAATTATTAGAGGTAGATCATCAATATTATGTCTTATAATAAAAATACGTCTTATAGTAAAAATACGCCGTCCAACTCGCTTCCGTGAGTACCCAGTAGGTACGCTAGTGATTTGCCCCGTTGAATGCATAAGCTCTGCTCCTGAGCAAAGTAGGCTCCAGCTCTCAGATCTTTTTCATTTTTTTTGTGTCAGACCAATGTTTTCAGGTTTATAGATAGTGATGCATATTTGCGGCGCCGCTTGTGACTTTGACATTGTTGTATATTGTCAAAATGTTTGACCGAGTTTTATTTATTTGAATCATAGTAACATCACTGAGGAAGTAATAAGTGACACATTGAGACCTATTACAATAACATAAGTAATTGACATAATATTATTGGAAAAATAAATATTCTAAGGAAGAAAATATTGTCACGTACTTACCCGGCAAAATTAATCACTTGGTTAATTGAGGTATTAAGGGGTTAAAAGCTCTGACATTGCTATTGACAGCGTTGCTAGGCAACTGCGGCCCAATTTGCAGACAGTGCCATGCCCCATTTTCTCTCGCCTAGTCGTTTGTCATCGCTTGTGTATTTTCTGAAAATTTTCTTAGTATAAATATTCTTCTTCTTTTCGAGTCGAGGCAAGTTTCAACTTTTATTGGACCAAGACTTAGCCATAACATGAATATTGAACAAAATAGATACATTCATTCATTTATTTTTGTGATACACAGGTAAAATAATGATGAGATTTGGAACCAAAATGGTTAACACAATTATTGCCATCCGGTTTGATAACATAGTAAAACCATAGAATATAACAGAACACTGCCATAGCTATGTAATTTATTACTAAAATTGTACTTGTACTAAAATCATTGATTTATGTAAGTTCATATAAGTCTATGACTAAAATACTAAAAACTATTTTTTAATTTGTCATTTCATTTTGCTAAATGTTTTTGATCAATCGTTTGTAGAACTGAAATATACAAGCATTGATTTAAGTCTATGATCACAAGTAATCAAAACTATTTCCATTTTTTGTTTCACTTCAACTGTTTTTGAAACAAAAGTCCCTTTACAATGTGCTGTTTATTCGAAGCATTAGCTCCAAACGTTGCAGCCTAAAAGAAATGTGATTTATGGTAACAATAAATCCCTCCACAGATTACACGTATTTTTTATTTGCAGAAACAATGTAAATAATTAATTATTTATCACAAGCATCCGTCGTCTGCGGCTCTGCCAGCGTCACATTACTTCAACGTCCTATAGGAACAAGTAATATATCTATTTTACTTCGATCCTCGAAACCCTTTAAAACTTCGAGATGAAGCAAAGAGCAGATTTTAAGCAGAATGCCCGCCGAAAATTTTATTAAAATTCATTACCCCGAACGTTCTGGACAAACAACCATGACGACAAATCTAAAAAACCGGACAAGTGTGAGTCGATCTTGCGCGTGGAGCCTTCCGTGTTGATAATATTATTTATAGAGGAGGAATAAACAACCCGTGACAGAAAAAATTATTGTTTATTTTGGTCACAGGTTACAAACAGGTTTCTCTGTCTACGTTACAAACTATGTTATGAATGGCCATGTTTACCAGACTACCGTAAAGTCAAAAAGTAGGCCAATATGTATTCTGATTTAGACAAATGAGCAATGATTTTTTTTTATGCACAACGAATTGGTACTTGATCTCAATCACACCTAACATAGCAGCGACTTTACCACACTTGACAACAAATAATATCAGCAGCCCATATATAGCTCTCGAAGAAATAATAATAATAAATAAAATATTTTAAAAGGTCTAAATAAAAGCACAAAAAATATATGATCAAACATAAGACGATATAACTCATTTGATCTAGGCCGGAGTCAGAGGTCGCAATATACCCCAATACAGTAATCACGGATTGATCGAAGCGCACTCCACCAGCGCGTCACCAGAAGCCTCGATGAGACGCGCCGACAGGTTAAATAATTGAAATTCTAATTCAATATTCGGTTTTAGGTTAACATTCTTTTCAAAATATCTAAAAAGGTCCTTTCGTTTCGTTTATAGAAACCCATGACCGTAGAGTGACAGCAACAGGACTCGGTTTTGGCTTTTGGGTACGGGACCCCAAATATTTTTATATGTCATATGTTTACGTCGTGTATAATATATATTTCACTTAAATGTTGGAATTAATTTTCAAATGACTGACCGACTTCAATTACTGTTATTGTAATAGATTACCTTAGTATTAAAAATGTAACATTATTACTATTATCTTGACTAGATAGATATAGGTACAGAAACGATTTGTCGTTGTTTCTAAAAAGAAAAAGAAACGATGTATTCTTAATTCCAATAATGATTCAAATCGTTTCACAATAAGACAATTATTTATCGGCACACTAAGAGAAATACAATAAACAGTTTACTGTGACATGGTTCTAAAGTAGCCTACATTTCAAATTGGTTGACTGTACATACTCTTAGATATTTGTTTTCATCAAATTTATTAGCGTGTTATTTTTTGATTTCAAATTAAGATTTAGAAATGACATAGTACTCAGTGTCTTTGTAATAAAAGGCTTTATCGAATTCCATTTATTTAACTCGAACCCTTAGACAAAAGGATCTATATAAATTTTACAAGACAAAGATGTTTTCAATTGTCCTAAAAATCTGAAAAATAACACCCAAAAGAAATAGGTATTCTGATCAATTTTCGCTATATTTTATATGTAGAATGAAAGCACAACGTTCTAATGAATGTTTTTTTTAATTTATCGAATCACTGTTTATCCGTCTGTCATTTCAGAAACAACTTGACGTAAACAATTGTAACACGTCATATTACTTTGTAATCTATTCAAGTTATGATTATATAAGGTATTCATAACACTGCATAAATAATCTAAGTATGCAAATGAACAAGCAATATTTTTTTTCCTTCAAAGAAACAAGAAGTTTAAAAATTATCGTACACAAAATTTACTGGAATCAATCTTGAAAAGAATTTGATCTACACATATAAGATGTGCCATCTGATTGGCACAATATGAAGCCAAAATTTTTAGCCTATATGATTTTTTTTTATTATTATATTTATATTCATTGGTTAGATAACAAAAGCTGTAACTCTTGATTGACTAGACCTCCTCTTGTTCAGTATTTTCAGTATCGCTTTATTGACATAAACGTAAATTCAACATTTTCAAAAAAATCGCTTTATTTTTTGGAAATACAAGTTGAAAACGTTTCTATTACGACAAATGCTAACGCTTCATTTCGCAGCTGATTGAATGTCAATATATCGCGAACAGTTGATAGCAAATGAAGCGTTAGCGTTTGTCGTTTGAGAAACTTTGGCCACTTGTCTGGGTGGGCTGTTCCCCAGCTTATCTCCGTACCAAAAATTAAAAAAAAAAAATATGAACATTGAAAATGTGGTGTAGATGGAAAGAAAATTATTAGGTTTGCTAGAGCAAACCTAAACCTAAGATAATAATGTCTAAGATAGATCTTAGACAGTTTTTCTTTTATTGAGGAGGAAAACTTTTTAAAAGTTTAGACATAATTCTTTATTTCTGCTGGTAAAATTTTGCGCTTGAAAGTAATATTTTTTATAGCTACCAGATGTTTGTATACGGTATTAATCAAGACGAATCTAACGACACCTTCACAAAATCGGTTAAGCAGTTTAGGCTACAGGACCTAACATACAAATTTATGTACATACAAACACATTACCCTCTTTTCTAAAGCAGTCGGGTAAATACTCGAAAACTTAAGAGATAACTCAGAAGCATTTCTAGTTCCTAGTAGGTACCAACCTTTGTGGCCCATCTCAATTTTCCACTCTACGTAACTTAGCATTGATTATAAATATTTTCCGCCTTATTTGAGTGAGTAAGAAACATTATTTCAAAAGAAAACTTTGTTAAGCAATATAGATACAATTACTTTTATAAGAATTAACATCTACTAAAGTAGTGTACAATTACTGTCCAATATACGTCACCGCTATCTGCATTTTATTTGTCTGGGAACACCTAATAAAAACAATTTTAGTCGCTTCACCACAAACTATACCCTTGTTAACGGAACAATTAAATCTCCGATAGAGGGTAGTCCTCCGTATATCATTTGAACGAATGTTTTGGCAAGCGTGACCCTTGTCAGAAGTCCCGACTCACGACCCGGCAGGCGAGGCGCGCCTCGACCCGCGCCTCACGACATTCACCGACACAGTCCGATCCCCAGACGCAGACAAATTAATTGTAGACTAGCAATAACCATTAAATATGAACCACCTGTTGTTCCTTTATTTTCTGAACGACACTTCTCACCCTCTTGGGCCTCGACACGATTATATAAAGTCACCGATACGGAGTGAGTGCAGGGTTTATATAATGTAAGTACCTACCCGAAAGTTTCCAAGTGATTGTGTTCTTAGGATGTATTATTAAATCGGTATTAAATATTAACAGAATACTTTATTAAGCAGAACACACAAATAAATAATCCTTTAATTTATCAGATGACTATTGACATTAATCTCGATTTATAGAATGTAGATATGTAGAATAATATTTATCGTTGGGTTTGTATTGATTACTAACTACCCGTAACCATCCAATTTCGATTTTTTTTAATGCACAACGGGTTGGTATTTGAGCTTAATCACACCTGATGTTAAGTGAAGATGAGGTCGAAGGTGGAAGCTTGATGTCATGATAAGTCCAATATTGCGGACATTAGCAACGACTTTACCACACTTGACAACAAATAATATCAGCACCCCATCGAGATGGATATCAAATAATAGCTCTCGACGAAATAATAAAAAAAAAGATCTAACAATATTTTATAAAGGTCTAAATAAACCCGGAAACCCCAACACATTTGGGGGACTGGCTATCTTATCTGTGATAACCGGAACACAACAATGCTATTAACATTGCTGCTTGGCGGCAGATTTAGATAAGATGGTGGTAGCTAGCCAGACGAACATTTAAAATGCCCTACCACCAACCAAACGGAGTACTTAAATATGTAGCCCGCTGGAGATCGAACCCGCGACCTCCGAAATGTGTTGTACTTGCTTTATGGCAAATGAGTAAGCCCACACTATTGTACTAAGTAATGTGTCAAACATTATGTAGTAAAATCGTATGAAGACTATCATATAGAATAATAATACATAACAATAATTTTACTTAAATATCACGTGTACTATTCTCATGTGCCATAAATTACATAATCACTAGTTTAATTTGATATAAATATAATCAATCGAAAGCAATTTTAAGTAAGACGTGTAAGATATAATTTTACTTATTTAGCATACAAGTTAACTAATACAAAATAAGAATAGACTAAATTCGAATCTATTCTAGAACTCATAATTCAGAGCTCTCGCTAGTTAAGACGCGTGTAGAATCGGGACGCCCTAGAGTGATAATTCATAAGTACGGAGCCCGAGTCTTCTGGCGAAGCCCATGTATATTCGCTTGCATGTTGCTTGCGTACTTGCTTACATGTTTGATGATGGGGTGATGTGTGTTAAAGTTAAAAGATAGCCTTATATTAATTACTTCATTTATTCAACTACCTAATATTAGTTATGGTAAAATTTGTTTATAGTAAACAAATATTACGTTAAAGGATTTTAGGGCTAATAATATAATGACAAATATATTATATGTAATTTACTTTAGGACAAATGAAGATTATCACGAACAAATGACTTTAAAATAAAATCGGGATTCCAATATAGACCAGTAATCATGGCTCGAACCGAACCGACTCGGATAACTTACCATTGATGTTAGGTATTTTTTTGTCATCAGAAATAATACCGATAGAGCATCTTAAGCTTTTTATTTTCGTCTAGTATTAGTGGAATAACTTTATCGCGGAAATTTGTTTATCCCGCGGGAACTACTACTACTACTTACTTTAGCGGGATAAAAAATATCCTATGTTAAGACATAGGATTCAGGGTATATTCTACCTCTATTCCAAATTTCATCCAAATCCGTTCCTCCTTTTCGTCGTGATTGAGCAACAGACAAATAAATAAATAAACAAACAAACATGCAAACTTTCGCATTTATATAAAATTAGTTAGATTAGACGTATCGAATACTCCTTTTTTAATTGTAACATTGAAACGTTAGGTTAAATTAAATTGGCATTACTAGGGTACTTTTCATCCCCTAACAAGTAAATTCTGAGGGACACTAAACTAATTCTGGACTATAAACTAAGCTAGTACAAAATTAAACTCGGCATTTACATAAATATGGAAGGCATGTGTTACTCTTGGCTTACCTCCAGAAGCTTAGCACTTCAAATTAAATTAGAACGGCAATAGAGTCGTTATTTGCGAAGAGGTTCTTCGTTTCCAAAGTAGTCAACGAATCTGAAATACATTTCAACAGTTTTTGTCCATCAGATTAAATAAACTACTTTTAGTTACTTTCTCTGAGCGATCACCTTAGTAATTTACATACCATCACGACCTTTATTCCAAATGGAGTGGTCAGAGATATCGAAAACAATAGTGTTTAAGTGTTCCAAACATTAAAAGTTTACTGATTGAAATAACATCCACGGTTCACCTTAAGAATGTAGAAATCCACACGTGAGCACATCGCCGTTGAATCGTGCAAAACTAGATGTGTTTTGGTGGAAGTGCCTTAGTCACCTTTTACTACACCCACGGGAAGAGACGGGTTGTTTCTATTCTATTTGAGTGTCAAAACTATACAGCATACCTTAGTAAATAATAACGTCTTATTATAATTGTCAGTATTGGGGACATTTTTCGATCTAGTCTCGCTTAGCCTAAAAAAAGTGATCACTTTATCCTTCCCATTTTTACGGTAATAAAAAGTTTATTATCATATAATACTAGTCCCGAATAACTCAATAATATGGCGGAGGCTATTTTGTTACACTTGATAAAAAATCCTTCATCCACCGAGATGGGTTAGGCAAGTGAATATCAACGACGAAAGAAATTCTAAAACAGATATGTAATCAAAAAAATCGGCTATAAGCGACTCTGGTTCGTATAATTAGGGTGTGCGTAGTCAATAGACCAAATTAAATTTTTTATATTGATATGTATAAGTGATATTTTAGTGGTAAGGTCGCCAAATTGTACATTCTATTCTTACCACTTTTCTGAAACTGTATTTTCTTTTCTGTTGTGCAAATAAAGTGTATTTGTATTGTGTTGTATTGTGTTGTGTTGTATATTTAAATCTTATCCAAAATTGCTTTTGATACCTGAAAAATGAATGAATTGTCCCACTTTGTACCGAAACATTAGTAATTGCGTTGTCTTTTACTGTATTTCCCCTTGTGGTATGTTTTGTTATTAACGGCCTCATTCCAAGTGATGTGAAGTATAATTGAAGCTCGTTTCGTGGATGAGTGTTAAGATCGATCTTAAATATATATTATAATTTTTGAGCATACATTATTTTCAAATAGACATTTGTATTTGTACAGTCGATTGCAAAACTTCGCAACATGTGGTCGACCGTTATACTGTCATAATTTTGTCACCAAAAGTTTCAAATAATAGACACTCTCAATTACCACTATTTGGGCTATTTAAATGACAGCCCTTGCTCGAACTATCAACTTACCAATACATAATTAAATTATTTATTAAGATATGCAATAGACCAATCCATATATTTTCTATAACGGCTCAAGACAGATGCCTGCTATCTTGTTCATTCTAATGGCGAGTATACATATCTCTTCTATTTCGCGTTATTGACGGCTCATGCTAGCCCTATTAGATTTGCGTTTGCTCTTACCGGACCCGTAGACTCTTCTTATCCCTGTAAAACTATCTAAATAAAATTATCAATAAATGATCACAAGATCCCCATGACACGACCAATAAAATTATTTATTTATTTTATCTTTCGCTGTCTGTTCTGATATTTAAAAAAATAAACACCATTTATTTGTCCTGTCAAAGGTTGCTGTAACAAGAGAGAAGACTGGTATTGGAGGCACGAGGCGCAGCGTGATGTCGCTGCGATGACGGGGCCCGGCCCGCGCGGCATGCGCTGCTGACATGGCCCTCAGCCGCGCCGCCCTTCTGACGCTGGCAGCTCTCGCCTCACTCATCGGTAACTGCTTTCAGCACAATCTATTGTCCTCCACATTATCGTCGACCATCGTTTCACCAAGGCGTCTATCAGCTGGATCTAAATCGCATAAGTAAAGGGGCTGTGATAACTCACGTGGCACGGCCCATGCCACCTGTGTTGATGACACCACCCTCAGCCAAACAGCCAAAATAGTAATGATACAATACAACATTTCTTATACTTAAAAGTAGTCACCTTTTCGAAGCTATCAGGTGTTGGGAATAACAATCTTCGTTTGATTCTTCTCATACTAAAAAGAAATCTAACGCTAACGTCGAACAGTTATAGATTATTTTATAATAGCCACAACCATATCCTTTAAAATTTTCAATTTACGGGAATCGCGTATTACTTCGTCTTTGGCTACATCGTCACTTTCCCCAGGTGAGTTTGTCGTCAAACGCGCCTCCAGTCTTGTCAGATATTGATAGAAATTAACAATACCATAAGATATGTGTGGTATACGCTACTCCAGATAAAGCCTATAGGTAAGTAGTTATAGTGATGCTGACCTCAAATTGTTGGTATTACATATCGTGTGCTCAATATAGAGTAATCTTTGGTCAATGTATGTAATTAGACTGTCACTGGTAATAAGTATAGGTAGATAACATTCAGTTAACCCGCTTGTTTCGAAGATACTGCTATAAGGTCGGCGATAACTCTCAATTAATGTTTAATCGGCATAGAATTTCTTGTTAGAGCTTATCGAGTAGGTAAACTTGATTTCACCAACTGCCGATTATGTTTTTATAAAGAACTAGCTGATACTCGAAACTTCGTCTGCCTACTCTACATTTCCAAAGAGTACTTAACTGCATGGGTATTACGATTTATAGAAAATGTTTTTAAAAAGTGTTATTTGTATTGGAATCATAAAATAAAATGCTTAAAGAGAGATAAATCTAGAAATTATTGTTTACAAAATTAATTAGAAAAAAATGTTTGATGTTTTTCCTTCGGAAACTAAAGTAGCCCATGCGAAAACCGGGCGGTGTTGAGCGGCTAACCCTGCTGTCTGTTTATTGTCTTAAAGCATAAGCCGATGGGAAACTATTACACGATTAAATTGAACAAGGAAATTATTATATATAAGGATATAAACACAGCGTCACCTTCGCCCCACGTCGTCAGAATTGTCATTACATTGAGTAACTTGATGGAGTCAAATTACGAAAAAATATAATGGGGACACCAACTTTAAGTTTGATTCAATATGCAAGAAGACACTTGCCGCTACTGAGAGAATTATCTATAATTCTACCAGGTAATTACTGGTATCATGGTGATCGACAGCAATATTTATCGACCATACCACTAATTCCCTTTAATTTGGAATAGACCACTTTTGTTAATTTAAACAGCTTGGTCGTTTCTGGGCGTCAAGTGGTTCTTTCACAGACCAAAGAACTCTGTTTGAGTGGTATTTTTTTTTATGATCTACTAGATAGTCATTGATCACAGTCTCACGTGTTGTGTGGGGCTGATGTAGCCGAAGATGTAGCACGCAATTTCTATTCACCCTACTCTTGAAGATCCCAAGATTTGGAAACTCTAGGGTGGCTCTTTTAAACAGACTATGGGTTACAATTTGTGATTTCGTAATTATATGAATAATAAGACAGCTATGTCCATTTCATATTAACTTTATGAAGTCGGCTAACATAAACGGATAACTGGTTCTTATTCCGTGTATTAACATTGTGCCTGTCACTATTTTTAGCGAATAAGGTTATATTTTTTTTTGCATATAACAAAGAGGAATTCCAAAAAGGCGGTCGCTACTGCCAGGGCTAAAGTACAAAATAAATTGTATCTAAGACTAGAGAGCCCACAGGGACAAAAAGATCTGTACCGATTAGCGAAGGCAAGGGAGAAGAAAGCAAGGGATATTGTACATGTAAAATGCATAAAAGATGAAGAAGGAAAAGTTCTGACAAATGAGGAGGATATAAGGAAACGTTGGAAAGGATATTTTGAGAGACTTATGAACGAAGAGAATGATTGGAGTGGAGAGGTAGAAGATTGTCCAACAAATGTAGGTGTGGTGCACGAGGTGACTTTGGATGAAGTGAAGAAGGCCGTGCAAAGTATGAAGAATGGAAAAGCTGTGGGACCTAATGGTATACCAGTGGAAGCATGGAAGTTGTTAAAAGCAGATGGATGGATGTGGCTTACTTTATTCTTCAATAAGTTGTTACAACAGGAGGTGATCCCAGAAGAATGGTGCAACAGTTTTCTGGTGCCCATTTTTAAGAACAAGGGTGATGTACAAAACTGTAACAACTATAGAGGAATAAAGCTCATGTCACATAGCATGAAGATTTGGGAGAAAGTGATTGCGAGACGATTAAGAGAGGAGAGTGAGGTAACCCAGAACCAGTTCGGGTTTATGCCCGGTCGAGGAACAACGGACGCCACATTCGCACTACGCCAATTGTGCGAGAAGTACAAACGTGCGCATAAAAACCTGCACATGGTGTTCATTGACCTGGAAAAGGCGTACGACCGGGTCCCTAGAAAGGTTCTGTGGTGGGCTTTGAAAGAGAAAAGAGTGCCTGGGAGGTACATGCGGCTCGTACGTTCCATGTACAGCCGAGCCGGTACACAAGTCCGGTCGGAAGCCGGCATTACCGACAGGTTCGACGTGGCGGTGGGCTTACACCAGGGATCGGCTTTAAGCCCCTATCTGTTCCTCCTGATTATGGATGCACTAACATCAAATATACAGGAGGAGGCACCCTGGTGTATGTTGTTCGCCGACGATGTTGTCCTTGTCGGAGAAAATGCGACTGAGGTCCAGAACAGGGTGGAAAAATGGCGAGAAAGACTGGAGAGTGTCGGACTGAAGATCAGCAGAACGAAAACCGAACATCTGTTCTGCGACTTTGGTGGTCCATCCAGTTTTTCCAATATCGCCAAAACATTATGAGTAAATGTTTGTGTGATGAACACGAACATTTATTCCCGAGTCATGGATGTTTATATAAATATTTATACACCAAACAACTGAATATCTTCGAAACGGCTTAACCGATTTCCATGAAACATGGCTGTCCCCTAGTTTAGTACTTTATTATAAACTAACCTGAGCTTAGTTATAGAATTACCCCCTAATGGGGCACTGGACAGTGAACACAGTTACTGGACAGTGCCAAGCTTGGAGAAAAGCAGATAGCCGAAGGCCGAGCAAGAAACTCAAGGGTTGCTATTTTAAACAGATTGTGCGGGGAATTGCTACCAATCTGCTCAAATTTCCGCTACCTAGGTTCATTACTTCAGAACGACGGCAATATTGACCAGGATGTGAGGAACAGAATAAATGCAGGATGGATGAAATGGCGACAGGTTTCTGGGACTACATGTGACCCACGAATGCCCCTGAAACTCAAGGGGAAAATTTAAAAAAACCATCATAAGACCTGTCACCATGTATGGATCTGAATGTTGGGCAATGAAAGAAACTGATGAAAGTAGAATGCATGTGGCAGAGATGAGAATGCTAAGATGGATGTGTGGTGTGACTAGAATGGATAAGATCAGGAATGAGTATATCAGAGGAAGTCTAAAAGTGGCGCCAATAACAGAAAAGCTGAGGAGTAATAGGTTAGCATGGTTTGGGCACATTATGAGGAGAGATGAAAGGCACGTAACAAGACGAGTGTTAAGTATGAATGTGGAGGGATACAGAGGTAGAGGAAGACCAAAGAAGGTGTGGGTAGACTGCGTGAGGAATGATATGTGTATGAAAGGGGTGAGTATGGAGATGACGGCTGATAGAGGAGAGTGCAAGAGGATGACATGTTGTGCCGACCCCACCTAGAGTGGGATAAGGGCAGGAAAATGATGATAACAAATTCTCATAAATGTATTGAGAAGTCATTGTTAAGACATTAATTTCCTTAAACTTATCTCTAAGGTACACTCTAGGTCCTAATTTATAAATGGCACGAATAGCACGCTTCTGCAGAACAAAAATGATGAACAAATATGAGGCCCCCACTGAAGCTTAGCATCCAATGTCAATCCTAAAAAGACAGCAGTATCTACAAGATCCAATTTATCACCTCGTACAAATATGTCAGTAGGCAGTTGTTTGACATTTGGTAAAGTAAATTTTATGCATTTAGTTTTTTTTTCATTCAAAAGAAGATTATTTACTGTAAACCAGTTAACAAGTTCAAAAATAGCAGTGTTTACATCGTCACAAGATGATTGATATCTCTTAACTTTAAATAGCACAGATGTGTCATCTGCAAACAATACTATTTCACATCTATTCCGGGCAAGATGAGGCAAGTCATTAATGTACACAAGAAACAAAAATAGTCCGAGAATTGAACCTTGTGGCACGCCCATATGGACCTCAGACCCAGAGGACTTAGTGCCATTAACATCTACCCTCTGAATTCTTAGAAATTATACAAGTATGATTTTAAAAGATTCAAAGCCTGACCTTGTATGCCATAATGTTGTAGTTTCCTGATTAATATATCATAATGAACACAATCAAAAGCCTTTGACAAATCGCAGAAGACGCCAATTGCATCCCGCGAATTCTCCCAGGCATCAAAAATATGTTGAACTAGCTCAACACCGGCATCAGTTGTTGAGCGACCCCGTGTGAATCCAAATTTTTAGGATGCATGATATTATTTTGATAAAAATGAGACATTAGCTGATTTAAAATCAATTTCTCAAAAATTTTACTAAATGTGGGTAGTACTGATATAGGTGTGTTATAGGTGAAGTTAGTGGGATCGGATGTACTACCTGCTTTAAATAATGGAATGACTTTACTTAGTTTCATTAAATTAGCAAACACTCCACGATTAACACATTTGTTAAATATAGTAGCCAAGTGGGGTGCAATACAATCAATTATGGAATTAATAATTTTAACTGATAGGCCGTGAACGTCAGCAGTCTTTTTCATTTGCAATGATTTATAGGCTTTCAGTACACTATTACTATTTACATGAGTAAATTTAAAGTCTATCTCACATGGTTCTACATTTTGTAAGATAAGTGATTCAGCCAGAGCAGGAGATGAATTAAGAGATTTAGTGGTCGAGATGAGAATGTCGGTAAAGAACTTTTCAAATGATTCGGCAACCTGTAAGTCATTACTGATGGTGGAATTAGATTAATTCCAGCGCACACTTATCGAAATGCATTCTATAAAAGACCGATAGACAGGCGACCTTGCAGCGGTGTTGAAGGGTCTGCAATTTAGTAACCATTGAATTGTCAGCTACGAATCTTTGGCAAGTCGTTCTACAGAATCGAGTGCAGCTAGTTGGTACCTGAAGGATCCATCCCAGAGGTGACAGGTCGTTCAAAATAGGTATACTAACGTGTAAACTCATCTATCGCTGGAACAATTATGCCAAGCGTTTTCGGCAACTTTGAATCAAATCCAATAGATAGAATCATCAATTAGTCCAGTTATTAGTTTTGTTTGTAAAATAAAATTTAGATAAATTATAGTAGGTAGGTACTTGTTTCTTGATGATGACTAACAGTGGATTGAAATCTAACTTCTAACTAATATTATAAATGCGAACGTTTGGATGTTTGTTTGTTTGTTTGTTTGTTTATTTGTTTGTTTGTTGCTCAATTACGGTGAAACGGATGAACGGATTTGGATGAAATTTGGTAAATAGATAGAAAATACCCTGGATGGAAAAACATAGGATATTTTTGATCTCGATAAAGTGAGTACTTCCCGCGGGATAAACAAGTTATTCCAAGCAGGCGAAACGAAAGCTCAACTCAAGAGTCAACTCAACAACTCAAGTAAACGACAAACATTTATAATTCTTAAATGAATAGCTACTTCCAATGTAATACCTGAAAAAGAAAGTATACAAAGTAATAGCAGAGTATAAGACAAATTAAAATGCAAATTTTCAAGACACACTGTCTCGGACTGTAAATCTAGTCCGTTGCTGTTTGTTATATTCAAAAGGATTTATGTTGCAGCCGCTTTTACTCGAGCCGGATATAGACGTCTTCTATTGTGAAACTGCCTAGTTAAAAACAATGCCAGTCTCAGTTCATGCGACTACAAGAGAATTCAGGGGCATTGCACCTGACAGAGTTGCTATTATATTGAGCTTTCTTCATTAAATATTTTAAGAGATTATGAAGGTTAAATAGATTACACGAAACGGTCAAAAGCGAGTCAGGTCTTCTACCGTAACTGTTTACGAACCATGGGTTTCGTACGCAGCCGAAGGGATCATTTTAGCCCTAATTAAACTTAAATTATAATTCCGACAATGTTAAGCGGATTAGTAAAGCTCCGAATGGTCGATTCGCAGATGACGTTTCTATGCATATTCGTTATGTCGACAAATAACACGTGCATGTTAAGTGACTGATCAGATTCATGTTACTTACTACAATCAGAAATATGGAACAGACGAAATTTTTCTTTCGAATCATAAAAGCCACATATGACGACATAAGTTCGACTTCATTTGTTTGAACTCGTATGGAGATGCAGTACAACTTGTCATTATTTATTAGTTGAGAGGTAGAATTTATATTCCACTAAAGTTACGAGCTATTGAATCGCTTGTGCCCTTATTTCAAATCAAAGTTCATCCCCGAGGCCAGCGGCCTGCATTAACGCCATGATATCCCAAAGGCGATGATTTTAACATCCTCTGGGAAGACATCAACTCGCCCCAAAGATCGACTCCCAATGTGGATATCCTCTGGGAAGACATCAAGTCGCCCCAAAGATCGAATCCCAATGTAGATAAGTATGTGAAAGTCGTAAAGGATATGAATTTGCAGTTTCCTACCCCATACCACATAATTTTAGATTACAAATAATGATTCGTGTGCAATATTCACCGGTTACAATCCTTTTCTAAGGCCCTTGCTGTCAAGCTTCAAAGCATCCATTCCAAAAGCCTTCACACGGCCTTGTCCGTATGTGTGATCAAAGTTTGGTTCCTTCGGTACTAGCCTATTGCTTGATCAAATGCCAGGTGATGCTTTTAGGTATTCCAACTACATATTTCGATCTAACAAAGTTGACTTCAGTAGTCTCCTGACTTTTTCATCAGCATTTTTATTGCTGATTCCCCAATGTCCAGGCAGTCAATCGAGTGTTGCGGAAATCGTAAAACCCAGGCCGTTCAGTGCCTGAATGCACTCTAAGATTGAAGAAATCAGATACCACCACCTCTTTGAGGGCAGGTTGGCCATCTGAGAGAATAACTATTTTGCGTATATCTAACGTGCGTAGTCTTTCTTTTTCTTGGTCTTAAATTATTATCGTAAATTATTTTATTGAGAAATGTTTTTTAGTTCTTTAGTCGATATTTTTTTTTGCAATTCCATACTTACTTTATACATATTGCTCTTCCGATAATTCGGAAACATTCAGCAACTCTATAGCTGACTACGTGCAGTGGGAATACGGAAATAATAAGATTGTTTTGTTGGGAGAAATGATTTTTATTATATGCACAAATAGATTGAGAGATTGAGAGTAGCACACTGACGCTTAAAACTTTGATATCATTCCAAAAAGATTGGTATCGTGCTCCCCATTCTTCAGGAGTGGAGACCTCTAAGATCCTAGGAGTATCAGCTTCTTCATAGGTCTTTTCAGAAGTCTAGCGTAAGTGTTTACGTCAGCAACTCGACCAACGCTATTTGCGGCTAGTAGTAGTAGTAGCTGAGAGTAGATACGAAAAATTCTAACTTTCACCAGGTCCCTCTTTAGAGCTGGCGTATCATAGCGCTTAAGCATAAAAAAAAAAAAAATTGTTAGCCATTGGAAAGTCGCCCATACTTTCTTTGGTGGCAGCAACTACTCTGGGGGGGACTGAAAATCAGCAACACTGCTGAGTCCCTACCCATTCATCACAATACTGTGGTTCTCGATTCTATGTATGCTTGTGTTTTCTTTTTTGTGATGAATGATGAAGAAAAATACCTTTTATTTATTTATTTATTATCAAATATACCTGATGTATCAAAACATGTCTCCATCTGCGGTGGTGTGCCGCCTCCGCGACGAGATGCTAGAAACATACCGACCCAGCGCATCAAAAAATGTTCCGATATTATCACAGCTTTGCGCCAAACATCCCTGCTCAGTAAATCTCTGTCAGTCAGCGACGATGGAACAATTTGACCACGAGGAACCAAGTATAAAATGGAAGGAAGTCAATGCTTCTGCACAATCGGGGCCAGTCGATGCGTGTGTTAGAAGGCAAGTATGTAGTGACCACGTTCTCGCCCTCTAACAAGAATGTTTGGAGAATTTCATCCGAAGCCGATACCTTGATTGCTGTCTTAATTCCCACGCTCCAACCATAAAAGATGCTGCGGGAGGAATAAATCGTCAGGAAATTTTTTCATTGGCAAAAGTTTATTTGTACAAAGGCGTTATCAAATATTAGGACTAACGATTTTAAAGACTACGTACAGCGGGAATACGGGAATAATATCGGGAGAAACGGATTTTATTATACATATACACAAACAGATCGAGTCAGAGCGCTGACGTTTCAAATTTTGATGTAATTCCAAAAATATTGGGATCATGCCTATTTACAGAAAAGTAATGACATGTTAGTTATTTGGTTAGTTTATTGCAAGTTTATGTTTATGAGTTAACAAGCACAGACACAGTGAGCAACTGTATTTTTTTGTTGTACCTCCTTTTAAGCAACCTAGAAATTAAGACCTCTAAAAATGTAATATACAAAGACATGTGGTATAGCACTTGTGATACTTTGTTATTTGGATGGGGAAGAGACTGGTTACCCACAACACAGGGAATCCTAGTGTGGGGACCAGGGCTATCTCATTGCTTATATTGTAACTCTGTTTTTGACACAATAAATGATTTTTACATTTAACATTTTTACATTTACATATGTTAAACTCATCAAGATAACTGGACTGTATAGCAATATTGACTTCTGGTCATACCTCGCTTTACGTTATATGAAATTTCCAACATTTCCCGGTTTGTGCCTTCGGATCGTGGCACATCGTACCTGTTGGGGTTTTCATGAATAAAAATGTATTGAGGTGACTCCATATGAACCGTTTTTATAACAATTCGCAGTCGGATGGGCAAATCTCCGTATTGTAATTGCGCTGTTGAATCGGTTTCAACCAGTCGCTTTCGAATTGAATTTACTAAATTGTTCGTTGTATCTATTAGTAGGTATTGTCAATTGTGGACTTAATAATCTCCATAAGAATTCGAATATGTGCCCTTTTATGAAATTCTTTGTGAGTTTTGACACATTCCAGGACCATTCACCAGATTATACACCATCACTATAGACACATAAGTTTTTGTTATAACGTTGAAAGTCGTAACGCGTGTAATTATCTAAATAGAAAATGATCCTTGTATGTCAAATGTGACAAATATTTAAAAGTAAAATGTCCATTAATTCGGCTTAGGTGCGATGCTGGGCATAACCGTGAAGGTAACTTATCGAAGGCGTTATTTAAATTTCGAACATTGTTTAATATTATAAAATATAAAACAGATTTTTTTTGTGTATGCAATAAAGTGTTATAGATAAATAAATAAAAAACAAATTAATATTTTGGCGCGTGAAAAATTATTATAGTTTGTCACTTATTTTGTTTGGAATTTAAAAGCCTTGTATTTCAAAAATTGTGCAATCAACAACTGTTATTTTCAAAGAAAATGTTTTACGTATACTACTTTGTTTAAATTTCCGCGTATTATTTGAGAAAAGTATTATACAAGCCTTGGCCACAACGTATGTATGTCTCGGTCCACATTTACACGTTCTTCCTTCCATCAATGCCTCTTTTGCCGGCCGCTGCAGTAATGTACTATAACAGCCTCTATGGCTCACTACATAAGGTTTACAAATTGGAGATCGCGGGTTCCATTCCCAGCGATGTATATCTCTAGTACTCGGTTGATGGTAGGGTATTTTGTATCCACTTGGCCAGCTACCATTATCTTATCTAAGCCTGCCGCGAAACAGCAATGTTAGTAGCATTGTTGTGTTCCGGCTGTTGGAGTTAGAATTAGCCAGTCCTCCAACTAAATTAGTGGACCCGGGTGAGCGTGCTCCAACATTCAGCTTCATCTTCACTTAACATCAGATGTGATTAATCCGCGAGTCAAGCTAGCGTTTGACTCTCCCAGCGAGCATGAACAGTGGGCTTTAAAAACATAGAATATACGAGACAATTTACCATAAGCAAACGGTGGCTTGCTTATATAAAGAGAGCTTATAGGTATATATATAAATGTTTATTAAATGTATCATCGCAATCAGCGCCCACTTTGAATATGCCATCCGAGACGCCCCGTAAAGGTGCCAGTTTGAGCGATGACCTTTAGATTAACACTTGTTCTGCATTGACAACAGCACCATATAATAGTATGGTATAATATTCAAACGCCATCATCCCTTCAGCCATCTTATGTCTAACTTCAATAAATAAACTATATCGTCAACTGCCAAATTCGACCAACAGTATGAGGCTAATATTGAATTGAATTAATTGAAGTTAGACAATAAGGAGCAGGTCTGTAAATTATAGTTTCGAAATTGGGTTAGTTTCCTTCAATGCTTTAGGTTATTGTTCTGAGGTTTACGTATAACTGATGTGTACCGGCAGGGTGTTGTGTATGCGCGCCGCAAGGCAGCCTGCAGGGCGGCGTGCAGGGCGGAGCGCAGGTGCCCCCAGGGCTCCCGCACTCCACCGCGCCGCCCGCCGGCGTAGGCGGCATTCGCAGGTACGCACCCCGCTACACCACATAAAGACAAACGTTACATAAATAAATAAATATTTATAACTACAGGAAAACATATTGGGTGGGACAAACAAAAATCATATTATAATTAGTTCTACATACAAAATACTTTTAAAAACAAGTTCATCTCCATCATATTTTCACATCTTATTCTAGTACGACGACGAGACGAGACGAGTAAATTGAAGTCCATCAAGAAGTTTCAGTGGCAATCTTCTGGCTCCATCTTCAAACTTGCATATTAATTCTGTACTCGCGTTATCATGTGTAATGGAAAGTGCTCATGGCAACAAAACTAACTAGGCCAAATTCGCCTATCTTGCCATCATGGAGTTCCAGGCCCTACATCTAGGCTCCATAATTAGATCAGATCCATGGTACCATAACTTTGTATTGTCACCGAACTTAGATATATATGCCAAACAGCTCAATCAGATCCCAGCAAGTGGTTGAAAAATGGTTTGCAAATTTTGAAAAGGACAACTTAACATGGGAATTATGCAAACTAAATAAAAGCTTGTAAATATATATTGATTGATAAAATCTGAAAGAAAAATTGAGAAGATTGACACAACAATTTTGTTACCAGCAACGTAGAAAAGTGACATCCCAATTGTAAGGGATTCGTAAAAAATTTATTTGTTGTATGAAAATTTCCATTTTATTAATTGTTCATTTAATCAAATTTTTTAATCAAAGTGTGCAACTTTGATTAAAAAATAATAAAGCCATTCTTAACTAAATTAATTTATTGAATAGTTTTTTCAGTTGTAGGCATTATCAATCTAAACAATGTGGTTTTCTATTGTCCCACCCGGTATATGAACAATCTTAGTTCGTGTGTTCCATATAATATAACTACATAATTCATTATCTACTTAGGAATATGATCAATACATTGATTTTTAGTTTTGGAAGAATGTACTACTTGAAATGTCGCTAAGGTCGATCCTGGAATTGGATTTGGAATAATATCGACGAAATAAATTTAGAACTCGAGCTGCAGTGTTCGCGAAAATTCGTGCAAATAGAACCTAACTACAAAACATCTCTTAGGAACCTGAAAGAGATTCATAATAGGAGAAATCTAAAATATAGTTCTATCATTCTAAAGAATGGTTAAAACCAACGCAAGACATTCAAATGTAAGGATTATAAGTAGATAATACATATCTACAGACGGCGAAAGTATTTTCTCGTTTGCCAGTATTGGCATGGAAATTCGTAGTCGCAAGTAGGAAGGTAATCCGCTAAATGTTGTTTAACAAATAATACCATTAATTTATTACATATTTATTTATATGCAATTATATCATTCTAATTATTACCATTACACCTGTTTCATATTTCACCACTGATGGTGTCACAGCCAAATCAAAATATAATCCGACCAAGCATGCAAAAATATGTAGGGTTCCATTTAATTAAGTATGGCTCTATTATGGTTTAGTTCGTTAAATTTAAGAGGAGATAAATGATTCGAAACAACAAATAAAACCATAAAGTCATTTCATACAAAAACAATAACAAAAATAATTTAAACGTCACAGTTGTATGTAATAGGATAAAATACATAGGAGTGGAAAATACTTTATAACTGGTAGGTTGCCATATATATTTTTGGATTTTTGTCAAAATCTAATATCACATCACATCATTTATTCACACGTTCAACGTAACGTAACGTAATTCAACGTTGGTACTTAATTAAATCAGACCATATATTTGTATGATATATTGGAATTTGGGTTTGTACGAGTACCTAAGGACCTCCTATATCACGCCTTACTTCCTTCTCCTCCGCTGTCTCCTTCTCAAAACGTTACACTCCAAATTCAAATTCATTCATCCGTTCCATGCACTAAATGTCTGGTGTCTATCATACATAAGTTAAACGCAGGCTAAACACGCTTCTGATATAGGAGTATACCTACATACGAATGATATTCTGGCGTAGCCACTGAATGATGTTACTCGGTGGTTAATGGGACGAAGAATACTTATAACATAAAGACAGTTTATTACCATGAGCCCCATTTACCTATATGTATACTGCGATGAACATTAAAGGGGATAACATTACTCAATTATCCTCATGAGATCCATTAATACGTACGTTTATAAGAAAGCAGCACGAGCTGTTGTAACGAATATATATAGCCACATTTGTAACAGCTTTAAGCACACTTGATGGGCGCATAATCAAAAGATGGAGATGACTTTCATGACACCATTGAATGAATACCTATAGTGTTAGTCTGACTTTTCTGCGGAAAACACCTTGAATGTTTGTGTACCTGTTTTTGCAATAAGGTCTCAGTCATTAGGTACGTAAAACTTTTCGGACTCTATGTCATTTTGAAGTTTACCTCGTAAGGTACGGATATTATCATCATATTAATCAACACGTTGTTTATAAAAAACGTATTCCTATGATGAGTTATATACACAAAAGTGATCGCGTGCCCATGCAGCGTAATCTAAATGCTGTTTTTAAATATAAATAGGTATTGCCTGTTTCCAAACAAAATATCAAGTATTGTGGAACATACAGACATATTGTGTATGGTAATGGTAATGTCGACTCTAACAGATACAACAAAGGACACTTTAACATTTACTCAATTAAACAAATTCGTAATCTGCCAGTCAAACCGATTTCAATACGTTTCTTCATACGTCAAAACGTTTACCATAGGGTAAGATTTCTTTATATGATGCCTAAGCGTCGCTTATTCTTTTGTATGGGAACTAGCCACAATATTTAAACCATATGTTCGCTCTGCTCCTCGTATAGTAGTCACCCATGTGTTGTGTCCTAACAACCATCTGGGCAGGTGGGTTGGTGCTCGCAGATTTTTGTGAGTTAACCAGTAACTGCTGCTTATCACTGGGTATATGCTGTTATGCATACAATTCATTGGTCGCCTTTTACTACATTACGGAAAGAGACTGATTGGATGATTTCCTCTCTCCCGATAATCATACGACATCCGCAAATTCTCGTAGTCTGTTTATTCTAGCATTTAGCGTCTAACATAGTCCTATAATTATGTTTATGCAGTCACCTAAATCTTAAAATACTTGACATAAACTTGGGAAATGTTCTATGTTTATGACTTATCAGTTGACTCTATTTGGATATTGAAAATACGAGTAAACTACCATTTACTCCGAACACTTCGGAATAGACAGAATTATTGGTTTGTGTGCATAGGGTCGAGTGCGGTCGCTTGGGGACAATCTAGATATTGACTGACGGACGGCTTTGGTCAAGTTCGAAACATTTCAAATCAAGTAGCGATCGATTGTTAAGATTTGCTTTAACCACAACCATGGTACCTCGCAGCTGGACTGATAGATCTATTACTTCTTAATTATTCATCTATACTAATAACTCATCAACGCAGAGTTCATACCACATACTGAAAGATGAAATTTGTATAGTAGATCTCATTTCTTGCATAGGTAAGAAAAAGTTTTGGAAGTTCAGTGTCTAAGGGTGTAAAATAATAAAATAATATAAATACGCGATCTCTCTTCATCAAATAGCGTACAGTCCAACCACACATGGACCCCTTTCCTCCTCGACATGCCCACTGCAGTAGCAAGAGCTTATGTCGGATAGACCAATGTACCGGAGTCGACTCGTTGTCGAGCAGTGACCCGAAAGAAGCTGGTATCGTAGTCTGAGTATATTCAGTCCAGTCCAGAAGCGGAACAAGTCCCGACCGTTATCCTCGTTCTCCCATTAGTTAAACGTCAGTGAAATTTACGCTCTGTAACTGATAAAAAATATTGATCAATAAAATTCATAATAACTATAAATTGAAAATTTAGAAAATCCCCGAAAGACTATGATATCATCCAAATACACCAAACAATTGTATTAAAAGCTAGATATCTTCGAAACAGCTTAACCGATTTTCATCAAACATTGCTAACAACAATCACATAGTCTTTAATATAACAAAGCACTCAAATCGGTCCATGCATTTCTGAGATATATAATAAATAATACGGACATGCATACAACGATGCCAAATAAATAAAATTTACTCGTTAGAACCTGTGAGTATTATGAATTACGAATCATAAATATTTAACCCAAAAAAACACGATTTTTGCGAGTCCATCCGTGAAGAAAAATTTATTCTTGGCAGTTTTGTTGACAATATTAGAAATTTACCGAAAATATAACTGAATAGCGAAACTCCCGAGGTAATATTAGCACGATTCGTCTCTAGAATTACCAAAAAATTGTAGAGAAATACAAAAACTGTAACCGAAAAGAGCTATGTGAAAATAATAAACTATAAAGAATCAAAACTGCACTTTGGATCTCTTTGACTGCATCACTACAAACATTTTCTCTGCATTATCGAACGCGGTCAGTTAACGCTACACTGGCTCTTCGAGCGTCTGACCCGCTCTTTGTATGCGCAACCTATCTGCGTCTCTGGCGACCGACTGTAATAATAAATAGGACAAAGACTTTGGTTCAAAAGCTTACATTAACATTCTATTCTATAAATAATGCCAAACATAAAACCCAGGCGATTATTCCCAACAAATATCTCACCCCTTAAGTGACCGAGAAAGAGAAGTTTCGTTCTCATACGTAACGTTATTGGGGAAATCACGTGGGTACTCGACTATACTATACCTCCACAATATTAGCAATTTGTTGTAGAAGATTACTGAACTTTGTTATTAAAGTTATTTCGTAACGGGCCCTTCGTTAGGACTATAACACTACTCCGTGATTAAGATTGTTATGGGTAGGTTACTCGTATCATATGATGTTCAGGAATTTCATTTCGTAATGCCTTCTTGACACCATAGAGCGCAGGGATTTCCAATTTACCACCTGAAGAGCGTTTGAGCTTCCAGCTATTTTGGTAATGGCAAGTAAACTGTTTTCCGAAAGGTTAGTATTGATTGTGGAACACATTCGGGTTGCGGATTTATTTTTGTTACTCTAAATGTGATTCTAGAGTAACAGATGAAATTGTTCCCACGTGTTCCCACGGCAAAATATATTGATGAACCAGTTATTTAAATTCTGGCAGAAAAGCACTTAAAATCAATAGTACTTCAAATAATCAAATCCCACACACCCCATTAAATTTCGAAATAAGTACTAGAATATAATATAGTTTGATAATGACGGAGAGCTAATTTTGAATAATTATAGAAATTACTCATATGTGCCGTAAGACCTAGGCACACGAGTTGAAAGTTGCATATAATCGCCAGATTTTTTGCGATAAATGTACGTAACATACACATACGCCTACAATACGACGCATTCAGATCCACCATAGGTACCGTTGGCCGTGTGTGAGTATCAATACCAATAACGGAAGATTCCAATCTGATTGGTTTTGCAATCAGAGCCGGTGGGCTATCCGGAGTTCCATGCTGTAATGCACAATTAATTTACAGAGGTATTAATGTTTTGCTTACATGGGAAATATTACAAAGGACATTGCTGTGGTTATTTGAAGACCAATAAAATTAAATATTAAATTTACCGAGGTATTAATGTTTTGATTACATGGGAAATATGGTAATATATAATATACAATGGACATCGCTGTGGTTATTTGAAGAACAATAAAATTAAATATTAAACTTTTCTATGTGTGAAGAGATACTATGGAAATGTAAGAAATACAGGTCATTCATAATTTCCGATGTAGGTAAATACAGAATTCAATTCCTTACTTTATAATGCTTCACAATATATTTGGCGAACATAAACAACGAGACAAGATTAGCTAACTAAATTTATATTTAACTTATTTAACAGAAATGTATTCTCATTTACCATTTCGGAAAATGCAGTTTACACTCGTTACCAAAATTTTGAAAACCAATTTTCATTGGTAATTAGGTCAATACAATGTTTACAGACCCGGTAATACTGTGTTCAATTTCATAGATATAAGAAAATTATCAATTTATTTTTATATTAACTAACAAACAAAACTATAAGATAACATATATGGAAACTATACTCCTATTACAGGGAACACCCACATTGATTGAAAAGTGAACTTTAACATGACCTTCGTACCCAATTTCCAATTTTGTCTGTAAACAATTAGCTATCCACTTCACATGGATGAAAATTTATATGCACAGAGAGGAGTTAAAATAACCAATTATAGCTACAAAGAACAAAATTACATGTGCCGCCATCCAAACAACACATTTACATAATTCACAGACGCTGAACATACGACTGCCTTTTACTGCTATTTGTGGATTATTTATGTAACAAACTGAATAAATTATATATCCTATGTGGTGAACAATATTAAATATCACATTCTGAACATGTAATATTTTATTATCCGCTACGAAACTGGTGCGACGAGACAATGTAAGTAACTTATTACCTAGAAAATTATATCAAACAAAGTTTTATTATTATACGAGTAAGATTCAGAAGCAAAAGTCGATTTGTACCAACCATCCAGTTACCGATGGTTTTGTGTTATATACAGTTCTGCTGCATGACTAATAAAATTACCTAGTATTATTTGCACGTTTGATTCACCAGTAGTTTTTATTGTAGGATTATCAATCAGTATCAAAATACACACATTTTAATTGTAAATGTGGCAATTATCCGGATGCAGTGTAATATTTACCTGCCCTAAGGTTTATCCACATGTTAAATTTTTAAAAGCTTAATAACTACATCCTTCGAAAGCATTCCGAATAACAACTCGTTTAATAACACTACATGATCTACAATATTCGGTAGGCTTATTATTTTACCCTTACCGTAAATTAAAAATTGATTGTAGTTGCGAAATTGAATTGTTTTATTCTGGAGTGGAGCTTTTTTATTAATACCTAAGTGTTAATTAAAATCGAGATTGTCAAGCTTGAGCTGCTGTAATAACTGGAGTACACATTCGTTGCTGTAGAGTTGTGTCGTAATTTATATCACGGTAGTTTTTATTATTGCATTCGCATGAAACACGTATACACAATAGGCATTAATCCTGCACGTAACGCAAATGTCCTAACGACGGAAAATGCTAACAATTCAATTTCGCTTTTTTGCTAAAATAAGTAAGGAATTTCAATATGTACAAACAGCAATCCTCGGCAGTGAAGCTTTTGGCTTTGTGCCAGTTTTATGACTAAAAGCGGCACCTTCGACAGATCTGCTGTCTCATTATGAGTCATGATGTAACTTTTTTTCCTTGTTGTAGAGATAGTTTTCACTTAAATATGGTGTCTCTGAGGGCGAGAAGAGAAGTATACAGCCACCGAAAGTGTTGCTTTCATGATTTTTTAGTAATGCATTCGTTTTTGCACGCAGATTCAGTCAGTATTCCAGAGGGAGAGGATATCGCGACTGGCGCACCCGTGGGGATCCCACGCTCATCAATTCACTCTGGCGCAGTCGACAGCCACTCGGTATCCGAAAGCAACTCGGTGAGATGATTCGTAAATCTGAAGCCATTACAATACCCTAAACTATGTTTTCATGGACCGTGAACTCAACTTCCATTTTATTCCAAACCCACTCAGTTGGGTGAGTAATATTGTCGTTGTAAATTTTGTCTTCGTTTGTTTATTCACCTTATGCTAAAATTTGTCAAAGAATATTATGCATTTGCGACCCAGAGCACACGGCGTGCTTATAAAATATGTATCGTGCCCACTTGCGAAAGGCAGCCTTTGCAAATTTTATCGTTTACGGAAGTAAGGCTAAAGTACTTGTTGCAGACATTTTAAGTTTTCACTCTCGCTCTATAGGCAACGCGGAGGTGTACATAGTGCTGGCGCTGCTGATAGGGTTCGTGACGGTGGTGGTGGGGTGCTGGCTCTCCGACAACTGCTGGTCGCCGGAGCCGGAGGACGTGCTGGCGGGCGGCTGACCCGTGGCGGCGGGCGCGTGCACGCACGTGTAGCGCCCGCTGGCCGCGGCGTCCGCGCTGGAGCGCGACCGCGACAGCCCGTCGGGCGCGGGCTCGCTGTCGCCGGTGCTGCCGCCGCGCGCGCCGCCGCCGCCCGGCCGCGCCCCCGCTCTGTTCTACGCCGCGCGCCATCTCTGCCGTGGCGCCTGCCTCGGCCTCCCCTGTGACAGGAGACATCAGCCTCAAGTTTTTTGACCGGAACCCCTATCGCAGCACTCTTGTCTTATACACGAGAAAAGTAATGGCAACCATATTTCGACTATAGCCAACGGTGCAGTGTACGATTATGAGTAGATAATTATTCAGTGCCAATTTAGTAAACAAAACAAAATATTTTGTTATGTACCTGTGTGCGAAGAATGGGTTTTTGTGAAACGGTGACAAGGTGCAAGAAAATGTTTTATGGAACTGTGAGAGCTTCGATTAAGATTTTTTATATATTTAAAGTGTATGTAAAGATAATTAAAAAATTGTATTGGTACGGATCTACCTATCGGCCATGTGGAACTCGGACATCGTAGGTTAGTTAATGTATTACTATTGGGTCTTTCATAGTAGGCTACGCTTCTAGCGGTCGCTCTAATTTGAATTCATCCGATAAAACCTGACCTAAACGTGGTTTCTCTTTATACCACTGTACTATTGTTTCTAAAAGTATGTGCCTTGATACGCTTTCCTCGACTTAACTTGTAGTTTAGAGGCGTGTTTTGAACCATTTAGAAGAAATTGTTCTCTCTGTCTGTACGGACAAGTAATCCTATAAGTGCAATACACATCATGACCGTGCCTTTACCGTTCTATAGACTTTGAGAGGGACGTAATTAACAATAGGTTTGTAAAATACACTTTCCTCGGTGGAGACTCACCTTCCAACGATTACTTTTGTAATTTTGTAATGTGTCCAGCTTTGTTTGTTATGTTAAATGTTAATAAGGACGCAGTAAATATTAAATAGAGGAAAGTGAGTTAGGACCAAAAGCCTTTTCACTAAACTTGCGTCAATTGGATAAAATAGAATTACCATCACAATAGGATAAGATACAACTTTGAGAGACAACGACATGGGTACATGATTAATGTAGAATTTCGATAAACTTTTTTGGCGATTTATAAATATACATGAATATGAATTTGAGTAGGATTGCATAACGATGATGAATACCTGTGTAAATACCTAAATTAGCTTCTCAATATTGCTAGAAACAATGAAAAATATCCATCCAATATCAGTAAAATGTGACAGTAGATGTCCATAATTAAACTTAAATATGTAACTGCGATCGACACAAATTGTGAGGCATATTAATACGAAATAACAGCGATGTATGTCACTGCGAAATGACACTACAACAGTAACTTATTAGTAATCTGTGCTACAACCACGTTCGTAAGAAGTACTACTATAATACTGATTTCTTTCACATTTTTGTATTATATATTTGAGAAACTTCTGAAAAACTGAGGTGGTAGACGTAGTGTTAACGACTGTAGAATCACGTGTCTCGTTAAATACCTTCCTATGAGACGCAAACGGTCCCTCCATTCCTTGTTTAAAAAATATTATTAAACTTATAAAAAGTGTATGAAGCCCCGCCTTGTGATATATTATAGCGATATAAAATTGTCATAAACCAATCATTTATGTATATGTTATTTCTTTCTTAAATAATGTTGGGGCCAAGGTAGCACGGGATCCGCTTACCCTCAGTTGGCGACGACGTTCAGCTGTACCTGCCGCTGTCAATCGTGGCTATACAGAAGTTGCGGTGGGAGAGTGTGGAGGTGGCTTAGTTAGGTAGGTGTACCTGTAGAGCTGTACAATTGTATAAATAACACCTAAGTCACAATTTTTTTTTTGCAATGAATTTATTTTATTTTATTTTATTTTTATTTTATTTGTTTAAGTACAGTAACAGATAACAGATTAACAACTTAAAGAGCTATCACTGACATTTGTATCTATATAAATCTGAAATCCTTTTATAACTATACATAACAGGATTTTAAAAATCTTATAATAAAAAATAGTTAGGCTGCATGCAAATAAACTTAAACATCCAACAAGACGAATTCAAAACGAAAAAAAGTATAAGTATTAATAAAGGATAAGTGAATTCCTATATGAGGCAAGGGAACCACAAAAGGGATCCACATTAGAACTGAGGTTGTTATAGGCCTTACACATTCTACATAGAGGGCTATTTTGGGAAACGTTGTTATTGGATGTCGGTACAGAGAATAATTGTTTATTGCGCATAGACCGAGTTGGTATTTTAAAGTGTAATTGCTCAAGCAACTGTTCGCCGAGAAACCCATTAACTACCCTGTGCAGGATACACAGGTCAGAGATCCACCTCCGTTTCTCTAAGGACAATAAGTTGAATTTATGCAGTCGGTCCTCGTAATCAGGTATTCTCCTTCTAAGTCCCAATCTCCCACACAAACTACGCAGAAAGCGACGCTGAACAGATTCGAGTCTATCTGTATGTATATTGTATATTGGTGACCACACAGATGAGCAATACTCCAATACACTTCGCACTAAGGAAATATATAATAGTATCCACGAGGTTTCCTTTCGAAAAGGCTTGGCAATGCGTAGAATAAAAGACAACATTCTATGCGCCTTGCTGCAAATAAGGTCATAGTGGGGCCTAAAAGATAACGCTGAGTCGAACATAACACCTAGGTCTCGAGTGACATGTACACGATCAAGAACGGTTCCATTGATGACATAATTAAACTTGACAGGGTTCCTGTTCTTAGTAAAGGATATAACTTGACATTTCACTATATTAAGGGACATGTCATTGTCAATGCACCATTTGACTATTAGATTAAGGTCATTTTGTAATATTACACAATCCTCCGTTTCGCGAACCACCCGAAATATCTTAATGTCATCCGCGTATGCCAAACATTCACTGCTAATGTTGTGCAAAAGATCATTTATATACAAGAGAAAGAATAATGGACCCAAATTAGATCCCTGTGGTACTCCTGAAGTGGGCAAAAAAGGGACAGACTCAAAGCCGGCCAGAGCCACCAACTGTGAGCGATTTAGAAGATAAGATGTGAGCCAGCGATGGAGGTTTCCATGGATTCCCAGGCGATAGGCCTTTTTTAAAAGTATTGAATGATTGACGCGATCAAACGCTTTAGAAAAATCAGTGTAGATGGAGTCAACCTGTTCCTTATTATTAAATGCATTACATAAATAGCTGGTATATACTAACAGATTGGAGTTTGTGGACCGACCTGAGACAAATCCGTGCTGGTGTGGACTAAGTATGTGTTTAAGATGATTATACATGTGATCATAGACAAAGCCTTCAAAAATTTTGGCACACCAACTAAGGATACTTATGGGGCGATAATTTGCCACATCATGTTTGTCTCCAGATTTATAGATAGGCATAATCTTAGATATTTTCCATAACGATGGGAAAACACCTGCGTGTAACGATTTATTAAATATGATTGATAGAGGATTAGCCAAAGCGGATGCACAAAGGCGAATAAGTAGCGGAGGAATTCCGTCAGGGCCAGCATTTTTGGTGAGGTCCACGCTCTTCAGTTTTTTTAATACATCAGCAGTGGATATCTGTAAGGAGCAGGTCGAGAAGTTTGCTGTGGGGAATCGAGGAGTATAGTCTGGGATAGAATCAGGTCCGTAAACAGAAGCAAAATAGTCCGCAAATAAATTGACAATGTCACCACCCGACTCAGCAACCTGATTCTGATAATACATTCGGTTGGGAATATTATTTGTGACGCGTTTGTTCTTAGTGTAACGCCAAAAAGTCCTCAAATTTAATGATAAGTCATCCTCTATACGTTCTATGTAAGTTCGAAAACATTCATTCATCACCACCTTCACCCTCGATCTCAGCATAGCAAAAGTGTCATAGTCGCGTGGATTCCCATGGCGCTTATATTGGCGGTGGAATTTATTTTTACTCCTCAGCAATTTTATTAGCCCACTAGAAAACCAAACGGGGTATTTGTGGTTTTTTAATTTTATTTTGGGAGTATGTTTGTCAATACTTAAATGAAATGTATTATAGAATAATTGTAAAAATTGATCACAATCAAGGACCAGAGCATGCGCTTCCCAGTCAATCCTTTGGAGATCCTTGATACAACCCTCGTAATTAGTTTTATGAAAGCAAAGCTTTTCCGTCAGCGTGTTTTGGATCAATGAAACAGGAGCACCACCAAACGACAACTCAAATGGAGGATGGTGTGCATCCAAACGACTGATCGGAATGGTCCGGGAAAGCACAAACATATCAGGGCCATCAGTGATAGCCAAATCGAGCGTTCTGTTATTATGGTTTCGTAAGTGGTTAAGTTGACGGACTGGGGTTGTATGGAATAGTCTGTATAAAGCTTCGGATTTATCACATTGGTGACTCAATAGAGTCCCAGATCTAGTACACCATTCTACACCTCGCAAGTTAAAATCACCTACAATACATGTTGTACAGTCCGAAGATGCATGATAATTTACCAGATTCATGCACTTATTAATGTAATCTTTGAAGAGACTATGCGGCAGATATTCCGGTAGATAGACTACGCATAGGTTAATTATAAGTTTGTCAATTTTGATTTGTACCCATAGATCCTCCACATATTCGGAAAGCCAGTCATCTCTAGAAGTGACGTTAAGATTCTTTGACACGGCCACTAGCACACCCCCACCATCGGCCTTATTGAACCGTTTGAAAAATTTACCATCCCGATCTCTGCGCAACACACAATATCTGCTGTCAAACAGCTCAGGGGAGAGTACAGAGTCGTTAAGCCAAGTTTCACAGAGACAGATAATATCGAAATTATTACAAAGTATAGTATTATAGATTTCATTCGTTTTACTCCGCATACCACGAATGTTCTGGTAATAAATTGACAAAGGCATTTTTTTTAAAATTAAGTAACCCGTAGACTATACAAATAATACCCGTAATGAACATGAATTGGGTTATCTTATAAGATTTAAGCTGTCTGTATTTTTTATAAGAATGAACATAGAGTCCGGATTCTTTCTCACATAAATACGGCCATTTCGAACCCATACAAATTTATAACATAATTCCTTGGCTTTCATCCTAGCCGCGGCGTGTAGATGCTTATTCGTTGGAGATAGGTGTTCAGATACATAAATAGGTTGTTTTTCACCAGCGAGTCCCAAAAGATGTGTATTTAGCTTCTCGCCTGGGTTTGATTTGTTGTATCTGTAGACAGCAGAATAAAATTCGTCGCGGCATCTAACACTCCTAAACTTAACAACAATAGTGCGAGGGCGTTTGCTTTCTTTGTTTTGTTTTGCAACTCTGGTACAGTTCACCACATCACCGTCTTCAAGTTTGTGATCTATTATGCCAGAACATTGCTGGATTAAATGCGGCAAGCTCTCGGCCCGATGCTCCGGTACACCGTGAAATTCCAGGTTATTTTCTCTTAGATGTTGTTCGAGGTTATTTAGTCGCTCAGATAAATTATTAACGGTATCCTGTAATGCATTATTCTGTCGTTTCAATTGCACATAGTCTTTAGTTAAGCTTTCCAGGGCGCTCTTCATTTCATCATGCATGTCGCTCAATACTGTTACGGATCTCGTGAGCTCCTGCAGATCGACCTTGATAGGAGAAAGTTCTTCCTTGAGAACAGAGGTCAACAATGACGGCAATTCCTTTTTAATAGCCAGGATGACTTGGTCTCGAATGCTTGATACAATACCTTCATCAATAATCTGGGCTTGGTCAGGAGAGCCAAGTGAGTGTGATCGCTGTGGTAGTATTTTTTGGTATTGCATAGTATGTATGTATTGTATTGCATAGGTATAATACTTCACAGTTCTTTCGATCACCGTTTCATATAAAGTCCCATGATTAATTTTATTTGGCTTTACTTTCTTTAGATACTCCTATTAATTTCACCTACTAACCTATTTCCTATACCTCGATTTGGTGGCAACATTCATGTAGATAACTATCAATTGCGATACTTTATACTAAAGGAAAGTTCTTCTTTCAAGAATTACCCTTAAATTAACTTAAAGAAGTTAGAATATTTATTCTCTACTATTTTACAATACGTATACCTGACCCATATTAGGATATAACATACTCCCACCATGTAACTTCTTATACTCAAATGGACTTGAATACAAGCTTGGCCAAGTAAATATTTTATTTCGTCTTCAAGTTACATGTATCTATCTACTCGATCTATCGACTAGTGGTATACATTTGTACAGTTGAAATAGTGAAATTGAACCGTGTAGACTGTAGACATAGATTGTTAGAATATGACATACATTGTCACTATGGTAATCATATAGGCTTATGAGCCAAAGTGCATATTTTAATAAAAGAACAGGCAACTTCCTTACGCATAGTATTAAATCAGGCCAGATTATGAATATAAACAAAATGAAATGAATAACCTGAAGCTGAAAAAACAAGGCATGGATTAAAACCAATTCTGCACACACATACTTCTCTCAATTCTCATAATTATGAAACATAATTTATCATAATGGAAAGAAAGAAATTCGTATTATGTCGTTGCTCCTTTCAATGAATAACGGCTATCCACAAACAGAAATTGTGTTAGAGGGAATTAAACCCAATTTATTACTGTGCCTATAGCAAGCTAGTATACATTTGGTTTGCAAGTGGGGAGGTTTTCGCGTCCGTGATCCTAGGATCCTTACAGTAGAATTCAGCTATATTGATAATTTCAACAAATTGAGCAAAAAAATGTACCAATGTAGTTTCAAAGTTATTCAATATTTTTATTGGTGATTCTGGGATCATGTGATGTTAGAATCCTCATTTTTCATACGCTGATACTATTTTACCTATGACTACAACTGTTATCCAATACTGTGCCTAAATAGTGTGTCCGAAATATGTATAGAAATCCCATAAATAAATATAGTACTTCAAAACCCGCCGATAGATGATGCGACGGGCTTTTTTATCCGACGGATTTTTTGTCCAACGCACATTTATTTCCTCTGTATGGAGACAGAATCTGCACCTTTTGTGTCCCGAAGGCCCAGGTTGAGAATATATTTGCTCAGACAGCAGTACCCCTTGTAAGGATTTGTAAATTGTTCCTACCAATTGTTAGAAGTTCTCGGGCAGCTTTCTTGTTTAGGGCTTTGATTACTTAGATGATGATGTTCGAAAAAGCTTAGGTATACAGGTTCTTTAGGGTAAAACGAATACGGCTTTAGGAGGTACCACTGAAAGGCTCAGTGCCGTGCTATAATCCTATAGCCCTAGTTTGCAAATTAGTCGATTTTCTTATTGCTTTCGATGCCAGCGTACTCCGGGACCCAGCGTAAGACGATCTTGTTTTTTCTGTCCAGGATCTTAAAAACAGGCCTGCAGTTGTTAGGTATTTCATAACTATGTATATCTATGCCAAGTTTGAGCTTCGTAACATCAGTAAAATGCCTGTAACCTACCAATGCCGGTTGGATAGACGGACATGGTGAAACTATGACGGATCCTTATTTGCCATTAGAACTTGCTACTGAACCATAAAAAACTAAGTAAACTTGTACTTAGAATCAATAGTAAAGATTTACACCGACAGTTAGCTTCATGTTGTTGTTGTAAAGCTAATTTTGATCTAGTAGACCAGGGAAAATACGATAAAAAATTAGCTTAGCTAAACATAATACAGAACCGACTTATATAATTGTTATCTTAAAAAAAACGAGCGCTTAGTCTGGATTTTTTTAGAAAACCTAATTTTTAATAACAATAAATACTAACTGATATTAAAGTAGGTAGACTTTTGTTAAACACAGTTAACTTTTTGGTGGATAAATAACAAAGCATGTTACTAGGCATGCATGCGTTTTACCAGAAAATGTGGTCGAGCTGCGCTGCTTAAGAAATAAAAATGAGAACTAATATTTTGTAACGATAATTACCCTAAATGTTTTGAACCCAGAGAAATAGGCATCAATTGAGCATTTTTTTTAAGAAACACATTTTTCACCTTTAGCATATTTAGTTACTTAGTACTTGCTTTTCTTACAAATACTTAATTTTTAACAATTGTTACTACACTTACAACACTTTATTAAATGTTTCAAGAAGCGGTTATTTGTTTTTCCGAGGTCAAACCGTATTTTCCCTGGGCTATAGTTGATTAGTAACTATTTTTAGTATCTGCAAACCGTTGCAAATAATATTTTTTTCTGATTCAATGTTTACAATTGTTCAGAATCACGATTTATTTTTTTACTTCGGATTTCGCACTAAACGTTTTAATGTAATATTTACTTCCGTTAAATTCCCCAAATTAAAAGTTACTACTTGAGCTACAATTATTGTTCAAAATTTCAATTATTTAAGACAAAATGTTTCTAAAAATGCATGGCGTCCTTGCAATCTCCAGACGAGTTCACTTCACCATTGCTATGGCAGTTCCGTTTATGTCAGCGTGTCAATGCTGTAAGCTCCTGTTTCAACTGCTATTCTCATGTGTATTCACGTTTGCGCGGCGTTATAAACGTGAGAAGGAATGATAGCAAATATTTATAATGTGTTATGTATGATGCACATTATGACATTACGAAGGCATTATTTATTTGACTTAGGTTTCATTTATTACTAAGTATTTAACTATTTGAGGACATTAAAACTAACTGTGAATTCTATGGCATAATGTATATAATACACTACCTTGGTGGACACCAATTTAAATCCTTCCCTGCAGGAGCATGTTATTATTTGTACATAAGAGAACCTACAGAATATTTCTCTTCTAGGGTAGGCTTACCGGACCACTATTTGCTATAATTTCAAAACTACCTCTATCGCCGCCTCCACTATATTTATTATACAATCTTTGTAAATTTTACCATATATCCCTCTTCTAATACTTATCAATAATCAAGTTATCAACAACCATAGCAAATGGCTATCAATACAGTCTAGTTTTTGCATAGTTGCAAGATACTGTGTGTTGAATGAATGGGCGGACCTTTCCAGTAAATCAAAGTAGGTAAATAATTATCGAACAAACAAAACATTGCCTCTCCAAATCTTGTGCCAAAATTACATACACTATTCCTATGTAGGTATGTTCTTTATACTTTAAGGGTACTAGTAGCTTATTTAGGCAGTCTATTTAGACTTACGAACTAATTTCATGGGCCCATTCTGGTGACCTCTAGACAAGAGAAAACTACAAATATATAAATAAACTATCTGTAAATCCATTTTAAACTTTTACAAACACATAAACTCTCATTAAGAATGGTATAGGTAGGACAGGTTTTTATATCTTGAAATCCCCTTGTATATTAGACGAACAGAATCAAATACGTTGTATGTCGATTTTGTATATATATATATATAGAATATTCATTGTAGAGTTAAGAAAACCGACTGAATAGTCAACGTTTTTTATGTAATGTATATGTAAATTGTCATTACAAGCTAGGCGAACGTAGTAGTTACATTTAGGTATAACTTATATATTTTACTCGAGCGAAATGTTGTAAGTGTGGTATCCTTCACTGATCCTGTGCCTATTCACTGCATACCATTTTGGATGGATGTACCTATTTCTTAGCTATAATTTGTTAACTTTATAAAATGTAGTTATATATCTATCTATTGATCGTGATACTATAAGTAGGTATGTACCCGGTTTCTGAGTCGTCTGGAAATAAAACTATATAATTGTCAAATTACGTACCAAGGAGGTGTCATTGTAGTATAAACACAATCATTACAATTATATAACATGGGATACACTGAAAGTTTTACTTAGGTAATTCTGTAATAAGACTCAGAATAACTATATAACTAAAGGGAAATGATTAGTGTTTTTCTAAGTAGTTATGCTTAAATGTTTTATTCTGCCGTACCACTGTTGAAGTAAGCGGACCACTCCTGTGACGTACTCTCTGACGTATTGGGTGAACGCAGCCACTGCTTCTTCCGGCTCGTTAAATGTAAAGCCTCGCAATCAAGTCTGTCATTTGTGGAAAAAGATAGTAGGACTCTTTAAGGAGGCCACTGGGTGGATACGTACCACCTTTTTATCTATTTCTTCCTTAAAACATCAATGCCCGCATTGTTGTGTTGAAAGATTAGAGACCCAGTAAAATTATTGCATTAATAGGGATTTCATTTTAACCCTCTGCGTGAAAACGCATCTGTGACCCCTATGTTTCAGGCAAGCGTATCGAACTTATTTCTGGGAGATTAAGTAGATGATATGGATGTAATTGGCACTTTCCACCGGACGAGTTGCTTGCTCGTTTTATCGTATCATGGGATACAAAAAAGTCTCAAAATGCGAGATCGAGCTCCATATCCACATCACCTGGATGAGTAGAAGTCTACCACTGTACGTTTCTCAAGAAACTTCCTACCATGTACGACCACTCTGTGGAACGGACTTCCTGTAGCGATATGAGTCGCGTCATGAACCATACTTCCATATTTACTAAACACAAGTACCAAGTACAAGTTCGCCGTAGTTATGTTCGCGGTATAAGTTGTTATAACGAAAAAAAAAACGGGTCATCATTTTGCCGACTCCGTCTGCTGCCTCAGAACCAAAAGCATTCGAATGTTGCGTATAATTAACAATATATTTTAGCGATCTCTTACTCTCTATAAACTCAAGAGTTTGCATCTGTCACAAAAATTATTGTCAAACATTTCCGTAAATTATTGTAAGACAAGGTATTCTATTATTCAACCTCTGGAGTTTTAGTGTTCCGTAACAAACATTTCGAAACAGACGACTTATGGAATCACAACAGTTTCTTTTTTCAGAAACTATTTGACGTCAGTACCTGCACCATGAAATAGGTAAGTTGTAGAAAATGGTGGCCCAAATATAGACGTATAGTGAGAAAAGTAAAATTTCGTAAATATAGTAAAAAATATTTAAAGTTTAAAGCATGACTTCCAAGATATAAAAATGTTGTTATTTGTATAACGCTATTTAACACTATTTCGATAAACGATTATTGCTGTCCTGTAAAAACTTATTTCAAATATAGCTTCGAAAATTTCAAAAAGTCATTAACACTGCTGTGTTATGCGACGTAGTTTTATTTTAGGTACAGCAGCATTACGTCATTTTGATAATACTATCAAACTCCATACTATCAGTTGTTTAATTAACAATCAATTACTGAAAGTATTTATCGTACTATACAACACTGACGGTAAAACAATTGATAGTATCTCTAGAGTACCCGCGGCTCGTACTTGACCGATTTTTTAAACATAAGATCAAATATTCCAGGCTGTCAAGAACTACCAAATTTTCAGTGTACACTATGTATCTTCCGACATCTACGAAGGAAAAGCATCTCCTTACTTAGCAAAAATTTTAATTAATATATTTATTTAAAGACCGATTGGTGTAGCGGATAGTGACCCTACCTTCGAAACCAACCAATTTATTCCTGACTCATGGATGTTTATATAAACATATATGTATGTCTATCCGTTATCTAGTATCCATAGTAAGGCTTTGCCTAGTTTGGGACTAGATAATTGTGTAAGTGTCCAAAATATTTCTTTATGTAAATTAAATACGTACAGAGTGGAATCGATAAGTGTTAACAGGAGTTTAGGTTTTTAAGATAAAGGATGTCAAAAAACCTATATACCGATATCGAAACTGAGTCACATAGTGAACAAATGACAAAAAGCTTCTGAAAATAATGGCTGTTTCTTCGCTCAATGCTTCGGTATCTGCATTCAGGGCAAAACGCTGTCAGCGTTTTGTATATCTTGCCACGCGGGCTAAAATTTTTACACTTGTTCTAGATTCATTTAAATTCTATACTGTTCAGGTAAAGCTTTTTCTCACAAGGAAAGGAAATGGGCAAAAATCCACCACGCGGGCCCAATGCCCTATGCCCCAAAAAATTATATCAGTGGTTATCTGATAGTCGGTGCGTTCAAGCAGCCCCTGTAAGTCACTACAATTGAAAACAACTGTAACACTATATGGAAATGTCACTAGTGCTCACTGACTGTTCCAGCCGTTGCTTATCTCCGCTAATTTAAAACGAGTAGTGAT
Source organism: Oegoconia quadripuncta (assembly GCA_949316235.1). Taxonomy (NCBI): domain Eukaryota; kingdom Metazoa; phylum Arthropoda; class Insecta; order Lepidoptera; family Autostichidae; genus Oegoconia; species Oegoconia quadripuncta. The sequence goes on from OX438749.1 coordinate 12,856,926, forward strand.
TGCGACAGCGCCACAAGTGCTTAATTTATTTTTATAAAGTAAAGTCAACGCATTGAACATGTCGATGGCAGAGATCTGGAATTTTCTCAGCAATGACAAAACACATGAGTGATACTTATTTACATGATTCATCACGTCACGTATTTTTCTCAGTGCTTTACGTCATTTGTCTACTTTTATTTATAACAGATTAAGGATATCAAGAAAACAGTCTTTATTTTACAGAGATTTTCATTTTACATACAAGTGGGATCGATTTTACCCTCAAAGTTTTCTGTACATATATAAGTGGTCTTGACACACTTACTAGCTCACTAGTTGTGCTCACTTTATTGTTATTTATTAAAAAAAGACAAGATAAATAAAATTTATGTCTGAACACACACTTCAATAGGTACCAATTGGATTATATAAAATTAATGATAGTTTTTGTTTTAACCAAAAAATACAATTTTACCGCATACGACCGGATAATGTGAAAGTTGGTATAAAGGTTTTTTTTATTTGAATTGAAAGATTTAATTTGAGTTGAAATAATATTTTGTATTAGCTTATTACACTTATTGTTTCCACCTGGTATATCTGTACTAAAATAAAAAGTATCCCTGAAGTTATTTCGCATGTATATTATTCTAAATAACTTCATGGAATTGAAGTGTTCAATGTTTAAGATTTTATCTTTAATAAATTAATATTTAATTTTAAATCTTTAATAATCAAAATTTTAATTTGTTTATTACTGTGCCCGTAGTTGGATCTAAAGTGTTAATCATCTCTTTTATGTACCTAACGATGATTGTGTACTTCTTTCGATATTGAAATTATAACATAAGTAAATATTGTAAATAGGTACTCGACCTTCGATATTTGGAAGTCTGGTTGGCTTGGCTAATTTAGGAATTGAGAGAACTCATAAGCTCAAAATGCATAGCAATTAGGTAGGTATTGTAATGTATGTATCATCATTTTGTCACGGATAAATTTAAATATATGTAACAACATGAATGCCTCTTTTATTTCGGTTGTGTTCTACAATTACAAGAGTTTAAACTTTACACTTGGTTATAATATGGAAGTACAGTCTGAAACAGAGTAGCCTATATACAGGGCTGCATAATACAAATTAAATTTTCTCAGGAAATCATCGATGTCTTTGGATATTTTTTTAAATACTTGCAGCAATTACTGAGTACAACTAAATATCAAAAGTACTATTGAAAAATATTCATTATTTCCTGAGAAAATTTACATTGTATTATGCCGGGCTATACAGGGCGTCCCAAAGTTATGGGACATGAAGGGGAAGTACCTTAAATATCGTAGATAGTGAATTTTGCTCAAAGAAGACTTTATGTTATTTTTAAAAGTTAGTAATTCTGCATTCATAGATTTTCTAAAAATTATTTGCTTCGGCTGGGAATCGAACCGACTCAAATGTGAAAAAAAAAACACCCTACTTTTATGATGCCAATCGAAAGAATAGCTAAAAAATAATAACTCTGCCTAAGTAACATAGTATTTTAAAAGAAAGGAACAACGTGAAATTAATCATTTTAATCAAATAAAAAACATACATGAAACTGCCGTAGTCAATTAAGTAGGTATTTAATTTGCCTTCTGTCTAGCTTACAGAGGACGTATTGAAATACAAGTTTTATCATTTCATCTACACGTGCACTTATAATAAGGAAAACTATGTTAGTACCTATTTTATGAAGTGGGTACTTATTTACGAATAATCAATGCTATCTTTGCAATGATAATATCGCTACTTTTCGAACGTCGTCGGCAATAAATAACTTTCTTGAAATTTGACTCAATCATTTTATGTTGTTCCTTTCTTTTAAAATACTATGTTACTTAGGCAGAGTTATTATTTTTTAGCTATTCTTTCGATTGGCATCATAAAAGTAGGGTGTTTTTTTTTTCACATTTAAGTCGGTTCGATTCCCAGCCGAAGCAAGTAATTTTTAGAAAATCTATGAATGCAGAATTACTAACTTTTAAAAATAACATAAAGTCTTCTTTGAGCAAAATTCACTATCTACGATATTTAAGGTACTTCCCCTTCATGTCCCATAACTTTGGGACGCCCTGTATAGGTTTATCTGTTTCAGACTGTACGTGTAAGAAGCTATTATATCGGAGATTTTCGAATAATTCGTGTTTTCATAGAGATGGAGTTTCATTAGGGCATGGAGTTAGAGTAGGGTACAATGAGCGGAGGGCCTCAGCAGCGGCGCGAGAGCTGTACCGGCGGCGGCGGAGCGGCGCGGCGGTGGCGGGCGGCACGCGGCGTTGAGACGTGACACGGAAAGGCTTTCTCGTTTCACATGTGTGCACCCTTATTTGAAGATAGCTGTCTGTTTGTGATGATTGAAGCTATGTACAGTCATGATCTACTATTAACTACAAAGATTTTTGTGGATACAAAATGAAGGTTACTCGTTATTCCTCGTTATGCGTTGTAATAAAATAGAATATACATGATCATTATCAGTACAAATCCCCACTGTTGGGTACAGCCTTATCTCATACATAACCCACCATACAGGTCTGCTGCGGATTGGTGGATTTCTGTCAGACTAGTGGCCACCGGCAGTCAGTGTTTATATAAAAAATGGAATTTTAATTGTTCATTCAGGATTTATTAATAGGAGGACGGAAGAAGAAGGTTCAAATTCAGGACGCCAGGTTTTTGTAGATACCAACCATTTATATGGGCACTGTGTGAATAAATCCACGAATTACAATATTGAAATATTGCGCATACAATAAGAATGTAATATTTTCGGATTATTCCTTGAATTAGTTGTTATATGAAAAAGTTTATTGCCCAATTTTTAGATTCTAGTTCAACTACAACTAGGTATCATAGCTGATCTGGTTCTGATGACCAATCAGAGCGTTACATCTATCTATAGGTGTTAGGTATCCTTGTTGGTTGGTAAAGGCCATATATTTTTATTGCATTTTGCAAGAATTTATTAATAATTTCAGCTTGCTACCTCTAGCCGTTCACGAGAAAATGGTCTTAAAGTATTTCTTCAACTGTTCACCTTCGATCGGAGCAAGGTAAAGACAACTTTTAATGGCGGGAAAATAAAATGATTCTATGCGGGACCAGTCGCTGGCGATGCCTTTGTTTAAAATAAAGCCGTTTTTCATACAAAGGTAGACTTAGTTTTGTTTAATAACTACCATTTACCTAATGGTCAACATCAATTTAAACAAGCAAGTACGTAAAGGAAAATAGAATAGTTCATAATACGATGATGAAAAAATAGAAATTAAATCAAAACGTAAGACATACTTTTCTTAGTACCGACTCTTCCTGCGTGGGTATCGCAAAAAGCGACTAAGGGATCGTTAGCATACAGCAGGATAGACCAACAGACAGCGGCGTCCATATGCAGAACTACCAAAAAATTTGCGATCCTCATGCTCGGCGTGGGAATTATATGAAATCGTGTAATGATCACCATAAATTGAAAATTTAGAAAATCCCCAAAGACTATAATATCATCCAAATATACCAAACAAATGTGTTAAAAGCTAAATATCTTCGAAACGACTTAACCGATTTCCATCAAACAGGGCTAAGAACGTATCTCCGTGTTTAATCTAAAATATAACAAATTTGAAAATTTAGAAAAACCTCGAAAAGATATCCTTGAAACATCAAACATGGGTAATGACCTGTCCCTTCTTTAACATTTAATATATAAATAAAACCTTACCCAAAACAGATCACCGGTTACTGAGAATGTATCTCGGTTACTGAGAATGTATCTCGGATACTGAGAATGTATCCGTATCGATCCGGACAAAGACTGTACACACACACCCATGACGCCGTCAAACACATAACACTCTTTGTTGTTTGTCGGGGTTTAAAGCCGCCCCAAATCGAAAGGCTCATTGGACGATTATTATAGGTAAGACTAGTAGTAAAACCAGAGCACACTTTACCCACTAGCCTTCTACAAATTTTTCTATTCTGTGACTGCAAACTATACTTTCTTTGTAGATACTCTTGCTTGGTGAAGAGTCTTGAGTCGATTACTTACTCAGAGTGTTTCTTATGCGAAGTGAGTGTCGTTGCGAGATGTTTTTGTTCTTTATTTAACAGACCATTACAAAGAAAAAAGGAAAAGACAGTGGTATTTACTTTACTAACACAAAAAGTAGTTTTTACTTTAATAGTAATGGCTCTCTTTTGGTCTTTCATAACCTTTTTAGCCATAAACTTTATATTTCTACCACGAGCTTACGCAAACTATTCTCGTCATTGACATTTATCGGCAATGCTGCTTCATTTCGATGCGAGTAATTGAGATAGAGGGATATACTACAAGAGAAGTTGATGAGAACGCATGATAAGCCCACTGAATACGCCATGCAAGAGTAAGTACCTAATATCACAACGTAATAGAATATTATACTATCCATTAAGTTTACAATAATGATGATTAATGACCTATAGGCATGGGGGCTTGTTTCTCTAAGACCATTTTAGTAAAGTAGAATAGTTTAGTGTCCCGTGCGTAGTGTGCGGTTCACAAACTACAAAACAACTATACCGGTGACTTTAATCTAGCCTCGGTCCGTGAATAGTTCAGAGAGTGCAATTACTTTAACTTACAGCAGGGACTTAAGCCCCCTTACTTACTCTGACTGTACAAGAACCCGTAGTTTTTATGGCACACATATTATACTGTTCGTACATTGTTGTAACTTTGAAAACTGCAAAAACAGACCATAAATATGGGTTTAAACCTGATCTACATAATAAATATTATTATAATTTTTCATAGTTTACGCGGTGATGAGGAAAAACGTTGTGAGCCCTACTTGCGTGAGAAGAAATTTTTCTTATATGGCCTACATAATATTCGTTGTTGAATTTATACTTGTAGTCAATGTTACAGCATTTTCGATCGACTTTCAAAAAGGAGGATGTTATTATCAATGCAATTGTTTTTGAAGTATGTTCCGCGATATCTTCGACACTGGTGGACCGATTTAAATGTTAACCGCCTCCGTGGCTCAATGTAAACAACAACAGGGTTGACAAATCGGAGGTCGTGGGTTCGATCCCCAGCGGGGTACATGTTTAGTACTCAGTTTGGTTGGTGGTAGGGCATTAAATTCCGCCTGGCTATGTACCACCATCTTATGTAAATCTGCCGCCAAGCAGCAATGTTAATAGCTTTCTTGTGTTTGTAGTCTTTAGGTAATATGATTTCTTTAACACAAAGGCTAAAGGACGTTATAACAATAAAATTTCTATTTTGTCTGGTTTCGTGTCCGTGAAAATGTTAAACAATGTGCAACAGCTCAATTTTGCTATAAGAAAAAAATCTATTATATTTACTTACACTCCTGATAAGCCTTTGAGCGCCCCGGTCAGCGGTGACCGCAAACAATTGATTTTCAATTGCGCTTGTGTCGCGTCGTGTTAAAAGATATAGCGATTAATACGTTGTTGGAATAAAAACCCATTAAGAGACAAAAACAGGCCACTGACACGACAAGATGTAGTCTAAAGAAAACTTCGTATACCTACCTAATTAGTATCAAATGCCACAGGTGTGTAATTACAGGTGGTTTTGTAAATACCTACTTAAGTAAGTTGAGCTTTTATACACAGGCTATTGGGAGAATGCAGTATCTGAATACAGTGTTGTTATATAATTACAAGGAGACTCCGCTCTTCTAGTTATAACTAATATGCGTAAGTAAGTCAAACATACAATAAAATAAGAAAACCAGAATAGTTGAACATACAATGATGTGTGAAAATTTTGTTTACCTATTATTCATAGACTAGTGAAGCCTACTTAGATGTGAGATAGCTTTCCTTTTATTTTGTATTACAATTTTCTTAAAATCGCGATGTAGCTCGAGAGGATAACCACTTTCACGTTTAATATTTCGTAAACGGATCCCTGTAACCGAAAATATACAAGCCAACCTCATTATTTTTCAAAGACTAAGCAACGATACTATACACCACGGGGTAGACAGAAATTAAATTAATCTAGAGATGATTCACATGTAGGTTATTTTTTTGTTCAGTCCCAGCAGAGTAGTTACTGGGACCAAGGAATAGACGCCTTCTCAAAAACTTAATTCCATGTAAGAGCTATTGTGAGTAGGGAACTCTAATAGAGGAGTATACAGTGTGGAAATTAAACTCAGGCCCTGGAGGGAAACTACTTTAAATCCTTAAGCTAGCTCATTTTATTTAAAGGAGACATTCCTTTATTTTTAAAAAGAAACAAATCTGCATTAAAAGATTTTTTAAAACTCGCTTGCTTCGCCCGGGACTCGAACCGACTAAAATTTAAAAAAATAAACACTCTTTATTTTATTGTACTAATCGGTAGTATTAATATTCAGGATAAAGTTTCTCTAACAAACATTTGGTCTTAAAAATAAAAATAATCGTTAAATCTAACATCAACTTTATTTTACTATCCATTTTGTAACACTTAAATTATTTAACTGATAAATTGTTCGAAATGAGCCCCGTCGTTCCGGCTACACAACATTAGTCGCCGTTGAAATTCATTTCTTGTAGCCTTCAGCAAAGTGTTGTGGTGTATGCCCCTAATAACATTTTCTACCGCAATCCTTAGCTCTTGAACGGTTTCATAGCAAGTTTCATAAACAACATTTTTTACATGACCCCATAAAAAGAAGTCCATGGGCGTCAGGTCTGGACTTCTTGCAGGCCATCTAATCGTACCGTTTGTACCTATCCAGGCACTGAAATTTTCATTAAGGTATGCCCTGGCAATTCTGCTGTTGTGGGCAGGTGCACCATCTTGTTGAAAAATGATATTATTTCGTTCCTCTTCTGGCAGAAGGTTTAATTGATTTTGTAAAAGCTCTAATATTTCAATGTATTTTGCTGCATTCAGATGTCCTTCGTAAATGTGCACCAAAACAACCTTGTTACTTTTGATTCCACACCAAACATTAAACGAAAATCTGACCTGGTTGTTCGTTTCACGGACACGGAATGGATTTTGACGAGACCAATAATGATTGTTATGTCTGTTATACATTCCATTATTACTAAAATTTGTTTCGTCAGACCATACAATACAGTCCAAGAAATTTGGGTTGCGGGCTATTTCTGTTCGAATATTTTCACAAAACTGTAATCTCCTGTCACTATCTCCGGGATGTAGTTTCTGCACCAATCGCCCATCACGATAACATTTGTATTTGTATTTTTTCAGAACTTTAAGTATACTAGTATGGTTGATGCCTATCTCTTGAACAGCTTCCCTGCTTGAAGCTTTCGGGTAACACTCGAAGTATGTCAAAATGTTTAACTCAACATCGCTATAGTCCAAATTTTGTTGCTGTGGGCGTCCAGTCTTCTTTTTAAAACTTCCAACGGTCAGTAAATTATTCACAATTCGAGACAAAACCTTTCTAGATGGTAGTTCTCTGTCTGGATACTTCTCGCGATACCACTGTAGAGCTAAATCGTAGCTCTTGTTGCAAACAAAGTAAGCTTCTAATAAATCGAATTGTTCTTGATACGCCATTATGAGATAATTTAATTACGTAAGGGAAGCAACACTACTTAAATAAAATCTGTTGATAAAAATCGTTCGAATTTTAAAATTATTGTCCCGCCTTGCAAACAAAGTCAAACGTTCCATTTTTAAACTTCTCCACTGAACGCCTCGGATCATGTAAGAAGGAAATGTGCATAGAGGTATTACCACCATTGAACAATTTTCTTATCGATGATTTCAACAAGGTACTTAACGATAAATTAGCAAGCGTGTACTTCATACGAAGTCTTTGAGTGTTGGAGAAATAACAGAACTGTTACGTGTCTTTTACTTGTTAAAAGTGAACAGTAACCAAATATTTTTTAGAGAAACTTTATCCTGAATATTAATACTACCGAGTAGTATAATAAAATAAGGAGTGTTTATTTTTTAAATTTTAGTTGGTTCGAGTCCCGGGCGAAGCAAGCGAGTTTTAAAAAATCTTTTAATGCAGATTTGTTTCTTTTTAAAAATAAAGGAATGTCTCCTTTAAGTAAAATGAGCTAGCTTAAGGATTTAAAGTAGTTTCCCTCCAGGGCCTGAGTTTAATTTCCACACTGTATATAACACGACTCCGAATTCATTCAGACACTGTTTACATGACAATGGAAACCCATGTTATTTTTTCTATCTCTGCAGTGAAAAACGACAATCCCTTATCCCGACTAAGTAACTTTTTCAAACGTTCGACAAATAGCTAAGCTAACTTGGTGTTTGAATAGGATCTCTGATAAATGGGATAAGGGCGTGTAAGAGAATCTGGGCCGATGCTAGACATAAAGAATGACCTATATTGTTGCTGTATACGTACAAGCACACACACATGTCTTATATCGAGGAATCGCTTGACACGTGTGTTCTGTATTATAGGTATCTGTATGATACAGAAAGATGTAGATGAAACCATAACCGTTACGCTTTATAGAACACTGAAGGGAAATGTGAAAGAGAAGCCTAGTTTGAGTTACGAAGAAGAGTGAAATAATTTATTTGTATTATTCGCTCATTAAAAATTTCTGAAAGCTGCTAACTTACGGAAGTTTAGTCTGTTACCCGGGGATATTGTTTGGATCCGACATTTCTCGGAACTTCTACGGGTAAATTTTTGACTGAAGAATTAAATTAATTAATGAATAACTATAAATTGAAAATTTAGAAAACACCAGAGGAAATAAATGGTTATATCATCCAGATAGATCAAACCTGCTATGTTAAAGCCTGATATCTTCTAAACGGCTTAACTGATTTCCATCAAACATGGCTAGAAGCTATCTCGGTGCTTAATGTTATAATAAAATTTTGAAAATCTTTGAAAGACCATGATGTTATGGAAATACAACAAGAAACTCTGTTAAAATCTTTGAAACGGCTTGACCGATTCCATCAAACATGGCTAAGAACGTTTACCTTCGTTTCGTTTAATGTACAAAAAAAACACACTTAATAAGACTATGCATTACTGAGGCAAAGACTAGACACACACACTCTGCGATCGTCAATTCGTCTGCCCACAGGGTGGCGATTAGGACTAATCATCCAATAGAAAGCGATGCAAATCGTTCCAAGGGATAGGCTTATGTTCAGTAAACTTTTTAAGGTGTTGACGCAATACATAGTGAAGTGCCTAAGGAGTGACATTAAGTGGTCGAAAAATGACGCAAATAATTTCATGAAACACCTGTTATTCCATAATAAACATTGAGCCTAGACTCAAGGTACCTCGGTACCTACTTAGCGGAACCCAAACGTTTATTATCACTTGAATCTCGGCATTAAATAATGAGTGACGTCACTCGCTCATCTAATAGGATGAATGATGTAGTGTTAGTCTGAGCTCCGACTTGAATGAATTTGTGTGTCCTCAGAATTAGGAGGCTCACCACACGTGCCCGTTGCGTCGATCCATAGACAGCATTCCACCACCACCACGGAATTAAGAGTGTTTGTAGTACCAAAAATAGCACTTCTAAAATAGAATACACTATAATAGATAGTACAAAAATATATCAGACTTGCTGCCTGGCCTCTGCTATAAGGCCACCTTTATGTGCGAGTCTATCCCCAAATTAAAACCTTACTCATTTTTTTATCAGATATTTCTCAGCAATGGTAAAATGTATAACTTTAATATTTGGAACAATTGAAATTAATAAAAATAAATTTGCATTACGATCATGATTGGTGCATATTTATTTATACAACGTAGCTCTAAACGACTTACATAATATACGAACGTATAAAAAAATTGCAATTCGTTTTTACATAATTGTATTAAATGTCGCTTACGTTTACGTTTTATTAAATGCTGATTTCTGTACTTTCTACTAATTGGCACAAAATTATTTCACTATATTCACTTTATCAATAAAGATTGATAAAGTGAATATAGTGAAATAACAATAAATAAATACTTCGGATACTTAAACCAATCCTCTAGTCCGAAACTAAGCAAAACTGTTATCTACCTCTAATATCCGTAGAGATAGATAACAGTTAAACATATTTAAATATTTATATAAACATCCACGACTCAGGAACAATCAAGCTTCGTTTACAAACAAACGAATTCGTTCGTACTTATTAAACAAATATTTATCCCTAGCGGGTTCCAAACCCACGTCCATTGTTTTCGAAGGCATGGTCGATATGCGCTACACAAATTGTTTGTCAATAAATCATACTTCGAAAACAATAAAGCCAACGTGTGAACTTTCCATTATCGCGCACGATGCTACGCAACTCTTAATTACGATCACCAATAATATTGTGCAAAAAAAAACCTCTAGGTTTTACTCCTAAATTTTGACGAATAATCTTGAAAACGTCTCCGACCCAGATTTGTTACTCACGTGGCATAGTGTGATTTTTTCGCTTTAAGTGCTCTGGCATGGAAATCACGCACTCGCTAGATACGTTTCGGGCTGAAGGCCCTTTTATCGGATATACTCGCAGCCTAAACATTCACCAACTCGGGACACGATCGTATCTCAGTGAGCTCTTTTCTTAGTTAGTATTCTGTAGTATGTACGTAGGTATGAACTCGTGTATCATAAGACCTAACTACATGGTCATAAGTTGATCATGGAAATAGGGGGTTAGGAACTATTATATTATAGCCACTTCAAAAGTTAATATTTCGTAAAGAGATCTGTTTCTGATTCCACGGTGAGACTCCAAACTGCTAACCAGAAATCTGGAAGTAGCCACTAGAAATCTCAAGGAATCAGACGCGAGCCAGACAAAGAAGCTTACAGGTTTACTTTTTGATTTTGAATTGTGAATTACACTTATTTTGAAAAGGATTAAATGGTCATTAAAACAATTTTATGCTAAGTGGAATTAGTAAAGTTTTTTATAAAACATATATAAATAAACATACAACAATAAATATATAATAAATAAACCCCTTTCTTATCAATTTTCCAGCAAACGCTCAAACTTTGAAATGAGGTTAAATCCGGCTGGATTTCAGAAAATACTTCAAAGTTCGTTTCGACCTCATTTTACATCATCAACTTTGATCTTTTCTCTGCTTTGACGAAAAGGCCGATGCTAAGTTCAACAAGCTCGCATTACACAATAATTAACCTAATTTAGTTCCACACTGTTGAAAATAATAAAACCGAAAACAAGATGGACGTGATGTAATTGAACGAAAAATGCTGATGGTAGAGAGTGAGTAAATATTATTTATTTTTAAATCAGTCTGAGCAGTCTCACTGCTGGGCAAATCCCCTGTTTTTCCAAGTATCTCTATTAGTGCAATATCTTCTCACTCCTTGTTGAAAGCATCCAGATTGATGGGCCATCGCTTCACGGGCCTTCCTCTGCCGCTGCGCTGGCCAGTTTTTCTTCAGGCATACTACAGAGGTAACCACCCGATCTCATTGTAATGGAGCAGGTTTTTCTTGTCATGGACATAGCATTAGCAACATAGACATGTTGCTAATTTTGCAGCACAAAATAGTTTCCGCACGATGGCAAACCGCGAGTTTGAACTTTTTTGATTCGGTTACCGACCGGGATGCGATTTTTGAACTTTCATCAAATCACAATAGGAAACAATTCTACGTGGAACTTTATTTTCTATTGGTTTTGATTTACCGCATTTTTTAAGAATTCGAAAGCTGTACAATTTTTACAATAACTTGATTAATCTAAAGATGAAATGGGGCATAACTTTACCTGTGTACTAGCAAATATACTAATGTCAATCTATTAAATTTATGTTTATTCAAATTCGAAATCGAATGGAATTTTTCCATTTTTTTCAAATATGTGAACTTTTCCAATAGTTGGTGTGTGTAGGGTGCACACATTAATACCTTTCAATAAATTCTTGAAGAAGCAAACCCCTGCAGGCAGTTTGATTCTTGATAATAATATAATAATATAATAATAATATATTTTGACCCACACAGAACAAGGGATTTTCTCGTAAATGTCAGATACATGTAAATACATTTTACATGTACATGTACAGATACATGTAAAAACAAAAATTTGTTTTGTCGCTTTTCCTCTGGGAATCTAAGGTCTTTGTCGCCCATAGGCTGAGTTTGACCGTTCAGCGATTGTACTTACCAGTATCATTAGTATACCATTTCAAAGTTTTGAAAGGGATCTACTAACTTTATCGTGATAAAAAGTACTATTGTCCTTGTGATATACGTACCATGCTAAATAAATGTAGTACCGAGATCAACCGTGGCGTCTTGAAAATACTCTCGCCCTGTCATGGTGAGCGAGCGGACGTTCCACATTTGATCGTGTACCTACTTACTGAAAATAGTGGTTTTATTACAAAATCCAGACCCTGAACATCACATTGGCGACGAGTAAAAGCGCAGTAAGTAAAATTATGTATCTGTCTAAGGGATTTGGTTTGATTTGGAACAAAATTCCACGAAGAAAAGGAAAAGTGACGCATACCTTCGAAACACTCAACCAAGTGAAATTAATTACTTAGTGTGAATGGGTCTAAACAAGGAGTTGAAACATTAGCGAGTCTTAAGGGTGTCTTTTATCGGCTTGTAGATAGTTTATTAGGGCCCCCGTATAACATTTTTTATCTCGATATTTTCATCCGTTGAAGTCGCATGACTGTTTCTGTTTTTATCCTTTCAAGGACAATTGCTTTCTTTAAATAGAGAAAATCATCTAAAAATAGATAGCTGATTATAATCTATTTCGACACTCACTGTCATTTATTTGAAATCATAAATAATATGATTATACAGTCGGCGACACGACGACCGGCCGTTTGATCAACGTGCGAGGTTTCGTTGGAAGGGAATTTAAAAATGACATGAAGATTCTAACTTCTTTATTTACCCAAATGTTTATTACGACAAAGCTCCGAAAGTCGTTAACAATGTGTCCCGTTCTCTAACATTCCAACCGTATCATCAAAAAGGCTGAAAAACTCAGGATAACGACTTTTAGGGATCAGTACAAATGTTAAATTATTTTGAACAAGATAATTATATGTCACCAAGTTTAAATATTTCATTTTCAGTTGAATGAAAAAAATGAAATGAAAAATTATTTATTGATTTCTCCACAAATATCGAAACTTAAGCTAACTTATATACTATTTGTTTCACAAGTTTGCGATATGTGTGTGGAGACTGGTGCCTGTACTAGGTAGACCCTGTACTACAGGTCACCAGGTCCTCCGCCTCCCGGTGTGGGTTCAAGACAATAGAAGATTGTTGTTTGCTTGCTTTGTTAGTTTTATGGAGAAATAACAATGAGAGATATAAAAGAAAAAAAGTAAGATTAATAATCTACTTATTTTGGCTAATTTATGATTCATTAGGTGTGATGTGTGTGTGTGTGTGTGTGTGTGTATGTGTGTGTGTGTGTGTGTGTGTGTGAGTGTGTGAGTGTGTGTGTGTGTGTGTGTGTGTGTGTGTGTGTGTGTGAGTGTGTGTGTGTGTGAGTGTGTGTGTGTGTAAGCGTGCATATGGGCATATACTTATAACATGTTAAGTATGACGTTATTTTATGTTTAACAATCACTATTATTTTGGACTTCATTAATTTGCCAAATTTTATGTATGTATGTATGACATTGAGAAAGTGAGGTAAGTAAATATATTCTAATCAGACACTGTTGCATAAGAAAGACAAAAGGACACGGTAAAATCGATTAAGTAAGGGGCACAATTAAGTTTTCAGTTTGTCCATAATCGAGATTCTGCAACCACTTTTTTAAAATAAACTTGCATTCTGTTCTTTGTAAGGGGTAAATATTAAGTATACGATTACATTTATTATATAAATATGGGCCCAAGAAACAAAAAAAATCTGTGAGAAAGTTGTGTTCTAAACTTTGGGCTCGTGCATACCATATCATATCTTCTCTTTTTTCCTTTAAGGGTGGGATCGTATTCATTTATTGGATGTTGTTTTAATACTGTCTGAAGGACAAATAGCTGTCTTATCGATAGAACTTGACAGTTTTTGTATAAATCTGCAGTAGGGTAAAAATATGGGCGGGAAGTAGCCACTTTCAATATTGTCCTTTGTGAAATTTCAAGTTGTTTTAAGTTTGTTTTTGCGGTTCCTCCCCATGAGGTTAGACAATAAGTGAGAATTGATTGTACTAATGCATAATATACTATTTTGATTATTTTGAACTCGGCTATATGTCTTATTGCTTTGAATATATACATTAGTTTTCTGATTCGTGTTGTTAATATTGAAATATGTGTTTTAAAATTTAAGTTTCTATCAAGATATATGCCAAGGTATTTCATTTGATGAACGTTTTCAAGTGCAGGGCAATCACATCCATGTTGGGGCAAACACGAGTGGATCCTAATAGTAAAAGAATGCGGTTGCGGAAGCGAAATATCTCGTATTCCAAAAGTTATATATTTAGTTTTGTCTGAATTTAGTGTAAGTAGATTCTTTTTGAGCCATTTTACCACTTTATCAAAACCTGTTTGGGCATAGTTAAACACTTCCGACCAAGAGTCACCCCAAAAAATTAGTGCAGTATCATCGGCGAACGATAAAATTTTGCCATTTGCTAGATCCATATTACACAACTCATCTATATAAACTAGAAATAGCGTGGGGCCTAATATACTCCCCTGTGGAACTCCATAATTTACTTCGTGTTCGTCACTAACGAAATTATCTATCCTGACACGCTGCGTTCTATTTTTAAGGTAACTTCTAAACAGATTTAGTTGAAGATCTCTGACACCCATCCTTTCCAATTTCGTGATTAGTAGCGGTATTGATATAGTATCAAATGCTTTGGCGAGATCCAAAAAAATACAAAGACATTTTTTATTACTGTCCAATTTTTGGACAATACTATTGGTTAGATCATGAACCGCATCGGCTGTTGATTTGCCTGAGCGGAATCCATATTGTTGGCTTGATAAAAGTGAATTTGACTCCAGATATTTAATTAATCTTCTATTTAAAACGCGTTCTAATATTTTCGATAAGGATGGCAGTATCGATATCGGACGGAAATTTTTTATTTCATCTTTCATGCCAGATTTGTAGATGGGTTTTATTATAGATTTTTTAAGTATGTCAGGAAAGACGCCACTAAGACATAACTTACATAGGTGTGTTATAGCAGGCGTAAGAATATTTTTGCATCTTTTAAGAAGACTACTAGGTATATTGTCCCATCCTTTCGCATCAGTTTTTAAGGACATAATCAGTGTTTCTATTTCTTTCTCATCGGGGTCTAGCAGAACAAATGAGTCTCTCTTGGGAGTGTTCTGTCCGATGCATAAATTCCCACTCCCCGCCACAAGCTGTGTGTTTATATTGGCAGACTTATTCTTTAACATATTTTCAGCTAAGGTTGAGCCAACAACTGCAAAATATTCATTGACACGGTTTACTGATCTTTGCGGGGAAGTGGAAATGGATAATAAATTAAGAGCTTCATCATTTTTCGTTCGATTTCTATTTGTGACTTCATTTATCGCCAGCCATTGCATTTTAGTATTATTTCCGGCCTTTTCTAGTTTATGCTTTTCATATTTCTGTTTCATATTTTTTAAAATATTATTACAATAGTTTCTATACCTGCGGTAAGTAATGCTTAACGTATTATTTTCCGGCTTTTCTTTTAACTTTTTATGCATATTATCCCTATTTCTCATGCACCGAAGCAACCCAGGAGTAATCCATGGCTTTATTATGTGGTTTCGATGTGAGCAGCGTAAGGTTTTGGTATTTAAAAGCATAGATTTAGTGATTACATCAATAAGGAAAGCGGCTGCAATATTTGGATCAACAGCATCAAGTAATGGTGCAAATGATATTTTTGATAAAGTTTTTTCTAGGCCATCATAGTCTATTTTAGTAATATGGCTTGTTCGATGATGTTTTGTCACCTTTACTTGTAGGCTTAGCAGTATTGCCTCATGATCAGTAATGGCGGAATGTAATACAAATGAGTAAGCTGGTTTTGTGGATTTTAGCAATACGTGGTCTAGACATGACTTATCAAATCTTGTAGGAAGTGTAGAGGCAGGTAATAGACCATGTAACGCAGTTATATTTAGATATTCATCAGAGTTCTTGTCATTATTACCCGCAGATATATCGATATTTATATCGCCAATAACAATAACATTCTGAAATGATTTTAAGTCTATTAAGATATTGTTCAATGATTCTAGGAATGTATTTGCATTTGATTTGAAGAAATGTGGACGATAAATAGCAATTATTACTGTACTGGTGTCTAGTTTTATTAATAGACAGTTCGCTTCCGCAAATACAGGCTCCTCTACAGAGTGTTTTATTGACGAGTGGATATAAACAATAACGCCATCATTTTGATTGAATAGTTCTTTAGTGGAGTAAGAAGTGAAGGAGTCAATTTGTGGGACATTATTCGTACGTGATAACCAACATTCTGTTAGAATGATAACGTCAAGGTCCATATTTATTCTACGCAATAGAGTAGTAAAACTATCAAAATTTCGTTTAACGCTGCGAATGTTTTGACATAATAATTTTATATGATTAATTGGGTTTGGTATTTTAATCATAAGATCTTCCGGATCACATACCTGAGACTCCGCCACTTTCAAATTATCTATGGATTGAAGTAGATCATTCATTGCTGCGAATGGTATTATTTGATATTTGAAAGGTCGCCGATATGAGGGCACTATAGTCCTGAGTTTTCATACGTGTATTATGGGAGCAGTGACGGCGTGACATATTATAAATTGTGTGGTTTTTAAGTGGGATATGATGCAGTTGTTTTGGTTTAAATGAATGATATTTTTTATTTTGCATTGATGTGCTTGTTCGATTATGTTGTTTACAACGCCCATGTGGATCTAATTGACGTGATTTAGGTGGATATGTTTTCGAGATTCTTATGAATGCGAGTGAGTGGATGTATGAGACTACAATAAATGGCGTCTGTTGGGCTATGTACCTAGGTTTGAGTGAGATAAGTAGTTGAAGTGATGTGTTAGCTTGTTTGTAATGCGGTTGAGGTAATATGTACATAAGTTTACATGGATTAAGGCGCACTACTGGTATGTTTGTTTGTTTATGTTGTTTACAAAAGTGCTGAGGTAGATGAAAGAGTTGTGATATATGTGTATGATATGATTTGAAGGTTTTTATGAATGTGAATGAATGTCTATATGAGATTACATTGATTAGTGTTTGTTGCATGATGTAATTAAAGTGTAGCCAAAGTAAACATGCAATAAAAATAACAAAAACTAAAATATAAATATAAATCAACCAAATGTAAACCAAACGTCCGACTAGTCAGAATTCACTTCTGAGTTTAGTGATTTGGTCTTCGTTTTTGATGAGTATTGCTGGGGTATTTTCTCTTGGACGAATAAATACATTTCCACCTGCAGTCCAGCAATAAGCAAGTTTCCTGTCTTTTGTTACTTCGCGGGCCAAATAGTGCAAGCGTTTTGCATTGGGCGTGAGGTGTTCAGAAATATAAATTGTTGTTATTTCACCTGTCAAACCGAGGTGAGAAGATTTTAATTCATCATTTGGGTTGTTCTTATTGTGGGCTTTGGCGGCTTGCAGCAGATGTCTTTGGGTAAGTGTATTGTTCACCTCAATGACAAGAGTAGAGGTTTTTTGTTCAGCTTTACTGGGCATACGATAAACATCGCGAATGTTTTCCAAGCTTAGATTAAGTTTTAGTGCCAGCGCCATATTTATGATGTAAGAAAAAAGATCATCTTTTCTTTCACCCTTCCTTTTAGGAATGTTTCTTATTTCAATGCATGTTTTGTTCATCACTTTTTCTATAGCTTCACACTTGTTATTTGTTTTCTCTAGCTGATTTTCTAGGGCTTTGCGATCGTTTTCGAGGCGACTTATATTCTGTTGTAAATCTTCAATTTTATTTGATACAAAGTTTATTGACTTCTCAATTTCGCCATTCGTGGTTTTAATTTGATTATTTTGAGTTTTAACTTCTTCAATACTTTTATTAATCGCGTCCAGTCTCTTCTCCTGTATACTCATGTATTTTTCGAGCATTGACTTAATCTCATTCTTGAATTCCGCGAAAGAACTCTGCTCATGTTCATCATCTGACACGCGCTTACGTTTGTGGTCTCTAGTCGTAATATTACCATAACGATCGCCTTCAGAAGTTTTTGACAGCTCTGGGTTTGACGACGATAGCGAAGTCAGTGGAGGGGATCTGTTTTTCAAAAAAAAAATTTGTACCAGGGTAGCAGCGGTTATAAGGAGAATCTTATGCGTAAGTCATGCCGTTGCAGTAAGCACACTTCGCGTCTCGTTTACCAAGGCAAGTCACACACTAGTACCAGGATAACATCGGTGTAAAGAGGTCTCTTCTCGTCTCGTAGTTGCTATTGAGTTTAGTAGGTGTGCGCCGTGTGACGTCAGAATCCAATGAGAATGGTCTGGGGTAGTATCTGGTATACTCACTTTCTGCTTAAGTGGCATATAGTACCAGGGTAACATCGGTCTATAGGCAGTGTGATAAGGTATACTATTTCAAGAGCGAGTAGCATACACTGATATAGGCTATCTTACTCTTTCAGTCGTTGGGTGCGCGCAAGACGTCCTCATTCAATATCAGGTACTAGGCTCGCAGAGTGCGTAAGGAAGTTCATATAACTGTTGTTTCGGAGGTCTACAATATTTGCTGAGAATCGACAATCTTGTACAAATATGTGTTCCGTCAACTATAAGCTGAGCCCTCTATAATGCTAGTAATGTATTTGAGTCACTTACAGCGTGCTTTGCGGGCATCTATTGACATGATCGAAGTACTTCTTCTACTGCTACGAATTTATGCACTCCTATTATTTCGATTGACTTTACAGATACTGATTTTACTATTAAAATCATTAAATAAAACATGCGCGAATTTTTGTCGAAACGTCTGATCTGGTCAGAGTCCGGGAGGGGAGGAAGTTCCCAAATAAATTCAATTTTGCAGTTGGTGAAATAAGTCGTGATTCAAAGCTATTTAGGTTCTAAATGTATGCGTTTAGTACACATGCTAAGGAATCCGAAATTTATGAGAGACCGACACACATTTGGCAATTTTATTTTTTAGACCAATCTTACAAAATACGTTTATCTAAATATATAAAGGAAGAAACTGACTGACTGACTGACTGACTGACTGACATATCAACGCACAGGCCAAACCGCTGGGTCTAGAGTTTCCAAATTTGGCACGTAGGTTCCTTACGAGGTCTAGGGGAGCACTAAGAAAGGATTTTTCAAAATTCACCCTTTAAGGGGGTGAAACAGGGGTGGGAAGTTTGTATGAAGAAACAGTATAACTTGGACATTTCGACTATTTTCGACTCGAAACTTCGCAAGAGTACTCCTAGGAACAAATAAGCTAATACGTGTTTTGAGATTTTTCGAAAAACAACCCCCTGGGTTGTGAAATGGGGGTTAAAACCATAAAATCGATATTGGTGTCGTTATTTAGGATTTATGGGATGTTGATTATGAAAATGACATTTATTTTAAGTTAACCCTCTAGGGTTGAGATAGGGGTGGGGGTTGCTACCAAAAAAGTCTATATTGGACAACCCCCTGGGGTGTGAAATGGGTGTTAAAACCATATAATCGATAATGGTGTCGTTATTTAGCTTTTTTGGGATGTTGATTATGAAAATGACATTTATTTTAAGCCAACCCTCTAGGGGTGAGATAGGGGTGGGGGATGATACCAAAAAAGTCCATATTGGTGTCGTTATTTAGGTTTTTTGGGACGTTGATTGCGATAATGACATTTATTTTGAAGCTAACCCCTTGGTGTTAGAGAGTGAGATAAGAGTGAGATGAGATTTTTCGAAAAACAGCCCCCTGGAGTGTGAAATGGGGGTTGAAACCATAAAATCGATATTGGTGTCGTTATTTAGGTTTTTTGGGATGTTGATTATGAAAATGACATTTATTTTAAGCCAACCCTCTAGGGGTGTGATAGGGGTGGGGGTTGCTACCAAAAAAGTCTATATTGGACAACCCCCTGGGGTGTGAAATGGGGGTTAAAACCATATAATCGATAATGGTGTCGTTATTTAGCTTTTTTGGGTTGTTGATTATGAAAATGACATTTATTTTAAGCCAACCCTCTAGGGGTGAGATAGGGGTGGAGGATGATACCAAAAAAGTCAATATTGGTGTCGTTATTTAGGTTTTTTGGGACGTTGATTGCGAAAATGACATTTATTTTGAAGCTAACCGCTTACGGGTTGCGATAGTGGTAGGGGTTGAAATCACAAATTCAAATTGGTGTCGAAGTCGAAGAGTCAAAGTCGAAGAGTCAATGTCGAAGATTCAAATTCGAAATTCAAAGTCGAAGGCTCAAAGTCGAAGGCTCAAATTCGAAGGCTCAAAGACGAAGGTTCAAATTCGAAGGCTGAAAGTCGAAGGCTCAAAGTCGAAGGCTAAAAGTCGAAGACTCAAAGTCGAAAGCTCAAAGTCGAAGGCTCAAAGTCGAAGGCTCAAAATCGAAGGCTCAAAGACGAAGGCTCAAAGTCGAAGGCTCAAAGTCGAAGACTCAAAGTCGAAGACTCAGTCGAAAAGTAAAATTCATAGTCAAAGTCATAGTCAAAGTCATAGTCAAAGTCATAGTCAAAGTCATAGTCAAAGTCATAGTCAAAGTCATAGTCAAAGTCATAGTCAAAGTCATAGTCAAAGTCATAGTCAAAGTCATAGTCAAAGTCATAGTCAAAGTCATAGTCGAAGTCATAGTCGAAGTCATAGTCAAAGTCATGGTCAATGTCAAAGTCATAGTCAAAGTCATAGTCAAAGTCATAGTCAAAGTCATAGTCAAAGTCATAGTCAAAGTCATAGTCAAAGTCATAGTCAAAGTCATAGTCAAAGTCATAGTCAAAGTCATAGTCAAAGTCATAGTCAAAGTCATAGTCAAAGTCATAGTCAAAGTCATAGTCAAAGTCATAGTCAAAGTCATAGTCAAAGTCATAGTCAAAGTCATAGTCAAAGTCATAGTCAAAGTCATAGTCAAAGTCATAGTCAAAGTCATAGTCAAAGTCATAGTCAAAGTCATAGTCAAAGTCATAGTCAAAGTCATAGTCAAAGTCATAGTCAAAGTCATAGTCAAAGTCATAGTCAAAGTCATAGTCAAAGTCATAGTCAAAGTCATAGTCAAAGTCATAGTCAAAGTCATAGTCAAAGTCATAGTCAAAGTCATAGTCAAAGTCATAGTCAAAGTCATAGTCAAAGTCATAGTCAAAGTCATAGTCAAAGTCATAGTCAAAGTCATAGTCAAAGTCATAGTCAAAGTCATAGTCAAAGTCATAGTCAAAGTCATAGTCAAAGTCAAAGTCAAAGTCATAGTCAACGTCATAGTCGAAGTCAAAGTCATAGTCAAAGTTTTAGTCAAAGTCATAGTCAAAGGGGTGAATAGAGCTTCCAAATTTGGCACGTAGGTTCCTTACGAGGTCTAGGGGAGCACTAAGAAAGGATTTTTCAAACTTCACCCTTTAAGGGGGTGAAACAGGGGTGGGAAGTTTGTATGAAGAAACAGTATAACTTAGACATTTCGACTATTTTCGACTCGAAACTTCGCAAGAGTACTCCTAGGAACAAATAAGCTAATACGTGTTTTGAGATTTTTGGAAAAACAACCCCCTGGGTTGTGAAATGGGGGTTAAAACCATAAAATCGATATTGGTGTCGTTATTTAGGATTTATGGGATGTGGATTATGAAAATGACATTTATTTTAAGTTAACCCTCTAGGGTTGTGATAGGGGTGGGGGTTGCTACCAAAAAAGTCTATATTGGACAACCTCCTGGGGTGTGAAATGGGGGTTAAAACCATATAATCGATAATGGTGTCGTTATTTAGATTTTATGGGATGTTGATTATGAATATGACATTTATTTTAAGTTAACTCTCTAGGGTTGAGATAGGGGTGGGGGTTGATACCAAAAAAGTGAATATTGGTGTGATTATTTAGGTTTTTTGGGACGTTGATTACGAAAATGCCATTTGTTTTGAAGCTAACCCCTTGGTGTTAGAGAATGAGATAAGAGTGAGTTGAGATTTTTCGAAAAACAGCCCCCTGGGGTGTGAAATTGGGGTTGAAACCATAAAATCGATATCGGTGTCGTTATTTAGGTTTTTTGGGATGTTGATTATGAAAATGACATTTATTTTAAGCCAACCCTCTAGGGGTGTGATAGGGGTGGGGGATGATACCAAAAAAGTCTATATTGGTGTCGTTATTTAGGTTTTTTGGGACGTTGATTGCGAAAATGACATTTATGTTGGAGCTAACTCCTTACGGGTTGCGATAGTGGTAGGGGTTGAAATCACAAATTCAAATTGGTGTCGAAGTCGAAGAGTCAATGTCGAAGATTCAAATTCGAAATTCAAAGTCGAAGGCTCAAAGTCGAATGCTCAAATTCGAAGGCTCAAAGTCGAAGGCTCAAAGTCGAAGGCTCAAAGTCGAAGGCTCAAAGTCGAAGGCTCAAAGTCGAAGGCTCAAAGTCGAAGGCTCAAAGTCGAAGGCTCAAAGTCGAAGACTCAAAGTCGAAGGCTCAAAGTCAAAGGCTCAAAGACGAAGGCTCAAATTCGAAGGCTCAAAATCGAAGGCTCAAAGTCGAAGGCTCGAAGTCGAAGACTCAAAGTCGAAGGCTCAAAGTCAAAGGCTCAAAGACGAAGGCTCAAATTCGAAGGCTCAAAATCGAAGGCTCAAAGACGAAGGCTCAAAGTCGAAGGCTCAAAGTCGAAAAGTAAAATTCATAGTCAAAGTCATGTCAAAGTCATAGTCAAAATCATAGTCAAAGTCATAGTCAAAGTCATAGTCGAAGTCATAGTCAAGGTCAAAGTCAAAGTCATAGTCAATGTCATAGTCGAAGTCATAGTCAAAGTCATAGTCAAAGTCATAGTCAAAGTCATAGTCAAAGTCAAAGTCAAAGTCAAAGTCAAAGTCGTAGTCAATGTCATAGTCGAAGTCATAGTCAAAGTCATAGTCAAAGTTTTAGTCAAAGTCATAGTCATAGTCAAAGGGGTGAATAGAGTTTCCAAATTTGGCACGTAGGTTCCTTACGAGGTCTAGGGGAGCACTAAGAAAGGATTTTTCAAAATTCACCCTTTAAGGGGGTGAAACAGGGGTTTGTATGAAGAAACAGTATAACTTGGACATTTCGACTATTTTCGACTAAGAGTACTCCTAGGAACAAATAAGCTAATACGTGTTTTGAGATTTTTCGAAAAACAACCCCCTGGGTTTTGAAATGGGGGTTAAAACCATAAAATCGATATCGATATCGATAAACTCTACATGGTAATTTTTCTGCTGAATGTATTCCCGTGGGAAAGTAATAAAGTGTTGATTCATGTAGTCTACGCGGACGAAGTCGCGGGCAGCTGCTAGTAAAGTATATTTGCCTAGTCTTCTTTTCCGATATGGAGTCAATCTGTAGGCTGCTCGTTTGTTATTTTTGTGCAAGTATGACGTGGTTTACTTCCGCCTACTCTGTCTCGCGCCTCGCGGAAGCTAGCCTGGTAAAATTCATTATTCAGCGCAATAGCAAGCGTAACTCATCGCTGGGCAGGCGGTACGCTGCGCCATTACCTACCTACATTACTGATCTGATTCATTGCTCACTCTCGTATTACCGGCCGCAGGTTATTTCAATATATTGGAAGCTTTTATTTCGTCTGGAGTAAGTACAGCAATCGTCGTGTATTTCTTTTTTGGGTGCAAGTTAATCCTCGCTTATCATTCATTTAAATTTTAATTATTGGGAAAGTTTTACATAAGTTTGTTTAGGTGAACGTTCAGAAAAAAATATGTATGATCGGAGGCAGATAATAATATAACAGGAGTTCATTACGCAATTTCATAAAATAACTCTTGAAAGGAAAAAGACTTTCTTTGTAAAAAGTTGATTTCAACACACTCTTCTATCAAGGGCTCATATAGAGAAATCAGGGCAGGTATACCTTATCTGTTGCTGTTGTTATACTTAAAATTTGCAACTAACGTATTCTACGTTATTTGCTTTCAATGGGATATTACCCTAAATTTCTACTTATTATGAGCAGTATCTCGAGAATGGCCGTTTGTCTTGATTTTACTCGGACCAAACATAATGCTTCAAAGACTTTTGAACTTACTGCTCACAGCAACAAAGTTTCAAATATTTTGCCATGAACAGAGTCGCAGGTCGTCGCTAATGGAAAAACTTTTACATAGGTATATAATGACTTGCCTAAACAGCTTAATAGACATTTCACTGCTACTTTAGAATACTTAACAAAGTGCACATCATTACCTATTCAGTATGTTGAATAAAACATTCATGTATACTTTCACATTTTTACTAAGAATTCTTTCAGTAAGCCATCAGATAACGATGATGGACGATGAGACCAAAAATCCATCACTATATTTTTGTCCATTTCTTTTAACACGTTCTTTCAGTAACACTAAAAGAAATACGTTTTTAAACGTTTTCTAAAGGGTAAGTACCTACTTCAATGTGGGTGAGAAGTTTCTCATTAACTCTTCACACAAACTGAGCTTTAAAAAGCTATACAATCTTCAATGAATAGCCTGCTAACATTCCATCTATGTTTCACTGAATAACTTTCAGTATGCTATCTTCTGTCAAGAGAACCACGTAGCATGGACGTAATATAGTCATGATACTCGTAGCAAACTTTTACTCGTTCCAGAAACAAAATTTAGTACTCGAATATCCTATTTATATATGCTGCTGCATCCTCGCCATATTCAAGGAGGCAATTTCTGAACACAAACCAATAAGCATAGAAAATATAATCAAAATTGCTAATTTTTCTCACCTCATTTGCTCCCAAGTTGACCCCTAAATAGGAGTCAATCGTTTGAGCGGGCGCGGCCTGATCGAGTCAATAAATACTTTAGCTCTTAAATTATAGGTATCTTGTTTCTAATTTATAAATTATCTCCCATATAATGACCAGAAATTGGCTGAGAGGCAGTTCGCTTATGATACATCATTAGATTTTGAATGGCAAAAAAAAACAAATAGCTTTTAAATATTTGCCTTCCCTAATGTATTAAAAATTTTATACTTAATGACGTGAATAATGGAGATTATAATTTGTAGATGGACGATGATCTTTTTGGGAATTAAGCTTGATTCGAAGCTTCAGTGACCACTTAAAGAATCTTTAATCTGACTACTTGAGGTTGTGTTCTGCAGCGTAGACCGTCCGAAATATCAAACAGCTAACTGATGTGGCAACTGCAAGATTGGTTTACTTTAGCTATTTTCGCAGTGTCATTTCCTTCCGTAATTTCCTTTGTAGCCGATATATTGCACAGGAATGCAAACACGAGCAATTTATATGTTGTGTCGATTTGATATAATCTGGGACAGAATTTTAAAAAATAGCAATTAAACCGTTCCTTTACAATATTGTCGTAAATAAAAAATATTACTCCATTTCCGAAGAATAGGGACAAGAATAACAATTAAGACAAATTGGTTACCCCTATGTTCAAACTGGGGCTTTTATAATCTTATACCCGAGAAAAGTCCAAAAGTGGAGAGGAAGAGAGGAAGGTCTCGAAGAACATGTATCATGCAAGTAAATGCCGTGTCGTATCACGAAGTCACAGAAATGGCGGAATGTAGAGAAGTGTGGAAAAAGGACTCCATCAACAAGAACATAGCTCTTAAATTGCAAATTCTGTCTAAAAATTTTCAAATGATGTCAAAACAACGTTAGGGAACGTAGGTTATTATAAAATCATTATTATGCCTGAGGAGTAAATGTGTGTACCTACATATATCAGCACCCAAAAAATAAAATTGTATTATTTTCTTTTCTTATTACGATTAGGTTATTAACTTATTTTTTTATTTATCGAGTCCATTCCATCGGCCAATATTTGCACGATGCTGGATATGGCATCGCTGTTTAGAATCTCCATGGACTGGCCTCTCCTGGCATTACCCCACGCCATTCTGGGTTTGGCCATACCGTTAGCCACCTCGTCTACCACGGCTTATTACTACCAGAGCACCGGGCGTTAATCACATCACCGGAAAGCGAACGACTTCATCAGGCGTACCTTTGCTATTGCAGGACCTTCGGCGCCTCACGAACTTTGGAGAGCGTCAAGCGTGGATGGCGTCAATAGCCCTGGTACGCTGGAATATGGCAGTCCCATATTCCAGGGTACCAGGCCTGTTGTGGGATGCTATTTACGTGTGTTGATCGCGATCGCGGGAAATGCCAGGCGGCGTAGTAATCACATATTTTCGCCATTTACCGTGAAAACTCTCGGGCCGTGGTAACCACTACTTTGCTTTGTTCATTAAAAAAAATTATGATCCGATAGCAGACTTCTTACCCTATGAAATAATTTGTTTACTTGAAGTTTTCTACATAACCTCAAAAGACAAAAATAAACGTAAGTATTGTATCTCTCTGGACGCTTGTCGAATGGTTGATGCATCTGTGCCGTCATTACTGTAATCAGTAATGACGGCACAGATTTATCAATGCGAATTCGGATAATTGGATTCTCGGTGAATGTCTCGATTGTCTAATCCGTTCGATTACCTAGCCGAAAGTTTGTGTCTGCATTCCTAGACCAATTAGATTTCCCACAAAAACATTCGTAAAAGTCCGTTTTGCTGAGAAAACAGTCTTAGTCACGTAACTTGTAAAAGTACTTTGGGCCGAACAACCACAGGAGAAAGTGTGTGTCACAAAGTTGTAATGTAAGTTCCAAAGAATTGATGACAGGCAATGTGGCCGGAAGTGTTCGAGAAATAGTTTCTGATAACAGTTTTTCAAGTTTTGCTCAAAATATCTCACGTTACTTATTTCTACAAAGTAAAACTGTGAATGTATTCGTATCTATGTCGACGCTGTAGTCAAAGGTTTTTGACATATTTCAGATACACATGACAAGGGTATCTTTTGATAAGTGACTATAAAACAAACGGATTCTCCTCTATGTAATTGTATCCCTTTTGTATTCATAGTCATTCGCTATTCATGACATCAACGGAATGTAAGGAGAACTCTTATAGAATACTCTGTGAAACACTTAACTAAAGTATATGTAGCTCTTTGCAACATATCACAAACAGCATGCCTCGTCATTCATCATCGTGTTATGCACGTCTATATACATTATAAAATGTACACACAATGGTGCCAAGTTATTGTGTGTTCGCGTATATTAACTCTGAATTGCACGGAAAAGCATATTCAAAAATAAATATTCTGAGCATATCCTCACACATATTTTATGAGTGTGCAACTTCCATCACCCCGTGCCCCACTAGTGTTTGTTTGCGTGCAAGCTGACATACGCACAGGTTCACTCACCAAAATTCAAATCACGTCGGTACGGTCTTCAAGGATCAATGACATGTATATAATTATTTAGGTTATCACGGTGCCTCGTTGCGATCCTAAACCACATATGAGAGGACAGACGAAGCGGTAATTAGGGGCACCAGCAAAGCACACACTCCGCTACCGCCTGGTATTGGTGTCGATTCCGGCGTGTAGTCGCTAAACTAACCTAAATCTAAAAATCTCTAATTTTAAATGCATTTCCTAAAATATGCTATTCTGAAATAGATCTATCGCTAAATTTCGAGATGGTCTACAGACGCCTAAATTAAATTGATCTACTGTATTGCCAGCGCCCACTCAGATATTTTACTTCAGAACAGGTTTTTTAAATGTATGTTAATCAATGATTTAATATATGGAATTCCTTTACCGTATTTTATAATTTAAGTTCTCTAAAACCTAAACAGATTTAGAGTAAACTTAAAATTTTAGAAACGTCAAAATTTTAGAGGTGCGGCGTAGAATAGGAAATTGGTTTAGAGCACTCTAAATTTAAAATTAAGTTTTAGAGGCCACTGCAGAATCGACACCATTATTTTTAGACGCAATTTAAAAATTATATTGTTGAAATTTTTATATGGTTCATTAAACCCTGTTATTTTCACAAGATGACAGTGTCTTTTAAATATTTAATTTTAATTCTAACATTTATAATTGATATGGGACAAGTTCCTGCAATAAAGATTTTTATTTTATTTATTATTTATTTATTATAACACAATAATAATTTATATATAATTTTATGTCAAAAAATTTAACCAAATTCTAACGCAAAATAATGGACATAAATGTCTTTACGCGGATCACATTGATGGGATACATTATTGTGATCTGCCTCACTTTGGTATCGATGTGAAATATATAATTTCAATCTAACTATACTCTCGTGCACGTAATGCGAATTTTATACAACAAACAGAATACAATATACCTTTTTGTAACTATAATGCCACCAATTTCCCTTAACAAATCCCTGGGAGCTAAACAAATCCCGAAACGAAAGCTTCGTGTAACACGGAAATACCAAAATTATCTTCACCCGCACGCAATATTGACATTTCCCTTTTGCGATCCCGCCAAAAATATAATAGGACATCAGACCTCATTAGCCACTGTCATTTCTTTATCATAACTGGTGGATCGTTGTCGTTTTCCTTGAGATCACACAACGTGATAAATATTTAAGCGCAATTCTGTTGGGCACGGTAATAAAGAAGGAATCCTGTGGCCCTTTTAAAATTTAAAATAGGTAAAAGTAAAAAGCGCGGTAGGTGGATACACCCGGTACACCCGTACGTACGTATACATTTGTTTAGTGGCACGACAGGTAACCGCAGTTCCGTTCGTGGGGCAGGTAATTCGAGCCGGGCCGAGTGGTGGCTAGCGTTTGCATTTTGCATGAGAACCATTGTTTGGCTCACTATGCCAAACAACGCTACGCGGCACCGACGGGCCTGGAGATTTACTGGGCCATCGGATACGTACGGACCTGCGATGGCTCCTTAATTATGCAAGTTAACGTACCGCCGTCTCTACGCTAAATAATTATTGTTATATATATAAATTAAAGATAATAAGCGTATCAAAATTAGGTATCTCAGTTGTGTTGGGCCCAGATAATATTTTTAGATGCTTATATTTGCCATATTTCATTCTACGTTCGAGTGCATAAATAACGAAAATAGATGTAGAGGAATTTGTATAATTTACAATTTAACATCCAATATATGAATAGTTCTTTTCTGTTATGGTTTACTAGAGCAAGAAAATCATAAGTCATTTTATTTCTCCGTGTCAAAAACTGTTAAATGGACTCACATTCTAAAATTTTAAAATTCGAATAAAACAGGACTATTTAAATGCGGTGCTTTGAAATGAAATTATCATGTTTTTCTTATAAAAAAAGAGTTTATACCATACCTACTCTAAAAAGCTTATTTTATTCACGCAAAACAGTGAATAAAAAGGGCTTTTATTCACTGTTTTGTTTTTATTCACTGTTTTGGTGTTTGAATTTGGAACACAAAATATATCCGATCTCCATTTCAATGCTTACACAAACTCCTTGCGCTAAGATTCGAAATTCAAACTCTTTGGTGCAAATAAATTCTCGAGATTTGATTGGTCGATATTTGCGACAAGGAGTTTGGCATTAGATTAAAAACAGTTTTGTGTTCTTTGCTGCCATTATAGAAAAAAAAATTAGTGAATTGTCGCCATTTCAAATACTTACTGTGAATTGTACGGACACAAAGTTTAGTGTTACTTTATAATAAATCGATTGAATTATAATAAATCGATTATGCATTCAAGTGACGAAGAAGATATTGTGTTAACACCTGAATTTATGAAAGAGAAGGCGGCCGATATTGTAGAAAACTTGCTACCCAACAAATTACGGCTGGTTTACATCAAAACCTGCGATGAGTTTTGTAAATGGAAAAATGAAAATCAAGCTTCGGGCACACTTTCTGAGTCTGTTTTCTTAACTTATTTTAATGAACTGTCGAAGAAAAGGAAGTCATCGACATTATGGAGTATATATTCTATGTTGCGGTGTACTGTAAAAACAAGGCATAACATTGATATAAATAAATATTGTTTCACAAGTTGACCACCCTAATGATAATAATAAGAAAATTACGCTTAATTTCAGTCATTGCTCTAATTTTAATGTCCATTTCAATTAATGTAACATTTATTATTTCTCGATTAAATTTCTATTTTCGCTTAAATTATGTCTTTTTATGTCATGGTATAAAGTATAGTATGCAACTCCTGAATAAAGTACGAATTTATATCGAGGGCCATGAATCACTCGCTTCACTTGCTCGTGACTCATCTACGGCCCTCGCTTTAAATCCGTCCTTTATTCACTAGTTGCATAATATACTATTTCTAATACTTTGGAAAGCATTGTTTTGCGCTATAGGGACTTATATTTACTTGAAACCATTTAACGTAATTTTAATACCCATTACCTACCTTATTTACAATGGTATTTTGTCATTTTAGTATAGGAATTTTAATTTAGTTAAACGTCTGTCAACAAGAACTGAGGCCCGATGAATGACGAACGATAAGAGAGCATCAATAATATCTATTCTTGAATAATGTTCAATTAATTATCCGTCTTCAGACTGCGAATAGTGAGAAAATTCGATATGGTATTGTTTATATGCAAATTGAAACTAAAGGCAAAAACGGGAGGTCGTTTGTGGCATGGACCGGCGACTATGAACGGCCAAGCAAATAATAGAAAAATTACATTTTCTATTTTACAGTCCTGCATTATTAGTTCTAGAATTCAATACTTCGGGGAGAGCAGACAATATTTTTTCTGTCCTCAAAAACCGCCACAATTTGTTATTAATTGATCAGTACTCTTCTCGGGGCCATATAATAATTAAACGCTAGATATCAAATGCAATAGAATCGAAGGCTGAAGGGAGCATAATCCGCAAAAAAAAATAGAAATAGCCACACCACGCAAATATTGGTCGCATAACATAACAGTATAAATCTATCCGTTACCCAAGCAAATCTATCCGTTACCCAAGTCGGCGTGCAAACATAAAACAAG
This sequence comes from Oegoconia quadripuncta, assembly GCA_949316235.1. Taxonomy (NCBI): domain Eukaryota; kingdom Metazoa; phylum Arthropoda; class Insecta; order Lepidoptera; family Autostichidae; genus Oegoconia; species Oegoconia quadripuncta. The sequence continues at coordinate 12,887,976 of OX438749.1, forward strand.
TAAGTGGTTACAAAAACTTACATATGGAGAAACCGAATCCCTTCTCAATATCATTAGGTAAGGTAAATACAAAAATGCATCAACTCAATACACCATTGCACACACGCAATACACAAATACACACACACGCAATACACAAATGCATCTACACAATACACAAATGCACACACGCAATACACATACGCTCACATACAATACACAAATTCACATACACGCAATACACAAACGTACGCACGGAACAACAAAATTTCACACGCGCAATCACAAATCCACACACGCAATACACAAATGCACCAATACTATACACAATAATTATTTCATTGTCTCTTTCTTACTTTTTTTTTTATTAACTTTTCTTTTTTGTTTTCGTAAACCGTGGGGTGGAGACCTGGTTACCTGAGACACAGGTTTCCCTAGTTCAGGCACCAGTCTCCACATAGAATTATAGTCCCTAGCTATACTTAACTCTAATATACAATAATGCTATAATGTGGAGAAAAATAAATAAATGATTGATTGATTGATATTTGTAAATGCTACGAACTTCGGGCCGAGGCAACTGTCCGGGTATCCATTATTGTAGGGAATCACAACCTATATTTGTATTTCTCTTTTTCCGGAAAATATTAGGTTAATACACCAATTGGTTAACTCGTTGACTATGGTGATGTTCTCGATTTTTGAGCGTGATTCTTGAAGACGTAGTGTTCACCCTCACGGACAGAATTGGTTAAAGTTGAATTTTTAATATTTTTGTTTATTTTAGTTATTAACATAAAATCGCTTTTGTGATTTCTCTAAACTCGACCTTCCAATGGCTTTATATTACGAGGATAGGCTTTTCTATAATACTTTTGAAAAGTCAATCTGTCGTTTGATTGCCATAAATTCAATTACTTAACACGTTCACTGCCAGTCTCGCGCGGGCGCGAGAGTCGGCCCACCATAGCAGTTATAGTATAGGCATAGTTACTGAGGGTCGCGGGCGGCTACATCTCGGGGCGATGTAGTCGTCGTGTGAGGCACGACAGCGCCCCCTATGGGCCTCCCCTTGTGAGGGGGGGCGGGGCGCCCCTGGAGCCGCTTATACGTTCTCAGGTCCTCCCTACTGCCGAAGAAGGTCGCCGCGGGGTTTTAGTGGTTATCCCTCCCGAGAGGGAGGGGAGTCTCACATAACCGTCTCGCCGTCGCCCAGGCGAGCGGTACGCGTCATGCGTTTCCCCGCGTCAAAAAAAACAAAAAAAGGCATAATTACCAATAGAAGTTTCCTTAAAACTTCTATTGGTAACTAAGCCGTTGGCTTCTTGCTAACGGTGCTGTTTTCACACCGGCCTAATACAAAAAAAAAATACAAAAAATCTTTATTTCAGTCTAAAATAATAGTGACTATGAACAGTGGATGGAGTCAACCTTTTTTTTTTTTTTTTTTTTTTTTTTACCAGGAGAAACGCTCATGCTTATCCGCCCTCCTCGGGGGAGGAGGGCGGATTATGTCGGACTCCGGCACAGAAGGTACCGGCCTACCGACTAAAAACTCCTGGGTGTTCCCTCGCGCGCGCCGTTGACGGCGTGGCCGCGGGTACCATCTGGTATTCGTCCGCAGCCACGCCAGCGCGGTGCCCGCCGCCAGGACAAAGCGGCGGCAGGCCCACCTCTGGGCTGGAGCAGGGAGGAATCGCCTGGTCCAGCCACCTCTAGAAGGCGCGCGGAAAACACCGCGCGCGCCTTCTCGCGGGGCCTATGTGTGGGCGGTGATCCCCCCGGATCGCCACCCACGGCCCCGCAGGGTAGGGGGGGCAGAGGATCGCCTATCATTAAAGATAAGCTCTCCTCCGTGCCCCCCATGCGGCTGCATCTCCCCTCGCTCTGCGAGTGACCTCGCAAAGAGAGAGGACCGCTTTCCACGGCCTCTCCTTGGCGTCCGCAGCTCGAACCTGGCTGCGGCCGGCAAAGAGTGGCCGTCCCGCACGGCTACGACCTCTCAGCAGAGAGGTCGTCCCCTACCATAGCGGCCTGCAACAGCGGGAGGCCCGGAGAGGAGGCGGGGGAAAACCGCCCCCCCAACCCTCCCGCCGTCTCCCCCTGCGAGCAAAGGGAGAGGGCCGCTTCCCACGACCTCTCGTCGACGGCCGCAGCCTTAGCTGCAGTCGTCAAGGAGAGGTCGCCCAAGTGCTGCAGACGATTCCACGGCGTCCCCTGCCCATATGGACATATGGGCATTCCTCAGGGAGCGCCGCTTCCTCGCCGCAGCCCGCTGTGGTGGAATTCGCCTTCCACCATCCCTAGTCGCTCCACTCCCGAAAACGAATTTTCGGGAGTGGGACGACGAGGGCATCTCGGCGCCGAGGCGGGCCTCGGAGCCGAGACTTGGGCTGGTTTTTTATAGAGGTTTTCCTTCCTCGCGGTCCGGGCGGTTAAGCCAAGACCCTCGGTCCCGGACTGCAGCTGAAAGCCGCGGTCCCGGATTACGAGCCCGGCGGTGGCAAGGGGTAGGAGGTTCACCCCAAACCTCCTCCCCAGGCCTGCTCGGCGGCAGTGCGAGTGCACACCGAGCCCACCCTTACTCCCCCACTAGGAGGGGAGCGTCTCCTGCTCCATCCGCAGTGCCCTCTGCTAAACCAGAGGGACACGCGGAGGAGCCCCCCGGTGTCAGACTATTCGCCATCGGTCAACAAGAACCCTTAAAAGGGAAGTTGTTGACCGATGCCCAGGGTGCACCGGCCCAACGACTACCGTTCCCCCCAGACGTATCCAGGGGGACAAGTAGCCATCAGGCACACGAGGAGGTTGTCTGACATCGCACCCCGGATGGAGTCAACCTAGTAAGCATAATAAGTATGCTTGTGGCAGGTGACCCCGCTCATCCTTATCGCTAGCTTACATTGACTGCTTAAAGTAACATATTTAATTATATATATAACAATAACAATAATCAAAAGGCATAATTTATAAGATGATAATAAGCGCTTTTGAGTAAGTGTGGATGTTATGTTTTGATGTGAGTATGTGTGTGTATGAGTGTGTGTGATTATATATGATTATATGTGAATATGTGTATCTGTTCATGTATATTAGCCCTACGACATTATCTTGGGATCGGAAGCTGTTTGGGCAGCTTCCACTAACATATGTGTGTGTGGGTGTGTGAGTGAGTGTGACTATGTGTGCGGGTATAAACATATGTAAAATTGTGCTTACTTAATCTGTAGTGGTTTTGTTATTTATATTAAGTAATATATGTTAGTAGTTTTTCAGTGTCGTCATAGTTCAGTGTCAATAACCATTTTATCAAGATCTATTTACTATCACGTAGATTTAATTTGTAAATGTCTAGCTTTTCGTTAAGTTGGTTGTAAATATGCGTAGATTGTGTTAGGTATTGTCTCCTAGCGAATGTAGTTTTGGTAAGATGTAGAGGGGCGACCTTGTTTTTTCTCCTATTAGATAAAAGAGCAGGATTGAATGGAAGGGCTTTATGTAATCTTAGGGTTATCAGTAAAACATACAGTTTTCTGATAGTTAACACACTACTTAATTTATAGAGTTCCTCTGTGGGAAATCTGAATGGTTTGAGATACATAACCTTAAGTAAACAGCGCTGACCCCTTTCAGCTTCCAAAAATTTGGTTTTTGTTGCACCACCCCATATTGGGATACAATATCCTATGATAGACTGGGCTAAAGCGGTGTAAATTTGATTAATAAGTTTTTTTGAGGTAACATGTCTCAGCAATTTGAAGATCCAAATGAGTTTCCTTATTCTATCATTTATATATGTAATATGGGGATGCCAAGATAAACGCTGATCCAAGATCACTCCTAGGTATTTAGTAGTCGTAACCTTTGTTAATGCTGTACAACTACAGTTTACATTATCGGGTTCATTACATTGGTGAATTTTTAGTTCAGAGTCAATACTTGGTTGTGTTTTACTGTTGATACTAAAACACATGTAATTAGTTTTATTACTATTCAGTGTGAGTAGATTCGATTTTAGCCACATATATATCTTGTTTAGACCCAATTGAGCACGACTGAATACTGAATTCCAATTGGAGCCTGTGAATACTATTGCCGTGTCATCAGCATAAGAGAACACTTTACATCCATCCATGCTCAGATTGGTTAGTTCATTAATATATATAAGGAACAAGGTAGGACCCAACACACTACCTTGGGGTACACCGAATGATATATTTGCGTCTTGACTAATGTAATCACCAATTTTAACCCTCTGTTTCCGACCATTTAAGTAGTCACCCAAAAGATTCAGTGGTATACCTCTGACACCTACATCTTCCAGTTTTTGTAAAAGAATGGGAAGAGAGACGGTGTCGAATGCTTTTTTTAAATCGAGAAATACAGCTAAACACTTTTCCTTTCATCTAGTTGACTAGAAATTAGAGATGTTAAAGCTAGAATTGCATCCTCAGTAGACTTGCCCTGTCTAAAGCCATATTGCGAATCGGATAGGATGTTAAATTTGTTAAGATAATTTACCAATCGAGAATTGATTAATTTTTCAATAATTTTTGAAATTACCGGAAGAACGGAAATGGGCCTATAATTACTCACGTCATCCCTCTTCCCACCCTTATACACCGGTGTAACGATAGACTGTTTAAGTAGCCTGGGGAATACGCCTATTTGGAAGCACAAGTTCGCCAAATGACTAATAACAGGAGCTACAATCTCTTCCGTGAGCTTAAGGAAACTAGTTGGTAAATTGTCCCAACCAGGAGCACTGTTAGGTTTTAGAGAAGATATAATATTTTTAACTTCAAGAGCATCAGTTTCAAGGAGTACAAGCGACGACAATTGTGGTTTTGGTGAATGTCTTGAAGAACTGGGCTGATTAGAGATTTCTGAGAGGACAGCTTCCGCAAGATTTTTACCTACATTAGCAAAAGTGTTATTTACGTAGTTGACAGAATCATCAGGTGAGGGTATTGTATTTAATAGATCTGTAGGAGGTGTCTTTTTATTTTTTAGATTCGTTATATTCATTATTGTGTTCCATAATGCTTTAGAATTTTTTTCAGCTAGAGTCAACTGTTGTCTTTGATATTTATGTTTTAAGTTTTTTATAAGTTTATTGCAGAAGTTGCGGTATCGTTTGTATGTTATATTCAAAATCCCGTTGTGTGGAGCGGCCCTTGATTTTTGTTGCATTTTGTTTCTATTTCTGATGCAACGTAGGATGCCGGAAGTGATCCAGGGCTTGATACAATATTTAGTGTTTGATAAGGACTTAAATGTTGTAGATTCTTCAAGAGAGTCAGTCAATTTCATTATTAACTGTTCTGTTACATAGTTGGGGTCTTCACTAAATAGCAACATATGACAATTCTTATTTAATAAGTTGGATAACGCTCTCTTAAAGTCATAAACTTTAATTTGTTTAGGATAGGTATATCTTTGTTTAATTTTAGCTAAGCTTAAGAGTATTGTAAAGTGATCGGTCCCAGTAGTTTTTAATACAGCAATATAAGCAGAGGTCTTTCCTTGATCCAACTTTAGCATAAAATGGTCCAAGCAGCTGGATTCTCTTGTAGGATATGTATGACCAGGTAGTATACCGTGCGTTGCTAGAAGATTTAAATAATTTATTCTATTAGTACATTCGTTAGACGGTTCGGTTATCTTAGGGATAAGATTAATATTTATGTCACCAGTGATTATAATGTTTTTATGGGATTTTATGGAATCAAGATGAGTGTTAAGGGAATCAATAAAACGAATTGCATTTGGGTTCGAAGGTGAGCGGTAAATGGCAAGTACTGTATTATCTAATACATCTATTTGTAAACATGATGCATGTTCAAGTTTAATTTCCTTAACACGTGGCTTTAGGATATTTTTAACATATATTGCAACCCCATCATTTTGATTGAGGTTAAACATGGATCCATGAGAAGTGTAATTTTTAATATTAGGAATCGGTTTATTCATATTAATTCGACATTCTGTTAATACTAATATATCAGGGTCAAAATTTAGATGGGAGAGCGTTACCTGGAAATCGTCAAAATTACAGTAAATACTTCTAATATTTTGTGTGACAATCGTAAGGTCCTGTTTATTTATATTAATATGTTCATTTAGATTTTGAATATCACATTCAACAGCATTTGCAATTTTGGTATTATCTATGTCATTTAGAGTTTGAAGAAAATTATCCATTAAGAGTTGAATATATTAAAGAGTGTTGAGTGATATCCTAATTAACCTAATGCTTGATTTTATTACGTTTGTTTATCAATAGTTGGCTTCCAGTTACCCTCATTATTTTTTTACTTATTGGATGAGTAAATAAATCGGACCCCCCGAAAGTTAAACAAAGAACAGTGAACAGCACGCTAGCAATAGTGATAGTGAGCGTGATAACATAATGAGATAACGAGGAACTCTCGTCGGATGATGGCCAGAGGAATTCATTTGCTTGTCCAATGGTGAACATTGAAATATGTCCTCTTATTCAACGAAGATGTTCATCAGGACCGCCACAACTCTCTTTTTTAGCATGATTTGTGAAAAGACAAACGTCCAGACATTATTTTTGACCAACAATCCTAATGTGCATGCTAGAATAACTGACTGGATCTGTCCAGTCAGTGAAGACATGCTCACTGTTTCTGAACTGAGAGCTTTTCTTCGTTTATTGTTCAATGTAGAACTTGTTGCTTGATTTATTTCTTTTTATCTTTTCAGTTTTTCTTTTGTTTATGGCCAAATTCATCTCAAACACGCTACTGATATAATTTGATGTTTTTTTTATAATTACAGAAAGGGACTCAGATTTATGTGCTCTACGATTTTAAACATAGTTAGGCACCTGTAAGTTGCGGTAGCTCTTTCTGAAGCCGATCGGATTTCCGTTCACGGAGACGCCGGCTCAGGTCAGAACCGGATCCTAGATATAGCTGTATATAATCATAATCCTTCATGAATGTTATTTTTTAAATTCGAAAAGCTTTAACGTAAAAATAAATAGTAAATCTAGAGATCTATTGTTATTTAAATTTCTGAACGATGAACGATAATTTATAATAAATAAAAACATGGTAACCTACTTACAACATGACCTATTCCATTTTCAATTTATTTCGAAGTTAAGTTTAACCCGGCGCGGGTGGGTGAAGATGAATTTCAAATGTCTGTTGAACAAACTGAAGGTGTACAGGGTGAAAAATGGCGATCCGTAGAGGGAAAATACCTTAACTATTAATGTCAGTAAATTTTAGTAAGGAGATCTAGGGCTATGGGGACCGGGGCTCACAGTTCACCCTAAGTTATCGCACGACCAGAGGCCTGATCTCTACTTAGCACAAATGGTGAATCTCGCTATTCAACGAGGCAATGCCACTTCCAATTCGAGACCGTTCCGACCTTACAAGACCTGGGACTGTTTTTAAATTTATTATATATTTTAGTATAGTCAGCAGATAGATAGCAAACAGTCTTTTATTTTAAACAGGATGAAAATTGCATTCATTCAATTATGAAGAGTAGCATACCGGGGTCGGGAAGCCCATCAACAAAAATGTCTGAAAAATCACCCAGTGTAAGGTACCAAATGATAGAGTCAATAATAATCATCAAATCTCATTTAAGGCAAAAATACACAGCCTGTAGCAGTAACCAATATAACTAAGACGAACGAACGATTGGTGTAGTGGATAGGGACCCTGGCAGCGAAACCAACGGTTGTGGGTTCGAATCCGCGAGGTGTAAATGTTTGTGTGATGAATACCTAGTATCTACTATCCATAGTACAAGCTTAGTTTGGGACTAGATGGTTGGTGTAAGTGTCCAAAATATTTATTTAAATATTATTAAAGTATAAATTTCAAATTTAGAAAACCCTTGAGGAAATAAATGATTATGTCACCTAGATGAGACCAATCCAACTAAGTCTGTTAAAAGTTAAATATCTTCGAGCGGCTTAGCCGATTTCTTACCAAGAACCTATAGCCGAGTTTAATATAACTGAATAAAAAATATAAAGTATATAACAAAATTGTAAACTTAATTTCATCAAATATGGCTAAGAACGTGTCCGCTCTTATATATTACTTATTTCAACTCCCATACAATTCCAACTTGTGCTATGTCAGGTTGTATACTGTGCCATTCAGCTTGCTTAAGTTTTACAGCATTTTATTGGCTACTGCTGCAATACCAACTGCTCACCAATAAAATGCTGTGAAACTTAAGCAAGCTAAATGGCACAGTATACAACCTAACATAGCACAAGTTGGAATTGTATGGGAGTTGAAATAAGTTTTCCTTGGAATTAACCTTATTCTCAAATATTATGGGGATTTTCCACGTGGTTATTCCCTCCGCCACCACCCTTTTTTTCCACACAGTAGACTATTGTTTCTGTGACAGTAAATGCTACCTCAAAATCTATACATTATTCGTATAATACGAGTGAAAGGAAATCGTTTGTTTGAAGGCGCCATCACAGGAAAACTACTGAACGGATTTCGATGGAATTTTTACATATAAACTTAATCCACATTTTAAACATTAAAGAGTTCTAGAAAGAACCGTCGTATACCTCGTGTAAGTTTAGAACTTTAAAAATGCAAACAGTAAACATGTGTGTAGTCTACAGACTGTGACCGGTGACCGTAAAGAATAAAAATAGTTTTTTTTATGTATGTTTGTCTCTGGAAAAACAAAGGGTACTGAGCCCATGCAGCAAAATCCTTTGTTGTATAACATCTAAGTAGCTACCTACGTTTTCTCTTATTTCCAATCCCAGACAAACATCATCATCATCATATCAGCAACACGGACACACACTTACACAAAAATACACCCACACAATACACTACACACACTTTCATAAAGAAATAGAAGAATATATAAGAATTGAATTGTATATTATTAATGTTACAAAGTAAGAATTTGATCGACCGATATTTATTTTGATATCCATGCGGATAGTAAAAAAAATTAGATAACCTCATGATAGCAAGACTATTATCCTGAGAACCTTAAAACATTTTCCATTAGCCTCTTTGTCATCCATCGTCCATCACATTAAACTTATTTAAAAAAGGAACAACATCTATAGGGAAAAATAAAATAGCACGAAAAAAGCCGCGAAGATCGACATTATTTTGTTTCTTGTAGCCAGCCAGCTTCAAACTTATGGAAGTGTTTATCATCGTAAACAATTTTTTCAAATTAACCGCCACGTCAACATTAATAGTAGGTGTGATTAATAGATTCATACTTTCATATATTTTGCTTGACGAGGAGAGCTGCCGGGCTAGATTAATTAATTAAATCATATTTCACTTTGTAATATTAAAATTATATTTTTTGAACATGTTACCCAACAATAAATCAATTAGACTCGTAGTTAGTAATTAGGTTTGTGTATTTTGTTGGTATGTGTATGGTTGTGAGTGAATATTTTTGTTTTTTTGAGCTGGAACAGTTCTGATACGCCGATGCCTTTTTCAACGTCGGCGGGGGTGATTTATGTTCTGGTTTTACCGCTACGTGTGTGTGTGTCTGCCTGTGGCACCGTAGGTCTTCAACGGGTGAACAGATTTGAAAGCGATTTTTTTTTATTTGAAACCAGATTTTCTAGCGGCGGTTCCTAGTTTATTTGATGAATATCAGTTAAGCCGTTTCGAAGATTTTTAGCATTTAACATGTTAAACTAAATGAAATAGTTACGTCTTCCTAGATGACTTTTTGGGGATTTTCTAAATTGTCAATTTTAATCTAAATTACTAAGCAAGAAAAGAGGCAAACTCTTATGGAGCCAGTTCTTATGAATATGACGAAAAGCAGCACTGATGATAACCCGGAAGAACCAACACCGAAAGTAACCGACGAGACGGCGATTTCTGTATCAGACAATATCAAAATAAATTACCAGCCAGGGGAAACCTTTCTTATCGAGTAGGAAAAAAATATCAACAAAAATACAACTTATAATCGAAATGAAATAATGTGATCATACTATCAGATTTGTCGTTAATTTATAAAGTAAATATACAGTACCTAGGTGTATTGTTTTATTTAGAATTTGAATAAAAAATCTCCCTGGCACGTAAAAAGAACTACGCGTACATCCCTAGTGGAATGTTCAAGAGGAGTGCGTCTGCGTCATCACGAGAGTGAATAGTCCTTCAAAAATCATCGTAGGGAAAGCCGCGCCGTTCGTTGCTCCAGCACGAAATTACGAAGGTAAATATTTGATTCCCTTGGTTTTGTATCACTAAGTAGCTACCCTGAAAACATTTATAAATGTTATTTGTTTTTCAGGAGTTGCTATTTCATATTAACAGAACAGCTTAAATTATCATTATTTATTAATTTCATTGTTATTATTAAAATCTGATTGTTTCTAGCACAATCGATGGGAAAGCCTACTTTTTTGATTCCATTGGCGTTGATCCCCCTGGTAGTGGCGTTGGTCATCAACGTTTTCCTAATTTGCCTTGTAAATTGATTCGTATTATTTCTCTACAAATAAATTTATTTTTAATCTATCCCATCGATTAAAAATCATATTAATCAGTAAATTAAAATTACTACTAGTTTTTTAGTACAGTTTTCCCTTTAATTATTAGTTGAGGGCAGCCAATTTATGCAACCAAAAGATTGATTACTTTTATATAGAGATACGTATATAAAAGTAATACCTATATAAATATAATATATAATACATTAGGTAGATCTTATATTATAGGCAACCTTTATTTGCTTATATATATACTTTAATTTTGATTCGCTTGGCGTCTTTTGTTCACACCCTTGTCCACAAAATGCAAATTGCTATATATTCGTAACCAGTCGGCCAAAAGTAATGCCTATTCGATAAATGTTTATAATTAAGTTAAATTTTATGTTTCCTAATTACTAGTAAAAGTGTACTAAAACATTATTACGCCTAGGGTATCAATTGAATACCCCTATTCTCAATAATCGAATCCCGTATGACTTTATTGTTTTCTATTTTTCTTTTGTCTTTTTAGTACGAATATAAGTTTCTACAAATATCAAATTGACTATGTAACCGAGGCTTCCAGCAAATGTATTTTCACCTTAGACTTGAAGGTCCCCATTAAGATTTTGTGAGACAAATAAAATCAGCATTTGGTATAATTAAAATTTTACAAGACCAATAAAATACGTTTCAATCTCATTTTGCCTTCGAAACAATCGATTTCGGGAACCCGCTAGGGGTAAATATTTGTACTATGAATATAAACATTGTTCGTATATTCATGAATAAATTTTATTTTCGGGTCATCAAGATAAATATCTGTGTAAGTTTATCCGTTATCGTCTCACTGATAGAGGGTAAGGATAGGTACTTACTTTGCCTAGATTAAGACTAGATAATTGGTGTCTGGATCTGGAATATTTCTTTCCCTTATATAGACAAAAGTAAAGTGTGATTGTTATTGCATAGTGTTGATCGAAGTATTTTTAAACATAGCATTCTTGACCAACAGAAAATCGATTGGATGAATTTTCTTCGTAATAAACTAAAAATTCTTCTATCAGGCGTAGGTATTCCATTCCATCCAGAGGTTATTGCCCAAAAACCCTTCTTCCGTCGATACTTTCAATAATAGTTTGTAGAAATTATTTTTATTCTTGAATATCATCAAATTAAGCAATTGCCACACATTTGTATAAAGTTTAAAACAGAATTCAACTTCTAGTTCTGTCATCACTGTAAATGCTATCATTATCATAATCATCATTTTCACAACTGAAGGAATTAAAGCGCACTCACCCCGAACCCCCGAAAGGGATTGGCTATTTATCAACCTCGTGTAGTCATGACCTCAAGGTTAACCTCACTATTGACCGAGACAATGGCGCCAAATGGTGTCAAGTATCCTGGCCACCATGTCAATCTCCGATGGATTAGACAGCGGTTATGTTTACGCGTTGGAAATACACGGTAGATATTTTTAATGTCATGTAACTATATTAATATTATATTAATTAATTATCTAACTAATTATAATATAAATACGAAAGTTTGGATGTTTGTTTGTTTATTTGTTTGATTGTTTGTAGCTCAATCACAGCGAAACGGATGACCGGATTTGTATGAAATTTGGTACAAAGGTAGAACATACCCTAAGTAACATAGGATGTTTTTATCCCGATAAAGTGAGTAGTTCCCGAGGGAAAACAAATTAAGCGTATCTGCGATAAAGATATTCCACGCAGACGAAGCCGCGGACGGAAAGCTAGTTAATATTAATTATTTAAAAGAGCCTGAATTATTCAGACGTTACTTATACAACGGTTCGAACCCACAACTTCAGTTTATATAACCTGATGGTATTATATTGAGCTGAAAAGGGTGGTTAAAGGGCACATATAAATGTAACGAACTGTAGATATCAGTGGTAAGTCAGTACTTACAGCGAATTTTACAAGGCGCCACCAAATTACAGTTTTATTTACTTTTTATATTCGTGAAGTCGTGTGATAAGATATGGCAAACAAGAAATGTTAGTAACCCGCCTGAAATTGGGATTCATACGGCCTTATCTTGAAACGTGACAACGGATGTGGATTTAAATCACAACACAATCGGCGGATTCCGCCGTAAAGTGTTGAAACCTTTCGTCACCTGAACAATTGTTGATGTTGTGTGTTGTTTTTTTTGTTTGTTAATATGATCGTCAATTACTTTATTGTAGCTAAAACGTAATGATTTCAGATATACGGCTTAAGGATTTTAGATATGTTATCAAATTAAATAAATATTTAATTAAAATATAAGAATATATATTGAATATATAACAGTGGCAAGACGACACTGAGCGTGCACAGCTACAGGCAGTCTCGGAAAAAGAGTCTGGACACTGGTTACATGCTCTTCCTTCCCAAGACCTAGGCACCATCTTCGATCCCAATGCCCTATGTATTTCCATTAGTTTACGTTTGGGTGCTAAGTTATGTGAACCTCGTCGCTGTTCATGTGGTAAGGTTGTGGACCTGCTAGGACGCCACGGGCTCTCTTGCGTGAAGAGTGCCTGCCGCGCATATCGCCACGGTGCAATTAATCAGTTAATTAGGCGCGCTCTCGCCAGTGCAGCGGTCCCGGCGTCTCTAGAGCCTTGTGGCTTATTCAGGGACGACGGGAAAAGACCTAATGGTTACCTTAGCACCCTGGTGCTTGAGGCGCACCTTGATATGGGACGCAACATGTGCGGATACTTTGGCACCGTCCCATATACAAGAAACTGCGCGAACCGCGGCTGAACAAGCTCAAAGTAACAAGCGCCGTAAATATGCGTTAATCTCTATAAACCACGATTTGCGACGCTTGCAGTGGAGACATTGGGCCCTTGGTCTTCTGACACGAAACAATTTGTAAAGGATTTATCCGTTAGACTGGTCCACGTCTCTGGAGATGTGAGAGCTGGTGCCTACTTTGCTCAGCGCCTGAGCTTATGCATTCAGCGGGGCAATAGCGCTAGCGTACTAGTACTATACTACGGAAGCGAGTTGGACGGCGTATTTTTTCTATACGATATAGGTATTTTCAATTGCGTTTTAAATTTGTTGTATCATGTACAAACTCAATTTATATATATATATATATAGTTATAGGATTTTTTCTTTTGCACACAATTTACTGCTAAACCCCAAATTTACTAAGTTTCCTATTTCAATGCTCAGGTTGGCTGGAAGAGATCTCTTAAAGAGATAAGTCCACCTTTGTGCGTGACCTATTGTTTGTACTCTGTTATTGTAATATTTACAACAATTAGATGAAAAACTAGAAGAAGTAAATCACTTTTTGGGTTTCGTAGGCCAAGGGTTAAAACGGATCTATACTACTAAGTCAACTCTGTCCATCTATGTGGAAGATATACAATGAGACAGAAAATTTAAACTTTCACAGTTAGTGTACTTTGTGAACAGCTTTTACACAAACCTTTATTTAACACTTTATTGTATATTTTAAGTGTATCCTTTTGACTATTTTAATTGACTATTTTAAGTGTACCCTGTGTACCTACAAAATAAAGCATATGATTTGATTTGATACAAGCATACACATTAACCAAACATATTTATTATTATTATTATATTTTTTTAATATAATTTGGCCCCTTGTAAAACCTTTTTCTTTAACAGTGTGTGTGGTATGGTTTACGACTCTTAAAATATTACTGTATACCTTTCGTTTTTTTATTCGAAGTTACTACTAAATTAAACTAACAAATTCGGAAATAGTCGACAGTGCTTATTATATTTTTATTTTATTTATTTAGGATCACCAGCAATCAAAAAACCTATAAGGCTCTATTCGATGTAGGTACATGGCTCAACATTTGTTTAACTAATGAATGGCATAATATTCTATAGACAAACTCACTCTACCAAACACATACTCTCGCTTGAATAATTTCTAAGATACCACAATTTTCAGTTACCAACAAGCTAAAATTTGTGATCTTGCGAATTTAAACCTTAATAGAAAGCAACAAGATTAAAAGTCCAACATGCGTGTATGCTACGAAATCTTCTGTGCGCGAGTCTGACTCGCACTTAGTCGGTTTTTATGCCTTGTTTTAAATTTATAGTGCTACCTCATATTAACATTGAGTATTAACGTGGTCAACAATTTAAATTCGCCGCTTATCTAAGCTACCACTGGACTCAGAGCTTCATCATTATAGAGTTACGAGTAACTTCGGCTTCCGCTCGTGCTAATAATTTAATGGAACAGTTATCGCGGGGTTGCCCATTTCGTCTCGTCATAAAACCTGTCTTAAATGAACACTCAACTGACGAAAGCCCAGCTTGGAAAGGATTTTGATTCTAAGTTTAGTTCGGAATTTAAAATGAGCCTTTACATACCTAAAAGTTGATTTTGTTTATCAAAGTAAAAATCCTACAAACCTTAGACTGACCATTCTTTTTATTGAAATTAACGACTTACTTACCTATATACTAATAAAATCAAATAATTTAAATACTTTTAACAGGCTGCCTTATGGTTTAGTGGGTAGATATTTATTATTTATGTTTATCCAATATGTAGTATCAATGTATAATGTGGATTTGCTTAGTTTAAATTAGGACTAGGTAAATAGGTGTAGATAAGTATCCGATATATAAACACATACTACGAAAGAACGCATTTCTACTGCATTGATTCTGCTTTCATGCTTCTACTGCCATACCCAACATTCGCTCCCATACGTCAGCGTGGGTACCAACACGCCATTGTGGATCGCTACTCTTGCTTCACTTGATAGTGACTGACTGCCCATAATGGCACGCAAGGCCCCATTCACACAGTTTCCTGCTTACACTCTCCTTTCAATATTTTCCTCACACTTGCCGTCTCTAGTAAACATACTTCTCAAATACACAAATTTCCTCACCTGTTCAACTTTAACCCCATCTATCATAATATTACATTCAGTCATCTTAACTTCTCTTTCCACAACTGTAACCTTCGTCTTACTCTCATTAATTTTCATTCCTTTATTTTTAAATTCTCCATTCATAAGAGTCAGCATGCTTTGTAGGTCCTCCGCTGTTGTAGCAAATAGCACCTGGTCATCGGCGTACAACAGGCATTTGACCAATAACTCCCCCATTCTTAATCCACAATCGTACTCTCGTAGTTCATTCAAACTACTATCCATGAAAAGATTGAGCCGTCATGTCACAGAATTACCATGGTGACGCGACGCAACCTTGTCGGACACCCCTAGAGATGCCAAACCAGCCCGAAAATGCACAATTTAGCCTAACACAGGCGCTGAATCCCTCACATAAGCACTATAATTGAAATAAAGGACTTTGGTATAATTAAAATCTTTTTTTTTTTCAATATGGTGTGCCCATTTTAAACTGTATAAGGCCTAAATATTTTACATTGCGTGTTTCATTTAACGATATGTTATCAATAGATAACGCAGGGTGATTTTTTATTTTTAGCTTTATATGATAAGCAGATTTTTATATTTCTGTTTATTTATCTCATACTATTTTACCAGATTTTCAATTTCAATAACATCAACCTGTAAGGCGTACATTGTAGGTAGTGATCGCCTAATGGGTCTTAAAAATCGTCCATTAAGCAAATAATTAATTTATAAATTAATAGTTATTCTCAGCAGTAGTTCAACGCGCAATAAAACGAGTTTTCTACACATCCTGTAACGTTGCTATCTGGAAGTTCAGGAAACATAAAAATAACATTATTGCGCCGTGTTTATGATATTGCCCCGAGTTAAACTTTACGAATCTCCCCGAAGGATTGAGTAAAAATATTGTATTTTTAAGATATAAATCCTTTTATGAGACACAATTTCGAATCCGGTATATTTTTATTTAATGCAATAATATGTAACATGTGATTGTTGATACTTAATAGAAATCATATTTCTATCATCACATCATCATTTGAAGAAGAAGAAGATCATTGCCCATCTGTAGTTTTTGTAATATTCTTTTTACGTGACGCAATTTGCATCGCTTTACTTAGGACAAAATGCGAAAATCGTTGCACTTGGCTGGCAGAATGGCGTCCCCTGATTTTTTGAAACCTCGGGTAGGTAATGACACTGCTGTCCCTATAAGTGTTTATACGCACCAGGAACCCTTAGTCACCTTTTACGACACCCACGGGACGATAGAGGAATCATTTCTGCCGGCAAGCGGGAACTACGCTGGGGCCATCACATTACACTCCAATAACCATTCATTACATTTTTAGAAACCCTAAAACTTTTATAATACCTTCTTCCATAATCCAATAGTTTGAATAGCCACACTTCTTACTATGTACAATTTTTCATTTCTATCTTTTAGTCACTAATTCTCCTAGACCATTATTTTTAAAATGCTTGTGTAACTGCTGCGATTGTACTACCTAGCTAGGTGTATTGTAAATTATGTTTAATCATTTGTGAGTATATAATGTATTCCTTTTTCTCGCTTCTTAGAATTCATAATAGTCTATTTTTAAGGCTCTGCATAAAAATTACCTATTCGCTTCGATATCTGTCTGTGCCTCTCTCTGTCACGTCACACCTATATGAATGGTCTGTGCTCACAGATTTTAAAACTATAGTACAAAGGTGACTTATTCATGCTGTGTTTTGTTATATATGTTTGTTTACATGGTTGAAAATTTGTTTAAATATTTTCTGATGATAATCTATTGCGCAAACCTATAAAAAAAATAAACTATTTAAACAGAAGTTCACTGCTGGACATAAGCCGAGAGACTTATGAGAGCATTTAGTAGGTAGGCAGTTACTGAAGATGCTGCTACCCAACAAAGTCTGTGCTATTTATTATGCAGTCACCATGGGAAAAATGCGTTGATCCTCCTTTTCTATGCAGGGTACCACACGGTCACATACTAAAACTTCCATATTAAAGATGGTTTCAAAATGGTTTACTTTGTATGGGTAATTGAAATTTTTTTGATCGAATCCGGCTATGGTTCCTAGTGGAAAGTTGTTCGAAATCCGGAATGAAGTCACCAGTAAACAGGAATTACACGAATTAAATTTAACCCTGTATATTAATATTACTTATGTAGAACTATATTATCTAGGTAGGTAAATGTAGGCATGCGCTTATGACTTGCTCGTGTATATAGGTATATATTCTTTCGGTTAGAGTGCATAAATAAGAGGGAAAAAATGTCGGATGATATTGCTCTATGAGAGCAGCAAGTTCGGTGTCAGGGGAGGCGCGGCGAGTCCGACAGACGGAATAATTAATCTGTCACGAGGTGTCTGCGCTCATCGAAGCCGGCATCCATGAACAATGGAACGTTGGCCGAGCTATATCGTGCAATGGAGCTACATCGAGCAGTCTAGCTGCACCATTGGATTGCTAAAGTTCGCTGGTTCGATTCCCGATGGATGCATTTTTAAAAACGTTCGCCTGCTAGCGAGATAGCAATAAATTGCATGTGGTTCACACGTTTGTTCTATGTTAGTAATTTTTAATGACCTTCTCGTAGTAGTATTCCCGCAATTTAGATTTCTTCAGGAAAGGCGTAAAAATTAACTTATTTAAATTAAATTATTTATTTATATATTTATTTATTTATCTCAACCTCAATTTATTAATACGGCGCTAAATGTTTTTCAAATCCAATTGTATATTTATCGAATAAACTACCTTGCAAAGTGTAAACTATTTTTAAATTTAATAATTTAATTAAGTAATCCTAGAGAAAATTTCTCTCTATGATCAAAGTACTGATTGTTATTTTATAACGGTAACATTATTTTCTATTCATGTCAATCTAACTTGTTAGTTCATTTCTCCGTCCCTAACTAGTTGGTCCATTTATCCATCCCAACTTGGGCTGTTTCTAGAGAGCACGTTAGTTTCTCGCTCTCTATACTAGTTGGGCCGTTTCTACCTCTACACAGACATTTAAGAAAATTTCTGTATATTTCATAAGGTGAGCCCTGGAAGTTGTTTTAATCATTGAACTTTAAATGTTTGGAACACCCAAACACTAATGTTTGGGATATTTTGACCACCCCATTTGGGATAAAGGTCGTGACGTTATGTATGTATGTAGTAAAGCTATACAACGTGTAGCGGAAAGGGTATATTAAGTCGAAAAGTACGAAGAATGGTATTAAACTATGTGAAGCACTTTCTATTCCACCTAATAATAAACAATTTGCTACAATTAGTTCTACACAACACTAACATCAGCAGTACGACGGATTCGGTTCCACGTTCAAGTTCAATGACCGCGTAGTCTTGGGACGTGTTTATTTTGAAGTAACATTAATAAATAATCCATAAAAAAAAAAAAAAATAATTTTCAAAGTACTCCCGTTTTGTCTGAAATTACTCACAGAGACTCTTAATAAGGTACTGTGGCCGAACGGACCGGCTTTCGGTTACACGTTGTATAATACGAGTGGCAACATTATTGTAAAGATTTTGATCCTACTAACTCTGGATATTTCTCAGAAACTCTAACTTCTTGTAACATCATTTTATTTTCTTGTGATATTTTTCTAATACAACAACAAATAAATTATTATTTTACAAAAGTATTTTCAATATTATGTTTCACACGTTTTGTACATACATAATTAACGGATTAATCAAGCCCACTACTGGACCTCTCTCTTACAAATAAGTGGATATGGCATTTGCACTAAAAGATAACGTGAAGGTTCTTATTACTGTTTAAACGGCTTCGTTAAATATTATAATCATAATATCAATCCACAAATAGGCGAAGGGCTTAATACCTAAAGTGCAAATCCCACTCAAGCAATGTACGTTTGTCAAAATTATCTTACATAAAATTATTTTAGCCAAAACATACCATGCTCAGCTCGGAACAAAGGCTAAATACCGATTTGGCTCTAAATAGAAACAATCTTAAGCCTCGCCGTCTACCGCACAGAAGCTACAATGTTACAGATTTTGATAGTAAGTAAGAGGTCTCCCTGGGGAAATGTTTTTGTAACATGTTGTTAGCGAGATGCGCACACAACGTAATGAAATTAATGCCACTTAGTAAACACAAATCGGATCAAGACCAGCTGTCACCGTCGGATACGAACCACGTCCGAGTGTTCAAATTGTAATGCTAATAAATCCGACCTAAATTTCCTCCAGCACGCATTCAATTCGTGTCCTCTCGCATATACAGGGCGTCCGACGGCTATGCCACATGGAGGAAAAGTACCTTGAATTTTGTAGATGGAACATTTTACTGAAAGAAGACATTATTTTAATTTAAAAAACAATTTAAACTGCATTCATAGATTTTTAAATAAGTACATGGTTGAACCGGGAATCGAACCATTTATTTATAAAAAAAAATTACCATGTAGCTTTATCATACCGATCGAAAGGCTTCATCATAAGGATTATTTTTTGCTAAATAACATATTGTCAGAAATAAAAGGAAGACCATGAATTTTAACATTAGATGTTCAATTTTGTTCAGAAAAATGAAAAGCTGACATTGCCGTAAGGACATACAACTGACATTATCATTACTAATACTAATTACCCACTCGAGAAGTATGCATCATTTCCCTATTATAATTTAAGTTCATGATAAAATGATAAAGAGATACGTAATTAGTAAGTAGGACTATCTCAATGAACATTTTCTTTCCTGGATCGGGACAAATGGACGAAAAAATGGCCGCCGAGATCCCCAGATCTAACCCCGTTAGATTTTTTTTATGGGGTTTTGTAAAAAATTTACTTTACAAGAACCAGTGTCAAAGTGTCCACGAGCTACAAACTGAACTTCGACGTATTATTCTAAATATCCACCACAACATGATCAAAAAATCGACAGGGAGCGAAATAATCAAAAGAGTGCGACTTTGTATTGAACAGGATGGGACTCATTTTGAGCATTTGATAAATTTGATTAATTTTGTATTAAAAATGTTAAAATTCATGGTCTTCCTTTTATTTCTGACACTATGTTATTTAGCAAAAAATTATCCTTATGATGAAGCCTTTCGATCGGTATGATAAAGTTACATGGTAATTTTTTTTTTATAAATAAAGGGTTCGATTCCCGGTTCAACCATGTACTTATTTAAAAATCTATGAATGCAGTTTAAATTGTTTTTTAAATTAAAATAATGTCTTCTTTCAGTAAAATGTTCCATCTACAAAATTCAAGGTACTTTCCCTCCATGTGGCATAGCCGTGGGACGCCCTGTATAGGTCGCTAGAATTAGGTGATTAATAGTTCAGCAAATTAATCATTAGGCTCATTAATGAAAAGCAAGTAACCTATAAATGAACCTGGCATTGGTATTAATTGCCTTAATACAATTCCCGTTATTCAAGACCATACACCAACATTTTATTCATACAAGCATTTGCACAGAGAGCGCATTTATTTTGTCAGGATTCCAAAATCACGCGACAACGAAATACAGAATACTGATACAAATCATTGAGTATCTTAAGCCTATTGTGTAACAGGAAAATACATATAAAACTCTGATTTTATTTCTTGATACCATAATAAAAAATGGTAAAATATCACAGTTCTGAGGCCTGTACCCTTCCCAAAAATTGCTATAAACTGCTTCATAACTGTTTTATCTTTAAAGTGTTCACGTACAGTTTGAAACAGATAAACAGGCCCGCATAATACAAATTAATTTTTCTGAGGAAAAAATTAATGTTTTTTGTATAATTTTTATAACTGACTAAATACTGAGTTCAACATTATCGATGAACATTCATGATTTCTTGAGAAAACTTAATTTTGTATTATGCCGAGTCGTAAAACGTTAAACATTTTGTCCTGAAACTTTGCCTCAATTCGCTGTCTTTTTACTAATCACACATCGCTTACTACTCACGTCACAATTATTCTTATTTGAATGTCATAAACCGATTTTTGAAAGTAAATATATTTCGGTGTGAATGGGGAAGATTCATTCTAAATTTGGTGTGTCAAATGTCTTCTCTATCACAAATTAACTATCAAGTTATCAGTCGCTAAAACTTTAAAAAATTATATAAAGTGTAACAATGGTGAGAATCTAAAAAAAATTAGTTGTTTTGTCATTTCGGTGGTTCTCAATTCTGTGATTTTTAGGGTATCGAATAGAGTTTTTTTTATTAGCTTTATTTAGAAATATTTTTATAGTAAGTAATGCTTTTTTACTAATAAATCCTAAAGAATGGCCCATTTGAATTGACGTGTTTATGTGGTATCTAAATTGTTATGAACTTACTAAAGAATGCGACTTTATATTGCTTTTATTAAATTCCTTATTTCGTTGTAGATAGGTAAAACTAAAAAACTAACCCTGTGTCTGTTAATGGATTTGTGTTTAAAAAGTTGAATTGTATTTTTTTTATATATACATTTCTAAATTCGATGATTATTCAAAATGCAAATCCATTTATCTCATGATATGCTATTGATATTTACTTTCATTTAGGGTTTCAGAAAACAATATAGGTACTTTTGGAAATCAGTATTAAAGTACGTCAAATTGTCAAAGTAAAATTGACGCTGACCGTGGAAATGGCCAAACGATTAATCTGCTAGGTTATTAGCGAGGATCTTCGGTATTGCTACTTTTTGTTTACTGTGTTACTAGTTAATGCCTCAATAATTCGATAGGCAATGTAGCGTCCAGTACGGCGACAATTTCAAATAAAATTACAAAATATAGTTGAAGGCGAGTTCAAATAGCATTACCCGACTGCAGTCGAGTGTGCACTGGAGGTTTCCCGTTTCCCGCTAGTTTCGTTCGCGCAATCAGGAAATTAAATAAAGTTCAAGACACGATGTCTCCAGTCCGCCGCAGCACAACGCTCGAAAAGACAACTCTGAAAGATAGTAAATCCACCAAGTTTGCATAATTATATCATGACTAGAGCTGAGTTTTCTGTAATGGAAATATTGGCGGGTAATAGTATTACATTTTGCCATTGTGTATAAATTCGTTATTTTACTTAGCACAATAATTTCGGGGTGCGTTGCCGTTCAATGATTATTATGATATTTAGAGCCAGAAAAATTATTTTGACCGTGAAATTATCCCTATCGTATTAACTTAACAGTAAAAGTACAGAAACCTTTCATTCTACTTATAAATTTAAAATGTCGTTAAAAGGGCACATCTAAAACATAAATGACATAATATATTGAATAAACATTTCCCATCAAAAATATTCGGTGTTAAGGATTTGGCCAAGTCTCGACTCTACCATAAAAAAGTTAAGATTTTAATGTTGAAGGAGAGCCAAGTAAAGTAATAGTTCTTTTTAAATATGTATATTTCGCCTTAGCGTCTAGGTGTAGTAAAGCCAATTGAACAACTGACCACTAGTGTCAAAATAATAAAGACCACTGTCTACCATAGTTAAAATATTGGTATGAATTTATTAGACTTGGCAATCACGTAAGTAAAACCATTCGTATTTTAATACACATAGGGGACAACAAGTCTCTTTGATCTGGGCACCCTTTCTTTATACACGTCTCCACACTCCTATCACTGTAGATAACGCCCATGAGTCATCCATGATCAACTTAAGAACTGAGTTTTTTTAAGCATAACGGTTTAGCACTCAACCTTGTAACGTGACGGTATTGCGTCTCGTTGGTGATTTTAGTTAGTAATCTTTTTATTCTTTTTCCTTTTCGTTTCTCTATATTTAAATTCAAATTCCTATTTCGAACTCAGACGGCCGAACAAAACAACGTATTATTTTCAACAGTACTAAAGCTCGGACGTTTCTGTCAAACTTATTATATTATAACCCTATTCTATTATATTTCCGCTGAGTGCGCTGGAGCTTCCAGTATCATAAAATTCATTATCATTATTTGTAAAGGCATTGTTTTATAAAAGTGCCTTTTTATTACAATTATATTCGGTCAAGTGTTCCTGATTTTTATTATTTATTGCGGCCTACTCCTGAGCAATCAATTGGGAGTCTGGTTCAGGAGTAGTGCCACAACCTCCATCACACCTGCACTAGTAGTAGCACCTGTCATAGGCGCGATAAACATTTATGTCGCGCAAGATAACAATTGTCCTGCTCATTCGCTTTGCATTGATTGAATAAAATTTGTCGAGCGCGACAAATGATGTCATGCTACGGGGGCAGATGTTAAGTGAAGAAGGGTTTTCTATATTTCTCTAATGTTCAGAGTTCGGTACCTCATTTTGGAAACTGACACAACTCACTTATAACACCACTTTGTTGTCCGTTTGTGTGTCTATCTGTTCGTGAGTCAAAGCCATACTTACTAGTAACTGACATAAATGCGTCTGAAATGTTTCTTTTCTCTATAACGAAAACATATTTTTTCGGAAGTAAATTACACATTTCTGGGAAAGAGAAACCGACAAAAATAGTCGTGACGGATGACAAAGCGAACCTCGAGAGGCGAGAGAAGTATACTAAAAGAAATCGTAAATGATGGATTATAGTTATATTGTGGTATCTATCTATAGTATGAGATAGGCGGCTGGAGTCAAGAAACATATGTATGGACGGAGGACAAGTTGTACTTAGTTAGGGGTGGCCCAATGCATATTAAAATAACGTACTATCAGAAATTATGAATATATGTGTAATGAATCACATCACATTTTTCAATATTTTCAAATCAAAAAAAATATGAGCGTTAAAGTGGTGTAAATCAAGATAAATCATTTATTCGGTTCTCCAGTCACACTACACATTTAGCTTAGTTTTGATACATAGGTAAGGTAACAAAACAACAGCAACACGTAATACCACCTGTAGTTAAAGCATGTCTGTGCTACGGTAATACAAATGAATGATGGCTCAGTGTGTTACATAGATTACCTTACCGCCCGCGGCTTGTCTCGTGTATAATAACTTTATAGCGGATATGTTTAATTTGTTTATCCCGCGGGAACTATTTATAAAACAAAAAAAAAATATATATATATATTTTAAACGGTTTACAAAACTGGACACAACTCAAAATATTTTCAGTCTTACCCAACATTACGACATAATTAATTGAATGTATCCTACTGGATGTGAACACAGCATGTACACAGGTAAACAGTCTCAATACTTAAGAAAAATAAAATAGACTATTAACTAAATCACTAAAACAATACAAAAAGACCTATTTATAATTCTTGTACAAAATGATGTATATGTATTAAGGATGTTTAATCTTTAATACATATACAACCATAGATAACTTTCTTAGTAGAGGTGATTGTTCCTGAAAATATATAAATCTGGTTTCTCGTACTATTACATAATGCACACATTCGATACAAAGGGCTGTGTTGACCGATGTTGGTTCTGTAGGATATATTATCGGGATAAAAAATCCTAAAACTAATCCTATGTAATCCAGGACATGTTCTACCTATGTACCGAATTTCAACCAAATCCGATCATCCGTTCCACCATAATTGAGCAATTAGCAAACAAATAAACAAACATCCAAACTTTCGCATTTCTAATATGAGGCAGAAGATTAATTTGGCAATATACTGATGTTCAGCTATCCTCTAAAGAGGAACGCGAAAGCAAAGCAAGAAGAAATAACATAAATAGCTATTTTGAAAATCTTGAAATAGTAAAATAAATAAATCAAGTAAAGTTTATTGACTCAAACTTCGTACCTATCTACTGAGGGAATAGGAGGTACACACTAAATATACTAATTTCCATAAATATAGTTCTGCTTCTTAAATTAAGAATGCTCTTTTATATTTGTATTATATTATGTAGTAACCATCGCTTCAAATAGAAGGAAACGAAAGGAAATCGTATGGTCATGTCTGGCAAAAGTATGAAAACTGTCACTATTCCCCGAAATAACATTTTACGTTTGCGAATTTAATCCGATTTAGAATTCTCAAGCGCCACTGTATGCAAGTGAGGCTCTCCGAAGCGTCAAAGTGCGCTGTGGAGTGGCAGAGGCCGACCGGGCGACGCGCCCGCCGCCCGCCCGCCGGCGCCGCCGCCTGCCGCCGCCGTACACTCAGCTAAAAGCCAGCCGGAAAGTGTTAAATTTCAGTTCCCGCTCACAAGAGCAAATCCGAGAGCGGTTTCTAAGCGCCTACGCTCTCTGTTATAAAGGAAATAGTTTACAATATTTTGTCTCAATAATTTGTTGTTATTTTGCTGTAGATCTACTAAAGTTTTAGTTCTTTGCGAAGTCATAAATAATGCACTATATATTTTCCGTTGTCGCTGAGAGACATTTTTTCATGGTACGCAGTATTTCTTAGCGAACGGAGTGATTACCTTGCTCTTAATATTTTATTTGAGCTTCTACCAAGTAACACAAAGGCCAGTCTTATCTTCTGAATAAAACATTGTTTAGAAGAGAATAAGTAGAAGGTAAGTACCTACATAGGTACAGTTACATGCATTTTTTTATGTTATTGATCGTTCGACCAATAGTCTGGCACATTATCCTGTTATGTTTATATATTTCTATATGTTTATATAAATTAATGTTTAAGTATATATTTTTGTATTTCATTATTAATTGTGAAATTGTGTGAATTGTGGTTTAAATGTGTGGTTCGTTCTGTTTTATAGAGGTTTTAAAAGTAAAATGCACTGGGGAGCTTCGAAAGAACAGATCCAGTGTTGATAACGGTCAGATTCATTTAGCCGTCGGCTCCAATTCTATCGATCTGGTGAATCAGTTGCCTGGGATGAAATACGAGGTAGTAGACTGCGATTAATTCCCACCCGATTTTCCTTTCATCATCATTATATCAGCCACAGGACGGCAACTGCCGAACTTTGGCCTCCCCTGTAGATTTCATGGGCGACCGGTCGTAAACGCCATGCATCAAGTGACCTTTTTTAGGTCATCCATCTACCTCCGTCTACCTTATGGATGGACGTCGTACTCAGCGCTTGCCGGTGCGTGGTCTTCACACTCGAAGTTTAAAGTCCCACCAGCCATCAGGGGGCCGATCGCGGTAAGTTTGAACGGTATTACCAAAGCTTAACCATAACCAAAAACGTTACGTTGAACACATTTCGTATCGCGCTAATCATTTGGACGGAAATTTACCTAGTTTTTCTTTAATACTCGTGGTTACTTCTAAACATTTTTGGTTTGGTTTTACTTTGGTAGCGTCACCGATATAATTATCTTTATTAATATATCTTTATTGTGTAAATAAGGAAGGTACATTTAAATATGTTTTGGAAACTACCTACCTAACAGCGATCTCTTCCATGCAAACATAACATCACGGAATTCAATACGAGTAATTAAGTGGATTAGCACAAATAATTTCCTAATTGTTAAGTACATCTGAAAGTTCTGCATATTGAATTCAAAAAGTGTTATCTTATAAACAAAATATATCCATACAATTTATACCAATACATACATGTTAAATACATATATATGATATATAATAATAATATCTATATATTGTAATAAATAAATACATAAGTTTGGGGGGATTACCATAACTGGAAATATAGTATATATAATTTACCGGTCGAAAGTAAAGTAGCCCCCACCCGGTGAAGCTGGAAAAGTCCCGCGACTACCAGCAAACGTTCCTGATCAAAAAAAAAGTAAAGTAGATATAAGCTATTGAAGAAAAAGCACCTTGACTTGAGCTTTAAATATATTTAAAGACGAAGAGCGACGAATAGACTCCGGAAGAGAGTTCCAGAGGCGAGTAGCGTGCAAAGTGAAGAACTGGCCGTATGATTTAGACAAATTTTGAGGAACATACAGACGAACCGTCAGAGGAACGTAAGGGAAGACGGAAGAAGAAGGAATTTATTTAAGCGTTGCACATTTATATTCATATAATGAATAATTAGTTAATTATTCAGAGGTTAAATTACGACAAAATTTTTGCACACCACACAATGTGATAGAATTTCTGTGGACAATACAGCTATAAGAATTTCAGTTCACAACACTTCGGAGACTTTGTTTCGCTCTATTGTCTCCTTAATACTCCATGTATTATCGGCACGAACATTGTGTCGCAAGTACTTCCATATCCGTCTATTGAGATGCCTGCATTTTCTAATTCGACAATTAGAAATCTAGTTCTCAGAAGAACAAATTATTAAATCAATTACATACCAATGTGTAGCGTTGTTGTAATATTCTGTATATCTGAATGGAAAACCGACTAAAGCGTTGATAGCTCAGTTAAAGATATATTAAATTCGCATCACAGCAATATGACTGCCCTACGTTCGTCTTGAAGTACTAACTTCGTCCAGAAAGCAATTAGTCGCACACTAAACTATTCATTATGTAACTTCAAACATATGTGTACAGTACAGTCCTATTTACCTCTTCCGCGAAACTATTCGAAGCACTACTTGCAACATTTGAGAAATGGTGTAGAACTCCGCTTACGGGCACAACCTGGCTCAATGTAATTTATCGCCTATCTATCCGAGCTACGTTTGCTAAGATAAGTCCTTATTTGCTATCCATCTTGTCTCCTTCGAGAACTATAAGTTTTACTTTGCGAACTGTTGCAAATATTTTAGAATAATGCGACCAGCGGATGCTCACCCCTTGTTGTTTGCTAAAAATGCAAATCTTTGTTAGTTACACAATGTCGTACAGAGGATGGTTCGAAATAAACATAACTAAGTGTAAGCGAGTTTTTATTTCTATTGTGTATTTTTAAAACAAAACTATATACTATTTAACCCATTTTACTCAACTTCACCAGAAGAAGTAATAGGTATATAGGTAAGGTCTGTTTCTTGGTGTTAATAAGAGCTTCAGGAATAAATGAGAAATTGTTAGATAAAAAAATTTACATTTATTACATGTATTACCTATGGGTGTGCGAGGTATGATATTTCTGCTATGTAAATAAAGCCATTCGCATGTGATTTTTATATCCTAACACTTTGTATATTACGGTATCAATATCTTAAAGAAACAAGTGCAAAAGAATTCACTGCACTGAGTTAGAAACTAGATTTTTATAAGACATGCATAACGTCACGATCCTTATCCCAATTGAGGTGGTCACAGATATCCCAAACAGTGCTGTTTGTGTGTTCCAAACATTAAAGTTTAATGACTGAAACAACAAGCACGGTTCATCTCACGAAACATGCAGAAATGCACACGTGACATCGTCGACATTGTGAGTCCATTTCCGTTAAAATGTGCATCTACAGATGTTTTTTGCTGGAAAGTCCCTTCGTCGCCTTTTACGACATCCATAGGAAGAGACGGGTTGGTTCTATTCTTTTTACGTGTCGAAACCACACAGCACAAAAGCTTATAAAAGTCCGTGGACCTTGGTATTCGTTATTAATTTCAGCTTGATACCTCTTACGATTCCTAAGGAATTAGATATATTGATGGACAAACAGACGGACAAAAAATGATCCCATATTTAAGGTTCCCGGTCTTACCTATCGAAATTTAATAAAAACAACAAATGTTCTAAGTTGAGTTATTATCCCAATCCCAACTAATATTATATGCGAAAGTTTGTGTGTGTGTGTGTGTGTGTCTGTATGTATGTATGTATGTATGTATATCTGTTACCTCTTCACGCCTATATGGCTGGACGATTTTTTTGCTGAACGGATTTTGATGAAATCTTGCACGCGGACGAAGTCGCGGCCGGAAAGATAGTAGAGGAAAGTAACCAAATATGGAATACCGTTTTGTTGTTTAGGCATAAATAAAACATATTAAAGAAATCAATAACTTTTATTCGTAATTATAAACAATCATATATTTGCGCTCTAAATAGTAACAGTCTTGTTTTATATTTAATAAATATAAGTACTGTAAATTCTCAAAATCAAAATCAACTTAAAGGTATCTAATAATGGAATAGGTACCCCAAATATGGATCACTATAGAAACTATCAAAAATTTACCTTCAATGAGTATCTCTATGAACTTTATCAGTCAAATTTAAAAAGGAAGTAGTTCTTCTTCCTAATGTAGTGGTTGCGGCTTCTTCTGGAGACAGTTTCTTTTTCTGACATAAGCGAATTTCTGTCTTTTAAGATTTATGTCTAGCTTTTATATCAAATTTCGCTCTCACGGGTTTGCTGGAAGAGATCTCTTATAGAGATAAGTTCGCCCTTTGTACATGTTGCTTAAATCTTTGCTAATGACCATTTCTTTGTGTGTGTGTGTACAATAAAATGTTAAAATAAAAATAAATAAAATAGATCTCGGTACATCAAAGTGATTTTTATATAACCCATTTTTTATCTCTTAACCATTTTTATAGCCTCTGCCAAATAATCTGTATTCCATTATTGTCGTTTTGCTTTTGTTTTGATAGCCGCCATTCTAATGAAACAAGATCAAAATCGAAATACTTACTTGGATGAGGTAGTCCATATTTGGACCCCATGAACTGTCCATATTTGGGATTTCTAAATAATTTAAACTTATATTCGTATTTTTCAAATTTCAATTAAATAATCCAATAAAATGCCTCCAAACTATAAAACAAACGTTTATACTATACATAGAGCCAATAAATATAATAATATTTGCTATAATATTACGAAAAATACTTAATATTTACGTACCTGAATAAGTTTTGTGACAGCTACAAAACGAAACTGCCTCACCATGATCAAGGCACTCGCTGGAATGACACGTCGAATCCTGAACGCGTGTATAGGGATAGGTAGACATAAACGATTACTAGTTATTACGTCTAGAAGTCTTTGTTTACACGAAATGCCGGTATTCCAAATTAGGGATACTATTCCATATTTGGTTACTTTCCTCTATTAAATAAATAGAGAATAAGATTTGAGTGATGCTAGAATTCACATAGTAGAATTCAGCTTTTTTGACAATGTCAAAAAACTGTGCTGAAATAGTTACCAAAAAAAGTGGAAAAAAATGTGCCACTGTAATTTAAGAGTACTTCAACATTATAAGTAAGCATTCTAGCGTCACGTGCTGCTCATTATCTGCTTTATTTATGATTACAATTTATATCCCAAAAAAACTGTATATAAGTCCAGTAAATAGTTTTTTAGATCGAACAGGGGCAGCCCAGAAGTGAGACTCTTTGAAGAGCTACGGAGACTGCTACGGTTGTCGTAGCGCCGTGGTAGATCTACGACAATTGCTTACATGCAATACAAATGTAATGCCATAATTGTAAATTTCGACAAAACGGTACACGACTCAGCTGGACCGTGCCTAAAGCCTGCAATGAAATATACAGAAATGCAAACGTGACAGGGGAGGGGGGAGCCCATTTTCGTTCAAACGCGCAAATCTATAGATGGTTTTTGGTGGAAAGTGCTTTAGTCCGCCTTTTACGACATCCACGGGAAGATATGGGTTGGTTCTATTCTATTTGAGTGCCGTAACAACACAGCACTAATATTTCAATACAGCGTTATTGTATAGCTTGCTTGTGGAACATTTAATCAAAATCGGTTCAGCAAAAAAAATTGCCTATATTTTAATCCAGGTCCTAATCTGTCGACCCACCAAATTTCATCCAAATCCATCCAGCCGTATAGGCGTGAAGAGGTGTTACCTTACACACATACATACAGACAATACACACACACAAACTTTCTCATTTATAATATTAGTAGGAATAGGGATATATGTTTCAAAAAATTTTTAAACGTTCAGAGAAAGGGACGAACAGATATTATATCGATCTCAATCGTTAGACAATCAGGGCTTTACCCGCCTCCACACTCCTCCCACTGCAACTCTTGTAAGCCAGGATCAACAGTGGTACTCTGCACGGCGCCTACTGAAGGTAGACGGTGCCGTACGTGTCTCTATTGCTACCTTGGGCCCCAGACTAAATAAAGAAGAGTTAAAGGTGTGAAGTAGGAAAGAAGTTTCCCGGACAGCGCCACAACGCTGTGAGTGTTAATGTTTAGGAAGCAAAAGGCTACCGCGAATAATAATGCCAATAGTAATCGTGGCCAAATTTCCTAAAGGCTTGAAAATTATGTCAGGTCGCCACTAAATCGGTGTAGTAGACCGAATGGTTATACGATGACAATTTATCCAGCATGACCCTCCTTTCATTAGACCAGCGCGGGCAATCCCACAAAATATGATGAGCAGTTTGCTCTGTATATCCACATTCACATTCAGGATAATCAGGGCAATTAACAAAAAGTAATAGTCGATCAGGGCAATCGATGAACAGGAAATAAGACAGTACGTTAAGACGAAAAATACCTGCAGATGCTCTGCATCTATAGCTATTGAAATGGGATTCTCAAACTTGTAACAATATAGTATCTCGAAGTAGATTCGAAAGTTAGATTTTTATGACTGGGAAGCATTGCGAAATACATTGTTGAAATTTATACTGTTCAGATAAAACGCAGTACAAGTATCTACTCAATTCTGAAAGAGAATGTACTTTAATGATTAGCCACTCCATTACTGTAGTCAAGAATACTGTAGTATCTATCACTAACCCACAATCACCAAGATCGTCTTTGCTGTTCGATTTGTGAGTTTCAGCGCTGGTATACAACCCAGTTTAATAGTTAATGGGAATTACACGGGTAAATTTGAATTCGTGTATTCCCGTTAACTAGTGATGCCACTCTTGATTACGAAGGAACTTGATTATTCGTGCCATTTATAATTAGGACCTAGACTGTCTCTTAGAGATAAGTTTAAGGAAATTAATATCTTAACAATGACTTCTCAATACATTTATGAGAATTTATTATATGCAAAAAAAAATATAACCTGATTCGCTAAAAATAGTGATAGGCACAATGTTAATACAAGGAATAAGAACGAATATATGTTAATTCAGCTCCTAATCTGTCTACCCAACAAATTTCATCCAAATCCATCCAGCCATATAGGCTTGAAGAGGTAACAAACATACAGACACACAAACTTTCGCATTTATAATATTAGTTGGGATGTAATAATGTACACAATAATACACAATAAAGACTATACAATAAAAATCCAAATAACAAAAGCTTCAACAAAGTTTTCCATTTTCAAAATCAAGTTCAACATTCTTTTTTCAAATTCGACTCCTGCCTCGCTCACATGCGTTCACCTAGATGCGTTCAAATACTTGATTATTGTCATTTTACCTTGAATTATAATAAGGCAAACTGTGCAAGGTTGAGTGGTTACTTGTTATAAAGCTATCAAAGCTTTTAATAACGGATTCCCCAGTAGTGACATTATAGTCAGACATACGGACGTGGCTAAAATAAATATTCCAAGTTCTATCTTTTTAAAAGAATAGCCTAGAAGTGCAAAATGTAAGTAATTATTTGTTAATTACTTGTCCTACGATAATTAATAAAACTTTATTTCTCAAACTTTTATTAATCCATTGAAAATATCTGTATTCTGTGTGTGTGTGTGTGTGTGTGTGTGTGTGTGTGTGTGTGTGTGTGTGTGTGTGTGTGTGTGTGTGTGTGTGCGTTTCAGATATAATATAATAATAAATTAATATTGGTAAATTTCTCAAGGAACGAACAAAACAAACGAAGCAAAATATTAGTTAAATGCCAACACTAATGAAATATGAACACTAATATATTTTAAAGAAATTTATGAAATATTCACATCCAGTCATATTTTTACCTATCTACTACCATTTATCTTCTCAAATACTCATGCGTGGGCCTTGGAGCTATGTTATCAAACGTCAAGCACGACTTGATAAAATGAGACAATGAGTAATGTTTTGTAGGTAGGTGGGGTTTTATGTTGAAAACATAGACTTATATATTAGAGACTGGCTATCTTATCTCTGACAAGCAGGACACAACAATGCTATTAACATTGCTGTCTGGCGGCAGATTTAGATAAAATGGTGGTACAGGCGGACATTTAAAATGACCTACCACCAACCAAAACGTGTACTAAACATGTACTCTACTGGGGATCGAACCCGCGACCTCCGATTCGTAAGCCCTGTTGTTTACATTAAGCCTTTAAATAAATAAGATGGGGTTTCCGGGTACGCTTCCACCTCCGGCCTCATCTTCACTTAACAACAGGTGTGATTGAAGTCAAGGGCTAACCCGTTAGGTAGGCATAAACAAATTTATTATGGTTGAAAAACAATCATTATTGGTGAAGGTGGTACCTAGCCTTAGTCAAATTAATATTACTAACTGATGAAATATGACTCTGGGGAGTATACATCATTGAATTAAATTTAATTATTAAAATGGAACGGTTAATATTATGAACCTCGTTCTGGGTCACTTTTGAAGCTAGTTTATTAGAATTTGTAAAATCACTGCTGCTTACGAATTATTTCAAATAACTATTTAATTCAACTGTTCAAATCAGTAATTCAAATTATCCGCGGAGGATGACTTGCCTGCTGCATTTGTTTAAAAAAGATATTGCATGCACTGGCTGGAAGAACTGATACAGTAATAGTAGTAGGAATGTTCGTTCATTCCTCTAATAACTTCATACTGTAATGAAAATTAATAGTTGTAATGTTACACGGTGTCAAGGGTGGTCCTAATCACTTTAAAGGCGATCTGCTTGCACATTTGTAACTCAACGACATAGGAAGAAAACAACGATTGTCCGGTCTCACATGTCAAACCTAATATTTTTTCCATTTCCGAAGCGTTATGTTAGACATACAAGAGAATCAGCGACCTTAGTATAATTTACAACACCTGGATGTAACTTTACATTCAATAATGATAAGGTGTTCTCAGCGAGCCTTATTGAGAGAACGAGAGACCGAAGTGCTACTGTTATTTCGCAACGGATTAGCATTGCTATCCAGCGAGACAATGTGGCTGCCTGTATGAATAACATTTATTACCGTTTGCGCTAGAAGGAGGATAAAGTTTTTCGGGTGTATGTACAGTTGGCAACACAATTAAGGTAGCAGGTTTAATTTTTATTTTATTGTTTGGAAGGTATTGATTGCATTTTGTTATATTTTCCTTTACTCTTATCATGTCATCATGTGATAGATAAATTTCAGGTAACTTTGATTAAAAAGTATCCTTTAGAGTTCCTCCTACAAATATTGATAAAGACATGAGGACTTAAGATTCTTAAGGTTTTTCTGTGTCCCTTTTATTTCAGTTAAATTGTCAACTAATAAATAAATACCTACTGAAGATTTGATATTTAGCAATGGTACATTTATGTAGTGGATTATCAAAATGGAGTATTTCTAATTTTATTAATACGATAATGTATAGTTATAATTTTTGCTCACTAATTCTAATAATATCCCGCAAAGCAAAACAAAGTATGAAACGTAGCGACCACAATGAACTTTCTTTGATTAAAACAGCTGACGATTTTCTCATAGACGGAGTTAGAAACATTGATAGAGAGAACGTGGCCGAGAGTATCCGTGTCTAGTCTACAGCTACATAGCATCAGAGACGAATCGAGTCACTCTGGACATCTATGGAATTGGTAAATATTACGCAAGAAAAGTAATTAAGTAAAAGGTACGTTATTTTCCTCAAAATATTACAAAAGAAAACAAAAAACATCATATTCCTAGCAAGAACGTTAAGTAGGCAAAAATGAATGTCTGTCTGTTACTTAAGACCATTTGGCATAATTTTGCAGTGATTGACTGCTAGTTTGTTTCTAATTTGTTTCTAATACTTGATAAAATTATATATATGCATGGACACCTTATTTAAGGCAAGAATACATGGTTACTCATTCATGCTATATAAGAATTCGCACGTTCCTTAGTCCTTTGAAATAAAATATTATCTTACATAATAAACAAGGCATTATTCGTATCTAGCAATCTGCATGTTATTATTCGGGCGTTATACCCTGTACACGTTATGTCCGTCCGTACTGTTGCAACGGCTATCACACACACGATTTTGATTGCTTCGTCCTCAGAACAATGACCTCTAAATTTATATTTCTGAGGTAAATTTAGGTCCAAGTTTTTCATGAATTCATGACATGACCAATGAAAAAAATTGTCTTTTTCTTGATATTAGCTATTTTGTGTGAACTATTTAGTCAGAATTGAATGCAATATTTTTTTTATCATACCCTAGCTATATATGTATAATGAATTGATAACTATACTTATCATTGGACAAGTTACTCAACTAGACAATTGTATTTAAATTTGAAGGCTTTGATTAGTATTTTGGAGTGTGTTAAACCTGGCGTATTCGTCCAGAGTTTGAGAGATGCTTGGGTGCACCGGTTCCTTAGGGTAAGGCGAATTAGGCTTTTTGTGATACCGCAGAAAGGCTCAGGGGCGTGCTGGGTACCTTTAGCCATCGAGAATGATCCTGTTTTTCCCGCCCAGGGTGTTTAAAAGAAGCCTGAAGTTTTCAACCAGCCTTTGAGACAATTTTGTCTGAGGCTAGAGCTGAAAGGGCCGCCTGGCTATCCGAGTGGATGTAGATGGTATGGTTGAAGTAGCGTTTATGCAGAATGATTTCCGCACACTCAATTATGGCGTATACTTCTGCTTGGAATATTTCCCGAAATTAGTATTGGTTTTGAATCTAGGCTGCTCTCCATATACTCCACAGCCAACGTCACAACCTGACTTAGAGCCGTTGGTATACCATTTTAAGCTCCCGGTTTTCCAAGTGATTTGATCATTTAACCAGTCCTCCTTAGGATGAAATTCTACGGTGAATAGGCGACAGAAGTCGTATTTAGGAATCATGGCCTCGGTCACCATGCCTAAAATCCGGTCCTCCTGTACCGAGCTTTGGAGAGTTCGGTACTGGTAAGAGAGATACTTAGTATTTATAAGATATAATTATTTCTTTAGTTGGTAGTATCGTGCACCGTACCTGTTTTTCTATCTACAAATTTGCCATATCTGTGGGGTGGAAAAGATCGCTTTTAGTGACAATACCGCCTAATTGTTATCATCAAAAATTATTGTAAATTATTTTGCGCAATACAGAGTATTTGTATTGTATTATATACATTAATTTCTTTCTGTGTATCTCTATTAAGGCGGATCGTACAGCAACCGCGCGCCATGGAGTGGTAAGGCGGAAAACAGATTTTATAGCGGCGCGCTGCAAGGTAAGCCGATGAACACCGCTTAAATGCAATTAAATGCGTGACTATCAATAATTAAGCATATGTAAGTTTCTCTGTGGTGCGGCATTAAGTATTCTAGCTAACTAAGACTGCTCGAGAGAGAGACGGGAAGGATTTGGAAAAACCACATTCTAGAAAATACAACTATACCTTCCTATACCTTCTGACCGAGAATGACTAGATGAGTGTAACGAGAATTTTAATATAATCGACCAACAAGAATGTCAGCAAGATGGTATTGGATTGAGACATTGCTGTTGTAGCAACTTAGTCGGGATAAGAAAAACGATCGATTGGTCTAATGGGAATGGACCCTGCCATCATCAGAACGCAATGTTGTTAAAGGCAAATATTTTGTATGATAAATGCGAATATTTATCCCTGCCCTGGGTCTTTATATATATATATATATTTATATTAACACAAAACTTATTTCCATAGCATGTTTATTCATTATTATTTATAGATATTTACGAGCATGTTTTATCATATTTAATTAATACGTAAAGTTCACAATCCTTAGATTCTTCTCGTTCAAAATTTCCGCTCTATACCTCTTACCTATATCGTCTTTACCTGGCTGCAATGTTGCTCGTATCATTTCCTTCAAGCTATACTAACTTGGACCCGTAAATTTTAATTAATTTATCTTCAGACAAGTTAGGAAATTATCCCCTTGTACCACTAACTCCGCCTCTGGCTATAGAAGGCTGCTGCCCGGCCAGAGCACGCAACCTCGACCGAATGCCCCCCGGGGTTCACTCACTGCCGTATACATACAATGCTGGCTACGATTCACCATTTATTTACCCTTCATTGTGTTGGTAGATATATGTGCAATAATCAAAACAAGACCTACCAGACGCTGCTGAACCACTCGTATATTGATCGTAACGTAGAAGCGTTTTATATGGTAGTGTGATGTATTTTTATCTCAATATGAAATAAAGTAACTATATAAGGTGTTCCACAATCGTATAATATACGACTCGTATGATTTCGGAAAATATAACAAAATCCAACCAAAACCCTCCAAACAATAACTTAAAAATTAAGCCGAACAGCACCGTAATTGTGCTATCGGAATGAGTTCTATTTAGTTACTACAATACTATTCTATTTAGTTACGTAATAAAATGCATTGCACATATACATTCACACATGTACACACTCATATGTACATTACCTACCACACATGCCATAATTTTTATTATTATTATTATTACAGTTTAGCATACACTACTTATACATAATATTTTCGTGGCATTTGTCATAGGTATTTCTGTTGTCATATATTTTTATCTTTATTCTGAAGAGTAAATTTAAATTTAAATTCTCATACTCTGTGCGCATTGAAGAGCGGTGTTTTCTAACACAAGTATATTTTGTACTTACCAGAAAACACCGTCCACTGATTATTGTTGTTAAATTTGAGAAAGAAATAAACGATTTTTATTTTATTTTATTTAAAAAAAATGATTATCATTCATGAATCATTGATGGAGACGATTTAAAACAGAAAAGGAAAGATCTTCGGGCACCTGATACAACACGACAATTTCATCAGAACTATAATGGATGGTAAAAACTTAGAAAAAAATTATAAAAACCTCTAAATCTAACTTCTAACTAATATTATAAATGTGAAAGTTTGGATGTTTATTTGTTTGTGGCTCAATCACGGCGAAACGGATGAACGGATTTGAATAAAATTTGGTATATAGGTAGATTATACCCCGGATTGAAATATAGGATATTTTTTATCCCGGTAAAGTGTGTAGGTCCCGCGGGATATACAAATTTTCGCGATAAAGTAATTGAATGCAGGCGCAGCCGCGGGCGGAAAGCTAGTATCTACATAAAAAAGAAACCAAAACCAAGACGAAATGACTCACTGCTTTAAGTTTTATTTAGACATTTTTTTTATAAAACATTGATACCTACTGTTTTTTTTTAATATCTTTCGAGACTTATCATTTGATCTCATCTCGATGGGGTGGACGAATTATTTGTCAAGTGTTACAAAAAGGCTGCTAGCGTCCGCCTTATTGGATTTATCAGTACGATATCTAACTAATATGAAAGTTGTATAAAAAATCGGAGCCGCACTCCAAGTAGGTACCTACTTTACTAATATTATAAATGTGAAAGTTTAGATGTTTGATTGTTTGTTTATTTGTTAATTTGTTTGTTTGTTGCTCAATCACGGCGAAACGGATGAACGGATTTGGATGAAATTTGTTAGACATAGAATATTTTTTATCCCGATAAACTGCGTAGTTCCCGTGGGATAAATTTAATTTTCTTATAGATTATTATTATTATCTCATAAGTTTAAGGACAAACTTAGTATGGTCAGTATGGCCGATTGTTAGATATGCGTGTTAGATATGCGTGTGTTAGTGCGTGTGTTAGTACATGCCTAAATGAATAAGTATTATTTTGTATTGATTGGATGACTTCATAATGCAAATTAATTTTAATTGTTGCTACTCGATTTACTTTGTTATTATTGATTAATATTAGAATTATTGTGACCGTTGTAAGTGGGTAGGGGTGAACACGACTGTATAAAATGGAAAAGTAAATACGTTCGTGCCATTCCTACTTCGAATTTTACGTGTTTTATACAATAATAAAAACACGTTATTGTGAGTTGGAAATTTTATTTACGTATTACATCCTCGTAGACACACTGTTTCGACGTTTTCTCAGCTGCTTCCTATTAAAAGTGAAGAAGAGTTGATTTAGTAAAAATTTTACAAGCGTACTAAATCTTTTTCACGCTTCTCTAAATAAAACAGCACCATCTCTTATAATCATCGGGAACTAATAGGACTATGAGAAATGGCCAAAACCGTGTTGCCAGATCAGAGATATGAAAATGCGGTAGTGGCACTTCAATAACGCAGATTTTCTACAAAAAGAGAGGAATTCATTGTTTATTTACATGGAATTTTCTCCATCAATTCATACACTGAGGTATATATGTTTTGACGACCTGTTTGGTGTAGTGGTTAAAAACTCTGACTGCTATACCAAAAGGTCGCGGGTTCGAATTCCGTTAGGGGTAAATGTTTATATGATGAATACCGACATGTGTTACCGAGTTATGGATGTATTTCATATCAAAAATCAAAATCAAAAAATGCTTTATTTTGTAGGTACACAGGGTAATCTTAAAATAATCAGATTTTACATTTTTAAAGC
The DNA here is from genome assembly GCA_949316235.1 of Oegoconia quadripuncta. Taxonomy (NCBI): domain Eukaryota; kingdom Metazoa; phylum Arthropoda; class Insecta; order Lepidoptera; family Autostichidae; genus Oegoconia; species Oegoconia quadripuncta. The sequence continues at coordinate 12,927,745 of OX438749.1, forward strand.
TTCTGCTTGTTCAAAAGGCAATTTTCCCCTGAGAAGAACAAGCAAGAAACTCGAGAGGTCGCTTTAAAAGTAAAGAAAGGTTTTTATACTACAAAGTTATTATTTTATATTATAATATTTCATTATTAATTGTGAAATAGCCTGGTTATGCGAACGGGCTGGTTATGTCCATGATTGTTTATCATCTAAATAATCTGATATTTATTAATATGCTTTCCTAATAAGTTTCTGTTTTGTAGTATCTTTAAATTTATTGAAAGGAAGATTTTGTATATCAACAGGAACTCTAGTGAAAAAGCATATACATAACCCTTTGAATTAATTACTGACTTTGTGGAGGCGACTTATGTGACCTGCAAGTTTATCTTTATTTCTTGTATTGACATCATGTTTATCACTATTGTTCCTAAATGATGCTATATTTTTTTTGACATATTTATATTAGATTTTCAAAAATGTACTGTGACGAGAAGGTTAGAATATTATACTCTTTAAATCTGTTTCTAAGTGACACTGCAGGTCTCAATTGATAAATTGCGCCAACGGCTCGTTTTTGTAAAACAAATATTGTATTTATATATACATATATATGGATGTATTTTTTAAGCACGACGGGTTAGCTCTTGACCTCAATCACACCTGATGTTATATGAAGATAAGGCCGAAGGTAAAAGCGTACTGACCCGGAAACCCAAATATTGGGGGAACTGGCTATCTTATCTCTGACAACCGGAACACAACAATGCTATTAACATTGCTGTTTGGCGGCAGATTTAGATAAGACGGTGGTAGCTAGCCAGGCGGATATTTAAAATGCCCTACCACCAACCAAACCGAGTACTAAGCTAAACATATACCCCGCTGATGGGGATCGAACACGCGACCTCCGATTCGTAAACCCTATGTTGTATACATTGAGCCACGGAGGCGGTTAATAAAATGTAGTTTATCAACCATCTAGTATTCATAATAGAAGCTTAGTTGCTTAGTATGGTACTAGATGACGGTGTATATGCAAAGATATTTATTTATTATTTTATTTATCTAAATCTGTTTTATCTACATTCGTACAAAGATAAATATTTTTATAGGCCTTAACACGATGGCGGACAGTTGCTAACAACATTTTGACACTACTTTTTTATTTGAAATGCTGAAGCCGTTCTGTCATTGGCAACGAAGATCAAGAGACAAATATAGGACACGCCGGCTATAGCCTTTTTGCTTAAGCCATTCCGTCCTTGACCTTGGCCTTTTTCTTATTCGTATGGATCTGAATAGGTGTGAGTGGCAATTGTTTTGGGGCTTATAATTATTCGATTTAGGGCTATTTAGGGGAATTTTTTGAGGGCTTGGTAACCCTGGTTATTATGTAACATTAACTCAAAAGGACTAGTATCCAGAGCTGTGAAAACCTTTATTAAAAATATATCTTAAACAGAAAACACGTGGTTTGGATTCTCTCTCAAGTTGGAAAACTAATAATTTGACACGCTAGGCCTCCGGCTTTAATAGTATTGTACTCTGATGATCACACCACAAGCGAAATGGTGTCTATAAAACAAAAGGTTCAGTCGAATGCAAAACAAAAGACAACTAAAGCCATGAAAATAAAGCCTGCGCAGAAAATTGCAACAAAAGTCATCCCTACAAAAGAAATTGTGGATGCGAAAAAGAAAATAAAACGTAAATACGTAATGCCTTGTAAGAGTGTCACTGAAGATCTCCTCGCTTCATCAATAAATGTATTGCGGCAATTGACAGTCAAATTAAAAAAAAAGAACACAATTTTTGAAGATGAATTACCTATTTTCGTTTCAATTAATTGTATTAAAATACAAAACACGAAGGGAAATATTAAATTGTGAGTATTTAGATAGTACTAAAATTTTCTCTGAAATTATAGTTTTTATAGAATATTCACTACAGGAGGAGGCCTATGTTCAGCAGTGGACGCCTATTAGCTGATATGATGACTCACTATCACTACATAAATCCATACTTTAGTAACTGTAAAATTTTTACTATTTTGAAGGATATTACGATTCTGAATTTGTAATAAAAAAAATTAATTAACAGTAGGCCAGTTTTCTCTTTTTTTTTATCAGTGCTCACTTACGTCTACATCCCAACCAATCCAAATATTAAAAGATTTGATCATCCATCAATTAGTTTAGTTATGGGTAATATAGGTTTGTTTATGACATCTCTTCGAATATTGCCAATGTCGATAAGCTGGTGCAAAAAGAATTGCATCTTTTTTGTCCTTAAGTCTGCCAACAAAGAATAAAAAATCTTCTATCGAAACTGGTTGCACAACTCTGTTGCCCATTGCAACCTGAAAGCCTTTTAATGACTATGATGGGTATCTAATTTTTATCTTTGGTTACAGTGTATTTCCACATAGCACAGTCACATCTACTGGTGAAGTGTGTCTGATAACACCAGACTTAAAAAAAGGCAGAAAAATTGATCATGAACCAACTGTTGACCACTGGGAAGATATATTGCAAAAGGCTGATATTACTAGTGTAAGTGATTTCTCATAGACCCTTTTTATGGAGCCATATTTCCAAATGCATGTGGGCAATCAATATCCTATAATAACATGTTATTAATCATGATTGCAGTGCTCAGTAACATTTAAGTAATGTTTGCATTTCAATGAACAATGAACATGTTTGATTTATTATGAATGATTAGATTAGATTAGATTTATTTAGTTCACTTTTACAATATTAAGTCACACATACAGTTTCGTAAATTTATGATTTTTAAAGTAAAAGTGATTGTCAAACATAAAACAATAACTATACACATACATTACATTACTAGATTATTTGTTTAGTCACAAAATGAACAAAATAAGATAGAAATTTAGCATCTACATATTATTATATGTAACTATGTCAAAATTAATTAATAAAGTATAAGTATGTAACCATTGTTACGTCAACGTCATACTATTTTTGAATAATGAAATAAAATAAAAACAAATAATGAAATAAAATAAAATAAAATAATCATAATGAAATAAAACAAAATAAAATATAAAATGTTACTCTAATAAGGCAACATCTATTAACAATTGATAACTTGTATGGACAGTTGTTAATTGTTTGTAACATTTGTTGCTAACTGAATGTATGGCATATTATAAGTTTATTTGATGACCTACTTGGTGTAGTGGTAAAAAAAAGAAAGTTATTCATTTTGATAACATGATAACAAAATCAGTGCAAATTTTGGTACCTACCTAAGCATAAGTTACCAAAATAGGTTTCCACTCAGATAAGCCACAGTCGCATGCGCTCCTGCAGCGCTGATCTTCTTGTATATAATGAATGAACACTGCTATAGCTCTAACGGGTATCCGTTGGCACCGATTGGAGTTGTCCAATGTACACACAGTGAACACAATTTGCTGTGCAGGGGCTGCAATTGATCACATTATTCTGTCTGGTGTGAGTAAAGTTATTACATATGTGTGCATTGGTGTATTGTTTTGGTGTGGGTGTGTATAGCAGCAAATTGTTTTAACCGTGTGTACAATGTTCAAAGAAATTGGACGATTTCATCAAATATACTAGTAATATATCAATCAGTGATCACAGATTAATGATATTTAAAACAAGTAAGATTTTGTGGACAATAGCAATTTTCTCTCCGCCTTTGGATCCATGGCTTAACCCAATTTTTTTTTTCGTTTCGCTTCTGTTTTATAATAATAATCTAATGATAATAGCAGCACATAAAGTCGCTCCACGTTCCTCTTCTCAGAACATGCAACATCTTAGACAAAGATATTGGCCAAGTGGAATGGGCATCCTCAAAGAAATTTGATAAGATATTGAACATTGAAATTGGACAAAGAAATGTGATAACTGGAATACCACCCTTATGCATGTTGTCATTTATAATGCATTTAAAAAAAATGTATTTGTGTACTATATTATCCATAATACCAGCAGAGTTGCTTATTGTGGAACTAGATTGCGCTGTTTGTGTGCCCAAGAATTTTTTAATATAATATCATTCAGTAATACTTGTTGCTAAACTGTAACTATGGTATGGTGAATGTATCATTATAATAAAGAATTGTGGAGAATTAAATATCTATTTTATTTTTATTACATTTATACATTTTATGAGAGTTGTAATAACAGTGGCTTACTATAATGCCAATAAACAGTTTACCTATAGGATATAATGTATAAGATAGATTTATAAGATGCATTGGTTGATTACCTATAAAGTAAGTTTTTTTTTTATTATCATTACAGGTGAAAACAGTTCTTCCCATGAGACAACTGCGCGTTGAATATGATCAATATGAATTGAAACGCAGACTACTAACTCAGCATGATTTTATTATGGTTGACACTAGAGTACTAAATCATGTCTCACATTTACTGGGAAAGATGTTTTTCAAAAAGCACAACATGCTAATACCTGTAAGATTAAATGAAAATGGTAATATAAGAAAACACATAGATATGGGGTTACGTACAGCTATGTTGCGCCTCAGTGAAGGCCCAACATCTACCATAACTGTTGGTCATACAGGCATGTCTGACCAAAATGTTAAAGAAAATATTACATCTCTAATTCAGCAATTACCTGAAAAATTCCCTGGAGGAGAAGCCAACATCAGATCAATTTCTTTGAAACTGCCTTTGTCACTGTCTCTGCCATTGTATATGACGTTACGTAAGTATTAGGACTTGAACTTTGGTTTCTTTGTTTCCTTTGGTAGCGAGGTGGATGGGTAACATGATAAAAGATGTGAAAACCACTAGTGTAGACGATATTACATAGAGCGCCACACTGGGGTCGCTCTGGTAAGGTTTTAGCCGTGCCGAGGGAGGATCACACGGGGAGTGAGCGTAGGGAAATCACAACACAAAAACTCTGGAGATTGTTGAAAATGCTTCGTATAATTTCGTGTTCTTCGTTCACAGTTGTTCACATCACATACACTAACTTTTCACTATTACTGCTGAACCGACCGCATTGTTTGACGTTGTGCTCTGTACTACTTTCTATGTCTTTTTTTTTTTTTTTTTTTTTGCGCCCATGCAAAGGCACCCTCCGGAGGAACGAAGGAGGGAGGCGGAGAAGGCTCTAAGCGTACGAGCACAGCCGGCTGTGCAAGTTATGTGGGACTCACAAAGTGTGCCTACCCACTAAAACTCCGCCTTGGAGGTAGGGACTAGCCGTGAGGCTTTTATCCCGTCATCGGAAGCGACCCCTTTCCTGGGGAGGGGAGGGGCGCTAGTGGTGCTCTGCTAGAAGAGCATCACTTAGAAGAGCCTAGAGCTAATCGAGAGTCGATGATGAGTCAGGGGTGACAAGTGCCCCTGACTCATCTGTGGCCGCCAGGAGGCAAGCCAGATCGGATGTGAGTTTATTGGGTGGGTCGGTGAGGACGTTCCTCGGACGTCGGACTTGATAGAGAGAGGTTGATGAGGGGGTAGGGTAGACTGCTGACCCTCTTATTAACGGATTTGGGTGTTCGGTAGCTGATTTGAAAAAGGATTCGGTGAGGGTTTTCAAAAACTGTTGGATTGATGGTAAATCTATGTCACGGTGAAGGTCAGCATTTCTGACGCACCAGTGGGCGTTCAGTGCTCTACGACAGAAAAGGTTTTGTACGATTTGGAGTTTATTTATTGTATTAGGGTTCGCGTGTGCGAAAACGGGGGCCGCGTATGTCATTACCGGTCGGATGCACACCTTGAAGAGTGTTCTCTTATTGATGGGGGACATTTTACTACTTCTGCCTATCATACTATTTAGGCGGCCCAGATAGAAGCGGGCAGTGCGAGTCACATTCAGGATGTGAGGCTTAAAAGTTAGCCTCGAGTCCAGAGTAACACCTAGGTATTTGGCAGTGGGTTTCCAGGGGACAGGGGTACCTAGCATACGGATTTGGGTATCATTGAGATCGAGATGGCGTCTTCTCTTATGACTGAATCTAATCGCGGTGCTTTTATCGGGGTTTACTTCTATACGCCATTTCCTAAACCATTCTCCAAGCTCATTAACTGAGCGTTGGAGTTTGGATATGGTTGACGACAGCCGCTGACCCTTTATATAGAGGGCAGTGTCGTCGGCGAAGAGAGAGAGTTGGACATTGTTTTTGGGGATGGGTATGTCGTTTGTGTACGATATACAGGGCGTCCCAAAGTTATGGGACATGAAGGGGAAGTACCTTAAATATCGTAGATAGTGAATTTTGCTCAAAGAAGACTTTATGTTATTTTTAAAAGTTAGTAATTCTGCATTCATAGATTTTCTAAAAATTATTTGCTTCGGCTGGGAATCGAACCGACTCAAATGTGAAAAAAAAAACACCCTACTTTTATGATGCCAATCGAAAGAATAGCTAAAAAATAATAACTCTGCCTAAGTAACATAGTATTTTAAAAGAAAGGAACAACGTGAAATTAATCATTTTAATCAAATAAAAAACATACATGAAACTGCCGTAGTCAATTAAGTAGGTATTTTTTTGTAAATTAATTAATTAAATGCTCAAAATGTGATCCCTCTTGTCTTACGCAAATCGCCAATCTTTTAATGAGCCCGCTGCCTGTTGATTTTCTAATCATTTTATGGTGAACACTCGATGTGATATGGCACAATTCTGTTTGCAACTCGCCTACGTTCTCGTATCGCTTTTTGTATAGCATATCTTTCACGTATCCCCAAAAGAAGAAATCTAATGGTGTGAGGTCCGGGGATCTGGCCGGCCATCTAATCGGTCTATTTGTACCAATCCATGTAGGAAAACATTCATTTAGAAAATCTGCTGCTCTCCGACTATTATGAGCCGGAGCTCCATCTTGTTGGAAAATTAAGTTTTCTTGCTCCGCCGCGGAATGGTTTCTTATCTTATCCCTTAAAATTTGAAGTATTCCTAAATACTTTTCTGTGTTCAAGGTTCCTTGGTAAAAATGGATTAAGAAAACCCGGTTTTTTAAAAGTCCGCACCAACAGTTGAGTGAAAAACGCACTTGGTTATTAGTTTCAGTCACTCGTAGGGGATTTTCTTTAGACCAAATACGATTATTGTTGCGGTTATACATACCGTTATTGCTAAAGTTAGATTCGTCTGTCCAAATAATATTATCCAAAAAATTTGGATCTTCGAGCAATCGTGCCTGGATATCAAGACAGAAATTTTTTCTCCTTTCTGTATCGCCCGGAAGTAATTTTTGAACCAATCGTCCTTCAACATAACTCTTAAAACCGTGTTTTTTTAATACACGGTGTATTTTACTTTTTGAAACTCCAATTTCATGTTCTCCTTCTCTCACCGATGCTTTCGGAAAAGCCGAAAAGTAAATTAAAATACCAAGTTCTTCGTCGTTGATCGTATGGTTTTCTTGCTGTGGTTCTCTTGGGCGTTTATCGAAACGTCCCAGAGTTTTCAAATTGTTCACAAGCCTTTTCAAAACTTTACGAGACGGTATTTGTCTATCAGGATATTTTACGCCATACCACCGCAAACTTCTAGAGATATCTTTATCGTTCAAAAAATATGCTTCCATTAGATCAAAACTTACTTGATATGCCATGTTCGCAATAAATTAACACAATAACACTTGTGTAAGTGAATTGAGACTAAACAGATCAATATCCGAAAAACAAACGCTCGCACATACTGTTCCATTTTCAAATTTAAGAACAACATTTAAAAATATCACTTCTTTTTAAAATATCTTAAAAAGTATGCATTCAAACAAACGCTGTCATAAACTGTTCCATTTTCAAATTATAAATTATTTATTTTTGTTTTTAATTTGCCTTCTGTCTAGCTTACAGAGGACGTATTGAAATACAAGTTTTATCATTTCATCTACACGTGCACTTATAATAAGGAAAACTATGTTAGTACCTATTTTATGAAGTGGGTACTTATTTACGAATAATCAATGCTATCTTTGGAATGATAATATCGCTACTTTTCGAACGTCGTCGGCAATAAATAACTTTCTTGAAATTTGACTCAATCATTTTATGTTGTTCCTTTCTTTTAAAATACTATGTTACTTAGGCAGAGTTATTATTTTTTAGCTATTCTTTCGATTGGCATCATAAAAGTAGGGTGTTTTTTTTTTCACATTTAAGTCGGTTCGATTCCCAGCCGAAGCAAGTAATTTTTAGAAAATCTATGAATGCAGAATTACTAACTTTTAAAAATAACATAAAGTCTTCTTTGAGCAAAATTCACTATCTACAATATTTAAGGTACTTCCCCTTCATGTCCCATAACTTTGGGACGCCCTGTATATAGTAGGGGAGAGAGCACTGATCCCTGAGGGACTCCGGCTTTGAGCGGGCGGGGGGAGGATAGCACTCCTTCGTGTCTAAAACGAAAGGTACGATCTTGGAGATAGGATGCTACTGTTAGAACTAGCCTGTCGGGGAGACCTAAGTGGTGTAGTTTATAGATAAGGCCTGCGTGCCATACTTTATCGAATGCCTTTGCGACATCAAAGAAGACTGCTACTGTTTTTTCGCGTTTAGGGTAGAAACCGCTCAAGATGTACTCGATTATGCGGTGGACCTGTTGTGGACAAGAATGGTTTGCGCGGAAACCGAATTGGTGGGGTAAAATAAGAGGGGGCTCACCTACTGGGAATAGGTGTTTTCTCATATGATAGAGGATTACTCTTTCTAATACTTTGCCTAGCGCCTTGAGGAGGCTGATGGGACGGTGGCTAGAGGGGATATTGAGGGGCTTTCCTGGTTTGGGGATACCTATGACTATTGCTTCCTTCCAGGCGGTTGGAAAGTAGCAGAGATCAAAGCAAGCGTTAAATATAAGAGACAGTAGGGTGAGTACATTGAGGGGGAGGTGTTTGAGGGCTTGGTTGGAGATTCCGTCCGCGCCTGGGGCTTTTTTTGGCTTAAGGCCTTTGATGATGGCTTGAATTTGGTCGGTGGAAACTAGGATAGGGTCTGAGGTTGGAGGGGAAGTCGTTATACAACGAGCTTCCTCCTCCACCATTTGGACATGGGCGGAGTCATACTCGAGAGTACTGGGGGAGCATTGCGCGGCCGTGTTGTCAGCGAGACATTCGGCTTTTTCATCGTCTTCGAAGGCAACGGTGCCATCGGGACGGTTTAGCGGAGGGGTATGGGTGATTGTGTCTAACCGGAGGGCTTTCGCCACTTTGTAATACGCGAGGTGGGAGGGAGAGATTTCCTCCATGAGTTTACTCCATTGAGCATTCCTCACTTCGGAGAGACGGGACCTAACCTGACGTTGGAGTTGGTTGGCTGCTTTCCTATGGGAGGGGGTGGGATAGCGAGCAGCTCTGCGGAGGGCTGCATTTTTACATTTAATTAGGTTTATGACGTCTATTGGGAGCTTTTGATCTTTGACCTTGGCTACGCGCTCGTTGGCCTTGATCGCAGATTGTATGAGTTGGGTGAGGGAGCTCACCGCATTGTCTATATTTTCAGTGCTATCGAGATGATGATATGATGATGATGATGATGAGGGAACATACGGTGAGTCTGGAGAGTCGATGGCTGCGGTGAGGGATGTTTTGAACCCATCCCAGTGGGTGAAGGTTTTGGGGGTGGCGGGAGGAGGGGTTTGGGGCCCCAGTATCAGTGAGACTGGGCGGTGGTCTGATCCTAGGTCGTCGAGGGGTTCGATCGTGTTTAGGTTTAGGGAAATGTTTTTAAAAAGAGCGAAATCGAGAATGTCTGGCGATTGGTTTGTGTTATCGGGGTAGTGGGTGGGCCAAAATGGACATATAACGTCTATATTTAGGGATTGGGTGATGTTGAGCAGCTTAGTGCCGCTTGCATTGGTAGTAAGGCAAGTCCAGCTAGTATGTTTGGAGTTAAAGTCTCCGAACATAATAACTGAGTTGCCCAGTAGGAGGATAGCTTCAAAGTCACTTTTTAGGGGTGGAGTACCACTAGGAATATAGATGGAGGCTATAATAATGGATTGATGACCTGTCATAGCAAGCCTGCAGATAGAGGCTTCCATATTAGTGAGGGGGGGGGTGGTGATGGGAGAACAGTGGAGAGATCTTTTATAGTAAATGGCTGTTCCGCCACGTCCGTCGAGTCTGTCATTACGTATTAGGGTATATTTGGGGATGGATAAGCCTTTACGGTCAGTGGCTTTGAGCCATGACTCCTGTATTAATAAGAGGTCTACTTCTCTACTGCGCACGAACTCTTTTAGTTCGTTGACATTAGTGCGCAGACTGCGCGAATTGTAGGAGATGAGAGAGACACCTCTTGGTTTGGTCCGACCGGTACCTAAGGGGGTGTTTATATTTTGGGACATTGTACTTAAATGGAGTTTAGTAGGTGATGGTGTTCTACTAGGGCAAGGAGACGTTCTTGGGCTGTGCGGGAAGCGCGCAGCTTGCGGGCGAGTATTGATATCTCTCCGATATCAATACCGCTGATTGCAGCGTAGACGGTCTGCATGTCCTCAGCCAGGGAGGGCATACTGCCACCTGGGTGAGGCTTTGGATGGTTTGGGCGTGGGGTGGCTGGAAGAGCCTGAGGACGGAAGACTGAGGGGGGGGCTGGGGTTTTAGGACCCCAGGGGTTTGAGGCCTGGGGGGGCTTTAGGGGTGGGAAGTGGGAGGCTGTCGCCGGGGGTGGTGAGGGTTTGTGGCCTGCTTGGGTGGAGACTTTAGGAGCCTTTTGAGTGGGGCGGGGGCGGGGAGCACGCGGGCAACCGCGGTAGTTGGCCGTATGGCCGGATTGTCCACATAGCACGCACGATGGAGGAGTCTCATCGTCACGTGTGCGTGTGCACTCTTTTGTGCTATGTGGCTCTAGGCACTTTACGCACCTAGGGTTGGCGGAACAGTTTGCCGCTGCGTGGCCATAGAGCTGGCAACGGTGGCACTGACCGGGGTGACCGCGTTTGTGCGGGGGCTCTATTTTTATTTTGGAGAGTCCACAGATGGTGAGTTCTCCTTTGAATATGTCCCTAGCGTTGGGGACGTTGGTGAGGATGGCTAAGGCCAGTGGGTATGTTCTACCCGTGCGACTGTGCATTTTGTGCACAGCCTCAACGGGGAAACCTTGCTGGTTGAGGTCATCGAGTATAGCCTCGTTGGGGAGTTCGTGCGGGACGCCACGAAGGACGGCACGGATTTTACGCTCCTCGGGGAGCGCATAGGAGTGGTAGGGGATTCGATTCTGGGACAATAACCTCGTGAGGTTCCTAAAATCGGTGATTGAGGGGACTTCTATTTTGATGGCCTCACCGGTGTTGGAGGCATGGGAGTAATGCACCTTGTTATCGGTGCAGAGCTTTGAGACGAAGGTCCACTTCGTCTTGTCTCTGAGAAAGACAGGCGGGGGGGCTTTGAGTTTGGAGAGCGTGGGGTTGCAGCGGGTTGCTGGTTTGGTCGGGGAGGCTGCCGTCTGGCTTGGGGGGGCGGGGGTGGGGATGTCTAGTGACATCAGAGGAACTGGAGAAGGAGAGAGGGTGGGTGGGAGAGAGGGGGCGGGGGATCTCGGTGGCCGAGCTAGGGGGGGGACTGGGGGGTGCGGTTTTGGGACCACGTTTAGCGGACCGCTTCTTGCGGGGTTTGACGAGTTCGAATTCGAACTCGAGTTGGTCGGGAGAGGGGTGAGCGCCGGTGATGGTGCCATCCTCGGAGATTTCCGAGTTGGAACCGTCATCGGGTGAGGCGGGCCTCTTACGGGAGGAAGTGGTTGAAATGGAGTCAGAGTACTCCATTTCTTGAACGGGCGAGGGGTCGAGTTGGGCGGGTGGGGCAACTTTATCTTTAAGATTTTTGATAAAGTATTTTTGGAATGCAGCTTTGTCAAACTTGACGCCGCTGATTTCCAGGAAGGATGAGATCATCTCTAAGAATTCGTTTTTGGTTGCCATAGCGGCTGAGGGGGTGTTATTATTTGGGGGGGGAAAACCTCCCTGCCAAATGGCAGGGGGGAGAGGGAAGGGGAGGGGTGTGAGCAGGTATCCCTATTGGATAGCCGCTCGTACCGTCACCCTTGGGTCAAGGCCCAAGTGCAATGGGATCGGGTCTGCCGGTTTCTTCAGGTCCTGAAGGGATTGAAGTCGCACCGGGTCAACGACAGTTGGCTTAGTTGTCACGGTTACGTATCCACCAACTCAAACGCGGCAGATGCGCAAACTGAGTGCTTACGCGGTTTTGTGTTACCAATGAATTGGAAACAAAAAACCGCGCATCTTAAAGGCGGCGGGTGTGCGGATGCACAGACGCGTATGACGCACCCACGGGGGGGTGCGGGACGCGGCACAGGGTACTCACGACAATGGCGGAGCGAGAGGGCGCGCGGTACGTGCGGGCACGACGGCGGCGCGGAGCGGAATGCTTTCTATGTCCGTGGGTACCAGGCTTATATCTCAAAAAATCCGTCGGGCTCTGATCGGTCAACCAATGACAATACCGGAATTAATTAATTTTAACCAATCAGAACCCGCGGCGAATTAAATGCAGGTACCCACTATTTATCATTTTTATTAAAAGGGCGCCTCTGGCGGCTAAAAGGGCAACTTGCGGTCGGCTCAATATTACTGCTATACAAGTTCAAAACACAACTACCTACATATTCATTAATTTACAATTTTCTCATAATGATAGGTATTTCTCTATCAAAACACATGACTAACCATTTTGCTCCTCAACATTCCACCCCCTAGTATGAGGATATGGATTTCACTACATCCGATTACTACTAAACCATGAAGGAGCACAGTGGTCAGCGTATCATGACGTCGCAGCGTCACACGAAATAAAACTATCTACAATTTACGCTATACAATAGGCTATACAGTCCGTAAAAGTTCGCTTCCACATTTTTTCACTTTTACCGCACACTTAATTGCCATAAAGCGAAACGCACTTCACTTCTCGACTTAGTCCATCACTCTATTCAACTTCGTTCGACGCTGACGCGAAGGCAGGCACATCGATAAGGCCAGACCATGCTTGGTTGCATTCTCGTCCGGTCGCAGCGTCGACTCGATGACAACGAAGTACGACAACAGGTACGAGGAGTGCATATTATGAAGCGCTCGCAGGGTCAACCCTCTATGATTGACGTCTGGTGACGGCAGAACCCGGCAGGCATAATTAGCGCTGGGGTACTCGATTTCAGAGCACGTCATATTCTGAGACTGTCGTATCGACATTGAGGCAGTCTCGTTGCGCACTGTAGCGCACAAGGCCATGCCATTTAGGGTGCAATGGCGGCACGTAGACGGGCGCGGTGGCACGAAGTACATCCACCACGGTTAGGCGGCCGTAGCTGAGCACACAGGAAGAAGTGCGCAGGTAGGGCACATACGGGGCGCGCAGGCGAGGCGCGCAGGCGATGTAGGGCGCGCAATCAGGGCACACGGGGCGCGCAGACAAAGCGCGCATACGGGAGGCGCATTCAGGGCGCGTAATCAGAGCGCATGTTCGGGGCGCGCAGACAGGCGCTCTTGCAGGGTGCGCAATACAGGGCGCGCAGACAGGCGCGCAATCAGGGCGCACAGGGCGCGTATTCAGCGCGCGCAGACAGACGCGCTATCAGGGCGCACAGACAAGGCGCGCAGACAGGCGCGCATACAGAGCGCGTAAGTATTCAGGGCGCGTGTTCAAGGCGCGCAGACAGGCGCGCAATCAGGGCGCGCAGACAGGGCGCACTTTCGGGGCGCGTATTTAGAGCGCGCAGACAGGCGCGCATTCAGGGCGCTTGTATACAGGCACGCAGACATACGAGGCGCGCAGACAGACGCGTATACAGGGCGCGTATTCAGGCGCGCAATCAGGGCGCGCACACAGGGTGCGTGTATTCAGGATGCATAGGTTAGCATCGCTAGGCAATGTATTGCCGCGAGCTTAATAGGCGATGGTGCTGGCAGTGACTCGAGGCTGTGGATCACAGGTAGAGAACAAACGCAAAACACAACACTTCTTTCCCATAGGCAGTATATTCCTGCAGCTCTGTCAACTGAGTCACCGGCAGAGGATTGCCAGCGCCAATCGCTACTCTCACTGTGGTTCAAAATAAACACTTCGACAAATACTAAAATTGGGATGCGCATTCTGCGCCACCCCCTAGTACTAACATACGACAAACGAGGCCGTTCGACTCGGCGATACAAGGCTGCTTGGGCAGAGCTCATCAGCTTTGCCCAACACACTTCTCCAGGCAGCAACACAAACGAGGAGGTCTCCGTCGACACCTCAGACAAATGTACAATAACTAACTAACATATCTACACACTATATAAAAAACATGAGCTTACAAATCTACTTATTCCTACTACATTCATATATTTACAAGAGTTACGGCTAACTCACAAGTCTCATGAGACCAAATAACTGAGGGGGTTGACAAACCGCCCTTGATACGTGGGTCTCCACATAGTAATGTATGCTACAAAAAAATAATCACGAGGCCGCTTGATGGGCAAAAACAACTTTACTTAAACCGGGAAAGCATACATGACGACAAAACATAATCTACAGGGCCATTGGACGGGCAGCACTGCACACATCCAAAACACTTCCACTGGTGTCCGACAACACGACAAAATAAACACAAGGCCGTTGGGCAGGCAAACTTCCACGAACGGTAGAACATTCACCACGGGGCCGCTTGGGCAGACAATACTCAAATCTGTATAACTATGGACGATGTACAAAACATTGTAATTATGGTCAGCAATACCTATTTGCTACAAGGTCGCTTGGATAGGTCTAGCCTCAACCAAAACACTCCTACGGGCGACGTAACATATGGACAGGGGTTGCTTGGGCAAAGAACATCAACTCTGCCCAACTCACACCTACGGGCAACATGACATACGGAAACAAGGCCGCTTGGGCAAACTTTTCCCAAAACACTTCTACGGGCGGCAAACACAATTAGTTACAAAGTCGCTTGGGTAGGCACTAGCCATACCCAACACACTCCTACGGGCGACATGACACAAGGAAACAAGGCCGCTGGGCAAACTTTGTCCAAAACACTTCTACGGGCGGCAAACACAGGGAAACAAGGCCGCTGGGCAAACTTTGCCCAAAACACTCCTACGAGCGGCAAACACAGGGAGACGTCGAAAGTCTCAAATTGACATATTTTACATGGCCTACACATTAGCCTATGTAGGTAAACAAAGCAGTCTGGGCTTAAAACGTAGTGGTACCGAATTGCAACACAGGGGTACTCACTTACCGTTCTAGTTACTGTTCCTACAAGGGAACGAAACAATACAACAGGGCCACATTAGCAAAGGTCACAGACTTTGCATAACAAAAATAATAGTGGCAAAACAACAAGGAGAATTATCTCAACAACTAATTCAAATTATACAATTATTTACACGAGCCGCATGTCCAGAAACCTTACGTCCTAGCTGTAGGTACGCAGGTACAGCGGGCTCAGACAGACTCAGCAACAAACAGTTTTATAACCGCCCCCACAAAAGGGTGCTCACGCGCTTAGCGCTATTATAAAATACACAATCTAGGCTGCTGGTGAGAACGTCGAACTCACCCGACACAAAATAAGGCAGCAAAGTACACAAGGAGACGTCTGTCGACGAATTAGAAAACCATAAACCTAACATCTTATCGCGATCAAAACTAATTTTAATTACAGACTGCATTAACGGGCAGGGCTCAAGTCGCGACGTGGGAGCAAAGGTTGTCTCCCACTCGCGAGTAAGCGGGTTCAATTCCGGGACTGATAACAAGGACTTAAGAAAATTGTGAGCTCGACTAACACACGGCACAGATGTGTTCCGTCTCCTGAGCTGGCTAACCTCCTGACCGCTCTCTATACGGCGGTCACACAGGCCAACATTCTGATCGGCCAGCTCGGACACAACATTGACAATAGTCGGCTCACACACAACAGAAGGGCCAAGACAATTGGGAACATGGACACAAACAAAAGAACTATCTACAATAGGACCCTGGGCACAACAATCTGATTCAGTGAGAGAAGCGATAGGTAGGCTGGACTTACCCTCTCGTATTTCCCGGTCAACTTCGAGCTGTGGATTATCCTGACACGGGAACAGTGCGGGTTTCGAATCCATCCTCTCACTGTGATTCAAGACACTGCAATCTAACGTGTCACTGCAGTCCAATGTTCGGGGTGAACGCGCACAATTCACTAACAATTCTAGTTCACTGTTATTACTGTGACATAACAAAGTCCCGTTAACATTTGGTAGACATGGGGGAATCCCGGATGAATCATTGTCTACATCGCACCGCTCTTGCAAAGTCACTTTCACTTCCGGGGCATCCTTTACTAAAGGAGCAAGGTCACTGCACTCATTATAATATTCCAAAATGTTCGAGTCCACTTGAGGTTCTAACTCGATGTAGTGTAGTAACACGTGATGTGGGGCGCTACAAGTTTCACAATTACGCGCACAACAAAATTCCGACGAGTGTCCTTGCTGAAAACACTTGTAGCACAGTCTATTTTCTTCGACAAAGTCCCAGCGAGAGTCCACATCAAACGCTTCGAACTCAACACATGAGGGCAAATCGTGATTGTCGTTGCACAACACACAAACAAAGTCATTGTCACGAATGTCCGATTCACGAGGTGGTTTCACCGCAAACTGTAACGACGACGAGGCGGTAACCATATCACTACACGACGTCTGTGTAGGTAACATCTTGATGTTTGGTGTTATCGCAGCAGACGAACGAGGGGAAGAGGGGCTTGGGGGGCGGTTGTAAGGCGCTCCTCCACACGACGACACAAGGCCCTGTCTTCCAACTGCGAACACACTTCTGCCTCTTCATTCTCGGAGGCCATAAACTTGGCTATGATGGCTGCCTTTTTCTCGGCTAGCTTTTTCTCTATCGCTGCCTCTTGTACACGAGCCCATTTCACCATGGCTTCATACTCGGCTTCTTTCTGACGCGCCACTAATTCCAACCGTTGCCTTCTTGTCATCATCGACACTTCGACGAAGGCGGGTTCAGACTGCGTACTAAACGCTCCACACTGGAAGACCCGTCGATCTTCTAGTACACAGTCCGACGTCGAACACGAATCGCTCTTGAAGCTTCCAACACACGGAGGAAACGGGGCACAAAATCCGTCGACGGTGAGCCGATCTTCACGCGCACCGGCGGCGCCACCGTCGCGGGCACACTCTTCTCGCAGCCCCATTGTCCTTTTCTCACAATCTTCAACTCGACGCGACATTATCTTCTCATCTACGCTCACTCGACCTCACGCACGACCATTACCTATCCGGCTCGAAGGACCAATTTGTAGACGATATTACATAGAGCGCCACACTGGGGTCGCTCTGGTAAGGTTTTAGCCGTGCCGAGGGAGGATCACACGGGGAGTGAGCGTAGGGAAATCACAACACAAAAACTCTGGAGATTGTTGAAAATGCTTCGTATAATTTCGTGTTCTTCGTTCACAGTTGTTCACATCACATACACTAACTTTTCACTATTACTGCTGAACCGACCGCATTGTTTGACGTTGTGCTCTGTACTACTTTCTATGTCCGTGGGTACCAGGCTTATATCTCAAAAAATCCGTCGGGCTCTGATCGGTCAACCAATGACAATACCGGAATTAATTAATTTTAACCAATCAGAACCCGCGGCGAATTAAATGCAGGTACCCACTATTTATCATTTTTATTAAAAGGGCGCCTCTGGCGGCTAAAAGGGCAACTTGCGGTCGGCTCAATATTACTGCTATACAAGTTCAAAACACAACTACCTACATATTCATTAATTTACAATTTTCTCATAATGATAGGTATTTCTCTATCAAAACACATGGCTAACCATTTTGCTCCTCAACAACTAGATGTAGGCCGCTTCCTACCTGTAGTTCTGGAAATAAATGGGGTGGCCTGTGCAGCGGTCAGCTGTTCATACCAGTTGACAGACATTTTGTTACTCACTTGAACAAACACGTCATGTGTCAAATTTGATAAATCAAATTGGCACATTATGTATATTAAAATATAAACTATTACCACACATAATAAGTGTATTTATTAGGCTTTCAAATTTGGGGTGTTTCAAATTTCGTAAACAAATATAGTAAACTCTGTAGTCCAGATGTCGAACGGAAATTGTGAGAATGTGATTACTATACTATATTATATACTATTGATAGTTATTTCTTTTAAAATCACATTCTCACAATTTCCGTTCGACGTCTGGACTAAAGAGTCTATTTTTCACAAATTGATGACTGCTTCCTTGAAAAAAGTTTAAAGGTAAGTTAACAACAGGATGGTATTATAAATACTCAATAGATTGATCTGTTGATATTTCAAGGAAGCAGTCATCAATTTGTGAAAAATAGAAGTGACGAACATAAAGAGTAGCCTTGTTTTCATGATCTGCTTGATTACATTATAATTATTTCAGGTCCTACAAATTCTGTGTATGCACCTAAATTGAAGCAAAAGAAACCCAAGCATTTCACTTTGGTGGAAGATGAACTGTCTACCATACCAGGAAGCACAGTAAGGGTAGCCCCGGATGGTACAGTCCATTTGGTAAAAGTTAAGAAAAGTGAAATAAGGTAAAGCACAGTGTCATACAGCTATGAATGTATATGTTGTAGGCAGAAGGTTAAATTAGCCTTCGAGTCAATTAACTTCTTAATAATGGTTATGTATAAAGGACTGTTCCTGTTCTTGCATTATAGGAACCTGCTTCTTGGTATCTAAAGAAAGCTAAAACAACCTAACCAACCCGCATAAATAATAGTTTTCTTTAAATGCGGAAATGTCCGTTATTCATAACGATCGCCAATAGGCGGATCGTTATTCAATGAAATGGCTAATTTAACCATCTGCCTATAATATAAGTATAAGAAGACTTTTATTTACATAAACAGAAAGAGCTTAACAGGCAACTTATAGAATAGTATAGATAAGGTACATTAAAAAAAAGTAATAGGTATAGGAAATTTTATGCTGGTTCTTACTGGTCCCTTGGAAACATCATACTTCCGGTGCTCCTTGAACGGGGTACCTAAATTTTCACACAGGTCTATTTTCGTTTCTGAAACACGACTTTAGACTTTTGGTGAGGATAAATTTTCGCCTAGCGCAAGTGCATGAACGCACCCCAGTACCACTAAATGCTGAATCTGCGTTAAGCGGACGCCCGCGCGGTTTCCATACAAAAGTAGTCCGTCGCGTGTACTCACGAAGTACGTTTGTTTTTCGAGCGTTTCTTGTATGTATGTTTGTAAATTTCTTTTTATTTCTTATCTCCAAAACGTTCGACAGTTAGGGTATCGTTAGATTCGACTCAAGAACTCAAGCGTCCATAGGTGTTCAAAGTGACGAATTTTTGCTGCCAAATTGTAAGTCACTGATATTTTTTTTTTAACCAAACCTGTCGAGTAGGGTATCAAAACACGGCTTTCAGTCCCTACCTCTTCCTAATGATAATGGATGCTATCAAGTCGGGACTCCAAAGCAAGAGGCTCCATAGTGTAAACCGCTCGCCGATGATATTGTGCTGATAGCCGAAAATGGTCTGAAGATCCAGAGCAGATGGAGGAATGGCGACAAAGACTGGAGAGTTTTGCCTTGAAAGTCAGCAGAAGCAAAACGGAATACACGTTTTGCGATTTCGACGATATATCCAGTCTTGTGTCCATAACTCTTGCCGGAAAATCCTTACCAAGTTGCGCTAACTTCCGGTACCTTGGGTCACTCGTACAAGGGGATGGTAAGATCAACCAGGACGTCACAAATCGGATCAACGTGGGTTGGATGAAATGCCGAAAGGTCACTGGAACAATGTGACTCATGGATGCCCCTCATGTTAAAGGGCAAAAGTTATAAATCCGTAATAAGACCTGTCATAATGTCTCACCATTGTATCGGTCAGAGTGTTGTGCCATGAAGAAAACGGATGAAAGAAAATGATGAAATTGCATGCAGCAGAGATGAGAATGTTGAAATGGATGAGTTGAGTGACGATGAATGATAAAATAAGTATGGAAGAGGGAGTTAAAAGTGGCACCCGTGACAGAAAAGTTGAAAGTTTGGCTTGGTATGTACATGTTATGAAGAGGGATGAAACGCATGTTACAAAGAGAGTGATGAATATGGATGTCGATGGTTAGAAAGGAAGAGGAAGACCAGGGAAAAGTTGTCTTCACATAATCCATCAATCTTTTCCCTGGTCTTCCTTCCTGTTCCTTCGGTGATATGAACGAAAAGGGCGTGAATGATGATGTAACGGCTGATAGCGGCGATTAGAAGATAAAGACGTACTGCACCGATCCCAAATAAATTGGGACCAGGGCAAGAACATGATGAAATGATTAATTTTTGTGACTAAAAAAAAAGAAGGATTGAATTAAATTATTGAACAAAGACAGTCGATAGTCAATAGTTTTTATACAAAATTACATTACACAAATTGAAGTGTTACATGCGTGTCATACATAATGCTACTAATTTTTCAAAGTTCGCGCCACATACGAAAGCAATAACCTTTTTTTTATACCTACTTCTTTTTCATTTTATTGTTGGTTTTTTATTATACAACACTTACATAATATTAATATAATACGCAAAACTCTTTTTAAGTTCATGTACCCATGTAACCAGTTTACAACCCTCAATAAATGCATCTTGCAAATTCTGAACGCTGCAGCGCTGGCGTAAAAACATTATCATGTGGATAATTTTATTAAAATTATTATCTGTCCTACCTACACATGAGGGAAATCTAGCTACTGCGAAAACTTATGACCATTGTGTTATATTTAATTTCCGTAGTTTTGTTTTCAACTAATTTTTCCTAATATTAAAAAACTAATTAGTAACGCAGTTTACGTTAGTTTCTGAGAATTGGATATTTTGGGAAATGGACATTTTGAGAAATGGATGTTCCGGGAAATGGACGCTTTGCACCCGTTGAACATTTTGGGAATTGGACATTTTGAACCTAGACGATTTAGGTAGGTACATACTATTTATTTGTTTGTAAACGCTTTATTGTACTTCATATGATACACAAGCGGGTTTTAGAAAGCGTATGGGATGCATGGATCAAGTATTTTCTCTACGATGTAGGTATAGTCGTAAAATATCTAGCTATACATCAAAAAGTCTACTGTGCTTTTGTGGACTTAGAAAAGGCCTACGATAGAGTGATTAGGTGTGAACTGTGAGCGACACTATCCAAGTAAGGTTGGACAGGAACTTAATCCGGGCGCTGAAGTCCTTATATGAAGGACCCAGCGCCTGCGTTAGGCTAAATTGTGCATTTTCTGGCTGGTTTGGTATCTCTAGGGATGTCCGACAAGGTTGCGTCGCGGCATTATAGCTGTTCAATCTATTCATGGATAGGTAGTTGTTTGAATGAACTACGAGACTATGATTGTGGATTAAGAATGGGTGAGTTATTGGTCAAATGCCTGTTGTACGCCGATTACCAGGTGCTATTTGCTACAACGGCGGAGGACATACAGAGCATGCTGACTCTTAAGAATGGAGAATTTAAAAAGCAAGGAATGAAAATAAATGTGAGTGAGACAAAGGTTATGGTTTGTGGAAAGAGAAAATAAGATGACTGAATGTAATGTTATGACTTATGATAGATGGGGTAATAGTTGAACAGGTGAGGGAATTTGTATAGTTGGGAAGTATGTTTCCTAGAGACTGCAAGTGTGATGAAGATCTTGAAAAGAGAGTGAAGGCAGGAAACTGTGAATATGGCCTTGCGTGTCATTGTGGGCAGTCAGTCATTGGTGTCGATTCGGCTGTACGCAAACTAAACTAAAATCAGATTTATACTGGTGCTGTCACGTTATATTGTTCCAGAGAGAAAAAGACAGACCTACTTTAAAATTGGTTTTAGTTTAGTTTGCGTACAACCGAATCGACACCAGTGTCAAGACGAGAGTAGCGATCCATAATGGCATTGTGTTGGTGCCCACGCTGATGTACGGGAGCGAATGTTGGGTATGGCAAAAGAAGCATGAAAGCAGAATCAACGCAGTAGAAATGCGTTCGTTGCGTAGTATGTGTGGAGTGACTGAATGATAGATTAGAAGATTGTGTGATTCTGATTAGATAAAGGTGTGACATCCGCTAATAAAGTAATAATTTAATAATAATAATAATTTCCGACATACAACATTACAAAATGACGTAGTGAGTAAGATAGAAAGAGGTATGTTATTATTTATTATTATTATTTATCATTTATTGCACACAAGAAAAAACATACAGATACAACATAATAGAGACGACACAACAGGTTCTGCTTATTTCTACAATGAAATTTCTTCCAGCAGACCTAAGGTGTTAAGGTGGTTTGGTTACATAGTAGAACGAATGAGTGGAAGCAGATTAACGAAAGCATTATACCGGATGAGTTTTTTACCGTAAGGAAAAAATAGGGCATATTAGGTAAGTGAAATAGAAGGTATTGGCATAGGTAGTTTATTTTTTAGCCTATTTTTTCATAAGCATAATCGAATAAAGCTTGGTCATTTGACGGTCGCGTTTTTTTATGATTGACTGGATTCTCGTTTGACCACCGTTTGTAGCCTATTCCAAATAATTACATGATTAAATTAAATAAATTAAAAAAATTATGATCTCCAAATTCACATGATAGGAACCCTACAAATCGGCCGGCGCGAACGACGATGACAGTTTTGAAAAAAAAATAAACTACCTATGCTTATGCTATATGCTATAACTTCCATTTAACTTACCTAATATGCCCTATTTTTTCCTTACGGTAAAAAACTCACCGGTATAACGAAAGGGTGAATTGAATGGTCGGTAAAGGTCGACCAAGAAAGACGTAAGTCAATCAATTGACTGACGTACTTACATAAGGTCAGGTGCGATCAACCTCTAACCAACGAGCGTGTATGAAACATTTGCTGAGAGTGGAAGAAGCAAAAATAGTATGTCAGGATCGTTGCAAGTGGAAAGCAATAGTCTGCCTACCCCAACGGAAAACAGGCGTGAGCATATTATTATGTATGTATGATACACAAATTAGTAAAATAAATTTAACTTAAAATTAAGTACAAAGGCGGTTTATTTCTTGAATTTATACTTGTTCATAGCCTATTATAGTAGGTCGCACAAGAGTCAAAAATATCAGTGAATAAAGATATGAAAATTTAATAAAATTACAGTACTCATTATAGCATAGCATGATTCACGTGATTACGATTTATATTATTATTATAACTTTCAATATGCCCAAACTTATTTTTTTATTTTACAGTGATATGGAGGAAGACCCAGGGAATAAAAAAAATGAAACTGAAGAATCAGACATGGAAGAGGAATAAAAGTTCAATGCTATTTTGTAATAATAATTGTGTAATAGAAATTAATTATACAAAAAACATAGTTACACTGAGTTTTAATTTTAACACTGTGTCTAATAGTAATTAATAATCATCTTGCATAAAAAAGTTTAGATGTAGGTACTTAACCTTAAACCTTAGGAGCCATATCATACGGACAATAATCTGAAATTTTCAAATATTGATTTTTCGCACGGCGATATCGCTTACACTCAGAAATCATCTGTGTGATAGGGCTATAAATTGTTTCTTGCAATCATTAATAGCTCAATGAACTCATTTCTGTAGCTGTTGAATCAAGTATAATGTTTGTTGAAGATTTGCCAGATACAGTCAACTGCATCTTCACAGGCCATACTTTTTTGAATTTTTTAAAGTTCTTCATCATCCCACCTTGTTCTTCATTTGATTCTAAAATCTGAATTGGTTCTCTTTTAATCAAATCAGTTCTTAATGTAACAACAGTTGTACCTAAATCAAGATTATGCATTTTCTCATCAAGGTCTTCATCAGGTTCCTCCTTCTTCACTGTTTTTATGTTACCATCACAATGCCAGTTCAAATTACTTTCCATAAGCTCTTTAAGCTTTGCACCTCGCATAGCAGATATATCTATTGTCTCATTATCATAGATGTTCTTCTGAGGTTTGGAAGTTTCTTTATCAAATTCTTCTTTGACTTTGTTAGTATCAAAAATACTATTACTTGGAGTACCCTCAGCAGACATCCTTTTTTTATCTTGAACAAAATTAAATAAACCATCTTCATCATTCGCCACATTATCTGCTTTTCTTTTTAGTGGTTTAGAAAAGTTTAATTTCTTTTCAGCTGTAGATTCTGTACTGTTTTTAACAGGGTTATCCATGAAATTAAAAATGTCATCATCTTCATTGTCAATGGTCATTTTTTTACTTGGATTTGATGTTCCATTTGTATCATCTATAAACTTTCTTTTAACACTCCCATTATCAGATGTAACTTTACCGACTGACCCAGTGGCCACTTTTTTATTAGCATTAATTTCGATGTCATCGTCACTCAATTTTCTCTTAACACTACTTGCTTTATCATTATCAGTCAGAGATGTCAAGCTTTCATTAATCACAACATGTTCACTTTTATGTTGTTTAATAGTTGGTTCTTGAGATTCTTGAGCTAATATTTTTGCAGACTTTGTAGTTTGATCAGGCTTTTGCTGTTTGATCACTTCCGATGAAAAATTAAATGCTGGGTTGCAATACTTATCCAATGAACAGTACAGTATAGCTAAACCAATTTCTGCATCAGCAACAACACGCTTGTCTTTAGATTTTAAATAATTAACAATATCATTGATTTGATTTCTTTGAGCCTGTGTTTCTTGGGTGGTGTTTGTAATGTTGTACTGAATAACAATGATATTTTGCTCACAAAGCAGAGACTTTGTCATCTTGGTTTCACTTAGTAATAAAGGATTTGCAGAACATTTCAATAGTACAGTCTTGTACATTTCTAGCTGTCGCCTGGAGAAGAAAATAACTGTTTTACCAGTAAACAATATCTTCCTTTCCTCATTAGGCAAAAATGAAACATTCTCTTTATTGAGGGTCGACTCAATAACTTGTGGAGTGAAATTACTTGCGTCTGGTAACCGACTTTGATTATTAACAGCTTCAAGACATTTGGTCCAAAATTCTGTTGTAACAATGTGGGATCCTTGTGCTAAAGCTAGAACAACTTTAATAGTTAAAGTGATTGCTGGCATTGTTAAATATGTACAGTTTTCATCCCATTCATTCTGCAGTACTACTGCAAGCCTTCCAAGACAAAGCTTCAGATTCTGCAGATTTTCACCTTTCAATGTTGATGTACAAGTGATGAAGTTACTATTATGAGCTTTCCATACACTGCTCATTTTACCCAACTTTATGACGTCATTATTGTTTAGCTTTATCTTTGAATTGCCAGCTAAACTTTGCGTGGATTCATTAATGAATGTACCATACCTGGAGCCCAAGTCTTGTAGATATAGATTATTCTCAAAAACGGATAGAGTAACATGCCTCCTGCTTATAGAAGGATCATCCGGAATGGCAAAATTGCAAACTTGTGTATCCACACTTCTTCCTATCGTTACTTCTTTGTTTGGTACAATATACAGAATTCTCTGATCGCTTTCCGACGTTAAGTACCACATTTTGCTTAATGTTACAATGGAATGTAATCTTTTACTGCCCGTATCTCAATTTCGAAAATAAAATAACCTCCACACAATCGACGCGTACGAACGAAAATGAGAAAACATCGGTCCACCGAACGGAGTCCGGACCGACGACGCCGGCAGCGGCAAATTACCAACTCCCAAAACAAATACCCCTAAAAACAAAATAAAATAGCCCCAAAATTTCCTGCACCTATTCAAACGTATACAGGGCGTCCCAAAGTTATGGGACATGAAGGGGAAGTACCTTAAATATCGTAGATAGTGAATTTTGCTCAAAGAAGACTTTATGTTATTTTTAAAAGTTAGTAATTCTGCATTCATAGATTTTCTAAAAATTATTTGCTTCGGCTGGGAATCGAACCGACTCAAATGTGAAAAAAAAAACACCCTACTTTTATGATGCCAATCGAAAGAATAGCTAAAAAATAATAACTCTGCCTAAGTAACATAGTATTTTAAAAGAAAGGAACAACGTGAAATTAATCATTTTAATCAAATAAAAAACATACATGAAACTGCCGTAGTCAATTAAGTAGGTATTTTTTTGTAAATTAATTAATTAAATGCTCAAAATGTGATCCCTCTTGTCTTACGCAAATCGCCAATCTTTTAATGAGCCCGCTGCCTGTTGATTTTCTAATCATTTTATGGTGAACACTCGATGTGATATGGCACAATTCTGTTTGCAACTCGCCTACGTTCTCGTATCGCTTTTTGTATAGCATATCTTTCACGTATCCCCAAAAGAAGAAATCTATGTACTATGTTAGTACCTATTTTATGAAGTGGGTACTTATTTACGAATAATCAATGCTATCTTTGGAATGATAATATCGCTACTTTTCGAACGTCGTCGGCAATAAATAACTTTCTTGAAATTTGACTCAATCATTTTATGTTGTTCCTTTCTTTTAAAATACTATGTTACTTAGGCAGAGTTATTATTTTTTAGCTATTCTTTCGATTGGCATCATAAAAGTAGGGTGTTTTTTTTTCACATTTAAGTCGGTTCGATTCCCAGCCGAAGCAAGTAATTTTTAGAAAATCTATGAATGCAGAATTACTAACTTTTAAAAATAACATAAAGTCTTCTTTGAGCAAAATTCACTATCTACAATATTTAAGGTACTTCCCCTTCATGTCCCATAACTTTGGGACGCCCTGTATAATAAATAAAAATTACGTTTTATCCCTATATTAAAATGTTACTTAGCTGTTTAGTTGTACTCAAAGAGTAGATTAATACAGTTGTAATTTCGTATTAGTACTGGTATTAGTAAAGGTGAACAACTTTCTCCAAGGAACCATAGACGAATTCGATCAAAACATTTTCGATTACCCACACAAAATAAGCCATACAAGAAATTCGGCTATGGTTTCTAAGTGGAAAGTTATTCGTAAAGGACTGGAACTTTAAAGTCATCAAGTCATCAAGTTTATTTCAACGGTTCGCGCGCTCCCGGACCGCCCCGTACGGTTCATTTTCGCCAGATGCTTGTATAAATATTTTTAAAATGTCCAATCCAAACACTAGAAAATCATTGTTGTACCAAAATGTACAAAGACAACCACTAATAAATAATAGAACATTAAAAAAATTTAGTACCACTGTTCAACTCAAAATAAACAAAAAAATTATACAAAAAGATACTTCAATTATTTTAGCAACATGACATTTAAAATGAAAAATCAAATCAAATCAAAGACGCTTTATTGTTTTAAGAAACCCTTCTTACCTATTTAAATGTACCTACATTTAAATAGCTTTATTATGTAGGTACACTTAAAATAATCAGATTTTACATTTTTAAAACTACATCATACATCTGTTCAACTCACTGCATTTGCGCTAAATCAATTTATTTCATAAACTTTACCAAGAACAGTATAAAAAGGTATGTAGGTATACATAAAACACGTCGAGAAACATTATTGGGTGCTTTTCCCAACTACATGTGTGTATGTTTATTTGTTACCTCTTCACGCCTAAACGGCTGGACGGATTTGGATGTGTTTGGTAGATTAAGACCTAGATTAACACATAGGCAATTTTTTTTTTCTGATCCGATTTTGATGAAATCTTCCACGCGGCCGAAGTCGCGGGCGGAAAGCTAGTTTGTATCAATAACGCAAAACAAAAGGTTTGGTTAGGGCGCTAGAAAAAGTAGGTAAATGGATCAATATTCCTATATTACTTCATTTAAATAACAGATAAATCAACTTTCGAATAGTTCTATACATATTATGTTAGATAGACAGGAAGGTTTATTTACCCACCTTTGCATTTTTATTCCTCGCATTTCGGCGAAGAAATCACTATTCCTCGAAAAATAGTGAGCTACCCATTGATTTCTAAGCTATAGATACTTGCAAAAAATCAAGCCACGTCTTCGCCATAAAACCCCAGCTACTATCAACTATAGTCATGCATAGAAAATATCGCATAATTATTAAATTGTGGCCAATTTAATAACTCCAGAAAAGCCAAACGTGAAGTCACTCAAAATCTAAGGCGTCAATCATTATATATTTATATATAAATATTAGTTGTGTGGAAGTTTTGATGATCTAGATTATTAAATAATGGAGGGATTTTTGTTAACAAGAAACACTCATTGTTATTTTGATGGTCACATGGACTTATTATTTAAACAGGACTGATAACTATCAAAAGAATCATTTAGGAAAATGATCACTATGTCAACGCAATAAGGTATTAAATTGGATGCACCATACACAAAGGCAAATCCGAGCCGAGAGAGATAGAAATAACGGAGGCCGTGTGTCTCGTTCTTACATCTTGCCAGCAAAAAAAATGATTATGATCAACAGTTTTGGCTACTCAAAAATTCCATTGAAACACTTATATTTTTATGTTATTTTAACAATTATAAATAAACAAATAACATTCGCATTAATTTCTTTTCATATATTCTTAAATCAAACAGAAAACATACATTTTTATTTCGATTTTGTTATTTTTATGGTAATCCTGAAAAGCATGTCATGTCATGGCGGTTCGGTGTGATTTTGAATTTTCTTTGCATTAAAAGTTTTTTAAAGTATTTGTTATATTATAACAAGTAAAAGGAGTAAAATGGTGAAAAAGTGTTGCGTTTATACTTGCCCAAGTGAATCCTATGGTGTTTGCAATATATCTTTCCACAGGTAAGCTAAAAATAATATTTTTGTAAATCAAAGAAGTAGGATGTCCATGAATTCTTGAAATGAGTCGAAATATGTGAAATATGTGTGATTGATTAGGGTCCTGACTGTTGTACAATTATTGCAGTTTCCCAAAAAATGAAGAAATGCGAAATAAATGGCTCACGCCGGCTAATGTCAAAACGCCAAAGTTTTTTGACAAATATTTTATTACAACATTTGTCCAAAGTAACAAATATATTGTGGTCACCCTGTTAGACAGAGACAAACGGCCTCTACGTTACACATCCTGCTCGGCTCGTTTTTCAGCGGCGAGTACTCAGTCCTGTTTAAATAATAAGTCCATGGATGGTCATGGCTCAAAAGGACTAGTATCCAGAGCCGTAAAATCCCTTATAAAAAAAAAATGGTTTCCATAGCAACATGGCAACTGTCTTTGCCATGTTGCTATGGAAACCATTTTTTATATGGAAACCAGTAACATAAACAATCACACACATTACATCGAAGGGTAATTAATACATGGGAAAACGTGTGAATGTAATTATTTGCTCAGTGCATCGGGAAAACATACATAATGGTCTGTGATTTAGATTACATCACAATAAGGAGTTAAGGAGTGATAAATAGTAAGGAAGGGTAAACAAGAATCACAACTAAATATGTCTGGCTAGTATAGTCAGACTTCTAAAGATAAAACCAGACTTTGTGTGTTCTCGCTAGAGATATTAGTATTCTGTGTGGTAGGTTCACTTGAGTGTAACACTATGACGCTATACATCGATACCAAATTAAATTTCACCGATGTCAATGTAGTTTCAACGGTAGGATCTTGGCATCCTTCCTTACCACTATTGGCTGTAGGTTCATACAATCAGGAAAAAGGAGGATTTGTTACAATATTCCACGAAAATGTAAGTCACACGTATTAGATAATTGTCTAAAATCTAATCAATGTCAAATGGGCTGTATTATTTTCAGTTCATGTTGCTTTCAGGGTTCTGCATTGGAAGGTTGTGATTGGCCAATTTTATTGTCTAATCAAGTAACGGCTCTAGCTTGGCATCCCACAAGGCGATTATTGGTAGTGGGTTGGGATGGTGGTGAGTTATACATTTGGTTAGAATATTCATGGGCGCGTTTGGAGGCACCTCACAGTGCTGCACTGACAACAGTTGCCTTCAGTCTTGGTGGAGGGCGCCTGCTCGCTGCAGATGCTGCTGGTTCTTTATCAGGATGGCAGTCAGGCTCTGGGGCACCACTAACTTCGTTCCATCATCAACTTGGTGATGTAATTACACACATCACATTTTGTTCTCCACAACCTAGCAGTGAATCATCTATTAGAGGATTAGCTCGTGCAGCCGTAGCTGGAGATGAAAATGCTCTGGATGCTTTGGCTGCCTGGAGACCTCGCACAACAGCAAAAGTGAGAGAAGGCACACAACCTGACAACCACTGTTGCTATGCTGCTCAAGATAATGGTGTAGTATTGTATATTGATCATACAGGAGCTTGTACCGAAGTCCTTAATGCTACTGGGAGTGTTGTTTTTATGGGAATAATTAGCAACATCTACCTTCTTGTTGCTTGGGAGTCTGGTGGAGCACTCAGTTTGACCAGATTTATGATGTCTGATGATGGTGTTCTAGCTACGGACACTCATGTCCGAATGGCAGCAAGAAATGGTCAGTGCATTGTACTAGCAGGCAATTTTTATGTGGCTGTTATTACTGGAGACAATTTGATTAGAGTCTGGGACAGTGACACTGGTGACAATGATGTTTTGCCAAATGAGAAACAGGAAACACTCCCAGGGGACAGCTTTACCAGCATCAGCTATTGTAATTTAAGTGATACCCTTTGTTGTGGAACTTCACAAGGGAATCTATATCTATGGAGAAGAGACCACCGAAATAATTGGAAATTAATCAGCAGTACCTGCATTAAAGGGACTGTGAAGGAAGTCAGTTGGGGTTCAGAAGGCTTAATGAATCCTCTGCTACATGTGAACTGCATAACCAGTGCTTTCATTTTACGAGAACAACCTGTTTGCTGGGGATATTCTCCCAATGTGTGGATGGTGCAGAAATCTGCCAATGAAGTAGCAATTACGAACAAAACTAATTTGACTTCAAGTATCAATACATCTATCACAGTAAGAGCTTTTGCATATAAGGATCAATATGTGGCATTGGGGGATGGAAAAGAAGTACAGGTTAGTATTTATTATTCTGTTATGACAGGTACTACTGTACCTTCAAGAATGATAGCCAATTGGTTCAGTGAGTTTTGATACTGTTTTTAAACCAATAATTGCGGGTTAGAATCCTGCTTACAAGTTTGTGTGATGAACATGAACTTTTATAGAATTTTTCCCTCTTCGATTTCCATGACGCCGCTGCAAGTCGCGATTTCATGCCCATTATGTCGCTCTTCATTTCACTTTACTGTGGGTCCCAGCACCTTGCTCCTCGTTGTATACCTAATTTTTACAGATTATGGTATTAGAACTAATGAAATTGGTACAAATGAGAACAAAACCAATACCTACATGAAAAGTAATTCACACATAATATTATAAATGCATACCTAAGTTCCTAACTTGGATTGTTCCCTTTTCGCAACTGAACCTGATTTGATAGATAGGTACCATACCTATAATGGATAATTCGACATCGCCATCATCAAATCAACATTACCTACCGTAAATGACAATAAGTAGGTAACGTTTTTCTGTTAATAAATCTAATCAAAAGTCATTTTAAATCATAAAAATATAATCACAATAAATCATTAAAATGTTAATTAAAAAATTTTGTGGTCAACAAGTGTCGCCATCTAACCTCTTAGTAACTTCTCCTGGTTTTAATATGAACTCATCCTTATTATTTTGAAAGTGTCATTCGTTTCATTATCTGTCTTCCCCGCCCTGCCAAAACCCATTTTATTCACAATTGTACGTACCGAATTAAGTTTAAAAAACGAGGTGCGACATGCAGGGAACTGCTATGAAACGAGGAGCGAAGTTAAGCCGGGTCTAATGCGACCTGTTTCTATGGTTTTCTAACACCTAAATTGTTATTTTAACCAAATATGGGCGTGGCCTAACTTTTTTGTTACCAAAAACAAGTGAACAAGTTATTCAAGGCGGACGGAAAACAACCCCGCGTTCACCTTATTACTTTTAATTTCATCATTGCTTACGAACAGTAAGTTTGTAACTTTTTGCTAATAAAACAGGCCACGCCCATATTTAGTTAGAGTAACAAGTTAGGTGCTGGAAAACCAAAAAAAAACACGTCGCACACGACCCGGCATAAAAGTCGCATGAGACTGAAATGTTTTACTAACATGTTGTTATAACATATATGATATAACATAACTGCAATAGATCCGGCTACGGTAACGCAGACTGTACTTTGCCTACTTTGGACTTATGTAGATGATTGTGTCTGAATTATTGTTATTATGAACATTTATGACACTGCATAATTGGACTATATCTATGTGGCATACCTGTTAACATTAATATAATGCTTTTCTGTTTCAGATTTGGATGTGTAGTAAAGATAATGACATAAAGTTTTCACTTTTGCGTTCATTTCCATGGAAAACTGATGTTCTTATAATATACAACGATGTTCTTGTAGGTGTTGTTAGCCCCCACATTGAATGCTACTCAATATCTGGTAATAGTTTAGGAATCTTACCTAGCACTGAAGGAGAAGGTGAGCCTATAGGCATAACTAATACAAATAAGTTCATAGTTATTGCTACAATGGATGGAACTTTAAAACTAGCAGAGATGACAAAAAAAGGTCTGAGAATGCCATACCCTCCTAAAAATTGCTACCATATGATTGAAGATTTTGGTGAAGTGATGAGAGCGTCTGTAAATTGTACAGGACGCTATATTTGTCTCAGTATTGCCAATGCGGGCTTAGCGCCGGATCCAAGACTGTATTTGTGGGATGTCGCTAATGACCTCATTACAAACTCGCAGCTCTCTGAAAATTCAACACCGCCTTATCAAAGTGTTCCTATAGCAATACTATGGGACACAAATGATTCCAGAATAGTAGCTGTTCATATGCGCTCTGCTGACTTTGATAGGGTACACTTATTTTTCTGTCATGAAGGTAAACTCTATGAATATAAAAACTGGTGTTCAACTGCAGAGGAATACTTTATGTCTGATTTTATACTATGTTCTCTGTATATACCTTATGTAGTAATATTATCGCAACAGAATATAAAAAAAATATTAATGCATGAATTTGAGGATTCTAATGACCATGAGCCTGCGAGCTTACGTCAAGTGCTGGATTTTCTATATTACATGACATCTGGCAATTTAGAAAAAGCAGTTGTGGTTGGAACCAATATATCCGGTGGTCGTGGTTCTGTTATTTGGGACAGTTTGGCAAAGGAATGTGTGTCTCGTAAACGATATGATGTGGGAACGGTGTGCCTCGGAAAAATGGGAAACATAAAAGGCGCGTTAATGATGCGCAAAGTGATGAATGAAAATACTATCGATGACACATGTAAGGTTGGTGTTCTCGCTGTTAATCTCGGAATGATAGACGAAGCGGAGAGTCTATTTCAAGAAGCGCAGAGACCGGATTTAATTACGAGACTCATATCTGCCAAAGATAGCGGTTTGAGCGAAATTACTTCTGGCACAAATGCAGGAGAGAATGTTCTTCTCATAAAGAGTGCCCAACATAAATTGGCTAAAGTTTTATGGGCTAATGGAGAAGTTGGATCTTCATTAAAATTATTCGAAAGCGCAGGAACACTGGTACCTCATGTCCCTCGAATGTTGATAGCCCAGGGACAAGCCCCCATGCTGGCACAATATGTGGCCACTTCAAACGATGTGACTCTAATAACATGGTGGGGTCACTATCTTGAAAGTATTGGCGATCTTGACGGAGCTTTGGATGTATACAGTCGGGCTAATGACCACGGTGAACATACGAGGCTCTTATGCCACATGGATAGAATTGATGAAGCTGAGAAGGTCTGTCAAAAAAATCGTGCGGCGATGTATCAGATGGCGCGTTACTTGGAAATGCAACCCGATAAAACAGAAAGTGCTGTAAAGGTTTATATAACTAATAATTTTTATACGGCTTATGAACCAATATTGTATTCAAATCAATTGATAAAGGATGTTATTATTTTTACAGTTGTATATAAAATGTGGTGCGGTGACTTCTGCAATACGTGTAGCGGCTGAGGCAAGTGAATGGAATTTAGTATGGCGAGCCGGCTCTGCTTCTCCCACACACGCTTTGCATGCGGCTTCAATTCTCGAGAATGCAGGACAAGCTGAACAAGCTATTGCTTTGTATCAAAAAGCAGGTTAGTATCAACAGTCTTTACTCATACATATAATAAAATAGACTCAATGGGTTTTCGTTAGGAGGATATGCACCTCTTAGGAGTAGACGGATCCATTTATGACCACTGTTTGTTCGAAGGTATCGATTGTTTGACATGTTTATGGTGTTATGTAGATATGACTTACATTATCTTATCCATCTGACGTGTCCCTTAATCGCATTTAACAATTAGTTATTAGTCTAAAGAAAAATAAAAATCCTTATTCTGTTTTTAGCAAAGTGATTGTTCATTCCACCTTTGCTTACCTCCCCTTAAAAACATTTGTTTATCTGGATCTATTTCCAAAACTTCAGGGAAACCGCACATAGCTCTGAAGTTAGCCCTGAGCTGCGGTGACACTAGCGCCATGGTCGCTGCGGTGGAGTCATTGGGCGATAGAGTGGACCCTGAAATGGCACACACGCTCGCTGCCCATCTGCGGAAGGCTGAGCATCACTCGCACGCCGCTGCTTTACTAGCCACTGCTGGAAAGGTTTGTGTATTTATTTATAATCTATAAAAAAGTGCAAGTCGGGACTAGGGCAATGAGTGTTGTTTTACAGAACCTAGTTGTAAAAATTATCTCCATAAATTAGGACCTCAGGCCCTTAGAACGGATGTCTTCATTTCTGAACTGTGTGCTGGATGTATGTCTCTCCGTCCGTAATAGGTTCCGGGTTAAAGTAAATCGTTGATATGTAATAGAAAGAAATTTGCAGAGAAAACTGACCCTGGAGGTACACCGGCATCAGTAGCCAATTGGTCAGATGAGCAGCCATCGATAACTACCAGCATGGCTAGCATGACCACATGCGATATAGTTTATCACACGTTATATCCGCGCATCTGTCAAAATGCTGCTGTACGACTGTTATGTCGCTCATTTTGACAGACGACTGCGATAAAACGTGTGATAAACTAAATCGCAAGTTGTCATGCTACCACTGCTGAATCGACCGTTAGAAAATCAGATATCCAAGTGGACAGTCCAGGAGAAATTCCATTTGCAGGGAGCTTGCTTAAGAGACCGGTTTGCCAGACCCTGTCAAAGCTTTAGAGATGTCGAGAGAAACCGTAAGATCCTCGTCATGCTTGTCTATGGCTTCACTCCGGTAGTGAGTAGAATATATTAGTAGATCGCCGGTGGATCGGTTTCATTGAAAGCCGTATTGTCGATCACTATACATATAAGCAAATCACAACCTTCCAGATATAGCCCAGGGAAAATACGATAAAAATTTAGCTTCGCTAGACAATCCAGGACCGACTTAGTTGCTATCTCATAGAGGTATATTAAGATATGCAATTTTGAATAACTAAGCCTAAAAAGAAATTATAGCTTAGTCTAGATTTTTTTTAGAAAACCCTATTATTAATTTGTATCTTAATAACTACTAACTAATATTTAATTAGAAGTTAACTTATTGATGGATCAAAAATAAGCATGTTATACATAGGCATGCATGTGTTTTTACCTGGAAATGTCGAAGAAATAAAAATTAAAGAACTAATATTTTGTAACGATAATTTCCCTAAATGTTTTGAATTAAAAACAATACCCATAAATTGAGCATTTTTTAAATTAAAGAAACACATGTTTCAACTTTAACTTATTTGGAAATTTATATAGATACTAGCTTTCCTCCCGCGACTTCGTCCGCGTGGAAGATTTTATCAAAATACAAACAACAAACTTTCATTCCCTATTTTATCCCCTTGACCCCATGGGAGAATTTATCAAAATCCTTTCTTAGCGGATGCCTACGTCATAACATCTACCTGCATGCCAAATTTCAGCCCGATCCGTCCAGTGGTTTGGGCTGGGCGTTGATAGATCACTATGTCAGTCACCTTTGAGTTATATATATTTAGAGTTGCGTTTTTTACAAATCCTTAATTTTTAGCAATTGTTACTACATTTATAACACTTTAGTAAATGTTTCAAAAAAATCGCGGTTATGCTTTTTTCAGAGGTCTAAACGTATTTTCCCTGGTCTAATATGTCAGCAGCCGGTTGTTTAGTAAATGTACATGCACCACACTTTTACAAAGTTTGGAAGTAATTGTGATGGGTCTGTGGTTAATAGGGTTTGCATGACTACTCTTTTTTGAGCAACTCCAGCACTTACGAACTTGACTCGTTATTAAGGAGAGACGGAAGAAACGTGTCAAGATTTGAGACAATTCAGGAGCGCAGTTCCTCGTAACAATGGCTGGAATTCCATCGGACCACTTGCCGTATTCACGCAGACCCCGAAGTGTTTTAAGCACCTGCCTTTGATGAATATATACTTCTAGCATCACAGAATCACAGCAACGGCTGACACGCGGAGCTTGGTTCGCAGTATCATAAATAAAATTGTAAACATATTTATTTAAAAAGAACAACTCCTGAGTTTCTTTCTCGACCTTGTGAATGAGTTACTGCTCATTTTTAAGTAAGTAAAAAAATGCAACCTTTTTCAAGATATATTTTTTATCCTATGAAGTAAAATATTTTGCCTTTTTTTCCTGATGGAACTTGAATCTATTACGATATTAAATGATCATCATCATCATCCATCATTCATGTCATGATAATTCAATTCTCTTCCATTCATACATCCTTTCCACTCGATCGATATTCTTTAGTTCTGTGTAGGATAAAAGTAAAGTTTTCGTTAATTTCAGTATGAAGAAGCATTAGACATAGTGGAGCAATCATCGGCGCCTTTATCTGAGGAGCTAAGCGAGCGGCTCGCTGCGCCGGCCGGCACGAGTGGAAGGGACGCGCTGCTACGACGGTTGGCCGATGTCCTCGGTGGGCGGGGCCTATACCACCAGGCCGCTAAGCGCCTCGCTCATGCTGGGGATAAGGTAATAAAGTAATTATTGGAATAAATTGAATGATAGCCTAGAGAGAACTTCCTTACACTGAGTCCTGAGTGCAGTCAAGCTTCATACGTGTCGGGTTCGGTGTGTACAGCTACAGTGCATAATACGGCATCGACCGCACGCAAGTTAACTTTACATTTAATATCTTTACACTTTACTAAATTGGAAATCAAAACAGTCCTTGTCACATATTTCGCCCGTAGGCGGGTGCGATGCGATGGTTAATGCGGTCGGGCGACGCGGACCGCATAGCGACGTTTGCAGCGGCGACGCGAGACCGCACCGCTCAGCTTATGGCCGCAGACTATCTGCGCCGGCGCGCGGATTGGCGCACCCGCCCCGACCTCACGCGTCACATCCTCCACTTCTACACGAGGGCGAAGGCGTTCGGAAAACTAGCCGCGTTCTATGCGGAGTGCGCCAAGGTGGAGGTCGAAGAATATGATGTGAGTTTGTTTTTATGTGTCCCCGAGTTATGGAATTAGATGACGCCGCCTTGGATATGTCCAAGAGTGTTTATATTTAATATTATCACGCGATATCAATTATAGAGGAAATGTTGATGATATTAAAAGTATCGCGATAATATTAAGCATGTTCTTGTGATCCGCCATCCGGGGGGCGTGGTTTAAATAATATTGACAGTGTGGATGCTCTCTATAGGATTACTTTATTGTAGGTCCGTCAAAACTCTTTTTCTTCTGAAAGACGGAGGTATCAAGCAGCCATAAACATTAAATAGGTACTAAATTCTACGGCCTACTACTTCCTGTAAAAATTTTAACTTTCTAATTTAACAACACATATTTCCATAGTAATGACTTGTGATCGAAATCAATAATTTTATATCAAAGACATCTGACATGAAATATATAAAGATTAGAAACCGCACCTCTTAGTCCTAGGACATTGTTGAATTGGCTTCTGTGAATGTTTTCTTTGTCTTGTAACAGCTATTATTTTCCAGAACTACGAGAAGGCTTTAGAAGCTCTCAAGGAAGCCACTAGGTGTCTTGCTAAGTCCTCTGATCCAGAAACAGGTAAATATTTTTGTCCTTTTTTAACGGTAAATGTTCAGAAACTGTTTAACGTAGACTATTTTACGTCCTCCTCTACGGTATTGCGCCCCCCTGTTAAATTATAGCTGCTTGTATTCCTTTATTAGGTACCTGTAATATGTAGTTTACTTTGTCTGTTTTCTGGAATAAGTTAATTATGTACAATATGTGGAGTCGATTATTTTAATTGTTTGTTTTTTTTAATTATTCTATGAGCGCCTAACCTCCTACAAAGGTGCCAGCTGAAAATCAGCGCTGTGGCACAGAATTAATATACTCAGTACTATATGGTTCTTGCCACAGCATTATGCTGAGCTGGAACCTATGCCAGCTTGCATTATTATGTTTTAGTGTTAATATCTCAAAATTTTCATGTACATGCCCATCGTAAGCTGAACAAATGTTTTTCTTTCTTTCTTTCTTTCCTCTTGAACCTTTCAGTTTTTATTTGGGTGTGGGACAAAGAGCCATGTATATTCAAGTCCAATTATATAAAAAATATATTTAATTCTAAAAAAACACTAATTGTTGTTTCAGGAGCTCAAACAATGGCACTACAGGAGCAAAGTACACTTGTGAAACGGTTTTTAGATGTCAAGAAAACTTTAGAATCTGGAGAAATTAATCCGGGTATGTGAATTAATCAAACTTATCTCTGACCGTG
This sequence comes from Oegoconia quadripuncta, assembly GCA_949316235.1. Lineage (NCBI taxonomy): Eukaryota > Metazoa > Arthropoda > Insecta > Lepidoptera > Autostichidae > Oegoconia > Oegoconia quadripuncta. The sequence continues at coordinate 12,966,467 of OX438749.1, forward strand.
GTTATTACAACTGCCATGGGCTAGGCTATCGACCATAAGGAGTTAACAATGTGCTTTACATCCTTAATTCTTAATATACAGTACCTATATAATATGATCCAGGTTAAAAAAACTTTGAATTGTTTAAGATTTCTTCTTGTGGACTATAGTGCAGGATGATATTTCTGATTAATGTAACCTTGTGACCGATGAACTAAATTGCTGGCGCCAAAAGATGGTCCTTATCATACTTTACTTAATTTCAGGGGTAACAAGCGCTCAGCAACTAATACGAGCAGTTAACGGGCGGGCGGGACTTATCACTGAAGAGAAAATAATCAAACTGTTAGTGCAACACGCACCTAACCACCCAGATGCGTTGAGTAAGTGTAATTTTACATATATTATCTTCACGACCTTTATGTCAAATGGTGGACAATTTGGAGTGATGAGAGCCATTCCAAAATTAGTGGAAACAGCCGGAATCAAAGCTATTTAAATATTATTTATAATTGGATTTAGGCTTTTCGAGTGCACCCAGTGAGTACATTTTGGATTTAAATCTTAATTTTTCACAAGGCAAGTCATATGAAGCGAAAGATTATGGAGTTATGGCCACAAACGATAACACATAACAGGTAATGTTTGCCGAAAACAGCAATCCCCCCCCTCCCCTTCCCACATTTCCATCCTCTATTCTTTAGCATAGAGAGGTTTCTGAGAATTCCATTATTTTAGTAGCTAAAAATTAAAATGATCATGGAAACTAGAAAGACGTACCTAAGATCCCTTAGGAATTAAAATGATCATGGAAACTAGAAAGATGTACGTAAGATCCTAAGGGATTTTAGGTATGTCTTTCTAGTTTCCGTGATCATTTTAATTTTTAGCTGCTAAAATAATGGAATTCTCACAAACTTTTAACACCAATTTCAACCCCTTAGAGGTAGAATTTCGATTTATCCTTTTGTACCCACCCAATGAATAGAACAACACCCGATGATTATCATCAACATCGTTAATTTTTTCAGGGTTTGAACAACAACTTAGATCATTGAAGCAACAGCCACAAGATGATAACCAGTCAACAGATTCTGCCGAACAAAGCATTGAAGAAGTGATATAGTACAAAGTTACGAATAATAATTCGTCACTAAACTAATTAATGAATTATGTAAAGACTCGTAATTACTGATGCATAGAATAAGTAGTACCTGACACCCTAAATATGAACGTACCTACAAACACCTCTATTCCATAGCAAAATTGTCTCCTTCGGGTGCGGTATGTGTAACGCTGGAGTGGCCATTTAAAATGAACAATTTTACTAAAATCCACTTTCGTCACCTTGTGGTATAAAGCTACACGAAAACATTGTGCATGAAAATTATGCTATTCCACAATGTGCGAGTCTCCCGTTTGTTTTAATAAGGTTGTTCTTTTTAAAAGAGGGCGCCACTGAGTAATTCTCTTAGTTATACTCGTTCTATTATAAAGCCTCGTCGGTATTAGATGCTGCAAAAGATTTACGACTAGAAAGAAATATCTTAATCATTTTTACCATAAAATAGAATTTCGCTATGTGTATATACTTACACTGAAAGTGCCGTTCTATTATTCCTTAGCGCAGGAGGTAGAAATTATTTATTGTAATATTTCAGTAAGTAAGTACTGTCCGTGAGCTTTTAGAATTAAATTCGGGTGCGGGAGGAATAAAATAATTTTAACTTTTGATTATAATAGGTACCGTCCACGAAATTTTATAATCAAATGTATTGTATTCGTCGAAGCTACTGAGATCGAATTTGATGAAGTTTATATTACATTGCTCGCTGCCAAGTGTCTTCTAGTAACCTAAATATCTATTGATGTACAGCTCGAGAGCAGTTGGAGGTCTCAAACTGTACCTTTATCTTGATAAACATACAGTTTGTAAAGTTTTATAAAGCCCTTGGGCTTTATAAAACATCATTATTAGTCTTGCCATAAATAATGTTATGAATTAATTTAGAAACTTCAAGTTATTTTATTTTGGAAGAAACTTCGATCCATTTAACGTTAGTACACTAAGGAGTAGGGTGTTACAGAAGGATAGTGTTTGCTTTGCACAAAGTGAGTTTAGAGCCATTAGTCCTAGACGCTTCAAAAGCTAGGCAGTTTGTGTATCGCAACTATCGATAAGCGTGCTGTTATAACGCATCGGATCGTATAAAACGCATCGGATCGTATAAAACGCATGTTGTCCCGCTACACTGGTGGAAGACAGAAATGTAAATGTTCTCTTTATAAATGAAAAAAAAAAAAATACGATTGAAGAAACTGCAATAAGCAAAATGAGAATTTCATGCATCAATTCCGATTTGGTGGTGGGTGGGTGTCCTCCAAGGACTTAATTTTTCTGCCAAAATTTATCAAACAATGATCTGGATGGTATAGTGAAGCCCTTCATTGATTCACTTCAGGATACCATGGTCTTTCCTACAAGTCTCTCGACATCTTGAATGTAAAGGAACTTTACATTACATATACCATATACAAAGTAAATTTTCGATATATAACAAAAAGTTACTTTAAAATCTTAAAGTAGAAAGAAGAGTAAATAATTTTGATCTGTTCAATTTAAAAAAAAAAAAATGTTGAGAGATAATATGACTGTGCATTCTGCTGTACAAGCTGACGAAGAAACATAATCCTCCATACATATAGTGAATGGAGGCCATGTTTCCCTGCAGCGGACTGTACTACTGTTCGAAAATAGCAACAAGTTTTACTAAATGAGAAATGAAGTGTTATTTTAATTTGATGCCCTTCATGTAATTCGATCATTAAAACTCTTTCGTACACTAAAACTTTATTTTACTATCCTATAGACCTCCACTGATTATTTCTATTTTCATGTCTATAGGTACAGCCATGGTACAAAACTCCCGCTTCTTTCAGATGTACCTGCATTTGAATTATCATTTTCCAGCACAAATCGTTTTCCTAAGACGCCCGCCCTGTTCATTCATACAATATCTTTGTATTTCCTATTGGGTAACTCTAAGGTAACAGCTTACGAGGGCGGTTTGTTATGTCCATGACTTTATGATTGAATAAAAATAAGACGAATGCTTGTTGATTGTTGACAAACTGAAAAAATAAATAAGGCATGGCTGTATGGGCTTCGTCTCATTGCCTTCTCCGAGAGCAGTGATTTAAAACAAAGAATGTTGAATTATGTGGAGTAATCTGTGATTTACCAAAGCCATAAATAATTAAAAAAAAAAAAAAAAAGTAATCTGTGATTATGTGTGAGTTTATTTCCATTTATATTCTATGATCAAGAAAATGAAACAAAAAGAATTTTGTACTTTAATCTAATGTGTTTTTTCTAAAAAGAAATATACTACATATTTAATTCAATATCTTGTAATTATTATAATAATATCGTCATGGTTAGAATTATAAATGTAAATGGAGTTAAAAGTATTTATTCAATAAACACCGCAAGGTTTCACCAAAGGTACCTTATATTTTATTGTATTCATTTTACTCGTTAATTTCATCATTAAAATATGAAATTTTTCATTGCTTTTACAGATTGTTCATAAAGCGAATGACCAGTTGTGAAGCTGGTAGCAGAGTGCAGGACGTGAAAAAAATCAGGAACTTTAGTATAGTAGCCCATGTCGATCATGGTAAAAGTACACTAGCTGACAGGCTTCTTGAAATAACTGGCGTTATAAAACCAGGGACAGAGCATGCCCAAGTACTCGATCAATTGCAGGTACCTGTGTGCGTTGTCTTATTAATATTTAAAATTTCCCTCTTCTTTTGCCTATTTAGTAAATGTTATTTAACATGATTCCTTCTTAGAGAGTCAATGGCAAAAACATCAATTTGTTGATTACCAGAATGTGGGCGTAGGCTTGCCAGACCGCCGGGAAATCCGGGATTGTCCCGGAATCTTGCCTCTTGTCCCGTGTCCAGGAATTAGCGCTCATTGTCCCGGATTTTGAAAAGTTATTATTTTTTAACAAAATAAACTAGCAACGAATGGAATGACATGGAATCCTTTGAAAATAAAAAAAATATATGATATTTTCTATTATGGCCACGACCCGACATTGTTTTTTTTTTTTTTTAGAACTGTCCCGGATTTGATAAGTTCCTATCTGGCAACCCTACACCCAGCATCTCTTTTGATTATGTGATAGTGCTACATTACTATTTTTATTGACTTTTACTGTCCCATGAAAACAATGGACCGAGCTCTTGACAACATTCACACCTTATATTAAATTACACTTCTAAGAAATACTGTGTCACATATAATCTGTCTCGCCCGAACTGTACTTGTAACAGAATAATACCCTGTTTTTGCCTACATATTATGTGTTATCTACCAGTAAATTTAGTTGCTGACTGGAAACCCTTACATTGGAAAGTAAATATTATTCAATTAAAGAGTTTTTCTGCCTTTGTCCAGCAATTCACGTCTTTCGGCTAATATCATGATGATAGAGTTTTTAAATATATGTAACATTTTAATTACACAGTAAAGCATATTTGATGATTCCCCTTTCCGAGTTAACAGTAAAGGGTATGAGATGATTTCCCTTTCCGAAGTGGTAGTAGCTTGGTTGGAGATACTGACTGACAGATAAATGCTTTTAAGCCTTATTATTATTTCCAATAGATTTAAATTGACATTCAAGGAATGGTGTACGTTGAAATGGTTATAGGTCAGTGTCGGAGACATAGTGGAGCACACATATGAAAAATGTACTTACTCTACTGTAATAGAGATCAATCAAACATATACTCTTTATTTATGTTTGTCAATAAAAACATAAATAAAGAGTCGTCAATACGAGCCATATTTATTGTAACCATAAAAATCGTCTTAAGATGTTGTCTTAATATATTAACTACTAACGAGTTGCTCAGGGGCTTAATTTGTGGCTACCATTTCATACAAAAACTAGACATATTTTAATCAAACTTATTTATTTTATAACTACAGACCAAGACAATGTCTAGGATAAAGTTTTTAAAAACAAAATAAATAAGTTTGATTAAAATATGTCTAGTTTTTGTGTGAAATGATAGCCACAAATTATGCCCCTATAGAGTATTTTGTATGTGGTGGATTGAAATTTTTTATCTTACAATTTTATAGAATTGACCATTTCAAGAATTAACGGATTTATAAATTATCTCCTTTATATATTTTTATTTCAGGTAGAAAGAGAAAGAGGCATTACAGTAAAAGCTGTCACAGCATCATTAAACTATACTTACAACCATGAGTCATATCTCCTCAATCTTATAGACACACCTGGCCATGTTGACTTCTCGAATGAGGTAATTAGTTGTTTATGCAACTGCAAGGTAATGCCTAATTACATAGTTGCTAAAATGCGTTTTCTGCGAACCTATAACAATTTAAAAAAATTTAATGAAACCGAGTGGCGTGGATGATAGGCAGTGCGCCTGCACGAGGCGCGTACCGGCGAGTATCCAACCATGCTCTGCTCTTCTGGTACTTTTAAATCATCATGTACATCACACTAGAATCCTCACCAATGAATTCAGACATTCTGATAATGTCAAAAAATAGTGTTTAATTAAATGTCACTCAATCTGAGTTAATATACAAAGAATCTGCAAAGTCTGACTGTTCGCAGATAAAACAGAAAAAAGTCTCAGTTACTCAAGTACATTGGTGAGGGTTCCAGGATGACGCTGATATGCATCGCAATAACTCAAAGTGTCTATGAAATGCCTAAATAGTGCCTCCATTTTGTTATAGTTCCTGATAAACATGTAAATTTCCACATACAATTTTGTTTGGGTACAGACAGATTATGTAGGATACATGATGTAGGATAGGTAGCTCAGGGTACCTGCCTTTTGTCCGTCAATATAGTGTATCACTTATAGCTGCATGAAATAACGCATAACGGGCCTAACAGTACCAAGTACACACCTGTTGCGGTGAATCCGTGGTAAGTTCTCGGCGGATCTTTTTTCATCGTTCGGAGATTTTTCTCCTCCGCCGACAAAAGTCCCCCGTCTGCGCAATTATTTTGTTCGTCTTTTCTTTGCAAGTAAAATACGCAGTCTAAGTAATAAATTTAACTTTTTATATTGCGCGGCACCCAACATGGTAGGTATTCGGCATAATTTACCTCGTAAACAGCTCTGTACGAATTGTTGAATTCTCACTTCTTTTCCGTGTTTTTGTTTTTGAATGCTAGGCGTTGGTGGGGATTTTTACAATATAGATACGATTTTCGGGAGCAACGATGCGACGTGAAGTTTTGTGTGAAACAGAATAACTTTTACTGAAATTTGAACTTCTGACAGAAGCTTAAGCGTTTATTACACTATCCTGTTTATAGGAAATCTAATTAGGAAATAGGAAGGTGTAAACGAAGTTAGAAATGTTAGATGCCGATTTAGTGGATTGGAAGATCCCGACCGCACTACTTCCATCCTAAATGACTAATTCGGCATGCATTGTTGGGTGGCTTGGTTTTGATAATTCAAATATCCTTACTTCAACAAACAATGAATGCCGAATTAGTCTCTGCATTTAAGATGGTGTAATGAGCGCTTCCTAACTTAGGATTAACCTAACGAAGATGATGCATTTGTCGTACACAGTGTTGTTAGTGGTTTTGCCGATTTAAAAGTGTTCATCAATCAGTTGAAGATGACTCTCGACCTCAACTGAACCTATGATCTGGTGCGGGTGAATAGTCGTATAGCTATCGTATGTTGTCCACGACTAACCGCCAGCTCACCAACATTACCAATTGGCCAATTCTGTGCCAAAAATCAAATGACTGTCTCCCTCAACCTCCTCACCGCCGAAAGGAAGTTACAAGAATTTGAAGAACATTCCGAAACCATCTTACCACGACTGTCTTGCAAGCTGGAAACACTTTTGGGAAAAGTGTGTGAATAGCGGAGGGGAGTATTTTGAAGGGGACAAGGACCAATAATGTGTAAATTGGAGAATAAATTTTATAAATAATGTTGGTTTATTGTTTGATCAGCCCTCGTACTTATGTTTCAAAGCAGGATTCCTGAAACCATTATTTTGGGATTTGCTATGACAATGTCAGTATTTAGACACTAATTTTAAAAATGAATTCCATATGTTTAAAGAAATAAACCCTAAAAAGAGCTGGAAGTCACTGACTTATGGCAGTCACTTTATTAATCACTCACTTTTAAAATTCTCACAATAGTCTACTAGACACGATACATGATGTGGACATCCTGCTAAAAATACAGAAGTTGTTTTTGATAACTGAATCACATCTAACTGAACCAACATCACTTACTCAAATGGATACAGCACTTATACAATACCTCAACATAATAATACAGCACACGCTGGTACCGCAGTAATAATTATAGAAAAATAATTAACATCTGCTACTACCAAAGTACCGAACTCCAAAAATACAAGATACATCAATCGTGGTATATACTGATAAGCAGAAATCAGTTACCCTGTCATCCAAAAAAGAGAATGTATCCTGAAACTGATGAAAATGACTTCGATAACTTTTTTAAAAACTTCGATAATTTCTTGAGCATCATAGGTAGTCGAGTGAAGGTACCTACTCATAGTCGGTGATGACTGAATGCCAAAAATCCACAGCGGGGCTCACGGCACACTACAACGATAGGACAAAGCAAAAAAAGACAAAGACAAAATAGACATCCCCATGTTACAGTTTTATTTACCTACATTACAACACCCAAGTTATTGACCCACTGACTCTAACCATTTGCCCGATTTCTTTGTGTACAACGAAATTTAATCCTACGTCCTGCAAATTGAAGAATGTCACAATAACTTCTCAGACCATTGCCCAGTTATTCTAACCTTGAGCACAACCATCATCAGTCGATCAAGAAATCTATATCTGTAGAATAAATATCGATTGGGATTATTTTCGAAAGTATCTGAATGACAACCTGAATTTCAAAATTCGGCTAAAATCAAATGATACATTCACAAAGTACAGGTAGCCCAGCGATAATAAAACAAAACCAAGAGAATTGAAAAATTTCTTCAGAAGTGTTAAAGTGTCTTAAACTACGCGTGGGTGGCATTGCAGTCAGCATCTTGCTAATAACTTTTACAGAAGTCATCCACGAATACTTTCCTAAAGATGTTCACTTTGAAGAAGAAATAAGCACAGTTATAAAAACTTGTAAAGGTAGAAGGTAGGTTACTCTAATGCTGATTAAACTACTTTCAATCAAGAGGGATGGGATAATCTGTGAAAAACAAAGTGTCTATGAAGGCTACCTGACAATAGGAAAGCTAGTCTAGCGAGCTAATTACTTTTACAACAACTGCTTATGGTCAATGGATGGACGAAAGCATGTTTGCAAAATCTTATAAAAAAAATCTCTAGGTTTAGAACTGTCAAAATACGAATAGGCTGCAAAATTAGCCATACCTAGTTTAAGTTTGGAATCAGCTGTAAAGCATTTGGGACATTGGTTATCAATTATTTTTAGAAAGAATCGAATTAAAATGGATTCTGTTACTTATTTTAATTTTCTTTTTTGGGACCGCATTCCACACAAACATACCTATATATTTATTCATTTCGAATATTGAAAATTTGTATGGAAGTAAATTTTTTACACCCTAATTATCATAAATTGCCACTCCAGTTAAAAAGAAGAGCATATTGTGGTGTGTATCTTATCTACCTACATATAACACATCTAAATATTTTATTTACAGGTGGCACGTAGTGTAACAGCATGTCAGGGCGTAATAATGTTGGTAGATGCTAATGAAGGTATCCAAGCCCAAACAGTAGCAGTTCATTCGCTAGCCAGGAAAAATAATCTAGTCATTATACCCACATTGAACAAAGTGGATCTACCTCGAGCTGATCCTGACAAAGTTAAATCTCAGTTAAATTCACTGTTTAGTATTGAACCTGATACAGTCATGAGCATATCAGCAAAGAGAGGTTGGGGAGTGAAAGAGTTATTAGAAGCTGTCATAACAAGGATACCTCCGCCAGTAGTACATTTGGAAGGACACTTCGCAGCACACATAATTGATACATGGCATGATAAGTATAGAGGAGTGTTATGTCTGGCTTACATACACTCTGGGCAAGTACAAGTTGGCCAAGCAGTGAAATGGGGATCGGACCCCAAACAACATACATTGAAATATCTGGCCCTTTTAAGGCCTACTGAAGACCCCATAGAAATAGCAGTAGCTGGTCAAGTTGTCATGGTAGGTAAGTGAAAAGGCACTAATGTCACTGTAGGTATTATAAAATATACACACAATGCAAAAAAATTCAACGATTAGTGTATTCCATCATTAAATAGCAATTATCAATCATTTCCTATCACTTATATTGCCTTGAGGCATGTGCTATTCGATATTGAGTAATGCGGATTAAGAATAAGCCACCTCAACTAAATAATTTGTATATTATTATTACACCAGGTAAACTACCACAATACATGTGAAAATAATAGATTACAACAACATACAATTAACATTTTAGGCTGTGGTCCCAAAGGCGGCGGTGCCGTAGGAGATCTACTGCTATCCATAGATTCTACAGAGGATTCAAAATTGGCTGCAATACCGCCAGTGAAGCACATGGTGTATGCCGGTATATTCCCAGCCGATCAATCCAAATACATATTTGTGAGTGATGCTATAAAGAAGCTAGCGCTAAATGATTCTGCAGTCAGTGTAACTCCAGATTCCAGGTATTTTGATAGTCATGGTTGAAATTAAAAACATTTTCACCATTTTAGACGGTGGTTTAGACCTTAACACTGAACAACATTTACTTTAGAAGCAAACCGGAAATCGCGACAAAAAATTTGTTGATCATGACATGCTGGTAGACGTATTGAACTAGCTTTGTTTTAGAAATTCTAATGAATGTTACAAAATAAATTATTGTATTCAATATAAAGGAAAACCCTTGATTTGAGAGTTGGTTGGTCCTATAAGTAGTTGATGGCATTATTGTAGTTGATTGGTTGGAGAAAATAAAACACTTGTCTGCTCGATTGTTAGGACAAAGTAACTGGCCCAGCGAGCCTATCTTACTAATATTATAAATGTGAAAGTTTGGATGTTTGTTTGTTTATTTGTTTGTTGCTCAATCACGGCGAAACGGATAAAACAGGCAACGTTCCATATACACGGCGCAACCAATGACAGCCAGCGGGACAAGCGCCGGCGGCGAGCGGCGAGTGGTCGCCTTTCGGCGTCTTTAAAGATACCGCGGCACGTGTTTGTGTGTTGTGGCAAAGTACTTAGAGCGCTCGGCCATTAATGTCCAACTCACAAAATTTACATTTCAAAATTTTATTTTTTGAACAAAATCTGTTAACTTTAATGTTTTATTTTTAATTTTTTTCGTAATATGTACATCCTATACATACACTGCAACGTTTGTCGAGTTAATTTTGTTAGACCTTATATAGCTAGAATATACCCTGGACAGGATATTTTTTATCCCGATAAAGTGAGTAGTTCTCGCGGGATAAACAAATTTCCGCTATACAGTTCTTCAACGCAGGCGAAGCCGCGGGCGGAAAGCTAGTATTTATATAAGAAAAAGTACTGTCTCGCTCGCACGGTGCACTATCTGTATCACTTGCACACTATAAATATGGCATCGCGTTATAGTGGCAAGCTTACCGTCGCGTCGTCGCTACTCGCTGGCCTCTCGTGGTCTTCGTATGCTGTTCTCTTGGACAGCACGATGCCATCCTGCTCGGTCAGTGTAAATATGCGACCGCGTCGCGGCGCTCTCCAGTATCCGCTCGTATGCGAACCGGAATGTATGTATGCATGCTTGCCATAGTATAAACCACCGTCTAAAACTCTCATAAAATTATCATCATGCAATCCATGCAAATTAAGAGTAGTATTTAACCATATTAAATTTTATTTGCAGTCCAGCTCTTGGGCAGGGATGGCGTATTGGGTTTTTGGGCCTTTTGCATCTAGACGTGTTTACTCAACGACTACTACAAGAGCACAAGGCTGAAGCTATATTGACAGCACCCTCCGTACCTTACAAAATTAAGTGAGTTGCGTTCATAACACGCAGATTTACCACAGAACAAGCATTTACCACGTAAGGTATCTGAACTACATAAACTAGAACATTTAAGAAAACTAGGATTATGAACAGATTTAAGACTATAAACAATCCTTGCTGAAAGTCAGCATTGTCATGTGAAATAATAATTTATTTGTTTATTTTATAATGTTACTTACATGTTTTATTTTAGGGTAAAAGGAGCCAAAACCATAAAACAATTTAAGGGCGAAGAAGTACTCATCACTAACCCGTTACAGCTACCAGATTCTCAGAACATAGTGGAATATTTCGAGCCACTAGTAATAGGTAGCTAATAAAAATACTTTTATTTGTCAATACTTTTTTTTTATGCACAACGGGTTGGTACTTGACCTCAATCACACCTGATGTTAAGTGAAGATGAGGTCGAAGCGTACTGACCCGGAAACCCCAACACATTTGGGGGACTGTCTAGACAACCGGAACATAACAATGCTATTAACATTGCTGCTTGGCGGCAGATTTAGTTAAGATGGTGGTAACTAGCCAGGCGGACATTTAAAGTGTGCCAGTATTACGTATGTGTGTTATAATAAAACATTCGGGTAGATTGTACTGTTTTAAAATCCGAATTTTAGTTATGTCATTTTGGTTAGAAACTCTGATTACTATAACAAAAGGTCGCGGGTTCGAATTCCGCTAGGGGCTTGTGTTTGTATGATGAATACGGACATGTGTACCCGAGTTATGGATGTTTACACTTAATAAGTATATATTTCCAAAAAAAAAAACAATGTATTTATGTAGTACATCAACCATCTGGTATCCACAATCTACAACACAAGCCTATAGTTCTTTAAAGTGGAACTAGATGGCATTGTGTGTATGTTTAAGGATATTTATTTATTTATTCTCTACACTTATAACCCAGCTCTATCTGTAAACTCGTCATTGCTAAATATAGACTTGTTCTTTCTTAGTATAGACGTGTTTGTTCTATATAATATGTCTTATTTAATATTTGTAGGTACAATCATCACACCGGTGGAGTACATCGGAGCTGTGAACACACTTTGTATAAATAGACGGGGGAAACCCCTCCCGTTTAACGCAGTCGACGACAAAATGACTATGATGCAGTTCGTTCTGCCACTATCAGAGATCGTCATTGACTTTCACGATACACTCAAGAGCATAACATCAGGATTCGCTAGCTTCGACTATCAAGATTACGGGTTTCATCCCAGTGCTTTAGCAAGAGTATGTTTATTTATAATCTTTTTAATTTTAACACTATTGTACACACACATAAATATTCATTCCTTATTACGCCAATCTCACGGTTCTGTATCTGCAAATGAGAATACATTAACAAGTAATAAAGACAAACGTATAAAGGGCGATCTTATCTCTATCAGAGATTTCTTCTAAGAAGCCCGAGGAAAGCGAAACAATATTAAATGGTATAATATGGACACGAAAAAGAAAGAATTGAAAGTAATATAAAAAGTTTAAGGTCCCTATTTATAATAAATATAAGTACCGTTATTATAGAATAAGCAATTATTAAAAGAACACGTTTTTTTAACAGACTTCAAAAAGGAGGAGGTTCTCAATTCGAACATTTGTATGTTTTTCTTTTTTACTAATAAGTGCCCTAGTAGTAAGGATAAGGGAATAAACGACTAATGGATATATTGAGTTACCATAAGATACTTCTACTGGACTTACGTTTTACTTAATTTAGAGATTCAACGCAAAAAATTTAAAGTGAAACGGCTGCTGTACATTTAATTATTATAACAATGTATAGTACATACATACGTAAGTAAGAGTAGTACCTACTCAATATTTGCCTTAAGTACAAAGGTGCAATATAAAATATTTTTATTGCAGATGGATATATTGCTGAATGGTGCGTTAGTTGAGGAGTTGTCTACAATAGTACATGTTAGCCGTTTAGAATACAATGCCAGGCGTCTAACAGATAAATTGAAGGAAATGATACCAAGACAGATGGTGCAGGTAGGATTACTTGCGTCTGACTCAATTAGTATTGAAATATTTTGAATGTCATGGTTTTGTTTAGTTCTAATTTCTTTTTATTTCAGATCGCGATCCAAGCAGTTGTGTGTGGTAAAGTGCATGCCAGGGAAACTATAAAAGCATACAGAAAAGATGTTACTGCAAAATTGGTTAGTGTTGTCAATATAAAATATATACATTCATAGCCAAAGAAACTGTATCAAAGTTTTGAATGATGTGCTTAAAGTAATTAGTTATTATCTGATAATATGTTTTGTGGGCTGAGTTACCTCTGGAGACCAAATATTCGTAGTACCGACATGACAAAGTTAGCCAATTTTTTTTAATCGCCTAAAAAGCTGATGGGAAAACAAATTTTAAATATTTTTGTCTCGGCCATATATGTTGCCGTAGTTGCGCCTGACACCGACGCGTATCCTTGAGCCAGAGTGCAATAATAACTGTGTTAGACCCAATAAGGATTCGGTACCTCGCCTCCCACATACATCATTAAGTTGACAGAATTGATTCACTACAGTAAATCAAACGTTAGGCGTCTATATTCGTGTAATTCTCATTAACTGGTGACACCACTCTTGATTACGAAAAGCTTTCTACAAGGAACCATAGTCTTCATTCGATCATAATTCGATTACCCATACAACGTAGGTAAACAATTCTGAAAAACCACCTTTACTATGAAAGTCCAACAATTTTCGATTAAACTTGGGTTATAGTATAGTTCCTAGTTGAAAGTTGTTCGTAATCAGGACTGGAGTTATCAGTAAACGGAATTATACGAATTAAATGACACCCTGTATTTTTTTTCATAAAAACTAATATAAATTCTAAGTAAAATGTATCGGGAATCATTCAATAAAACCAAAAATGGATTTTTATCATCATATCAGCCACAGGATGTTCACCGCTAAACAGGCCGTAATTTATCAAAATTTATTTCGTCGCCTTCAAAGTAGTTACGTAAACGAAAACGTAACGAATTCAGCTATTTTGACCATGTCAAAAACTTGCGCTGAAATTGTGCCAAATAGTGCCCAAATGAAAAAAATTAGAGCCACTAGTTTAAGGCCCGTATTTCAGTATGTTATTTAGATGTCTTTGTGAAAAGGAGCAGCAGACGACAGACTAATGTGCGTTATTGCATAGAATGCCATACATTCCATTCTCGTGGACAAAATTATCGTATCTGGATTTTTTGCCCGGTGGACAAAAAGTCCGTCGTCTGCGCTGCTCCTTTTCTCCATTTTCCCCGATAACAGCGGTACTGAGGTATATGGGACAACTGAACAACATTATAACTTTTTTCCAGTATGGCGGCGATGTCACCAGGAGAAAGAAATTGTTAAAACAGCAATCTGAGGGCAAGAAAAAAATGAGAAGTGTGGCAAATATTAATGTTCCAAGAAATACGTTTATTGATGTCTTAAAGAAATAGATTAATAAAATAATTGAATTACATACGGAACTGCGTTTAAATTTCATGATATTCCAATGTAACAAAGGTAAACATTCTGATAATCATAATTAGAAACAAAAATAAAATTGAAATTCCCCTTTTAAACTTGGCAAGGTTCGCACATCTTTTGTGGGGCACAGCATACGTGGCCCTGCGATTTGTTGATAGTTATAGCGTCACATAAGCTGATTGGGAACTGCTTTCGATCGCTAATAAATAAAAATTTCGGACACTTACAGCAATCATCTAGTCCCAAACTAAGCAAAGCTTGTGCTATGGATACATAAATATTTATATAAACATCCATGACTCGGAAATAAATGTTCGTATTCATCACACAAACATTTACCCCGGGATTCGAACCTGCATCCGTTGGTTTCGCTGACAGGGTCACTATCCCACTACACCAATCGGTCGTCTTCTAATTATATGCCGTTAAGATCATCATCATCATTTCGTGTTAAATTTGGTACCAAATAAGCACCCTAAATAGAGAGTTTACGAGTAATAGACGTCAATAGTTACATACTTTAATTTAATTCTAGGGCCCTTACGTGGTACTAAATTTAGTGATCCAACGCAAGTGAGCTAAATAGCAAATTGTTTGCGATCGAACGCAAAATTTCTTACGTATTACAGCTGCTTGTACTCGTTTATTAAAAACGTACACCCGGACAAAATGTCACCTATAACTTATACATTCGTAGATATCGATTTTTAAGACTTTATGGAAGGCCAAGTGCACTTAAGTTATTCAAAAATTGAAGAGGATAGCAACGTCTTGATTGATAGATCTATTATATGTTCTGTTCCTCTCCTCATAAATATAAGTACATATTTCAGCATGTATTTATTGCTGCTTGGTCGTTACAAGGGATCAACAAGGTTCTTAGCGTTGCCAAGTGTTTTTATGTAGCATCATAATATGCAGAAGAAACACGTAAATATCAATCACCAATTATTAACATTACATCTAAAACGTGAGTAGCGTTCTGCATTTATGTGAGAAATAACTTTTCTGTCTCGGAGCGTCAGCAGCAGTCAGCATTTTGCTATATTTCTGTCCGTTACCAGTCAGCCCTCGTATGTTCAATAGTGAATTAGAGATAGACTAAAATGATGACGATGAATAACATTGGACCGCGGAGCTATCCTCTGCTACGAGGTTTTAAATTTCCAACACGTGTAAGTACTAGTTTTTATATATCGATGTAACCATAACCATGAAACCAGGTTCAAAATTAAAAGTTGTTTTCAAAAATATACCTAATTTATTTATAAAATGTGGATTACAATAGGGTCACTGCATGGTTTAAATCACAAAATATTAAAAATTATTACAGCAGATTAATCTATTCTTGCTATGTCTGTATTTATAACCACGCATGTCTGCAACTAAAAAATACAATGATATAAAACAAATGACGGGTAATTATAATTATTAACCCAATCTCAATAACTATGTACAGGAATGATTTTATGACAACCGTTTATATTATGAAAAAAATAATTTAAGTAATATAAACGATCTCTTGAATAAAATATTTTAAGCATATAGTGAAATACAAAAAGATATGAAGAAGAGATTTACCTCCATTGCTGGCGTTGCGCAATGGTTCATTCTTTATTTTAAAATTTGTTTGTTAAAAATAATTCATATTTATATCTCATAGTCTGTCGCAAACTACTCGACTAGTCGTATAGTCGGCCAGAGGGTAAAAGTTAAGTGACCATTCTACCATTACTTTTAAAATTTTACGGGTAATAAATTGGATTCAAATAAAGTATCTCTTTGTTTCATTTCATTACTAACATAACATAGGCCTGTGCCCGACTATACGTACTTATACTATACATACAATACAAATATCTATTCATTTTTAACTCTAGAATATTGGTCATACTAAACAACTATCACTTTATCGTATAATTCCTTTGATAACTAACTTATCTATCATCATATCAGAAACAAAATTACGATTTCTCGTTCTAAACTGTTGTCTACACATTGTGGCTCTTATGTTGATACGATATTAGGAAAAGAACTGAAACGTTAATTCAGGGGTCTGCATTTGTTAATAACGGGTTGATAAATGACATTCTTTGGCAAAAGTTAAAATTTCTTGCATATACACAACATAAGTATACAATAAGGATTTAATATAAATGAACACATTCTACTAATTCATTGGCAATGTCGTTTTTAATTTCACTTCATATTTTTAGCCCTTTCGCTTCGAGTAGGTAATGCATACAACTATGATCGCCATAATAGTTCCGAAAAGGTAAAACTATAGATGAGACTGCGGGCATTTTGAAATTTGGAGGACGAAATATTACGTGACCAGTTGTTTTTTTTATATAGGAAATATTAGAAAAATGATTCTAATAATTTCATTGTGACACGCAGAGAAATTAGAACGAAAAACAACAAAACTCAACACGTAGTTATTCGTTCCGCTCCAAAATTTCGGAAACTGCCTTTGATTGACGACGTGTATAACGTAGTCTTAGTACTTATATGTATGTATTTAACAAAATGAAGTATAGGTAGGCTACTCCTTTTTGATTTATCGAAACAACGTTTGAGTAGTCAATCCTAGCTTGTTGGGTAACCAGTAGTGGCATTTTCATAGAAGTGTTTAGTACATTGGAGGGAAACAAACTCGTCTCCCATGCTAATGTATAATCTAAATTTCCTTTATGAATCGCAAGCAGGACATGATTTTGGAAAAACATCCATAACTCGGGTACATATGCCCCCAGTATTGTATAGTATTTCACTTCCTAGTCGTGGCTTGCTTTCGTATTAAAGTCGCATTACAATTGGCCTTTGTATTTGTTATATTATTATAAATTAGTGTGAGAGGCGAGTTTTGAAAACAATGAATTGTCAGGTGGTCACTAGGCGATATAAATCCGCGAATATTCACTGGGCCCAAGTGTAGTAGTGAGGATACATACACCAATCAAAACGTTTGTATTTGGATGATGATTAATACTTACGAAAGGTTTATAAAGGGGCGAAAATATATTGATTTTTTTCCAAATTATTTACATTTATCATAAGATTCAACACTATAAATTACCTAACCCATACATAACAGAGCAAAATGTGATGGTTCCACTATTATTTTTATTTAATCTCTTTACACAATCAAGATATGATATTAAAACTGATCAAATCAGATGTGTTTGTATCTCAGTCATCATGTCTCGTAAAATTTTACATATTACCTAATCAGTTAAACTGACAAGGAAAGCTTATAATTTTGAGATCTTTAACAAGAATTAGTATCAATACTCCAAACTGCATGCAATAATATTTAGTAACAAAAATAATGTTTCTCTAAGGTTATATGATTGATCACATTTTATCAATAACGTACTAATAATAACATATAAAATAATCACACAGTACTTGTTCTTCCTGCCAATACTTTTTTAATAGTTGGGTTATAGTTAGAGGAAGGAACATTGCTGGTGCATGCCAGATAATTTAGTACCACATTAATAAACCCATCATAATTTCGCTTGCTTTAATAAGTCTCTTAGTTAATGCGAAAATGTGACTTTGCTGCCTTCCTAATCAGAACTCAGCACAACATGGATAACTTCAAATAAATTTTTGAAATGTCATCCTCTAATGAGGAATCGTTACGTTTATCTATCTTCAGAAGTCTCCAAGAACTGGGCGTAGACGTCTCTAGTGCACTCTCCTTTTTCATTGAATTTGTATTTGTAATATGATCCATCGGCGCAAATTACTGTAAATACACAAGATATGCTTAGTCATACAAAATCAGGCATTTTTATTACTTACTCATCTTAGGCTTCGTCATTTTGTAACAAATAACGCGATATGATTATTGGCAAGATAAGGAAACATTTAGGTAGCTCTATAAGGTTCCGTAGTCAACAAGGAACCCTAGTTTTCAAAGATATCTTTTCTAGATGACAATTTTTTTTTTACATATATTAGACTTTCAAAAATGTACTGTGACGAAAAGGTTGGAATATTATACTCTTTAAATCTGTCTCTAAGTGACACTGCAGGTCTCAATAGATAATTGCGTGTAAGACATCAGGCTATGGAATAGCTAAATTAGTATTTAAAAAAAGTATTTACGTCCGATATTTGTCTAATTTTTTTGACTGCATATGCTGCAGAGCTGAGCTTGTTCGCCAATTTATGGATATGAGGTCTCCATTGTAATTTCGCGTCCAAAGTAATGCCCAAAAATACAGTGGAATCAACAAGGTCTAGAGTGTAATTTTTTTATCATTATATATTTTTTAGGGCACCTACGAGTACCTAAGAAAAGAGGGGACGAAACTATTACAGCTAGTAGGCTTCACAAGTTAATACGTAATAGGCGAAAAACTTATAAAATGTACTTTACGTTGTAAATTATTATAAGACGTTATTATTAGCCAGATTACTGTGAACTCAATTATGTTCATAGTATCAAACAACAAAAAGCCCGCTTCTATGTCAGCATTGTGATGGGCCACCCTAGCCTGCGAGTGGCCCGACACGCCTTGGCTGGTTTTTTGGACGGATGGACGGGTGGAATTCCACGCTGCGTTTGCCAGTGCGTGGTGTCCATTCCAGATCCTTAACGCCCCTACGGCCATTAGTCCTTCGAGCTAGTGCCACTTCAACTTTCATCCTACTATGGATATCCTCATTCCTGATTCGACCTCGTAGTGAAACGCCGAGCATCGAATGACCTTGCGTTTGCTTATAAGACTCATAGATAATAATTATATATTAATTTCTCATCAGCACAGAAAAATCTTTTTATTATTGATTAGAGTAAATAGTGCACGTGTGTACACACATTAAGTATAGACTTAACCTATGTGTGTCGCAAAAAACTTACCAATAATAGAACTTTTATCTACACCAAATGCACAGATACAGGGTGGTCCATTTGGTATGGTGAATTTACAAAAACTCCAGTTGCTAGAAAAGTATTTTGGCAAGAAGTTGACAGTTGCCAAACTCGACTGCTTATTAAGCTTGTCATCCTCAAGACTAAACACATGCACTGTGCCGTGGTCAGAAGTCACGCATAAATTGGTGCTCGTATGGTTAAAGTTTATGCAGTAAATTGTTGCCTGGAAAATAGAATAATTCATCTTAACAGAAAGAAAAAACAATTAGCATTAATATATAACATTCATCAAAATTTTGGTAATAAAAATGATAATGCATTGGAATTTGAATAAAATGTCACTTCAAATCAACTGTCAATTGATTATTGCCATTTTATTTACGTTTTCTATAACTCAAATGGTACAAAGACATTGAAGACTTCAGAAAATGGAATTGTACTTTTGTCTATGAAGGTATTTCTTACCTGATGTGCACCTCTCCTTAGTTCGGCTAGTTTCTGACCAGTAGCTGTATCAAACACCCTTATGAGAGTGCCTTTAGTGGATGCAGTGGCCAGTCTAGTTCCACCCACATTCAGCGCTAGGCAACTGAGTGGGGCTTCGTGTGCTGTGATAAGGTGCCCTTCTGGAGCAATACTCGATCCAGCTGGGCTGGTGGTAAGCTCCACTAACTGGAAAAAAGTCATACTGTAGGACGTTTCACATCACTTTTGGTCATTGAAAGTATAGTACAGACAATAGGTACCTATTGATAAAGTGACAGTTGTTTACTTTTTAATGACAAAATTGAAAATCATTTAGAAATCTCTTGATTTTTAGTTTATTATAATTAAGCACTGAAATACCAAACGCTTTTTGAAACAGCCACATAGTACAGGTGGCCCGAATAGTGACGATAAAAAAAAAAATATGGATGCCTGACATTGATACCTACCTATCGAACTCACCCCATCTATATGTTCAACGATTTATACAACCCGGTCACAATATCTGTGCACCCGGCGTGGATGACGTCATGCCGGGGCCCTCTTGTACAATGTGTGAAACAAGCATCACTAGCAATATTAACAAGAAGGGAAAAGAGGTAAAGGAGAGATTATCCCATACCTCCCATCTCTTTCCACCTCTTTATATTAAGGAGAAGGGGGAAGCGAGCGGGATAAGCGAGCGTGCAGAGATAATGTGACCGGGTGATACACATTCTTTATGATTAATTACATGTTGCGATCTGTGTTTGTTTTTAATTTTTAATATGTATATTTTTTGCATTGCATTGCATTGCGTTGCAATGATTGCATGCGAGGGCCAAGTTGGATGGCATAAGGGGCATACAAATGTTTATCCTTCATCGGTAAGCATGTCAGGTTCCATGATCATAATTGAGTCATATGTTTTGTGTGTGGAAAAGTGGTCTGTATTTGTCTCCTTACAAAGTTTAAAGTGATCGAGCCTGTCTTCTATCAGTGGCAGACCATTACCTCATCCCATTAAATCCTAGTATACCACGAGATGGCTGACATATAATATAACAATTTAGCCATGGACTACCCAAAACCAATGCAGCACTTTCCCTCATTTTCTCTATTTAAAAAGAACATAAGTCATATCAATATTTTCTACCAAATAATAAATACAGCTAGATTTGGATAGGTATGATATCAGGCATTATATATCGTCTATTCAGACCACCCTGTACAAGAAACGTATTTTCCTCAATATTTTGGCGTATTGTAAAATACTTCAATACTATTTATATCCATTGTCTAGACCAGTCAGTATTACTAGCTATGCCTAGTTTGGGATTAGATAATTGGTGTAAATGTTGGAGATATTTATTCAACTCACCATCTTAATTGGATCTCAATCGTAGATTTGCGCTTGAGCATAGTTAGAAAGAAATGCCGCTATACAAGTTACATAAAGTTGTCCCTTTTTAGATGTACTCTCTGCTTGAGTAACATTCTATAATACGGGCCTAAGAGTCAACACCACACGAACACACACACCTATACACATACAATTTGCAAATATTAATTCCACTGCACCTGTGGCACCTATGTACTTACAACAGTTGTTGCTACATTTGTATAAACTTACAATTGTGTAAACAAGTGTCTAGAGAAGTGGGTTACTAATAAAATATGGCATTCCAGGTTTTAAATGGATTTAACAGTGTTTAAACAAAAATCTAATAAAAAAGTAACCCATTGGCACATGACAGTAATTGGTCACCTCTGTCCATTAACTTTGCAACATCTGGAGAGCTGCAAATGTTACAGAAAGTGAATAGATAAAAACTTGCTCGAATCGCTGGTTCGAGAGAGCCACACAAGACTGGCCCGAAGTTTGCGGAAGCAACTGACACAGATCATCGTCTGCAAAACGCAGCACCTGGCCCTGCGATTTCTTGATAGTTATAGCATAACATCAGTTCATTGGGAACTGCCGTCGTACCTACCATGTAAAAAATCTCGTGTTTGGTCACTAATAAATAAATTTTCAGACACTTCCACCAATCATCTAGTCCCAAACTAAACTAAATTTGTGCTATGTATACTAGGTAACAGATAAACAACATAAATATTTATATAAACATACATGGCTCTGGAATAAATGTTTGTATTCGTCACACAAACAATTACCACTCGTCGAATTCGAATCCGCAACCCTTGGTTTCGCTGACAGTGACACTCTGGTTCAGTTGTGTCACTATCCACTGCACCAATCGGTCATCTAAATATTATCTTATATGTCATCAATATAGTGAATTATTTACTTTATATTAATTTTACCTGTACATGCCCTGTTTTGCGACATGGATAAGCCAGCAGTGCATTGTTGCTGTTTGGGCACACAACACACAGACCACGTGGGTTTTGACAGGTCTCAAATACATGTAGCAGTTGCGGCTGAGCAGTGAAAGTGTATACTTTAATCAAGTTTTCTGAAATAGTAAGATACAATTACATGCAAATTATAATATAATAATTGAATAATTAGGTGTGATTGAGGTCAAGTACCAACCTGTTGTGCATAAAAAAAAAAACTACTTAAAAAGAAGCTATTTACGGAAAAGATTTTGGTCGCAGTGTAGTCTTCGGTGTGGGTTAGGGTAGAATTTTTGTTTAAGATTACAGTGTTTCTAGAAATGCTTTTTGAACTGAT
This sequence comes from Oegoconia quadripuncta, assembly GCA_949316235.1. NCBI lineage: Eukaryota > Metazoa > Arthropoda > Insecta > Lepidoptera > Autostichidae > Oegoconia > Oegoconia quadripuncta. Next base: position 12,989,117 of record OX438749.1, read on the forward strand.
AGAACTTAATATGTTATCCTCAGAATAAAAGTTGTTCTATGTAGTGCAATAAAGTATATTACTTTGATTGGATTGTGTCTATAAAAGGACACAATAATATTTATTTGAGGACTGAAATGAAATCTGGGTGCGACAGTAAACCAGCGCTGAGCTCTTACAATCTCAGCATATAGCTGAGTCGTTTCCTTTTCGCTGCTGCGACACTTATCCGAGTGTTCTGTTATTTTATTTGCCTAACAATTGTTGTATATGTGTCGAAGTGGCAAATAAACAGTTTCTTTCTTTCTTTCTTTTTTCTTTAAATAAAAAACATAGGACTCTTCTTTTACATCACTCACTCCACACATCCAGGTTTGCCAAAGAAAAAAAATGGAAAAAAATTACAATTGCAACAGTGAGAATTCGAAGACAGCAAGATCTGAATAAATTTTCTTCAATTCAAATTCGTCTTGTATCACAATTTTTCAGTCAAAACCAAAACTTAAATTTAATTTTCTTTACCAATTATAATCTTACACTATTGGTACCCGGTTAGTGTGTAGTGAGCATCATAAGTACATGAAGCAAGTCCAAGAGTTTTTTTTTTTTTTTTTTTTTATGCATAACGGGTTGGTACTTGACCTCAATCACACCTGATGTTAAGTGAAGATGAGGTTGAAGATGGAAGCGTACTGACCCAGAAACCCCAACACATTTGGGGGACTGGCTATCTTATCTCTGACAACCGGAACACGACAATGCTATTAACATTGCTGCTTGGCGGCAGATTTAGATAAGATGGTGGTAGCTAGCCAGGCGGACATTTAAAATGCCCTACCACCAACCAAAGTTCCAAGTAAGTTCCAACCAAGTAAGTTCCAAGATGGATAAACTTTTCTTGAAGTAAAGGATTTAAGTATCAACACATTTGCACATATATATTGTATTCATAGTCCACTTCAAAGTAGATACTAATCAATATCATATTACTGCATAATTGGGGTAGTTTTGAAATCACAGGAAATCATCTACTTCTGATACTGACTGTACATAAAAGATCTTGCAAGGTAAATTATCAGTAAATATATAACAAAGGAGATTACCCAAAACAACAACAATTCGATCTCGTCTCAGTTTTACAGCCTTTACCGGACTATTAAAATCAAGTGAGATGGCCGAATCCTTTTTCAAGTCATCCCATATTATCACTCTGTTTGGAGGGTACACTGGCGTCTTGCCTCCACCAACCAGGGCCATATAATTGCAACGAAATAACATTTCGACGTAGGAAAGTCCACCCTCCGCGAAATTTTGACGCTCTTTCTCTTTAAGTGGGTCGCTGTTAAAAACTCGAAATCCATTCTCCGTTCCGCAAGCAAAACAACCTGTAGAAATTGTGAAACAAAAATATTGTATAACAGTAAACAGATTAATTTTAAGCAACCCAACTTCACCTTGTTGCAATATTTACCTTGATCTTGATTAAATCCAACGTATAATAAACCGTTTCCGAAATTATTATCCTCTGACAAATTCATTTTAAATAATTTGTTTCAGTGGCAAACAACAAAACAAACTAATAGTAAAGAGTTTTATGTATTTCATTCAACATCATTCGCAATTTCACATTACCACCAGAGAGAGAAGGGCCCCGATTCTCGCGCGTTCGACATATCACTGCCGATAGACATTGGTATGTCTATCTCTTTCACACTTACATGCATGTGCAAAAGCGACAGATCTATGGATGTCTATCGACAGAGAAATGTCGAATGCGCGAGAATTGGGGTCCAGAATCAAGCAAGACCATTTTTGACAACGGCATTTTTTTATCTAGTTATATTTTGGAATGGCAAAGAGTACTGAGCTCATACCGGCACATCTTTTTTTATTTTATAAGGATCGTTTTACTTCAAAAAACTGAATATAGAAAAGTAGAAGAAAACGTATCAAACCAAAGACTTGAAAACACGTTTTCAGCCCCGAAAACGATGCAAGGGAGAAAACGTGTTCAAGATCGATATCATGTGGGAGGGTATACCTCGGACCAACAAGGGTACCCAGAATGCTGCAGCAGCGTTACCTCGTTGATTTGCAAATTAAAATTTGAGTTGGCAATACTGCTAAACTGCTGTCAGCTGTCATATTCGGGATTGTTGTGTTGAAGAAATGCATGTTTTCAGCTAAACATACTTAAAACATATTCAGATTTTTTTCTATTTGGTACTTACTGATTTCTGATATCTCTGCGAGATTAATAATTGTTAGGGCTTCATCATGTTAAAACCGAAGGCACTAACGCAAGTGTTGAGTCAAGCCAATACGGGTGGCGTTGAAAATACGCTGTAAGTAATCAATCGCAATAATACCTAATGCAAAGTTTAGTGATATGTGTTCAAGTTTGAAACAAAGCCAACGTTTTAGGAATTGCTTCATCAATCTTATTTTATTTTAACGAATATTATAACTCTCTCATTCATTTGCAGACTGCTAAATCATCAAGGAGCACTTCTTGCCTACTCTGGATACAATGATAAAGACGCTAGAGTCACGGCTGCAATCGCCAGTAACGTATGGTCGGCCTATGAGAAACAGGGAAGAAATGTTTTTAAAGAAGACAGATTACATTTAATACTAGTTGATTGTTTAAATGGCAAAATAGCTATTACACAGGTTGCAAACTTATTACTTTGTTTGTATGCAAAAGAAACTGTGGGATTTGGTATTTTAAAGGAGAAAATTAATGCAATAGCACAGTATTTAGAGGGGCCTTTAAAGCAAGTTGCAAGTTCATAATATATTATTACACCTGTATACAAATAGGAAATAAACTTTATTGTATGTTGACTGATAGACAACCCTGTGGATAGTGATAATCATTACTCACCAGAGCTTGCTCTTTGGTAAACTGACTAGGAATTACTGTAGTACTTAATTCCTAGCCACACCATTTAAAGTTATGTTAAACAATTCTTTTAGGATTGCTAGTGGACCTATTTCAAATAGAAGACGAACTTACTAAATGTATTTATTTAATAATAAATAATAGTAGTTGTCTAGGTATTCTCTTATTACTGCTGTCCTTACTCCCAAAAGGTCGAACTCTGATGATTAGTGTTAACTTTACATCTTTGTAATAATTAGGAATCAATAGTGTTTTATTACCGATTCTGGTTTTGCCTGTCTTACAGCAATTAAGACAAGTTAAACTAAAAAAAATTACATTTATAACAGAAAAATAGGAAAAGTATTTAATACCTACTTATAATTATCTAAGTAGATAGGGGTTATTAAAATTGAGCTAGTTCACTTATTTCTTGAGTTGACATATTTTGTACATGTCTGGCAACATGTAGGTAAAATAAAAATTCAACACCCTGACCACCTCTAAACTAACATAATTGATCTGAAACTTTGGTAAGACTACCTAAAATTACAGAATAAAAGTATAATTTAAGAGACAATGGTGTCGATTCGGATGTACACCAACTAAATTAAAACCATTTGCTAGTGGTGATAGTGGTGCCGTTGCATCGTACTGTTCCAGGGAGAAAGAGACTGTACTACTTTAAAACTGATTTTAGTTTAGTTGGTGTACATCCGAATCGACACCAATGCTCACTAGATTCTTATTACTCTGTAAATTCATGGATTTTCTTTATGATTAAGTCAAAGTCAAAGTCAAAGTCAAAAATGCTTTATTTTGTAGGTACACAGAGTACACTTAAAATAGTCAATTTTACATAGTAAATTTTAAATTTTTTAAGCTACTGCTTGTTCAAAATGCAATTTTCCCCTGAGAAGAACAAGCAAGAAACTCGAAGGGTTGCTCTTTTAAAATCAGGCTTTGATTTTACATAAAGGTTTTTATATTACAAACAGGTTTTTAAATTTCATTATTAATTGTGAAATAGCCTGGCATGCGAACGATCTGATTATGTCCAGGGATGATTATCATCTAAATAGTCTGATATTTTATAATATGCTTTCTCAATAAGTTTCTGTTTTACAGTATCTTTAAATTTATTGAGAGGAAGATTTTGTATATCAACTGGAACCTTATTGAAAAAGCGTATACATAACCCTTTGAATGAATTACTGACTTTGCGGAGGCGACTTATGTGACCTGCAAGTTTATCTTTATTTCTTGTATTGACATCATGTTTATCACTATTTTTCCTAAATGATGTTATATTTTTTTTGACATACATTAGATTTTCAAAAATGTACTGTGACGAAAAGGTTAGAATGTTATACACTTTAAACCTATCTCTAAGTGACACTGCAGGTCTCAATTGATAAATTGCGCGAACGGCTCGTTTTTGTAAAACAAAGATTGTATTTATATCCGCGGCGTTTCCCCACAGCAAGATACCGTAAGACATCAAGCTGTGGAAATAACTAAAATATACTAATCTAGCAGTATTTACGTCTGATATTTGTCGAATTTTTTTGACTGCGTACGCTGCAGAGCTGAGCCTTTTCGCCAATTTATGTATATGAGGACCCCATTGCATTTTGGCGTCTAAAGTAATGCCCAAAAATACAGTAGAATCTACGAGATCTAAAGTGGCATTTTTTATCATTATATTTGTGGGCACCACCCTGACATTGGGTAGTACAAATTTCACACATTTAGTTTTTTTCTCATTAAGTAACAAATTATTTGCCGTAAACCATTCTACTACTTCAGAAATAGCATTGTTCACATCGTCATAGCTTAATTTTTGTCTATTTACTTTAAATAATACGGAGGTATCATCTGCAAACAATACTATTTCATGTTTATTATCCTTTACAAGGTTAGGCAAGTCATTTATATAAACTAAAAATAAAAATGGCCCGAGTATGGAACCCTGTGGGACGCCCATGCAGACTGTGGACCCTGACGATGTGTTGCCACTGATATTAACCCTCTGAACTCTGCCACTCATATAAGAAATCAAAAGGTCAATAGCACGGCCTGTTACACCATAATGACGTAATTTCCTGATTAAGGTGTCATGATGAACGCAATCAAATGCCTTGGACAAGTCGCAGAATACTCCTATTGCATCCCGAGAATCTTCCCAAGCTTCAAAAATATGTTGTAAGAGCTCGACACCTGCGTCGGTTGTCGAGCGGCCCCTAGTAAAACCGAATTGTTTATGTGACAACAAATCGTTACTATAAAAATAAGCCGATAACTGAATTAATATAATTTTTTCAAAGATTTTACTGAGAGTCGGTAGTATTGATATAGGTCTAAAATTAGAGGGGTCTGTTGTACTACCGGCTTTAAATAAAGGTATAACTTTACTGTGTTTCATCAAATCAGGAAATATGCCATCATCAATACATTTATTAAAAATACAAGCTAAGTGTGGTGACACACAATCAATTATGGCACTAATAATTTTTACTGATAAACCGTAAAGGTCGACAGTCTTTTTCTTGTCTAGAGATCTAAATGCTTTTATAATGTCTACAGGACTTATGTGATGAAATTTAAAATGAGAATTACAAATCTCCACATTTTGTTTAAGTAGCGATTCAGCGAGTGTAGGACATGAATTAAGAGAATTTGTAGTCGAAATTGGAATATTGGTAAAGAATTTTTCAAAAGCTTCTGCAACTTCTAAATGTGTTATTAAAATTTGATCATTAATTTTTAGTCTAATATCGATGTTGCGAGGCTTGACTTTTCCAGTTTCGCTATTTATAATTTTCCAAGTAGTCTTTACTACGTCTGCACTATTTTTTATTTTATTATTTATAAATTTTGCTTTTGCTGTAGCACAGACCCGCTTGAATGTTTTCGAATATTGTCTAACATATTCAGTAAAACTTTCGCTCTTGTTATATGTCCTTTCTTCATAAAGATCATATAACTTTTTCCTACTTTTATGGATTCCAACCGTCGCCCAATCACTGAAAACGAGGGAATTATTGATTTTAATTGTTTTTGTTACGAAAACATTATTACTTTCAGTTTTCAACATTTCAAAGACTGATTTATATAATATATTTGGATCGTCACAGTACGGTAGATAATCCAGTTTCGCCGTCACATTACTCTTATATTGATCAAGCCGTGCATCAGTTACAGGCACATATGTGAAATCTCTTTTCAGTGTCTTTTTAACTGCTATATTAAAAATGGCTAACTGACCACAGTGATCTGAACTTAATTTATTTAAAATAGATTTATCACTGGGCTGTAAATTTGAAAAAATATTATCAATGGAGGTAGCTGATGTAGAGGTAATTCTAGTCGGCACTGAAAAAAGATTGACAAGGTTATAGCAAGTGAATAAAGACTTAAGCCTTCTACTTTGACTGCTATCCTCCAATATATTTATATTAAAATCTCCGCAAACCACAATGTATTTATTCGAATTACTAATTTTACAAAGTATTTCATCCATAATTTTTTCAAATAATTCATACGATGAAGAAGGAGGTCTGTATACGCTTAATACAGTAAGCCGAGCAAGTTCTACACAGGCTATTTCAATAGTTCGCTCAACAGAAAGGTTTACAATATCGAGACGCTCTTTAAATTTAATATCGTTACGAATTAAAATTAGACTACCGCCTCGAATTGCTTTCGTTCTGCTGAACGAGCTTGCAATCTGGTACTCCTTGAAGCCGAACATGAGCTCACATTGTTTATACCAATGTTCCGTTATGCACAATATATCAGTTCCAGTGCAGCCCATGAACAGCTCCACCTCTAACTCCTTGCCACTCATACCCTGAATATTTTGGTGTACCAGATTAATAAATTTCTGATTTTTATAACATATTTGACCTGACTTGTTTTGGGGAGTGACAATACTCGTACCCCTATTTTTTATAACTGTATGTTTAATACTGCCAGAGGTAATCTCTGTTGTCTTATACTTTAATTTAAATTATTTGGAATAATTTCCAAGGTTTTATTAATAGTTATTGGCTGCCCAATAGAGGCAGTCGTTGGATCAGTCACTAATATGACTGAATTTAAAATAAAATAACATAGCATACTTGCTAATTGTCTCCTAAAATATTTAGGAAGATAATAGTTATCTTCTGTCACATAAAAATATTTAGAATTAATAAATTTATTAGTATCAAATATATGAAATTTATTTTCATGACGACATATCAAAGTATGTAATGTCAAATTTAAATTGTGTCTAATGTCATTTTCTGTTTTCGTTAAACTTTGGCTAAAGGGAAATGCGAAAAATAAAACCTTATTAACATTTTTTAAAGAATTTAAATGTGAAAAATAATTAATTAAAGATTTTTTATTGACATTTCCCCTTCTACCTATAAAAATAATTAAAGTTGTATTCTCTTTAAATGTGCTCGATAGGACCTTATTCAATATAGTTGAGTAGGTGGCACCAGGCATACAGGTATTAATTATTGCCTGTTCCATATATTGGCTAAGTCGCAAACCCATGTCTTTGCCAACTTCATCACTAAACATTACGATGTTATGTTTTTTGCTACTAGACTGTGAGAAGGAAGTATGTCTAGTCTCGTCACATTCACATGGCTCCTGCGTCAGAATTAAGGAGTCGTTTGTCTGACACACTGTCGAGGAGGAATCCGTTGAAGTTTTAGTCATGATATTACAATCACATTGGTGATTATTTGTCAATGATTCGAATCTGTCATAGTTATATTTACACAACTCCAACAAATTGTCCATGGCCAGTGTGTGCTCCCTAATTTGGTTCTGTGATAATTCATATTGAGTGTTAATATGATTTAAAGAATTATTTAAATCTAATATTTCTGACTGGAGGCGCCGTGTGTCACAATCATACGCAATTTGATTTTTTTCTAAGTTCAGTTGACATTTATTTAATTCACACAATAGTGCCTTTCTTTGTTTTATTAAATTAATATTTTTACAAAATAACTTATTTCTCTTAATTAATCTATTTGTCTTTTTAATACATTTTTTAACTTTCATAATTTTTTTAAATTTATTTTTACTCACGGTCGTGGGCATTGACTCGGCAGTGGTCATATCAATGGCGACAGTGGGGTGGTCATGGGAGGAGATGGCAGAAATTAAGGAAGGTGCAGTGGTGACAAGTTCTTCGAACAACGACTGGGTTTGACTCGACTTGAGGTCACCATTTTGAGTTTCTAACATGGAAATGTGGTTATGCGCATCGCGTAGATCCTTCTCCAGGGACGAAATACGTTCCAGGGCATCCTGGTACAAGCTGCAGCTCTTATCAAACTCATCCACGACTCGTTGTAGTTGGTCTCGATGGTCTGCAACGTCGTCTAATCTAGTGGACATTTCTGCCATCTCACTCTTTAAGAGTTTATATTTATTGTTGACAGACAATATTTCCTTCTCATGATCATCTCTCTCTTGAAGTAATTGCTCACACAAGGTCCTTGATGTTTGTAGTTCTTTCAGTGTCAGCTGAAGGTTGTCCTCCAGCTGACGAGTTTTGGTGGTCATACTACGAGTGGTCATTATTGTAGTAAATAGGTATAACAAAAAAGACGTACAAAACACAGGTAAAGGATCGGTGAGCAACCACTATCGGCTATTTGAGTTGAGGTTAATTTCAAATGATTTAGTTAAAGAACTATTTCGCAATAATTAACAGTATACAACAGTATAATGGTGTTATTTACTTGTGATAGAAACCGAAAAACAACACCACAAACAGCCACTAGAGATGATTTAAAATTTTTGTATGTAACAGTTTTACGTCACCGTACTTACGTTGAAAAAGCACAATAAAACACAACTTAAGCACTTACAAACTGTACAATTATTTCGTATATATACTTAAATATAGTAATGAAGTTGGTTTACACATAAATTATCGTAATTAATATTAAAAATCAAATAAAACCACGGAGTAGTTTTATTTACGACTTAGCCCGGTGCCTACCCTCAGAAAAAAAAAAAAAATTATTAGATTACATAATAGATACAGTATCTGTGTTAGCGCCTGTATGCATGGCTCTTATGTTTTACTTTTTTTCTTTCATTTAGGTAATCTATTCAGTATTACCTCTTGCATGGGGTTTATAAATTGCATAAATTTGTTTTCATTCAAAGAGAATTATACTTACTATATTTTCATAAAAAATTAAATCGTTTATCTAAAAAAAACCTTTTATTTATATGTACCTATAGTATACTTCGCACGTCGCACATAACTAACGAATGTTACTTCACATTAATAACGGGATTAATAGCCCTATTTTGCCTGTAGTTGCCATATTTATGAAAGATTTGACATACATTTGACTACAATTTCACTTGGTGGAAAATGGTGTAGCTGAAAATGTAGAAATTCCAGTTAGTATATAGCACTCGTGTATGTATACAAATTTTACCTAGTTTTATATGACACATCATTTTTACCTTTACACCATTCAGTTCTCGACGAAAGATAAGGAATTAATCATATTTAATTCCATCATCAGACCTTGCAGCCTTATTGACTAGCTTCAATGGGAATGGGCTGTAACTCAATAAATATTCATTTATGTTAAATGTTCTTTGTATTTTATTTTGTGTGCAATAAAGAACAATTTAATAATAATAATATATTCTTCACATACATTCCTGTCCCGAATAACCCTTCCTTTTGTTATTTATGTTATGATTTAAATGTTCAGTATCTGCGTATATCTGCTTCGCATTGGTTGTGAAGGGTTAAGTATAGGTACGGTTTCTTGTCATTCATATTGCATCATCATCTGTGATCAATCAACCAACCAACATTAGGTGTGCTCCTAGGTCATCATCCTCAGATTATTACACCAGTGGTCCGTGGACCTAGCAGTATCCGCTGCGCATTTTGCACTTCACTAGGCCCTCTCTCGTGGCGACTACTAACATCCTTCTTTTAGGCTTGCTTGGCCCAGGGCTAGCTCTCACCACACCTTCTGCGCAATATTTGTGAGCTCATTACGATAGTGAAAACGCCCTCCGACGAGGAATCGGTCCTTTCTCTTTCCCGGCATACACAATGAATTCCTCAAACTTTGAATAGAAAACTAGAACAACTCGTTTATAGATAAGTTCACAGAGTCTGTTGTTAATTGGAATATTTAGAATACTTAGGTTCGTTTGATACTTAGCTGTGGTGTGAGTTGCAGTCCTTGCTACCGTGCTTGCGCCTTCCATCTCGGGCACCAGCATCAACTTTATAATTTTACACTTTGAATTAAGTTTGTACGTAATGGCTGACATTGCATGGCGCCGAATTTAAGTTTTTTATGTACTTACATTACCGGTAGGTACATATTTAAGTTGTGGATTACGATTTTGTTTACTATATGACCCGTATATTAATAATGATAATTGAATGTCTTTGCCAGTCCTCTCAAGCGACATAATTGGTTGGTTGGTAATATGTAGGCAGTAATTAGACTAATATGTATATCATAGTATTTTATTTTGAAATACTAACCTAGGAAGTAATTTTCCCTAAATTGTAAATATTGATTTGCTTTGTGTACGCACAGTCAATCTGTCCTTTAACATTTATCTAGGTTGATTGGAAGAGATCCATATTTGGGATAAGTCCGCCTTTGTACTTAATTTTAATTTAGGTAGACAATAATTTTATATATTTTTTTTTATTTTACAAAGTACAATAAAGCGTTTACAAACAGTTCATATCAAGATAAACATTTACATAATTATTTATGCACACATCCATGACTGGAATAAATGTTCGTATTCATTGCATTTAGCTCTATTTTTTTAACCTGCAACTGTTGGTTTTTATGCGATTGGTCGTCGTCGTCATCCTGCTTGTAGCGCTCCCACTGCAACTCCAATAATAAAAACCGCCTCCGTGGCTCAACGTAAACAACATTGGGTTTAGGAATCGGAGGTCGTGGGTTCGATCCCCAGGGGGGTATATGTTTAAGTACTCGGTTTGGGGCTAGCTACCACCATCTAAGCAACGTTAATAGCATTGTTGTGTTCCGGCTGTCAGAGATAAGATAGCCAGTTCCCCAAATATGTTGGGTGTCCGGGTTAGTACACTTCCACCTTGTCTTCACTTAACATCAGGTGTGATTGAGGTGAAGTACTAACCTGTTGTGCATAAAAAAAAATATTTGCACATACTGCAGTGCCATCTAGCACAATTTTTCTTGATACTGTTTTAATATTGAACACTCAAGCATCAACAAGGTCATCTCAATTTAGAGAATGGTTTATTAATAGCAACTAGGCTGACGCTCTGGCGGGAGCGCCTTGAGATACAAGGCTGCGCCCGCCAACGCGCCGTCGGAGCCGTTCTGCCGAATATCGAAGCATGGATGGGGAGGAAAGGCTGCGTCACCTACAGGTTGACCCAGATACTCACCGGGCACGGGTGCTTCGGTGAGTATCTGAGTCGAATCGGACGGGAGGAGACGGCACGATGCCACCACTGCGCGTCCGACCAGGACTCCGCCCAGCACACGCTGGAGGACTGCCCCGCGTGGCAGTCCGAGCGTAGAGACCTGGTCGACCGGATCGGACGAGATCTGTCCCCGCCAGCATTAGTCGCGGCTATGCTGGCGACAGAGGAGGGTTGGAGGGTAGCGGCCTCCTTCTGCGAAGCAGTCATGCTCCAGGAGGCCGCAGAGCGGGATCGGGAGAAGGCCGGATGGAGCCGCTTATGCGTTCCCAGGTCCTCCCTACTGCCGAAGAAGGTCGCCGGTCGGATAACGTAACCTCCCGTAACCGTCTCAGCGGTACGCGTCAGGCGTTTCCCCGCGTCAAAAAAAAAAAAAAGGCTTGTAATTATGGTTGATATACTATACAAATACATTTTTACAAATAAATACACATATAAATGAAAAACATCCATAATGGTCCACATGTCTGTATTCATCATACAAACATGCTCTTATGAGTACTCCCAGTAGGGGTATAAACCCCTACTGGGATTGGAATCCGCAACCTTTTAATAGTCAGGACCACTACTACACCAAACTGGTCGTTTAAAATAACCACTACATCAACAAGCTAGGATCAGCAGAAAATACCCACGACACTACCAGTAGTGCAGCTTACTAATGTGGTGAGTGGGGAGTGGAACTATTCACGGCACCTATGAAGTTAGATGGTGTCCTAAGTGATTCTAGTGCATATTGCTTGCTACCTTCCACTCCAGACTAAATAAAATAAACTAATGACTATATATTCAAATCTTTTTATTTAATAGGTATGTAAACATGAGGTAACATATCTATGTGAACAATTAACAAAATTATATTACAAAATAATTATTGATACTTTTCTTGTATACTTATCGCATTTTCTTTTGTTTAACAAGATAATTTCTAAAGGCAATTTGTTTGTCCTTGAATGATCGCTTGATTTTTCCCTTAGCTTTATGCTTAACCATCTGGTAATTCTTGGTCTTCCTTTTTTCTCTGTTTGTTTTTGAACAGTGAATGTTCTTCCTTCTATCTTTATATCCAAACTTATCTCTATCTTCTCGTCCTTTTAGAACAGTTTCCCATCTAGCATTCTTATCATGTTTCCTTTTCTTATGAATATTTTCAATAGCTGACAGTTGTACAAGTTCTCCAGAATCATCTACTTCTTCATCTATAATATTTTTTCTCTTTAAACCTTTAACCTGTTTTTTTATTTGTGCTGCTTCAATACGTTTGAAGTCTGCATCTGTGAATATTTTCTCCATTGCAATTTCACGAGCAGTTCTAATTTTTTCTTCAATGAGTTCTTTGTCATGTGTTCTGTTTGCTTTCAAAATTTTTCTATTTTGAATGGCACTGTCATCATTGGGTTTCTTTGCATCCTGATCTTCTGATTTATTATCTTCTTCATTTTCAGATCCCCTATCATCTTCCACTTTATCATCTTCATATTCACTATCAGTAGATATATTGATTTCTGAATCAGATGAAACAACATCAATCCACTCATCACTGTCAGATTCATCAGCCTTATTAGTTTTCTTATTCCATTTATTTCCATTACTTTTTTTGCCTTTCTCCTTTACATCTTCCTTTTCCAAGAGTGCTTCTGACCCAGGTATATAGTCCTTAATTTCTACTTCACCATATTTTTTATTTTTTTGTTCCAGAGAAGCTTCTGTTGGTTTACCCCTATCTTTTTTGTGTAATAAATTTGGCATAGACTGCCTGTAAAGTTGAATAAGAGATCTAGCAGCCATCATTACAGACTTCTCTTTGTAACCTTTGTATTGAACCAAATCTCTGAGTAAATCCTCATTAATAGCAAGAGGACAACGAGCGCAAATTTCTCTAACAGCATTTAACCCTACTGCCATTACATCAGTAGAATTCCTTTCTGTGATAAAATTATTTGCAATTGCCTTCATAACTGGTTCAATTACTTCTGGTGGTATTAATTCATGGGCAGCCTGAGCAGCAAACTGTAAAATGCGAGTCACTTCTCTCTGGTGTGGCATTACTAATCTAGCAATAAATGGGTAATAATTGAACAAAAAAAGATCATGCAATCCAATTAATCTGGAAATAACATCGAGTATCATCAGTTTTACTTCAAATCGTTCATTTGATGATTCTAATTGTTTAAATAATTTTTCTGCAAATCCTTGTGGGTTGTTGATGAGATGCAATGCTGAAAAATTGAATGATGGTGGTTTGATTTTCTTTTTTTTCTGTTTCTTTGCAAGTTTTTTAACCTTGTCCACCATTTTATCTCTTTTTCTTGTTTTTTTATTAAATTTATTAGAAATCATGGTATCCTTGGGATCTATTTCATCATCACTATCCGAATTTTCAACTTTTTCTTCTTCATCTCTCCCTAGGAAAAACTTTAATGATGCTACCTTTACTTTCGTAACTTTCGAGAAACATCCATTATCAGCAATAATGTTAACTGTCTTGTGATCATTCCATATATTTTTATGATACAATTCAATCAAAATATCAACAGATAGTTTTGATGTTTTTGCGTTAGAGTCCCGCAACATTGAAAACATGAAATTCTGTAATGTAGAATTAAATTTCATATCTTTGTGCTTCATATTCATATTTTTAATATCAGTGATGATGTGAGTTTTCAAAAACTGTCTTATATGTTTATCCTGACATTTTAAAAGCAAAAAAAATAACTCTAACAAGTCGAATGGTGTTATAAAATTTTTATTCCTCAATAAAATCAAACATTTGCAAAGAGCAAGTCTCATATCATTGTGTAATGTCGTGTTGTGAATTTTCAAAACATCCACAATTTTTTGCGGAAATAACTTCATCTCATTTAAATAACATTGAGCGACTTGCGCTAAAAACATTGCCTGTTCATCTAATTTTTTGTTGTATTGCGTAGGATTTATATTGAAAATTTCTAATGTAGTTTCGAAATGAGCGAGCTGTTGTTGAAACTCTTCTTTATAGGAATCAGGATCTCGTTTTATCAAATTTTGCAACTGTGTAAGGTTGTTAGGCAATTGGTTATTATGTCGCACCATTTTTCACGTTTATTTAAATATTTTTCAATTATCTGAAATAATACACACTTCCAACATGCACGTAACACACATAACCTCAAATTCAAACAAATTTTTTTCATGCAAAATTCCAAAAAAGCAAAAGGACTTCATATCATACAGCCTGAGCATTTGTGGGTATTATCCGAAAAAGTTAAGAAACGAAATGTGCTTCGGAGTTTCTACTTATTACATAAAATAGGTACCAGCCATTTTAGTTTATACGCATAAAACATAATCCTATCACTAACTTTATAAACATAATATATTTCGTGAGTCGAGAGAATCGATACTGCAATGCTTCTTCAATTCTACTTTTGATTTACTTTCTTCTCCCAAAATAATTTGATTTTATCTTTACTGATTCCATTCCACATCGTCTGGATATCAGTTTACAATGGACGCAAAGAATTTGCTGTCGCGGATTTCATGAGTTGTATTGAGAAGGATAATCAGATAGAACTATCGATAAAATCGATCGACTTCATTTACCCTAGTTGTGTCAGTCAGCCACGTCATTTTTGCTGAATGAAAAGTATACGCGGCGTATCTTGATAAGTTTGGTTTTGTAAAATAACTAAATATGAATATATTCCGCTTACTGGGTGATTTATCTCATCTTTTAGCTATAATAATATTATTACTGAAAATCTGGAAGACCAGGTCATGTGCAGGTAACTTTTTTTATTACTGTGAAGTTCAATTAGCAACCGGCATGTTATTGGGGTCGTATTTTATTGTAACAGGTGTTCTTTGTTGCTGCTGTTATTTGCTGTATCAATTTCATTTTTCAGGTATCTCGGGAAAATCGCAAATACTTTTCTCCATAGTATACACGACGCGATACTTGGATTTGTTGACGACATACATCTCTGCATATAACACTGTTATGAAACTGGTCTTCATTGTCGCATCGTATGCTACTGTTTATTTGATGTATGTCAAGTTCAAAGCGACGTACGACCACAATCATGACACTTTCAGGATTGAGTTCCTCTTGGTTCCAACATTGATCTTGGCATTGCTTATAAATCATGAGTTCACTGTAATGGAGGTTAGTATAGAACATTTAATTTCGTAAACTCCTACTTTTTCAAGGGGTTTCTAAAGACACTGCCAGCATATAGGGGCAGCTTACTCCTTTACAAAGTTATTAAACTACTAAAGGTAACTAAGTGAAGGTGAAGACCTGTTAACCTGAAATAAGTATACTTTTCTTAGTTCAAGAACCTATCTTTAGTAGTTGAATCCATTTCTTATCTATGTATTGTATTTGCTGAATACTTATTGTGAAGTTAATAAATGATTACATACAAACTGAATGCCCTTAAAAGTCATTATTTGCTTCTAATTAGGGTATCCTTGTTTGGGGCCAGGTGATAGTGTGTTTGTCAGGCATAGCCAGGAATGTCTTAGAATATGTTGTTCATAAACCATACAAATTGAGTAAGTATAAACAATAATAAATCATACATAATGTATCAAACTATAATGATACAAAGGATAAATTGTCATAAGACAAAATTAATATGTACAAGTAATGTTTGATTGTGGGATTTTACTTAATACTAAGCACAAGGGCTTAGCCCATAAAGGGATTTCTTCCAGTAAGTATTTGCCAAAGAAAAGATTGACTATATAAATTTTAATAAAATTTAAGTATTGGCTAAACTTCATGATAAAAATGCCAAAAAGAATATGACTAAGGGTCTGCATTGATTAGGCAGTTCTCTGTGATCTCTTAAACCCTGGCATTAAAGATATTTGACGGCAGCCATTGTTTTATGTATTGGGTTTGCTTAGTCTGATAAATTACGAGTTAAGTGGGTAGAGCCTGTGTGTGAAAACAGAAACCACAAGCTGCGCCTGCACATTGCAAGAATCACAAGTTATATACCTAACTCACTCGGCTGGTCACTGTTGTAACTGCATGTGTCTTTATGTCCTGTTAAAACACCTGATTCACATTGACTTTGATTAATGAAGGTAATTAACGTCTGGTGAGGTCAGTTCATGGACGAGTAACTAGTGGCTCTTTCTTGCGACTGTGTCTTTGACCAGCAGTGGCTGCCTGTAATATCATGCATTTTATATTGTATTAAAACAACCCTATAAACATAGGAGGGCATAACGCACATAGTGGATGGTTTTACTGTATGGCTTTCTTATATGGGCCTAGGGTGGTCATGCAACTTAAACATGCAACCATGGAAGATGGAGCTATGTTTGAGTTGATTAAACTAAACATTGTTCTCACAACACGCTAACAGGTCCACTCACATTACGGGTTTGCTAAGTAATTTTTTTTAGGTATTCCCGTTTTGCTTATTAAATGGTGCCAGATATTAGAAAGGCATTACCACTATCTGGCTTAAAACTAAGATATCCTGTACTATCGAGATCACATATCAACTTCAATTGACTTCACTTTCTATTTAATGGCAACTAACTACTTCTGGTGTTTGAAGAGGATATCCTGTACTATGAAGAAGTTGTTACTTCTATCCACAATAATTCCTCATTATCTGTTAATATCTTTGGACATACACACAGCACCATTTACTAGGCTTGTATTATGGATATCAGATAGTTGATACACTAAATGAATACAATTTTTTTAGGTAAATAAATACATACTTAACTTGGGTACACATATCTGTATTCATCATACATCATAGCGGGATTCGAATCTGCGGCCTTTTAGTATAGCAGTCAGGGTTTCTAACCATTATTCCTAACAAGTGTATCTATGTTCAAGACGTAAGTTTTGCCATTACGGCGAAATAGTAAAATAAAATTATAAAATAATAATTACCTATAATGACTTTGTTTTCAGGTTTTATGGACCTTCTCAATTTATCTGGAATCAGTTGCTATTCTACCACAATTGTTCTTGGTGTCTAAGACAGGAGAAGCTGAAAGCATCACATCTCACTATTTGTTTGCTCTTGGATCTTACAGAGCACTGTACCTATTAAACTGGGTAGGTATTTGATTTAACATCATAATTATTTAAAAAAATTGCCTTACTTATGGGAATTATAGCAATTAGATAACTTAATAGTTACAGGGGGCTCCATCAATAACCATACAAGGCAATTTTACATGACCAGTGGTAGCATGCTGGCTATTTAAACTACCATCCAAAGTTCTCTAAAATTATAGTCGAGACAAGAGTCATTAGAAATGCAGTTGGTATCACTTGAATAGGCATCATATTACTATTAATCATATAGAACAATCCTGTATGAATGACTATGACGCCGACTGTACATATCTGTTTTCAATTTTCTATATAAGTCACTCTAATTCAGGCAGTCAGATTAGGTTCATTGAACTTTAAAGATGTCACATATTGTGCTGTCTCTGTGTGTAAGATACTGAATTACTAATTAGAGCTAATAGACTGAGTATTGCAACATGGATCTCCACACAAACGCACTTGTTTTGATTATGATTTGGTCTTTTCTTTTTTTATAGGTATACCGCTATGTGGTTGAAGATCACTATGAATTGATTGCTATTATTGCTGGAGTGGTACAAACTGTACTTTATTGTGATTTCTTCTATCTCTACATTACAAAAGGTATAATTAACTTTTATCTTTTTACAATTGAGAAGTTGATATTGATTGTTATTATCACTTACATTAATTGTTTCTTTTTCAGTTCTTAAAGGGAAAAAGTTGCAGCTGCCAGCTTAACTTACTTGCAAGTATGTGTTTGCGTTAAAAGAGTTTGACTAAAATGTCTTTGAAGACGTTTTATATAAGCCAATAATATTACCTAAGATCTAGATGTACAACTATGTATGTACAGTGTGAAAATGTGAGTTATTAAAAACAACTTTGTGTGATGAACATAATTATGTACTATATTTTAATTAAAACTATGGAATTTCCTTTTTTGTGACTTCTTCATGGACCTTTGATTGTTCATTGTTATGGGCTACAGCATAGAAGTATGCTGAGATTTATGTGTGTTGCCCTCTTCAGAACAAAATCAACTTATTGTTAACCAGAATAAATTATTGAAAATCTGAGCTCACGGCTACTTAGCGAAAGCAATTTTTCAAAGACAGTGTCTATGTACGTATAGTTTAGATGAAAAACAGAAAAGTGACCATTTTTAGCAAAGGTTCCAGTCAAAAAACAATGACTTGTATGTCATTATTCAATGATTATTCTTAAGATGTCCACAGGTGAACATAGGTTAATCATTATTCTGGTTATCAACAAATTGATTTTTTTTCTAAATAGTGCACCGCTTCGCATATCACTTTCCTAACTAAATGAAATTATTTTAATTGAAAAATTATTTACAAGTATTATTCAGCAGGCTACATGGATACTTATACCGGAGGCTCACAAATGGTCATAGTGTCGCATCAAAATGTATGGGATCATCCAAATACTATAATTTTTTTAATCAGTATCCAAATTTGTTTGGCTAAAGTATTAATTTGTGAAAAAATGAGGTCAAATTTTTAAAAAAGAAAATTGTACTAATTATTTTCTGCGTGGTTACCGTGACGGTAAATACGATAAATATGTGCAGTTCACCACTTCAAACAATAGTAATCTCCTAGTCTTCTTAATTTACTATGGCTTAGGTATGAACATGGATATTTCTAGAACTTTGTAACAGCATAACTTTTAATTTTAGTACTGGATGATAAAAAAAACATCTTTATGAAAGACTGCAATATTAAAATTTGTGGATACTGATTAAAAATCATGCAGTATTGTCACACAAGCATATTATAATTTATACCTTGTCCCTTTTGTTCTGTAATTCTTTAGCCAATAAAGAGAAATTAAACAATTCAGTTGCATACTGATTTTAATTTATTAGAGGATACCATTATATGTAGAATACTAACCAAGATACAGGAGTATATTACTTAACAACCTATCATACATAAGTCAGTCATCTTTATTCTAAATCATGATAATAGTTATATAGGTATAAGATAACATGATTTCATTATATAATATACCTAACAGATTGATTGTGCTTAGTTATATTTTTATTGGTATTGTTCCATCTCATAGTAAAGCATTTGTAATCAGAATTATGTATGTGTAGATCAAAAATTATGTTTTTTACATAGTCTTTAAGAACTTAAAGATAATGTCTGCAATAAGAATTCGTGAATAAATTCAAAGGTGTAAAAATATAGTCTTGTATTTGCGTGCTTCCTCATGTTGTTAAATGGGAAATCTAATATTTAACTATTAACCTAACTAATTCTTTATTATCTACATATTGTTTTTGAATAATGGTGAAAATCAGACACATGCACCTCTTCCTGAAAACAAAGAGTTCCAAGATTAAAATATTGATGATGTAATGTAACTCACTGAATACAAAATTATTTATTTGAATACCTTTAACATAGTACTACTATTCATCAAATGAAAAATTCCAGTTGTAAGAGTCTTCTCACTGAGAATTGCTGTGTATACTACACCCATTGCAAGATTTTCTTTTAACTGAAACAGACATGTACTTATACTTAAAATATAGTTAGCTATACAATGTGTCCCGGAGAGAAGTGACCAGCGGGCGTAGTTTGAAAATTTATACAAAATTATCGATAAATCATTTAAATTTAGAGACCTAACTGCTTTTGTTTTTTAAAAATTGTTAATCCTTTTTTTTTAATAGACATGTCTGACCTTCTGCACTATTTTAGTCATAATTTCTTTGTTTTTACGTCTTTCCCAATTCTTTTTTTTTTAATTCAGTGCTGTTATTATTATTCATCAAATTAAGTTATGAAAATTATCCCAAAACAAATAAATAATTTATTAAAAAAGAAATAAACTTAAAATTCGACCAACAAAACTGTATTTCTTTAAGTTTAAAAATAAAAAAACGAAAAATGTCCCTATAACATCATGTTTTTTTTTAATTATTATGATACTACATGATATTCTCTAAAATATCCTCGAACAATGTTTTTAGTTATTTCAAATAAATGTGAACGTACGAGACATTGAAATTGACCTTTTATGCTCCAGTAACTAGATAGAGATAAGTTTAAAAAAATGAAAGTAATGTTTTAAGCAGTTTATTTGCACATTTAAGTGTTTTGTTATTACAATGAATCATTTTGATTTTAACATGATAGTTTAATAATAAATAAAAGATATTTAATTTGTTAAAATGGTTGTTTATTAAGAAAAATCAGGTAATTAATTAATTATGTTTTCAAAATGACCGCCGTCAGCGGTTATGCAGGCCAGGGCCCTAAATGACATCCTTAGTGTAGTTCGCCTTATTTCTGCATGATTCTGCGCTATTTCTGCGGCAGCAGCATCGATTCTCTGTTTCAGCTGGTCTCTTGAAATTATTGGCACAGCATAAACTTTTTGCTTCATGTAGCCCCAGAAATAATAATCAAGAGGCGTCAAGTCTGGTGACCTCGGGGGCCATGCTACTGGACCGCCTCTGCCAATCCATCTTGGATAATTTTCAATGATGAATTCACGTACCGATTGTGCATAATGTGCCGGGGCTCCATCTAATTGAAAGTACATGTGACGTCTCGTCAGCAAAGGGATGTCCTCTAATAATTGTGGGAGATCATTGCGTAAAAAATTCAGCATGACCTCTTGCGTAAGTCTTCTTGGCAATTCAAATGGGCCAATAATTAAATCATCAATAATTCCAGCCCACATGTTTACAGAAAACTCGTATTGAAACGAGGTCTCCCTCACTGCATATGGATTTTCAGCGGCCCATATATGCAAATTTCGGTGGTTGGTTATTCCGGCCCTGGTGAAAGTAGCCTCGTCGGTCCATAAAACGCGCTTTATAAAGTCAGGATTAAGCCTGTGTTGACGTAATATCCATGTACAAAATACCAACCTCGGTATACTGTCACCATCTCTTAAGTTTTGAGCGCGTCGATAATGGTAGGGGTGAAGTCCCTCTTTCTTCAATACGCGCCAGACGCGCATTCTTGTTATCCCCAGCCTGATAGCAATTCTGCGAATGCTTATCGTTGGATCAGCTGTTACTAAACGTAACACCTGCTCGTCGATGTCCATACGAACAGCAGGAGCAGGTTGTACGGGTTCATTTCGTCTGCGACGTAAACCCATTTCACTCATTTGGCGATGTACTGCGATAAACGAGCGATATCCAAGTACGACCCGGTTGGGATATCGTCTTCTGTACTCCGCAACGGCAGCTCGTGCGTTCCCGTCACAAAAACCATACACAAAATGCATATCAGCCACATGAGAAGGTTGTAAATTTGCAAGTCTAGACATTTTAAAACAAAGTCACAAATTTAAACAGTAGTCCTCGAAACTCGGAAGCGCACCAATTGAATTCAAAGACGTAGCGTTACGGACACAAGGAACGATCGACTAACTAATAATAAGCAAAT
The DNA here is from genome assembly GCA_949316235.1 of Oegoconia quadripuncta. Lineage (NCBI taxonomy): Eukaryota > Metazoa > Arthropoda > Insecta > Lepidoptera > Autostichidae > Oegoconia > Oegoconia quadripuncta. The sequence goes on from OX438749.1 coordinate 13,010,965, forward strand.
TGGAGCCGGTCTGAGAAAGGTGGCGGGGGACAGGAGCTATACGATAACAGCTAGTAATTTTTTACCTGCTCTATCCTTATTTGAAGGTCACAATTCAACACATTGTACTTTGGCACACGTTTGAAATTGATAGAAACATTGTTCTAGGATATTTTAGAGAATATCATGTAGTATCATAATAATTAAAAAAAAACATGATGTTATAGGGACATTTTTCGTTTTTTTAATTTTAAACTTAAAAAAACACAGTTTTGTTGGTCGAATTTTAAGTTTATTTCTTTTTTAATAAATTATTTATTTGTTTTGGGATAATTTTCATAACCTAATTTGATTAATAATAATAACAGCACTGAATTAAAAAAAAAGAATTGGGAAACACGTAAAAACAAAGAAATTATGACTAAAATAGTGCAGGAGGTCATACATGTCTATTAAAAAAAAAGGATTAACAATTTTTAAAAAACAAAAGCAGTTAGGTCTCTAAATTTAAATGATTTATCGATAATTTTGTATAAATTTTCAAACTACGCCCGCTGGTCACTTCTCTCCGGGACACATTGTATATTACGTAGGCATATGATTAATTAACCATTCAATTGAATGTCAGAGGCGAAACGTTACGAGGCGTACATTATAGGGCGCATTATAAGACAATGCGCTGCGCTACCCTACACAAGCTACTCAATTCCACTTGCAGCAGTGTTCTAAAAACGCGGAAATGTCCGCTATACATAACGATCTGCCTTGACATTTAATTGGATAGCTAATTTAACCATCTGCCTATGACATTATATATAAATAAAAAGCTACACAAATAAAATATTACCTGGGATTCCAAGGACAGTGTGAAATCAGGCAATAAACTTGATATTTTATTTGAATCTAGTTTGTGAAACAATAATTTCGCCAGTTCATTTAATGCCTGAATACTTGGAGCTGAAAAAAATATAATGAATGATTCTACTAGAAGGTAGAAAAGAAAAACCAAATTAAAAATATGTTAAACAAACATTAACCTTGATTATCCAAAGCAAATGATATTTTGTAAGGTGCCATTTTCTTATGCAGTCTGAGATATCTTTCTTTTGTGATATTAGTTAATCCATCCAATAATAAAGTAAATAGAGCATTTTCTAGGCTTATAACACAACTTAGATGTGAACTTTTTGTAAAACTCTGCGAGAACATAAACAAGAATATATTACTAAATGATTATCTAACAATGAAAAAATAGCAATGCAATATAATATACATTGAATGATACCATATATTTCGAATTTATTGTTATTCTTTCCACTGTTTGTTGGCCCCAAGGAAAATTAGCAACAATATTGACATCAGCAGTGCCATCCCCATACTTGATATCATCCAAGCCAAATAGACTTGGTGTGGTAGTTATCTGTAGAAGTAATGCTCATTACAAATGTACAAAGAATCTTGTTAATTTAACTAAGTTATTATAAAATATTATAATAATAGATTTTTGTAGTTTAGGACAAATTTGAATTATTTATTATACATGAAATACTAATCAATGTATCTATTTAATGTTATAATAATTACTGATTTGTTCATGTCAAAGGTGACTAAAGAAAGAGTCTGCAATTGCAAAATTGTCTGCCTCATTGCTGATTACGGCAAATTCTCCCATACAATGTAATGGAAGAGACTTACATCCAGCAATGGAATGTTATAGGGTACAGATATATATGTGAGCACTAACAATTTTTATAAACTTACAGAGCTCCACCAGTATTTTCTGTATCTCTGCCATTGGATAAAGTATTGCATGATGTCTTGCTCAGGTACAATGATATTAAATTTTAGTTCACATTTACCAATGGTTGTATCATCTTTGAGGTTGTGTTCCCAAACTTGTTGCTGATGTAATTGACAAGTGTTTTGGTTTATAAAACCAAATGGTGGTTCTTTTGGCTGCTCTATCTTGCTTTCATTTAAGTAAACTGGGAAATTCCTATGGGTTTTTGACCATATCGACTGGAGCCATTCAACATGAATATTATGTAAGAGCAGTCTACTGGGTCTCTGAATACTATATTTAGTATTCTTATCAGTTGACTGTATAATTTTAAAAAAGTTCCGAATATTTAATATTTTTTGTATCTCAGTTCTCATTTTGTTTATCTTTTTGCACTTTGTCTTCAGGTTGTACTTCATGTAAGGGGATGTTGCCTGGTGGTGCAACAAAATAGCCATCTTCTTTTACAGATGCATTTTTTAAAATATCTTTTTGGCAGTTTCCTTGTGTTATACTGTCTGCTCTCAAGCTTAAGTTTCTGAAATTGTTAAGCTAATCCATTAATATAGTCATGGCACATTTACATTCGTTTTCATTAGCGAATCATTCATAGAATTCATTTTGAACTTTGTGGGTGCCATGTGGGGTCATAAAATGGATGTATGTGTTAAGGTGAATCGAATGACACCTTGCACTTCAATCTGCACAAAAAATCTACATATATACACTCTAAAGCATTACTGTCCTTTCTGGATCAGTCTGATAAAAAATGCGATATTATAGGTTCAGATAAACTAGTAAGAATTTTGATTGTGGGGCATTAATCCCTCTATGACCAGCAGTGGACGACTTTCGCCTGATATGATGATGATTCCCTCTATGCCAAAGAGAGCAGCTACAGTAAACTGATTTTATTTCTAAAAATTGGACACCTTATACATACTATTTAGCCCTGCACCAAGATGCAAAATAATGTAACCATAAACTAGTGTCTCCATTTCTCATGTATATGGAAAAAAAACACATACTACTGCGCCTACCTCAAATAAATTGGGACCAGGGCAGGAAGATGGTGATAGAAAAAAGGCTTTGCCGTACCAAAAAAATATCTGGGGATGTGACAAAAATAGAAACTAACTTACTCGTTTTCCAATACAGTGAATAATGGCTTCACACCATCAGTGTTCACATGGAGAATCTTATTAGCAAACGTAATGGAGTCTTCTAACACTTTGACACCTTCTGCAGTATCAAATTTTACCAGGGAGAGCCTTTCTAGTAGTGCCAATGTGTTTTTGTCTACATTCAATTTACTATTTTCTTGTGTCTCCAACTGGCTCACAGGAGTAGTAGGTATTTTCCAACAAAGTCGTTTTGAAAACAATTGAACACTCCTAAATTTATTATATCTCACAATATTCATTATTACTTAGAGAAATTGCTTCTCACGCTCTCGTCCTGAGAGTAGCCCGCTGTGCCAGACGACTGCTTGACACTTGAAAGTGTGGTTGTCTTCTAACCCTCAAATGTGCTGAATAAACACGGAAGTATTATATTTATAATCACATACTCTGCTTAGATTAACCCTCAGCGTTATATGGGATTATAACCTCAAACAAATGGCACATTTTTGACATTTGTCCAGTGATCCCACTTTTGAAAACGTAACTGAAGTGTTTGTTTTACTCACTACACTCTGCCTCTGAAAGAACACGATCAAACCTCTGAAACTCTGTTCCCCAGTATCGAGGAGTCACAGCAAGTCAACTTCCGAAGGCTGACGGTAGATGAGACAAATCTCATCATCTGTATCACTATATAACCCTAGAGTGATCAAAACCGCATGAAGGTTACCGTCTGGCCTCTGAAGGCCAGCGTACAGCAGGCTATCATGAAGCCATAACTGATGGTCAACTTTTGAAGGTCTACATCTTATAGCAACAACACCCTCTTAAGGGCCGCATGCGAATATTTCAGAAAACCTCGTAGCAAGGTAACTAGAGCATATTCACCTCTTAAGGTGGTTCGTAGCACTTTCAACTCTCAACTCACGACCTCTTAAGGGGAGTATAGACCAGGTCAAAAAATCATAGTCAAGAAGATCGACCATAATGACAACGAGTCACACATACATGTTGATAGTGATATAGTAACAAGATCTTAATTTCAAATAGGTAATTTAATGATTCTGTTCATTCGATGTTCTTCTTGAGGTTCTTAATCCGATGTTAGGCATAATAATCATACAATTTAACGTTAATTAACAGATCGGTTCCCGATCCGATAAATCAATCTTAGTGGTTAAAAATCAGACCGTAGTGGCATAATTATTGCATTTTGTTGTTATAGTTGGCAGTTTTTCAGCCCATGGATGACAGGATTCGTCATTTGAAGTGAAGACACCGGGCCATTCACGTTGCGACCGTCACAAAGACTGCGGATTTCATTCGTACCTATGCAATAAAGTAACTATATGTATATCAAAAGTCGTATGCGACAAGTTCTATTGTGAATGGATTGGTCGTAAAGTGAAAAGTCGTACAGCTAGTATCAAATAGTCTGTAGTCGCTTACAAGATGAAAGCTATCTACACGGCTATACTCTTGCGCTTATACGTGTCGTAATATGCGTGTTGATACATATAATATGTTTGAAACAATCCGTCCCTAGCGAAATAATTAGTCCCTAAATGTACTGTGGTACGTTTTTAAACGATCGTCTGTTAGACCGTGTCTAGACCACTGTCTTCGCTTCCACTGTGGCCTCCTCAGGTGTGCCGTTGACTTGACGTGGCCGCAAAGAAATATGAAAGTTTTCTAGAAAAGAAAAAAATACATTTTTAAAGGTACTAAATAGTTTTAGTAAATTGTGGTAACTGAAATGTCTCTGAGTTGACACACGATTCGATTGGCAGTCCCTGCGACAACGTTCGCTTTGTATCGCTCGTAACGTGAATGTGCCGCTTTAAAAAATATACTGTCATGCAAATGTCAACTATATAGTCTAACCTAAAATTAAAAAAGGACACAAAATAAACTTTGTTTTACTAAATAAATAATTATAAAATTATAATAACGGTCGAGGGTAAGTAACTGACAATGGAACTTGTACATAAAAATGCAATTTCATATTTTTATAGGCTTGTTTCTTTCTCAGGAATCATGAAAAAGTATGCACGTAATTTATTGTACGACAAACTGCACAGAGGAGCTGTTCTAGTATGCGTTGGGTTAACCTTATATGGTTCGGTATTGCTGGGCGATCATTTCTACAAATACTACAAGTATGTTAAACCACAGATAGAAGCCTCAAAAGTCGCTGCTGAGAAGGAGCTTTTGGCTGAAGGCTCATCGGACAGGCTACTATTAACAGAATGATAGGTATTGCTAGTTATTGTTCATCGATCATAATGTAAGATTAAGTAGTAATTATTTTGTATTAATAGTCGTTTTGTTGTTTATAAATTGTAAAATATTTTATAATTACCGCTTTTAATTTACTGTTGAAATTCGAATTTCTTTTACAATCGCTCTACAAAGAGCAATGTACTATAGTGTTGTATACCCCAATGCAATATAATAAATAGTTCCAATATTCCTGAAAAATTATGCCTGCAATAATTGTTCGAAAAACTGCTGACAGAAGTTGTTTTAGTACCATTCTAATTATTATAAATGTGAACTCAGAACTAGACTTGGTGTGATTTTGATTCAATCTAGCCTGGTTAAGTGATATGGTATGTTGCTATCAGGGTCAAATCACAAAAAATTATTAAATCTTTCGCGGACACTGAATGCCTATAGACAATAAAACTTCTATTGCATCTGGTTCACTGTCCGTGAAAGTTTTAAAATTAACAACAATTTCAAGTAATAGTCCACTAATTAAATAAACAAATAAATCACCAATTATCTATCTATCACAGAATAAATAAATAAATAAATGTAGTTCCAAACTAGGCATAGCCTATACTATGGATTCTAAATAATGGCTAAATGGCTGTGACTTGGGAATAAATGTTCATATTCATCACGTAAACGTTTACACCTGACAGATTTGAAAGCACAATCTTTGTTTTTGATGACAGGATTACTATGCACTACACCAATTGGTTAGACCAATTGCATTGCAATTGCAATTCGTTTCTACGTAAAAGTACTTGGGTACTTTTACGTAGAAACGAAATCATTGCTGCACTCTTTTGGCTAAACATTAATTTTCTGTGTCACCCTCGTGTCTCACTGACACTGGCAATATTGCCCAAAAACCAAAGAATTGATGTAAAAATAAAGAATTTTTTTTTTTTTAATTTTTTGTTTTTATATGAGAGGGCCGCAAACGAGCATGCGGATCACCTGATGGAAAGCAGTCACCGCCGCCCATGGACACCCGCAACACCAAATGTGAAATGTTGCTCATAGTTCCTACCTAAGTAGTTTTCTCTTTTTATCTATTTTCTTTATATACTAGCGTGTTAACTTACTTCGTATGTAAGTATGTCAGTATGCATGCTGTTCAAAATTTGCAAGTCAATTTAGAATCATTTCCTGTTTACCTATCTCTGTATGGGTTAATGGCATGGATATGAAATTTTGTATACACAGTTAGATTTGATAGTTAAATGTGATTTTCGCGATGAACTGATGCTGCAGATCCAGGGATCTCAATGAGCAGTAGCACGGATACGAATCGAAATACGAAAGTTTAGTTCTGATAGTTGAACATGATTTAGAGTATGAATTAGACAGGGACTGATGCTGTAGCCAGGATCGTCTCCTCACTAGGGGAACTCCTCAACGGTTAATAGCACGGATACGAAATCTATTGAAGTAAAGACTCATTAGTTCAATAGTAATTGTGTGCCTGTCATTAAAAACTTTGATAGATGTCTAGTGGTGGATTTATAGTGTTTTTATAGTTTTTTATAGTGAAAAAAACAAGTGCTATATTTTGACAATCAGTCTTCTGTGAATTTTCGTGTGACAGTGTTTACTTCTAAACTTTTATTACTATTTATTAAATCTGTGCGGATATCCCTGTTTGGTGTAGTGGTTAGAAATTTCGCTGCTACACCAAAAGGTCGCGGGTTCGAATCCCGCTAGGGGCATATGTTTGTATGATGAATACAGACTGTGTTCCCGAGTTATGGATGTTTTTCATTTATATGTGTATTTATTTACAAAAAAAAGTATTTGAGTAGTTTATCAACCATCTGGTATCTATAATACAAGCCTAGTTGCTTAGTGTGGAACTAGATGGCGCTGTGTGTATGTGCAAAGATATTTATTTATTATCCCACTGCTGCACAAGTGTAAAACTCTGCAGGTTATAAGGCCCCACTAAGATAATAATGGATAATATTACCGCGAAAATTCAGATGGGTCAGTTGGAAGGAAAGTGCAATTGGGACACTCGGAAATTTAAAGCAACATGCCTGCTACGCACCGTCCCGCAGGCGTTCTCCAGATCCCCATGGAGGAGACGCTGATAACATTGCATTTAATGCCAATCTAGATAGGTACGTAAAGGCTGATGCAAATGCACTGCTGATGTTGACCACGAATATGCGAGAGGAAACACTAAGAAAGTCATGAGATTTACGAATGCGAGAGACGTATGGCTCGAGTAGTTCACAACTTTAAAGGTAATGTCTAAATGTAAAAAATCTAGTTATTGAAAACGTGATGGTTATGGCTGGCCATTAGTTTTATATTCATACTTTTCTATCTGTCTTCCTACTTTTTTAGATTTTCTTTTATTAAGTATATTGCTAACCTTGGAACTATGCGTTTCATTGCTAATACTAGTTGTGGGTACAAAAACTAAAAAAATAATTTTATTGACTTGCGTCAATTTCTCACACTATCATGCAATCGACTTAAAAATTAAAGTGTTCGTTCCGCCATGAAGAGTGCTTCATGGCCCCCTTGCTTGCTGCTGCGCTCCAAGTGTGTATCGCAGCAGCATTTGTTACTCGCGTTCAATTAGCGATGTCAACAAGTCAGTCCTTGGATGACCACTAGTTAAATGTTTATGTACGAGTGTTTTTGTGCCTCGGATATTGCAGGTTGTTTTTATTTGAGGGGTGATTTGAAAACACCGACAGTCAGGTGGCCACTAGTCTGGCACAAATCCACCACTCCGAACTAGGCCCGTATGGTGGATTATGTTCCATACTTTCCTTAGAGGTAGTTGGATCTGTTGATAATAATAATACGCTCAGAAATCGCCCGCCTGACTGCATTTAAAGTTATTTATGTCGATGAAATCAAATTAAAAAAAGTTAGGTCGGTATGTATTAAGAGGGCGGTTCGGGCCCTGATTTCAGAAATTAAGATTTCTCTACAAATACAACATAAATCAAAACAAGGTGCACTCGAGAAGAATATTGAATTTTTGATAAAAACCAACCCTTTTATTTTTAATATAAATTATCGGAAATTGCAGGAAATAAAGTTGTTTAGACACAATTTATAATTAGCCTTTAAGCTTTTCATATCAGCGCATTTATGAAAATATATCTTCATCACAAATAAGGGCACCACTGAACCCGACGCACTTGATGTCTTTGTGTCAAATAAACTTTTTATACATACATATTCGAGGTGAGAGATTGATTATGGTATGATTACTGAGTAAGTTAAGCAAACCAAGTGATATTCACGACTTGAGTGCATTTTTAAAATTTCTTTGAGATATATGAGATTTCTTTTACTTACTATACAGGGTGGAAAGTTTCAATGGGGCAGCCAAGGGAGGTACCTTAATCGTTGCAGCTACAAGAAATTGGTCTTAGGAGACTATCCATAATTTTTCAAAAAAATTTCATTCCCATTCACAGATTTTCAAAAAAATGTACGGTTAGCAAGAAAATTACCATTTTTCACAAAAAAAATTTTTGATACTAATCGATCCTGTTCCGTATGCTGATCAAAAAGTTCTATGGGACCAACTGAGGTTTCAGTACTAGAAAAGTGAGAAATGAAAAAAAAAATTTTTCATACATTTAAAGTACTTGCTTAGATTTTTTTGCCAGGCCATAACAAGAGGTAACTTTTTGTTGAAGCTACAAAATGATTAAGAAGATGCATATGCAATCAAACAATAAAATTATTTGAAAAATAATAATTATTTTTATTAATAACTTTATGATATAAGGTGCTCAAAATGTTCTCCATTTTGATTAATGCATAAATGTATTCGTTTTCGTACTGACCGCGTGGCGGCCAATAATTTATTTGGATAAATTCCATACAAAATTGTACAGAGCGAGTTTTTTAATTCTTCGACACTGTCATATTTCTTTTTATAAATTTCATTTTTTAAATAGCCCCACAGGAAGAAATCAAGCGGCGTTAAGTCCGGACTACGCGCTGGCCAAGAAACAGGGCCATGAGTCCCAATCCACTGCTCACCAAATTGTCTATTCAAAGAACAACGAGTGTTTCGGCTGTTGTGTGCAGGAGCACCATCTTGTTGAAAATAAACTCTTCGTGATTCTGATAATGGTAGATTATCAATAATGTTTGATACATTTTCTAATATTATGTTATTGTAAGCGTCGGAATTTAAGTTGCCCTCATAAACTTCCACCATTACTACTTCGTTTCCCTTTAAACCACACCAACAATTAAAAGAAAATCGAATTTGATTATGGGTTTCCCAAAGTTGTTTGAAAAATTCGTTTCATCAGACCATAATATGTAATCAAGGAATTGCATATCTCTACTTATTTTCCCATTTAACCATCTGCAGAAAGCTAGTCTACGAGCGGCATCCCCTGTATGTAAAGCTTGAGCTAGTCGCCCATGTCGAAAACATTTATATCCATATTTCTTCCTTACTTTCAGTACCAGGGTATGCGAGACAACAACTTCTTTAGCGACGACTCTCGAAGATGTTTCGGGAAACGCTTCGACTAATGTTAAAATGGAAATTTCCAAATTTTCGTCTAAAACAAATGGTTGACGTACAGATTTCTTCTTAAAAGAACCACCTTCGGCTAAGTTTCTTATAAGGTTTGTAATAACCTTTCTGGTTGGTACATGTCGATTTGGATATCTCCTCCTGCAACGATTAAGGCACCTCCCTTGGCTGCCCCATTGAAACTTTCCACTCTGTATACTTACGTGACTATATACTTACGTCTCCTAACAGAATCGTATGCTTATATAAACATAATATAATAATAAATATTTATATAAGTGGATTTTGAACTTTTTACCCACCTTATATTTTTTGAAAAGCGTTTTGTAGATAATATGTTATATGGAATTCATAAAGTAGATTAGATATTACTATGTGCGTTTGAAATAGCATTTGTGTTGCAATGAGCAATGACACGCACTACTACTGCGAGTGACTGTAAGTCTTTGTAGTCGATATCTTGCTAATAGGCAAGCAAGGCTTTGCCATCGATGTTGGCTAAGTAAGACACTTCGGTCTTCGATTGCACTTTATCTCTATGGCAACGAGGAGATAGAACTAGTCATCAGCAGCATCATCAATCAACGAGCGTTAAAAGGCTCGATTTCACTGGCATTGGTAGGTAATGCTTAATTTGAAAACTTTTAGTCATGTTTTCAGACGTACGCCTAAGTTAACTAGGAGTCTACGCTTTGGTTTTCATAGTTTATTAGCATGGAGTTAATTAACTTAGCTTTGCTTGCAACTGCGGCTTAATTAGACTCAGAAGTTGATTTAACTTCATTATATACATAAATAATCTACGTCTTTCCACTTTTTAGTACAGGGATCTTTTAAAAACGTCTAAGTTAAGGGTTATAGACCGAATTTCGTGAAGAAAGCTGTGAGAATATCGTTAGCAGATCTTGGAATGAACGGTTTTACAGCAAATTGTGCTGTTCAGAGCGGGTTGGTTCGGTTAAGTCAGGTTTCCTTGTGGTAGGTAGGTAGGTACTACGGAGGACGCGCAGTAGAGCTCTGAGCATTTAGAAACTTGAAAGTTTATTATGAGATGTCTTGAGGCGGAAATTTGTCAAGAGATTATTATAATGCTGTACTCTCCTCCGGATTCTGCAATCACCACCACCATGGAATTAAAACGTTCTAATGCACTGCATGTACGTATACCTCCTCCACAGAAATAGCGCAATTACAAAATAGATACCTATCTATATTCTAAATCCATTATAGAAACGATGAAAATCAAAGTTCAAAAACGCCCCTTGAAAGTAGTTCAAATCCGTCAGCAAATTTCTTGTAAACTTACCTTAGATAATTGTATTTAGAGCGATAATTGTATGTCATGACGTTTTCAATGTTACGAAATTAAACTGAGAGTTTAGGCTTCTAATAAAAGAACCCACACTGAAAAAATAAAGCAGTAAAAGTAAGCGGTATACCGATGAACGGTACCGCTTTGCGCGGTAAAAATGGAGCCTATCGGTATTTCCAGTAAATCTAACTGAAAAAAAACAGTTAAGTGATAACAGTAACCTTTACTGTTATAGCTCAAATGTTTTGGCCGGTTATACTGCTACTGTTTAGGATCAGTTAAGGGAAAACAGTAAGAAGAAACGGTAAGCTCTATTACTGTTTCTAACAGTAGTGCTTATATACAAAACTACTACTGTTAGCAACCAGTAATTGTACTTATATACAATAGTTTAACTGTTAGCAAACAGTAGAAATCACTGTGCAGTACCAGTAACAATCAATAGTGGTAATTAGTTTTAGTACTGTATAAAACAGTAGAAGTTACTGTCGGCCACAGTTCCTAATACTGGTAGCTACTAGTAGTAGTCATTGTGGATCGTAGTACCTACAACTGGTAGCTACCAGTAGTGATTACTGTGAGCCGCAGTACCCAGTACTGGTAGCTACCAGCAGTGGTCAGTGTGTGCCGCAGTAATTAGTACTGGTGGATACCAGTGGGGGTCACTGCTTGTCACAGTTCTTAGTACTGGTATCTACCAGTAATGATCACCGAGTACCCTAGTAACTGGTACTGGTAGGGACCAGTAGTGGTCACTGAGTGTCATAGTACTTAGTACTGGTGGATAGCAGTAGGAGTCACTACTTGTCAGTTATTAGTACTGGTAACTACCAGTAGCGACTACTGCGTATTACATTCATCTGCTACCGGTAGCCACCAATAGCGGTCACCGTGTGCCACAGTACCTATTACTGGTAGGTATCAGTACTAGGTACTGTGTTTCGCAGTTACTTGGTACTGGTAGCTACCAGTACGGGGTACTGTATCTCGCAGTTACCTGGTCCTGGTAGCTACCAGTACTGGGTACTGTGTCTCGCAGTTACCTAATACTGGTAGCTACCAGTACGGGGTACTGTATCTCGCAGTTACCTAGTACTGGTAGCTGCCAGTACTGGGTACTGTATCTCGCAGTTACCTGGTACTGGTAGCTACCAGTACGGGGTACTGTATCTCGCAGTTACCTAGTACTGGTAGCTACCAGTACTGGGTACTGTGTCTCGCAGTTACCTAATACTGGTAGCTACCAGTATGGGGTACTGTATCTCGCAGTTACCTAGTACTGGTAGCTACCAGTACTGGGTACTGTATCTCGCAGTTACCTGGTACTGGTAGCTACCAGTACTGGGTACTGTATCTCGCAGTTACCTAGTACTGGTAGCTACCAGTACTGGTTACTGTGTCTCGCAGTTACCTAATACTGGTAGCTACCAGTACGGGGTACTGTATCTCTCAGTTACCTAGTACTGGTAGCTACCAGTACGGGGTACTGTATCTCGCAGTTACCTAATACTGGTAGCTACCAGTACTGGGTACTGTATCTCGCAGTTACCTGCTACTGGTAGCTATCAGTACTGGGTAACTGCGAGTAACAGTACCCAGTAATGGTAGCTACCAGTACAAGGTAGGAGGGACGTTTACTAGCGGACTCAGTAACAGATATTGTACCAATATTGTTTATGTGAGATGGATGACCAATAAAAGAAACCATTTGTTACTGTAGGCAAGAATAGGCGGATGCAGAGGGCTGTCGCACACTCGCTACCTTTAGCAACATATGATTACAATTATTAGTATTTGCTGTTTGTTACTGCACAAAGCGAGGACAAGAAGTACTCCTATTACTGAGCCCGTAGTCAACTTGCTGATTGCTGGTACTAAAAAGGAAGACATAATTATTTTAAATATCACATTTATTTAAATTAGATAATTGGTTTTGTGCCACATCAAATAAACAAAATAGAAGCATAATATAAACTAAACAGATTCGTCATTGGTGGTTTTGTGCCGCATCAAATAAACATAATAGAAGCATAACATAAACTAAACAGATTCTTCATTGGTGGTTTTGTGCCACATCAAATAAACAAAATAGAAGCATAACATAAACTAAACAGATTCTTCATTGGTGGTTTTGTGCCACATCAAATAAACAAAATAGAAGCATAACATAAACTAAACAGATTCTTCATTGGTGGTTTTGTGCCACATCAAATAAACAAAATAGAAGCATAACATAAAGTAAACAGATTCTTCATTGGTGGTTTTGTGCCACATCAAATAAACAAAATAGAAGCATAACATAAACTAAACAGATTCTTCATTGGCGGTTTTGTGCCACATCAAATAAACAAAATAGAAGCATAACATAAACTAAACAGATTCTTCATTGGTGGTTTTGTGCCACATCAAATAAACAAAATAGAATCATAACATAAACTAAACAGATTCTTCATTGGTGGTTTTGTGCCACATCAAATAAACAAAATAGAAGCATAACATAAACTAAACAGATTCTTCATTGGTAGATTCTTTGTACCGCCATACTGATTCGTTTATTCCCAGTCGCCCCCACGGGGATTGCCACCGGAGGCAAATGGGAATAAAAATTCCCAGTTGCCCCCACTTCAGTTTCGCTGTACATTGCTTTCTCCTTGTAGAGAATATGTATGGAGTATGTATGGGGTATGTATAGAGCATGTATGGGGCATGTATGGGGTATGCATGGAGTATGTATGGAGTATGTATGGGGTATGTATAGAGAATGTATGGGGTATGTATAGAGTATGTATGGAATTTGTATGGAGTATGTATGGATCATACAGACACACACACACCCCACACACATACCCCATACATATTCCATACATACTCCATCTCCATACATACACCATCTCCATACATAGTCTATACATACCCCATACATACTCTATACATACTCCATACATGCTCTATACATACCCCATACATACTCCATAGATATTCTCTACAAGGAGAAAGCAATGTACAGCGAAAGTGAAGTGGGGGGGCAACTGGGAATTTTTATTCCCATTTGCCTCCGGTGGCAATCCCCGCGGGGGCGACTGGGAATAAACGGCTGTATCGTTACTTGACTTAAACCGAACATGGTCGAGTCTTTAGTTGGCCAGACAGTCGCCATAGGGTGCAGAGGCGTGGATGGGATGAGAACATTAAATTACAATTATACTAAAATTTCAACGATCTCACAATCCAGGGGGCCTACCGCGCAAGTGCCGTCGTAATCGTGCCGATTACGACGCTAATTTGCAAGGCCGATATCTTGTAAATTAGTATACATATTCTACTCTAAGTAGACTTTTGATAACTATCCAAGTAAAATGCTATACGTAGAGTAGAATACGTACGCTAATTTAAGAGATATCGGACTCGCAAATTAGCGTCGTAATCGTGCGTGTGGATTTAGTTAGATGCTCTCAAATTATTGGACAATGGTCAAATCAACAAATTAATACAATCACAGGTAGTAGTACAATTACTAATATTATTTTTATTTACAATTATACTAAAATTCCAACGCTCTCACAATCCAGGTAGATATGAAATAGTAAGTGACGGCAATCAACCCAGGTTCTTCAAAAAATAAAAAAAAATGTTTCAGCCAGCCAGAATTTCCGCTTTTCAAGCTTTTTCAATTTCAACTCCAGAAGGGTTTTAGGGACTTGACCAGAAAAATCAAATGGTTCAGCCAGCCATGATTCCGGCTGGCTGGACACACACATTTTTTAAGATTTCTCAAAACTATTGAATCATGAGGAATGAAACCACTTTGGATGTCGTCACAAATCCCGTCACTAAACTTTTGGTAAGAAACAAGTCCCTAAAATCCTTCAGGAGCTGAGATAGCGGAAATTCTGGCTGGCTGAACCACATTTTTTTTAATTTTTTGAAGAGAGTATAGCGTCACAAACGATGAAACCGTGGTTGATTTTCGTCACTTACGATTTGTCATCTCTCTGAATATGCGAGACCTCTCTACGTTAAGCGGTCCAGACAGCCTGAAGTACATATTTTTACATATTATTATATCGTGCATAATAAATTGCTAAATATCCTAATTTAGGTAAATTGTAAACCTGTGAATGCCCTACGACTTGCATCTTGGGTTCGGATGCCTATAACTAAGTAGACAAGCAGCCACACTCACAGGTCTGATATACCGTCATACAACATAGTAGTGAGAACAAAGTATATTAATCTAAACAACGACCAGCAGCCCGACCGCGTAACTTTACTGCTCTAGCTACTGCTATAGTTTGGGATTTTATCTTGTCATTTAGCACCGCCAACGATAGCTATCGGCATTTATATAGCTTTCTCTCAGATAGTGGTCATGAGGGAAAACTAAAACGATGGCAATAGATAAAATCCCAAACTATAGCAGTAGCTAGAGCAGTAAAGTTACGCGATCAACTGTGTTAGGAGCTTCAAAGCTTGAAAATGACTCATTACTGCCAAAAAGTGTCAAATGTAAATGTGGTGTTTATCTTTGAGACCAAAATAATGATAGTAATTAGTGAAAAGTCTAATGTGTCAAAGGTGAACACCACCTACGAGTACACTTATCTCAAACGATGATACGATACATGGGTACCATTTATTTGAATTTGTGCCACATCAAATAAATAAAATAGAAGCATAACATAACTAAACAGATTCTTTATTGGTAGATTCTTTTTACCGCCATACTACGTCGTCGACAGATTAGCTGTATACTCGACTTGAACCGAATGGGGTTGAGTCTTTAGTTGGCCAGTCAGTCGCCATAGGCAGTCAGTCAGTGGCAAGATCTGAGTCAGGTTTTGGGTAGCCAATGTGAGACATAAATCAGTCCGCCCTAACACTCCTACATCAGCGCCCACCTGCCCGGTATGAGTGTGGATTTAGTTAGATGCTCTCAAATTATTGGACGATGGTCAAATCAACAAATTAATACAATCACAGGTAGTAGTACAATTACTAATATTATTTTTATTTACAAATATACTAAAATTTGAACGCTCTCACAATCCAGGTAGATATGAAATAGTAAGTGACGGCAATCAACCCAGGTTCTTCAAAAAATAAAAAAATGTTTCAGCCAGCCAGAATTTCCGCTTTTCAAGCTTTTCCAATTTCAACTCCAGAAGGGTTTTAGGGACTTGACCAGAAAAATCAAATGGTTCAGCCAGCCATGATTCCGGCTGGCTGGACACACACATTTTTTAAGATTTCTCAAAACCATTAAATCATGAGGAATGAAACCACTTTGGATGCCGTCACAAATCCCGTCACTAAACTTTTGGTAAGAAACAAGTCCCTAAAATCCTTCAGGAGCTGAGATAGCGGAAATTCTGGCTGGCTGAACCACATTTTTTTTAATTTTTTGAAGAGAGTATAGCGTCACAAACGATGAAACCATGGTTGATTTTCGTCACTTACGATTTGTCATCTATCTGAATATGCGAGACCTCTCTACGTTAAGCGGTCCAGACAGCCTGAAGTACATATTTTTACATATTATTATATCGTGCATAATGAATTGCTAAATATCCTACTTTAGGTAAATTGTAAACCTGTGAATGCCCTACGACTTGCGTCTTGGGTTCGGATGCCTATAAATAAGTAGACAAGCAGCCACACTCACAGGTCTGAGATACCGTCATACAACATAGTAGTGAGAACAAAGTATATTAATCTAAACAACGATCAGCAGCCGTCGGGCTGCTGCGGCTTGTACCTTACACCAGCCTTAAATGGGGCTGCGCAAAGTTATGAAAAACTTCTTAGATGGCGACAATATTGTATTCAATGTATGAGGTGTCTGAAAATTGAGAGATTTGTAATTAATCGCGATTTTCTTTTCTTGATGTTCAACTTCATATGCATAGTAATGCGAGTCAAAAACAATTGTTTGTAATATATTTCCCGTTAAAATAACCTCTGTTTTATCATAAACATACAGATTGTCCACCATTAAAAAAGTTATGTCATTGCGATCACAAATAGGTGATCACAAATAGGTAAGAATGGAACCTTTCTTGTAACGAACTGAAGACATGGCAACCCAAGGGACACGAGTTAACTTGCTATCTTTTAAATGGAGAGTGGATTTAATTAGTTCTACATCATCATAAGGCAACGACATCAGTTCGTCAGTGCTGAAAGTTAGTACTGGATCAAGTGAGCTCTTGCAAAATATTTCATTCAACTTAAGTTGGTGTTTGACAGCCAAACTTAAAGTTATGTTCTTTCTATTACACGAAGCTCTCGCGCTCGTCTTTGCTAACCTGTGTTTTGCTTCGTACCTCATAGATGAAAATAATGAAAGTGGTCCAAAATTAATCATGGCATTATGGTAGTGAGTAAGATGGTGAAACTTAGGCTTTAGTTCTTCATTAGACAGGAGAAGGTACATTGCATTAAGTTCAGATACACAATCTTGCAATACAGCATCAAGACCGTCCCAAACAGAAGTGGCTGTTACAAGTTCTAAAACATCCCTTAATTTTAAATAAAGTACCCAGTACATCTCACCGCCAGGAATCATATCCCAAATTAAAACTGCAAAATATCGTATGAACGTTAACATTTCTAATGCGCTGAGACGAATATTACATTTTTTAATGTGTACCAAAGATAATTCAACTGGCTTATTGCGTGCGTCCGGCCCATATGCAAATGATCTGAGGCGAGTATTGAGTAGTTCTAATGAAAAATATCCAAAACGATTGATGTACTTCATTACCACGAGACCCATGACATATTTGCCAACACCTTCCAAGATATCATGCATGACATCAATACCAATTTGATTAAACAATCTGAATCCATCGACCTTCATCCAAACACATCTTTCTTTCACACCAGAGTTTGAAGGATTTCCTTCTAAGAGATCGGCTTCATAATCAGTATTACATCTTAAGAGTGCCTTATCTTCATAAGTTCGAACCTTCAAGTCTTCTTTTCTTATTCTACAAATTCTACAAGGGTAGTTAGCAGAAAAGCTCTCTATAAAACCGGTTATGGAGTGAATACCTAAATTATCTCCAAGAATTAATGCTAACTCAAAATATACAATTCCATTAAAATTTGGAATATCAAATGCGATGCCAGCGCTACTAAGATAATTTAGCTCGTCTATAACAGGTTGGAATATGATATTGTTACCAAAACGTGACTTATCAGAAGAATGAAATAGCAGAGTTAAGAAAATATTAGATAGAGAAGAGCAACGCCACGGAGGTAAACATGGAACTGAAATATAAACAGCGCCTAGTTTGTGGATTCCGGAATGGGTTCCTAAAGCATTAGATGTTTCATAATCATCAAAAAAGAGAAATATAGGTATTACTGTTTTTCCAATGTGATTTCTTCTTTTCGACTGCCAATAACTCCCCTGAATAAAATTCCGAATCACTTTAACATTTTTGTAAAGATCCTCCATGTAATGTAATGTATCAAGCAAAATAGACTTAAGGGAAAAAAAAGAAAGAAGGATTTCTCTCAACGGAAGGAATTGCATTGTATGTCTAACTGAAGAAATTACCTGCCTGCCATGTACCGTTTTGTACTTGCGGCTTTCGCCCACTACGACGGCTCTGGGCGGAATATAAGTTCGACGATTTTGAAAGTAATTCAACCTTTGACGCTCTGTTAAGAACGACTCAAAGCCCGTGGTGATTTCAGAAGCTATTCTTCTTAGCACATTTGACACCGAAACATTAAAAGATATTTCACCATCATTAGCCAAACATTGCAACAACTCTCCTATTAAAGGGACTAAAGAAAGTGAAACTATATTTGAAAGTCTTTGAATAATAATTTGAACAATATTTCTTGGTAAATTTACAGAGCCATACAATAATGCTATCAGTGATGCTATAGACGTTTCAAAAGATACACAAGGCAATGAAATATTGGACTGAGAATCAAATTCTAGAAGTGGAATGTCAATTTCTTCATTAATATCATGAGTATCCAACAAACTATCGTCTCGATCTGTTGCAAAATTCGCACTATTTTCTTCTGTCCTATTATGATGTTGCCTTGAATGATGTCTTAAATAATGTCGACGGAAAGAATTAAAGAGGTGATACGACCGCCCACAAGCATCTTCAGCACAGTGATATTGTTCAAGATTATGACTGGTGAAAAAATTGAAAATGAGTTCTGAGTGCATGCAAGTCTACAATAACGGTTTTACAGATAAAGCATTAACCATTTTCAGTCTACGGTGATATCGCAGTCACTCAATAACCCTAAAACTGATGACGAAATTTTATGTCTAGGAACTACTGTTGTAGAAAATTTGTAAATGGCTCGTTGTAAAAACCGCCAGACGGGTAAACATTCAATAGGATACTCTAAATAAAGGGCCCAAATAATTTTGAAACACGTATCCACTGTGTTGGTGATGCCTTGCAATTCATATACTATGTCATCAATAACAATGTACCTAGCTGTGGCTTTGTTAAGAGGTCCCGCAACTATTATATATGGCTGAATGGTTATTCCCAGATCTCTATATTGACGTTGCCGCTTTTGTTGTTCTTCTTGGAGCTGACTTTCCTCCTGAATGTGTAGTATGAAACTCTGACGAACTTCTGCTGCTGAAGTTTTCTTCTTTTTTATGTAGACAGATCCAAGCAAGTGAGGAATGAGAAGAAGAGTAGCTAGGTTGCTCGTCTCAAGATCTGGGTCTGCCAACAAGATAGAATGATTAACAAACAATAACGCGATAATTTATAGTTTTTACCTTGGGCACAGTCCATGGTATGGATATTGATACCATAAACTAAAATAATAAATTTTCAAAAGTGTTTAAAAATTTTTTTTTCAAACAAAACAAACGACGAAGACTATACGTAGGTACGTTAGTACTATTATCTATTCTGTGACGTAGCTACAAAAAAAAAACACAAAACCCTTTTTGACAAAAAAAATTACAACCGACTTCAACCACTAAAAATTAAAAATGCACATAGGTGGGTGATATGGGGGGAGGATTTGACATATTGAGATGGTAGCCCTCGTCGAGCTCTTTCATATGAACCCAAACTCGGGGGGTTTTCTTGTTACATACCTGCCCTTCCATAGTTTCCATACATTCCATACATACCCCACCTGTCACACCCATTCCCAAACTCTCCGACCAATACTTAAAAAAAATATATTCAAAATTGGATATCAAACAAAGTTGCAAGTAGTCAGTCATATCTAACCCCCCCCATTTTGGAAAATGGCCGAATATCCAAATACTATATCGCTATACCATCAATTAGAAAAAAAAATTGGAGGACAAACAAAAAAGTTACAAGTAATTGGTCATATCTAACCCCCCCGGTTGGGAAAAGGATTTCTACCTTCCGTCATCAGCTCACCTGAATGTCATGAAAGAAGACAACTAGCAGTTTATACGTGCCTATAGTATTTAAAGAATTAACTCCTAACCGTGCCGTGCGGTTTCCGGCACGTAAAGAAAATTGAACCAACCTATCTCTTCCCGTGGGTGTTGTAAAATGCTAATTCTCTATTCGGACTATTCTGTCCTAACCGTTAAGGACTTATACCTTCCATCATCAGCCCAGCAGCAGGAGATGATGACTGCCAGATGCAAATACCTGAATAGCTTTAGAAAATACATGAAAAACGTTATACAGGCTTATAAAATGAGAAGGTTGCCCTCGATTTCCCTGGGATCCCATCATCAGATCCTGATCTGGTAAAAATGGGACCACCTCAGAAGTATACTCTATCCAACAAAGAAAAAAATTTTAAAATCGGTCTATAAAACACTTGAGTAATCGATGTAAATACATAAAAAAAACGCCCTGAATAAAGAACCTCCTCCTTTTTTTAAAGTCGGTTAAAAACTGCAACCCTGTTAACTGAGAGCTAGGACAAATAATCGCCATTTTTGCCGTCACTGGATGCTATATTTTTTCAATACTGTTTGAAATAACTCACCACGTGCAAGTTCCTTTAACTCTGTGACGAATGAGCTTTTTCTTGAGATGCGGTCAGCTGCATGTATCAACTTTGTCTTAAGAAGGGGAAATTTGTCATCAAATGCATTCTCATTTCCGGGATACCATTTTTCGAAGTCTGTAATAAGCTAAAATAATATTAAATATTAATTTACATTTTATAAAAAAAAGTCTAGTCTAAGGAATAACTAACGAAGCTGAACCAAGTTGAAGACAACACATATCTTACCAAGTTATATCCCCACGTACGCTTGAGACAAGGGTATTCATGAAGATATGACAATTTCTCTGCTGATAAAACACGTTGTAGGCGACGTGTGTTGGTTATTTTCCACTTTTCTGCACATACAATATAATTATCAGCTGCACTTTTGAGCCATTCCAAGGCTTCGTCTATATCATGAATGGAGAGTTCATCAACATCGTCGGCGGTAATCAGATCATCTAAAAGAATTTCAGGTCTGTGACTGGATGTCGATGTAGATCGTTGAGGTGTCAAATTGAGAGATCGTCGTACACGCGGTTCGTACACTTTTTCACGTCGGTATCTAGCTTTCAAATTAGTCACGGCGTCATATAGTCGACCGTGAGCTCGTCCTGACCCCCCTTGTGGCCTTGTATAATATATAGCGCTGTTTTCTTTTGGAAACACGTCATCTGAAATAAATAATATATTCTTTATTGCAAATAAAATAAAAGATACATTTGTCAAAAACATAGTTACATAGGTGAGCTTATCTCTAAGAGAGATCTATTCCAGCCAAGCTGTTAGAGAGTGTATAACGGTGAATGTAAAAAAGGTGTTACAACACAATGGTGGTTGAATGACAAGTCAAAATATCTACTAAATAACAAATATTATTATATTAATATACAAACATTAATATAATACCAAATAAACCTAAATAAGCGTTGAACTAATTCCAAATACTTAAGTAAATATGCTATATAAATATACTATACAAATTTATACGAAATAAATATAATATTTTTATGTCAGTTGCGAAAGGTAGTGCTCTTTTAAACGCTTTTTAAAGATCTGTGGTGAAGGGCTCTCTTGAATACTTGCATATATTATATATTAAATATCAAATAAACATAAAAATGTATACTAAATATATTTTCAAAAGTCAATGCCAGCTAGTAAAGAGAAATGTTAAAAACTGAGACCCTTTTGGTACAGTTATTTTACTCTTTGACTGAGACTCACGCGACAAATTTAGAAAAAGGTTTGAAATCTTAAAAGTTTCACCATATAACATAACAATTTTTCTTTTAAAGCAACTATATATAATATGTCTTTACCTATGAAATTGCCGATTTTTTCTTCATTTCTTTTTTGTGCCTAATTCCAGTGAATCTATAGCTACTTACGAAATTATTTTTTATTTCGAATGTGGGCTATATATCTAATGGTTTAACATCCAATATTTTGTTTAATTTACGCGTAATCCCATATTTAAAAAATCTTGAACACAGCTCGTTTCATGTGTGTCCCATATTAATTCTTAAATTCGATGAAACTTTTATAAAGCTATTACTTTTAAAAAATTGACACTGCCTATACTTAACTTAATGTTGTCCGATAATACACACAAAGTTTAACAAAATTTGGATTTGCTGTTCCCGAAAAAAATTCAAAAATGTTTGTATGGAGAAATCAGTTTTGATGAAATTCTTCATACAAAATGGGAATTTCATAGTAAAGACCTATTACCTATACATAATGCTTTGCATTTCTGTGAATAATTTAAGGAACCTCTAGACAAACGTTATTGATCTATAAAGTATTTCACATATTGTGTGTATGTATGTTACCTCCTACAGCCTAAGCCCTTTAACGGATTTTAGAAATTGAGGTGTTGATATCTAGAGTTAAAAAAATGCAAAAGCTTGAGTAGGTATGGGGTGTTAAAAAAACCGGCCAAGTGTGAGCCGAGCCATGCGCAGTGTAGGGTTCTGTAGCCCATCCCAATTGTAGATACTATACCTGTTTCACACACCTGACAAAGTTATTTAAGTGTTCCCAATGAGGAATTTGTACTGAGCCAAGTACATTTTATAAGTTGGTTGACTGTTACTCGTAACATAACTTTGATAGTTTTCCTTTTAACTTCGTCATATATATAAAACTACCGTGAATTTTTCCACGTATCCAACAACAACCATCTCAAACAAATTTTGCAACTTAAAGGTTAATAATTCACACCCACAATATTTTTGAAATTGCTGCCGCACTAGAGACTGGCTCAAGTCATTGAAATTTTAGTATAATTGTAAATAAAAATAATATTAGTAATTGTACTACTACCTGTGACACGTTGTCTTGCTTTAATTTCCAATCTGTGAGAGCCTTTTTGAATTTTGCTAATTTGTTGATTTGACAATCATCCAATAATTTGAGAGCATCTATATCCACTTCATTTTCTGAAAACAAACAGTAGATATAAAAGTCTGAACTACTTAGATAGGTGTCAGATAGTTTGATAGATTGAAACCAAATACCTACAAGAAAAGGTTTTGTTGATTTGACAATCATCCAATAATTTGAGAGCATCTATGTCCACTTCATTTTCTGATTAATTTGTTGATTTGACAATCATCCACTAATTTGAGAGCATCTATATCCACTTCATTTTCTGAAAACAAACAGTAGATATAAAAGTCTGAACTACTTAGATAGGTGTCAGACAGTTTGATAGATTGAAACCAAATACCTACAAGAAAAGGTTTAACTCCCTCGGTCTTTATCTTTTGGTACCAATTGGGCTAAAATGTAAAATAACATTGAATCTTCGATCAAGCATAGAATGAATCATGTGTTTCGAGTTTCAGTAACTTTACTGCTCTCGCTACAGTTTCTGATTGCGCCTGTGCTAGCTATTGCCATATGGTATAGTTTAGACCGCTACCAGAGAGAAAGATAAATGATGGCAATAGCTATTGTACTCCTAAGCGGTAGGTACTAAATGACAAGGTAAAATTACAAACTATAGCAATTGCGAGAGGCAGTCGATTCTAACATAAATATCTCGTAGGTATTCTGGTTGTCGAGTTAAAAACTAATTTGTGAAACCAGAAATGTATGCAGTTCTATTGGGATTTAACGAGTGACTATGTATGTTTACTTACACATCCCTGCCATGGGCTGTACCTATTGTACTAAGCATTACACAATGTATATGTCGCCGCCAACTGGTTGAACCAGCCAGTCAGTTGGACGGCTAGGCTGTTTATTAAATTTCAGCGCTCAATTAAATAGCTGAAGGTCGCCCAGCCAACTTGTTGAACGTAACGTTTGACGTGGATTATACTTTTGATAACAATACAAAAATGTATAATGAATTGCCTAGGCCTAGGTAATCAACTAAATGGCTAATTTAACCAGTTGGCGGCGACATAACGTATTTACCCAAAATCGTTGACTAATAAATTCAATTTAAACAACACCAATTTCAAACACCAACACCACAAAAAACAATTAGAATATGCTTACAGAATCATCGTAGTAGGTTCATTCTGTCTGGCAAGTAACTATACCTACTTACATAGGTATTACTGCGCAAATTCATAACTTCTGAAATAAATATTAATTTTACAGTTATGTTATGGTGCAATAGGTATATTATAGCACTCGTGGCGCAGTTGCACGTTCGGCCAGGTCAGCCCTTGGATGGGTGACCACTAGTGGTGTTTTCTTTCGAGTGTTTCCGTGCGTCGGAGGGCACGTTAAATATTGAAGGCAACGTTAAGCCAAGTCGGTGGCCTAAAGAGGTGGCTTGATAACACTGACGGTCAGGTGACCACTAGTCTGACAATCCACCACCAATCCGCACTGGGGCCGCGTGGTGGATTAGGTATGGCCCATGCCCTCTCCTAGCGAGAGGAGGCTGTGCCCCAGCAGTGGGGACTTGTAAGGCTGATGATGATGGTGCAACAGGTAGGTAATTAAAATCTAAACTTGGAAAGGTTTAGCGGGCGGCGGGATGTCTGTTCGCGATATTATTATGTAGTCAAACTGGTACTTACCTTTAAATGTGTGTGTGTGTGTTACTTTTGGACCCCCAATTAGATATAAGGTCATCGATGTCTTCCATTTTTTCTAAAATGTAATTTTATTGGCTTTAAATACTTTGAATCTTCGGTCCGAGTGTCGATAAGGGGGCGGAAAAAAAAAGTTTCTACTTTTGCCGAGCGATCACCGCGCGACCTGTGTAGCTAAGAGGGCACTGAGAAACTTTTTTTACAGTTCAGAAAAACTTCTGCCTTCAAAATTCACTCAGCGCTGCCTTAGCCACACTTTGACCGAATCTAAAACACAGTTGATACCATTTCACATAGAAATAATTTACTCACGTCACGCACAGCCAGCGACAACGGACGACTACAAGAAAATGGCGGCTCGCGGGGCGCAGACGCTAGCCAATCGGAGGGGGAAGGGGGTTTGCGGGACGCAGGCCACTGTCGTGCGCGCACGCTCCAACCGGTGCCGGAAGTTAAATATAGTGTTGCCACTGTAGGCGATTTTTGCCATTTAGCTATGGGGGCCGATCGCGGTAAATATGTCAAATGACTGGTTGACAGATGGTTGAGACGAAAGACGATTACGTTGGTACTAAACAGCTATCAATTAAACGTTAGTGAAGAGCCTGTGGCCTAATTGCAGTAATTTTATGACGCATTTGTACGTACGACCCGATATGCCTGTCTCTTTTTAGCACTGCGTTTAGTCCGTAAGACGATAGAGTACATACCACCGTGTTTGCAGTTTATTTTAAATACGTTCCGTCTATGCGAGTTCTTATTCTATGGGGACACCTAACAACTACAACAGGGCCCGTATTCGCTATGCCACTTTGCCAATAACGATGATGTGTTACTCCAAATTTTGCTAATATCTATACCATTATAAAACTGTAAAAAAGCCGTGTCTGTACATTGAAAATTTTCCAGAAAAAATAGTCTGGAGAATTAATCATCGTCGCCACTGAAATAGCTAAATGATTAAAACAACGTTGTTACGTTTTCAAGTAAAATCATTTAACAGCCTGACATTGACAGACAAATAAACCATAGAAACACACTGGGTTATTGTTTGTAACTCTGATATATAACATTATACATACGGACGTAACCATGACCAAAAATATTTTTTTTTTGGAATTTTTCTCTGTTTGTCTGTCTGTTTGTTTGTGCGCGCATCACGCGAAAACCGCTGAACGGATTTTGATGGGATTTTCAGTTAGGTAGCTAGGGGTCCAACTTAAAATCTAAGCCATGTTTGATCTCATTTGGGTTGGTAGAACCAGAGATACAGCTTAACCTCTCGGTAGTACTAACCTTCATACTATGGGGAGGTCATTTAAAAATGGTCCACGGGAAACTATTGCCACGCGGACGAAGTCGCGGGCAAAAAGCTAGTGGAGAATAAGGTCGCTGATCACGTTGTCGACGAATTATTATTGCTAACCGGCAGATGAAGCTGTGTGATAATATACCTTCTAGCGTTTTTAGGTGCTCCGTAAACGGCGGACATATTGTCTGACCGCGGGCACCCGCGCGCGGCCTAATTGGCGCAACTCAATGCACATGGGGTGGACAGCTCACCGCGGCTGGTTCATATTAGCGAGGTGCACGCACGTCAGCGAAAATCACTGACCTCTATATATTACACACTGGACGGGCTGTTCCCATACAATAGGGGTTGGTTGACAGTTTGTATGAAAGTCCGTCATTTTCAAAGTAAGCTCATGGTTAGAAATAACCATGTACTTTTTTAATATTTCACCCCCAAGGGGGTAAAATGAGGGTTGAGAAAATCTGCGGCAGCATAAGCTGGAGTTTCCTCCAAGTGATGAAGGCGGTAGAAGTAGATACAGTTTGAAAGGGGCGCACTCGACACTAAAGGAAGTTTTCAATCGACTTCTAAAAAGAAGGAGGTTCTATGTTCGACGCGTACTTACGTTTACCTATTTTTTTCTGTTTGTTCACCCATGTCTTGTAAACGGCTTAACCGATGTGGACTTTTTAAAATTGTATTAAGGTGGATGCCGAGGAGGTCTCGTATAATTTTTTATGACCTGAAACCATTCTTTAGAAAATCTGAATAAACCAATTTGCGTAGGACCATTAACTCGACGATCTGAATATTTTGATCTGCAATTTAGTTCCTATGGGTTAAATATTATATTAAATGTTTGATTAATTATTATATATAACCTACTTCAAAAAAGTAGGACTCATATTCGACTCGTAATTTTATAATTAAATATTTTTTACGGGCGATACGAAACTTGGCGAATTTTTACATAAGAATGTTTTTGATGGGATTCTGTGTTAATGCAAAAAAACAAATTGCAAGAGCAACTTTGACAGTTTGCAGTGCATTGTTGTAAATTACATCACTCACGACCCTTATCCCAAATGGGGTGGTCAGAAATTTCCCAAACCTAAAGGATATGGGTGTTCCAAACAGTTCAATGTTTGTTAATTTTGTAAATTAACTATAGATTATTTGTTAATACCAGTACTCATTAGTAAACCAATAATGTATTATCTCTTGACATGACGGTCGGGACTAAATGCAAATAGCATCGATAACTAGTGTCCTTTTAAAGAACAGTTGCTTAAAGTGATAGATAACATCACCCAAATTACCTGTTACAGGATTAAATTAGAGAAATAAATTATTTTCTATGTCGGCGGGATATACATCGGTCAAGAGTGGGCAACACTGTTCCTGCCGAGACGACCGACCACACGACCGACCGACACACACACACACACACACACACACACATGGGCCGTCCTTGGGCCCAACAGGCGCACGTGCACGCGCAGAAACGTGACATTTACCATAACTGATTTAAAACAGTACCGGTAGGTAACCTCAGAGAAATTATGCGTATTAAATAAAGTCATGTAAATGGGTTATTATATTATCCAATTTGTAGAGATGCTTAGTAGAAATAGGAACCTCTCGTGATTACAATGAATACCACAAAATTGTTTCGGACTCGACTCGCTGTCGTGAAGTCAGAAGTACCTAGTGTTGCCGAAATATCGATAGGTTGACTATCCATTGTTGACCTTGAATATCATCAATAATATTGATAGGTCTATGATAATATCGACTGTTCAAATATGTGCAAAATTACTATACACTAGTGATTACTAATATATAATAATATAATAATATATAATAATATAAAAATAAAAAATAATAAAGATACAGCTAATCGGCTATCGGCCCATATTCTAAGCCATTGGATACTCGATATTCGGATATCGGCTGTCACTTCTTCATAAAAATGCATTCGAAAGGGGGTCGAACATTTTACTATGGAAGCTGGCATATCCACCAGCCGCCAATGTGAAATTTTTTCAAAGTTTCCGCGCATGTTGTAAGTTGGATGTAATATGGAAAGAGGATACTTATACCAACAAAAAATGTCAAGTACTATGGTACCCTAAAGTGTCACGTTCTCGAGATATTTAGAGGTAAAGATCGCCATATGAGAACAACGACATCATTAAAAATACAGTAATTACGTGTGTATACGCATTTCAATGTATTCAAAGTTCTTAGGTTGATTTAAGAATTTATTAAAAGGTAGCACAACCTAATAGCACCAAAAATCATTTTAATTAATTGCTTTCCTACTAAATCGCAACACATTGCAATAAAACTTTATTTTGTCATAGCAGACTCGAACAGCGATGGTTGGCTTCCCATCGTGTCGCCGCTCCGGTCGTCTTGAAACGGAAAAAAAATGTGAAGTATGAAGATATTTGTTCCAATGTCTCAAGTTAGGTACTGATATATTTGGAACAAGAAATCGCTGCCACCTATACTATGACATGGGAATAATGACAATCATTTAAAGATGAACTAAGTACAAACATACTTGTTTACATGTATGCAATACATTACGGAGATCTTTGGACAACGACGACTTAAGAGAGCGACTAAAAATCAGCGTCCGTCCAAGTGGGCAGATACTATGCTGAGTCGTACCCTTATTTTAGTCGGCTTTAACATTTGTACCGCTTTTGGTTTTTGTAATCATGTTTTTGGTTTATACTGTGTACAGCTAAATAAATGTATTTTCTATTCTATTGTTCTATTCTACGGTAAAATATTAGTTTTCAAGTTGATTTACTTAATTATATTGTATATCAGCGATAGGTGACATAGCGAGCCCAGTAAGATGGTCAGGGGTATAGTATGGAAAAACATAAACATAATTTTATCAGATATAAGCCTGGGTTACATAACTTAAAACTAGACATGAACTTGCTCCAAGTCCAGCCGCACGACTCTCAGACTCCGCACTAGGAATACACCTGTATCGACAGACAGTCTGTGAGCCGTTCAGTTTGGTATGAATAGTACCTACATCATTTAGGCTCATAGTACGGCGTAAAATTACTACACTAAAATCACAAAGCAGTTATAAAATCTGTTGCTTGGGATTTCAGTTACACACTATATCGGCGAAATGCACAGACTTCGTCCAGTCCAATGCCATATGAAAGTTATTATTACTAGGTTGTGCTGCCTTTTAAGAAATAGTCAAATCAACCTGGGAATTATTATTTGAATGCATTGACATGCGTATACACCCGTAATTACTGTATTTTTAATGATGTCGTTGTTCTCATATGGCGATCTTTACCTCTAAATATCTCGAGAACGTGACACTTTAGGGTACCATAGTACTTGACATTTTTTGTTTGTATAAGTATCCTCTTTCCATATTTATAACTTACATCGTGCGCGGAAACTTTGAAAAAATTTCACAATGGCGGCGGGTGGATATGCCACAAAGGTTCTATCCCCTTTGAAAGTTTCCGATACCGTGTCGAATATCGAGTATCGAATGGCTTAGAATACGGGGCTAAGATACGGGGGCAGTAGTGTCTATACTGTTGATAGTATTGCTTGTGATAGTGCAAATACATCGATACTATCGACAGACCTATCGACACTATCGATTTTACCTTGAAAGATAGCGATTTGCTCTAGCCGTTACTCTCACGACTTTTGTCCCAATAGGGTGCTCAGAGATATCCCAAAAAACATGAGAATTTGGGTGATCCAAATACCTATAATTAAAGTTTTATGTTTGGAACAACGTCCACGTGTCACCATTTGAAATGTTACAGAAATTCCCAAGTTGAGAATCGCCGTTTTTTTAACATGCAAGTCTATAGATGGTTTAGCCGTAACTGCTGGTACAGTCAGCTGCAAGGAGTTTTATAGGTACTTTCTGTCAAAATCTGTTTTCACTGTTATGTAGGTAGGTATTTCAAGAGAGTTCAATTTTAAATCCAGATTTTTTACGAGTCAGTCGTTCTAAATCATAGCGATGCGATTACACTGTCCTAAGTCGGCTCCAATTTAGGAAGTAGAGAGGTCGTGACCTTCTGACTGTGCTAAATTAGAATCTAACACTGCTAACTACGATTATATGTCTCAATTTCCTAATTAGATTCGATGGAAAATTAGCGCACTGATTTCAACCTTACCGTCATATATTTTTTGCGATTTTTGGTTTGCTAATTGGAGCTGCTGAATTTAACTGCAGCTGTCACCTCCTTAAACATTTTCATATCTGAATGTCAATAGGAGTTACCTACCTATTCGAATTGTTACTCAAGTGTTAATAATTATGTAATGTATTATTATGTAAGGTCACTCCCACTTTAGCAAAAATATTATAATACGCCTACAAGATCACGCTGAAACTACTGGACGGATTTTGATGAAAGCCATACCCAAACTTAGTACCTACTATTATTTATTCTCTGCTCAAACATAGATTTTGTTCTGAATTAACACATAGGCTACCCTACTCTTTACTTCGGGAAACTATGAGGTTCTAGTGGGATCAATAATTATTATAAAATGGACGCGGACGAAGCCGCGGGCAGAAGCTGGTTGATAAATGAAACGGCCATTGAACCATACTGCTTCACACGATACAGTAACTGTTTACAAAAATTTAAAATAAACCATTGTACTGTTTTATACATTACAGTAACTATTTACAATATATTAAAGACAGTAAACTGCACTGTTCAATAAATAAGAGTAACTGTTTATAAACATCAAAAGTAAATCAATTAAATCATCATTAAACCTTACTCTTTAGAACATTAAAGGTACCTGTATGGATTACTGTTTAATACATTACGGTAACTGTTTACCAACACTAAAAAAACATTTAATTCAGGGAAAAGTTATTTACTAATTTATATTTTGTTTATTATATATTTAGTTCAACGCAAAGGGGGGGGGGGGGGGGGTGGTTTTACGTATGAGTGTGGCATAAAACAATCAGAAGAAATCGATTTCAAGGAACTTTTGAACACCACCTTATGGCATTCCATAGTACTTCGTGTAAGGTAAGCGAACGAAATACGTATATGACTGATAACTTCCACATTTTTCATCCGATCGGGGAACCATTTACAGCGTGATCAGGTATGCTAAAAAATTACTCTTATACAAAATTTTAACCAAATCAGAGCAAATTTGAACGAGTTTGATCTTGTTAAAATCGATTTTGTGTTCGTTCACTAATTCTTATTTTTTATAGACGAATACCGATGAAACTCACGGAGTTCGTCAGTTTACCCAAATTCTATCGGAATGCCAAACTTCATCAAAATCGGTTTGATTGTAGAAAGTTGCATTGTTGAGGGAGAGTGGGGAAGGATGAGAGGAGGTCTTCACCTTCGGCCAGGTGCAGTGAGCCCTCCAGCGAGTGAAGCCCAGGAAGGAACCGGGCGCGGGCAGAACACAGAACATGGCACTACGTCACCTGCCGTACCGCATTATTGCGGCGGTGATACGTTTAGTCAATGGTAATGGCACTTCTCCCAAGCATGCAAGACCGGAAGAGTGATTGTGCTGCCAAAGCCAGGAAGGACCCGAAGAAGGCCGAGAGTTACCGCCCGATCACCTTCCTCAGCATCCTCTCGAAGGTTTTCAAAAGGTTGCTGGTAACCAAACTGCAGCCACACGTCGTCCCAAGGCCCGAAACGTTCGGATTCAGCTTACAGCCCATATTGGACGCCCTGCCAGAATGGCTCTCCAAGTGGAGGTTGTCGGTGAACGTCGGGAATACCCATGCGCTGTTGACAGGAAGATATCTGAGACCGCCGCCCCTGCGACTCAGTGGCCAAGACATCCAACGGCAGAACACGGTGAAATAGCTGTGCTGCCTACCTGACTCACCATGAGACACCACGGCGGCAACGTTATTCAAAGCGTGAAGATGGCGCGCAGCCTCCTGAGTCCAGTTCTCACCTTCAGCCTCCCTATGCGCACCAAGCTGGGCTTTTATAAGATGTACCGCACAGTAACTGTTTGCAAAACATTGAAGGCAACTGTATGAATTGAACTGTTTCAGACGTATTAAATAAATGAAATAAGTTTTATACTATACTGTTTAATACATTACGGTAACTGTATTGAAACATTAAAAATTACTTATTTTAATGATCATTAAACCGTACTGTGTTATACATTTCAGTAACTGTTACAAAACCTTAAAGGTAATTGTAAGGTTTCAACTGTTAAAAAACGTATTAACATTAAACTGTACTGTCTGTTACATTACAGTAACTGTTTGCAAAACATTGAAGGCAACTGTATGAATTGAACTGTTCAAGACGTATTATTAAATTAAATAAGTTTTATACTATACTGTTTAATACGTTACAGTAACTGTATAGAAACATTAAAAATTACTTATTTAAAGGATCATTAAACCGTACTGTTTCATACATTACAGTAACTGTTACAAAACATTAAAAGTAATTGTAAGGTTTGAACTGTTAAAAAACGTATTAACATTAACCTATACTGTCTATTACATTACAGTAACTGTTTGCAAAACATTGAAGGCAACTGTATGAATTGAACTGTTCAAGACGTATTATTAAATTAAATAAGTTTTATACTATACTGTTTAATATGTTACAGTAACTGTATAGAAACATTAAAAATTACTTATTTAAATAATCATTAAACCGTACTGTTTCATACATTACAGCAACTGTTACAAAACATTAAAAGTAACTGTGAGGTTTGAACTGTTAAAAAACGTATTAACATTAAACTGTACTGTCTGTTACATTACAGTAACTGTTTGCAAAACATTGAAGGCAACTGTATGAATTGAACTGTTCAAGACGTATTATTAAATTAAATAAGTTTTATACTATACTGTTTAATACGTTACAGTAACTGTATAGAAACATTAAAAATTACTTATTTAAATGATCATTAAACCGTACTGTTTCATACATTACAGTAACTGTTACAAAACATTAAAAGTAATTGTAAGGTTTGAACTGTTAAAAAACGTATTAACATTAACCTATACTGTCTATTACATTACAGTAACTGTTTGCAAAACATTGAAGGCAACTGTATGAATTGAACTGTTCAAGACGTATTATTAAATTAAATAAGTTTTATACTATACTGTTTAATACGTTATAGTAACTGTATGGAAACATTAAAAATTACTTATTTAAATGATCTTTAAACCGTACTGTTTCATAAATTACAGCAACTGTTACAAAACATTAATAGTAATTGTAAGGTTTCAACTGTTCAAAAACGTATTAACAATAACCTATACTGTCTATTACATTACAGTAACTGTTTGTAAAACATTGAAGGCAACTGTATGAATTGAACTGTTCAAGACGTATTATTAAATTAAATAAGTTTTATACTATACTGTTTAATACGTTACAGTAACTGTATAGAAACATTAAAAATTACTTATTTAAATAATCATTAAACCGTACTGTTTCATACATTACAGCAACTGTTACAAAACATTAAAAGTAATTGTAAGGTTTGAACTGTTAAAAAACGTATTAACATTAAACTGTACTGTCTGTTACATTACAGTAACTGTTGCAAAACATTGAAGGCAACTGTATGAATTGAACTGTTCAAGACGTAATATGAAATGAAATAAGTTTTATATACAGTAAATTTTATATATATATATATTACAGTAACTATATAGAAACATTAAAAATTACCTATTAATTATTTTATATTAAGGTAATTTTATGGATTGTAGGTACTGTTTAAACATTAAACACAACTTTAAAGGTAACTGTATGTATTAAACAGTTCAAAATCATTCAAAACATATTTACAAATTGAATTGGTGTAGAAATCGTACAGTGTTTAATATTTTATAGTAACTGTTTAGAAAGCATTAAAGACAACCGTTCAGAAATTAGTAGAGGGTATGAACTATTCAAAACGTATTGGAAAATGAAATGACCAGTAAATCGTACTGTTTCGTACGTTCTTGTTACTGTTTATAAACAGTGAAAATTAGTGTTCTGAAAGCTGTTTAGTCTTAACTGTTAAAAACATATTGGTAAATGAAATACACATTTAACCGTAATATTTAACACAATAAACTTACTGATTATAAAACAGTAAAGGTAACTGCTCATAATCTTTTAAAGGTTTGAATTCATCAAACGTACTGGAAAATGAATCGGCCATTAAATCGTAATGTTTGATACATTTTAGTTAATTGTTAACAAAAATTACTGTTACTGTTCAGATATCGGTGGGTGATATGAACGCATTGTCTAATGAAATGGTCATTAAATTTAACTGCTTAATACATTCCGGCAACTGTTTATAAACATTAAAGACAACTACTCTATAACCAGTAAGGTAAGGTAAGGGTTATGAACTGTTCAAACAATAACAACAACTGTTGATTTTAGTATCTAATAATGTTAATTCGGTTACAACAGGTAAAAGAACCGTTACTGTTTCTTTCCAGTTGATCCAACCTCTCAAAGTCATTTAACTATATTGGAAAAACAGTCCCCTCAACTGTAAAAATTCAAACTGTGTGTAGTTGCCATTTTATTTTTTCAGTGCAGAAGCAACCTACCTATATTAGATACTTGTCTCAAAGTCCCTTAGGTCTCTATTTCCTATGATGATATTAATAAATATCCTTGGACGTACATACTTCGCCATCTAGTGCCACACTAAAAAAAATAGTTTATTGACCAGCCAAAGAGGATTACACTATATGTATACCAAAGACAGTTTCTACAAGCCGCTCCGCAAACCCGCCTCCGGCTAGAAATGAACCTGTGAGTACGGATAGTAAAGCTGCTGACAAGTTGACTCGGAACGGACTACGGATACTATAGCCTAATATATTGAAATGCCGCCTTGCTAATTTGGTTCTCAGACTAATCGTACTTAAGTGTAGCATGTCTTTGTAGAATAACTTGAAGAATAAACAGCTAACTGTCAGGACAGAAGTGTCTGAGTACAATTTAGTACTTAGTTGGGTACCGAAAAGGTTTTTTTGTCATTACTATAAGCCTGCCCTTTGAGTCTTTTCCAGAGTTTGAGAATTGTGGTCTTTGCTGCGCCACCCCAGGCCAGTATATAGTACGAAATTATGGATTGCAGTTTAGGGGCATAGCAGTTTAAAGGATGATATTCATCAGCGATGTTTCTGATGTTTTTAAAAATGAAGATAAGTTTCCTTACACGACCAGTGAGAACCCTGATATGCCCCTAGCGGGATTCGAACCCGCGACCTTTTAGTATAGAAGTCAGTATAGTTTTTTACTCTGGCGCCACTGTCGCGTAAACATTGCTTACTACGAATTAAATTTATATTAATTAATAAACAACAAACATTAACATGAAAATATCAATAATGTGTGTAAATGAGTGTCATTATTAAGTGACAGTGTTATCCAAATAAAAGGAATACAATAGACCAGGAAAAAAATCATTGCAAGTTTGAGTACCTAATAGTGAACAGTGATTATACTAAAACACCGCTAGATACGCAAATAAACGGATACCACACCTAATTTAATCATTAACAATCAAGGAACAGTGAAAAAGTGTACAATTGCTCGACATCATTATTTTATTTAGTGCCGGTATTTGATTGTCGTCAGATAGTAATGGATGGATGACTCATCGTTTTTGGTGCAATGTAAAACGGTATCGACTTTTTCAACACACTCAAGACTAGGCGATTTGGTCCCGTGGTCACTGCTGCTTGCTTTGCGGCCGCGTGCGCATAGTAGTCGTGGTTCGATCCCATCTCAAAAATTGTTTTTATTTTTTCTTTATTTGGTGATTGAAGACTGACCCTACTCGACACGAGATGGCACTCAGCTGCATAAAATGTAAAAAGAAAATAACAAATAACCAGTATCTGACTTGTTCAAATTGCGGACAGGCATATGATATATATTGTACTACAGTTTCTTCTCCGATGTTCCGTCTAATGAAAGTGAGTAGCAAAGATAATTGGAAATGTAACCCGTGTTGGTCAGAACAAAGAAAGAATATACCCACAATATCAGGACCATTAAATGCTACTCCAAAAAATAACATCACTGCTCGGAAAAAATTCGTTGTAAACTTGTCAACTAGTAACTCTTTTACTTCATTGTCAGAAGAAGAATTGGGAGATACTCTGCCCTTAAAGAAGCCTCCCTGATAAATTACATTACAATCAGGAGCAAGAAATTAGGGAATTGAAAGATATAGTAACCCAATTACAGGAGAAATTAGAATCAGCCGAAAATGAAATTGAAAATCTAATTTTAGAAAATTCCAAACTACAAAGGGAAATATCTAATCAAAATATAAAAATAAATAGTCTGAACGAAATTTGTAAATCAACACCTAAGATTTCAACGACTAAGAAACGTAAATTACGAAAAGAATTTACCAGAACCACATTGGACTTTTCCAGAACAAATGAAGGCGACAGTATTGACCTGAACACTAACTTAAACTCTATTGCAAAGTCTGACACATATCCGGTGACTAACAAATCCCAAAAATCTACCCATAGTAACAATGATTGTAATAACTTATCTAGCCCGAGTGGCACCAACTTTTCGTTTGTGAACCGAAACAACGAAGTTGCGACGCCGAAGACAAACATATGCCTTATTAGCAATAGCACCTATAATATGCGACACGCGATAGAACGAGTATTTGAAGATACAAAGTTATGTCATTATCGTAAGCCGGGTGGAGGTATCCATCAACTACTCGAAGCACTTCCAACAAAACTTATAAACTACACACTTAAAGATTATTGTGTTATATATATTGGTGAAAATGACTTTTATTGTACAACTGACTATTCCAGTATTGTAACTTACATAAGGGAAAAGTTGTTAAATGTTCAGCATACTAATATCATAATTTGTCTGCCAACGTACAAAGTTAATAATTTTTCAAACATTTTCAATATACGTGTCGAGATATTTAATAACATGCTCTATCATGACAATGTAGCGCATCAATATGCCTATATTTTAGATACAAATTTAAATCTAAGTTACTCTAATATAATGTTCTCATGGACCGGAAAAATAAATAGAACTGGAACAAACAAAATATTTGAGGATCTAAGTTGCCTCATTTATGACATTGAATTTAAAAATATGACTATTGACATGAAACCTGAGAATATTAACGATGTATCTAACAAAAGCATTAATAATGTAGTTTTTTTTCGATAATTATATGAAAGTAAAAACATTAAATATTTTGCACCAAAACATTCGTGGTGTGTTAAATAAATGCGAGGAAATAGATATTGTTCTTGAGGAATTGGCAAAAAATTATGAGCCTATACATATTCTCTGCCTAACAGAACATTTTATAATGGAAGGTCATGAAAAAAATCTTATAATAATGAACTTTAGGCTAGCAACTTCATATTGTAGAAAACAAAAACGAGGTGGAGCTTGTATCCTAACTCGGAATACAATTTTGTTCAAGGAATGTCATGATATCAATAAATTATCAATAAACTCAGTATTTGAGTGTTGTGCAATTGAAATAGTAGCTCATAAACTCATTGTAGTATGTATATACAGAACTCCCAAACCCAGTAACTTCGATATCTTTACAGGTCAGCTAGAACTGTTATTAGAAAAACTGAGCTTTGTACATAATAAAAAAATTGTTATATGTGGCGATTTTAATGTCAATTTAATTTCTCGTGATCGGAAAGCTCTGGATTTTATAAATTTATTATGTAACTACAACTTTAAACTTCAGTTCAACGAAATAACAAGAGTTGAAAGTGGTACGTGCATTGACAATATTGCACACAATTCACGTGGTTGTACCGGAAAAATCTTACATCTGAATCTTTCCGATCACTCAGCGCAATTGCTAAGATATCCAATTAAAAAGCAGCATGATGTAACTCACTGGTATGTCGAGGTACGTGATTATTCGGTCGAAAATCTCACTAAATTCAAATCTTGTCTGGCAAGCTTAACCTTTTGCGAGGTATATGAAAGCATAGACGCCAATGTAGCTTATAATAAATTTTATGAGATATTTAAACAATTTTATGATCTTTGCTTCCCTATAATTACAATAAGAGTTAATTCCGCTAGGAAGGCAAAATGGCTAACTAACAGTATAAAGAGATCTAGTAAAGTAAAAAGAAAACTGTATTGGGAATATAAATTAGCTAAAGAGAAGATAAATTATGTTAGTAAAAAAATTAAATATGAACAATATGCAAAGATTCTAAAGAAAGCTATAAAAAGATCACGTCGCATACAGAGCAAAAATTACATTGAGACTGCCATAAATAAATCAAAAGCCACATGGCGTATAATAAATAATAATAAATTTACAGTACCACCGAATACTATTACCAATATACATTATCGTAATAAAATATTAACTTCTCCTAAAAAAATTGCAAATGCGTTCAATGATACCTTTATAAATATGGTTAAAAATAACTACGATAATAAATATACAGATACAACTTCAACAAGGAAACACAACATAGATACAATCGAAAATACAATATACCTAAATAAAACGACACCGAAATATATAAATAAATTAATAGCAGGTCTAAAAAACAAACACAGTGTAGGATACGATGACGTCGCAACAAAAGTAATAAAATATTGTTCTGAAGAACTGTCCGGTATATTGAGCTATATCATAAATCTAAGTCTGGATCAAGGGGTATTCCCTGATCCATTGAAAATAACGGTAGTAAAACCGCTTTTTAAAAAAGGCAATACCACTGCTTGCGAAAACTACCGCCCAATTGCTCTATTATCTGTTATATCAAAAATATGGGAAAGAGTTCTTTTCAACAATTTACAAAATTTTTTTGAAAAATATCAAATATTGTCGAAAGATCAATTTGCGTATAGACGGGGAAGATCAACAAATAGTGCTATCAGTGAACTAATGTATCATATAACACAGTGCATAAATGATCATATTCCTATAACTGCTATATTTATGGACATGTCCAAAGCGTTCGATTTTGTGGATCATAAAATATTATTAGCAAAATTATATGCATATGGCATTCGAGGTCCAGCATTTAAAATACTAAAATCCTACTTAACGGATCGAAAGCAGTTCACTGAAGTGATTTGGGTGAACAATAAAAAAACAGTCACTAAAGTAAAATCTAATTTAGAATATATAGAATACGGCGTACCACAAGGCAGTATTCTCGGACCGCTCTTATTTTTAATTTATATAAATGACATGCCCAAATCTGTTGACGATAAAATGATATTATTTGCAGACGATTCTACAACCCTAATAAAATTTACATTTAATGATGATTACGAAACAAAAATTAACCTAACTCTTAAAAAACTAATAGAATGGCTAAAATCAAATGATCTTATTATTAATTTAGAAAAAACCAAATCTATGCAGTTTCGACTATGGCAATCTAAAGAAATCCCAATTACAGTAGCATATAATGGACATACTATAAAGAACGTCAGAGAGATTAGATTTCTTGGTGTGATTTTAGACTCGAACATGAATTGGAAACCACATATAGATTATGTATGTAGTAGATTGAGTAGTTTTGTTTTCGCATTACGTAAAGTATCTCAACTTGCCTCCCGAAAGGCTGCACTTACTGCATACCATGGGTGTGTGGCTTCAGTGATACGCTACGGGATTATACATTGGGGAAATGCAGCTGCAATACACTTGCTGCCATTGTTTAGACTGCAAAAGAAATGTGTTCGAGCTATTGTGGGTGCAAGTCAGACGGACACTTGTAGGCCATTGTTTAAGCAACTTAAAATATTGTGTCTGCCATCTCTGTACATTTTCGAGGTATGCCTGTTTGTTAAAGGCAATCTACATTATTTTGACTGTAAAGTAAACAAAAAACCGAGAGGACGTAGGAATAAGCTTGACATAATACCGATTAACAAACCTAAATTAGAATTTTATCGAAAAACACTTTATGTAAATGGAACAAAGTTGTACAATCACTTACCTGACAATCTTAAAGAGCTAAATATGAAATCATTTAAAACAATACTACATGACATTCTAATTAGTAACTGCTTTTATAATAATGACGAATTTTTAGAATATAAATTTTAAATATTGTAAACCATATGGTAAAATACAGTGCTACATTGTTTATTTAAACCATCTTGTACACCCTACCTGTATTGGACAATAAATGATATTTGTATTTGTATTTGTAAACAGGGTTTCTAACTACTACACCAAATAGGTGACGAATAAATAATGAATGTGTTGACAGCTTCAAATGAGTACCTACACATAGATGCCACAGATTGAATGTGCTAGTTATAAAACTAAGTAGGTAACCGATGGCAATCTTTGGGTTACTGTTTTCGCTAATAAAGAGACGTAAATAGGAACACGTCAATCCGTGTGAAGCAAGCAATATCCGGGCAAACGTTGCGTGGGTATCCTTTCTACCCAATTGACGGACGTTTGATTTCGCCCGCTAAATCGTCAAGATTCCTCGGCTTTGGTCTATTTGCGAAGACACGCACGTCTATAGATTTCTGTACCTATAGATTACACGCACGTCTATAGATTACCAGCGTGCTCGTTTACCTCAGTCAGGCGCGGATCCAGATTTCGACGATATTTTGTCTATAATAAAATTAAGACAATTTAGTTTTTCATATTTCGCGTCTCACCTCAATAGCTTTGATGTTTTTCTATTGAGACGGGTATTTCCGTAGCTTTTATCGACGTAGATTTCAATATCTCTTTCTTGATTTTGAACATGAGAATGATATGCAGAGACTTTACGTTTAGCTTGGTAGAGTATAGCTTGTCTACACATAAGATAAAATAAAGAGTAGAGTTGTACTTACCTATAGCTTTTTTAATGATTGAATGGAAACGCGTTTAACCTGAATCTCACCTGCACTAGGAGCAAGACATGCACGATAAACGTTTATACCACACGCGAAATAATATTTATCCTGCTCATTCGTTTGAACGAAATATACAACCATCCCACTCTCACGTCACTTCGCGCACGAAAAACGATAACATCATCCTATATGGGCTGGTGGAAAGTGACGATATAGCCGAATATGAAGCTGCAAATGTTTATTTGTTGAGTTTTGACACTGAATCACATACTAAGTTCATCTAAATCGGTGACTGAAGCGTTTAGCCCAGTGCAGCGTTTATTTTAAACGTGAGTCAGCTCTATACCTATGTATTCATAGCCGTACCCACGACTTTGCACGCGAAAACTACTGAAATAAATTCTTTTAATATGTATGACCTATATAATATACCTGTTTAAGACTACCTGCCTTAGCTGCCTACCTTACCTGCTACTTAATGAATTCAAAAAATTCAAGAAGATAGTAGCGTCATGTCGCCCACTACGCCATTGATAGATACATGTACATTCTGTAGGTACTTCCTCCATAAATACACGTTATTTCTCAGTTTTTTGTTGATGCCTGGTCGGTGCAAGGGGATCAAAATAGCTCTTTTGCATAGCAAACCAATTTTAATAATAAATCTGAGAACGCCTCTGTATATAGTTGGGTCGCTTGAGCCCATGGAAAATTAATAGGCATTTAGTTAGTTTAGTTACCTATCATAGTGACATTTCTATATAATTCTAACCACCCACGCCACATACCCGTACTGAAGACAATATCATAGGTAGGCAGGTAAATCTGAATGGCTCTGGTTGAATCAAATGAAAAGTCCCTCATTCCATTCGAGCATGAAAGAATAATGGGAATATAATTTAACTACGCAACTGATTTTGATGCGGTTTTCACTAAAATTTATAGAATTTCTTCCAGAAGGTTTATATATACTTATAATACAAGAGATAGTTTGCAGTGGCGTGCCCTACATAAAAAGCAGAAAGCCTACCCTAGCAAATTGTAAGCTTTCCTTGAAATGCATTGTCTAGACAACTGATTCATACTGATATGAACCGAAAATATTCTAAACAGTTACGAAGATTGCTTAAAAAGTAAGTTATTATTTTGTAGTTGTATTTTTTCTCATTTAATAGCAAATTTTATCATTCTGCCTGCCCTGCAGCTGTGCACGCCACTGATAATTTATAAGATCCACGCGGACAAAGTCGCTGCCGTAAAGCTAGTAATATATGTACAAAAAAGTACGTTCCCACTGTTGGAGCACAGCCTCCTCTCATTAGGAGAACTTATCTACCCTGCGAGTCCAGTGAGGATTGGTGAATTTGTGTGACTAATGACTACCAGACACTCATCCAAGGTCTGACTGTACTTGACTTGGCAAATCGAGTGGTTACAATAAACCACGCGTTTTGTTCGTTTTAAAGATATGGGCTGACATAAATTAATAATAGTTAAGAATGATCTTGGTTGTTTCAACATTGAATTTACAGTGATTTTAATATAATTACTTTTCTTGTTAAAAGATTATTTTGCTTGATATAAGCAAATCCATCTTGATAATAGCCTATCCTATTACACATTTTTGTCTGACGTTGAAACGCAGAAACTTGAAAAGAAATGTAATTTTGCAAATTGTATATCACGGCACGATCCCCTCGGGCCTCCTTTCATTTGGGAGCACTTACATACATCTGTTATTTATTACTCCTGTCTTGGATAACAAACTTTCATTTAACGTGGTATTTGAAACTGTTGAACTCCGTGAAAAAGCAACCGTTCTCATAAACTAGATTATTTTCAGTAAGTTTTAATTAAAACACGATGAGTTCAGCGGAGTTTATTAGTGGATTGGAATAACATGGAGAATGAGGGAGAGTTATTTTCTTACTACAACTTTTTAGAATATTTGGTTTGTTTGTTTGTTAGAAAATAAATATAAAATATATTTTGATGTGTCCGCCAATTCGCACTGAGCCTGCGTGGTAGATTATGGTCCTATAGTCAGTACTTTTCCACGGAATTTACTTTTAGTTCTTCCTTTCTGTAGATGTATTCTAATGAGTATGGGATCTAATATAGTTTTATTTAAATGCAATTCAGACAAGACCGTCGCTCTTTTTACCCGTTTTTTTATGCACAACGGGTTGGTACTTGACCTCAATTACACCTGGCGTTAAGTGAAGATGAGGTCGAAGCGTACTGACCGCCTAACACATTTGGGGGACTGGCTATCTTTTGTCTTGGTTTGGAACGCTGGTTGTTCGTTCATGTCATCGAATTATCTTACGATTATCTCGCTCATTTGGTTGTGTTTATATCCACCCTAATGATAATTTCTGTTGGTGTGCCCCTATGTCTTGGGTTACGTCACCTTCAGTTTTATTATGCCACTATAGATAGTTCAAATAGGAGTGAGTGGATTGCAAAAATTGGTACATTATTATTAGGTATTTTCCTGTTAATTTTGTTGAGAATGTATTTAAACTCTGGAAAGCTCGAAGAAGATGGCGTTAAATAGGTTGTGGGCAATG
The DNA here is from genome assembly GCA_949316235.1 of Oegoconia quadripuncta. Lineage (NCBI taxonomy): Eukaryota > Metazoa > Arthropoda > Insecta > Lepidoptera > Autostichidae > Oegoconia > Oegoconia quadripuncta. Next base: position 13,054,774 of record OX438749.1, read on the forward strand.
ACAAGGTTTCTTTAGTCATTGGTTGTGGGTCACAATTCTATGCAGCGAGTGACAAGCCATTTTCTATAGAATCTTTTTATATAGCATTTCATGCTGCCATTTCATATATTCAGCGAGAGTCAGTTTAAAACTCTAACCAAGGGTTTAAAACACGCTAAAGATATTATGGTTATTTCAGTTACTTTGTAGAACAATACAGATACCTATTAATCTGCGGATTACTTACGTGTAAAACATATCTAACGCAACCTAAGTAGTTATCACACAAACTATAGAATCGATCACATCTTTAGAAATATGCGATAGAAAGTTTTGCGTAACTTATTAATAAAACAATTTACATATACGAGTAGGTATTTACTGCTTTATTGTTATTCGAAATATTTTCGATTACATTTTAAACACTTTTTCATAGTTATGTCAATAATAATAAATAAATAATAATAATAAATATTTCGGACACTTACACAAATCATCTAGTCCCAAACTAAGCAAAGCTGATGCTATGAAAACTAGATAACGGATAAACATACATAAATATTTATATAAACCTCCATGACTCGGGAATAAATGTTCGTATTCATCACACAAACATTTACCCCTCGCGGGATTCGAACCCGCAACCGTTGGTTTCGCTGACAGGGTCATTATCCACTACACCAACCGGTCGTCTATTAATAATCGTCAATCAATAAATAGGACAATCAAAATTGTTTAACAAATAATCATCGAAATATATGGTACTACTCTTTAAATTGGAGAAAAAACTTATCTTTTGGGCCAGTAATATATAAATTATTGATCCAAAATGCAGAAAGCATTATATTCTAGATAAGTTTTTATGGCTCGTCTAAATTCACGCCATTTTTTTTTAATCAAAATATTGAAATGTTTAAATAATATAACATTCAAACATTTATGAGCGGTCAGTAAAATTATTTATTCTTGGGATTATTTTGGCCGCTCTTATGTTTTCATACAAAAAATAAAAATTACGCGAAAAGACATGATAAGTATCTAACTAGATTCTCGACAAGTATAGACTTAATCAACTTTCACTTTTATTCCTAGATTACAGCAAATTTTCGCATATTTTTTATCTGTGGTCCATTATAGTTTTTATGAAAATGAGTTACTATGGCTTGCCCTTAACCAAAGATAATATATGCCATGCCCAATACAAATAAAATATATTGTTTAAACACTAGTATTTCCGACTATCCTGGCGTTAGCTGCTAAATCTGGCTTTGAAATCCGACGGAGTGGTGAACAGAGAGGATTGACTTTTTTCTGATGGAGCTAAACTATATGGACAAAGCTGTCACAAAAGCGGATTTGCGTACGAGCTCGCGCGTTTTAATGTTAAGGGTCGTCCATATTTTTCGATTCCCGTAAAGATGTCATAAACTTTCCCTTCAGAGGTAGATAAGAAAGTTATATGGAGGACGCGACCCTTCGGCCGCATCTAACTCTCACTATCCATCACAGGTAATTGCAGCACTTCCTTTAGTGTTCACAAGAAGCATAAATGGGACGACCTGCACGTGACCAGCCCTATCTACTCATTTATTACGGCCATGCTTTCGCCTAAGGATGTTATACACACTTTAGTGTTCTGCGGTGTAAGCGTCCTAAGCGAAACCGCTGATGTGTGCGTGCAATTAATCGCCTGTAATTTGGTACGATCGACAACAAAATTTGCTGAAGACTAATTTCATTAGTGTTTACCGACTTCACTTTGGTGATTAGTTTGGTTCTCTAACATAATACGGCGTAATTAGTTAGTAGGTAAGAATCTACCAAACTTCTGCCGTGTTGGATATTGTTATAAACTTTTATAAAAATAATGTATGTAATGTAACAGTAGTGGTCTTTACAGGCTTTGGATTATATCAGCGGAACCTTAATAAAAACAGCCACTGTTTTCACATAACTTTTCATGTACAACCTATCACTCGTACCTGGAAGAGATCGCTACAAGCGATAAGACTGTCTTTGTACATCTGTTTAAATTATTTCTCTGCATATATTTTTAAATTGTGTCAGTACTATAATTAATATAGTACTGTATATAGTAATTAATATAGTAATTAATATAGTAATTAATATAGTCTGTGGTTGTGTACAATAAAGAATTTTTCTTTTTCTATGTATGTGTGTAGGAATAATAAGGATGCCGTAGCACTATTTATTTCGGCATTGTAGTGGCTGCTACGTGTGATACGCGAGTACTACGTGCTTATAGTGGTGCGCTTGTATGTACATACAATGTCGGCAGGCATTCATAAATTGAATTGAACCGCTTTGCAGTGCTGATGGATAGAAATACAAAATAGAAATAACATATAAAGAAATTAAGTCCTTACTTTTTACTATTAATATATTTGCTCATTTGTGTACTCACGACAAATTCACAGATAATACAGTCATGCATAATAAAAGAAATTACTGATCGTGATCATTGCTCCGGCTGTTTGAGATAAGACAACCAATCTCTCAAATAAGTTGGCGTATGTGTGTGATTTAGTGAAACGCTAACTCGTTAGCATAAAAATAGGTGTATATAGGATTCAAACAAAACTCATACAAAATTTGTTATATATTTTCAATATTTATTCTAAATATTGCGGCGGTTACGGGTTACTTAGGGCGTATAGCGCCCGTTGAGCCGTCAGCAGATAGGTCGTTTGATTTAGATAGAGTGGGTTTATTGCACGTTCAGCTCACTACCCTGCACCCCTCGGCAAATTTCCCCGTACGGCCACTGGCCTGAAGGTTTTGAAGCTGCAGTGAACGTAGCCCTCGAGTCCTCTCGTAGACGACGACGAGGTCAAGGCGCATGAGCGAAGTGGTTTTCGGCGAAGGCTAGATCTACCCCGAAGGTCTCTCAGGTGCAGGCCAGGACGTCGACGAAAATAAGTCACTGAGGACCTTGATCCTGTAGATACAGACAGGCATTAGGTAGTGCGTGTGGTGTCCACGGCTCAGCAACCATAACGAGCACCACGCAGTTGGCAGGCGCAAGAGCAGACACACCTTAGATTAGCCTTAGCCAGATTATTAGGGAAATTACTCTAGAGTGATCTTCCGTAGCTTAATTAAAACTTGGTTGAGGGTTCAGGTGGAAAAGAAACAACCGTCTTCTAATAGCGAGGTCGCGGTCAAACAGAGGACGATTCGGGCCACCCCTCTCTAATTAGAAATCGTCTTAGATAATGTCATCGCAACCGGATAGCCTGGCGTTCTGCAATGCCGTGGTGACACCCTTTTTTTAACAAAATATTAATTTAAAGGTTCCGCAGGAAATTTTATGTTAAGGTTTGTAGTTGTTAAATTTTAAATATAAATATATTATTTATGTGTAATATGTGTAAATATAATTAGTAAATTAAAGGTAAAAGCATAACGGCGCTAGACGCAACGTTACAATACATTTCTCGAGTTTAGACGGGTAAGGTCTAATGTGTATTATTAACCCATGTTCATATCCATTGTATCCAGAGTGTCAATATTTTTATGCATAAAAATGTAAGTAAAAATAAGACTTTCTGAGTCGTTATTAATTCGAAACCTCTTTACCCACGACATTATGAAGCTGTGTATCTTTATTCTCACTTGGTCGGATTCCCAAAAGGACTGATTCTCATTTCGCCGGATTCAGTACAGACATATAGACAATATTTAGTGTATTAACAAACAAATAAAGTAAACACATTAAATACTTATCCTAACGAATTTTAGAAAGAGAAAAAAAAAATACCTTCCTTGCTATGCAAAAAACGAAAAAGGTCAGATGTTGACGCATAAGGTCTGATCCTTACGCGTCTAAGGTCGCGACATTTCTTTCTTTGTATACGTTGATATATGTAAGAAATAATTCCTATGTACTCCATTTCTCAATTCTAAACATACATACATATTTATATTCGCTTATTGAGTAGGTATTCGTCTCCGTGAAATGAATTTAAAAGAAGGATGCAATATCTAACAAACGTTTTTTTTAATAAGTAAAGTGAAGAAGGCAACTTTTTTGCAATTCCCTACCGTAATTGGGTTGCAATCTTTGTACCGCTTGCAATCCCTCGGGATTTGTCGAAATGACTCCAGCTTATAGCGCCCTGTATTATATATACTGATGTTTTGAGATCTGTTCGAAAACTGACAAATAGATGTGTGAACACCTATACCTAGTATATTTCTTAGAAATAATAATTGTCTAACTAATATTATAAATGTGAAAGTTTGGATGTTTGTTTGTTGCTCAATCACGGCGAAATGGATGAACGGATTGGTATATATGTAGAATATACCCTGGATTAAGATATAGGATATTTTTTATCCCAATAAAGTGAGTAGTTCCCGCGGAATAAACAAACTTCCGCGATAAAGTTTTACCACACAGGCGAAGCCGCGGGCGGAAAGCTAGTATTTATATAAGAAAAAGCACTGTCTCGCTCGCGCGGTGCACTATCTGTATCACTTGCACACTATAAATATGGCGTCGCGTTAAACCGATTTTCGGGGACTATTTGCTGTCTATCTATGTTCGGACCACAAGTGTTACCAGCGAGTGCTACCCCCATTCCACGTCCGCCTGGGAGCGCGTTTAAGGGGCTACCAGAGTAAACTAAGCAGACCTATTCTATCTCCGTATGACAAATGCAGACAAGCTATAGACCATTTTTTTTATTATTATGAATTTTGATTATATTATATACTTTTGGATAAGAGGAAAACATAATTGGAGCAAGTTTTCTCGATAGATTTTTTTAGCAAAGTAGACTCTGTTTTTACACATATTGGCTCAGAACTCGGAAATAGAAACGGCTTTAGGTATAATTTTTTGCTAACTAAAACATTATAAGCATTATCAAAATTAAGTAAGAGGAAAAAATATTCCGCCCACTCACTTTTATTTTCTAGCCATTTTCTTATTTGGCGCTTACGTCGTTTAAAATAAGCGCATGCTTTCTTCGTTTCTCACGTACGAGTGTATATAGTGTGCCCACTCAAACCCTTTCCCGTCAGTTACTCGTGACTACTGTCAACGTCGGACCTGTGTCACATGTTTCTAGCGCTTGCGCACGATAAATTATTTTAATAGTGTCTTAATAATCGAGTTTGGTAACGAAAAAAGGTATTGAAAAATTATTTTTATTTATTATTGATTATTTTGGTACTATAATTATGTTAACTTTAATAGATATCTATTGATTTGTAGCAAAAAGAGGAAAATAATGTTGCTAAAAGATCGATTGAATTACTGGCGAATGAAAGGTTTTAAGATGAGAGAAAAACGTAAGTACCTACCTATCTATTATTATTGTGATTTTTTTTATTCAAAGTTTTTATAACAAATATTATTTGCCCAACAAATATTATTAGTACAACGAAACTATAGCCGTATTTCGCCACTTGCTCTAATAAGTAGATTGGACGAACGTCTAGTACGCCGCCTGTTTTTACGCAGTAAATCCACAAGACTTTGGTTCGAACCCTGCTAAATTGTTATTTTTCGAATTGGTTTTTTCTTTTTTTTAATTTGTTTTAGGCTTAAGAAATGAACGAATTTCACAAGCTAAACATAAATAATAGAATTGAGAGAAAAAAAAAAACCTTTTGTTTTAGTAGGTATTTTTACTTCATTTTTATATTTAGTTTTTTGCTCATTCATAAATTGCAATATAATTATTTTCATTTCATTTTCATAAATTATTTTATTCAGGCTGGAATAATTCAGTAAACGATCGGGGCGGCAGTAGCTGTCCAAACGAATCGAGCGCATCAGAACAAATTCGGATGGAGTCGCCGCTATGCTTCATAGATTTGGATAACGATGAAAATAATTTTGGTGGTTTTGGTGTAATTTATTAAACATTTACATATTGAAAGTAGTAAAATATTGAGTATACAAACTCTTTAATACCTAAACTTTTTAATATTGTAGTATTCATCTAATGCTGGCAACAATTTTAAATAAAATTTGATTTAAAATCCTTTTCGAAAATTTTGATTCCATTTTCTTTGACGTTTTGCTTTCCTTAGCTTCTTGGTTTATTAGAAATTATCAGAGTTCATTGATATCTCGAGTCAGAAACATCTTTTGCAATATGCCACAAGCACGCAGGCGTCATATGGACTCGCTGACAGCAACCAGAGCCGTTACGATGATTGAAGAAGGTCATTCGCAGCGATCTGTGGGTTTGCAATTGGGATTTTCTCGAAGAGCTATTCAAAATCTATCGAATCGTTTCCAAGAGACCGGCAGTGTTAGAAGAAGACCTGGTTCGGGCAGAGTTCGCATTACAACAGCTCAAGAGGATCGTTACATTCGATTAAGTGCGCGCCGAGATCGCACAACGACGGCCCGCAAGCTGCAAAATCGTTTACGGCTGACAACGAGTACTCGTGTCAGTGACCAAACTATTCGTAATCGATTGCATGAAGACCAGCAGACATCAAGAAGGCGAGTTGTCCGTGTTCCATTAACCAGAAATCATCGTGCAAATCGTTTAAGATTTTGCTGTCAACATTTGGACTGGGACATAAACCAATGGGGCATGGTGCTCTTCACAGACGAATGCAAAGTAAAATTTTTTAACGACGATCGGCGTATTAGAGTATGGAGAAGACGCGGCGAGAGATTTTCAGAAGCCTGCATCCATGAAGTCGATCGTTTTGGTGGTCCAAATGTAATGATTTGGGGCGGGATAAGCTTACACGGCAAAACTGAGCTCGCTATTTTAAATGAGGGTACTGTTACTGCTCAGCGGTATATTGAGGAAGTTGTCAGACCACATGTGATCCCATTTGCACAGCGAGCGGGTCCTGGATTCATCTTGATGCAAGACAATGCTCGTGCACACACGGCTCAAGCGACTCGATTTGTACTGGAAGACTCTCAAATTCAAGTCTTGCCGCGGCCGGCGAACAGTCCGGACTTAAATCCAATAGAGCACATGTGGGATCAGTTGAAACGAAGAGTTAGAGACGGTGATCAGGAAATCCACAACCAACAGCAACTCATCAACGCTGTGAAAAGGGCCTGGGAAGAGATTCCAATGGAAAATGTCAGGCATTTGATTGAGAGCATGCACTCCAGGCTTCAGGAGTGCGTAGCTAAACGAGGGGGGCATACCCGTTACTAAAAGACGAGCATGGAGTATTTCCTTTTGTTTTCAGTAACTTTACATTGTTTTTATTTTTAACCTAAAATGTATTTATTTTTTCAAATGCAAATAAACTTTTTAATCATTATTATTTGAATAAATTTATTGGTCTACAGGGTAAAAACAACATTAGTTTTCATTATGGAGACAAAAAATATATATTGGTTTTATTATTTTCATGGTACAGACAAAATACCTTGTTGCCCTTATTTTGTTTTGAGTAGTATATATTTAATAAATCTCATGATCAAGTATGTAATGAATGGGAGTTGACGGCGTTGGAGGAAATGAGAAAAGCGGGTAAGAGAGAGAGAGATGCGGCAATCAAGGAAGGCAGAGATGGTGTGGCAATGATAGATGTTGAAGTAGATGGATGCTGGTGCAAGCGCTCGTATAAAACATTTCGTTTTGTACTCATTAAGGAGCAAGTTATTGACTGTGAACCATTCGACTATTTTTGAGACAGCATTATTCACTTCGTCATATGCTAATTGATATCTGTCAACTTTAAATATTAAAGAAGTGTCATCAGCAAACAATACGATCTCCTGTCTTTCCTTAGGCAGGTGAGGTAAATCGTTGATATAAACTAAAAATAGGAATGGTCCCAGTATTGAACCCTGCGGAACGCCCATGCTAACTGCAGATCCTGATGATCTCTCTCCATTGACATCAACCCTCTGAATTCGATCACGCAGATATGATTTCATTAGGCTGACTGCTTGGCCATGATACCTATTATATGCAATAAAACCGCAACAATTTTTTTTGTTTTTGTGTATTTTCCTCAATTGTTAACCGATTTTGATGAGTGATCGGAGTTGAGTTCGCCTTTGTTAATTTCCTTTACATTGCATATTTCTGTAACTGTTGTGTGTACCTACCTACAATAAGCAAAAGAAGGGGATAAAGCAGTGTGAAGCAGAATTCGGGGCAGCATTTTAAATTCTGAGCGAAATTAAGAATTCACTATTCAAGTTGCAAAAGGCGAAATACCTGTCCCCTAGCTCGTGAGTGTTGATGCTATAATTTTGACAGGCAGGATCCTAAAAGCTAATAAGAAATAATACATAAATAGCTTTAATTACTCTTTATTTTATAATCGTGAATTCTGGAAAATAACCCTCATGATTTATTCTGTATTTAAAAAGAAATCTTAATTTCCGCTGGACGAAATAAACCCTCGTAAGTATCTATGTGGTAAGACTTTCTTACAGAATATGATACGTTACTCTAGATTAAGACTGACTAAAACACTATTATAGTGTGACTGTTATGTTCGGTCTACAATGTAAGAAGATTTGTAAAAATATAAATAAAATTTTAATAAATAATCTTTACACTTACTATGTTCTCATTCCGGTCAATTCTAGATTATAATTGAAAATCATAATAATAAAAAAATCTAAATAAATAATCCTTAGCGACTCCACACTTCCTGTGTTCTTTTCACCACACACGTTATTCACTAGGGCCCGTATTAATAAACCGTTCTCAAGATTGAGATAACCTCAAGTTGGCGCTTGAGAATCTATTGCATATTAAAATATTATCAAAAAAAAATACTGAGACTGAGACGCGAACTCAATTACAAGATCGATTTTTTTATTTACGGGCCAAGGTTCGCGTCTTTGAGTATCGAACTAATTACGTAAGATGGCGTTACATAGCCAGTACTATGTTAGTTCAAGCTATGCTTACTAGATGACAGATTTCGCAACTTTGAGTATCGAACTAATTATACGTAACTTGCTTACTAGATGACAGATATTGAGGGGAGGGCACCTCCGCGACCACAGGAGGCGTGGCTTGTGAATAGGTATTTTTTCTTTTGGCAGCCCCTTAACACCGCGTGCCCGGCTGTTGGTCGCGCCAAGCAGCCATCCCGGGCCATGCCTCCACCCTCGCCGTTCCGGTCCAAGAAGATTTCGCGCGACTTTCATCAGGTTGTCCGTCTGTGAGTGGACGTTCTACGGTGCCCTTGCCGGTTCGTGCACTAGTAGCATGACATGCACGATAAACGTTTATGTCGTGCGAGATAATATTTGTCCTGCTCATTAACGCCTGCTCCGCTAAACACCCAGACTGTGCCCCCAGGGGTACGACGGATAAATTCGAATGCTCCGCTGTGCCCCTTTAGTGGTTCAGAAGGGAAATTTTTGAGTTACTTGTCGTGCTCCTTTTAAGTTATGAACACATTGGAGGAACAACTAAAATGAAATACTAGAAATATTTGTTTTAAATCTATAATGTTAAGTATTTTATTGAAACAAACAAAACTTTCTTCCTTCAAAGTTAAATTATTTTCAATAAAAGAAGGAAATATAGAATTGATAATTAACAATTATATTAATATCACTGACATTGACTCGTATGACAGATGATAACAAAGACTAGTTCTATCTAAGTAGATTTTATTGTAGAGATACTATAACTTATTTGAAGTAATCTTCGGAGTCGAGCGCAAATAAAATGGTCATCATGTGTTCCATCCTTTGTAGGGGTAAAGTGGAACCATAAATATAATGACATAAGATGTGCTCCACCAAACCACCAAAGGAGCACTACAGATCATACAAAATTTACCCGTTCTACCACCAGGGGCACACTTTGGGTGTTCAGCGGAGCAGTCGTCTGCTCATTCGTTTCGACAAAATATACAACTATGTCACTCTCATGTCGCATCGCGCGCGACAAACGATGTCATGCTACGGGGGCTGTTCTCCACTCACTTTAATGTCTCATTGGACGTAAGTTCCGCAAAATCTTATTAATTGCTTGCCAAGGCGCGGAACCCTTGGAGGGCGAGTCAGACTCGTATCCTTTAAATTTGTTCCACGATTTGTCCGTCAGTTGTAAATTATACAGCAGGGACACATTTCATATGAATGAGAGAACTCTAAATAGGTAGGTAAGTATCTAAATTACGATAAGAAAAATGATAAAAGAAATAAAAGACATTGTCCATATAATTATTTTTATGCTCAACGAAGGATGTTTTTTCTGAAGACAAAATTAGATTTTATGTACAGGTTCTTGCCTATAAGTCGCTACTGGCGAGGGATCCTTAAAACAAGGCTTTGTAAAATTAGAAACTCTGGATGAAAATGGATCCCGTAAATTTTCACGATAAGAATATCATGCCATTCTTTATCTTGAAATTGTTTTGATTAGAAATCTGAAAAGCAAAAGCCATTTAAAAAGTAGCATTTTTATACTTACCTATAAAGAAATGTATAAATGCGCGTAGTCCTAGGTAGCTATTAATTCACTATTGGGGAAGGTGACGAAACTTTTCAAAAATTTCTACTAACCTCAAACAAATAAGGATCATGTAACTTGAAATCTAAACTACTCGACGTAGCAAGCGATTGATTAGCGGCTGCTGTAGACCGCTAACATAGACCATCATGGATTGCAAGTTCATAAACACGCTTCCGGTGATAAGAGCTGCAAACTTCTACCAATTCTTCTGACTGTGGTGAGCCAAGGATTGCTTGTAAATGGACACCCTAAATGAATACTTGTTTGAATCGGGCCACAGTTTGTAAGCACTCTTGGCGCCGCGCATTGCTAACGTCCAGCTAGGATTGAGCTTATTCGTTGGTGTAGTGGTTAGAGACCCTGACTGCTAGACGAAAAAGGTAGAGGATTGGAATTCCGCTATATGCGCATATATATAGCGTATCAGCTCATAATGACAACCGCTCGCAAAACGCCAACTTCTCGAATGAAATTGATGAATACGGATATGTGTCCCCTAGTTATATGTTTAAATTTATAATATGTGTACAATTTGTAAAAAAAAAAGAACATGTATTTTAACCATGGTACGATTTTAATGCCGATTAATACATAATTATTATTCTCAGGCATGTATGTAATGGAATGACAATTACATGTTATATTATGTCATCTGTTTATATAGGTACTATTTACAAGGAAAATGAACTAAAGAGGTTTTATGTAAATAATTTGGATCTATGTCACCTAAATAAACTCATAGAACAGTAATTTTGTTCATTCGTAGTCCACCTAGGTGAACTAGGGCAGGTGGATCACGGGCAACAGAGGCCTGCTTAGTTGCGAAAATAAATTAGGTAGTGTAATGGGGAATTCATATACACCGTGTAACGGTTAAGTGTAGTCATATTTTAAGGGCTTGTTCTACCCATCAATACGAACAACTTTTACTATGGGGGCAACTTCGAAATCGCGAAAAAAAAATGAGCTGTTCCATAGAAAATTTCAATAACCTCCCGATGCAATGTATGAAACAGCTGATTTTTTTTTCGCGATTTCGAAGTTGCCCCCGTAGTAAAAGTTGTTCGTATTGATGGGTAGAACAAGCCCTTAAAATATGACTACACTTAACCGTTACACCCTGTACATGCGAATATGAATTTTACAAATACTTACGATACTACTGAGCCAGTAGCGTATTAGGGAAAAAAAATACCCACGACACTATCAGTAGTGCGGCTCAGTAGTGTGGTGGGGAAGTAGTGGAACTAAATGACATTGTGTATGTGTACCAGGGTATTTATTCTAGTATAAAATCCCTTTAAATAGGTAACATTATTACTCTATTTCATACAACATAATTGTCACAGCCCGTGTAATTTATAGAATATTATAATCTTGGGTTTTCTCCGACAAAAATATAATATTTATTTAGAGAAACATTTTTACGCAAACCGGTTCAGCGCGAGTCGGTCTCGCACTATTAGGGTTTCGTACCACTACAACAGTGACGGTCAATAGAAATTAAACTTTTTAAATTTATCTGGTTCGGCGTAATTATTGTATTTCGAGTAATTAATAAACCTCTGTTAGTTCTTAAAGTATACAACTAAATGACATGATGTGGAGGAAAAAAATGAAATGACATGACTAAATGACATTTTTCTTTAACATAATTTTTATTCAAAAAGTATGGCGGTTTTTCGGTATATAGTCTTCTAATCCTATTATATATATATATATATATATATATATATATATATATATATATATATATATATATATATATATAAATATTATATATTTTACAAAAAATGATAAACTTTGTAATTCGCCGCTCACACGACATTTTAATTATTTTTTTGCCAAAATCGACCCCTATTTGCTAATCGTTAGCCTTTGTCCAGCAGTGGACGTGTTTCGGTTGATTTGATGATGATGATGAATCGTTGATTGGTGAAATATCTGCGCGTTAACAAAGCCTATCATTATATCCAAATCCTATGTAACAAATAGCTTTCAGTTTGTTAGAATAACGTCTGTGACAGACAGACACGAGTGTTATCTTATAAACAACATGCTTTGCAACATCTTCTAAGGTCGTGGTGTCGCTAAAGTCGTTACTCAGCTGTCAGCTCACGCATTGGCACTAAACAAGCCGCGACAATTTTGCGTTCGGGAACTTAAACCTGCCTGGCGCCACTTACTATGCCATGTATGTCGTCTCCGAGCACCTTCTTCTATATCATACATCCCATCATAGGACACTACATTGTTATTTGTAATAAATAATCAGTAAATATTAAACTATGATCCTGTAAAGAAATAAATACATTCCATGATTGTTCAACGCAGTTTATTGTGAATGCAAATTATACTGCTAAATCCCTTTCAAACAATGGCACTAATCTAGCGTGCTTTGTAGTGGTCATGGGACGGGGCGGGCCGAGAGGCGCCGCCTTCCGACAGGTCGGCACATGATTATAAATTCAGTGGACCATTATTCAAAATTGGCTTCAATGGGGCTCTGACAGCTGGTCTGATAATTCGTTAAGTCCTAACCCGCGACCGCTGCGTGCAACCGATAACGCTCAAATAGGATTTAATAAATATATAGACAGTATGAGCGATATTTTCTATTACGATTTCCTTCTGTCGCTACGTGTTGGTTTAACGAGCCTTTACTAGAATGAATAATGGTTATTTTTACTCATTATCACTTTGCAAGTTTTTCTGAAACTCCTTAGTTTTGACTCGAGAAAAACTGTGAACCGTTATCGTCGTTCGCCACCTTTTAATAAATCACAAAGGAAGCGCAAACATTCTCCTTCCTTTGATGTCGCAATGTCATTTGGTCTAGTGCACAGCGAAGAGACATTGCTTTAAGTTTTCAATCGTCAGATTATTCACGAATGAATAACAGTTGCACATGCTTTACCTACGTAGTGTAACATAGAGTAATGCCTTGACATTAAAATGGTTAATACTTAGTTACTTACCATGCATTTTATTTCACGAAATATTTAAAGATGTGTATGTGAGAGGTGCGCGGTTGATTCACAGGTATGTGGGCGACAAGCTGGCACAGGGCGCGACGCGCGCGCGAGTATTTCCGCGCCCGTCACCCGTGCACCGACTCGTTAGTGAATCCGGTTACAGTTCCCGCTCAAAGTTTGTGTGCTCTAGCCTTTGCCTGACGGATGTCCAACATCCTGATTTTCTCTATGCCGAATTTGTGACTTTCTCGCGAACGTTTGATTTTTGCGCAAATAAGGAACGCTAGCAAAGTTTTACAGTTTGTTATAAACTTATTGAAAATAATTCAGAAATGAAATCGAATTTCAACGGGTATCTGGGTAATGGAGTTGCCTACCTATGTCATACTTTTCTTTATTTCCTTCGTAATACTTTCCGAAGATGTATAAAGAAAATGAATGAGCTATAATCAAATAACGGATGAGATGGACACTCAGAGAACTGTGGCAATTACGCGTGATGGATTGTTGAACTTCTCCCTAACTGAAGTGACCCGATGCTTTAATATCGTCTTATTTCTTTCCTACGGACTTTATGTAATTTGTCACCACCGACTTTCCGTTCAAACGAACCTTTTCAATTTTATATATCTAGTTAGGTTCTTACCTTTTTTACATAACAAGAACAGATGCACGGTTGGAAGGACCGTTGAATTTTGTTAATCTTAACAGCCAGTCGATATCTCACCTTTGTCGTGTAGGGTATATACGACGTCTGGTTTTTTATATGATCATTTTATCGTGGGTCTCAGTTTGTCTAGATCATTTGTCTCGGTAATGGCTAATGGTAGTATTCAATAATCACTTTCCAATGTGAGCTGTATTTTCATTTGCCATGCTGTGACATAAAAAGATGGTTTTAAAAACGGCTGACATAATTAAGCTGCGATTTGCTAGTTGTGCGATAAAACGTATCTGAAGTCCATTTTGCGTTAGATAGAATGTCAACATTTTAAAATGTTAGAAGCTTCATAATTCTATTACGAAGTGGCAGTTAGGTTAGAGGATCTTAGTACTATAAAGCTGTAATTTGGCATGGGTATACTTATTAATCACGTCGACAAAGAGGTAAAATATAAAGTTGAAATGAAAAAAAATTTTTAGGGTAAGGATTATTTTTATTTTTGTACAGACAGCTGCAGAGAAACCAGACCCTCAATTCACATAATGTCTGCAAGTACGGGGGGTCATGTTTCTCTGCAGCTGCTGTATACTATCGTGTGGAATGTCGTTGGATAGGTAATTTAAAAATATTATAGGTTATTTTCAACAGTTTTTTCCCTTTGCGAAATATTAAGCTTTAAACTGCTAATTTTTGTTACAGTCAACCTAGCTTTGTGTGCCAACTAAACTATTGTTTTTTGTTACGTGAAAAAATTCACGGCAGTTATATAACGAAGTCAAAAGGAAAACTACCACAGCTAAGTAGGCTTCACAAGTTAAAAGTAATAGTCGAAACATTTATAAAATGTACTTTCCATTAAAAATTATTTATCAAACAACACAAAGCCCCTTTCTAAATCCGCATATTATGACTGGAAAGTACGGAACCCTACAATGCGAGTGGCCCGACACACACTTGACCGGGATTTTTATATTTATTATGATTATTTCGCGACATTTTTATTGCCTATCAGTGCCAATTTTTTTTGCTATTAGGATCTTATTTTGGTACACAAAAGGCGAAATCATTTTAGTGTGATACTATGTTTAATTTAGAGATTTAATGGTCTTCTTTGATGCCATAAGAATATAGGTGAGTTTTTAGGCACATTTATCGATTCGATTCCCGATTCAGATAAATAAGTAAGAACTCGGAAAAGAAAGATCTCATCTCTAACATTCTCACTGGGTCTTCAGAATTTTCTCCACCGCTCATAGTTTTAATCTTCTCCATAACGACAAATTTTAAGTAATCACCAGGCATTAGCTAGGTATTTAAATAGTATTTTTTGATATACTTTGCACTTAGGTACTGAGCTAAGAAGTGTTTACGTCGTTATAATTATTAGGTGAAATAACTTTTGAATTTAGAAGGATTACAAAAGGAAAATGGACCCGTAACAGAAATCAACTTGAGAGACATTAAAATGTCATCTATGTTATGAAACTCTGAGTATTGTGACGTTCCCCGTTAATTTTTACTGCTGACGAGCTTTCTAAACTGTTAAAAGAGTAAGGTAATTAAGTATGATGGATATTCGGAGTTTATCGCGGGCGGTAGAGACGCGGCCTTCTCGCAACTTTCTTATCGCCCTCTGGACGAACTTTACGACGTCTTGTGGAGACGTTGCGAAATATTTCGTACGTAAACGTGGCCCATGTACACAGGCACAACGAAAGAGCTGCATGGTTTCATTCACCATGGTAGCTCATGCCCCCCCTCTTGCAAATTTTAAACTATGATTTGCGGATCTTCCATTGCCCACTCAGTGAACCTATAACTAAGGTTTATTTAAAGAGTTAACTTTCAAGTTTTGACAATTACCTAATGATCATTCTTTGTGAGGGGGCCGTAGCCCACCCCAGTCAAGAACCTGGCAACCCTACGCTCGTGTATAAATACGGTATACAACGTGTTTGCGAGTTACACGGAGAGACAATGGAACACGAACAAAGAATGGCTCATTTTGCATTTAGCATGTAATAGGGTGATTTATTGGATGTGTGAAATATTTTGCGAAATACGACTACTGAAGAGAGAAGCTCTGGTGATATATTGAATTTTTTAAGAGGCGGCTTTCCTTACCCTGAATCTATCGGCTTCAATAAGAAAGCTCAAGAATTACTTACCTAAAAAAATTTGCGAACATATTCAACGTTTTGTGATGTTGTCTTCAAGAAGAAACAACGGGTTCAGTGGATGTTCAGAACAGTAATAAATCTATCCATCCACAATTTTTTACTACCTACCAATGAAGATAGCCTAGGCTACATCTTTATCAAGCCTGGCCTTCTAGCGATATTCATTAGTTAGCGTATTTGCTCTAATCTTAACGCAGAGCATGCGGGTTAGCGATCGCTCTGTCCATCATGATTGTGGTTGATATCCCGTGGAGTTCCTGAGGCCAGAGACCAGAACATAAAATAACACTGACGAACAACTGATTTTTAAGCACTCGTACGTACGTGATTATCGATGTTTTAATTTCTATTGATCACAGAACGGATGAATGTCACACTGGAAAAAAAGAAATATCTATTTACTGTAAAGCTCAAATGAAACTCTAATTAACTTTGAACGTATTTTAAGTGTGTTTCGTTTTTGTGAAGTTTTAACATATATTTGTAGAAAACGCATTTGAGCTTCGGCTGAGCTGTTGAAAAGTGCATGCTCATTTGGGGATTATATAAACCCTCTATTCTTGTACAATTAATTTAATTTATTACTAAGTACTGATACTCATTAGTTCAATCAAAAAAATTCTCAGTAGTACAATTGCAGGGACTTTTTACAATTATAAGTTAATAATAATTAAATGTTATTTAATGCATTGTGTGAGTATAAATCCTTATACGTGTTTCCTTAAAAATCCCGACATGAGATTAATTTTTATTTCCCGTAGCTTGTTTTCTTCTTTATGTCAAGAAAACCGATTCAAAACAAATGGTTACGATAAGGTATTTCATATCATATCTAAACGACTCCTTTGTTCATAACAAGAATATGACTCACTCCAACTCCTAGTCTTATCTGCACTATATGTATTTTTCATGACATTCCCTGAAAGGGGTCACGTGGTACGCGTATACTGTATACTATGTAGATTTCTAGTATTGCCGGAAGGCGACCCTTGTCAAGGGAGATTTGTAAACGAAAAAGCCTCTAATTTGGGTTTCTGTTTTGACAAGTCATCTGGAGGTAGTCTGACGTTTCAAAGGAAAAGGAGCCTTGATGCCAGTTTTAGTTTCGAGTTAATTACGCGCTTTGACGTGCCAACGGGGACTTCAAATTATGCACTAAAATTGAGAGGTTAGAAAGAGTCGAGTTCGTCCCTATCATTTTGTATTGACCGTCACGTAAACTAGTATTTATAATAATTTGTTGTGAATTTTGGCAAGAGAGAGTACAAGTTTTCAACATTTACACGTTTATTATTTTATTTACACGTTTATATTATATTAAATGTGTACACCTAGAGTAGAATCCCTTTGAATTCACATGCAAGAGAGTAAGAAATTTTAGACATATTAACTTAGCTATTACTACAATATGAAGGCAATTATTATTGTTTAATAATATGTTACATAACTAATTTTATTATTAACTAGTCTTCTGACGGATAGAATCGATTTATTTGAAATTTCCGAATAATGTTAATTCAGGACATGGTTCATGGACATTCAATTATATTAAGGCGTTTAACGTGATTGAGTAACATATAGGCAAACTTTCTCATTTAAATTATTATGAGGTCATCGATTTTTAAAAATGTATAAAAATTTATTAGATCTCGGAAATCCGAGCTTCCGCTTCAAATCTAGGAAGGTGTGAACCGTATTCCGTGACTAGACTAGATGTCCTAGCCAAAAAGAAATTAACTGAAAATAAAAACCTAAACAAAAATTAATAGAGACAATCTGTTTCAGCAGTCATGTTTTTTAATAACTCCATAACTAATGAAATATTATATTATACGGGTTAGCCGGCTGTTCACACTTTTCGTTTCGATCCTGTATATTGGTATCCTCATTACCATTTAATATAAAGTATGCGTTGATGGTCGCCTGTTTTTATATAATATTGTTATTTTGACATCCAACTTGTCACAATACTCTTATAAAATTTTTAGCTAATAACCTGTTGCTCCTATACACTATTATCTACACTATCCAATATTAATAGGCACTATTATTATTATATACAAGTTTACCGCCCGCGACTTCGCGCGCGTGGATTTACTTTATCGCAGACTTTCAGAATGAAAAGTAGCTTACTTCCTTCTCTAGGTCCGACACTATGTCTCTGCTAAATTTCAATACGATCAGTTCAGAGGTTTAGTCAAAAGGTAACAAACAGACTTCCAGAATGTCTTTAAGTATTACTGTGTTTTATATGTTACCAGGATTACATTATACTAGCTCTCGATACAAAATATAAACTATCACTTATGTTTTATAGTGCTGTGTATAGTATCGGTACGTAAAAAGAATAGAAGCAACCCGTCGCGTTCCGTGGATGTCGTGAAAGCTACTAAGGGACCTTCCACCAAAAAACATATAGATTTTAACGGCGATGGGCTCACCCATATTTCATAAGGTGAACTGTGGATATTGTTTCATGCATTAAACTTTTTTTTTATGCATAACGGGTTGGTACTTGACCTCAATCACACCTGATGTTAACAAACAAACTCTTAATATTTGGAACACCCAAATACAAATTTTTGGGGTATCGCTAACCACCAATTTTGTTATTAAAGGTCATGGTGGCAGCTAGCCAAGCGGACATTTAAAATGCCCTACCACCAACCATACTAATCATGTACCCCGCTGGGGAACGAACCCACGACCTCTGATTCGTAAATCCTATATTTGAGCCACAGAGGCGGCTTTCTACGGACATTTAAAATGCCCTACCACAAACCAAACCGAGTACTAAATGGGATACACATTATGAAATCACTATTAGACTTATTTTCTTCTTTCTGCATTGGTATCATCATGCATTTGTATAATCATATAGTCTCGGTGTTTATAGGCGCGCGCGAACGTCGTCGTCGCTCGCGTTTGCGATGTTATCCGCACAAATACCCCAAACAGGCGATTTCCGTTGCCCCCGTATCTTGATCAGGTGACGCAACAAAACATAAAAAGCCAAATTGTACATCTTTTTTCAGTTAACAAATCCGTCTTGACGAGGGTCTACAGTTTTTTTTGGGCAAAAGTAGAAATAAGAAAGATATTACAGCAAATCCTGCTAGATCACGTTCAGAATCTCGATTTTTTCGATTATTTAGAAACAAAAACCGGCTGCGATCTTCGACAAAAAATGGAATGTGGATTGGGGTGTTTTGAATTTTTATCTCGTACATGTATACATATACAGACACTGGCTCGATATCAGTTGCTCGCTATTAGAAGTATTGTAACAGCAATTTATATAGATACGTAAATATGATTCTATAGTGATGTTATGGATATGGGAATACTCGTAAATTAATTATTAGTCTGTTAGAGAACATACTTTGTAGTATAATACTATTACTATCTTCTCACGTGTGGAGTTTATTTCTTTATCTTTAAGTAAAAGGAACCAATAATGATGTTACAATTGCGTCTTGACTGTTGCCATATTCGTGGTTCTGAGATTTGATAATTATAGTATCCAATATTTTCTTGTATTATCACTATATATGTAGGAATATTTTACACTATCATTGCATGTAAGTTGATGTTCATATGTAATGTACGTATGTTTATATCTATTGTTTAGTATCTATTATTTTATATATATTTTTTTAAGTCATTGGTGCACAACCTACTTGCTTTTATCGCGTTCTACTTTTTTCTTTACCCAAAGGTTGTCTGGTAGAAATCGCTTAAGACCGCCTGGTTGTACAATTTTTTTTTGAAGCTATATACATGAAGTGCATTGTAGAATTTTTGTGCAATACACTTTATTGATTGATGACTTGATTGATTGATTAAAATTATGACTCAACTGCGTTTAATTTTTGGCTTAATTTTATAACAAATCCTTGAGATCCATAAAATTGTTATCCTTTCTTAATAAATGCATTTCAAGTAACTTCAATATTTAATGAGCAGTAGTTAGAAGTAATTTTACATGTAAGTTAGAGAATCTAACGTTTGTTTTCTTTGTTTATAAATCTGCCTATGACACAGGTAACCTTCCAAAGGATCTTATATCTTGTAACAAGAAAGCAATGCGAACTTAAATATAGATATGGAAGAGAGGGACAGAGGTATTCTTTATTACTTAGATACCGGGTAGCTTCTCACTTTCAGTCTCATCTTTACTTAACTTAACCCGTTATGCAAAAAGAAAGCCTGCTATCCATGCCATAGTATAGCCGTATCCTGTTATAAAAAAAATAAGTTTCTAGTGCAATGTAAATATACGGTCTCTCAAAGCGTATTTTCATACGAAAAGTTCCACTAACTGACAGATAGATCATTCTAACCTATATAAATAAATATCCTTGGACATACAGTCAGCGCGATTTAGTTCCACACTAAGTAACTAGGCTTGTATTATGGATACCAGTTGGTTGATAAACTTCATAAATACATTGTAAATAAAAACATATATTAATGAAAAACATCCATAACTCGGGTATACATGTCCGTATTAATATACCCCAAGCGGGATTCGAACCTGCGAACTTTTGGTATAGCAGTCAGCGTTTCAAACCACTACATCAAACAGGTCGTCTAATAATTACGAGTATGATACTGCCCAGTTGCCTACAATCCTGATAATTGAAAATTTAGAAAACCCCCGAGAAAACAAGTGATTATGTCCTTCGAAACGGCTTAACCGATTTTCATCAAATATGGCTAAGAACCTGCCCCCTGGTTTAGTTTTTAATATACCGGTGAGTTTTTTACCGTAAGGAAAAAAATAGGGCATATTATGTAAGTGAAATAGAAGTTATTGGTATAGGTAGTTTATTTTTTTTTTCAAAACCATTATTGACCCACTCGTCTGCCGGAGATTGATATGCGACTGGCGGGATTCATAAGGTTCATGCAAATTTTAATGGGAACTCATATTTTCTCATTTTTTTTTTATTTATTTAATTTAATGATGTAATTATGTGCAGTAGGCTACATTCGCGACCGTCAAATGCTACAACGTTTTATTATATTTTATGGTTTTGAAAAAAAAAAGTAAACTACCTTCTATTTCACTTACCTAATACGCCCTATTTTTT
Organism: Oegoconia quadripuncta; assembly: GCA_949316235.1. Lineage (NCBI taxonomy): Eukaryota > Metazoa > Arthropoda > Insecta > Lepidoptera > Autostichidae > Oegoconia > Oegoconia quadripuncta. The sequence continues at coordinate 13,076,122 of OX438749.1, forward strand.
TCCTTACGGAAAAAAAAACTCACCAGTATAAAAAAACTCACTGCAGTTGGATCACGCATTACTGGGATACGTCCGGACAAAGACGGGATATACACACATACACAAGCAAGTAATATAGCATTACCATTTAAGTAATTAATAATTAATACCGCACAACCTAACTATTTCAAATGTACTGTCCTTATACCCAAAGGTTGCGTGGAAGAGATCGCTTTTAGTGATAAGGTCGCCAAATTGTACATTATATTCTTACCACTTTTCTGAAACTGTATTTTCTTATCTGTTGTGCAATAAAGTGTATTTGTATTTGTAATTATTATAATAGCAATAACTAGGAAAATCAGTAAATTTTTGCATGTGAAAATTATCACCTGACAAACTTATTTATGCGGTTTTCTTCATACAACTTCTACGTAACTAACTACATGTATTTAAGTTACTCGGTTTAAGAAGTTTGTGAGTGGTGATGTTGGGTAGGTTTGAAATCTTCAGGGCTGGAGTCCTACTCGCACTTTGCTGGTTTTTTAACCCCCGATGCAAAAAGAGCGATGTTATAAAGTTTGACACCTATGTCTGTATGTTTATCTGCGACATTGTACCACCAAAACGCGACGCAAATTTGAAAGTGTTTTTTATTTTTTAAAGCTAGTGTTTGCGAAATGGTTCTTACCAATATTTCATGGCAATCGGTACATCCGCTTCGAAGATATTTAAGAGGGTTTATTCCGTCCAGTGGCGCCCTCATTGGACTAATTATGATTTTTTTTAAGAACAGAATAAATAAAAATCGCTGTGAACTGCACTCGAGAAGCCTAAAATCGAAATAATACCTAAACAGCTTTAATGGGGGTTATTTTCCAAATATCACGATTATAAAAAAGTGACTGTTGGGTACTGGCAATCAGACCTGACAGCTTTAGTTTTAAGTTTGAAGATTGTTTTGTTTCGGTAGATGTCAGGTTATGTTTTGTCTCTGCTCTTGCTGTGAATTAGGTTATTTTTACTATTATATTTTATTATTAGCTTGCGATCTGCCTATCATTCAATTTATACAGTCCACTTGCTCCTCAAACATCCCGTTTCTAACAGTGACTGTTATCATCAATAATTTAAAACTCTCGAAAATAACCGTAATTCAAGCTATTTATATATTATTTATAATTACCTATAAGGCTTTTGAGTGCAGATCAATTTTTTATTTATTTATGCTGTTTATAAAGAAATCTTATTATTTCTCCAATGACGCCGCCACTAGACGGATTAAACCCTCTTAAGTTTTAACATATTATTTTTAAATGGTTCGTAGACACAATAAAATATTTAGTGATATACATATTATCTTAATATCTTTATTGTGGTGACACTTTGAAACGCATAATGTTATTGTCATAAGTTCAATTGACATACATCATATGGCATACAAATTAATAAGTATAACAGTGTTTCGCAAATTTATTATTACGCATAAACATAATAACGCAGATTTAAGCCATAATCATATAAATCTATATTTTCATTTGCCATATTTTTATAAGGCATACTTTGAAACGCAGATTTTTATTATGCATAAATTACCATATTCATAATTTTGTCGAGTTCTTGGCACCCCGACATGGATAGGTTAGGTTCGAAGGGTATGGCGGAAGCGATCGCCCGCCATACCCTTCGTGTTAGGTTGACATGTATGCATCCCTGCTTGCCTATTTGCTTGCTTGCATGCTTGCTCTTAGAAGCTTAGTGATTTTGCCGGTTATTCTTATTAAATTATGCTTCTTAAATATTATGTCTTTTGAATATTATGGTCAACAAAAATTATGCCTTTCATTACTTATGCTTATTAAAATTATGCCTTTCTATGATTATGCCTTACAGGTTTCGACCATATGATATTATGTGTAATGAAGTTATGCTATAACGGTTTATTGCAAATGACTATTATGGCGAGTAATATTATGAATTGTCAGTTTATGGTGAAAAACGTTATGCGTTTCAACAGTGGCGTAGCGTGAGTTTCCGCCGCCCGGTGCCGACGAGAAATTTGCCGCCCCCTCCAATTTATCATTAGCCAAGAAAAATAGTAAAAAGGCAAATAAAGCATCTATAAATGAAAAGTAATTATGTTAAGCCGTTATAAAATTTGTACAGCCGCAAAAACAGCCTTTAAATCATTTGGTTAGCTTAAAAAGATTTTGTTTGCATGAAAACAAATCAGGCATCAATCCTTGTTCCGCAAATAATCTTGATAATGGTCAGTAATTAAATCATAAATAGGTAGTTTACAATAATATGAGTTTGCGTAATAAACAATCAGTCAGTCTGCAAAATAGCTTCTTCACCAGCAAGATTTCATGATTGATTAGCAGAGAAAACATGTCAATAAGCAATGTATTTGATCGTTATACATATTTAAAACATGGTTAGCAAAATAATATACTATTTTTGCTACTTTTATATGCTGCATAACATTACATTTGTTGCTTACTCTGTTTACCAAAATTTTGGTAAATATAAGTCATTCATTGCAACTTATATAATTAAGCTTATAAAATATGCTGTACAAAAATTTTTACAGCCGTCCAGAATGACATAAATTGCTGATTGATTTAGAAATGTTTGCTAGCCATGAGTTACTGGTCAATCAGCTATTTCTGCAGACAGTTTACATTTTTCTGCTCACAGATATACGAATATTAAGCTTATCCTTTAAATAACACCCTCTGTAAATTGTTTAATTAATAAAAAACAGTTCAAACGCGTGTCGGGCCACGCCTAGAAATTAGGACAAGTACAAAAGTTTTCCTTTAAAAAACGCACGATGTTTTAAAAATGTACTCTTCGTGCTTTTTTTAAAGCAAAATCTTTTATACAATTATCGAGATCAATATGTAGGTCATGTTCGTTTGATAATATAGCTAAATTTGATAATCTTTTTTTTTTTTTTATGTTTGACTGGATTCGCGTTTGACCACAATCTCACCTGATGGAAAGTGACGATGTGGTCGGAGATGAAGCACGCGATCTCAGTAAATGCCTATTCACTCTGCTCTTGAAGATCCCAAGGTTGTAGGATTCAGGAAAGACTGACACCGGAAGGGAGTTCCATGCCTTGGCTGTTCGGATGATGAATGAAGAATCGAACTTCTTAGTGGGAATGTTCGGTATATTAACTATATACGGGTGGAATCCCTCCCCACGCCTAGTGGTCCGAAGATGGAAGGGTGACGGTGGAATAAGATTATGTAATTCCAACGCACACTCCCCGAAATGTATCCTGTAACTGAGAGACAGGCGACTTTGCACGGTGTTCAAGGCTCTGCAATTTAGCAGTCATCGATCTCAATCTCAATCTCTCAAAAAAAGATCAATCTCAACGTGGACATAGTTGATCTCAGATAATTTTTGATTAATTTTAATTTAGAGAAACTTTTTTCGCAACTGGCATTACTAACGGCAGCTGTTAGGAATATTCTTAACATTATGACAATATTTGATAAGCCATCTTCAAGTTTACACTCAATAATGTATTTTAATAAACCAAATGGGCCTGACTTAATTGAATTCTTCTTTGTTAATGTCTTGAGGAGCATGATCTAGGTTAAGTTCGTCGACACCCAATATTACTGCAGGTCTTAAACAGGCATATTTTTGCGCTAGATTCTGCAACTGTTGAATCTTCCTCGAATTTCAGCAGTTACTCTATCTATTGAGGAAAACATTGTCCGCCTCAAGTCGTCTTCATACGATAACCCAACATCTCTACTTCCGTCGCCAAGTATATGCCTCCTCCTTATTCTTCTTGGGGGTTCAAAAGAAATTTCAAGCTCTTCACCTACATTTTTAGCGTATATTAAAGCCTCTTTTACATATTCATCACGTTTTGCTTCCAATACGGTCTGTAAAGCGCTTATTTTCTGAGCACAATGATCATCAATAACTTCACGCAGTACCGGTTGCCAGAGTCCTAAATAACATAAAAATGAAAATGATTGCATCGCGACTAATAAACTTCCTGCGTCCGTCCGCGTGTTAAAGCTTTCGTCCGTTTCCGTCAGATTTTCAAGTGCAGTTAAAGTTTCCTTGTAATGATCTCTAAGGACATTCACAGCGTCGCCTCTAGCGCTCCAACGTGTGTCCTGAACCCTCTGCAAACTTTTTCCTGTGGCTGCAAGAAGAACATCCCACCGGTGCGGCGATGAAGAAAAAAAAGCGTAGCAGCGTTCTAGCATACCAAAGAAAGTCACGGAATTTATCTCCACTGAAGCTGCATGTTGGCAAACTAGATTGAATGAATGGTTTGGGCAGGGGACAAAGTCGGCATTAGGATTGATATCCTTTATACGCTGCTGCACACCTGTGTGTTTTCCAGCCATTCGTAAGCTTTCCCTCTACAGTTCATAATGTCGAGCCCATCAGCCTCGAGTTTGCTTAGTATCATGTCACTAATACATTCCGAAGTTTTGCTTTTCGTTTCAATGAAATGCTTATTGTTCTGTGGCTGCATTCGAATGCACCTCTGCCGTCCCGCGCTGCGCCTCGCCGCCGCCGCCCCGCCCCGCCGCGCCGTCCGACTCGGGGCATCGCGGAGCGCGCGCGATTTGAAAAAGGATTTTCTAATTTAAAATTAAAAAATCCCGTGCTCGCCGCGCCGCCCTTTTTATTTGCCGCCCGGGGCCATGGCCCCCCCTGCCCCCCCCACGCTACGCCACTGCGTTTCAATAGGTAACCCTTTATTGTACACAAAATTGTTACAGAAATATACATACATACATAACGGCACGACCTATATCCCAAATAGGGTGGTTAGAGATAGCCCAAACAATAGTGTTTGGATGTTCCAAACATTAAGAGTTAATGATTGAAACAACATACAGGGTTCACCTTATGAAATATACAGAAATGCACACGTGACAAGCGGTGCGCCCATCGCCGTTGAAACGTGCAAATCTATAAAGGTTTTATGGTGGAAAGTCCCTTAGTCGCCTTTTACGATACCCACGGGAATAGATCACACAACATTTGAAAATTATTTTAGGTAATATAAATAATAATATACTGCGTGTAAGGTAAAACCCGACGTTCCCTTTATGGGCATGTTATTTAATTCAAAATACATGTAAATCCGAAATCCAAATTAAAATATGTTATTTACTTCGGTCGTAAATAAATATTCAAATAAATCGAAGAAAATTACTTTTAACGCACACTATACAAATTTACACGGCTATTGACTGATTGGTAGGATAGTTAGATGGCGTAATTCATTCTTTAACTTGATGCAACGTTGCAAGTTTATCAATTACATTTAAGAGGAAGTTTACATTAGAATAGGTAGGTAACGTAATTAATTTGTTTGAAAAAAATAACTGATTTTTTAATTTTTTCTATTAATATAAAAAATCGACTAAAGTTATTGTATCGAGGTAACCTACCACCTGTTTCAGGGAATGTCGCCTTGTACCTTACAGGCAGTATATATATAAATACAAATTTAGGCTTAGAATAGACATACTCGTATTTGTCTATTCTAAACTTACTTCTGTGTATTTCACGTGAACCATGTGTATCATCTTAAGTCTATTTTGATCACACCTCAATGTCTAAGTGGAAGAACGCACCCGGCGTCTCCCGCGAAGACAGAGAGAGAGAGAGAAATGTCAGTGTAGATTGGACACGAGTAATAAAACTAATATTTGATAAAAAACTTTGTTTATTTTACATATGATACATGGCGCAGTCGTTTATATCGAACATTGTTGTGAAGCATACTTTTAAAACATGGCGACAACATTCAATTTGCCAGACAAATTACAAGTTTCCTCAGGAAATCTTTCTGAAAATTGGCGGAGCTTTCAGCAGTCTTTGGACATATATTTACTTGCTTCGGGATTGGACAACACCAGTGATGAGAGACGAATAGCGATATTGTTAAATATTATTGGTGAAAGCGGTCTGAAAATTTACAATAATTTCAGTTTCGAGGGCGAAAAATCTAGGACATACGATGAGGTTATAAAACGTTTCTGTGAGTATTGCGAACCAAAGAAAAACGTTTTGCATTCAAGATTTTTATTTTATAACCGTAAACAAGAAGACAGTGAACCGTTTGACAATTTTCTCACCGATATTAAGAAATTATCTAAGGACTGTAAATTTAAGTCTGACGAAGAGGCCATTAGAGACAGGTTGGTTTTGGGAACGAATGACTTGGATACACAGAGGAAATTGATTGTAGAGGGCGATGCTGAGCTTGATTCGGTGATTACTAAACTTCGTTTAGCATTTCAATCATTGATAGATGATGATGATGATGGTGGTGTAAACCTACTTTCAAACGTCACATTTTCTGGGCACTTCTAGAAAAGAAGGCAAATTAGATTAAATACTTATAAACCGACAGTGTAGACCATACTTACCTATGTACATTGCCATGCTTGTAATTTAATTTTTGGGAAATTATAGGAGAAATTTGGGTAATTTATTATTGTATTATGTTTAAATATACACAACCAACTCATGTAGGTATACTTCACTTTAAATGTAACTCTGACGATGTCCATTCTGATTACTAATTAAGGAAAACCTGTTAATCCCTGTACTATTGAGAACACAATGCATGTTAAAGTATACATTATGTATACTCCAAAAATAAATAAATTTTGGTAACACTGGTGCTACTTAAATAACTCTGAAAAAGGTTCACGAGCTAGCTAATGCAGATTAAATGTAAAAAATTTATTAAGCACGCTGTTGTTAACGCGTTATTATCCGTAATTAGGCCCTGGACGAGAGGGCATTGTGGTTACAGAAGGTCGAACTAGAGAACACCTGGGCCCGACCGGGTTCGCACACCTACGTGAATTAATTTTGTCTCCTAAAGAAAATTACCTGCTCAGTACAATAGGCTGAAAGAGATGGCGTGACCTCCCGAATATTCAGGTTGTACGCCCTTGGGCGCTTTTAAACTTGATAGTAATATATTATGGTAATATTGGAGTATTGTATGAGTTAGTAAAATGTGAACGTAGCAGTAGTATATGTATTTGTTAGGTACTTAGTAATTTATAAAGCACAACGGATTATCTTTTGACCTGACATTAAGAGAAGATAAGGTTGAAGGAATGGAAGTACAAAATGATTTGGGGGACTGGCTATCACATTTCAAACAACCGTAATATAATAAGGCAATCAACATTACGAGTTAGTTCATGTCATTAAGTTAGACAAAGCTCTCTGAATATTCAGTACCTAGGCCAACTTAAAGTAAAAATGATTACCATTTTAACATTTTCTAGTAAGATAAATAATTAAAAATGTTTTGTTCCACTCTAAATCTCATTTTGTTCATTCTAATTTTTAGGGTTTCGTATCAAAAAAGTAAAAAACGAACCACATTGTTGTCATTTTGTAGTCCATCTATCCGTCACAATCGATTATTTTGACTTTAAGACCAGTAACGACTTTTGTTATTAAAATAGATGAGAAGGTCCATACTTTATATAGGCAACTTACCCTTGTACCTCCGATGACTATTGATAGATCTTTTCACTCAAATAATTGTTTGTGCAAGTAAGAATGTGCAAATGGTTAGTTAAGTAACAATGATAGTGTATAAATGTAAAAAGCGATGCAAATCGCGGCACAGATGAAGCTTACGTCTAGCAGCGGACCTGTTTTGATTAATAATGTTACTAAATTTTTTGCACATGTTAATGGGGTAACATTCAATTAAAGAGGGAATAAGCTGGAAAGAGAATATAAGAAATGAAGAGGTGTTAATGGTGGTAAAGGAGAAGAGATGCCTGTTGGCTACAATTGAGAACCGAAGAGGAAAGATGATAGGTCACTTGATACGACACGACATTTTTTGAAGAACTTAATTTAGGGAAAGATTGAAGGAAAGAGAGGAAGGGGGAGACCTAGGCGCCATTACTTTGACCAAGTGAAAGAAAAAGGGAATATTGTGTCGTAGCAAGCAGTTTAATCGAGGGCGGCGGACGTGGTCATTACACCACCTATAAAAACATAGCTGTTAAATTTAAGAAGAAGGACATCCAATTAGCAAGATTTAGTCAATTTCCAAGTCAATGGCATGCCTCTTCTGTTGTTTCTGTGAGAAAAATAGCTTATATAATGGATGACACACTAACATAACCAATATTGCCTCAAATTAGAGTATTTCGTGCCTTTAGATTCCGTAGGTATCTATATACTCGTAGACCATAAAATTGATCTCTAACTCCATGTAATAGGAAGTATCCACACAGTCTACCGTACGTGCTACTTTAATTCAATGAAAACAATAGTTGACTATGAAAGTAGGTTAGTTATATACATGTGTACACCCACAGCTACCTAGAACGAAATGGAAGAAAAATATTCAACGTTCGACGCGGTTTTGTATGACAATAAAATGTAGTGTTGACAGATGAAGCTTTCCTTTGCTATTCCAGTAAAGGGTTTAATGCGTACTGTGCGTGTTCGCTGCAGCGGTTGTTACAACTTGTATGTTTGATTTATTGTCAGTGAATAAGGTTATAATAATATAAATTTTAAACTTAGAATACTGGCGAGCATTATAATATCGTCTTAGTACCTATTATAATATAAATCTCAGAAATTGCTGAACAGATTTCTATAAAACATGGCAAGGAATCATCTCGTAACCATTAGCTTTCGAAAATAAACCACTTTCAAATCTGTTTAGCCGTTTTCACGGTACAATACCACAAACAGATACACAGACAAACATAACACAAATTCAAACTATAACACGATAATAAAAATAACTAAAAAAATATATTTGTACTGTACAGGTACAAAGAATAAACGAAGAGACTCTGGAATTTAGCGGAGCTCTTATTAGTTAAAAAGTATGCAAAGAGAGGACAGTGTCTAGCGAGTGGGGTACCTACCGGCCAATACAAGAGTTATACGTCATGCGTGAGGAAGTGTGATTTGATGTGTGAATATATGTGTGCCCAACAGTGGACCTGTACAGTGTGTGTGCATGTGTGTGTGCAGTAAAGTTCTATCGAGCATTAGCGCAGACAATATTATTTTCTAGAGATGGTGAGAATTCAACATATTTATTTACCTTCCCTACTTTTTATTTGTAAAAATCTCTAAGTTATTTGTAGTGGTATTTAATGTATATTTTTCTAGCAATATTTTTTTTTATATTGGATGAGTTTTTTACCGTAAGGAAAAAATAGGGCATGTTAGGTAAGTGAAATAGAAATTATTGGCATAGGTAGTTTAATCTTTTTTTTTTCAAATAAGGACGCTCCGACCGTATATTGATATGCGACTGGCGGGATTAGTAGGGTTCCTATCATGCGAAATTTATTTGGAACACATATTTTCTCCAAGTTTTCTTTATTTATTTAATTTAATGTCATCCGGTATATTTACACATATTTCATTTTATGCAATTACATATTTGATTAGATCGAGATCGATTTTTTATCCCCGACGAAAAATGACAGGTGTGTGTGTCGCGGTATATCTCAATAATTCGATTTGATGCGGCTTTTTAGGTTTCCGTAGTCAACAAGGGATCCTCCTTATAGTTTCGCCATGTCTGTCTGTCTATCCGAGACTTAACTCAGAGGCTCTTAGCACTAGAAAGCTGTAATTTGGGATACGTATACATAAAGTGGTAAAATTAAATCTTGAAAAATATTTTCCCGTACACTTAAAGTACAGGGATGAATTTTCTTTTATTTTTGTACCCCATCGCCATCGTGTGGCGTGTCCCTGGAGGTCATTTAAGAATATAACAGGTTAGTTTTCAAAATATAACAGTCCTTCAAAATATAATAATCTTTCGATTTAGGGATCCATTCAAGAAATATTAAACTTTAAAGTGCAAATTTTTGTTAGTAACGATACGTAAAAAAATCACGGCAGTAGTATAATAAATTTAAAAGGAAAGCTATTACAGGTAAGTAGGTTTTACAAGTTAATGAGTACTAGTAGAAAAACTTAAATGTACTATTCGTTGACTAATATTTGTCAAACAACAAAAACCCCCTTCTAAGTTCGCATATTGTGAAGGCAAGTACAGAACCATACACAGCGAGTGGCCCGACACGCACTTGACCCGTTTTTTATACTTAAGATTAAACTAGGGAAAGATTGCTTGATGAAAATCGGAAGTGGCTTTGCATCTGGCTGGTATTATTAGAATTTTTTCCATGGGGGTTTAAGTTTTCAATTTATGTTTTAGACTAATCGTATAGGAAACTATATGGATACTGCTTTACGTAAGTAATGAGCTTTGCTATGACACTACTTACCTACCTAAAATTCAAAATATAACTTTTTAACGAACGGTATTTTTTCAAAGAGCGCTCCTACATTTTGGGGAAATGGAATTTCAAATGTCTCTTTAGGTTACAATATCGAAACGCTCGGTATTCGTTTGAATATTTTTAAACTAGCTAGTAAAGTATGTGTCGTCTAAAGCTAAAGCTCTGTATGCGGTCTATAAAACGGACCTCGTTGTCCGCCGCAGGTGCCTTTGTTAGAAAATATATAATAATAAGGATTTTCCAGCTTTAAACTCAGAGTTCAGCGCATTGTTTCAACACTTTTGGTGGTGCAGCATTAGTTTTTAATTTAAGAAATGACTCTTCGCTTTGTTTGGAGCCGTTAAGATATTAAGAGGGCTTATTTCGTCCAGTGGGATTGGATGAATTAAGATTTCTTTTTAAATACAGAATTTTTAATTTTAAATACAGAATAAATCAAACATATTGTACGTTGAAAAGATTATAAGCTATAAACATTATGTTTCAAGAAAATGTTTTAATGATTTTTCACCATTTAATAGTTTTAATTTTAAATTCGAATTCGTTGTAATTATTTACAAAATGTTTATAAAATATTATGTATAGCTTTTATAAGCTATACATAATATTTTCCCTTTTATTTTTTTTTATTTGACTGGTACTGGTAGATACTGTAGTACAACTAGGACAGCACTAGTTAGGGAATAATACAATAAATGGTGTGGAAAAATTAGTAGTGTGACTAACAAGAAAAAGAATCCTGTTTGTAACACTGGTGTGATAACTTGGTGTGACTATGAGTCGGTAAGGGTTCTGATCTGAACTTTGCGGTTATTGCGGCCATAAGGCCAAGTTGGCCTGGCCTGGAGGATAACCTCCAGATGACCGCGGAATTGAACGTCACTGGAGATGTTCACTCCGAGAATCCCAATACTCAGCTTAACGTCAAGGGGAGTGCTCTGAAATTGAAGAGACAGGGGAAATGGAATCTTGTTTGCGGTGAATGTGCAAAGTTGTGTCTTTTTAGGGTTAAACTTAACTAGGTTGAGAATGCCCCAATTAGAGACTTGGTCTAGTGAGGTCTCGATTTCAGACACAAGCTTGTCAAATTATTAGCTTTTAGCTTTTTAACATTAGCTTCAATTTAAGAGGATTTATTTCGTAACTTGTAACTTGCACTTCTTATGGAAGGCCTATGTTCAGCAACGGACTATATACAGGGTATTACAAAAATACCCGTAAAGCTGAAAGGGTGTTAAAGGATTGTTAAGAGTCTATTGACAATATATGAAAACCGTAGTACAATATTATGACTCACCGAAAAATGAATAATATTTATTAAAAACATTAGGCAATATTATTTCAATGTTTTTATTGAAAATATTTTTTTTTATGCACAACGGGTTGGTACTTCACCTCAATCACACCTGATGTTAAGTGAAGATGAGGTCGAAGGTGGAAGCGTACTGACTGATTAATTGTCCATTTAACACCCTTTCAGCTTCATGGGTATTTTTGTAACACCGTGTATAGGTAGACTGAAATAGATGGTGATGCCATTGCACTTACCCAAATACTATACGTCTCACTATACGGCATACATTGTTTATGATTAAGGTTAATTAGATAGAATAACGTGAGAGGTATTTGTTGTCATGTGTGTGTGTTACCTTTTACCACGCTGTAGTTTAAACACCCGCATCGCCGATGCAGATAATATTATTCAAACAACTAAATCCTACACTATTAAACTACTGAGGATTACTATTAATCACGTCAAGATGTTTACCCTCATCCCACGTCAGTTCAGCGGGAATTATCTAAGGCGAGATAAATAGGACGTCTCCAAACGCGCCTTTGCGCGCTATTCAAGCCCACTTGGGCGCTATTTGCAAATCTCTTCAGCTCTTAATAGGGTTAGAATAGACCTGAATACTCTTGTCTATAAATTAATCAATTTATAATCTATCGATGCAAATCAGGATCGTGATTTCCCTGTTCGAAAACTCTCTTCTGAATCCATTTAACTCGGTACATAGATCGTCTGTGAGATAGTGCAAGAGCAGTTTATGGCTTTAGGACGTCAATTTGCAACAAAAGTTGAGAAAAGTTGTAGTTTGAATTGGATATAAAAACGACCTTAAATCCTTTTCATAAAGCCTTTTAACGTTTATACTTGTGAACGTAATGGAGGTTTATATTCTTATTGAGCGTTTCACGAGAGTGAGGTTATTCATGACCAGGTGTTGGCTGAGTCATGCACATAATTTAGGTACATTTCATCCATACGGGATTGGGAATATCGTACACGCGCGGCTTTTCTGGAACCAAACTCAGATTACCTTGAAATTTTTGCATAAAAAGCACGCGTGTAGTTGGCGAGATTCAGATTTAACGCCAGTAATGTAAAACAGTAAATTTGTGGGGGCCATAAAGTGTTACAAGGAAAGAGATATATATGTTTTACTGTTACGAGTATGAGAGTATGCGTCAAATTGAACAGGTTTGAAAATTTTCTGTGAAATCTTCAAAATATTTTAAAAAAATCAAAAGTTGTTTATTTTTCTCACCACAAATGATGCTTTACAAAGTGACTTTAGGGCTAGGTTAGGTTAGAACACATTTCTGGGAAGACTTTTGCCTGAAAAGGAAGAACCAGAATTACAAGTCACCATGCCCATAACGGATGGGTTAAATATGGTGATTGAGGAACAAAACATATAAGGAAAGAATCAAACGGGAAGGAAATCACGAATCAGTAAATAACATAAGACCTGGTTTTTGGAGTGGAATATCAATCTAAATTATCAAGGCGGTTTTGTTTCGAACAGCCGAAAGCTAGTGTTTCATGTGGTTCTACATAGCGACGATTGAATTATATGCCCTATATCACAGTGCTCTCAGCTAATAACTGTCATTTATTATTACCACTTAGTGGCACAGATGGTGAAATAGTGGGGTTAGACATTATTCTCCTGTAACGGTTGTTTCAGGTGCCTTTGGTGTGTTACAACATAAATTTCACCAAACGTTCTCTTTGTCTGTTTTCATTGGTATGCAATTTTAAATCCTTTGAATTGGTAACATTTTGTTCAAATGGGTTTTATGAACCCATGTGCCAGATAATTGCGTAAAATTGGTTACGTTCGGCCTTAAACGTTTATAATAATTAATTGTTGTACTACTAATACTATATAATGATTTGATTTGTTAATCACTGTACTTTTGCCGCCAACTGGAGCTCTGGTCTCCCCATGGTTAATAATACTCGGAGTAATCGATGTACATACATACGGAAAAAATCATATATGTATACTACGAAATGAGAACCTCCTCCTTAAATAAGGAGGAGGTAACTTTTTAACCATTTCCAAATGGAGGTTAAAAAGTTACTGATTTCTTCACTAAGCAACTATAGCTGACCAACAATGCCTCATAGGATAAGTAAATCATAGGTTATACGTTTCGGTAGCTGCTCTTAAATTATTTTTAACCGACTTCAATCAAAAAGGAGGAGATTCTATAATCGGCTGTATGTATATTTTTTTTTATGGATGTTCACCGATCATTCCGAGATTTTGAGTGAATCTTTTTGTAAATAAAGTTTAGCGACAAGTTCATCCCATTATAATTTTAATACAATCGGTTTATTAGTTTTTTTTTTGTAATGAAGGTAAATAGCATAATAGATTAAGATATTTAGACGATTGTCTAGTTTTTAAGGACTCACTTACAGGAAAACTATGTTGATAATAGCAGTTTGGGTTTGTATGAAAAAAGTGTAGAGAAAGTCGGTGTGATTACCAATAAATACGCGAAGATCATCAGGTCAAGCTGGTATACTCCAACTGCCCATCTAAACTGTAGGTAGGTCGCCATCGCACAAAAACGGTCAGAGAGAATGGCAAGCACTCGAAAATACTAAAAAAAAGCTTTTTGACAACAAAAAAAAACAACAAAGTAAATGATAGTTTTACTGATACGCTGATATCACTTAATTAGGTATTTTCTATGTTCACTGTCGTAATTTTTTGGAAACATTGTTAACCGCAAAATAGCATTACGTATTTAGACGACTGTGTAGTGTTTGCACAGGGAAAGGGAAATAAAGCCGGTGTATGTAATGCCAATAAATATGATAAATCGAAGATCATCAGGTCAAGCTGGTATACCACCACCACCCATGCCCACCTAACCTGTAGGAGCCAGAAGGGTCATCACGCACAAAAGTGATCAGAGGATTGGGAGCATGCTAAAATGCTAAAAAGTGAAAAATAAAAACTTTTTAACAAAACAACCAGCCGACTTCACTAAATCAGCCACTACAAAGTAAAACTAAATTTGATAAACGCTCCTTATTATCCTTATTATTATTATTATTTCTAGTTTATGTAAAAATATCTTTCGCAGTCGCCTTCAATCTTTAGAGTGACTTTAATGTAAATTAAATTACTTTCAACATTGACGCCGACTTCGAAAGATAAATGCTTATTTACGTTTCGAAAGATATTTTTAATTTTTCATATAGGTTAGAAATAATAATAATTACGAAGTGAACATAGAAAATAAGTAATTAAGTGATACAAGAGTTTCAGTCAAATTATTTTTTACTTTTTTGTGACTGAGTGGGTTTTGTATTTCACTTTTTAGTATTTTAGCGTGCTCGCCAACCCACCTGATTACTTTTGTGCGATAGCGACCCTTCTAGCTCCTACAGATTAGGTGGGCAGTTGGGGTATACCAGCTCGATCTGATGATCTTCGATTTGTCAAACTTATAGGTAATCACATCGACTTTCTGTACACTTTTTCCATACAAACCCAAACTGCATCTACTTTCGGTGTGCAAACACTACACAATCGTCTAAATACCTGAACAGGTATATTTTAATTGGCATAATAAAGAACAACTGATAGTAGGAATAGGGAATACTCATGACCTTTTCTTAGTAATTACAATTAATTTAATAACATTTATACAATATTTATAAACAATAATTATACAATTTATTATTTAGTAATTATATATTCCTGGATAAGCACAGTGGAACTAAATTTAATTAGCAATTTTAGCTGCAATGTGTATGCTGTAAATGAAACAACAAATTTATAAAACACAATTAAAAATACTTATATCTTATAGAAAAAATACGCCGTCCAACTCGCTTCTGTGAGGCATAGTACCTAGTACGCTAGCGCTATTGCCCCGCTGAATGCATAAGCTCAGTTGCTGAGCAAAGTAGGCACCAGCTCTCACATCTCCAGAGGCGTGGACCAGTCTAACGGATAAATCCTTTACAAATTGTTTCGTGTCAGAAGACCACGGGCCCAAAATAAATCAGATTTCTGATATTGGGTACGCAACCGCACCTGTCCTACTCACACTTGACTAATCTTTTTAAATCTAACACTTCACCAGAATGGCGATGAAATTATTTTGGTAGAAGTTAGTTAACAAAGGCTTACAATTTACCAGACGAACTTGACCGCACAGCTACCTAAGTGCCTTGGGTTGTCTTTACACGCACACCAAACTTTGTTTGTACAACAGAGAGATAAACAAACACCAAATTAGTTCACCTCTGTAATTTGAACAAACAATTTACAGGATTAAATTTTTACGTTGTTGCCTCTAATTCTGACTATACAAATAAGCTCGAAGTTAGTGTCGGAAAGTGAATTTATTTTTGAGCAAAATAGCCGTGAAATTATTTCGGTGGGAAATGTGCAGCGTTCCCTTACCTCAGCCAGATATTGCAGACCCGACCTGTTTCTGACGTGTATTGTGCTGTGGCGAACTCTGTAAATTGCTTTTCGCGACGATAAATATTTTAATCTGATTGGTGGTCTGTAACCAATTAATTGTGGCTTTAATTTTATTCGGACGCAGGTTGCAAGTTTATTGGAATCATTTTTTTTTGAAAAACGTTTAGGTAAGTTATTCGTCGAATAACGCAATTTCATGGAATCAACCCTGCAGTAATCGCAATAAACATATTCTATTCACGTTTTGGTAATATGATTTTTTGCTAATAGTAGGTACTTACCAATTTAATGTTAGTGTTACATAGCATTTCGAGGACATTAATTAACTACAAATTAGGCGGCCTTATCGCTATATATTATTTATATAAACTTTACTTGGGAATGAAATTGTATTTTTTATCACAGAAAGTTCTAGGAAGATTCGAATACGCAGCGAGTGATTTAGACGGCAGGTAACTTGCGTCTGTCTGTGCGAATGGCCCCGAACAGCCTTATATGTTATCTACTTCAGTGCATAGAATAGAATAGAAAATACTTTATTTGCATAAGTTTGGGTACAAGCTTGGATGCCCGTAATTTTTGTAAAATCTGCTTAAATCTAGTGTGCCAATATATTCCTGAGATAAATAGGAGTAATTATAATGTTTTACATTTTTAGTCATATAAAAACACATTCAATTCTATTAAATAGATATAAGACACATAATTAGGTAATGGAAGTTATCAATAGTCTTAATTCTAAGGCTATTTGAGAAGATATTAATTTAATTTAATTTTGCGACAAAAGAGCCTACCTCTAACCTGACCGCGGAGCATTATGCTCCATGCTCTCGCAGCGGAGCCAGTGCTACAGGTACAACAAGGTAACGCTGTCTTTTGAGCACACGTGGTTTGTGTTGGACAGGGTACGTATCTCGAACACGTTTTTTATTTACATCAAACATGGAGACAACGTGTTCCAGTCTCTTTCATGCTTTTGTATTCCTTTCATATTTTTGTACATAGCAATTAATTTAAATAAATATTTCACTCTCAAAAATATCACTAAATGTCAGTAAATGTCCAAATATTGTTAAGTCATACTAGAATGAATAAATTATTGCTTATAAAACTTACAACCTTGGGATCTTCAAGTCTAGAGTGAATAGGCATTTACTGGGTGCGCGTGATACATTTTCGGCTACATCGTCACTTTCCATCAGATTGTAGTCAAACGCGAAACCAGTTTTTAATAAAAAAAAATAAAAAATAATTTAGCCTCATCAAAAAAAATAAGGAACTGAATTGTACCAAATAACGGACTATACGATTTTAAAGATAGCAATAAAACAAAATTGAATTGTTTCACAAATACAAGACTGTGTCAAAACAACAACAAAAAAAATACAATGTCTAGAAACATAACGTAGATAAAAATACAGTTTACGAATATTTAAGAGAATAAAAAAATTCAAATATAATTACGTTCATATTAAAATAGGTTCCTACGTACACCTATACAAGGACTAGAAAGAAAGATAGTAATAAAATGATAATTTACCCTGTCAAAATCTTTTTGTCCGCAAACTGAATTGCATAGCTCTGATGAATTTTAAGACTCCTAACTTTTATGATTTCGTATTCACACTGGCTTTCCATGGTAAAGAATTGATTTATGCTATTACACGTTTAAATTGCTCTTCCTCGCAAATGAAAGAACGTTGCGCGTATCTTTTCTGCCTTCGGCAAAAGGAGCTATCTGGTGTGTTATCTTTTACATTCTCCTTTTAACTCTTCAACGTTTTTTTACTTATAAGGTACCTACCTATATAGATTTTTTTTTGTGGTAGAGAAATTCTGGCTGATGTCATATTCCACATTATAGTAGTGTAATATGTTTTTTCAGAATAATTTAGTAGATAATATTGTCAGAGTTTAAAATAGAAAATTCCCGATTGAATTCCGATGAAAGCAGGGGTAAATATGATGCTTCGTATATCAAACATCTTGCTCCTACCATAACCATTGCCAAGGTTGCCAAGCCTCAAAACCAAAGTAAAAAAATAGAAAGTAAAGGGTTTGGAGCTAACCTCCAACCTAAATTTTGGGCGCTCCATAGAACGAAATGCTAAAACAGCAGCTAAGAAGCTTGGCATTCTTCTCAAAGTCAGGCGATATTTCATGCCGAAACAGCTTTTGGTACTTTACCAGGCTCAGGTTCGCTCGTGCATGGAATACTGCTGTCACCTTTGGGATGGTTCAGCCAAGTACCAGCTGGCTGCACTCGATTCTGTGGAACGACGTGCCAAAAGACTCATTGGTGACCATTCGATCACTGCTAAATTGCTAAATTGCAGAGCCTCGAACACCGTCGCAAGGTCTCTCTCGGTCTTTTACAGGATACATTTCGGTGAGTGTGCGTTGGAATTACACAATCTTATTCCACCATCGCCATTCCATCTTCGGACTACTAGGCGCGGGGAGGGATTCCACCCGTATGTAGTTAACATACCGAACATTCGCACTAAGCGGTTCGATTCTTCATTCATAATGCGAACAGCCAAGACATGGAACTCCCTTCCGGCGTCAGTCTTTCCTGAATCCTACAACCTTGGGATCTTCAAGAGCAGGGTGAATAGGCATCTACTGAGATCGCGTGCTTCATCTTCGGCCACATCATCACTTCCCATCAGGTGAGATTGTGGTCAAATGCGTATCCAGTTAACCATAAAAAAAAAAAAACCACATTAATGAGGTAGTAGATATTTAATCCGCTTTTATGTGCTATTTTTTAAATTTATTTATAAGTTTTAACGAATTTGTGTTACCTTAGTATTTTTCGAATTATTCTTCCTTAGAGACTATAGGCACTGTCACAATTCTTCCTATACTTCAAAAGAAATTGTAATTTATAATGTACTACACGAAGTTCTTTGTATAAACAATAAATCGTATTTGATTGATTGTTTCACTACTAACCGTATTTTTTGGGTGAATTACAATAAAACACTAAAACTAGATCGGATCGCTAGTAATTTATTAAACCTTATTGATGTGTAAATGTGTAGCAAAGTGCGGCACTTCAAATACCCAATTGCAACTCATACACGGAGCAGTTCACTTAAAGAGTTGGCAGTATAAGTACAGTGTAAGTTTCTGTGGAGTTTGTCCTAAGACAAACTGTACTGGCGACATGTCGGGAGGCACGATGCTGGCTGCACCATAGATGACGTAAAATTTCTGAATAGCTTGAGATCGCGGAATATCATGTGGCAACCGCTAGTAATGTGTTTAGGAATGCTTATTTAAAAAAAGTATATTGCACATTATCTGGCAAACTGTACTTCGTTATATATTTGCATTGCTCTCTTATGGTTTCCTGATAGGTCTTTCCACTGTTGAACTCGTCGCTCACTTCTTCATCACCTCCACCTGGTTCTGCGCGAAAGTAAGTAGTATGATGCTAACATTTTTTGACACTAAAAATACGTTGATGATGTGACTTATCTTATATTGAGATTTTCTTTATCAGATCATTTCATTAAACATCAATTATATTAGCTTCTTCATTTTATTCAAAATATTGGTCATTCTTATTGAAAACACAATGATATTATAGGTATATCACCCTTATAGTGTTTATAATATAGCATAGATATAAAAAATATTTGAGGATTCAACCTAGAACTGCTCGAAGCGGATCACCCTCGAATGAGGTAATCACCATAATTGGTATACTGTTGCAAATATAACGAGTATTTTGTTTGAAACAACTAACATACATAATCCTTTGAAATGGGAACATCGCCAAGCAGAGTTGGATTTTGCAGTATAATTGTACTCTTTTATTATTCTATTTCCTATAGTAAAAAAATTTAGTAGTTAACTAATTGTTTGGAATGTAATTAGGTGTAACAAATTAGATTGAATTGAAAAATAATGAATTACATAATTTTGCACAATATATTTAAAGGTCCACAGTCATGTTACGATGACATTTTAAAAACACCCTGTCCCCAAGCGTTACGGTTTTAATTAATCTTCGAGTTAATTATTGCTGGAATCATGTTGAACGTGAATGTCCCGTGTTCGGGTGTGGCCGTGATAAGGCACAGTTTGTTGTTTTTAAGGATCAGGTTTTAATTTAGCAAGAGTAATTGTTGCTTTAGTGGCTGCATTCAGCCGCGGCAAAGTTAAAGAAAATAAACAAAGCTCTTGTTATTTTCCAGTGGAAAGCCTTTCGTGACGAGGGTCGCTCCGCTTTATTCGGCATTGAGATGAAATGAGAAATAAAAATAAATTAAATGCTAATTGGGAGATTCAGCATGGCCAAGTGTAGGATCAGTGTATTTCACCACCGAGGCTGCTGTAGCCGCGGGAATATTAAGTGGCTAAAACAAGACATTAGACGTATGAATTTCGTATTGCTTTTCGAAAACCATTTCACTGATGAATACAACTCAGACATTACGCTTGCGATTATTATCACTTGACCAGAGAACCCCTTGCTGATGAACGTTTCGTAGAAAACACGAGTCTTTTTTCAATTTATTGAGACAACCAAGCTTTATCTCATGACTTCATAAATACTTTCCAGATCGAGAGATACCACTCTTTGGTGACTACATCGATAACCAACTAATGCTTCATTTGATGATTTAAAATATTTTGCTGCAGTTCTGTAACGGCGTGCAGAGTGAGTGTGTGAGTGAATAATAATTATTTATTTATTAACATTTGTAAATCCAAGGGAAAAGGAAAATAAATCGTTAAATTTAAATGGACTTTCTTGTCCAGTCGCCGGCACATCGACCGTGACCCTGCGACACTACCAGTAATGTGAACGCAGCGAGACCTACTTACACTGGAAGTGTTACGTTTGCCGTGCAGCCACGTGTATTTACAATAAAATAACATACAGACGGCCGAATTGAAAACCTCCTTTTAGAAGTCGTTAAAAAATAGGGCCACTCCAGATCTTTGACTTCATGAAGCACCTACTATCCTCTTTATACTACTACTTACTGGGCTAGATATTGTTATATTTAGTAAGTAATAAAATAACATAAATACTTACATATATATTATATTGCATCTATCGTGCAAATACGTAGCCTTTCCGTTCATGTAATAACGGGTGGGAGCGAGGAGTTTTTCCCGTTTATTGGGCCGTTAGGATATAATTTCATCTCGTGTTTATGACGCCATAAAAAGTTTGCAGCGCTGATACAACCACTGTCAATTACCGGGCCAGGTCTCCCCTGTGACTCTTTGATTCTAAAATTTTACCTCTTCAATTACCAGAGCTATAAATATTATTATTTATTGGATCTGATTATACGGTTCCCTTTCTTTACGTTTTTGCCTTCGTGAAATTGCTTTGGGTATGTCGCCTTTGCACCATGTGTATATAAATGAGCACTTACTGTGAATTTTTTTATGATGGGTTGGACAATCTCACCTGATGGAAAGTGACAATGTAGTAGAAGATGCCACGGGTTTTAAGAGTTTACATAATGTAAGAAATAGGAGCAGAAAGGGAGAAAAAGCGGACACTTTTCTGATGTCCACTAAATTTCAAGTTCACTAAAAGCCGAAAAATGGCAGGTGGCGGATGTTAATTGAGACTACTCGCATTTGACAGTTTTTTTTAGGATACTGTAGTTCAAGGCAAAAAACATAACTCATATAGTTTCGCCATGTCCGTCACAGACATTTTACTGGCAGACTAATTAATGAAATTTTGTATGGTTATACATATTTATGACGCCTAGAAAGTTATGTACAGCCGGCAACACAGTTCTCTGTGTTGCCGACTGTATTAACATTTTGGATTTGTTTTTTAGTTCCGCAGTGATGGTATTTTTATATTTTGTACCCCATCGAATAGAATATCGTTGGACAGATCTTTCAAAAATATTGATAGATAAAGCATTTATTTGTTACTCCAGTCACACACATACATTAAGTTTTGCAGAAATTTTTATAAAACTTATAATATAGGTATAACTACTATTGGGCATTATATTGATCACTTTTTCGATACAAGTTTCCGTTTACGAAATATTTATCTTTAAAATGGTGATTTTTGTTAAAATTATACATGCTAGTTACACGTGTCCAGCTAAATCTAAGATTTCGAAAATTTCAAAATTATTCGAATTAACAGCATATACTCGATACATATACCTAGAAGAACTAAAAGGATAATTATCACAGGTAAGTCGGCTCTAGTATAGTTGACTGATTAAGAGGTAGTTGGGTTTGTAAAAAGTTTATATAAAATTAAGCACTGCAAAAATAACTTTGCACTTTACTATGTCTATGAAACCCTATTGCTCTTTTACGCGTGGCTCGACATGTACATGGTCGGTTTTCTTGACAAGTTATTGTATTCACCAGGAGACTCGGTTTCGACATCGTTAAAAACTTTGGCCATTGAAAATCCTGTCGCAGACTCAGACTCGAGCCGTGCAAAAAAGCTTACAGAACCCAAATGTTGGCGATTGCAATGCGTCTGCAAATAAGGGGTTCCATACATTGGTGGGTATAGGTTCCACGTTTACAATAAATAAATAAATATCTTTGCACAAACACAGCGCCATCTAGGTCCACAGTAAGCATCTAGGCTTGTGTTATGGATACCAGATGGTTGATAAACTACACAAATACTTTTTTTTTTGTAAATAAAAAAATTAATGTATAAATGAAAAACATCCATAACTCGGGAACACATGTCTGTATTCATCATACAAACCCGCGACTTTATGGTAGCAGCAGTAGCAGAGTTTCTAACCACTACACCAAACAGGTCGTCAAAAAAAACAATCTTATCATACTACATGATCTGTTTTTAAAACGAGGCTGCACCGGCATGCCATGATAGCAGACACCTCTAAACAATAGCTAGAATTCCATTAGTAATTTAACTTTATACACATTCAGGTTTTGGTGAAATGTACTTCTGGCATCACAGATTCACATAGGAAGGATAACAGGCGTTGTTTCATCGTAGCATCCAGACGTGAATTGCTTGCCAAGAGGTATGTAATAAAATTTTGTGTTCTATATCACAATATGCAGTTATTTGCGATCCATCCATCAGTAATGGAGAACTTTATTGATAGGTTATTACCAAGTTTATTGACTAGTTCTTAACAATTAATTCCGCCGACATTTTATATATAAATATTCAAATTTCACACCAACCGCTTCTTGAAATTTACCTTTTACTTACCTTTTGCATTTTATAATATCCAAGTACGTGCCTATTTCTATGTAATTGTTTTAATGTTGTATGGGCTGAAATAATCAGCGAGTGTTCAGTATTTTCTCGAATGATCATTTTGCTTGATTTAACAGATATGTTGCCTATGTTCATCCTGTTACTGATATGATGATGATAAAACACATTTGAAGTAGACATTGTATTCCATTATTCGTGATAATTAATTTCATTATCCTCATATCCCCACAGTCACTGCTGTACCTTCCTTCAGGCTAGGCTTCCTCATAGATTGCTGAGCGGAAGCGGCCAGCGATTTCCCGCGACATTTGCCCCGCGACGTTTAATTTAACTTTTTTAATGTCATGGAATGACAAACGAGCAGTGAAAATTGATTACTATTACCATGCTTCTGAAATAAGATTACAACCACCCACTCTGGCTGATGCAAAGGGAAACCATTTATTTATGTATCTGCAATAAAATACTTATGTCTCAAAAAATTACTTAATTAACTTTTACAAATTATAAGAAGCCTTTTGCTGAAGGCTACTTAAAACTTTTTGAATTATCGGAAAAGCTATACCTGTGATATACTTTGTAAGGGATGTGAGATGACATAATGGCATATGAGCCTAGCCCGGTAGACCAGCCACCTGCTATAGTCGATCCGATGATTGATGATCGAATAATGTGTTCTCATTACAGCCCGGCTCGGCTTTACATAAAAGGTGCTCAGTAATACGTGTCACTATGTAACATGTCATCTCTTAACACGTTCGTACATTGGAATTTTAAATAAATTTTCTCATTTCAGATACGTTTCGAATAATGTAGCTAAGTCACTATGATTAAGACAAAACCAACTTATTTTATAATATGTGTAGCTATATGAATGCATATATTATTACATTAATAGAAACTGTCAATGAGTACTTTGAATTTAAATGAAAACCTTTGATCGAATATACTAAATTTGTTGTGTACAGTCAGGTTCAAAATTAAATTTAAATTAATTCAAATTTTTTCTAAAGAAAAATACCTTCAACTCTTGAGCAGTAGATCGTACTACACAAGCATGGTAGTCGACGCTGGGCTTAAACATGTTAAAAAAATTGTTTGAATTTGAACCACGACTGCAATTTTGTACCTGACATACATCAAGCAAAAGGACTGAATAAATTCCATTCTTCGAAATTAGCCCATATATTAGCATACTTAAGTATTATTACATATCTAGATAATATTATCATTATTATACCTATCCATAATAGGTATATAAAATACAGGATACAAATTAGGTTGTACTGAATATTCATGCATGATTTGACTACGTCTGGGTATAGCTAGGTGTATCACGAACTTTGATAACCCATGTGCAATATATGCATGGTTAAGAAGGATTCTATTGCATATTATATAAAGTAGGTAAGGAAGATAAATCACAAGGCTATTTCCAAGTTGAAAAGTTTTAGTACTGAAATTTACGCAACTGCAAGGTAAAGAGGGCTATTACAAGCGAATCATAATGGGCTGAACGAGTATTGTCTATTTACGTTGTTACATACATTACTTTTTCTACGGTCATACAATATAAAAACTTATGCAATTTCATTAGTTATAAGATAGGAACAACAGGGTCTTTACTTTGTAGTTTGCATAAATAACAATATTACACCATAAAATAAAAATTTCTGACAAAACTAATAGTTGTGACCTTAAAGAGGGACTATTTATATGTGTGTGCACTATTCGTGATAGATTCACCCCTCATATTCAAATAATAGGTACCACTTTTTTTGGTTCTCTTCTTTCCTTTAATTTGAAAAGGCAAGCGTCGTAGACCAATACAGCCACGGCTTTTCCCTTTTTGCTGTCAATATTTTTAAAATCAGGGCTGAAACTACGTCTGGTACTATCAATTAAGTTTTAGGCCAATACCATGAGAGTCGTTTTTTCCTTTTCAAAGAGGCCAGTGTCAAGTCTTTATTTGGTACGTTCATTTTTTCTATTGTAATATCTTTTCTTCCATGTTAAGTGTTGATGCAATGTAAACGAACTAAGCATGAAAGTTTCTGTATTTTTCAATAGATCCTTCAGTGTGCGTGGGACAAGATGGGAATCTTTATTAATACGGATAAGACTATCAATCAATATGATTCGTTTAAGAGCAAAATTGGGAAAGTCGAAAAAGATGTGGTCTAATGTTTGTGATTGGTATGAGTTAAAACAGTTGCAATCGGGTGTAGACTTCATGTTAAATCTGAATAGATGAGAATTAAATCGTTCATGTACAATTTTCAATCGGCATAGAGTAGAACAGTATTTTCTGTTATATTTTCCTTTAATAAACCAGGGCTAACCAATGTCTTGATTTAACTCTCTCATTTATATGAAAACGTTCAATAAAGTGGTCAGTATTATGATTATTTCCCTGACAAAAAAAGGAAAGAGGTTGCATAATCTACAATAATGAAGATGTCATTTTGTTTATCTAATAAAGAAATAATAATTTAATTTTCAGGTTTTCCTATGTTATTCTTACATTACCAATTAAATAAATAAGGAGAAATGGGTATGTGCACAGTTGCAGAAGATATCAAATGCGGTTGTGTGGAATAAATATAAAAAAAATATTTGAAAACCCGCGAAATACTATCACCTAAATACACCGAAAAACTGTGTTAAGTGCTAAATATCTTCGAAACGACTTAACCAATTTTCATCAAACATGGCTAAGTACTTGTCATTAAGTCTTTCATGTAAAAAATCGGACTACATATATTACTGGAATAGGTCCGGACAAACACTGGATATACACACACACAACGCTGTCAAACACATAAGATGCGTCGTTTAATAAAAATAGAGATGTGCACACCCTGCGAATAGGTATGATAAAAAATTGTCGAAAAATCACTTTCATGGACTTTTCTCAAATGCCAGTCGCGGAACGATTTCGATAATTCCTTTTAAATTGAAAGGATTTACCTACAGTTGAAGATCTGATGTACTCCGGCGATAAAAACGCAAATCTATTGAAATCGGTTGTTTTGCCAACTTTTGGCAGTTCAATAAATACCACGCATACAGTAGTTTACCTTTAGATTGTTAGATGGCGGTGTTTTGTGGCAGCTCGTTAGGTAATTGATCGGAATTTCTTACACAATAACAAGTGTTAGTTACAAACGTAGGATCCCTTACTGTGTAGAAATACCCGACGGATTCGCACATACGAATGCCCCCATATTATTCTACCTATTATATGCATATAATATATAGAGGAATAACCTCTGGAGTCGTAACACTGATATAGTTATCTTTGTATGTGTGTGTAGGGAGATAAATTACTAATAATTTGCTAGATAATAGAAATCACTATGCTATGCATGAACGTCCGATGATGACATAAGTGCGGTGTTTGGAATAACCTATATAGGTGTTTGTAACACCTGTAAATACACACATTCAACACTGTCTAGAAATATTCTGATTTTCTCAATTTACTCAAAGTTTGTTATAACTAACATACAACTTGTATATATTTTAATAAAACCTATATTTATCTGACTAGCCCAAAATAAAAGAATTTTTTTTACGTAAATAAATTTTTATTGAAATACAGTTCAAAAGTGAAATAATGGTAAATCTAAAGATGAATGTCTTTTTAAGAAGAAAATAAAGTCAAAATTATCAGGTTTTTGCAGTAACGCGAAAAATGAGTGATCAATAAAACCACCCATGACGTTAACCACGGTCCTGCAACGGTTTTGCATGCTTTGAATCAAGTTATCAAAGTCTTGCTATGGGATATTGTCCCAGGTCAATGCAAAAAAAAATGCAAAAAAAGTTGTGCGGACGGGCGTTGTCGTGCATGAGCGTGAAAACTTGGCCCATTTGCAGTCGATGGGAATAGATTATAGTTTACGGTATTTTTCAGCAGTCATGGTGTCAGAGACACCTGAAACGAGGTCTGTTCTTCCACCAACACGAATTCCCGCCCAAACCATAATTGTTCCACCGTAGTTTGGATGGACTTCCTGAGGGTGTTGCAGACGGTTCTTACGACCAGGGGCTCGCCATACAGGTACTCTTTGTGAATCAGGATGAAAACCGAATCGGGACTCATCGGTAAAAAGCAGTATAGACCACTTGTTATCTTCCCAGAGCAAATGTCCTCGAGTCCACTGTAGTCGTCGTACACTTTCCTCTGCGTAGTGCTGCAGTACAAAGCTCCCTGCGAGCATGAAGGTTAGCTTCGTGCCGTCTTCTCCTCACAGTTTGGTCACTGAAAAGCAACTGGTGCTCTGACTGGAGCCTTCGAACCGACGCATCACTGAAACTTTTGGCTGTCTTCTCGCGGCCACTTGCAGAAATCGGCCCTGTCTTTACGTGGTGATGCACTCATAACCTTGATCAAAAAATCTCCTCGGCAATACTCCGTTGAGTAGCCCAGCTTGGACCATGCTTACTGCCCTTAACATTTCGTCTCTCGTTAAATGGCGCCGCTGTATATGATGCATACAGTTGCATAAATTCGAAATTAACCAATAAGCTTTATTAAAACTTTAATTTAATACAAATAAATACCGAAAACTAGGTTAGGTAAATTGAAAACTTCACTACAATTGTGCCGCGCAAATCATTAGCTTTAATTTAATTTTTCAAATGCAAATTTGGAATCATTCTGTAAGGCCTACAAAATAAGCTTTCGTTAAAAGATTTTTAAAAAGATTTTTTTTGTATTTTGTGAGTTTAAAAACTTTATACAAAATATCTCTACATTCTGTTGATTCTGTGTATATCTTTGTATTTTTTTATATAAATAAATAAGTACAAATACAAATAGATCATGCATTATAACATTTCTTTTCTTTATGGTACGGTATACTTACTTTGCCAAAACAGCAAGTTCCTGGTAGAAAGTAATTATTGGGTATCACTGCCTACGATATCTGTACCCTCCCAGATACAAGGTCATTTCTTTCGTTATCAAATATAGAGTTACGAGAGAACTAAGACTATCTCGTTGGAAATTTCATCAATTTCTTATTTTTTACACAGGAAAGAGACAATGAGAATATTGATGCT
Organism: Oegoconia quadripuncta; assembly: GCA_949316235.1. NCBI lineage: Eukaryota > Metazoa > Arthropoda > Insecta > Lepidoptera > Autostichidae > Oegoconia > Oegoconia quadripuncta. Next base: position 13,104,474 of record OX438749.1, read on the forward strand.
TAACGGCAGAAATGGATAAGAGAAAAGGCTCCTGGTAAAGGGGAAGACGACCCAAATGTAAATCCCAGTTGTTCTATTCTAATCTTTCATAACACCCGACAAGTTGTTAAGCAAAATAGTTCAATCAACGTGGAGGTAAGGTTACTTTAATTCCACCATTAGTGTAAATTTGTAGTATGATAAAGTAGTGTTTATAAGTTCATCATCAACAGCCTTACACGTCATTACTGTGCCCCAACGGGCACAGCCACCTCGCACTCCTCGGACTACTATATGGGCCATAATCCACCACGCGGGCTCTGTGCAGAGTCGTGGATTTGTGTCAGACTTGAGGCCACCTGACAGTAAATGTCTTTAAGCCGCCCCTGTAAGCCACCGGTTTGGCTTAACGACTGCCTTCAATTGAAAACAACCGAGATCGAGTATTAAACGTGCCCTCCGAAGCACGGTTACACTCGTATTAAAAAGCCACTTGTGGTCACCCATCCAAGGACTGACCGCGCCTGATATTGCTTAATATCGCTAATGGAAAACGAATGCGACTGCGCCACGAGTGCTGCGTACGAGTGATGTACGTACGAGACGATTATTTGTCCATCGTATCGTACGTACATCATTTTATCACATTGCAAAGTTTAACCGAGCGACGGAGCAATTGCTGCAGGAATCGCGCATTCAAAGAAAATCCTTGTAGATTGGGATAATAGATATACATATCTATATAATAAATATCATCATTTTCATTTTCCTGCCCTTATCCCACTCTAAGTGGGGTCGGCACAACATGTCATCCTCTTCCACTCTCCTCTATCAGCCGTCATCTCCGTACTCACCCCTTTCACATACATATCATTCCTCACGCAATCTACCCACACCTTCTTTGGTCTTCCTCTACCTCTGTATCCCTCCACATTCATACTTAACACTCGTCTTGTTACGTGCCCTTCATCCCTCCTCATAATGTGCCCAAACCATGCTAACCTATTACTCCTCAGCTTTTCTGTTATTGGCGCCACTTTTAGACTTCCTCTGATATACTCATTCCTGATCTTATCCATTCTAGTCACACCACACATCCATCTTAGCATTCTCATCTCTGCCACATGTATTCTACTTTCATCAGTTTCTTTCATTGCCCAACATTCAGATCCATACATGGTGACAGGTCTTATGATGGTTTTATAAATTTTGCCCTTGAGTTTCAGGGGCATTCGTGGGTCACATGTAGTCCCAGAAACCTGTCGCCATTTCATCCATCCTGCATTTATTCTGTTCCTCACATCCTGGTCAATATTGCCGTCGTTCTGAAGTAATGAACCTAGGTACCGAAAATTTGAGCAGATTGGTAGCAACTCCCCGCTTAAGGCAATATTGGAAAAACTGGATGGACCACCAAAGTCGCAGAACAGATGTTCGGTTTTCTTTCTGCTGATCTTCAGTCCGACACTCTCCAGTCTTTCCCGCCATTTTTCCAACCTGCTCTGGACCTCAGTCGCATTTTCTCCGACAAGGACAACATCGTCGGCGAACAACATACACCAGGGTGCCTCCTCCTGTATATTTGATGTCAGTGCATCCATAATCAGGAGGAACAGATAGGGGCTTAAAGCCGATCCCTGGTGTAAGCCCACCGCCACGTCGAACCTGTCGGTAATGCCGGCTTCCGACCGGAATCTATCTAATCTATATAATAAATATAAACTTCAATAAATTGTTAGTGCTTGAGCCGATAAAAACTGATCATTGAGCAATCCTCTAATGTAATGCTTTGCCTGTGTGGAATAACTTTATCACGGATATGTTTAATTAGTTTTTCCCGGGGACTACTCACTTTATCGGGATAAAAAATATCAAATATAATCCAAATCCATTCATCCGTTTTGTCGAACAAACAAACATCCAAACTTTCGCATTTATAATATTAGTTAAAGGAGCTCACGATAAATTTCCCGCGCTTTGTACTCCCGCACCCTGGAGTAGGGAGAAAGAAGATGGTCGCCCGCGCATAGGTACGCGTTTCGAATTTGTTCAACGGCAAAATAAAAAATGTGACTAAAAACCCTCATAAGGTGGGATTCTGCTATACTAACTAAAATGTGCTAATTATGGTGTGATAAGAAACTATCTTTTTCGGACCATTGCACACATCAGTTTCTATTAGCTTGGTGGTGCTGTGGACTGGCTGTATGGAATGTATGGCGTGGTGGGATTTTCTATACCAAATGAGTGAGCTTTGCTTTTTTTTGCTTTAGTGCGGGAGACCTCAATCTCAGTCTGTAGGCCCAAGCCTAGACCTAGATCTATGGAACAAAGTAATGAACTCAGGAGGTTTATTACTTTGTTCCATGGATCTAGGTTTAACTACTTCACGGGTGCTGCAAGTATAATTTCCTCCTCGCAAAAGTGCACTTTTTGCAAGATAATCCACTTTAAAACATTATAAAATATTTAGAATATAATATAATCTTAAGCGGGAACTAGTTTTATAATGTACAAAGCGAAAGTAGTAGATATCTTCTAAATTTAATACAAAAGTTAGTGAACTGTGGTAGTATCATTCTACAGACTTATCAACGAAGTTTCGAAGCTCTTGGGCGCCACTATTTACCGCTTAGTCTGTGAAATTTTGAAGTAAGTAAGGTTACTTAAATATTTTAAGTAATTTCTCAGATATTTAAATTAATAACAAATATGTACCTACCTATTCATATTATAGACTGCTGCACAACGCACGTGTAGATATGTTCTATTAGAAACTTTTGTATAACTATCTGCATAGTTATATTTTAATATTTTATTTTGTTAATTTTAAAAAAACAATTAAATACAACTTTATTAAGTATAGAAGTTTTCCTAAAGTAATAAAACATTGTAGGTATATGCAGTCTGAATGGCAATTAAGTATACACAGCCTTTGAATAAAGAAATACTAATTTATGATATTTAGGTAAGTGTCAGAAGTAAGAAAATTGTGAAAACAAATTTTTAGAAATTGAATGACCAAGCACATAAGTTTGAACGACGTTTTGCGTATGGTTTTACAGGATAACGTCAACGATTTAATCGTTCAGAAAAAATAGCCCGATACCATTTCTTATATCAGCTAAATGAAAACCAAAAATGTGATTTAAAAACATGTTGACTACATTAAATCAAATTTTGATTTTGGTCCCGTTTGAACGGTATTAAGGATTGGCCCCTGTTTTGCTGATGTTGTTCATTTATATATTGAGACATATTTTACTTTAAATGTCCCTTTCTATACTCAGACCGCAACTGCAGAAAAGTAATGAATGCAAGATATCCAATGATCGTGATTTCAGAATCGGACGCAAGAGGAATTTTGAAATAGAAAATTCCAGTGAAACAGAGGTTGGTTGGTTCGTATAAATTAATTTCGCTCTGACCCCTGTATTAATATTCAGGGCACTCACAAAGTTCTCTCTAACTGCGAGTGGAAATACCTACTCGAATTTATTAATTTTACTGCCGCTCCCAACCGCAAGGGCTCGATGGTTTACTAACATGTCATTACGTTCAATATTAATTTTTTATTAAAACAGCCAAATTTAGTTGACGGCTCTTCACTACGCCGTGGTATTAATTTGCTGAGTGGTGTTGTGAGATCAGTCATGAATGTTGGTTTTGGATATTTTATACGCCTGAAATTAAATTATAGGTTTAATAAATACAAACATAAAGTCTCGATCTTTATCCCAAATGGGGTGGTCAGAAATATGAAACATATGCGTTTAGATTATTAAAAGTTTAATGCTTGAAACAATGTAAATCTTACTGTAAATATTTTTATTAAATATCTAAAATCCTTTCATAGATACAGTCGGTGAAAGGGGGGGGGTCCTCCGCTTATGCGTTTCCAGGCCTTCCCTACTGCCGAAGAAGGTCGCCGCGGGGGTTTAGTATAGTAGGGGTATACCTTGCGACAGGGAGGGGAGTTCTACATAACCGTCTCGCCGTCCCCCAGGGGAGAGGTACGCGTAAAGCGTTTCAAAAAAAAAAGGTACAGTCGGTGTCACAGTTATTACAGGGTAGAGAGCGTAATGCCTATTCAAGATATACCAACTTAACTTCTCTAAAATGATCCTCTGGTCTAGACTATTATTTCAGAGAACTGCGAATGGTAAGTACCTAAAGATTAAATATCCAATATGCCATATTAGTAAAATAGCCCAGCATGCATAATGATGGAGCCAACTGTACTAAGTATATCAAATAAGTGTACCTACTATTGAAATTCAAAGCTTTTCTCCCTTAATAGAAAATATTTTATTAAATAGAAGAATTGGATTTTCGCAAAATTCCAATGGAATTCCTATTGAGAATTTATCCAGAAAATGTTACAACGGAGCACAGACGAACTATTAATAGTACCATTCATTACCTAGATGATTATCTACTCAATATCTACTCAATTTTGCGACTTGAGAATTCTTATAGCGTAGGCGCTAAAACGTCAAAATTAAATTATTACGTGGTTTTCCCGGATTTCATATTAGGTAGTTGTAGTACCTAAAGTTTGGTAACAATAAAAGTTATTTATACTGAACGAAGCTGTTTTGTAAAAAAATATGCAAGCATCTTAATTTAAAATGTCAGGCAATAGACATACTATTGCCAACCCGCATGGGTCAGCGTGGTGGACAACGGCCCATTCCCTCATATACGAGGAAGCCTATGTGCCTGCAGTCGGTTGTTTACGGGCTGATGATTATGATGATGAGACATACGATCGAAAATCAATCCCCAATCAATCAGTGCGTTGATGTCTCCAATTGCATATAACTTATTATATCTATAGGGGAGGCCTATGTAAATCTATGGGTGAGGACTGTGTTTAGCTGTGGATATCCTATGGTTGATATAATCATCAACAGTCTTACACGTCCCCACAGTTGGATCACGGCCCCCTGTCACCGGGAGAGAGTATGCGGGCTCAGTGCGGATTGGTGAATTTGTGTCAGATTAGAGGCCACCTGACAGTCAGTGTTTTTATCAGCCCCTGTAGGCCATCAACTTGGCTTACTGACTGCTTTCAATTGATAACAACCGCGGACTGACTATTTAACGTGCCCTCCGAAGCACGGAAACACTTGTATTAAAATACCACCATTTTGGGCGCTCCATATAATCGAACGCTAAAACAGCGGCTAAGAAGCTTGGCATTCTCCTTAGGTCAGGCGATATTTCACATCAAAACAACTTTTGGTGCTTTACCGGGCTCAGGTCCGCTCGTGCATGGAATACTGCTGTCACCTCTGGGATGGTTCAGCCAAGTACCAACTAGCTGCACTCGATTCTGTGGAACGACGGGCCATGAGACTCATAGGTGATAATTCGATGACTGCTAAATTGCAGAGCCTTGAACACCGTCGCAAAGTCGGCTGTCTCTCAGTTACAGGATGCATTTTGGAGAGTGTGCGTTGAAATTACATAATCTTATTCCACCGTCGCCCTTCCATCTTCGGACCACTAGGCGTGGGGAGGGATTCCACCCGTATAGTTAATATACCGAACATTCGCACTAAGAACTTCGATTCTTCATTCATCATCCGAACAGCCAAGGCATGGAACTCCCTTCCGGCGTCAGTCTTTCCTGAATCCTACAACCTTGGCATCTTCAAGAGCAGAGTGAATAGGCATTTACTGGGATCGCGTGCTTCGTCTTCGACCACATCGTCACTTTCCATCAGGTGAGAGTGTGGTCAAAGGCGAATCCAGTCAATCATAAAAAAAAATACCACTCTCTAGTGGCTGACGTGAGGATGACGAATTCTAGTTTTGCACTATAGATTATGGAGGCTGTTAGGAAGGTTGATTAAAGTCTTAAAAGTAAGGTGATAGGAATTTAAGTAATTTAAGATTTTTCAAGCCAAACTTGATTAAAAAGTATTATATACGAAATTTGATTCATGTTTTCATAGTTACTCTCAATCAACCCGCTAGTAGAAGGTAAAATCTTAGAACAAGTAATGTTTTCATACTGTATTTTCGTTTTAAACTTTTTCAATAGAAAAAAACTGAATATCTTGTAAACTGTAAGATTTTGTAACAAAATAAGTAATAAATGCCTTAAATGATTTCACATCGACGCTCCTGACACGCTGTTATAACCAACATCCCTGATTAGTCCAAATCCTTATCCTTAAATGTTTCCGCTGAGTACACAGAGACGTCTAACAACACAGTGATTTTCAAATAATCACGGATATATCCGTATCCGTGTAACCGTCAGAAGGAGAAAATTACAGTTTCTCACTTTTCTAAGTAAGCTAAGTCAATTTCCGTGTTTCAGTAGTTATAAGCTGTGTTCGGGTGTTTTAGGGTAGTGATAACAATTGGAGCGCAGCGGCGTGACACGGCGGGTCCCATGCCCCACCCGGGCCCCTGACGACTACCTTGTCACGGGCACTAACAAGTCTCACAACCATAGTGACACGCGTCAGGGTAACCCAAGGGTATATTCCACCCCAGAGGTATCGTTGATGCCACTTTTATTGGTTTACCTTTATCATTTGATCGAATGCCATTAATTTAATTAATAATTTTAGCTAATTACGTAGTAGGCGGTCAAATTCCTCATTTAAGGTTGGGTGAATGGGTGTGTAAATGAATGTATAGGAAAGTGTAGGCAATGAAAGTATGGAAATTCAACCACAAGGTTGGTCTCTTTCCACACCTCAAACGAGTAAACTGTTTGTATTTTGAAGGATTTATAAGACTTTGAAATGAAAACGTTTGCGTCCAATTTCTTGAATATCTACTATTATCCTTACCTACTATTGAGCGCTTAGATAGTTTCCAGTCACAAAAAATGGGAACACAGTATAGTCCGAAAAACTGTTTCCATTTGGGGAGCAGCAGGTGTTCTTCGCAATCCCATCGTCAGCGGATTAGTCCATTGTACGTATATAAATCTCCTCGAAAGGACGAGTGCTTACCTACGGTTTTTGAAAGCATTTTTAGACATTACGGATAAAGTTCGATAGATGTATCGTCAATATCCATTACGATCGTCGTAGAGATGTGATGTGTTCAACTGTGTTGAAGGTAGAGTGTTCTGTCTGGTGTTTATTCAGAACGTAATACTATATGGAGTAATATTAACTAGGTACTTACAAAGTAATGGCGCTCGCGACAATGAATGAAAAATTATTACAGCACAGTAGACTCTAAAGTTGTACCTAATAGTCAACAAACTTATGACATGTAGCTGGGGCTATAAAAAGTTCACAGAAACTTTACAAAATGACATAAATAAATGCAATATTCTGATTACGAAGTCCGACCATGTTCCTGCTTGCACTTCGTCGGTTTTTTTTTGTTGCAGGATCTACAGATTGAATTTTAGCCAGGTGTAACCTAAATATATAGGCCGCCTATATGATAGGTTAATGTGTGTGTGATTTGATGGTGTACTCACAGGTATTGTACCGGTAATCCGGCACCGAAACAAAACAGATATATCGGTATTTTCGCTGAAAACTCGTTGGGAGTATTACCTACATGACTAACATAAAAGGAGACTATTATGGTGAAATGCTGAATCCAATTTCAGTTTCCAATAACTGCACCAACACCGTAACTCTTTACAAAAACATTTAAAACTACAAAGAGAAGAGGATTAATTATTTGTGTGTGGTTGCAGCTGTCATCTAGACAAACTAATTAATTGCTTTAATACTTACTGGGAGTCTCATTAAGGATTCTCATTTCACAAAGTGTTTAGAATTCTTAACCACTTTATGCTTAACCCTCGCAGTCTCAGACTTAGTCAGCTTTAGCAAACAAGACGTAAGTAGTGATTCTACAAGCAAAACATTTGAATGCAAATTAGTATAGTCTATAATATTTGGTCTCGAGTTCTACTCGTGTTCAAAACAAATGGTCACACCACCTTAATTTAAAAAGAAGTGCGAACGGGACTCGAACCCTGACAAATTTAAGACCCTTTTCTCCGGAAGTTTGCGTATTTACGATCGGCCTCTTGGTTATTTGATTGTTCTTGATCCCCCATGCACCATGCTTGATCTTGTAGCTATTAATAAATAAGATATAAAAACTTATCCCCAAAAGATATATTTCAACATACCCAACATTTAAGTTTAAGCTCTTGGACAACCATAGCCTTGCCAAATTGTGCAGCATAGCAGCATTATTCTTGTTTTGGTCGCGTATGTTAATGGCCAAGGAGTTTGAAGTTCTGGGTGACTGTGAACTTCTACATTAATTTCCATTGTCTAACGTCAGGCATATTAAAGCGCTTATTACACTTCATTTTGTAAAAAATCTAATTAGGAATACTCTAATTATGAAATCAGAAGCTAAGAAGCGCTGTCTTCACCCACCTACAACTAAGACTTATTCGGCATACATTGCTGGTTGAGGTAAGTATATTAGAATTAACAGAACCAAGCCTCCCAACAATGTATGCCGAATTATTCTTTACATTTAGGATGGAAGTAGAGCGGTCGGGACCTTCCCATCGACTAAATCGGAATCTAACTGTTCTAACTTCGATTACACCTTCCTATTTCCCAATTAGATTTCCTACAAATAGGATAGTGTAATAAGCGCTTAAGGTAAACGCTAACATACTGTGCATGTAACTATTTAAGTTTAAAAACCAAAAAACCGACAGCATATTTTGTAATTCTGGATTTCTACCATAAAATGTATCCTATAACACTCTAGGGACCAAGGCGAATCTAACGATACATTGCACTTCAAACTCGGTAAAGCCGTTTAGGCTACAGAAGGTAACATAGAAATCTACATACATACCCTGTATGTATACAACATCACCCTCCTTTCGGGGCAGTCGGGTAAAAATTAAGCCTAAATACCAATATAAAGATTTTTTGTGAACAATTAAGACAAATGACGCCAGAATCAAACGCACCTTGTCATTCGATTTAAAACCGTAGGACCTAACTACGTTGGACTTGCAGGTGACTTATAATATAAACCACAAAGTTGCATCGTGCACTGAATAATTTTATTATACAGCAGATTTGTCGCCTCCTGGCATTAGCAGTTGAATTTTTTTAATACTGCATTTTCCCAGCTCATTATTTTAAGTACAATTCTCTGTTTCAGTTATTTTCATGATTATAGCATACACACCTTGATGTGATTATGTGGGTGAGCGTAATTTCTAAGATAATTAAGTTAGTGTAGGCAGATGTCGTTTAGTAAATTATGTTTATCCGACAGGACGCAGCTGTGGAGTGGCGACAGTTAATCCCCACACGCGGTGTTGCGAACTTGGGAGGATGGCGTCAAAGAAAATATGAATAATGACAGAGGCTTGTCTCCTGTCACTCATCTACGAAGTTCTGAACCTTCAGGTGAGATGAACTTAGGCGACGATCCATTGAGTGGTACTAACAAATTCATATATGTATACCGGATGAGTTTTTTTACCGTAAGGAAAAAAATAGGACCTATTAGGTGGGTGAAATAGAAGTTATGGGCATAAGTAGTTTAATTATTTTTTTTCAAAGCCATCATCGACCCACGCGCCGTTCGGAGACTGATATGCGACTGGCGGGATTCATAGGGTTCCTATCATGCGAAACTTATTTAGAACTCATATTTTCTCCAAGTTTTCTTTATTTATTTAATTTAATGATGTAATAATGTGGCATTGGCTGCAAACGCGACCCTCAAATAACACAAAATTAATTCAATGAAGGTATTGAAAAAAAATAATTAACTACCTATCTATGCCCAATACCTTCTATTTGACTTACCTTCTTCTTCTCCAATTTAAGAGGTATGCTCTTGTCGGTGGAGTAACAATCACGTCTCTCTACTTTCCGTCCTCGTTTTAACTTAGAAATTTAAAATTAAAAAAAATTAATTAAGTTAAAATTTATTATTTTTTTTAAACGTTTTTTGACTTACCTAGTATGCTCTATTTTTTCTTTACGGTAAAAAAATCATTCGGTATTATATACCTATAAAAGCAGATACTGAATGACTGGTTGACTGATCAACGCACAGGTCAACGCGTAGCTAGGTGTCGTAAAAATTTGGCAGGTCTGTTTCTTGGGTTACTTAAAGGTTCATTCAGGAATGGTTTCTGTAACATTTCCACGGGTACGAGAAAAACGGGATCAGTGCGAGTAATACGATTCTATTAATTCTAATCTAAATGTGCAGTGTATTCTTTTACAAAATGCACTTCACCTTTTATAACCTGACAGAAAGAAGTTTGTTGATCCTAGCTGGCAAACCCAAATTTTATAAAACACCCTTACTAATTAAAGAAAATATTAAAGTCCCAGATTCATATTGCATGATGTAATTAGAAATTGCCAGTCCTCTGGAGGGATGAAAATACCTTTTGAAACGTAAAACTTTTATTACTTTTGGTAAGCTTTCCATTACCATACAAATTGAGTGAGATATCAGTCCTCATTTTATATTCGAATTTGATTTTTTGAATCAAAATAAGTTTGTGAGTCCGCTATATTGTATTTTTGAAGTTTAAAACGTAAAATACAGTTTCATTGGTTTGAAATAGGAACATTTTATATGACCTGCATATCTTTATATAAAATTTCGTTTTCGATGTTGAGGAAATGTACGCATAGCGATAGCGCACATAAAATGAATGTGCAAGTTATTTTTCTTATGTACGACAGGTTAGCGCTTGACCTCAATCATACCTGATATTAAGTGAAGATGAGGCTCAACTTATTTAGGTGACTGGTTATTTTATAGCAAACAGCCCGAACACAACATTGCTATTAACATTGCTGCTTGGATAAGATGATGGTAGCTGTCCAGGTTGTTCCTATATGTATGAAATCTAATTAGAAAATAAGAAGGTGTAATCGAAGACAGTTAGATTCCGGTTTAATGGATTGAAAAGTCGCGACCACACTACTTCCATCCTAAATGCAGAGACTAATTCGGCATACATTACTGGGAGGTTTGGTTCTGTTAATTCAAATATCCTTACAACCAGTAATGTATGCCGAATTAGTCTCTACATTTAGGATGGTGTAATAAACGCTTCCTAGCTTCCGATTTGCTAATTAGAGTGTTCCTAATTAGATTTCCTACAAAAAAGATAGTGTAATAAGCGGTTGAGGCTAGTGTATGTTGTGAATAAATGAATTGAATTTAAAACTACCCTACCACCAACCAAACTGAATCGAATCCACGACCACCGTTTTGAGCAACGGAGGCGGCTATACTACGGTTATTGACGTGGGTAAATGAATGAGATGATGAGGATCACTATAATCATAACTATACATTGAAATTTGGAAAACCCTCGAGAAAACAAGCAATTTCAACAATATATTAAATCCGGATGAACCAAACCAACTGTGCTAAAGCTAATAATTTCGAAAGGATTTAATCGATTTCCATCAAACATGACTTATCTATACTCGAGTTTAATCTTAAGTATAAAAAAAATAGAAAACCCTCGAAAGATGATGTAATCGAAACATACCAAAAAATTAGTTAAAGCTAATAATTTTCGAAACGGCTTAACCGATTTCATCAAACTTGGCTAAGAACCTGTCCGCTCGTTTAGTATTTAACACATTAAATAAAACTGCACCAATTCGAACCATGAATTAGTGAGATACGTCAGGACAAAGATCCTACACACACACACGCCGTCAAATATTCTACACCTGTTGGTTTTCGTTGGGGGTTAACAAATCACTATAATCATTTTTGTCTGATTATCTGATGGATTTCCTTCTCATTCCAAATCTGAATCAAATAGTCTGTTTCTCTAAAAGATGTAAGTATACCTAGCACATCTCGCCACCTCATTTAAATTAAATTCCTGTGGCAGAGGTATATGAAACTAATTGTCCTCGGGAAGGGTAGACTGTCCTTTCCTTGTAGCTCCCACGCATCGATTATATGTCACACCTGAATTACGGGCCTTTAAATCATACTTAATGGTGAATACGCATATTCTTGTTCGAAATTTATTGGATGATAGTACTCATATATCAAAAAATTCGAACTTTGTGGAAGTGATAATAATGGCTCTTTTCAAGATAATAGTAGTACACGTATAGTATTATACTCAGTTTCTTTATACTTGTTAACATTTTGTGCTTTGATGTGGTTTTAAAACACACGCTATATGACTCTACCTACTTTCCTAAAAGTTAGTTAAATACAAAAATTCTAGAAATGTACTACGTATACTAATTACTGAATATTCTGTATTATGAATCCCAAACATGAGCGTTTAAAAACCTAGAGAAAAGTGTCTAGTAGCTCAGCTGCTGCCAGTATCCAGACAGGTCACGTATTTTTCGATACTGGATTTCGTTTAAGATATATTAATGTATATAATGATTATTTTTGTCAGAGTTACTGTGTCCTCAGCTTCTACTAGCTTACCAGCTATTTGTAAAAAAATTGTAAATTATTCTCAACAGTAGCATAATATACACGGACATACTCAGGATACACACACAAACACACACATACACACAAGTTAATTAGTTATATGAAAATTACACATTTCTCTTTACTTACCTTTGCATACCCAAGGTTGTGGAATAGCGGCACGAAGAAACAGTGACCAACATTACTCTGATTATATCTATTTTGGAGGTCAGAAAATTCATTGTATAAACACTCAGTTTTAGGTGATATCAATTGTAGTCAGTGTAAATTTAATTATTGATATGACAGTTCTGTTTGTAAAAACTCTACATACTCGTATTAATCAATAATTGTTCTAGGTTCATTTTGTTTGTTTGTTTATAAACGCTTTATTGTACTTTATAACATTTACAAAATTACTATGTGTAGGTACTTAAATTAAAATTAATTAATTTATTATTAATTTTATTCAGAAAACCAACAGTTTATGATTATGACATTTTCTCTTGGCTGGTTATTGAGCATTGGGTATCTGGATATATTACAAAATACAACGCTATGGGGTTCCTTTCAATTAGCAAGATTTGAATATACTCGTATATTCGATACTTAAATAATTAGATTTAAGTATTTTTTAATAAATATTTCTAGCACTCTTTAAGTTTATTTTCAAGTAGTGAGTTGGACAACTTCTTGACCCCACCTTGCGACACCGACAATTAGATGGCAAACACAATTTTATTTTTTGTATGTGTCACGACTGTGTAATACTTGTACCTGATTGTTTGTGGCATGAGATGGGTTTAAATAAATTTTTCTTTCTTTCTTTCAAGTATATTCATGGGCTTTATAATTTTTGCACTTATATTAAAAATTGTCCCTGATGCAAGCTATATGTGCTGAAAATTATTTTTTTTCTGACCATTACGCAACGTTTACCTCGTCATAAGTTTGTAAGTTTCTAACAAGTCATTCGCACAGTTTCTCATTAGCTGTTACTTTTGTTGATCGATTTGTAGACCGTACAAATACTATTTATATTAGTAGTTTCTTCCTGCGGCTCCGGGCGTATGTCATTTATTTTTTCCTAACTTCTATGCAAAACTGATTATGCTATCGTGGACTACGAACTACTTAAAGAGGGTATTATGTTGAGTAATATAAAAACCTCCAACTTCTGCGTGATAGTTTATAATAATCCTAAGTTATAAGCTAAGTAAACAATATTAGAAGTTGACCCTCTAATCTGAAATATAATTTGCAACACTCCTGGATGAAGTATTAGTTTTTACCCGACTCAATTGTCAACTCATATACTTGTAAGTTTCAAACCCCGTTAATTTATTGCCTCATAATGGTTTCTGATGGACCACGGAACAGTAGTTTCCGATAAGCATACTTAATTAATAAGCTAAATTGTGCGCAAATAATCACTAACTTATTGAAACGACACGATAGATCCGGTATTGTTTATTTGCGAATATAATTAGTGAAATCCGAAGTGGTAGATTTATCAGCCACTGACAGCCTCTGTATACGGGTTGGTACTTATTTATAATGTACCATACGTTGTCAAGAAGCGATAGCTGAGTGGGTAACTAAGTGAATGCAAGATGAACTCTAATTAAATTACCAAACGACGGACCTTCTATTCGTTTTAGATAAATTAAACCCCCGAATGACTAAGTGTATATGACTAATCTTGAAGTTGGTGGCACTGGTGAAACTATATTATTAAGGTCAGGCGGCGACACGTTGTGTTTAAAAATCATTGAAATTGATTACAATTTTAATTTGCCTCTCGCTACTTCGTGTGCGTGGATAACGAAAGAAAAGAATAGACAGTAAAAGGGATCTACTGAAAACATATTTGTAAATACATAATGAGTTATCATGATAACACTTAATTATATAGATATATACTATATTTAAAGGTACTACCTATTTTAAGTAAGAAGCTCTAGATAGCAAACAGCAAGGAAATGGCAATTTTCCTCGGTAGTAATTCGTTTCTAGCACGCTATTTTTCCATTATCCAATATCAATATTGTTTCGTCTTCATCGCTCAGAAATGGAATTCTGAGACTACACACTAATGATGCCATTGCATGACCTTATATAAACAGAGAAATTGTTCTCACGTGAGTAACATACGTTACCTAAGTATTTTTAACGGTTGCAGAAAATTTGGAAATTTATATTTAGGCATAGCCTAGTACATACCTACTGAAAATTTTGCATTATTTATTTAAACTGTCAAAGAGAAGCTCGGTCAACTTTTTTGTTGTGGTTTAAAAACAGAACTTTGAAAAATGGTAATAAACCAAATACGAAAAAAAAATATTACCAACCTACCCTGCAAGTACTTCCGTCATGATTGAATTCAACGGATGAAGTCATTGTATATAAAATGAACAGGAATAAATTATATATTATTTAGAAATCTGTTATTGGCTATGTAGATCCCTGATGTGATGACTTAGTGCATAAATGATAACTAATCTTGAAGTTGGTGGTTCTGGTAGAGCTTCATTATTAAGGTTTGTTAATTCCTGCGTAGCTTATGTTCACGTGGGAGGGAGACGCATAAACAGAGTAAGGCTTTATCATGTTACAGGGTAACCGCTACAAGATTAATGCTCGGCTAATGAATCAGCTCCCGTGACAAATCAGTGCGCGATAATGGATAGGGCTTTGTTCGCCCTCCGTCTAGCCTCTGTCGAATACTATGCTAAGCACAGTTCTCAGTTATTCACGCACACATAGTGTTTAGACAACTCATATATGACGGAGCACACAAAACAAACATTATGCTTGAACTCTGTACACCGAATACAGTAGCTTGTTACATCTGACTCTAACTGTAATGTGCAAAGTTCATGCTAAACCTTACGCAGGTAATAACGTATAACAAAAACTTTGTACATTATCCTATCATCTAAGTAAGTAGGTACCTACAGTGGAGTGTAAATCAAATGTTACTCATAGGTATGTTTTGTTTGAAATAAAAGTAAAAAAAAAAATAAAAGTAGTAATGTAGGTACCCGTAGTTATACCAGTAATATACATAAGACCTATGGGTAATTAAACCCATAACATTTTAAGTCATTGTTTTCTAAGAAATGTTAAAAATGAATCGGGGTATAAGTTCAGAAGATATAGTAAACCTTTGGGATGTAGAAGTAATAATTGGGTTGTCTACCTACGTCGACGTAGATAATGTGAGGGATTTCGGTAGCGACAGGCAGACCATACGGCCGGAAGGTCGAACTCCCCAACGAGGCCGTGTAATAATTAGGTACCCACGGGTACCAATATAACAGCGATCTCGACGGATTGCTCAACTCCTGTACATGACAGGTTATCGAGGGTTCTGGCTTTATTGGCTTTGCTTGTTAAATTTGACAACCTGAAAATATGGTAAACGGTAATAAAAATCTGACTTCTATAAAGTGTTTTTTGTGACTTTTAATTGAATATCTATATACTTACCCTCTTATTCATAAAAATTGACAAACGCTTTAAAAGCCTGTTTTAGTTAAAGTATGTTTTGTCACTTTGTTTCATTACGACATCTCCTTATGAACGACAGAGACAAAACATACTTTAATTAAGGCTTATCTTTTGTAAATTTTTATGAATAAGACGGCTATACTGTCAAAAGAAATAAAAGAATAAATAAATATATTCTCAGTTGAAATCTGCAATGTCGATGTTAAAGAACAGTCGAATCTCTATAAATAACAGCTAAATATGTAATTTTAAGAAGGAGGCAAGGTGATAATGTTCTGAATAATAATACATAAATAAAAAATATTTCGGGTACTAAAACAACCGATAACGTATATTGCCACAGGTGCGGTATGTTGAGTTTGTTAATTTATTCATCGAAATTCTATGCGACTACGCATTCGTACATATATTTGTCTCGGTACTAATATTGACAACTCGCTAGGGAGCGATGGATTCAATCAATAATTCCTACTCGTTACCATACTGTGACATGTCCCGAAACCCTTTGGGGATAAACTCCTACACGAACTCAATTCAGCAATGTTGTACATATGCTTTTTTATTTTATATTCGTCTTGTTATAACGGAACGTAAATATCACGCACGTACACTGTATGATTTCATTTTTGGAAACGTGTAAAAAGTATTAGCGGGCATCCAGATTCGTATTAATTGTGTTCGCAGGCAGGCAGCAAAAATGTTAAATCATATTTTATTTTGTTCCAACGAACTGTTGTATAATGTGTAGCGTGGTAGTTGTTCGTTTTGCATTGTCAGTGCTCTACTTTCAGCGCTCACTGGAATAAACGGTTTAACAATCATCAAATTTATTTTGCACCCGTTTGCTATTGGTGCTACGCATAGGTATATTTGTTTGGATTACCTATGGACTGTTCGTTACGATTCCTAGTATTTTACATTTGGAATAAAAGTTCAGCATATGTATATACAGAGTGAAATTGAATTCGTGTAATTCCTGTTTACTGGTGACTCCACTGCTGATTACGAACAACTGTCCCCAAGGAACCATAGTCGAATTCGATCAACATATTTTCGATCACCCATACAAAGTAAACCATTCAGAAACCACTTTTAGTATGGAAGTCCAAGAATTTTCGACAAATATATATACGAACTCATCATCATCTCTTAATTAACTTAAAAAATTGTAACTCTCTAATCTACTTCGTATATACTAATATTCGAATCAGTTGTACAACTTCAAATTACTATGCGGAATTGTAAAAGTGCTTGGTGAAACTTCCCGGCAGGTAATTTAAAACAAGTTTGCCTTCGTTCTACATTTCGCCTCTGTGAAGTTGCAGTAAAAATAATCGTTTGATACAAAAAGCGGAGTCGAAGCGTTCGCACCTGCTCCGGGCGAACACCGACCGCAGGAGCGGCGGCAGCCGGCGGCGGCGCTTGTGTTAGTAAAGGAAAAGATTTTTAAAACCCTTACAGACACCTCGTTTCCTCTTGCGAAGCCTTATTGCGGATATCATGATTCTGAGATGTTTTACGTTGTGAATTTTGGGGCAAGGCCTGCCATTCGTTTTGGACACGTAATACGCGTGCAACCAATAGATGACTTCGTCGCTCTAAACTGAAGAATATAGATAGAAATCAGTCTGAGCAGAGAGCAGTCTAAGTGTGCTTATTTGTTAAAAAAATATTGTGTTATGCCACTTGAGTACAATAGTGTTGCGCATAGATTACGAGTAGGTAGGCACATTGTTTCGATTGGGCTTTTGCGATTCGTTAGCAAAAACAATTAATGAATTCACGTTTGTGCAGTACATACCTAGCAGAATATTAATATGAAGCTAAAATTTACCATATGAAAGTCCGTCTAAATAACCAGACGAATTTATCTATGCCCATAGATATTAGTAAGTAATGAAAATTCGTTGAAGGCCGCCGTACACATTCATTTTGAAGGTACAATTTGCAGGTGGGGTATTGTTAACGAGCGGGTAAAGCGGGCCACTATGGCCACGTTAATGAGAACGTAATAGGTGTTCCGCGCACGGTGCGATCCGAACACTGTTCCTACCCTGCCTCTATTAGCGCGTTTAATGTTAGCTTACGAATCCGCACGAGATTATATTCGAATTCGAATACCTATTTTCAAATTGTTGTTTCATAACTGGACGTTACGAGCTGTTACGATTGTCCAATCGTACATTATAATATGATTGCTATGTATATTCGCTAGCATCATGTATTGTAGCCTGTACGATATTGATATTTACATTAGTTGCATTATTTATTGGTTCGGTCTTAAACAAGTGTAATTCCATTACCTATATCATGACTACTTAAGTATCTATACTGATTGACTATCTCGTATGTGGTTATCGACAACCGTTTGTAATTAGTTCATAATTTTACACGAATAATGTTGCCACTATTATAGTGTAGTTATCAGAGCTTAATGGCATAAATGCATGACTGGATGCCTAATTCGTGCTACACAGAGCACGTCTGAGATAAGATTATCAGTTAATTAATACAAATTCTGTAACAATTTAATTATATATTAATCTTCGTAATCAGTGAAACATCAAGGCAATTAGAAACGCGTTCGTGCCTGAATAATTCACAGTCGCTAGCCAGGGGGCATAAAGAATCTCGTTTATATGAATGAGTACGAGTGAGGGTGTAGTGCCGTAACCTCAGGAGAATACAATAAGATTCTTTCGGATACGCGTGACTCCTATTGACGCAAGTATACAAATAAAGATACGTGTCTGCTGGCTCGGAAATATTTCAATCGCGAGAATGGAACGAGATCCCATGAGGAGCGCTTCGAGCCTTCGGGCTCTACAATCTACAATATTTCAGAATATACTAAATACAGCACAGAAATATAATAAACAAGCACGGAAAAACCCCAAATTATAATTTATATAATCCATGACAAAGTCTGGAATAGAGTAAACATAAAGTAGTAGAGTACACAGTCTAAACAAGCCTGTGTGTGGTTAGACAGCATACATAATGAATGAATATGTCCGCGACAGTTCGGTCTGTCTACTAAGCAACAATCCCACATATCGACGCAAGATTAAGTAAATACCAGCACTGGATTTACATTTTTACTTACATATGTTATTTTACTTAAATTGTAATTTGGTATTTTATTATGTCAAGTCAAGAGTGATTATTGGTGAAACTTAACAGGGAATAATATGTACTACGTACGGTATAGTGTTATGAAATTACGCATCAAAAATAACATACAATCTCGTAATATAACACTAATAATAAATAAATAATAAATATCCTTAGACGAACACACAGCGCCATATAGTTCCACAGTAAGCAACTATAGGCTTGTGTTGTGAATACCAGATGGTTGATATACTACATAAATACATATTTTTTTGTAAATAACTACTTATTATAAATGAAAACATCCATAATTCGGGTACACATGTCCGTATTTATCACACAAAATATGCCCCTAGCTGGATTCGAACCCGCAACCTTTTGGTATAGTGGTCAGAGTTGCTAACCACTACACCAAACAGGTCGTCACCAACACTACGTACTACATACACATTTTAGGGTTCCATTGTAAACGTGAAACCTATACAGTTTCCCCATGTCCGTCTGTCAGTCCAAAATATTGAAAAAAAGTCGCCCGACACCCACTTATCCGGTTTATTTCACTCTTAAGGATATCACTGCTCGCTCATGACACCACGTCCTATAACCTCACGAAGCTATGGCGAGACTGTCGATGATACACGTACTATATCGTTTATAGTTACTATAACTTAGTAAAATTAAATAGAAATAGTCAGACTGCAGTAATAGATATTACAAATGCTTCAAATGCATATAATGTTAACCCGTAGTGCATTAAAAAAAATGTGTGCAGTACAGTATTTGTTAATATACCTATCCTAGGTATAAATATAACATGGAATTTTGCTAAATTATCTGTCGCTAACAGGTAAACCTAAATATGTCAAATATAGTGAGTATAATGTTATATCTATTATTATTATTTATAGCACCAAAATATTACATATGGAAAGAAAGAAAGAAAGAAAAATTTATTAAAACCCATCTCATGACACAAACAATCAGGTACAAATATTACACAGTCGAGACACATGCAAAAAATAACATTGTGTTTGCTATCTAATTGTCGGTGTCGCAAGGTGGAGTCAAAAAGGTCTCCAACTCAGTATGGGTTGTAGCCGGTCACTACAACGCTGGTTTTCAGTGGAGCCTCCAAATGACGCACGGACACTGGTCAACAACTGGTCAACAAATATAACAGACAGAGTACAAAGGTTTACTTATCTCTATAAGAGATATCTTCCAGTCCACTTAAGCATTGAAGTAGGAAATGAAGTAAATTTTTAGTGTAGCAGCAAATTGAGTACAAAAGAAAACAATACTACAACGAATAATGAAACAAATAATAGAAAAGATAACCAAATAATAATCCTACATTAAACATAATACTCGACAGGGACGACGACGACGACGATAAGATAGGCCAATTAAAAAAAAACCATAATACAAATACCTACTGCGAATAAATACATAACACTAAATATATGTTATAAACCTACATAACATACACATAATAATATCAAGAAAGATCTATTTTTATATACATAATGTAATTTAGACAGCAAAACCCAAGAGTCACATTTTATAACGTCTATGCGCGTAATAATAAAAACAATTACGAGTGCAATATCTTGTACTATTTCGGCCCTTATTATGGGTCTAAATACTGCTTCGTTCGAGTTTTATTCCCTTTTTATAAAGACGTCATAAAAATGGGTACCTCGAAGATAAGGAAGTTATACGACGTCCTCGCTGCTCGAACTGTAGCGATCCATCTCCAGTAATTGCATTATATTCGGAGTGCGTAGCCGGAGTGCCCGGAAGGAACTGCTAGTTATACGATTTCTCTCCAATATCAACACTTTTTGTGACATTTTATATTGGTATACTTTTATGGAGTATGCTCATTTTAACACGCGACTTTCGAGACTAAGTTAAGCTTAGCCTAAGGAAATACAATGTGTACGGGGTTGTTGATAAAACCAGTTACAATGTATTTAATACAAGAAAATACGTCAGTCCTTTCGTGGGATGTGAGTGGGAGAAAATTAACTTTGTCTGGTATAATTTCCTATAAAACACTCGTATATTTTTACGTATAAAGTGACGAGTGGGTCGTCGCAATTTGTGTTGGAATACGGTAAAATAATGGCGACAACAGGATGAGATATTGACACATGTATCACATAAAACATGGTCCCGACAAATATTTATTGTTTATAGCTTACCTCGTGCTTTTTTGCCAGCTTCACGTTTTTATTACATATTTAAAACACATTTTAAAACAATCATGCAATTGTTATAGTATTATACTTGTAAAACACAATTATTCAATAATTATAAACTTTAACGTTTAATTCATTCAGTAGTAGTAGTGCCTTGTAGTTTCCAGTACAAAATTGATGGAACAGGTTGGACTCCTTGGATTTATTTTTGTTGCTTTTTTATGAAGGCTCCATCGCGTTTGACCAAAATCTCACCTTCTGGAAAGTTACAGTGTAGCCAAAGATGAAGTATGTGATTCCAGTAAATGTTTATTCACCCTAGACTTTACAATCTCAAATACGAACGCAAATGTGTGCTAATGTTCAGGTTATCAACAACGAACGGGTGGAATCATTCCCCGCGCTTGGTAGTCTCAAGATGAAAGGTGATGGTGGTATAACTTCATCCAATCGTTGTCGGTGTCGTAGAGTAGAATAGAATATTAATTGTGTCGTAAACACATAGATCGTTTACAGGCGCAACGTCATTGGTGCGAGTTTCATAACAATCTGCAATTGCCAACTTTTAAAACATACCTGTAAATAAGTGGTTACGTTAGGAATATTAATTCTAGCGTCTAGGAATAGGTATGTCAGCCTCAATCCTCCTATGAAAAGCGATTTAAACATCGCGGGTCCAGCAGTGCACTTGCTATTTCATTTGGTGTATTATGATTACTTTAACAACGTTACCTACGTTAATTACGTTAACAATTTTCATTGTTTTTTTGATGCGCGACCTGCCTAAAACACTCTACCGAGCTGACACAGAATGTTCTAGCCTGAAGCGAACCGCTGTTGAAATTGTTTTGTGTGTGTGGCCCAAACTTTGACATTTCACGTCATTTTCACTCAGACAAATATTTTTTTTTTTACTCTGACGTAATTCACAAACGTTGTTACGTAAAGTATTGTTTAGTATATATACTAAACAACACCGAACTATTTTTTTATATTTTTATTTTATATATACAGGGCGTCCCAAAGTTATGGGACATGAAGGGGAAGTACCTTAAATATCGTAGATAGTGAATTTTGCTCAAAGAAGACTTTATGTTATTTTTAAAAGTTAGTAATTCTGCATTCATAGATTTTCTAAAAATTATTTGCTTCGGCTGGGAATCGAACCGACTCAAATGTGAAAAAAAAAACACCCTACTTTTATGATGCCAATCGAAAGAATAGCTAAAAAATAATAACTCTGCCTAAGTAACATAGTATTTTAAAAGAAAGGAACAACGTGAAATTAATCATAAATATCTTAAAAAGTATGCATTCAAACAAACGCTGTCATAAACTGTTCCATTTTCAAATTATAAATTATTTATTTTTGTTTTTAATTTGCCTTCTGTCTAGCTTACAGAGGACGTATTGAAATACAAGTTTTATCATTTCATCTACACGTGCACTTATAATAAGGAAAACTATGTTAGTACCTATTTTATGAAGTGGGTACTTATTTACGAATAATCAATGCTATCTTTGGAATGATAATATCGCTACTTTTCGAACGTCGTCGGCAATAAATAACTTTCTTGAAATTTGACTCAATCATTTTATGTTGTTCCTTTCTTTTAAAATACTATGTTACTTAGGCAGAGTTATTATTTTTTAGCTATTCTTTCGATTGGCATCATAAAAGTAGGGTGTTTTTTTTTTCACATTTAAGTCGGTTCGATTCCCAGCCGAAGCAAGTAATTTTTAGAAAATCTATGAATGCAGAATTACTAACTTTTAAAAATAACATAAAGTCTTCTTTGAGCAAAATTCACTATCTACAATATTTAAGGTACCTTCCCCTTCATGTCCCATAACTTTGGGACGCCCTGTATATAAAATAAAAATAATAAAAAATAGTTTATTTCAATAACCTAAATTAATCAAAACATTGCAGGTTTTGGAATCTCCATTTATTAAGAAACCGCTCTTCTATAACAATTTTATATTTTATGTACTTAAGCTATTAAAAATTTTGAATTATTAATTGGTATATTATATATAGAAATAACCGATTAAGTACGTGTCAGGTAAGTGTTAAGTTGCATTCCTTTAACTCTCAACCTCATAGCTTTGATACGTTCCAGCAGTATGGCAGTTGGGATCGCATGTTACGACTTGTAGACGTATATACTGCAGTACGGATGTAACTAGACTAATAAAAAAAAACTATGTAAAAGTGCATACGAACTGCAATTCTAAAAAGAAGAAAATTGTAAGTGGTATGGTTTTGATAATTGTCCATCAAAAACATATTTTTTGATACCAAGGTGACAACAAAGAGTAGTGTTTGTAGTGACGATACCGCTACAAAAACTAAGTGCAAAGAAGAACAGTGCGATTTTTTTTTCTATCAAAAATTTATTTAACTATCTCTTTAGTTTTATTTATTTTCGAAGTCTTTCGAAATTTTCAATTTTCTTTGTTCAGTATAGCTAATCTCTACCATCAATTTTAGAACTATAAAAATCTGTATCACATCAACCGCAAGTTATTCAATGCTGAACAAAGAGCTTCCCCATTGATTTTCAGAATGACTGGTTCGAAGCGGCTTGCATTCAGCATTCGTCCATCTTGTGAGTAAACGCCTCACACTGCGCTTACTGATAATGGTGTGGGCGACATGTGAAATGCTATTATTTTCGTTTTGCCCATGTTCATTTTAACGCCCACCTGTTGAGGATACTCGAATGAGGCCTTGGAGCATAGAGCCGAAAGGCTTTCAAGGTCATAAATCATTTTCGTTCGTTCATGTATTTAGATCGACATGATGGCGTTGTTGTACTATAAACACTTCAATTCTTCAACGTACTGATAGCTAATATGACATCGCTCGAGAAACTGTAGTACTGGTCTCGATCGAGTCAAAGGCTTTCGTTAATCCACAAACGCAAAACAATAAAAGGCATTTATCACATAAAACATAAGTATACATGAGGATCGGAAATTACAGTATTGTGATAAATGACTCATAGTGTCATGTTGTACTTTCTTGGTCTTTTATATAATTTGTCGCAACGTGTGGATGTCCTCTATGCCTATAAATAGCCTTTTCGGAAACCGGTTTATTCGGGTAGATGGAAGTCATCAAACCAGCGTCCGAAGGTGTTGGTTACGATTACCCTCAAAAAAAAAATTTGTGTTCATGGCTTGGCTATTCAATGGGGTGTTATCACCCTTTTTGGAGAATAGTACCACTATATCTATTCCATACTTCAGGCGTTATGCCCTCGAGCAATACGAAATTTAGGAAAGTTTCTGAAGGACTTACAATACCCGTGTTCTACTCGCTTTCAGAGGGTCCGTGGTGATTCCGACATCGCTCTTCGCCTTGTTGTTTTTCAACTGTTTGAGGGCCATCCTAATCTCGGTAGGCTGATGTCTGGGATAACTTCGGTAAGTATTGTATCGGGTCAGCTATTTCGTAACTTTTAATTCTCTTTATGAGATAAGCCAACAGATTATTATGCTTTTTAAAACTTACATAGATACATTGTAAAAACAGGCAACCAGAACATCAGAAAAAACAATCGAGTGCTATACGTAGACGGTGCCACCCTAAAATTAAAGAATGTTTTCCGAACTTTGTGTAATGGAACTAATTATCTAGCTCTAAATTAAAAAACGCTTGCTTTGAACCCAGGCCATGAGGAGGGTGCATTGGGTCCAATGATGCCCTCAATTGATAACTTAAGATTTCTGTGCGATTCGACCGATTGGTATGGTGGATAGTGACCCGTCGGCGAAACCAACGGTCCGGGTTCAAGTCCCGCGAGGAGTAAATGTTTGTGTGATGAATACGATTTATTCCAGAGTCATGGATGTTTATATAAATATTTATGTTATGTTTATTATCTAGTATCCCATATTACAAGATTTGCTTAGTTTGGGATTAAATGGTTGGTGTAAGTGTCCGAAATATTAATTTATCTATTTATATTATTTAAAACATAAAACCAAAATGTACTCAATTTGTGCACTCGATATTATTTATAATTAGCTTTTAGGCTTCTCGAGTGCAGGTCAGAGCGATTTTTTTGATTTATGCAATGCAATGCAATGGAATTCGTCTTCTTGAAAATGTAATAGCTTTCTTAATTTATCAATTTAGTTCAAATCCAAAAAGGAATGTATCGGCATATTATTGAGCAATAGATAATAGGGACCCAATTAAAATTTCGTAGTCATAAAATATGCTCTTTACGCTGTTGAACATCCAGTATCAAAGCTGTGAGAGCAGGCATTATGCAAATTACTTTATTGAAATGTCAACTTCCTAATTACCAATTACGTAGAGACTACCACGACATCGGATATGTCGTCACTCACACGCACGACACCTGATATCAGGGTCGGTTTGTTCACTCGTCACAGCGTTTACCACATATTGACAAACGCTTCGCTCGCGAGTAGGGCGGGGTGCTGTTAAGACAAAAGGACAAATTTGGGTTAATTAAATTCCAGTGTCGGGCTTTTGGAGCCCAGTGTCTCGAGGAGCTCGTCTCGGCTTCTTGAACAAAGTAAAGCGTAAAGCCTTATCACTGCTAGTTGGTTCGCACCCCAGTTAACCCTCCCCGCGAACCTGCCGCTCCCCTCGCTCGTCAGCCAAAGATTAATGCGCGTCTAATGAATCAGCTACCGTGACAAATCAGGACCCGTAATGGATAAGGCCTTTGATATTGTGGTCACAATAAATTAGTTGAATACAATTTTTTTTAAAGTTAATGTTGAGACACTAATAATTTATCAAGAATTTTATATGCATAAAAAATATATCTCATATTATTTACATAAGAAGGAAAAAGAAACGTGCGTTAAAGACTGTCACACCCTAGGTTTGTATATTTTTTAGTTTCTCGACATGGGATTGGCGTTAGAGATTAGAGAACTATTGCGTTCTACTTAGGCAAAAAAAAACAGTAAAATAATTGTTTTCTTTTTGATTATATCAAACTGACATTTTCGCACTTGTTTATGAAATAAAACCAATATTTCGGAGACTTACACCAACCATATAGTCCCAAACTAAGCAAAGCTTGTACTATTTATATAAACATCCACTTTCGGCCTCATCTTAACTTACCATCAGATGTGATTGAGGTCAAGTACTAAACCGTTGTGTATAAAAAACATTCGTTACTCGAGAATAAATTATCATATTTATTCTCGATTTACCCCTCGCGGGATTCGAATCCGCAACCGTTGATATCGCTGACTTCCACTACACAAATCGGTCATCAAAAGTGGATTATAAATGGTTAAACACTCACACTA
Source organism: Oegoconia quadripuncta (assembly GCA_949316235.1). Taxonomy (NCBI): domain Eukaryota; kingdom Metazoa; phylum Arthropoda; class Insecta; order Lepidoptera; family Autostichidae; genus Oegoconia; species Oegoconia quadripuncta. The sequence goes on from OX438749.1 coordinate 13,131,011, forward strand.
CCACATCTGAAACAACAGAAAATATGGGTACAGTCAACCGCAAGTTAAGCGTAACATCGGTGATATTATCAGGTTTTAGGTAAAGTGTTTCGCTTAAGCTGCAGGTCATTTGTATACCAAGAAAGAGTATTTTTTCACCACGGTGCGTGTGTCATGCGGGAATTGTATATCAGTCACGACACCGTTTATCTGCATATATGTCTAATAAATGTGCGATGTTGCATGCCTGCTTATTGAATTATCTATCTTGTATGGAAAAGAAGCATGATAAGAAATTTGCTCGAAAATCGGCGTTAATAAGATAAAGGTTTTTTTTATGCACAACGGGTTAGCACTTGACCTCAATTACACCTGATGTTATGTGAAGATGAGGCCGAAGGTGGTAGCGTACTGACTCATCTTATTTGGGGGACTGGCTATCATATCTCTGACAACCGGAACAACATTAAAACTTTAATAGTTAAGACAACATCCACGGTCCATCTTTCGAAATTTACAATGCACACGTGTCGTGACATGTAAGCCCATCGCTGTTGAAACGTATAAATCTATAGATGTTTTTTGGTGGAAGGTCCCATAGTCGCTTTTTACCACACCCACGAGAAGAGTCGGGTTGGTTCTATGCTATTAACATTGCTGTTTACCTGCAGAGGAATAATGTCAACATTTAGAGAATTTTCCATGGTTAATCGGATTATATTGAGCATTTCATAGATTTAGGCCTCTGAAACCATTTGACGTAGATATTTAAAATTTGGTAGAGTTTTGAAATATAGATTTGTTTCAAAAAAGTAAAATTTTGATTTTATTGGTTAGCTCAATGGCAAAAAAAAAAAAAATAATCACGTAGGCTATCATAAGAAACGTATATACATTGGCAAGAAGTTGAAGTAGAAGGTTAATAGTTTCGTAATACTTTCACGAAACACGCTTCAAAATACCTGTTCCCCAGTTTATTTATAAAAATATCGCTTAGAAAATTGTGACAAAATGAATGAACTTTTTTTAAGAATGTATTTCAATAGATCACTACAACAGTTAATATAATTAATTGAGATTAGTCCAGTAAAAATACTTAATATCTGTGGTATAATATAATGTTAACCTGATTTTTTTGAGGGTTAACTAAATTTTGTTGAAATCAAAGTTACATTTTAATCAAATTGTATAAGTTTGTAGATAATTGATTAGGATTTAGTAAATTGGTTACGATACGTACGGAACACATTTCGGCCCATTTCCGATTCGCATTTATTAGGTTTTTGAACTTATTTTCTATAATATTAGTTAATAAGTAAAAAGGCATTTTTATTTGACGACCTGTTTGGTGTAGTGGTTAGAAACTCTGCTACTACACCAAATGGTCGGGGGTTCGAATCTCGCTAGGGGCATATGTTTGTATGATGAATACAGACATGTGCTCCCGAGTTATGGATGTTTTTCATTTATACATGTATTTATTTACAAAAAAAAATGTATTTGTGTAGTTTATCAACCATCTAGTATCCATAACACAAGCCTAGATGCTTACTATGGACCTAGATGGATGGCGCTGTGTGTTTGTGCAAACACATTTATTATTTATTATTTATCTACAATAAAAGTAATAAGTATATATTTTTCATTAGGCTTTTAGAACTGGCGTTTTCACTTCTGTCGAATTATAGAAAATATTCTTTAACAAAAATAATTACTAAATTCAACATTTGCTTCCCTTTAAAATTACATTTTAAATAGATAAACAGAATGTCAAGTTTTGAGTCAAAGCATTAAAGAAACTGTGATACTTAACATTCTATCTCTTCATATTTCGGAGCTAGACGATTCTGACAGAAATATCTGACAGGATACGGAGTTGGCTCAGTAATAACTGTACTTTGCTTGAACTTTTCGTCTAAAGAATTCTAAAAACATTTCTGTGTGAATAATTATCACGCCGCCTGGTATTCGCGTATTTATAAGTATGATAGGCATTTAACCAATCGACACTGTTTATATAATAGATCGTCTGATGAGAATAAACAGGTTGCATAGTTATTATGTAAAAAAAAATGTGTCCCGTAACATGCCCGTAGCTTATCGGCTATGGTATCGTAGCACTCGCTATGGGTGCTACGGAATGCTACGAGCGAGAATAGGATGTTGCCTTCTCTTCCTTCTACGCAATTCTCACTCCCTGGTTTTAAACTTATCCGCAACTATTGTCCTTCTTATGATCATGTTCTAATTCTTGGCGACTTTAACACTTGTCTCTTGAAAAATGACCATCGCACACATAAACTCTTATCACTCACTTCCTCCTATAATTTACACATTCTTCCCCTATCTGCTACTCATCATGCGCCAAACTCGAATCCTTCTCTTCTTGATGTTATGATTGTCTCCTCTCCTGATTCTGTTTCCATTCACGGCCAACTTTCCTCCAGTTTTTCTTACCATGACCTCATTTTCCTATCTTACAAGCTACGTCCACCTAAGCGCAAGACTAAGCTTCTGTTGCTTCGCAGTTTCAAGGGTATGGACTTGGATGCTTTGAGAGTTGATGCAGCTAACTTGGACTGGTCTCGTATTTTTGGAGCGAGCCATATCGATAATATGCTGGACTGTTTTAATACTACACTAAATCAGTTATATGATCATCATGCACCGGTTAAACGAGTTCGAGTCAAACATAATCCCGCCCCTTGGCTTAATCGCGACATAAAGGAAGTCATGGCTAAGCGTGACAAAGCTAAGCAAATTTACAAAAGATACCCTTCAGACCATAACCTGTCCAGTTTCAAGCATCTCCGTAATCGTTGCAGTCGACTGTGTAGGGATCATAAAAGGCGTTATATTCATGATTCCATAAATAATATACCCCCTCCTCAAATTTGGAAGTTCCTCAAGACTCTAGGCATAGGTAAATCTTCACCCGCTGATACCGATTCGGTTGACCTTTCTGCACTTAATCAACACTTTTCAACTCCTCCTGTTAGATTATCCGCTAACGTGAAATTAAAAACACTCCTAGAACTGCAACTGAGACCACCACCTCAATGCACTTCCTTTACTTTCATGCCCGTATCGGAGAACGATGTTAAAAAATGCATCCTATCAATATCTTCTTCTGCTATGGGTCATGATAATATTTGCTCACGAATGATCACATTAATTCTTTCGGAATTACTGCCAGTACTGACTTATATCTTTAACTTCTCCTTGACGGACAGCTGCTTCCCCACTATATGGAAAAAAGCCCATGTGATTCCTCTGCCTAAAACGTCTAATCCCAATTCCCTCTCGAATTTCCGTCCTATCTCCATATTACCTTTCCTTTCTAAAGTCCTAGAACATGTGGTCCATAAGCAGCTGTCCGACTTTTTAAATTCTAACAATCTTTTAAGTACGTTTCAGTCTGGCTTTCGTCCCGGTCATAGCACTGCAACCGCATTGCTGAAGGTAACAGATGATATCCGCTGTGCCTTGGAAAATAAGCGTTTATCTATACTGATACTGTTAGACATTAGCAGTGCATTCAATTCCGTAGACTTTGACATCTTGCTTGGTATTTTACGATCCCTTAACATCTCAGATTCTTCCATAACCTGGTTTAACTCATATCTGCGAGGACGTTCCCAATGTGTCCGCTCTGAGGAGGCTTCCTCGGACTGGTGTGACCTTGTAGCTGGTGTTCCTCAGGGTGGCGTCTTATCTCCTTTACTCTTTTCTATTTTCATTAACACTATCTCCAGTGTTATCTCCTCACAGTTTCATCTCTATGCAGACGATGTGCAACTTTACCGACATTTTCGTGTAACTAAAGTTGATGACGCTGTAGATTCTGTCAATAAGGATCTATCGTCCATTAATAATTGGGCTGAATCTTACGGTCTGGTGGTCAATCCTAATAAGTCACAAGCTCTCATTATTGGCAGCAATTACATGTACAACCAACTCCAACAAGTTGTTATTCCACCTGTTAAATTTAATGGACTGACTATCGAGTACACTACCAACGCCAAAAATCTCGGTGTTACGTTTGACAATAACTTGTCCTGGAAGGCTCACTGCAACGAAGTAAGCAAAAAGATCCATTTCTCGCTTCACTCTCTTAAACGCCTGCAAAATTTCCTGCCATTGAAAACTAAAATTACACTTGCCCAATCGTTGATCTTGCCTATCTTGGACTATGCAGATGTGTGTATGTTGGATGCCAATGAGGACGTGCTAAATAAGCTTGACCGGCTACAAAATCTATGTATAAGATTTATCTACGGTTTGCGTAAATTTGATCACGTCTCGCAGTTTAGATCCGACCTCAGGTGGCTTCCTATTCGCCTGTGCAGAAACAGTCATATACTATGTGTTCTCTATAACGTTTTGTTTAATCCTTCCTGTCCAAACTACCTTCGAGATCGCTTTAGCTTTCTGTGGTCTCCCACTAGTCTCTCCCGATCACACATGTCCACTCTACTACGTTTCCATCCGCATACCACTGATTTTTATAGTTTCTCGTTCACTGTTCATGCAGTCAGGCTGTGGAACTCACTTCCCTCTAATATACGTGACAGCCAGTCATTGGCCATTTTTAAAGTCCGTGTGAAAGAGCATTATCTTGGGTCCTGTCAATAACCATTATTTATTTATTTATATATTTATTAATATATGTATTAATATATTCATTTATATATAATTTATATATTTGTGTATTTATTCATTTATATATTCGTAGGCTTATTTATGTACTTATTATTATGTACTTAATATTTATTTTCTTATTTTCATCTTACTTGTGGGCACTCTATGTTTCCCCTTCACTATTGTTATATCCTATGTTGGGTTTGCTGGAAGATATCTCTTTTAGGGATAAGCTCGCCTTTTGTATATCTTGCTCTTAAGTATCACTGTAATTGTTTTCTGTGTATGCAATAAAGTGTTAAATGAAATGAAATGAAATGTTGCGTGCTAGACCTACGTCACCTGAATAAATCGTGTGTGTGTCCGCAAGTAATAGGTATTATAGTACACTCATGCCGGTGGTGTATCCCAAAGTGATAGGTATTATGCCATAATCACACCACTGGTGTGACGACAAATTGTATAACTATATGTATAAGAGTCCATAGAAGTCTGAAGATAATTTAAGACCATAAATCGTCGCGTTCCGGTCTCGATTGTAGCACTACAGAGCGCAATCGCGCGAGACATCGAGGACTGCGTTTATCCTATAAAAGCCTCAGTGTTAACGCTCTGAACTGCTTTGGAGTGACGTGAATTGTTATTAATACAATAAAACGAGGTAGATTACCTCAGTGGTTGACTTTACTATTACAGTTGTAGTTGTATATGTGTAACAGAATACAGTCCGCATTCCAAATTCCGGCCTTTAGATATCCTTCGATTGTGTACCGATGGACTCGTATATTGAATCTACTCCGTACGTATAAATGACGGACAATGTCGATTAAATCAAAATATAATTGTGCCAGCCAGCCCAACTACGCTGTTATTCCCATCGTTGTAAAAACTAAAACGGCGAAAGTATAACTGAAGGTTGAAAGAAAATTGGGCGTCCCAAAATGAGTCCATAATGTAATGTGTGCGTCTTTGGTGTGGAGGTCCCAAATCTGCCATCACCAACTCGCATGTTCAACGTGACGATTAAGGCGAATCCTCCCATGAAAGGTGAAGCAGATCGCGCCCATAGGAGAGCTTTATGTTTAACATTGTACTATTTGATATGATATGTGTGTTCCGATATTGCATCATATATTGGCGTAAATTTAAAAAAATTACAATTAAATACCGTAACTCAATATCTCCTACACTAGAAGCACTCTAATCTTTAGTTTCATGTATATAAATTAATTATCTACATTGGAAAATATATGGATGTTTTGCGATTTCAAAAATTGATCCGTAAAAAGGATGTTGTGATAGTTATGCCGCGGACTAAATATTAAAATGAAGTCACGGGCCACATGGTTCCAGACAAACAGATTGGATTAAGCCCAATCCTCTTGCCATGGGAGTCATATAAGGAAATTGAGGAATGCTCTATAACAAAGCATAAATAATAGTCATTAAATGACTAAATGACATTAATTAATCCACAACCATATTGAATTTTTACAACATTTGAACAACTATACCGTACTTTATCCAATGGATTAGTAAAGGGCAGCAGCGTTGTTGATTTTGGAGAGGCTATAGGTACTTCTGCTTTAGCCAAACATTTGTGTTAAGCAGGAAATGTGAATATATTGCATACTAGATGCTCACTGCGACTTCGTTTGCGTAGAACATTTCATCAAAACCGTCTCACCAAAAAATTTTGCCTAAATTCAGGTCCTAAGCAGTCTACAACCCGAATTTCATCTAAATTCGTCCAGCCGTTTAGGTGTGGAAGGGCAACAAACACACACACACGTATATACACATTCTTTCGCTTTTATAATATTGTTACATTAATACATAGTTTAACAACACTTAAGGTTTAAATTGAATGTACAACCTTTTATAGGTGAACACAACATGCGATAATGTACAAAACAAAATAACAATTAAAAGAAAAACTCATATCAACATTTAACCAATTAACGCTAATTCTCTACTTCGATTGATTGAGTAGTTCCGTGCCAAGTTGCGGTAGTCACACGAGTTTATATAAGTGGAAAATCAGTCCTAAAGTAATGAAAATAAATAAATAAGTAGAAGATATGATATAAAATGAGATACATGTATTTATAGATAGAAAGGAGAAAGAAGGAAAAATTTATTTAAACGCATCTCATGACAAACAATCAAGTACAATTACGTATGTTGTTGAAGGAATGTTCAAGATAAACCCAATGACATGTTAACATTAAGTATTAAAGCTGCTACTAATGTTTTTATAAAACCTAGACACAGTGTCACTATGAATGTCGATAAGGTCAGTGTTGGCATTCAAAATCTCTATATATTATAATGAAGTTAAAGGGAAACTGACGACCTGTTTGGTGTAGTGGTTAGAAACTGACTGCTTTACCAAGAGGTCGCGAGTTCGAATCCCGCTAGGGGCATATGTTTGTTTGATGAATATAGACATGTAATTGTGTTCTCGAGTTATGGATGTTTTCTATTTATATAAGTATTTTATATAAAAAAATGTATCTGTGTAATTTATCAACCATCTGGTATCCATAACACAAGCCTAGATGCTTACTGTGGACTTAGATGGCGCTGTGTGTATGTTTAAAGATATTTTATTTTTATTTATTTATTTTTTTTAACTATTACAGCTTAGTAGGTTTTAGAAGTATTAACTGATAAAATGTACCTACTTTCCGTTGAAAATTATTTGTCAAACAACAAAAAGCCGCCCTTCTAAGTCCGCATATTATGGTGGCAACCATACACTGAGCGTGGCGTGACACACACTTGGCCGGTTATTTGTTTTTGTGGTTTATCGTAAATATCTCCTCCAAGCCTTGACCTTGAAAAGCAATGACCATTAGGTAACCTAGTTTAGGAGCTAGGTTACCTAATGGTCATTGCTTTTCAAGGTCCATTGTACCATTGTAGAACATCTTATTATTTGTTTTAGTTTTCTTAACAGCGACAGTTTTTAAAACCTGTATATTCTACAAACTTAGTACGAGTAGGTATATACGATATAACAAGATTAACTATACAAATTGGTTATGCTGACAATACAACCTAGGTATACATAGATTATTGCAAGTGGGCGAGGCGTAAAATTACGGTATAACTCGTGTGTACATCGGCAACTCGTGGGAGTTTGGGGCACGTTTAGAATTCTACGATAGCTTGTACAAACGTACGGCTATCTGACCCCACATAATTACGATAACATTTTGACATAGGAATGTAAATTAAGTCGGCCCTTGGTGGGTGTAACGCTGCTTGATTATTAATTTTATTCAATAAGGTTTTTCGGAAACGTCGCACTTAGGTCGGGGAAATATTCGGTTTTTATCTATAGTAAATTAATACAAAAAAATGGGTACCATAGTCTCCGTGTGTCTTTTTATTAACTATAAGTTGAAAATTTTGAAAATCTCCTAGTCTCTTGAAAGGACAATGTTATCTAGATCAACAAATGATTATGTTAAAAACTAAATGTCTTCAATCAGGCAAAACCATTTCCATGAAACAAAACTAAGAAAACACCGAAAATAAAAACCGTTTAGAATATTTTTTTTTCTATGTTTTTAATGGAGGGTTTTATCATTATAATGATAATGTCACCCTCATTGGAGCTAAACCTATCAAAGCACATACAAAACAACAAAACAAGACACAAAGCTTACCTACGACTTAAAGCTAGTTTCACGATATGATACAGCGATTTGGCTTCCCGAGACAATGGAAAAGCCAAAACACTGTTGCAAAAAAACCGTTTAGAATTGTTCAGCCATTTTGATGCTACGAAGCCACAGATAAACACACAGACAAACTTCAAACTTATAACATCCCTCTTTGCATGCGTTTGGGGTTAAACATTTGAAATGTTAAGCTGTTTGCTAATAAATTTCAAACACGATGGTGTACTTATAGAAAAAGCAATAAAGTTTTATTAGGAACCTGTCAGTGGAAATGTTTTTAAATGAATCCGAAGATAATTTCAATTTAGGTTTCACAGAAACTTACTGTAAATAAAAATTTTGTGATTATAAATTTTTATGAGGTACTAAATTAATTTGCAGTTAATAAAATAAAATAAGTAGATAATATACAACATGGTCACGAATGAACAAACATCATAATTTCGTCACTAGTCTTTATCCTTGAATACGTATAGCTGAAATTGTATGAATAATCATTAGGTCGTATAGTTACACGCTCAACTTTTATTGTGATTTGTCATGCGACGTTGTCGATGAAAGTTACCTGTTGAAATATTTGGTGAAACCGTGAAAGAATAACGCTCCGTTTGTTGTTTAATTTACAAGAAAAAGGTCTGAAGCACTGGAAACATGAGAGTCATTGAAGGCTCATTTCGGGACGTTTTTGCCCTGTCGATTTCAAAGAGATCTGAATTAACGAGTTCCGTGAAAATGGTGAAATTAACGGAGAAAAATACGTACAACTCAATAAGTTTTTCAAGCGTTACAAAGTGCGAATATATCGGCTGAAATTTCAGTCCGTTTAAGAAAAAATCTAGTGAAATAGTAGGTATTGTGACAAAATGTTTGTGTTTTGTATCATTAGTATTATTTTAGTTAATACATTATTTCATTATAACTAAAATTTAGAAAAAAGTACGAGTTCCATTTTGATGAAATAATGTGCAAAACGATTTTTATTTTCCTAGTATATTGTAAATAAATTTATCTGTGCCTATATCTAAAAAAATTTATGACTATTATATTTATATGAAGTAAATACTAGTAGATATCGCCACTTAAAGATACCGGTACGATTTATATGGTGTAGGTATCTAATATTACAAGTATAAATGCGAAAGTTTTGATGTTTGATCTTTACTCTATCACGGCGAAACGGATAGCTACCTACTTTATAAATCAATCAATCAAATACGCTTTATTGTTTAAATATGCTTTTTGATTTATGCTTCAAGTTTGTCAAAAATTGTTTTATTTAGTCATAAGATTTTTCTCGGATATTTTTTTCCAAAAATGTAAATAATTTATTGATCGACTTTTTTGAAAATATAGTTACAGGAGTTCTGAGTATCTTCTGCGACGCAATGAATTACAGTGGTAATTTTAATTAAATATTGTACGTTTTATCTATACCATACCTAAAGCAAGCTGTCGATTTGATATAAAATATTATTTTTTCATTACTGATAAACAGAGTACTTATGGGCTCACATATACAAAAAATTACGAACTAAGATTATCTGAAGTAATAGTCATACCATGACTGGACTAATTGTTTGTGAAAATCAATTAAAAGAATAATCAAATACATTGCTAGATTAAGTAACTGAGTAACGAATTAAAAAGACTCGTACTCGTATAATACCCCACTACTGTAAGAATGATTGGTGCTCATCTACAGCCTCGTGGAAAGAGATCCCGGTTATCATCGACTAATCGACTATATCTTACCAACCCCATGTCTTACTCTTGGTTTTACAATTATCCACTGTACATCCTATAGTCACGCGAACAAATCCGACCGCATACCACGATTTCACTAAAAGCCTATAATCTTGCCGGTTACCATTACCTAATAGAATCGAAACTGATTGTGTGTTAAATGGATGGGCCAATAACATTGTATGTGCCCTGATGCAGAGCGAATTTTATTGGTCTCAGTAGAGCACGAGTCTGTGTAAGGAACGTAAAGAAACTTCGGTCGACCCAAAAGTTTTGTCATGTAACAATGTAATTAGCCCCCGGGAGTTGCCGGCCCTCAACTTGTAGCAAATTCTTTATCTCGCCTCAGCATTTTCACTTACTAAAATTTACATTCTTCTCTTAATGAGATAACAACCTTTGGTTGTGATTATACATGAATTAAAATTGTTTGTGAATTCATAATTTAATATTTTATATCTGTGTTGGGGCGGAAGCGCGCGTTTACTCGCTTGACATAACATTTGGTTAGGTAGAAGATATTTAAGGAAATAATTCCAGAAGTAATGCACGGTTTTTGAAAATAGCTCCGATAACAAATACACGAGTAGTTTGATCTATCGGGAAAGTTTTAAGAAGGACTTAAAGCAACGTGCGCCCTTTTATGTTGTCTGAAAGCTTAGTGGCAGTAGGTATCGAATAAGTAATTCAGTTAGCGTGATCGTCCTTTGTTTGGCTTTATCTTACTTATTAATACGAGCACTTCAGTTAATATTTGATTTTAATTAGAGTTAGTAACATACACTGAAGGAAATCTCCCTAAGATTAATCTTGTACAGTTAGTAAAGCTTGCCCAAGTTCGTAAGGTTGTTAGCAGTAGTGGCCTCGACGCATGTTTATTTCAGAGATTGCGAGGGTGTAACTTGAGACTGTTTGCTGGTTTTGAGGACGGCGCGCAAACACCCCCGCGTATACACTACAGCTTAACGAGCCAGCGCCTCATCGGGGAATTTCATGGTTTTGTTAAAATTAAACCAATAAAATCTCTTTCGATGGAGTGCTTTCCGCGTATGAATTGAATGTTTGCGTTAAATGTTGAAATGAAATAACTGAAGAGAAATAGAACAGTACGCATGAGTTAGTTTGAGCTAGAGTTTTGTTATTATCAGACGCCGAGTCGGTGCGGGCGGAGCGGCTACTGTGCGCTGGCGTTCAGTTGCAGGACAATCGCCGCTGCAGACTCGTTCCGCACTTCGCCTGAATACACACGTTACGTCCGCTCTCTGACGGATATTGGGCACACCACCACACGGTTTAAACTGAACACTTTCCTTACAAAGCGAAAAGTTTCGGGTGAACTAAATGCACACGGCTGGCCGTTTGTTCGCTTAACCAGGTTTCACATTTGTCAAGTTAGAAACTTTGCACCCACGTTAAACCTACCTGCAGCATAAATTTCCTTTTGTGGTAGTATTCCAATACCTATATTCAGTTTTAAGTAGAGTATTAACTGTGCCGTAACTAAATTACAGGCGAATGTTGAATCCAATTATGGTTTCGCTTCATTTATTTAATATCAGCCATTGCCCATTGGATTACTAACCAATCAAAATGCAAACAGTTTGGATTTCCGCTGTGGATAGATTCTTGGAATATCAAATTGGTCGAGTATATTACGATCATCATCATCAACCATAGTCTCACATGCCCCCTCTGTTGGAGTACAGCCTACTCTCGCTGAAAGAGGGTATGGGCCATAATCCACCATGTGAGTCCGGTGCGGATTGGTGGATTTTTATCAGCGGATTGGTGGATTTTTGTCAGACTAGTGACCAACAATCAGGCGTCAGTCTTTCCTGAATCCTGTAACCTTGGGATCTTCAAGAGCATGCATGCTAAATATATTGATATCGCGTGCTTCATTTTAGGCCACATCGTCACTTCCCATCAGGTGAGACTGTGGTCAAACGCGTATCCAGATAATCATGAAAAAAAATCTAATCGTCAGTATTTTTAAGCCGCTCCTGCAGGCCAGCAACTTGACTTAACGACTGCCTTAAATTAAATCGTCCACCTTCAATAGGCAGTACCATTGTTGATCCTAGCAATAGGAGTTACAGTGGGAGGAGAGTGCAGGCAGGAACGCCTTCAATTAAAAACAACCTAAATTGGTGGTCAGCCATCTGAGGAATGACCGCCTCAGACATTGCTTAACTTCGTTAATCGAAAACTAATAGCAAATGCAACTATACCACCAGTATGTTACGATACTTACTCGTATTCAGCCGATTTAGAGACTTAGTATGTCGTTATAATATCGATGATAAAATATCGAAAAAATAATACTTAACCTTCCACGGTTAGGGATAAGCCTGCGTCTAAATTGTAATGTCACAAAAAGATGAACGAATGTAGATGTTTATTTGATAGTGTATCTATGGGTACATATTATTTCTTGGATAACGATCAGCAGTTAGAGTGAGCAAAAAGATAACAAAGGGCGTTCAAAGGGGAAATATGTAACCATTAGTAAAGAATGTCCTTTTCATCTATTTTAATTTAATTTTAGTTTGATAATTTTGACTGTTCCATTATAAAAAACTCTACTTACTATAATTAGTAAGTAAATAAGAATGTTAGTATACACGTATACGGACAGACGACATAGTATTTTGTCCGTATTTCTAGCTCAATTAGTTCCGCACGTAGTACACAGGTAGTGGGTAGGTACTGCGAGTTGCGGCGGAGATGAATGGCTTTCTAATGAATCGGCTGCCAGAGCGCAAAGTTCGTTACCGTAATGGATAACGGGCACCACCGCCCACAATACCTACGTGTAGTAACGTGTGTTGTGACAATTCAGGTTTATTTGACTAACAAAGTTAATAATTCGACCCGTTCGGGGATATTATCGTTAAAATTACGCGGTATTCGCGACGCCACGCTAAGCTCTTGTATAATGTTGTATGTTGTAGTTCTTCAGTTACATTTTCTTTGAACATATACTCATTTCCAGACCAACCGGTTGGAAGCGGCCTGTATTTAGCGACTCCCGCGACCGTTAATACCTTTGGAGGCGGCCTATGTTCTTACCTTCCGTCTCCAGCATCAGAACAGTTGGAATGCACCATATTTTAGGATGGTCATCAGACTAAACACAATCGCTAAGTTTAATTTTAGCTTGACGCCTCGTATACGCCTTGACACACGTACGTAACTAATTCAGTGTACTAAGTATCGGGAATTTGTCAATAAAACAAAAAATACAAATTATTCATCTAAATTTATTTTATCGCCTTCAAAGTAGGCCCCATCCCTTGCAATACAACATCTCCACCGCTTCACCCAGTCTTCCATACATTTTTCATAGGCTATTTGCGGTATGGCCTTTAGCTTATTCAGCGAATTTTCTTTTATGGCTTCTATCGACTCAAAACGTTTTCCTCGAAGTGGTAATTTTAACTTGGGAAATAAAAAAAAGTCAGACGGAGCCATATCAGGTGAATACGGTGCTTGGTCGAGAACTTTTGTTGAATTTTTCGCTAAAAACTCTTTCACTATAATGGCTGTGTGTGATGGTGCATTATCATGGTGCAGCATCCATGAGTTGTGTTGCCACAAATCTGGACGTTTTCGGCGGATATTCTCACGCAAACGCTTCATGACGCCTAAATAATATTCTTTATTCACTGTTTCTCCCTCTGGAAGGAATTCGGAGTGAACCACACCACGGTAGTCAAAAAAAACTGTCAGCATCACCTTGATTTTGGAGCGACTTTGCCGCGGTTTTTTGGGTTTCGGCTCGTTTTCGAGACGCCATTCTGAAGACTGTTGGCTTGTTTGCATGTCGTACTCATAAACCCATGTCTCGTCGCCAGTTATTATACGTTTCATAAAGGTCGGATCCGTAGAAGCTCGGGAAACCATGTCTTCAGCGACATGCTTTCGCTGCGCTTTTTGAAGAAAATTGTGCTCTTTTGGAACTAGTCGAGCGGCGACGCGTTTCATGCCTAAAATGTCAATGAGAATGTTGTGGACGGACTTAAAAGATATGTTCACCTCACTAGCCAACTCTCTCAGACTCATACGTCGATTTTCGAGCACTAGCTTCTTGATTCTGTCGATGTTTTCTTTGGTCGTAGCGGTTGAAGGTCTACCAGAACGAGGCAAGTCTACTACTACTTCTCGGCCTTCTTTAAAAGCCTTATACCATTCATAAGCCCTTGTTTTCGATATACACGATTCGCCGTAGGTATTTCGCAACATTTTTAGTGATTCACCACATGAAATATCATTTGAAACACAAAATTTAAGGCACACTCTTTGTTCAACAATATTTTCCATTGTAAAAATCGCCGAGGACTCAAAACTATGACCAACAAAAAGTGTAGTTTAAAACAAATTAAATGACAGATCCCGCTCAAATTTTGCGCGCTAAATCAGTACAGTGCTACCAACATGCAGTAAAAAAATTAGAACGACCTCTTTTACGCGGGTCTTTTTATTGACATATTCCCGATACTTTTTACACAGAGTAGTACCTTCTTGCATTCGTGTTTTGCTTTTACGTTATGGTTGGTCTTATTCTCTGTAGATGATAGATTTTGGTATATCGCTTGGTATACTTTTGTAACAATTTCCACCACTATAATAACGTCGTCCTTTGTATTATATTCTACATCATTCTGTATCGTGTCACAATGTGTAAGTATTTCACTTGATAATCCCCACCACGAAGAATTTCATATTTCATCAGCGAATAAGTAGCGTATTATCTCGTGTCAGACAGGTGTCGCTAGCGACGGCCGCCTAAATTCATCTCTGTGCCGGCAGGTGCACGCAAACGATGCTTCTAATCCGGCCCTGACGCGCCCGCTGCTATGAACTGAGGCTTTGAATAATAGAGCTGGCTCATGCCATCACTGTGTGGAAAACTCCATTTGTGCTTAGAAATTTGGAGCAATGGATACAATCTTTGATTATTTGCGGTTTGAAAAGTTTTTTAGGCCAAAGTCGAGTTATATTCTTGTAACTCGACAAAATAGTTATAAGTTTTAGTAGTATCAATTTCTTCATGAATTTAGTTTGTATTATTTTGATTGTAATTTTCCATAGCGTTTGGATCATAAGACCTTTCCACATGTTTCAGTTAATATAAGGGCAGGGTAAGTTAAGACGCTTGGGCCAGGTTATGGCAGAATCGTGTAGTCATGACAGAAATACAATGAAAAACACCCGTTATTCCAGTAGTCAAGTAAATTCTAAATTCGGTACATTCCGCTGTACGGCAGAAAATGTCACTTGGCCATATGATACACTGCAGAGAAGAGGACACGCTTTTCCTACGAGTGTCATAAAGGCGATTAGTTGTCCGTGAGCTTTAGTGATAGGCAACGTAGATAGGGTGTCATTGAAAATCTGCGATCGCCAAACCCCCTGCTACAGCATGTGGCGATTTGGTCAAATCTTTCCCTGCCAAACGATGCAAAATTGCCTCATGAGAAATAATGTCCGACGGATTTCTATAGGTAGTGAATGTGATGTGGACCTAGTAATACCTTGTAACACTGCATCGCATTATCTTTAAGTAGGTATAATGTAGTTGTGTAAAAGGACAATAATACAAACTGCTTTTGAATTACCCTATCAAATACCACTCGGCAACAATAGAGGCTTCTGATGAATTTTCAATTTTCCTTTTGTCACACGCCAAACAAAAACTCGCGCTCATCACATACCTATGGGGAGCGCGTTATCTTGGCAGAGACGTATGACCATTATTTGTTCATGTGTGTTTATATGTCGTAGATGTGTGCTCGGGTATCAATCAATCGACGACAGCCCGGTTCGAGCCATGCTCTATCAACTCAATAGATTTTTTACTATTGTCCCTAAAATCACTAGAACAGGCAGGGAAGCATGATATCTCTTTATTCTTATTTGCTGAATGTTTAGAGATCAATAGCAAGGATTTCCTCTTATTTCATTACAGAAAAAGTAAGACTGATATAATTAAACACGCGAGATAAGTAAGTAGGTACCTATTTACTAGTAAACGCGTCAAAAAGAGAGCGGACCTTTTCTCGACCTTGCTACATATGCCGACGTTGACAGCGATTTCAAATGACATCCCATTTAGGTAGACACCAACTTGGATGGTCCGAGGACATTAATTCTTAATTCTAAGCTTACCAAACATTATTAAACATAAACTTAGTGATTGGAAATTTCTAGTACAAATATCAAAGGTAGTCTTTCGAAGGTCTGACTACGAAGGCAAGCCGTGCAGTCGTGTGCGGCGTGACCGTTAAACGACAGTGACGCTGTAAGTCGAACTTAGTATCCACCATCTCTGTGGCTCAATGTAAACAACATTGGGTTTACGATTCGGAGGTCGCGGGTTCGATCTCCAGCTGGGTACATGTTTAAGTACTCGGTTTGGTTGGTGGTAGGGCATTTTAAATGCCCGCCTGACTAGCAACCATCATCTTATCTAAATCTGCCGCCAAGCAGCAATGTTAATAGCATTGTTGTGTTCCGGTTGTCAGAGATAAGATAGCCAGTCCCCCAAATGTGTTGGGGTTTCCAGGTCAGTACGCTTCCACCTTCGACCTCATCTTCACTGAACATCAGGTGTGATTGAGGTCAAGTTAGAACCCGTTGTGCATAAAAAAAATCTACTCGTACTTTTTTTACATGATTTTATTTAGTTTGCAATGTTCGTATGTAAGTATTCCGTTTCAAAATTTGCAAACCATTTTTCAACCACTTGCTGTTATCATTTGAAATTTGGTATATTTATGTAAGTTCGGTGACAATGCAATATTATGGTACCATAGAGCTGATATGATGATGGGGCCGGGATGTAGGGACTAGAAGTCCCTGAGAGCAAATAGCAAGATAGTCGAATTTGGGCTAATTTATTTTGTATCCATTACACATGATAACGAGCGTTTGAAGATTGCCACTGGAACTCCTTGATGAAGTAAACTTCATCAATGTTACTCGTCTTTGTACTAGAACGATATGTAATAATCATGATGGGATGTTAATAGCTTGTTTTTAAAAGTAAACGTTATTGTAGAACTTATTACTCCTTACGTTACTCTTCATAGAAACCAATATTGCTTCTTGACGAATGTTACCATATTCTTTGGATGTCCATTCTGAATACCGTCACCATTTTAAAGATTTCTCTCTTACCACTGACGAGGGAGAGAAAGCTAATTTCTGTCTGTGTATCTCCCTGACAGTTAAGATGTAGATAATTGAAATTGTCACAGTTTGTATCTTGTTGTGGCATATATCATGAGGAAATAATAAAAATATCAAAGATAGTTCCTCTATAGAATTTCACAGCTGCGCAAATCAGACTGCGTCGTTCTTTAATAAACTGTGAGTGGCTATGACATGGCATTGTGTTATTTTTGTATTTTTTTCAGATTTGCATACATACAAAAGGTGGCTTCTATTTAACAATTTTGCTTTTACCAGTGATATGGAATCTAGGACGTGTTTAAGTGCCTACTATAATTAATCCATTGTTCTTTCAAAGGCTTAGATTATGGTTTAAAACAGTAACGGGTTTTGAACACCAACATTGGGTTAGACAAGAGAGTTTTGCCCTATTTGCATCTATGAAAACTTTGTCACCTACTTTGTAGTAGTTACCACCCCTTAAATTTATCATAGTTTACGACTTAACGTTCTTACATTTTCAGCAGAAGGAAATATTTAAGAAGCACTCACGTAATAAAAGCAGGCTATATTTATCATATCACATATTATATAAACGTCAAAGTCCACTATGTACTGGACATAAGCCTCTCTCTATGGGAGGATTTGCATAATAGCCACGCTTTCGATTGCAGAATGACACTGCTGCCCATTATTGGTCTAGGAAGTCATGCTCAGAAGTATTGTATTTTTGTCCAAATAATCTTATACATTTTATATCTTATAGCAGGATGAAGTAACAACCAATGGTCACAGGATGTCACTGCTGAACATAGCCTCCCCCATAGATCTCCAGAGCGACCGGTTGGAAGCGGTCTGCATTCAGCGACTTCCCACGACTTCATCCCGAACAATAATTGTACCTAAATGTTGTGTATCTCTGACCACTCCATTTAGGGTACATGTCACGACTTTATGTATATATGTAAATGTATACTTATCTAGCCTCCGAAATTTTCAAATTCTGAGTTTTATATAAACTGTTATTATAGGGGTTCGAATCCCGCTTGGGGCATATGTTTGTGTAATGAATACATACATGTGTTACCCGAGTTATAGATGTTTTTCATTTAATTAAGTATTTATTTATAAAAAAAATATATTTGTGTGGTTTATTAACCATCTGGTATCCATAATACGAGCCTAATTGCTTAGTGTGTAACTAGATGACGCTGGGTGTATGTGCAAAGACATTTATTTATTATTAAGATTCTGCGACTTCTTTGAGACAGAGATCTTATGGGTTATATAAATACATTTTTTTTTGTAAATCAGTACGTATATAAATGAAAACATCCATGACTCGGGAACACATGTCTGTATTCATCACAACAACACATGCCCCTAGCGGGATTCGAACCCGCGACCTTTTGGTATAGTGGTCAGAGTTGCTAACCACTACACCAAACAGGTCGTCACCAACACTACGTACTACATACACATTTTAGGGTTCCATTGCCAACATGGAACCCATATGGTTTCCTCATGTCCGTCTGTCAGTCCAAAATATTGAAAAAAAGTGGCCCGACACCCACTTATCCGGTTTATTTCACTCTTAAGGATATCACTCCTCGCTCATGACACCATGTCCTATAACCTCACGAAGCTATGTGGAAACTGTCGATGATACACGTACGATATATGTAGTTTATAGTTACTATAACTTAGTATAATTAAATACAAGTCGTCAAATACAAGGCTTATTCTTATAACAAAAATCAGCCAAATTTCAGACGATGAAATGTAGAAGAGTAACCAAGACATGAGATACGAGTATTGGCGCACGACAATGTCATCATTATATGTACAATATTTGTCCATGTTTGTCACGAAGTGAATAGGCCGCCCCGCCTGTTAGCAGATGTATTGCTTCGCACGCATCGATATCAATATGCTCGTAGGAGTACAATGGTAACAATACGCCAAATGTATCATCACGTGTTCAGGTAACCTTTAACATTATTATCAATATCTAGTCCAAATTATGTGATACTTAGGTATCTGCTAGAGTTTACTACTGTATTATGGGAGCTTAGTTTTGTGATTGGAATGCGTACACATCACATACATCCATGAACCACCTACGAATTGCATTTTGTTTCCCAGTGATAACGTTTAAATTTTAAACGACAATAAATGTCGATATGGTGTAATAATTTAGTGCCATAACATAAACTAACGGGAAAAATCAACCGAAGCAGGAGTGATTTTGTAGGTGTTTTACATATCTACAATTCTGTATTTACTAACGTATCTATCTATATGCCAGATAGAATTTCAAAAATGATTAGATCCTCTTATTCCACTTTTCTCGATATATGTGTGGTTTCAGCACTTAAAAAGAATAGAACCAACCCGACTCTGCTCGTGGGTGTGGTAAAAAGCGACTATGGGACCTTCCACCAAAAAGCACCTATAGATTTATACGTTTCAACAGTGATAGGCTTACATGTCACGACACGTGTGCATTGTATATTTCGAAAGGTGGAACGTGGATGTTGTCTTAGTATTAAACTTTTAATGTTGCTCCGGTTGACAGAGATAAGATAGCCAGTTCGCCTAATAAGATGGGGTTTCGGGGTCAGTACGCTTCCACCTTCGGCCTCATCTTTACTTAACATCACGTGTTATTGAGGTCAAATTCTATCCCGTAGTGCATAAAAAAATACTTTTAATGTTTGGAACACTTAAACGCTTTAGTTTGAGATATCTCTGACCACTTTAGTTGTAATAAAAGTCTTCAAATTATGTATGTATATTAGCCCGTTGGGTGATACGACCTAAGCATGAAATTATTTATCATACCTACATACAAAAGTAGGGCTAAAATTACTAGTTTTTAAAGTTACAATAATTTATTATTTATCCAGAATCTTATCTTGCTGCAATATATTTTCTTAAAAATTCTGAACGGTTTAATAATAACCATTATTTTACATAACTTCCCATTATCTAGCTACATCTAATATTTTTTTGTTTCCAGATACAAAATGACAAGGAGATTAGAGATGCTTTGTTATTTTTTCCCAAGCTTCTTAAATGGATTAGTGTGATACCGATGAATCAGATTGCTGGTTTATCCCACTCGTTTATACGAGTCGCAAGATGAAACGAAGTTTTAGACGAAATTGTGTGACGGAGCTTGTAACTGAGCAACTGTAGCTTTCATACCTATCAAAACTTTGGACGAAAGAGCCTGTGATCGTAGATGCATATTGATCTATTGGTTGGGCGGCGAGTTTCCGACAGTTGAACCCTAAACTAACACAGTAATGACATCTACCACTTACCATGATACGGGGAACCTTGTTCCAATGTCCTTATTTAATTCTAACTTGGAGTGGAGAAAATGAACGGTTCACTTATCCGGATCCAACAGCTACTAACGAAAGGTTAACAGTTACGAGCCGCAAACTTTTGTATCTAACTGGGAAGTATAAACTCAACTAATAGTTTAGTCGAATACAATTCACACAACTATATTTATTACATTATTTACGAACCGGTCCTTTTTCATTCCATCAAAACTTCTTAGATGTGCCCATTCAAGTCAAGAACGCCATTTTAAGATATTTTATTATGTGGCTACGTGCCTCCTTTTTGCTTACCTATATTCCGTTTTTCCACTTTCTCCTTATACTTACTCTGTTCATAGCTGTATCATCTTACGTGGGTATTACAAAAACAATAAAAGGAAAGAAAAATTGCCATTAGATCAGGTAGCAAGTCAAGTGGTTCGGTATTTTTCCCAACAATACAAAGAATTAGAACAAAACGAAAGTCATCGGACGTTCATTTGGGCTTGTTTCCGCGCCATCGGTTTTTACTGGAAGCGAAGGAGCAGCTTTTATGTAGCTGATAGTTTGGACAGCTATCGAATTGTCTAAGATCAATGACTTTGAATCTAGTCGTTGAGTATTGATTGTTGCAAATCTACACGGTGTTTACTACGTATAGCGTAGTGTGATGCGGCAGACACGTTGTTAGTGTACATTAATATTCACAATTTCCAACTGCACAAGTATTGATCATTAATCTGTCTATTCTTCCAGTTTATTAAACAGTTTATGCCATTGTATTGCCATAAACGTAATAAATTGAGAAACTCCGGATCAAAGAACTTTTCATTATCCCATAAGGAAAAGTTTATGCTATATATTTTGATCTCGCCTCGACAAAGAAGAGGGATGAAAGGAAAAAGATTCTACATTAGATTACGAAACACATGATATTTTCAGGGGGAACAAAGTAACCACGTAATTACATCTGAATAATACACTCTGTACGTGAGTGTGAAGTTTCATTATTTAAAGCGTCTGGGTTGTATGAACTCGCAGCAGCTAAGTTTATCTAACTTATTCCATTAATTTAGGCTCACTAAATGAGCTCCTGCGATGATTAAGTTTGTTTTCCTTGCCACAGATTTTCAAATCGATAACAACTTATTGCTGCAGAAGCTGAAACATATTTTAACAGTCACGAGAAAAGGGCGCTTTTAATTTATGACTACAATTTATGGGTAATATATCTAAGGAAACGACTCTCCGACATAATTTTCTCTAACAAACAACCTGATAGTTTGTGTAGGCGGAAAATGTTTCTAATAACAAGCTTGAATAAAAATAAAATAAAATAACTAAATCTAATGCACGTTTACAAGGTCACCTTGGTAAGCTACCGATATCTTCTCTATGTATTTATTGTCAAGCAGCAGTAGGTTTGTTAGTACTTTGAAAAATTGCGTTTGATACACCTATCCAAATTGTAGTACCGCTTTTCATGAAGATATAACAGCCAGTTCCGTCCATAATTGGAGTGACCGCGTTTTTAACTTAGACCTTATCTTTACCTAATATCAGGTGAAGTGCTAAGGCAGAGGCCTAATACAATTGTAAAAATTACTTCTAAGATATATTAACAAGTAAAGAGGATACGATTTAGTTAACGTTGTGATAGTAACATCACATATCCGTCCGTAGTGTAGGAACTGTAATTAATGTGAACTGGATTTCTATAACGTTCACACCCGATTGATTTTCGCTGATACTTTGTTGAGGTCTCGAGCAATGACATAATAAATATCCACGGAAATTCGACGTAATTTTTCCCAAGATGAGATTTGGTTTTATGAATATTGTTTCAAGTAAGTAGTGTAATAAAATTCAGTTGTCAGAGAATAACATTAAGAAAATTGCATGAAACCCTTGGAGGCAATAAGCAATAGAAATCGTTTGCTGCGAGCACGGACAATTACTTTCTTCGGGCTTGGAGATCTTTCTTTCAATTCGCATTTCTTTATTGGAAACGAAACGACTACAGAGGATTTAACTAGAGGTACTATACGATGCTGAAATATTATTAGCTTATTAAGCATTAACAACCTTACATGATACTGCCCTTGTTACTTGCGTTTCTGAGCAAACGGAGTATTCAATATTTTATATCTGTACTAAGTAGCTAATATTTACATGAACTAATTACCTTTACAGAAATTCTTTCCTTTATCAACCGTAGACTCAACACCGCAATACGTAAGGCAGTAACATGAAGCTTCAAGTTATTCTCAGACATTTATAATATTAAACATAACAGTCTCATTGTATCTCTATATATTATACATGCGCCAGCAATACTATTTGGGCTTATTAGGCGTCTGTATACAAATGTACCCATTTAAATAAATTTAATCCAGCGAATGCTTTGACTAATTTGCATCCTTGACGTTCGGCATAACTTACCCTTGATTCTCTGGCCCGAATTTCCTGCTTCATTATCGTAGCATTTCCATATAAAAAATGAATGAGTCATCTAAATAAATGAGGCAGTTGTGCTCATTGTTATTTGTGCGATAAAGGCGGCGAATTGAACGACAGCCATTCCTGCAGGACGGTACCTTTGTTGCTGATTCCGGGAGCGTATGTGGAATGTAATTGAGGCGTGCCAGTCGGGCTCAGGCTCCACTGGGACTCCGCTCTACACGACACGCTACGTACGCGCACATGCGCGTTACACATGTACATTAAACTATATTGAGACACCTCATACCCATGAATTCTCGACGGACACAAAAATTCAGTTACCCAAATATTAGTTGACTTAGGGAACCTTGACTGGCCGAGTAAGCTATGGATTATATAATACATAAGGTGCTAGTAATCATTTAGAGAGTATTTCATTAAAGTTGATCTTTAGCAGTTACTAAAGATAAAATTTTAGATCTGCTATTTCACTTATAATGTAATAAGGTGCCGATTATCTTTATTAGGAAATTATGCGTAATGAATTTAATAAAGTTTAATTTTCATAATAGAAGATACAAGATGAATAATAAAATATTGGCGAAGTGTTGTCCCTGCGGATCCTACCGCTAGTAGTAATGTGTACATTATGTGTATTCTACGTATCATTCCCCAGGTAAGGTAAAAATGTTATCGAGAGAGTACAATTATCGGTTACAAAATTATCACCACCCATCATTTGGTCAATTTGTTTTCTATTTAAGATTCCGTACTAGAAAAGGAATCCTTGTAGGATCATTTTGTTGTCCGTCTGTCCATCAAGTTCTCAGGAACGGCTAAAGATCCAACTTAACTTAAATATTTAAAAGCTTATGCCCTTCCAACACTGACTCGCAGTCACTGATAAATGATCATCAAACCTATAAGCGTATTTACCGTTGACTAAGAATCTTGAAATTGGAAGGTTTCATAGCATGAATTAATGAATAAAAATATCCGAAAATCAATAATTTCTACATAGAATTGACTATGTAAATTGTATCAGCCACATGACGTCCACTGTTGAACATAGGCCTCCCCCATAGAATTCCAGAGCGACCGGTTAGAAGCGGCCTGCATCCAGCGATTCCCGCGACCTTCAGCAGGTCGTCTGTCTACCTTGTGAGTGTAGTCACACATAAGGTGAAGGTCACTTTCAATGGGAACTACGTCATAAAGAGAGTCATACATGAATCAAGGACGATATCTAAATAAAAGTTAAACTAAATATTATTTTACAACATTGTTGCTAAATATTTGAGACCAGATCCATCAGAAGCGAGAGCAAATTTTCGGGTCACCGCTCACGTCTTCACTTGAAAGCTGAAAGGTTTTCACTACGAAAACACGGTGATTTTATTTACTTGTGAAAATGGTTTTTTATATATTTTACTAGCATAGATTTTTATATTACATTACTTTTTCTGTTTCTTTTCATCTCAATATTTTGATATTTTATTGACAAGGCAAATCAAAGTCAACTATGTAAGGACGTGAGATATGACAACATATCTTATTAAAATAGACTAAATATTTCCCCTGTTGGTTGTTGTACGAAATTACAATATTTTATTCACATTTACTTCCTCTTGTAACTTTAGATTCGTCTATAAATATTGTCGCTGGTGTAAGGGGGATTATTTTTGCCGTTCGGTGAATTTGTGCCAGTTTCCAAGTTAAAGTCAGGTTGGGTCATAAATCGTGCTAGTCGCCCGAGGAGTAGGCACGTCGATGCGAGTGTATGCGGGACTATGCGAGTGACTCGATCGTACCGTTGAATCTCCGTAGGAATTCCAAGCCCTGATTTAATCCGGTATTAGAGGCGAGGCGCTGTCACCCGTGAGATATATGAGTATGTCTTACGTCTCTAATTGCAAATATTACACATGTTTAGAATGAACATTATCCCCAAAGGGATAAATGCTTGTTCGAAAGTTATATAGATTAATTTTCTTTTTTAAAGATGCAACTTTGAGCCATGCGAAGGTTTGGCAGCACAACGTCCAGAATGGCGCAAGGTAGTGCATAGGAGAGTAAGCGATTTGGAAGAGCAGTGTAAAGCTGATCTCGACGCTAAACGCGACGAGCTAAAAGCCCGTCCACCCGCTGCCATTCATTATCAATACGTGGAAAGTGTGCTTACATGCCCACATTGTGCACGAGAGTTCACCGCAAAGATCGGCTATGTTAGTCATCTTCGAGCGCACCAGCGCCAAACTGGTTAGGAGTCGAAGTAGTCGCCATGGCCGAAATCGGTCGGAAGCATCATTAGATTAATATTAATTATAATAAATATTTGGAAAAAATTACGAGTTTAAGCTAAAATTGCCATAATTACGACTTAATATTTATTGTTTATCAAAATAGCTTCTATTTGCATGTGTACAGTTTTAATCTTGATTAATTTTTACTCAGGGTTTTATACTTGCTATTATCATCTATTGAAGCTGAAAATAGAAGTTTCTCGCAAAAACCCAACTAAGACTTACATAAAATAGGGGTTAACCACGTTATTACTACTGTTATTTCTTGGCAATACGTCTTAACAAACTTAGAAAACGTCTGATACTGACGTCTGGTTCTGGTAGAATGAACAGCGCTGTGGGTTCCACCCACAACATATGCTGAGTCTAGACCATTTCGTGGCCCTGATACGGGTCACATCTTTTATAATTTTTTTGACAGCTTTTGTATGTATACCTACTGTTCTGTATTGAATGTGTATAATAGAGTAATAGATTATGTGGCTTATATTATGGTCGATGAATAAATTTATTACATTCTATTCATGAAAAATCCAAAATTAGCTACTTAATTAATTCGCTTCTTTTTATTTAACATATTATTTCGAATTACCATATCCGTTTTATTTGTCAACGAGAAATCCAGAGACTTTCTTTTTACGACATTAAAACACCATAAAGAGCCGGATATAAATTCTAAATTACGAAATTAAAACGGTCCCTTAACGGTGTTTAAGCGCATGCAATCTGAACTAATGTGATTTCACTCTATTACTTAATAACCCAAAAGCTGTAAATATAAGAGTATTAATTGCTTCAGTAGTGGTTACTTGTTTTGTTATAATTCTGGTGATGTGAGGGTAGTACTCCGTCTCGCAAGTTAATTGCAAACATCGCGGCCATGATTTATGTAGATGTATCTTGTCACATGTTGCTTTGCTAGTTGAGGGACGGCCGGGGATGTCCACTATTTACGCTGAGTTAGACCTGATAAGCCAGCTATGCGGTTGGGATATCTTTAATCTAGGAAAATTTACTTCTGTGAGAAACGTCGTAGATTTTGTTTTGTTATAAATAAACTTGTACTTCTGTAATAAAATACATTATGTAACGGTTATTAAGAATTGATAATCTCTGTGACTAAATTAGCCGCAATGTTTTTAAATTTGATTACTTACCTCTCAAACCCAGGCGTTAACGATCATGGACGTTAGCCTTTGTTTATCTATTGTCTCTGTTTAGTCTGCTAAATGTTAAAATAAATCAGTAGTGCTTATTATGACACGGAAGTTTAGCATAGAACGAATCTCTAAAATCATTATTCTGTAAACAATCTTCTTCTGATTTTGTATTATTGTTAGTTAAATTGCCTATTACGAATATTCGATAAAAAACGTTTGATCTTCCCAGATCCCCCACATAAGATACATCACTGCAAGTTCGATTGATCATAGAAACAGGAGAACGGAGATCGATTGAGTTTCCTTATGAGATTGAAAAACAAATTTTCGCAACGAAGGGCCTGCGAGAAACCGTAGTATCCTGATAATATCTTTACACGTGTTTGAAATTGGGTATAAAAAGGTTCCAGACAATTATGTTACGTATTTACGTACATATAAAGTAGAGTCTTATAAGAAATCAGTTTATTGTGTTGAATATGTAGTCTTAAACAATAATAAATAAACGGAAACAAAACATAATAACTTGTTAAAATATAATAATTTTGGTCGACTCAATATCCTAAGTTACTCGACGGCGCTTTAACTATCTCTTTTCAAAAAATCTCGCCGATTGGTTCCTTCGTTTCGATTGAAAATAAAAGAAGCACAATCGCACTTTTGCATTTGTTAAATGTCAACGAATGAGATATTAGTACGTGATACAAGTAACCTATGTCGCTTCACAAGCCATCAACTAATTTTTTGTGAAATTTCACGTTGATCGACAGCGCTGTTTTTATGTAAAGTAAGGACAAACAAACACACTTTCAGATTTATATTATAAACTAATAAAGTATGCCGTATGAATTATATTAGTGATTAGTATACTACTTCCTAGTTCCATGTGTGGTTTCGGCACTCAAATAAATAGAACCAACCCGTCTCTTCCCGTGGGTGTCGTAAAAGGCGACTAAGGGACTTTACACCAAAAAACATTTATAGTTTGACACGTTTCAACGGCGATGGGCCTGTTACATGTATATTTGGTGAACCGTGGATGTTGTTTCAATCAATTAACTTTTAATATTTGGAACACCTGAACACTATTATTTGGGATATCTCGGACCACACTATTTGGGATATAGGTCGTTATGTATGTATGTAGACCCAAACTAGGCAAAGCCTGTAATGGATACTACTACATAACGGATAAATATGTAACACATCCATGACTCTGGAATAATTGTTCGTATTCATCACACAAACATTTACCCCTAGCGCAAAGACTGGGTCATTAGTCACTATAACTGACTGTCAATATTTTTAACCTCCAACTGCAAAAGTGGGGATGTATAAGTTTGAAGTCTATCTGTGGCATTGTAGCGCCAGAACGGCCGAACCGATGATTTTTTTTTATTTTCGAAAGCTGGTGATTCTGAGATGGCTCTTAGTTAAACCGTTTACGAGCTATTTATCTTTTTACACAGTTTATTTGCTTATTTAGATGTGGGATTTCTGGGAGCTCCTATTGGTTGCTGACCGTTAATAATAATATTCAGCCATACTTAACGTTCTCATGTTTTTCTAGTTAAATGGAACGAAACCCAACCATTAATATGAAGAGGGCTTAGGCTCCAAAAACCAATGAAAATTCACGGTGTACAATGAAATAACTTCTTACTACCAATAATGGCTCTGAAGGCATTGGCGACATTTCCGTCGTTCAATTGAGATGTAAATTCGTTGTGTAAGGAAATTACCAAGTCCTTAGATCGCCGGTGGTGACATTAATACGCAGTAGGCAGTAGAAAGGTGCCGAGGTATTCCCAGGGGCTATCGACTGACGTCGAGAAAAGTTCTATAATAATATTACGGCATATACTGTGCGAAACAGTGACTTGATGTGAATAAATAGTACCCTGCAAAATAATGAGTAGTACACAAGCCTTTATATTTACATTTCGTACATATAATAGTAAACTATTTTATATATTTGTAAAATGAAATAAATTTCATTATACAAATATGTCACGGATGTAATGAAAGCCGGCTTTCGTGCATGTTGGAAGGTGGTGATATTTTCTGGTGCTTGCTTAGTGTTTGCCGAGTGTCATTCTGATATCCTATTCGCCTGTATTGTATTGTATTGATATTTTATTGCAATTTCCCGAGCTACCCTATACCACGAGAGGCTAGCACGGTCCCTGTCGCTAGAACACATGCGCGTTTCCCCAACATATAGGTTACACTGAAACTTTAACGCTCCAAGCTGCTCATAAATGTTTGAATTTCATTATGCTATTTTTTTTCACAAACAAAATCATATTGTTTAAAATATTTATTAGTGGGAAATTGATTATTTTCATCACAAAATTCGTCGCGAGAAGATATAAATTATAATTTTAAAGTATACTTTCACGGCAAGATCCGACTGGTTACTAGAATATGCTTTTGGGAAGGAAGTAGGTAGGTACCTCATATGAGCACCGTAAGTCATTGGTATGCTTGATCGTGGCCGTGTTTCTCTTCACAAAAAGATTCCTGACGGTCGGATCTCAATAACGATCACCGAGGAAAATGTCGTTACTTTCAGGCGGTTAATTGAAGAAAAGTATCACCCATGAGGACGTTCGTGGACATTCGGGAATTGGTATAAGTAAAATAAAAAAAAATATCAACATTTAATAGTGACAAAACTTTGTGTTGCTGATTTCCTCAAGAACGTACCTCAATAGAAACTGGATGGTGTTCATTATTGCAAAAAGTGTTCTTAAAACAGGAAATGAAACATGGATTTATTCTTATGGATCCAGGAAGAAAACAACAGTTTCGAATTGTTGTTCGAACTCAACACATGACTAACAGACTCCAGGCAGACGAGAAGCGTCGCCAAAAAATATTCCGCTTTTTTCTCACACTGGCGTGTCCAGTCTGCATGATCCGCGTGCAGAACAAAAGACAGTGCTGTTCATTCACATGCGATGTAAATCATAGCAGACCGAAACAAAAAAAAATAAAAATAATTTTAAGCTTAACAAGTAACTATTGGGTATACTTGGGCATCTTCTCTTTCACAATGCCATTTGACCATCTAGTTAGAGATCTACCTACTGTCACCGCTTTATACTATTTCCTCCAATCTTTTGTTCGTGACCTCGAACCAGACTCCTTTGCATATACAATTTAGTCTCGTGATGTATCCTCCTGTGCTCTTCCCTTTCACAACTTTAGCTACTATGCACTCTTCATTAATATATTCAACAAACAGTAGCGTAGCTAGGCGTGGGCGAAGCGGACCCTGGCTCACTGCCTCGCACTTCTAGGGGCCTTGCGCGAGGCCATTAGAAGTTCGACAGTTAAGTTTCGTATAATACCTAACTATTACTCAAAATCAAGAGTTTTTATAAATTAATAAATATTTATAATATTCATGGCAATACTATCAATTGAAGCAGAGTTAGCTTCAAAAATCAAGTACAAATCAAAGAGCCGAAAGACATTATTTTTGGAAAAGATTAAATCACACAGGTTACAAAATAAAAACTTTTTTTATATGATTTAATGTTTTCCGCGTAATTATATTTCATTATTAAGAATACATTTTGGGTTTAATTTTGTTTTCTCTGAAATAAGATAAAATAGGATAAATTTATTTCTCATGAAAAACTTAGCCTAATTATATCGTACCTACGTACATAATATTTAATTTAATTAATTTGGATGTGCCTTTGCCCACGTCGAGTTTAATCCACGCTACGCCACCATTAACAAGATCCTACGCCATTTTGCTTTTGCATACGTTTGTATAGAAATGCAGATATACAACGCAGTACGGAGTAATTATATTTAATAGATTGTTTGCAACTGTTTATCTAGTTTCAGCTATTGAGCTGAACCCTGATAAAATTCCTACGTATTAAGAAACGAACATCATTGTAGCGAGTCTATAACTGTCTTGTTATTAGACCCAAGAAGCAGAGGGACGTTAACGGTGACAACGGGTAGACACATACCTACCTATTATAGAAATGCGTGTCGGAAAACCGCTTGCGCTTTTAGCTAGGGTAGCCCCTGGTCCCCAATGGTTTACGCCAGCGTAGTAGAGTATCTGTACGGTGTGTATTACTAATATTTAGGCGAAAATCAATAACTACTTGTAATATTCGTGGAGTTTTGGTATTCATAGTCCCTAGGATTTTCTGGTTTAAATAACTCTATCGTCGTCTTCACAATTCGTGTTTGCCTGTGAGAAGTAACTGAAACCGTTATATACTGAAGAGTAATATTATTAGCTTTTCTTGTTGATGTTATACCTTTTTATGTCAATGTCATTAAATATGTTTGGAAGATCCAAACGTCAATGTTAGATCACGTCTAACCAACAACAATCACGTCAATAAACAACATTGGGTTTACGATTTGGAGGTCGCGGGTTAGATCCCCAGCGGGGTACATGTTTACGTACGCGGTTTGGTTGGTGGTAGGGCATTTTAAATGTCCTCCTGGCTAGCTACCACCATCTTATCTAAATCTGCCTCCAAGCAGCAATGTGAATAGAATTGTTGTGTTCCGGTTGTCAGAGATAAGATAGCCAGTCCTCCAAATGTGTTGGGGTTTCCGGGTCAGTACGTTTCCACCTTCGACCTCATCTTCACATCAGGTGTGATTGAGGTCAAACACCAATCCGTTGTGCATAAAAAAAATCGATCGATTACATACTAGCAAGGCTCAAAGGCTCATAACGAGAGATAGAGAACGAAAAGTGTCTGGCCACACTCTTTATTAAAGTTGAGTTCAAAATAGAATTGTGTCTACCTATTTATTCAATTCTTATGCTGTTGTGGTGAATGATGAATGTTATTTTAATCTTTTAATGTTTGGGATATCTCTGACCATCTTATTTGGTATATACTCGTAAGTCCTGACGTAAATATATTTTGTGGCTGCTCGAATAAAAACCTATGGGCAGAAATATTTCTTTTTAATAAAATGTTGATTTAAGTAAGATAACAATTTTTATCATCCCACCCTTTTCTACAGGTCTTGAGATATTCTGATCGAAAAAGGTCTCAACGAGTGATGAATATTTTGTTCATATATAGGGCATGTGTAGGTAAATAGGAAAGCCTGTGATATGAGTTCAGAGAGCCGGGACCCCTTTCAGAGCCAAGGCCACTTGATCGACCTCCATGTTAGTAAATTATTCAAAAGACATTCCTACATTTGTTACAGTAACTTCAAAAGTCCTCATTTTCATAAAACACGAGATTTGTGAATAGAAATTAAGAGTTTTTTCGAGCAAAACACAGAACGTTTTAAATGCGTTCTGGAAATATTGCGCGTTATTTTAAATAAGATATACTTATTCAGGAAAAGCGAAATAGTAAAGGGTTAGGGTTGATATTGATATTATTTCTTTATATAGAACGTGATTATATTATCCACATATTACGTGAAAGATTGACGTCCGTAATGCTAGAATACACAAAGTGGAATTCAGCTATTTTGGTAATGTCATAAAATTGTACTCAAATAGTGCCACTGTAGCACAGAATAGTGTAGTTTAAGACTTATATAATACTAGCTTCGTTCGTTCGTTCGCGTGCACCATTTCATCAAAAACAGTTCAGCAAAATAAAATTGCCTATATGTTGATCCATGTACTAATCTGTCTACCAACCAAATTTCATCCAAATCCGTCCAGCCACTTAGGCGTGAAAAGGTAACAAACATACATACACACAAACGCATTTATAATATTAGTTGTGATTTTTAGTAAGCATACGTGTTGCTGGAATCGTCATTTCAGATACTATTTTACCTATAATTATAACTCGTATCTCAAATAATCTCTGAAGTATGTAAATTCCTTAAACAACGAAGTTATTTGGATGCATGTGTAAGAAGATAGCGTGTGGTCATCAGATAAAAAATCCAGATCGGACAATTTTGTCCACGAGGATGGAATTCTATGCAATAATGCACACGGAGGGCAAAAAAGTCCGGCTGACATAAAGCTCGTCGTCTGCGCTGCTCCTTTTCACAAAAACATCTGCATAACTTTGTTGCTTTTGAAGTACTATTTTTAACACTTTATTGTACACACACACAAAGAAATGGTCATTAACAAATATTTTAGAAAAATGTACAAAGGGCGAACTTATCTCTATAAGAGATCTCTTCCAGCAAACCCGTGAGAGCGAAATTTTATATAAAAGGTAGACATAAAGTGTACACGAAACAGAAGAAACAAAAAATGTTAAAAATATCATATAAAAGAATAAAACCAACATAATACATTAAACGAAAAATTACCCAACATAAATACACAAATACTATTTATGGGACTTGTATATTTCGGTGGTACTATTTAAGCACAGTTTTTTGAGATACAATTTATAATCATAGGTAAACCAGTCTCTGCGTATTAGAAATAACGATTCCAGCAAAACGTGACCGTAGAATGCCCACTAAAAATGTTAAATAAGTACTCCAGTGGCACAAATTTTTTTCCTCGGGCATTATTTGGCCCTGTTTGAGCACAATTTTAATATATTAACAATGAATCAATGATTGTGTCCTGTAAGATACTATTAATTTAGAATTTGCCAGATGATATGCCTCACTTAGACCCATAACCAGTAGACCAGCTACCTAAACGTAGTGCCCTGTGAGTTCTGTACATAATACCACCATTGACAAACCATTTAAGGTAACAAACTTAAATAAGTAGTTAGTTACGTGCACGATCCATGAAATTAATCGCAAACATAAGTTTGTCTCATATTAAATCCACGAGGGATTTGAAATGAACAATTTTTGGATGTATTCCTTTAGTTGTTCCAAAAGACCTTCCTTTGTACCACACTTCAAGATTGTTGGTCACCG
Organism: Oegoconia quadripuncta; assembly: GCA_949316235.1. Lineage (NCBI taxonomy): Eukaryota > Metazoa > Arthropoda > Insecta > Lepidoptera > Autostichidae > Oegoconia > Oegoconia quadripuncta. Next base: position 13,164,352 of record OX438749.1, read on the forward strand.
GGAAGGCTTTCTACAGGTATTGATGACCTGTCAGTGAGTGGGACTTTAAGTTGAAAAAAATGTTTTGAAAGACCTTATTAAATTTTTTATTATGTTATTCTAGAAACTTGAATTTTTATAAACGGGACATATCACCAGACACGATAGAAGTTTTATTGTTATAAGGTTGGAAGGAGGGTTGTGTCCCGGAACGTGTTAAGCCATTTCAAAGAAAAAAGGGCCTTAAAAGTCACTGGTGATGACATGTACTGAACCCTCAGGGCATGAGTCCAATTCGCATTTGCAAGTCTTTTATCTCACAATATGACAAACGAGCAAGCAGCTCATCTGGTTGAAAGTGATTACATCTGTAAGATCCCTTAGTAAGGTCAAAGTTAATAGTATCGACTTTTGACCTGAAATATAGGGCCAGTGTCACCCTGAGGACTAAAAGGAATGCCTCTCAAGTCTATAATTTCATTAGCTCTTAAGGATAAGTCCTTCGTATCAGAAATGCGAACGTCAAATAGATAACAGCAGCCAAACTTTTGGTAAAGGGAAAGAGACCTATCATTAAGGTACCTATATTTATTGTTTGTTTGTTTGTTTGTAAACGCTTTATTGTACAAAAAGGCAATACATTAATTTTGCATTTATTTATTATGTATGTTGGTAATGGTTTTGGTGTTTTGAAATAAGAGAAAGACAATATAGCCATCCAATTCTACTGTTTTTAACCTTCGATGCAAAAAGAGGGATGGTATAGGTTTGAAGCTTATGTCTGTCTGTAGTACCGTCATCATGTCAACCACAGAACGTCAACTTCGGTACCGCCTCCCTATAGACTTCCAGAGCGATTGGTTATGCGTCCTGCATAGCGCGACCTTTATTAGGTCCTTTGCCCACCTTATGGGTGGACGAAGCGCGCTGCTCTTGCTGGTGCGTGGTCTCCTCTCTAGAACATGCGCCCTCTCTAATGCCACTTCAACTTATTAATCCACTGGGCTATATATGTCGTTGACTTCGTTCTACGGATTTCCGGACGGATGTATATCTGTTTGTGGAATTATAGCACCGACACCAGCAATTATCTGTGGCAACAATCTGATCTATGATCTATCAATAGCTACTTTATAGTGTTTTATAATAAGTTTCCCAAATAAAAAATTGAAAATTGAAACACGGCTGAACAGATTTGAAAATGGCTTTTTTATATTCGACGCTGGTAGTTGCGAAATAATAATTTGCTCTGTTTGATGGATATATTTATCTGTATCGAATTTAACTTTCCTTGGATGATATTATACCTCAGTTTATCGGGGTTTTTAAAATATTCTATTTATAGTTAATATTGAAATGTTTCTGTGAAATCTTATATATTTGTTGTTTCTTTTGTGCACTATAGTGTATTTGTATTGTATTATTTCCGTAAGAAGTTACAATGTCTATTGCAAACGTTCGCTCTCAACATTTATCAACATACGTGAACATTTCAGAAGCATTTAGATGTTAGTGCAATACTATTGATTTCGCATATGGGTAAACTCTGGCAAAACTAAAGCGGGAGCAATTAAATTAATTCCGGAGCATTAGCATTGGCCAAAATAGCTGCGAATCGATACGGAATCAAAGCCAGCTCGGAAATTAAATGTATTCATCGCCGACGTTTTGATTTATACGCATTGGCTCACTAACACGCCTCTGTTTATTTATTTCCTGCTTGCGCCACTGTTATCGAAAACCTTCATTTGGAACTGCTGATTAGGTGCCCAATTAATTTTCCATTAACAACACTCAAGTTCGTTAAGTTTTAATGTGTATAGGTTTAAAGTTCATAGTTACATAGGCCTATTATTTTTGATACAGATATCTATTTTTTATATGCACGGTAGACAATAAATGAAATATTATAAGTTAATATTCTATTTAACACTTTGTCGTGTTAGATCCCTATTTACAAAAATATTTAAGCATTGATTAAGCTAAATATTGTGTGTAGCTTTAGATTAATCGCCTCCGTGGCTCAGTGTAAACAACGTTGGGTTGGGTTCGGTTGGAGGTCGCGGGTTCGATCCCCAGCGGGGTACATGTTTAAGTACTCGGTTTGGTTGGTGGTAGGGTATTTTAAATGTCCGCCTGGCTAGCTACCACCATCTTATCTAAATCTGCCGCCAAACAACAATGTTAATAGCATTGTTGTGTTCCGGTTGTCAGAGATAAGATAGCCAGTCCTCCGAATGTGTTGGGGTTTCCGGGTCAGTACGCTTTCACCTTCGACCTCATCTACACTTAACATCAGGTGTGATTGAGGTGTGCATAAAAAAAAAAAAGATTCTATGAAGTACTTTCTTAAAAATAATGAAAGATGTATCGATATTTGATGTAATTAATAGTGTAAGAATCATCCAAACTGATCATTGAACAACCATTACGTGTATTTTGTTTCTGTCTTGTTTATTAAATTAACATATAGATATTAATATTTGCTAAAACTTTTTTTTTATGCACAACGGGATAGCATTTGACCTCAATCACACCTGATATTACGTGAAGATGAGGCCGAAGGTGGTAGCGTACTGACCCGGAAACCCCATCTTATTTGGGGGACTGCCTATCTTATCTCTGACAACCGGAACACAATAATTAGCATGATGTACGCCTAATCATGTAATATTATAAATAATATAATTTTAAGGCTTTAGCGGTCGTGGCTCTTGGTCCGACGAAGGTTATTGTCGTCAGCTGACTTAAGAGCCGGCACTTACTTCGCTCAAAGAATAAGTATTGCCATTCAAGGAACATCATGGGCACTCTCTCACACAGCCCAAACCTGCGCCACCTTCTGAACTATCATATCATATCATGGTGGTATCATAGGTTCTTTAAATAGGTTTGTTTAAGTTGCTTTTCAGTTACAATGGTCATTTATTATTGCACGTAATTAAAAAATAAACATTTCACTTTTGCTGCGAACAAAAGGTGGTGTATCTTCAAAGGGAAGTTAGACATAGCTCATATATCTACTCAATTATACATGGTGAACTATTCATCAGAGTCGGAAAACATTGCTACGCGCTGTACTGCCTACGATTTCGTAGCATATATCTCATTATATTATTCATAGTTTTCCTTGTACCATGTGGATAATGTAATTAAGCAGCGGTCATTCATGATATAGTTACATTTATAATGTGTAGATTATTATAACGAACCCCAATCTGGGACTCGAATATGTCCACAAAAAAATGCCTTATAGGGTAAGTCCACTCTTGTAACTATGTGTGCTTTTATAATTGTTTTATTATTTTTGTTGTACTACAATAAAGTGAAAACAAAGAGACAATATTTCAGTGTTAATATTTCGTACAATGATAACTTTTAGTAAAACGCTTATAGAATCATAAAGGAAAGTCGGTGTTATAAAATGAGTGACTTCCTAGAAATTTGATAGGATTAAAAATTGTTTTATGTTACCTTAGGGAATTAAATGCTCCGTGAACGTCTGCCGCTGAGCGCACAATACGAATCACAATGTACAGTTGAAATCACAAAGCTCCACTTCAGTCGAATGAAGTTCAGGAAAATTATTCAAGGCGTGATACAATATACATACTTCCCTTTACTTAGACGTATTGTAATAAAATAAGAAGGCTCAATAAAATGTGGGATAATATTTTGGAAAAATATTTACTTTTATACATATTTACATTGGAACGAAATAATTTTCTTATTTAAAGTAACAATAATTTACAAACAAAAAACAATTGAACATTGTATGGATAGGTATGTACTCGTAGGTAGGAAATAGGCCAATCAACTGATGTATACACAACTAGCTACTGTTATATCGTGAAACTTACATAAGTACGAGTATACCTACCTAAATCGAAAATTTATTTTATGATTTAGACATAAAATTTTCTTCACACTATGTAATGCTGCGAGCTACACAATATTTTGACTTCGCATACCGTTCCCAAGACAGACTCAGACTACGTCATAAAATGAGATGTTAACAAAATGTAGTCCAAATTGTGAGACTGCTTTTATATTTTACATTTACTATCTACGTATTGCACTTATACACGTTTACATACCTACATATGTATACTAAAAGATTTTATCGTATAAACTGATATTCAACGACTTAAAGATCTCGTGATGATGAATAATATTTACAAATGATTACTGGCTACTTAGTGTTCTAACATACATCATCTGATGAGCAAGGTCCAGAGTGCCACGAGGACTGTGTAGACGAGATCGGAATAGTGTGGTTGGGCATCACTGGATAGTGCGCTGGCATGACACTCGGCCTCATCGGCCCTGAGTTGCAGGAGAGGCACGCGACGACCAAGCAGATCCTTGCAGGTAGCACTGCGCATAGCGCGTCGCAGTTCACTCCCCGCGTCGTTCTCTTGCAGCCAGCGTCGCAACCACGCACCCAGCCACGCCAAATCGCACTCGCATCTCAAAGGATTGCCCGTCAAGATTAAACCTCCTGCGGAGCATAATTTTGAATAAATTTTAACAACAAATTCACCGACATATCCAGGTATGGCACGTACGTAGCGTAATTTATTTATGATTGGCCTTCGTAAACGACTATTCAATAGTTTGTAAGATGGAAACTGTTGGGTATTTGCAAGTATTAATAAGTTATTTAGGTACATTATTTAACGAATATTTGAATAGTTAATGTTATTTATTTATTACAGATGTGTTTGTTCCTAAATGAAAAGTTCTTGTTAGTTAAGACACGGAAGCACATAAAGTTGGACAAAACTCATTATGGGATTTATTAACTAAGTTAATTTTGAGTGAGAGGTTCCATAAATTTTAATAAAATACTAGCTATGGTCCACAATACCGCTCGAGAGTTAATTTTTAATTCGTTTACGCTCAGATCCATTATGTCATAGCTTGATTATAGCACTTTGGAGCAAAACTCATTTTAGTTAATCAAATTTAATTCAGCTTTCGAAATTAAACTTGAGTTTCCCTACCGAACGACTCCAGTTGTTTGATTAGTTCGTAATTATTGCAACAGCGACATACCTGATAGTAATTTCGTAGCGACGTGACTCCAGCTCGTGAAATTTGGATAGAAGATGGCTGGGTTAAGCGTTGTGAGCTGATTATAACTTATGTCGACGCCCAACTGCGGAACTTGACCAAGATGCTTCATAAACGCCGTTGGCAGTTTAGTCACTGATGTCTTGGTAATCCTGATGAATATTTCCTGGTTATTGGAGAACGGTTCAAACGCTTCGTCTGATATCCTTTGTAAATTAGATCCTCTTATTTCTAAGTAACGTATATTCTTCGCATCAATTCCATGTAGCTGGTTATCCATAACTTCATCCGTCCAATATACTACTAATTTATACAAAGACGGGAGGGAAGAAGTAATATTGGATATACGGAAAGTGGAATGGTTTATGGCAGACAACGTTTGTAAGTGTAGGGATCGCAAAGATATTAAGGGACGGAAGGAATCTTGGTCAACTATGTCTAAATATTTGAGCCCATTTAAATTTAAATGAGATAAGTTATTTAACCATTTGAAACTATTTGGCGTAATTCTTACTATAGGGTTATATGATATGTCCAGTACATTTAAATTATTTAAATGAAACCACATTTTTGGCACTAAAGAGGTAAAACGATTATGACTAAGGTCTAAGTGGCGAAGATTCACTAGCCGTTTTATATCAGTCTCCTTAAAACTGTTAATATAATTTGAAGTCAAATTGAGACTCGTTAAGTTTGTCAAAGGTAGATAAGGCACTGACTTTAAACTTACATTTGCAAGATTCAAATGCCTCAAGTTGGGAAGATTGTGAAACAGCTCCTTAAAGTTTGCCTTCACGGAGTTGAAGCTGAGGTCCAGCTGGCGCAAGCCTCCAAGACTCGAAAATGTGTTATCCGAAAGTACCGTTAACAAATTGTGGGCTAAATTTAAACTCAGTATGAATTGAGTATTGCGAAATATACTATTACCTAAATATTCTATATGATTATGCGATAAGTCAAGATACCGGAGTGTGAAACCGATTTGGGAGAGCGCCGTGAGAGGGAATAAGGAGATTTCATTGTTGCTCAAGTCCAAATGTTCTATAATAGTGTTTTTAAAGACGTCTCTTGGGAGAAGTCTTAGATTATTGTGGTCCATTTTCAGATACCTTAATTTATTTAAATTATAAAATTGTTCCACTGCTAGCTGAGTAATATCATTGAAGGAAAGATCTAAAATTTGCAAGAAAATTAAATTATTAAAAGATTTTCTTTTAATGTTATTTATCTTATTTTTATGCAGATCTAGAATTTCTAAGAATAGGGCTTCCCCGAAAGCTTCGCTTGTGATATGAGTGAGTTTATTATGGGATAATATGATTTGACGTATTGAGGATTCTGTAGCCATAAAGAAATCGTTTGGCACTTCGTGCATATCATTATATGAACCATCAAAAATATTTACAGATATCTTAGACTCACCATCTATAAACCTAATATGATTTCTACTAACGTTTAAAGTAAACGTTATATCTTCGTGAGATATGTTATGGAACGAGCTCAGTGATAAATACGTGAGGTTATTTCCTTGCAGTTCCAATACTTCTAGTTTCGGTAAATTGGCAAAGGTTTCCGCTTCCATGGAATCGATTACGTTGCCCGCAAGAGATAAATATCTCAAGTTAGGTAAATTGGTGAAACTGTACTTAGTCAAGTTGCTAATTCGATTGTAAGATAAATCTAAATTTCTTAAGTCAGGCATATTGACAAAAGTTCTGCTGTGTATTGAACTAATAAAATTATAGGCGACTCTCAAGTCACTGAGAGATATTGAAATATTCTGATAATCATAATTCACAGCAATATCGATGATTCTATTGTAGTCTAAATTTAAATATTTTAGATAGGGAAATGCGGAAACTTCAGATAACTTGAGGATATGGAAATCATTATTATCAAATGAAAGCCAACCTAAATTTTCAATTCCGTCGTCTATTTCAAAAGGAAAATAGCCACTGAATAGCGTAGAAGACGATTCTAATACGTGCAAAGAGCCAGTTATGTTTGAAAAAGACTGGGGATGCACGTAATACAAATCGTTAAAGCTCAAATTAATCTCTTTAACTGGCGTAGTTGGTGGGAAAACATTCTTATAAATCTGTGAAATCCTGTTACCTCTCAAGTTAATAGTGCCCAAGGAAGTGGACCAGTCTAAGAATTCGTTAGGTAACAAATTAGATATCCTGTTATAGCTTAAGTCGAGATAACGAATGGAACCGGGTTCGAGCGTTTGAAGTGTAGAAGGTATTGAAGTTAAAAAGTTGCCAGCGAGGGAGAGCGTCTGAATCCGGGCCGGGAGTGCGGGTGATTCTTCGAACTGGTTGTAAGCTAAAGATAAATGACGGAGTCGCGCAACCTGAGCCAGGCTGTCCGGCAGCTGGGACAATTTGTTGTGTTCCACTTCCAAATGCTCTAACGAGTTTTTCACTGACAAAAATACGTCGCGATTAATTGAGCCCAATTTGTTATAAGAAATAGATAATTTTTCAACACGATTATTTATGTACACTAATTTTGGGATACTTGTTAGTTCATTGAAATCTAAAATGATTTGCCTAATTTGAACTTCTCCGAGAAGAAGAATCTCGGAAGTGTCATTGATTTTATTATTACTTAGATCTAATTTTTCAATTTTTTTTGTTTTGTTATTTGAACATGTAGAATTTCTGTCGAATGTGATAAAATTATGTTGTAAATGTACAGATTGTAATCTCGGGAGATTCAAAAGTATATCACAGGATATTCTATGTAAAAAATTGTTGGATAATTTAAGGAGGACTATTGAAGATGGCAAGGAGTCAGCACTTAGACTGCGCAAATGGTTTCCCTCCAAATCAAGCTGCAGCAAATGATACAGAGATGTTAAAGCATGCGACTTCAAATGCATAACTTGATTGTTACTCAGTGATAAACTTGTCAGAGTTTCCTCCAAATGATGCCATTTGACTTCAGGTCCAATTTGCGCCACGTTATTGCTAAAACAAATGTTAAATATTAATACACCAAATTGATCAAATCTACCAATTAAAACTTGATAGAATTTAGATTTAAAACTTTGTGCTTACTTCTGCAGATTTAACCAGTTTAAAACTTTCAAATCTCTCAAGCCTTGCTGCGGTATTTCCGTGAATTCATTGTAACCGAGATCTAAAGAGGCTAGCGTTACAGCCATGGAGCTGGAAGTAAACGAATAAATTAGTAGACTCGTGCAGTAATTAAGGTGATTATAATATTTATTAGAAAACTGAATATGTATTTATTCGTCATTTAATAACACTGACTTGTAGCAATTAACAAGTTCAATAGTGAGCTTACTGAATTTTCACATCTATGCCTGGTATGTTGCTTTACTTATCCACACCGTTAAGCTACTGTACATGCATATATGTTATTGTATAAATTTTCGGACCAACAAGTCCAATTCATATAAACTTTTATTTAATTTATTTTGATTTTTTATAAATCACAGTGAAGAACAAATAGGTAATAAATGAATTCCTAATTGGATGCATATTACCTACCCGGAGGTTTTGAATTTAGTAAACAGAATTAGGTATAGTCAGTATCAGAAGTATAAGTCCCTATATGGTTCAAAACAGCAGAATAGTTCATGAATTAATTCAGAGATTTAAGTTTTGTTTCGGTAACACATAGCATGTGTATACTCATAGTCCATTTCAATAGTGATGAACATTTGTATTTAAATATTTATTTACTTCATGAATGCTTCAAGTAGCTTTAAAACTTTGAAACATCATATTCGAAAGCTAACTGTATGTGTAATAGACTGAAAATCCTTAGGTAAATATTTAACCGAGAAAGTACTGATTTATAAAGCAAGAAAAATAAGTGCAGTCAAAAACAGATAAACTTTTACACTCCTGCATAGTTCAAATTAAGTTTTCTCAGGAAATCACGAGAATTTTTCTATAGTACTTTTGTTAGACTCAATAATTGCTGTAACTAATTAAACAATTATAGAAAATCGTTCATGATTTTCTAAGAATGCTTAATTTGTATGATACAGGGGTGTAAAGAGAAGTTTTCTTACCTAAATGCATGTTGTTCGATATGATATAATTTGTTAGCTACTAAAACTAATGTCTGCAATCGTAATCCATCCAGTGCACTCTCTGAGATAACTTCTAGATTCGACATGCTAATATCTAGGTGTTGCAACTCTATCCGGGGCCATTCTGTAACGAAGAAAATCATTACAATATTGATTTCACATAACCATAAGTTCCTAAAACATATGATTATAAGGTTTACACTTATTTAAAGATCGCAAAACATTTTATTCTGTCGGACTAAACATTTAGAATATTGATATCGTCGATGTCAAGTCAATGCGAGACTGGGACACGCTAAGTATAAGCACAGGATGGTATTTGGTAGATTATAAATGTTTTTAAAGGTATGGCGTTTGTAATCCATCGATCATAACTTTGTCTATCTTGTCTATTATTATAAATGTGAAAATTACTGTGTTCAAATTTGTAAATCAATAATAATATAATAAATTACCGGCATAATATGAGGTATTTCTGAATGTTTAATTCGAAAATGTCGACCTCGACTATGGGAAAGGTGACATGGGCAATAGATGAACACTTGCTTGCTCATTTATCAAGGTATTAAAAAACAATTATAATTTGTAATACCTACAACATAGTTGCGTAATGGAAAATGAATCGAAATGGTGTCAAAATATTCACATTAGTAACATTATCACTGGTTGTACCTGGGAACCTGTGCAACGGTACGGCGATGCAGGACATGTGGGCCACGCGGCACGAGCACAGCGGGCTGCTGGTGCAGGGCTCCAGCCGCTCTGGCGCCAGTGGGCCCACCAGGAGGCACGCCACCAGCGCCACTCGCTGCAGCGTCCACCGCGCGCAACCATCCCTCACCATCACTGCAACAATGCATAAGTATTTATAACCTCTCACAATATGTACATAGTAGACCACTCGTGAAGCATAACTGCAAGTTTAAGCTAAGCCCATACAACGCGCAGCCGGTCCGAAGGTTGAAGTGTTACGTCTGATGTGCCGTCGATTGTACCTACCAATGACCCGGTTTCTATTTCCAATTTTAACCTCGCCTATTGCCAATAAAAAGTTTAAAGTATGAATATTATTGGAATTCCTTTATAATTAGATAGATTAATATTCATAAAATGCAAAGGCCGATATTCTTTGAAAGGCATTTTAAAATTGTTCAGCGTTAGCTTTTCTGGTATTATTAAATTTACAGTAAATATAAGGAAATTACGCCATTATGGTATTGCGGGCCGTGCCCTCGAACTCTTAGAATCGTACTTGTGTAATCGAGTTCAGAGGGTGAATGTGAATGGTGAGAGATCGTCAGGGTCTGCCGTTTGCATAGGTGTTCCACAGGGCTCAATTCTCGGGCCGTTCCTGTTTCTTGTTTATATTAATGACTTACCGAATTGCATAGACGGCAACCATGAGATATCAATATTTGCTGATGACACTTCTTTGCTATTCAAAGTTAAAAGAAAACAGACATCTCTTGACGACGTAAATAATGCTATCTCTAAGGTGGTTGAGTGGTTCACAACAAATAATCTACTCCTTAATGAGAAAAAACCAAATGTATAAAGTTTTCACTACCAAATATCAAACAGGTAGCCACTAAAGTTATTTAACCGATGTGGATACCGCCTGGCTGGTCTATTTCAGTTATTTCCATAGCATACTGACCTACGGCATTCTGTTGTGGGGAAATGCCGCGGACATAAATTGTATCTTTGTTCTGCAGAAACGAGCGGTTCGCGCGATTTACAAACTGGGCCCCAGAGTGTCTCTTAGGAATAAATTTAAAGAAATTAATATATTAACATTAGCATCGCAATATATTTACGAAAACTTAATGTATGTAAGAAAAAATATAGAATCATTTAAGAAAAATACTGATATACATAATGTTAATACCAGATATAAAAATAAACTTGCTGTTCATGACAGCCGTTTACACAAAGTCACTAAGTCATTTAAGGGGTAATGTATACGCTTTTATAATAAGGTTCCAGTGGAAATTCAAAATTTACCTTTAAATAAATTCAAAACTATCATAAAACAGACATTATTTACCAAAGGTTATTATAAAATTTCTGACTATCTGAATGATAAGCAAGCATGGACATAGGCCGCTCGGCGATATTCAGCCTAATTATACAATATAATATAATTGTAACCCAAACTTATATAAAAGAGCAACCCTTGAGTTTCTTGCTCGTTTTTCTCTGGGGAATCTGCTTTGCGAATGAGCAATAATGGTGTCGATTCGGATGTACACCAACTAAACTAAAACCAGTTTTGGAGTGGTGCCGTCGCATCGTACTGTTCCAGGGATACAGAGACAGTACTACTCTAAAACTGGTTTTAGTTTAGTTGGTGTACATCCGAATCGACATCATTGTCAATAATTTTAATATTAAGATAAGAAATGTGACGTTTTCAAGTGATAATCTTTATCCTACGAAATAAATATTTTTTTGACTTTGACTTTGATGTTTGTAAGAATTATTCATTTTCTGGGTCGTAATAGATGTCGATTTTATACTGATGGCATTTTGGTTAATGGGAATAGTATTGTCCTCTATATAGTGCCTATTAGACAAAATATTGTGTACAACAATAGTATTGAAGTTAACGAAAAGCTCAACGTCACCCAACGAGTTATGTGGGGCGATGCTCGGCGTTTGACTTAGATTTAAGATTTTAGAATTAGGAATGTAGAAATCCGTAGAAAAACGAAAGTCAGCGACATAGCCCAGCGAATTAGTATAAATGAGCACACAGATAGAAAAACAGGTAAAATTGTTGCTCTGGAAATATATGGGGCAGGTCTACACTCGGCAGTGGACGTTCTGTGTCTGATATGATGATGACAGTGAAAAGACAAGCGAGCAACAAATATAAAGACATTAGCTAATTTATTGTTAGCGTCAGAATCGCTGGTCGCCTATGGCCTCGGGTACGGAGTTTATCAACCCTACATTTACACCAGTGGTCTTAATATAGGCAAGTTTTTTAAAGTTGGAGAAATATCGATGCGTTGGGATAACCAAACTTCATCACTTCAAATAATTTTCGGTATAAAAGTACCTAGTTCCAAAAGCTGTTTCAGTTTTACACGAAGTGTGAACTTCCTCTTATAAGGACCTACTGCTTCAATATAACAAAGGCAAAAGCTTAACAAAGGGAGTTTTCGCGGCTCCCTGTCGTCACATATCGCACGCATACATCAGCACCATAGCTTATTCATTATACGCAGTGAAGTAATTCAACTAGGCCGAATATCTTTGTTTGCCGCCGCTGATTAACGAAATATGAAGTAAATCTTACTAGCCCTGGATATACAGATCCATTGGAACTGGTCACAAGGTTTGATGATATAATAATAACTTTCTTAAATTCAGTTGCAATGTACGAAATGTCAACTGGAATATATAATAGAAAAATCATTTGAAATATAACACTCAACTTCAGTTTCAAACAAAGATTTGTCTGATGTTCCTAGGTAATGTGGAATTGGTCTATACTTTATAAAGTTTGATAATTATCTCTCATGTGATCTTTGGTTTGCTTCTGGAAGGGCACTCTTCCAGCTTTAAGGCATCAAGTTTAATTTATGTCAAGCACTAACATTTAAAAAATAAAGATCAACAACATACCCGGAAAGAAAACGGTGTCAGCGTGACGAGAAAATAATACTAAATACAGACAGATACATGTATTATAATGTAGATATTCTTTAGCTGGTACTTAATTTGGATAGTTGATGAAACACTAGGAAATACGTATTATATCTTCAAATTTACCTATAAAACTTTTATCTAACGCCCATGCTATGCAACCAAATTATTTAATATTTATCTACCATTACGGATTTTTTTATAACAGTAAATAGACAGCATCTACGTTACGTTTTAAAAGGTTCTCTCAACGGCCGTAAAATGTTTTTAAAAAATAGAAGCTTAATACACGACGAGCACTCAATCGTCCATTTCCATCTGTTCAAGTAGTTATAAACACGAGGCTTATATAGCCAGCTATACAGTACCCACAGTAATTAATAATTAGCCAAAACACCTTTTACTAACCTAGACTAATCAATAAAAGTTGAGTGTAAGGATGAAATTGGATTACTGCCATAATAGTAATACTGGGACAAAACACTCTCGTTAGAGCTAACATAATTATGGGACTGCTTATAGCAGTTACACGGTCAGAGTACGTACGTCGTAGGTATGTACATTTTTTACTTCAACAAAATTTTCGCAGTTAAAAGCAGCTACGACAAGATTATGTTAATTAATGTTTAACATTATTGTTTGGTTAAATGCCCAACTGTATTGCAAATCCTGTTATCTTATGCACTTAATTTATAGAAGAAAAAAATAATTACCTCTACTCTTATACTCCTTCCGTCTCTTATACTCAGTCTACTTCCTTATATTATATAAATTTATATTGATTTATTAATTTATTTAACAGGGTTTTCATGTATGGTAGGTACAGATTTTTAAGATCCATGTAACCATGAAAAGCAATAAATAAATAATAATAAATATCCTTAGACCTACACACAGCACCATCTAGTTCCACAGTAAGCAACTATAGGCTTGTGTTGTGGATACCAACATTCATCATCTATCAATCATGATGATAATGGTTTAATTTTTTTTAATTCCTTTTGGACTCTTTCTAAAATTGTTGATTTTTTGCTCAGCTTTTGTTTTTTTAAACAACTTCAAAATAGGAGGAGGTTCTTTGTTCGTCTGTGTGTATTTTTTAAATCTACGATCACCCATATTTAATTTTCGTCGATTGTTAATCGACTTTGATGATTGCTCTTTTGTTGGATAAGTTTTATCACCAGGGTGGTCCCATATTGTTTTTTATTTGGTAACTTTAATTACATCGAGTTCCATACAGCCAACCTGGCTTACTAGCGGGGCACATGTTGGAGTCGGTTCGGATGGTGGTATATTTTTAAATGTCAGACAGGTTTCATAACTAATTCTATTACTAACCAATCAGCATTATTGTGTACCTGATTTTAATTTATGATATCACTAATAGCAGCTATGCAGAATAATTTGGAAAAGAGAAAGTGGGGATCATAGTTAACATTCTATTTAACGCCAGGTGAGATTGACGTCAAGCTAATAATAATAAGGCTAATGTCGACGCTCACCAAAGTGCAAAAAAAAGGAAGTTAAATTTGTACCACGTGCGCAAAAATAACAAAACGAACCCATTTTTTCCCCTCGAAAGCAAGCGACGCTTATCAGCAACACTTGAAAGTAATAATAGTTATTGGCCACTCATACAAAGGTGCGTGAATACGTAGATTGGCTTACGTGAAATTTGGAAAATTATATTAACTACACCAATGTAACATTATTATTATTTAAATCGTAGGAATAAGGATTGGAGGAGCCTTGAGATTATTTTTAGCACTTTCTTTCGGCTTGTGCGGGGATCAGTAGGCAGGGGGTTTACAATCTCGAGCGACGTATAGAAAAATGGTCGTATTATACTGAAACTATTTTTGAATTGTTCTATTTTGAATGCGCATGCGAAAATTACATCATTCGCATTCCAGACGAGATCGTTTTCGAATGCAAATGCAAAATCGTTAGTTTGTTTGATGGACATGAGTAAACAAAGGCAAACCATTTCGATTATTGCTCGTACTCAGACTACGACGTATAGTCCTCCTCTTCAAGAATCTTTTTCGTCATTAAAGTGTGAAGAGTCGTCTAGAAGGCTGCTCTTCCTTTCAGATTCCTGCAACTACATTGCGATTTAGGCTTCCTGTAGTTCCTGTTCAATTTTAGAAATAAAATTGAACAAACAATAGACAACAATTACATATGTAATCCATGCGACCATATTACCAATAAATAGTACCTACATATATTTATTTTAATGTTGTATCTTCATTTTATTTATGTAATTAATATATGTGTTTACATCGTGTATACAAAGAGATACTTGGTAATATACGTAGGTCAGAATCTCGTATTTTCATAACTTTTTGTTGGGAATGTTAAATCAAAATGAAATGGGCTGAAGCTTTGGGAGATGTTTGTACCCTTTGCATTTAAACTTTTTACATAAAACTTTTGGGTTCAAATTAGAAGCCGTATCCCTATAATTTGTAATCCGATGCAGATTTGTAATTATGTCCTATTAATTTTGCTCCAAAGCATTATTAAAGTTGGTGTAAAATTTTTCTAAATAAGTATAAAAGTTTATAATTGAAAATACAAGAATTTGTAATGCGTGTAAAATAACGTTAACCACATATTAACACTTTTTTTTTCCTTTTTGTTTCTATTGAACTAATCGTAGGACAAGACATAGGCCAAAGATATACACACTTCAACAGCCCTACTTCCCTGCCGCTGGGCTTCAGTCTCCTCTCAACAAATGCAGGCACAGCACAGCTACAGCTACAGTACAGCTAGTGCGGATTGGTGGGTTTGCAGACTAGGGGCAGTCAGGGATTTCAAACCCCTGCTGGTCCAGTCTTTAGCTTATCACTAAATTAGCAGCTCCTGGGGAAGCAAATCCAACATCGCACGAAAAGTTATCACGACAAGGTTGAAATCAGGTCATTCACGTAGTGGCCGTTATGTGACCTGCGAGCGGTTGGGAACGTGATAATAAAGATAAGGAAACAAAATTATTTATAATATATATTTTTTTTTTTTATGCACGACGGGTCCGTACTTGACCTCAATCACACCTGATGTTAAGTGAAGATGAGGTCGAAGGTTAATTAAGGTTAGTTAAGGTTAATTACACAAATTGAAAATTTAGAAAACCCCCGAAGTTGAAAACATTTATTTCAACGTTACATACACGATAACATTTGTTGAATGTTAATATAAATTTAAGCATGTCTTTGTCTGTCCAAGCTACTAACTATTAAACACTATAACCTAGAAATTATAAAAAATGTACAAAAAAGTATTAAAAAACATATTAAAGAAAGTACCTAATAAACAAAACGACCAAAAACGTATAAAAAAGAACTAAAAAAGACTTCTTTTAGACGTCTCACCCAGTACATTTTACACATAAAAAAAACTTCCGAAATATACTATTTCTGGGTTTAAATGGAATGTACTCTAGTAAATTAGCCGATATATAGGTACCTACATATATTTCGAAATTTTAGCTTTTATATAAAGAAAACAGCTACTGTCTATTCCGAATATTGACTTATAGTTTTTGTAGTTTTTGGTGGTTTTAATATTAAATAAACTTACCCTTAAACTAGTGCCTTCAAGTGAAAACAACCGGGCTCGACTGTTTAAAGTTCCCTCCGAACCGAGTAAATAAGCGTAGGCAAATGCCACTTGACCAGAACTGATCGCGCCAGACGCTGTTTAACTATGCTAATCGAAAACGAATATCGATTGTGACTGCGCGCTTCAACGATACAACAATGATTTATCCGAACCAAGCAAGAAACCATTGAGAACATTTTTTTTTGTGCACAGCGCTTGACCTCTGTCACACCTGATGTTAAGCGAGGCCAAAGGTGGAATCTTCAACTTTATTGAGAGACTATCTATAATTCCTGTAAAAATACATAATTTATGTGGTGTAACTTCCTATAATATTAAAGCTCTGATTTTTTTAGAAGGATACAAAGTACCCATTACTAATAATATAAAAATATTTTCTATCCATTCTGCTTTAGGTATAGTACTGGTATTTAGTTATAAAACCTTAAATATTAAATTAAAGTTACCACTGTGAACTGCGTTACGTTGTAGAATATGCTAAGATCTCCTTAAATTATTTTCTAAAAAAATAATCAATGGCTACTTTATATTTTCTAAAAATACTTTATTGAGTCGTGATATTTGCCCTCGGTGAAATTTTTCACAAATATAAAGTATTTGTTGATTGATTTTTTTGAAAATAGTTACAGGAGTTATAAGTATATTCTCCGACAAAATGAAATTCACGGGGTAACTTTAATCTAATAGTCTATGTTTTATTACTAAATATCTGTCTATGTTATATTACTAAATACCTATACTAATAAGAGTATCTAAAGCTACTACCGATTTGTTAGACAACATTTTTATTCTATCACTCACAGGTACTCTAGGTACTTATGTGCAAAAAATTAAGGTCATTAAGATTATAAGAAGTTAAAGTGTATCCTTACTGGACTATCTGTATCTCACAGAGCCGGAATATATCATAGATACCAACATTCTTGCTTGGGGGTAGACTTAGGTAAGACGGTGGTAGGTAGCTAAGCTGATATTTATAAATATTCTACCATACACCGAACCAAGTACATGACATCGCTTGAAATCAAACCCGCGACCTCGCGAATATATTGCATATATTCGTATGCCAATTTTTCTTACGTTCGCTGGTTTCAGTCCGCATATATCTGACGAAATACCAGCAGTTATAAGAATTCGGTGTCAGATTATCCCAGATTCGTAGATTGAAAATTGATTATATTCGGATATGATTTGCTTTCTGACTTATAACTTATTTAAAACTTGTTCCGAGGGATGCATGTAGCGCGAAGTGTGAACCGTATGGAAAATTTGGTTTTCAAATAGTTCATACTACATAAGTTCTTAATTAAATATATTCAATGATACTACTCGGACCAAATACTCGGTTTGGTTTGTGGTAGGACATTTTAAATGTCCGCCTGGCTAGCTACTACCATCTTATCTAAGTCTGCCGCCAAAGAGCAATATTAATAGCATTGTTGTGTTGCGGTTGTCACAGTAACCAGTCCCCCAAATAAGATGGGGTTTCCGGGTCACTACGCTTCCACCTTCGGCCTCATCTTCACTTAACATCAGATGTGCTTGAGGTCAGGTAACCTGTTGTGTATAAAGAAAACATACAAATTTAAGCAAATTACTTATACTAATGGTACTTCGGAATATTCCTAACTAAAGCCTTTAACTTTATCCATTCAGAATAACGTCTGATTCGTTTATCTTCTTCTACGCTTGAGACAGTGAATTTAAATAAGTTTGCTGTCAATGTAAAGATTAAAAAAAAACCTGTAGGTGTAGGTTTAAAAGGGCTCTTGCTTTAATTATTTTATTAATTACTTCCAAAAGAAATTCGTTAACATAATTAACTAATGCTTTTCAAATGAAGAAAGAAATAGATTTCCATTTGTCATATTGCTCAAAGCGGCTCACAATAAGCTCACAGTGGTGGGATGTAGTGTTCTGTGACAAATTTTGATAAACGGAAAATTTTATTTTATGTGAATGGCGTAATTCGTAGGGTTCCTATAATGCGAAATTTATTAGGAACTCGTATTTTCTCCAGGTTTAAATTTTTTTTTTAATTTAATGAAATAATTATTCGATGATGGTTTTGAAAAAAAAAACAACTACCTATTGCCAATACCTTCATTTCACTTACCTAATATACTCATTTTTTCCTTACGGTTACTCATCCGGTATAGACAGACACCCAAGTGATGCTATGTGTATCTATCTTCTATGCCAGAAAGGGTGGCAGCAAAAAAACTATTATGAAATTCCTAGGTTACGTGATATTTTTCCATTCTATAAATCAGATTTTATCATTGAAATTATTCAATTTAATAGTTTTCATTGGAAAAGTGCATATATTTGAAGGCGAGAAAATATTGGAGTAACGTTTCTATATCATTGAGATACGAACGAAATACATAATTACTTACTAATATAGTATATAATATACTACACTCTTAACGATTTGGTTTCAAATGGAATCACTTCTTTGTACGGAACACTGATTGCTCAAGTAGACTTGTTATAATTTTTCGGAAATTCAAAATTAAATAGATTTGTGATAGATTCATATTTACAAGTAATTAAATATATTGGGACGCATTTATCCCCAAATGTGTCGTGTTTTTGTCTTTTTCTGTATCCCATTATTTCTCGTCTAGTAGGGTGACGTGATTGAGCATAGCTCTTTGTTGGCCTTTGCGTGACTATAAGTTTCTGGCTTGACCTTTGCCCTTGCGTGAGTGCCATTGTCTCTGCACAAAGACAGGCTTTCTGTGATTCTGATTAAGCATAACGTAGCTTAAATGTTTTCACGTTCAGTTTTAATAATGTATATATGCAAAATTATCAACACGGAACGAAAGGCGTCCGTTTTTCGTAAAATTTCAACAATAAGTGCCAACTAAATGAACAGTATGCTCAACATCGATGCAAATAATTATTCATTAAAACCTTTACATTAAACTCTTGCAATGAACTTGCAATTATGTGCTTTGGCATTAATTGGAAATGCATTGTCTGTATCCATGCAATGGGATGGGATTGAAAAACTCAGCAATGAACCTGATTGGAAAAAAATTGTTGCTTGTGGTACTCAACTTCATATATGCCTTGATAGAAAGGTACTATTCCACTTTTTTTAATCTTTTCTATAAACCTGTGAATAAGGCAGTTATGTAGGTACTCGTCACTTAAATAAATTCCTATTAAATGTATTCACTGTATTTATTGAAATAACGAATTCTACGAGTAGTACTATTACGAGAATGTTAAAAGTTTCTTGTATTACACCGTTTGGTCCACTCATTATCTGCTCATTATGTTAATACATAACAATCCCTACAAAAGCAATTGTTGTAAAAATAAATTCAAGCGTCATTGATAACCTTTAAAAAGCCATGAGATCTTGTACTGTAAAGACAACTCTACTGTATGAAAAATATTCTTTTCGCGTCCAAGGTTTCCCTATTTCAGAGTATCTTGGAATTGAAAAATATTCTACTTTACATGGCCACATTAACTAGGATACTTGTTTGGAGGATTTTTGCTTCTTTGCTCTCTATTATTCAGGTTCTATTTCTTGAAACTCCCCTATTATCTTTCTTAAGTAGCCAATCTCTATCCTTATCTCTTCCAGTGCGGTCTGGAGTAAAAATTACCAAAATATCACTTGGAAAAATGGATCTGAATTGATTATACTCGATAATAGCAGATTGTTGCGCTTTTGTACTACAAAAGTCGACATTTTGTGATTATATTATAGTACCTTTAACCTGTGATATGATATTAATAAAATAATATTCATACATAAATAACGATCCTTACTTCAAATGCTACACCCAAACGTTAAAGTTTGGGATATCTCTGACCACCCCGTCAGATATATGCAAAACTTTAGCGTTTGTGTGTTGCAAACATTAAAAGCTTACTGCAGTTAAGTGTAGTTACAAAAACTGATCATATCGTCCACGATTAGCTTGTAAATGTAATTTTATGTATTACAAGCCTATAGATTTCAATCCTACAAGTTATATGTATGTGAACGAAATTATATAAAACAATAGCTTTCCGCCCGCTATTGCGTCCGCGCCTTGATCTAGAAATAAATATAAATAGACAATCAAATATAGTATGTATGTAAGTAAATGTCACTGGAGCATAGTGTAGCTATTACATGAGTAGTGTAGTATTCGACTTGTGCAATAATTTTCATATTTGCATTATCAGTAGTTCCAGAGATAACCCGTTTGGTGTAGTGGTTAGAGACACATACCACTGTCTAAAGGTCGCGAGAGCATATGTTTGTTTGAAACTCGGACATCTGTACCTACACGAGTTATGGATGTTTACATTTATTTACAAAAAAGAAATATACGTGTGGTATAAACCATTTGGTATCCATAATACAAACCTAGTTACTTTGTGTAGAACTGGGCGGTGTGTATATGCATTGGCATACTACTAAATAGTAAATAGTCATAGTCATAGTCATATCATTTATTGCTCATGTGGTAAATATAGGATGTTAAAGACACATTGAATTTTACAATTTACATTGAACGCACACGAACCCTGTAAGGGCACTGCAATGTCTTAGGTATCTATTACATAATTACATAAATATCGATTATAACCAAAATTATTATTAGTCATATAAAATAATATTCAAATGTCTCAATAATTTTTAACGCTTATCTGTAACATGCGAAAGAAAACATTATTATTCTTTATACTCAAAAAACTCTTGCAATGTATAAAAGCACTTTGAAATTAAAAAATCTTTTAGCCTATTACGAAATAAGGATTCTTTATCTATTCTTTGGATGCGCAATGGTATTTTATTATATATTTTAATAGACATATGGTATGTACCTGAGCTCACGATATGATATTTTGTGAAGGGGACAGTCAAATCATCTCCATGTCGCAGGTTATAGCGTGAACAGTGATCCTTAACTTGTGAGTACATTGCCTTATTTCTCTTAACAAAAACACTAATTTCAAAAATGTATATGGAAGTAAGAGTAAGGTTCTTTAGTTTAATAAAGTGAGGTCTGCAGCTTTCCATTTGGCTTATGTCAACTAAAATTCTAATACATTTTTTCTGAAGAATGAATAGATCAATATGCATTGGCATATTTATTCTTATTTAGTATTACCTCATACAAACGTAGAAACAATTTATGAAGTGGATTTAAATGAAATAATTAACAATCAAAAGATCTTAAATTAGATATAAAATAATAATACTCATTTAAATTTATCAAATTCGTTTACTAAATGTATCTACCACTCATTCACAAGGCTACCAAGTCGAAATAACTATTACAAGGTTACAGTACTACAGCAATGGTCATGACATCTCATCAGCGAAATTATTTATTACCAACTGAATACCTCAGTACTACTTGTTGCCTTTTCGTTAAGTCACTAAATGTTGTTATGGCATTGTTTGTGAATAACTTGCATCCTGAATTATTTTATATGAAAAATAAAATACTTACGCTAATGTATTAACATGTCTTTTTACAAGCCCCTCTTAATAAATACGTTCTGCGGATTCGACACTAACCGCTATTAAAGTATATGCCATTAAGGGCTATGTAAATTAATTTGTATCCTTTAATTCGGACGCTTACCCCAATATTTTGTATAGAAAAGTATCTTTCATTAAGGTAATTTGATTTTAACGCACGAGCTCTCAAAGGGATTTTGTTTGATAGCGAAGTTGTTGGGTTATTTACGCTCAGCGAAGGTGCTTTATGGTAGCTAAGGAAATAAAGATTGGAGTGGAGCCAAACGGCACCAGGAAAAATGCTGGCTGCATCCGAGTCGCATTTTGAATAAGGTTACAGTGGACTATTGCGATGCGGTAAGGTAACGTTAACTTCAATTATGCGAACGGAATGAGCAATGTCCTGATATTACTGAGATCAAAGAAATCATAATAGAGCAATTGGACAGTTATAAACTCATTTCAGAATCAATTGCATGCTATCTTACGATATGCCAAACGCAAATAGAATATAAAGTGTATTTTCTCGTGGGAAATACCTCTATTGCTCTTTGAGACTCACGGAAATTCCTAAACTTTGGTGTGAAAAAATGCCCAAATGAAAAGCGATAAAACTTTTTCAATTTCAAAAAGCTTTGTTTGAAACAACCTAGTATCGATGAAAATGAAAACCATTACTTGTCGTATAAAAATTCAGCCAGTGACACCACGGTTTAATTTAAGATGTTTTTACTTCAATGCCCATATTCATAACAGGACTTTGCCTGGATATAATCTGTACCCCGCGATCGTTATCCCCGTCGTAACACCGTTTTCTGTTTAATTTTTTTCTTCACTGCATTTCTTTTTTACGCGGTAATTGAAGCATTAGGCACTGGGGACCGGAATGTGAAAAGGATGAAAAAAATAAACGAAGTAAAGAAAGAAATTAAAAGATGAAAGAGACCGTAACGAAGTGCTCACGAGGAAGAAAGTGAGAAATTATTTTAAGGCATCTGAAGCGGTAATAAGTTTTTGCAGAGATTTTCACGTTAAATGGTAATCTGAGATTTTCCATCTGTCGTAATCGGATTAAGCCCTGGTGTTTCCGATGGCCACATTGAAATAATTGTTATGTATACTCATAAATTGCCGAAACTCACAAAATCATTTATGAAAGTCCATTGTCATGGTTTTACGAGCCATTTCACTTGAAGGAGTCCGTGCTTGATTTAGGATAGCATCTGACATGACCTCCCTGAAGCTGACATATCTGAATATAAAATAACTATATTATCTACAGCTACCCCTATTTAAACTACAAGGGCCTATTAATAACTAATTTTATACATGTTTGTGAATACTATTTGGTTGAAAGTTATTTACTGGATTTGACATTGCCATAAATGAATCACAATTGTCATATTGTCATACATGAATGTCGACATTTTTTTTTTTTTTTTTTTTTAATCTTGACATACACACAGTGCCATCTAGTTCCACTTTAAGCAGCATTGTCATTGTCATAACAGACATTGTCATAAATGAATAGATACTGATATTGGATTTCTCCAATTTTTTTAGTTTTGTAATATGTATTTGTTTGAATTTATAGTTTAATTTGTTTTAGTAATCAACTATAAATATATTTCTGTAGATACACCGTTATTGTGAAAT
Organism: Oegoconia quadripuncta; assembly: GCA_949316235.1. Taxonomy (NCBI): domain Eukaryota; kingdom Metazoa; phylum Arthropoda; class Insecta; order Lepidoptera; family Autostichidae; genus Oegoconia; species Oegoconia quadripuncta. Next base: position 13,187,907 of record OX438749.1, read on the forward strand.
GTGACACGGTGTCCCAGAAAATAGCGTCAAGCGAAAACTCAGAGAGAGGTAAAGCAGTTCAGAGGTGATCCGAATCGGGCAATACTTATTTCTTTTCCTGTTTTTTATTTCGTGGCTCATACTGGCGTGAGTAAGTGAGATATGCGAGTGAGACTACAGACATACTATAAAAAAAATATATTTGAAACTTTCGAATGTTGTCCGCTTTAAAGTTTTTCATGAATTCATGACATGGCCAATTAAATGTAATTTGTGTTTCTCTTTAAATTACAATTTTTTGGAATTATTACTTGTCTGTCGAGTTATTTTTTTAGTTGGAATTGAAACTAATATTTTTTAATTTTTTATCATATATTTGTTAGCTAGTTATAATGAATTAATAAATAACCACTTGGCCAATTATTAAGCTGGTTGAAAATGACATAAATATTTGTATGCCTATACTGGCTGATCCCAGCAAGCAAAGAAATACCCCCACTTGCGTATGTATCGCAATAAAATATTTTTTTAATTTTCTTTTTTCAATCTTATTTAAAGAGCTTTTTTTTTTTTTTTTTTTTTTTATATGAGAGAGCGGCAAACGAGCATGCGGGTCACCTGATGGAAAGTAATCACCGCCGCCCATGGACACCCGCATTAGTTAGAGCTTAGTCATTTTGAGGATTATGTCGCTCTGTAATGACTCAGTGAATATTTACATCCTATTATTTATACCGACTCTGACTAATTTATATATTGCTTTGGCCATTTCGGATATAGGGAATGCCAATACAATATTACAGCCCCCAACAGCTTCAAATGGATGGCCATATGTAATATTAATTTGCCTTCTACATGCTTCATTCCGGACACACTCCATCAAGATATGGAAAACGTTTTCTATAACGTCACATTCTGTACAATTTGGCGATGGTACTTTCCGCATTAATGAAATTAATTGATTGATTGATTTATTCTCACGGAATTATTCTTAAAAATTTCATCAAATATAATTTATGAAAAATTTGAATAGTGATTATAAAAACCATTCAATAAATATTTTAGCCAATGAACCGTACGACCCGCGCGGCCCAAAGTCCAGTCAACTGTTCGCTCGGGATATTCAGACGAAGCGATTGTTTATAAATACATTTCTAGACAATGACATTATAAATTCGATAAAATTTCATACAATCAATTTCCGGAAATGGATTTATTGAATAGGTATCAAGCCTCTTCTATGTAGTAAATTCTCTTCTATGTAGTATATATAGCAGTGATTTTTTGTTATAGCTCTGATATTTTAAAGCAATTTAGGGTAGGTACTGAAAGGTTAACAAAAAAAATAACTAGTAACTTGTATCGAAGTATATGTGTTAAAAAATATATCACAGACGTCGTGTAACCTAAAAATACGAATAAAAACAAAAAGCTATTTCATCAAGGGAGAGCAAAGTTATGAAGTCGTTATTGGTATTTAGTGTCTTTGTATGGTAAAATATAGATAGCATACCCACTATCAGCCCGCACGGTCCAAAGTCCAGGCAAAGGTCAGGTTCCAAAAGAGAATACAGAAAATCATATTCAAGAGTACTAAAAACTGTGTATAACATACGATATCGGTAAAAGAAAGCAACTTTTCACTTACTCTGCTCTTAGTAAATATTGCGAAAAATTATACCAAGATATCTGTCTTTAGTTAATTAATATTTTTAAGTTATAGGTTTAACGGATGAACGGACGGTTGAGTGGCTAAGTGTCACTTTATCATAAAACATTTTTCACCTGAGATCCATAGTAATACGCCATCAGAGCCTACGTCACGGCATATCAGAGACAGCTGAAATGGCCTAGCGAGAGTTTAAAATATTTATAGGTTAATTTATTACTATGTTATATCTACATTTACATAGGTATTTTATGATTAGGACACCATAATATGGTTCAAGTGAAATTAAATTAGCAGATTGGATAAGACCATTTGCACTCAATAATCGTCACTAAATACTTCAAAATATACCTACGTAAAGTACTCGAATATATTAAATGTTTTATGAAATACCTATTCAGTGTAGTAAATCGATGGATTGTCAAAATATTACCATAAAATGCCTTGAGTTGGTCAATCTACTAAAGAGAGGAATTCTATATCCACACATTTGTACGAAGCCGTTTGTTTTATCATTCATAATGCGTACGGCTCGGGAATGGAGTTCTCTGCGGGCGTCTGTTTTCGCAGAAATTATGTTGGGACACTCAAGTGTACATTAAATAGGAACCTGCTGGGTTCATACCTATGATCACCGCTCGATGCCGTTGTTAGGTACATGAGCTTGTGGACATAGTTACAGTATAAATACAAATAAAGCCAACCAATAATACGGTCCATTAAATTCTTCTAGTTAATACCGATATAAATACCTCTAAACACTTTCCTAAATATAATGATTGTTTAACCTGCAGCGTTAGATATTTACTGATTTCCAAAGGTTTATTCTCATTTTTGCTTAGCATATAAAAATATTTTGAAATTATCTCTAAAGCGACAAAATGTATTGAAATAACATTTTTGAAAAATTATTGAAAATCTAAGCATATACAATAAAACAATAAGAAATGTGAAAAAGTTACGCTTCACGCATCTCTAATCCATCCATCACAATATAATTGAACCGCCCAAAATTGGCATAAAAAATCGACTTCAGTAAGGTTCTACTCTCTATCTCCGGAGTGCATCATAAGGATTTTAACCTATATAATTATACTTACTGAATGTAAATTCTTGAATCGTCGGTGTAAATACCAAAATCGCTATATGTATGCCTAGATTATATATTCCTATATTCCTCATAGATCCATAACAGGATTATGATTTGTACATTTTTCTAAAATATTTGTTAATGACCATTTCTTTGTGTGTGTGTACAATAAAGTGTTAAAATAAATAAATAAATAAAAAATAAAAATGATGAAAAGAAAGAAGAATTTTCCGAATCGGTTTATAAATGACTGAGTTCTGAGGTAACAAAAAGGTTAATTTTAATTTTTAATAAAAATACAACCGATTTGATGACCTCCTCCTTTTTTGAAGTAGGTTAAAAACCGACCAATAGCGAGTCGATTCCGGGATTCTGCGTTGTTCTTTGAATATATTCGCAATACCGACATGCAATAAAGCCCATGTTTTAACGGGTGCATAACTAAGTTTGCAAGTAAAGGTTTTTTGTGATTTGTCATAAATTGTTTTAGCTTGAGATATCATTTTACTTTTGCATATTATCTTATATTATTTTATCTTTACTAACTTTGGATAAAAGCGGTGGGGAAATTCTTTAGACACTTTTCATCATCATATTTGGGTCGGCTCTACGACTATGGTGTTTTGTAAAATGTATGTTCTCCTTTTGTACAATAAAGTGTATTTGTATTGTATTGTATTGTATTGTATGCCAAAATCGTCTATTTTAAGTTCTTTTAAAATTTTAGCTCTATTTTAAGTGGAAAAAAATCCAACTAAATCCAAATAAATGTGATAGTTTGGATGTTTGTTTGTGGCTCAATCGTGGCGAAATAAATGAACAAATTTTAATGAAATTTAGTACACAGGTAGAATGCGTCGCGAAACCGGCTAGCCACAGGTTAATTTTTCCTGATATAATAAGTAGTTCCCGCGGAAAAAAATAATTTCACATATATAGGAATTCTACACGGGCAAAGTCGCCGGTAAATAATAGTGTTTTATGAATTTTTACAACATATATTTGAATTGGCTCTATAATTTAATAATTTTCTGTGATTGCATTGACGACTGGTTGGTGTAGTGGACAATGACCCTGTCAGCGAAACCAACGGTTGTGGGTTCGAATCCCGCTAGGAGTAAATGTTTGTGTGATGAATACGATCATTTACTTCCGAGTCATAAAAAGTCTCTAAAAAGGTAAACTAAAATATTTTCAACATTTTATTCAGGTTGCAAGATGCACAAGTCTCTTGAAAGCTTAATAAAAGTTAAAACTTTGTATACTTGGGCTAAAATAATTTACGACTCTTGACTTCCCTTAGTAGCTATGAATAATAAACCGAAGCTCAAGTATTGCTTTGACCACCAAAAGCTTCGCTGCGCAAACAATTAACAAGAGTCAATACAACAACAAGTCTAAAATGAAAAGCAAAGTTCCAAGTCTTTGAAATTTCAAATTTCGACGTCTCTTGTTTAGGTTTGCGTCAAATAGGTCCTACCCTGTCGAAATGTTTATTTGTCGAGAACCCATATTTAATTATTTTCCTTGTTAGAGACCAACAATTTTATTAGGGATAGATTTTGCTCCAAGATATGTAAGTACTTATGGTGTGGTATTTGTTTTAAATATTAAGTAGTAATATTGATAATGGTTTTTTTAATAATCATAGGTACATCTACAGCTGCCCTATCCTATTCGAATGCAGAATTGGAATTTTTTCGCCACATTAGACAGGCGGGTTGGCGGCCGCAGATTTTCCCATCAATGACGCTGCACTATTGAATAGTTATACAATATGGGGACTGCTTTAACATTTCAAATGGGTATTTTGTGAGATATAGTTATGAATATATGTGAAACTTTTTAACAGACACTTACAGCTAATTTTATTTGTATTGAAATCCATTATTTCGATACTGTTGCAACCACTGACAGAGTGGGTTACTGAAGGTAGTTAATTAGGTGTTGAATGTACAATCAGCATCAGAAATATATGATTCCCAATTTTCAAACTACCTGAACTTTTCGTGCAATAAATAATTTAAGAACAAATTTGGATCGTCATTTACTTTATATTGGGTTGGAATACGAGTACGTTTACCTAGGTCAATCGATCCAATTAATATATTACCATTGAATACTCATTACATAATCAGTGGTTTCCGACTATGGCCCGCATTACGAATTCTTCATTACAAATACAAATAAATGATACATTGGTCACATACAAGAAGTTACATAGGTGAGCTTATCTCTAAAGTGATCTCTTCCAGGTAACCTTACAAGTGGTCAGAGAATATATAACGGGGGACGGAAAACTGCGTAACTCATAAGAAAAGGTCACACAACGAGCAATACCTAATATAATGAGGGCGATGCTCAGTTTTCACTACGTGATCGAATCAGGGACGAAGAAAGCCGTAGGAGAACGAATATCACCGACATAGCCCATTACTAAAAGTAGCAGTGGATAGTGCATTAAAATTTTAGAGAGAAAACCACGCGCCGGTAATCGCAGAGTGAGATGTCCACCTATAAGACGACCTGATAAAGGTAACCGGAAGTCGCTGGACGGAATCCGCTTCCAGCCGGTCACTCGAGCAAGATTTATAACAATTTTCCAGATTTTTAACTATAATACTCCATACATTTTGATTTAATTCTACAACACGTTCATTTATTCTGTAATTAAACTGAAATGATTCTCTAGAATTGCAGCAATTTTTATTTTTGTATGAGAAATTTATACGAAATAGAATCAAAAGCCCAAGGCGTAACCTAATCTACCTATATACAAATATGTACATAATCTAGCACAGAAAATTTAGTTTTACGAAAACATCGTTCGAACGGGAAATTGACAAAGAGAAGTATTCATGCTACTCCAGTGATACCGGATACCATTTTACGGTTACGATTTTCGATAACGCCGAGTAATAATGTGTAAAAATATCAGTAAAGCAGGAAACTCAGATGGGTACAGTAAATAGAAGTGATTCCATTTCAACAGTAGTTGCACTAGTACTGTTGATAACACTACAAACAGAATACTGCCAATAAGTACGGACACTCCAAAGGTTAAATTGGATTACAACAACAAAATACACAGCACAAACAATACCAAAGAAATGTTCTTGGATTGATGAGTATACCTACTAGAAAATGCATCAAGTTAAAACAAATTTTATAGTATAGCAGTGTCATATCGTTTGATGACCATGTTTATGTCAACAATTTTTAGTACAGGTGGTAAATTTTTGGTGGTAAACTTCTTTAAGACTGCATCCACCGTACTTGGCAACATCGCAATTTCTGTAATTTAATCGTCCTTAAGAAAATTCTACACGAATATTTAAAAATTGGCGCGATCAAATTGTAGTCATATAATAATTGTGCTTCATTTTTAATTGATTTCGTCAAACGTTATATCTTTATAATTATTAAATTTTATTTTTGTTATTTCGTAAAGGATAGAAAGTTTTCTCGTATTTGACGGAAAGCAGGTCAGTGCCGATCTTAACAGGATGCTGTTAACGAAGTGGTAAGATAACTCACAAGCAGATGTAATGTTCAAGTTATTGAAATAAAACATGTTCAACCAAAATTGTATCAACAATATCAACAAAGGGTTTGCCTGGTAAGTAATTGTCAAAATTACTTACCATTAATCTACAAGAATTTATAGATTCTGTAAAAGATAAATATCTTATGACTTAAACATTTTGACAGACTGCAGAACCGGAAAAGTACGAAGCGGCTAGCTGCATTGCTTGTTTGTACAATAATGATCAATGAGACTCAATATTTGCACCATTTCGGGTTCCCAAGAGATGAGGCCAGAGATTTGGCAATATTAAATAACCGGTAAATGAGTTACTCGAGATTTTACTGTCGATAGACCCCGGTATATCTATCGCTTTCACACTTATATGTGCGTGCAAAAGTAACATACCTATACGTGTCTATACCGACATTGAAATCTCGAATGTGTGAGAAACAGGCTCCAGAGAATTATCCACAAACAAAGACACGGCCGATAATGGTAATTGCCGGGTTCCGCGCATAATATCACCACGGATAAACTTAATCCTTTTTCTCAGGAAAGATATCAAATTGAAATTAATATTAAATAATTTGGCGGTCCCTTGGTGCCGTAAAAATCAAGCTTCTAAGTCAACGCAATCAAAAAATTTAGACACTCGCAAAATATTTTTTTTTCTTTATAGTAGTAAGTTGACATGACACCTATTTGATCTTTATACCAATAAGAATACAATATATCACACACATCATACAAAATTTAGGAAATAATTAAGTACCCTATCTACTCTTACATAATGAAACAGTGTACCTAAAGTGTTGTAATGATAGACCGATTTGTCTACTGTTTATGAACTATCTTCAGAATTAAAAATATATGAAGCAATAGGACGGAATCTAGAAATCACACAAAATATCGTAGCAAGAATCCGTTACCTACTACAGACGTGTAGAAAATGGAATTATAGTAAGTTTTATTAGTCTTCAACTATCCTTTTGTCGTACATAGGGTGAATTTAAAAGACTCCTTTGGTTACGCTCGTAAATTGCTATTCCATCAAAATTACATACAAATAGCCACGATTGACCTTTAACGAACATTTTCCCCCATTACCGCTCTGTTTTACAGTTATATGTACTTAACCTTTCTCGGCTATAATGGATTAGATTTATGTGGGTATCTAAGTACTTCATATATACCCCTATCTCAGAATAATAACCCCTTTTGAGAACGATTACAACATTATCTATCATTCAAAAATATGCAAACGGTGAAGAGACCACACCACATAAAAACACTAAAAACGTTGACATGAATAATGTTATAGAACTGTACTTGTAACAGGAAATCTTTGAAGCTTACAATACAACATGCACACAAAACAGCGTAATTTGTAAAATTTAATGTTGTTATCATAATCTAAATAATTATAGTCATATATGTGATTATGACGAGGAAGAACGGGATCGAATATATATACGAGTATATAGAAGTATGCTTACTATCCGTCTCACTTACATTATAGTTATAATTGTATTTGTAAAACATATTTTGCATTTTCCAAAGGACTCAAACGTAATAAAGTTTGCTCCAGTTCATCCCCCCTTCTTTCTGCATCAAACCTTATTTTAAAGTAAATTTTCTACTTCGCTTCAAATAAGATCATCCATGATCACAAATTGTTTTCAAGCAAAATCAGCACAGAATCTAATGATAACCTTTGTAAATTTTAAGGCAATGCAATTAATTTACTTACTTTTAAATCAAATGAGTTATATGGCAAGATTTTCATTCCAGTAGATACGGAAGAATAACGAATTTTGTATTAGACAAAAAAAATAAAAGTCGTAGATACTCGTACATCCATAAATTTGGAAAAAATGTAGACTACACATGATACAGACAGACATGCTCCATTTTTTAATTACATTCCATTTTATTAAGCAGTCAGCATAACCTACGTATACCTAATTTGAATACCCTCACAAGGGTTGTCATGGGTGGGGTATATTGTTACATAGTATTTAGAGAGGGAACCTACCTACCGAAGGCTTGTAAATATAAATAGCTTGTACAGATAACTGAAGTTAATAGCGGTCCGCTGGTTAGACGAGTATGCTAAGCTAGATTATATGACACCATGTGAGCTTTATCCAGGTTTCAATTTTTAATTTCAATTACGAATAAAAGGAAACCCAAGTCATCTTATTTGAGATCTCTAATTATAACATTCAGTCAATTCAATCGTTTTCATTATGGATTTGATTAATTTGATTAGCAAACTGAGCGAAGATTTGTGGACAAGGTCTGAGTTAGCTTTATTAATTGTGCTTGTCTATGATACCTACATTGTTTACACTACTGATTTGTCAAACTCGTATTTTTGGAAATTACGTATTGGTAGATTTGTGGCTTCGGTATCTTAGGCTTTAAAAAGGGAATGTAATAGGTAAAGAATGTGGAAGCTATGAGTGGAAGTCTACCACTGTACGTTTTCAAGAAACTTCTTACCACGTACGACCACCCTGTGGAACGGACTTCCGGCAGCGGTATTCCCGAACGAGTACGACCTTGGAACCTTCAAGAACGAGCCTACATTTTCCTCAAAGGCCGGCAACGCATCTGTGACCCTTTCGGTGTTGCGGGTGTCCATGGGCGGCGGTGATTGCTTTCCATCAGGTGACCCGCACGCTCGTTTGCCGCCCTCTCATATAAAAAAAAAAACCATGCCTAAAGGTGTCCCCACCAAACAGGGTTTTCATTTGTATGCTTCCATAAACGGAATAGCTGTTCATAGAACAGTTCTATATCAAACGTCTCACAATTTAGCAGTAAGCCTCTCTAGCAGTAATTCTGCTCCAGCTGTTTGTAATAAGATAGCCAGTCTACCAAACAAGTTGTAGGCACTAGGTTCTCACCTGCCATGCGATGCATACTTCTATCTCATATTAATTTAACATTACGTGATCAAGAGCTAACGGATTGAGCATAAAAATATATATTATATTAATATTATTATGATGCCGTTGAAGCGTTGTATCCGTCCATAAGCTGCTTAGTGAATGTTCTATAAAATAGATTGGAATTTGTTTTAGGACATGACTTTTTGTCCGTGAAAATACATAATACAGGAGCTTCAACTTATGCGATAAAGTTTGCAAATAAAAAATTATCACACCCACTTTAAATTTAAAGACTTGCAGGGGTTATAAATATTTTTACAGTTTTATAAAATCTGCGAGTAAACTGATATATGGCCGGATAGATTGACAAACTAATCGACCAACACGTCATAATAACATCTAAAACTGTTCATTGTTCATAGTGGAATCTAAAAAAATTTGTACTAGTTTTGAAATCTGTTTAAAAGAATTGCTTAAACAAGTTATTGAGAATTCTTTTTTTAACATTTATTCATAAAACAGTCTAGTTAGAGGGTCATGTACCATAGACGTTATAGGCACTTACCCAATTATATTTAAGAGTCAAATTACTATGAAACTAGCCGTAGACCACCTATGTTTCTTCAGTAAGTAAATCAAATTGATCAAATATAATTGTGCAGGTGGTGAACCTTACTTAGGAAAGTAAATCAATTTAGTATTCATTTGCTTACCCATTCAACGGCTATCAAAGCTATAACTATATTTAATATCCATATATATCACAGTCACATTAATAAAAAAGTAGCTATCTACTGGTTGGTTGCAGCGAGTGGAACTTCGTCGATGATTTTTCCAGTTTCATTTAAAATTCATGAAGTAATTCACTTTGCCGCTCATAAAAAATTCGACAAATTGTAGTTTAAAATCCCGAAAGCTTTTAGTTTTACGATGTTTAATATGGAGACTGATTAAAGCAATCTGATTTTTATATTCAGGCGTAGGTAATTATAATTTAATGGCCCAACAGAAAATTTATGGACTTAAATTATGTCGTCAATTTATCTGACTACTAATAATTCTTAACACGTACCTCATCCTCTAGCTTATCTGACTAATCCAATTGAACTACATAATTTAGCGTATATTAAGAATTATATTATCAAAGCTACTTACGAGTTGCTTATAATTAATCACATAGCAAAATCACAATCACAGTTTTCAAATTCAATGTCTGATAATTAGAAAAGGAACTTATCAATTTTTTGTTCTTCTTCATCAGCCACTAGTGAATATTTGTTGCACTGGGAAATGTAACTGGAAGTTAGACATTTTAAAGTTGCCACTCGTAGCCGAGACGGTTGGTTAGCGACGGCGTGAGAGACGGCCATGCGACCACATTTGTCGGATGCCGGCGGCGGACTGAAGGCCGCAGAGTCCCCTCACTAGCTGACTATACTTGTGCCAGCCTGTGCCACAACCTGCGCCTGGATCACACCTTTGAGGTACTACTTGTTTCACCCGCCACGTAATTCTGGAAACGAAATTACCTGAAAATTGGGACGGTATATGAATGGATTGATAGCTTATTTTATAAGTAGACGGTGTTTTAATAACAATTTTGACAAGTCGAGTTTATTGATTGGGGTGATCAGAGCCAATCTCCCAAAGTGACTTTACGTGTTTTTTGTTTTTGTGTTATCAGGAATTAATACGGCTTTGTTTCTTAGACAGAAATCCTAGTTTAGTAGTATCTAATACGAATACTACCTACCACAACGGTTACGTTTTGGATTGTGATGTTTCTGCCGGCCTCTTTGTTTATAAATTTATGGATTTATAGAGATTCTTTTCAAATTAAATAACATCAGGTGTGTGTAGGCGATTGCCTGCGATGCCTACAAAAAATTCTCAATTTAATATAATTCTTTGAGCACGAATGAAAGAGAAATCATTCAAGTGTATTTAGGATATGCGTTTCAAGTTCGGGTAGCAAGTACAAAATTTTATATCTTCGATTTTTAACCTAAAATGGACGGATCCACGAACAATTAAAACAATATTTTCGTTTTTTACATTCTCTACGGAATTTTTAAAATTTATAAATTATTTTCCCAAAATCTACTTGAACAACAATTTCGATTGTTGATAATTATTGTAACCTTCGTGTAGACAGAAAGAAATTGTTAAATTGAAGTATACAGGTGATGTTCATCTACGCGGCCCGAAGGTTAAATCAACCGTTAATCTTACCATCTAGGCCGATAGCTAATTATAGCCACAGTTCGGCTTTATAAAACTATATAAAAAAGCAAATTATGCAACTAAAAACCTGTTCATTGGGATGTGTTAGAGTCGCCCGATTGAAGCACGTCCTCGAGATTGATAGTGCTTCAACAGTTTTGGTGCGCCACAGAAAGGTGCCCGAAGACCCGTGACGTCACGCTGAGCAGAGTTCGAAGACGGACGAGCGCTGGTTGAGTTTAAGGCAGCGAGACGAATACCAGGGTTTTTAACCGCTATGAGTTCAGCTAAACGATATTCATGAGGATTACCCCAAGACAAAAAAGATTATTATCGAAGGTCTAATACGTCTAATAAAAAAAATACGTCATAATTACTAAAAACCCGACTGTTACTTCTCTATTGGCCCAGGTAGGTTAATAAAATGGCTGAGTAATCATAGTGCCATGGCATATAATAAAGTCTACAGATGCCATCATTATGATATAATTGTTTTCATGTCAGTTCGTCTACTACACTACACTGCCTGCTATACCGTAAGATAGTTGACAATAGTGATCTAATTCAAGTGCTTGCCAGATAAGGCCTCTTTCACATTGCCAGGAACCTGGAACCCCCATAGAAAATTACCGACATCATCATTATTACGGACATATACATGAAGATTATTTCTAAGCACTCGAAATCGGACCTTTGACTCCTGTATTAGAGGTGAAAATGTTTCTCTGTTCTTCGGGAGTTTACAGGTGTAGTAGATGACAGGTTTCTGTCTACTAGGTGAACTTATGATTCTAAGGCACTAAATAGCGTCGAAATCGACAACCACACGACTTCAAAAGATTCAAAGTACGATAAGACATCATTTATACCCTCATGCCTAGCACGCTAGATCTATTGCATTAATTACATTGCTAATTAAATACACTAAACGTAAAATAACGTCAACTTTCAGCTTAACAAAATGTAACCTTTATAGTATGAGGAATTATCACTATAACTTACGTAAAATCATTGACCAACTGCCAATTAGGCATAAATAAATAAAAACAAGTTAAAACTATGTTAAAAAAACCATTTAATGAATTATAACGACATGGGCCATATTCTGTAATATAACGCCACCAGATAATAAATGTATGCAAGATTGAATTGTGAGTGAAGAATATTTAACATATGAGGATGAGGTTTCCATAAGATGGAAATGTAAAATATTTACAATTTCGTTTTAATGCAAATTATGCATAAAGACAAAATAAGCTAAAGGTGGTGTTGTCAGAACATGAAATTTTGGATACCCAAATACCATTGCTTGTTTTGCCTTACATGACATAATTAATGCAATATATCTAGTGCTCTAGGATGTATACTATCTGTAGGTATTTGGGTATTTCTTATATACCATAATAGTACCTATTTGCTTGGTGCTAGAGCTACCTGTACTTGTAGATTCTAATGAATTCACGCACTGCGGTGTACGTACGGGTCTCTGAATGCGTCTAGACGATATTGTACACAAGTGAAGGGGTGTAAAGTAGACGTCTCTCGTGAGTATATATTGTTAGTTTTAACATTGATAAGATAATATGATTTTTTTATATGTTATGAGCATAAATGCTAGCAAATTTGTAATGTTAGGTATTTGTAAAATTTCAAGGTAAGCTAATGTGTCTCTTAATAAGTAATGGGCTTGTTATATAAAATTGACCAAGGCTGGTTTAGTCATGCATGATAAAGTATGGTAAGACTTCATTTAGCTTTCATTACACTAAATTTAGCATATGCTATGCAGAGTTTTCGCCAGAAAACACATTAATCATCTATCCCAAAACAAGTTTAATCTCCAAATAAAAAAAATCCAAATTTATGGTTTATATTGTATCAATACACAGAGGAATTATGTTTCATTTAGAATCATCATAATCAATCAGTAACTGTAGTCGTATCATACCTATCTTTATATCATAATTTAAATTGAATTTTGTAAGAGTAATACAAATGAAAGTTTTTATTTTTGAATTAAGCAAAATAACTATCGGCTACGTCGTAGCTTCTGTAGCAAAATGCTCCGTGCTACGTGGTTTGATTCCTACAGTTACTTATTTATGTTATGAATTCTGAAATCCGAATTGTTTCATTAGAAGTGTTTGTACACATTGACAATGTAATTACCTACTTGAAATTATTATTATTATTATATATAATGTGGACAAAAACCATTATATGACATGATTTTCTTGTCCTTGATATATAAACCTAACCTTTACAGGTTTTCGTAGGCGTCTTATAGTGAAGATTGTTCAAATAATGTTCTATGGATAAATAAATAAAAAAAAAAACCGAAGTAAATAATGTTAAGGTACCTTAAAATCGTATATTTATAACATTGTCGACATAGATAGCTACGCGCGTAGCCACCGTAGCAGCTACGACCTTCTGTTAGTACGGTTGAGTCGCTCCTAGCGCCACACTTTGAATAGCAACTGGCCATTTGTTTTACAGTTAAATTAATTACACGTAATTATGTCGCCGTTTGAAGTCGTCCCGACCTTTCATAATGTTAAGTATACTTATGAAATAGGCACACAGTTAAAGGATTAACAAAATATATACCTTTGCTTCTTGTTTTAACAATATCTACTGGACGCTCGCTTGCTTGCTATAAGTACATTTAGGCTCATAAGTTCCAATAGTAAAATAAAAGTTGACATTAATTGATGAAATCACGCAAGGTCAGTGGTATGTCGATAGTTGAGAACATTATATTAAAAATTTAAATAGGTAGGTTTATCTAGCTACTTCACTGAACCACAATTTAGAATAAATCTATTACAATGTTATTTCTAGTTAGGTATTTATGTGAAGGATAGAAATCATTATCATCATCAGCCGGTAAACATCCCACTGCAGGGATATAGAGCTTCCCTCGTATAATGAGGGAGTATGGGCCATAGTCCACCACGCTGGTTCAATGCTTGTTGGGGACTTCACATGCCCTTGAATTTTTATTTCTCAGGCATGCAGGTTTCCTCACGATGTTTTCCTTCACCGTTTAAGAGCAGTCGGATGAATGCACATGAGTAATTAAATTAAATTTAAAAATTTATTGGTATATGGCCCGCCTGGGAATCGAACCCGGACCTCCCAAATTGGGAGACCGCGTCTTAACCGCCTAAATATCTATGTAAGGACCGTCGGCGGCTTCTATATAGGAATAAATACATTAAAAGCATAGGTATAGAATATTTATTAAATTATGTAACTAATTTTATAAATGTCAGAGTTTGGGTGTATTTATTTGTTTGTTCCTAAACGGATAAACGAAAAACGATTTGGATGAAATTTGGTATATAGGTAGAACGTACCCTAGATTAAAACATATCATATTTATTATCCCGATTAAGTCAGTAGTTCTCGTGGGATAAACAAATAAAACAGTTTTTTATGCAGGAGAAGCCGCGGGCGGTAAGTTATTAATAAATAGTTTAGGTAGATAGTTTTCTAAGTATTCCTTATAACATGACAATATGAAAAAGTTTCCACATACATACAAAAGGGTGAAGTAAACACGTAGAAAGCGAAGCACCTTCAAATAAAGTGCACATAATTGTCAAGGCGGGGTGGTTAGCGGTGCAGTCGCAATTATTTACCGGCGAGACATAGGGGAATGAAGAGGTCTTGAGCCGAAGCCAAGAGTACCACCCACGTTCGCCCAGCCGTCGGCAACCGTGTTAAGAACTCTACTTGCAAGTGTTCATAAGCTATAGTCCTATATATAGATCGTGGTACGTTTTACCCCTACAAATACTAAAATATTTCAATGTGGTTTAGCCGTTCTTTATAGGCATTTATAACAGGAATTTTAGAAAAAGATTATTTGGTTTTGTTTTTTTTTTATTAGCGGTTTACTAGTAGATGGAAACATGTATATCCTCATTGGCCCCGAGATATTGCGTTGTGTGTGTGTCCAGCCTAGTCTATAAAAGCTGGACACACACATCCAGAAAACTGGATGTATATCTTAATAATGCGTGGTTCGATTTGAGTACGGTTTTTTTATATTAAAGAATAAACGAGGGGAAAGGTTACGTAAACCCTATGTTTACATTTAGCCACGGAGTCGGCGGACTGAATATGCACTTTTGAACCCCATTGTACATACCCACTGCTCCGTAATTGAAACTGGATCTTATTACAATTAAGCGTGGTGACTTGTGATTAAAATCAGACATATGAACGTAATTTCTACAGCTAATTGTATGTGTTAGAACATGTCCGCAGTTTTACTCATGTATTGCGTAGAATGATATTGAGCATTTCCATATTCGCGTGTTTATAATATTACCCATCTGCAACATGGGATTAAACTCAGCCAGGTTACGTCTAACAGCTTACGAATGAACTTTTAATTAGTGAGCTGTCATTGTACCTTCCTTTTACATTAGTGTAATTTTATTTTATGAGTCACGCATTTTGAAATGTATTATGTTCGTTATTCTCATTCACAATAGAATATAATTAGGTATCTATATATATAAAATGTTTTAATACACTATAAATACCCCTTGTGTATCTGCATTTATATACTATGAGTAACAAAGAAGAAACAACGACCTGGACAACATGAAATCGAATTCAACTCGAATGAGATTTCATTGACCACTTTGGAAACAAAACACACTTTCAAACCCAATACAGAAGTACTTTTCTTTTATTAATGCAGAAGTTCTGGTATATTGTGAACTGGAACCATGTCTCATGTTGTAGATATTCGACACAGTCAGATGAAATAGGTTCGTATAAGTAATTATAAGTATTGTAGTGCTCAAATTAAGGATAGTTCCCAGAATATCAATATTCCCTTCATTAAATATACGAAACTTGAAAATTAAACTTTAGCATTGATCAAGCATCTGTTTGAGAATACTTCACTAGAGAGTTTATTTGTGTTTGAGTAATATTGGTCCCAGGAATTTATATTTAACTGCTTTCCCTTTGACTGCAAAATGGTGACAGAACTACTCTCCTACTTTGACTTTACACATTATTATTATTTTGTAACTTGAATCGTCATACAAGAGTTAAACCAGTAAAGCGTAATAGTTTCCGTGTTTAGCAGACAAACTAATGAGCAAACGTTTGATATTTCAACCACGTTTACTGTATCATGTATACTTAAATATTGTATTGAAGCATATAACAGGTGCCAAATACATTTTCCCGTTATTACATTATAGCAATACTAGCTATCCGTCCGCGGCTTCGCCTGCGTGGAATAACTTTATCGCGGAAATTTATTTATCTCGCGGGAACTACTCAATTTATCCTGATAAAAAGTATCCTATATTTTCATCTAGGGTATATCCTACCTATATACCAAATTCCATCCAAATCCATTAATCAGTTTCACCGTGATGAGTTGAGATGAGATGAGATGATGAGAAACTTTCGCATTTATAATATTAGTTAAATTAAAGAGATTCCCATATAATTTATAATATAATATGTGGACTGGAAAATGTAAGCCTAAACCAAAAAATAAACGAATAAGTCTATCTGAGTCTACTGTATGATAATAAGAGGTCATGGTACATACATATAAATAAAATATGTCCATATTTATTAGTCTTACGCTAGTTATCACAACTAATAAATAATTATTAAAAATAAAGTGAAACGTTATATTAGCCATGTTACGGTTTAGATAATAAAATGTATTAACTAACTACTTATAACTATAATGTATATACTATGTATTACTAGAACTTTTGTCAAATTACTTATCTATCTATTTTGCTTTCGTTTGTGTAGGCGGTGGAATTTTATCAATGTAGTCTTGATACTCAAGTCGGTAATCGCAAAATACCACAATAGGTAACACACCTCGAGCACATTATTTGCGTTCATTTTATATATAAAAAAAACCGTTTCTAATGTTGATAGGCGTTTTGTACAATTTTTGGAGGTGCATGTTGGGAACAAAATTATGATCATGACAGTGTTATGTCTGACTGTGATAATGTCATCCAACCCCCGTAGCATGACATCGATTGTCGCGCGCAACGTAAGAGCGAGAGTGGGGATAGTTGTAGTATTATTAATATTATTTCGCGCGGCATAAACGTTTATCACGCCTGTCTGTTACTAGTGCTGATGAGGCAAATACGGAATCGTCAAAATATATTCAGTTGAGGAGATTCTTATATTTCAGATCAATTTTATTTTAGATACAATGCATATTTCTGTAACAATTTTATAGATGTTAATATATCAATTATAACTTATAAATTCCATAGAATTCCAATAAATCAATTTCCGGATATATCACGCATCTGCAATGTATTATGTATTAGTATATTTATGATTGTGATTTATTGTTACTCGGATATTTTAAAGTAATTTAAAGTATAGTATGAGTAACCAAAAATAAATTTAACCTAAATGAGTGAGGTATTAAATAATAACTACTAGTTGTACTTGTGTAGAAGAAGTATGTTTTAAAAATATATCTTCTTCTTCTATCGACTTCATCAAGCGAGTTATGCAGTCGCATTTGCTATTTAGTCTTGTTGTATGGTAAAATATAGAGAGAATACGCTTTCCATTGCTGAGAAAGCTATTATGTACACAAATGTATGTGCACAACACGATTTATATATAGGTAAAAACATAACTATAATATTGAACCACAACTTTAATGATCTTTTTGATTGGAATAAATACCGAACATACCTTGTAAAAATCTTCTTAATTTTTTTTATGACTGACGTGTTGGTACTGACCTCAATCACACCTGATGTTAAGTGAAGATGAGGTCGAAGGTGGAAGCGTACTGACCCGGAAACCCCAACCCATTTGGGGGACTAGCTATCTTATCTCTGACAACCGGAACACAACAATGCTATTAATATTGCTGTTTGGGGGCAGATTTAAATAAGATGGTGGTAGCTAGCCAGGCCGACATTTAAAATGCCCTACCACCAACCAAACCGAGTACTTAAACATCTACCCCGCTGGCGATCGAACCCGCGACCTTCGAATCGTAAACCCAATGTTGTTTACATTGAGCCACGGAGGCGGTTAAATTTAAAACAAATTCAATGTAATTAAAATTCTATCATTATTATAAACACTCTTTTGAAAAGTCTACTTCAGTAGTCAATTAGATTCTTGTTGCCTTTATTTTGCCCACTAAACGAGATTTGTTTACTTAAACTTCACTCTAGCAAGATATTTTAATTTCGCCCCGAGCGCAAAAACTGTACAGCGGAAAGATAATAGCTGCTCTTAAATAAAGCCTTTGTGTCATTATAACGGAACAGCGTCAGTGCTGATGGCATCGCGGTGCCTTGCGGAATATTTTCTTATCGGGCGGTGAGGGCATATTTTAACTTACAAACAATCTAACGGGCTCTGAATACAATGATAAAATTATTAGGTACAGATTATAAAATCAGTATGAATTCAATTCCAATGAGCTAAAACTGAAGTTATATACGAGTACCTACTACGCGGCATCTAATGGTCACCTGATAAAACAAACAAATATAGTGCCTTATCATTGTCTTGGACATACTTTCAGGATTATATTTGAAACGTAGATAAGTAGGTACTTACATCAAATCTGTTATCCACAATGCAAATTCTGTAATCTATATCTATTTTGAAAATATGCCAGTTTGAATTGATGAAATATACATATCCAATAAATCTAATTTAACAGTCACATCTGAGAGCCACTATATTCCTCCACACTTTGACCTCAATCCTTTGAAAATAGACTCTGGCCGTGACTTATTTTGGTTCGGTTTTAACTTAAATATATTACAGGTCAAGCGAAATGTAAGATGCATTTAGACATTCTATCGAACAGTCTCGCAGTTCAATATGAGACTAAAATATCATAATGTCAAAATGTCTGCCGTTTGGAGGAGTTTCGTTTATATGTGTTTCGCAAATGAGGAATGAAAAAGTTACTTCTACATTTTCCAGTTGGTGATAATTTCGGACCTAATCCTACCTAAAACCTCTCGGTCGCTGAAACATTTCAAAAACATGATAAACTCGAGTTGACACTTTTGCGTCCGGTGAATGAAATAGAATAGAATAAAAAATTTTATTGCTATAAAAATATCCATTGGTTGTCGTGATGTGAAGTGGAACATAAAGAATCTTAGGCTAAAGTGGTTAGTGGTTTAAAAAGTACATTCATTTCAGAAATGTAATCAGAGGAGATTATTCGTAATATTGTTATCGTCTGACTCTTGCTGCGAACAGAATATATATAATACTAACTTTATCGCGGATATTTTTCATTTGTCTATCCCGTGGGAACTGCTCACTTAATATCTGTCTTAATCCAGGGTATGTTCTACCTATATACCAAATTTCATCCAAATCCGTTTCATCCGTTTCGCCGTGATTGAGCAACAAACAAACAAACATCCAAACCTTCGCATTATAATATTAGTGAGATAAGATAATGTTAAAGTTAAGTACTTCATTAATCAATTGCGTCAGGTACGAACCTTAAATACAGGAAAGTTACTTTTGTATTTTTAGAAATAGAAAGAGCGTTTCATTCAAATCTCAATCCAAATGTCGCATTTTGTTTCTTGACAAAAATCGAATAAAGATTTTTCATCGATGGTTTGGAACACATTGAAAGCACTTCAAAGTGGCATTGTCGGAATGAGGTTAAGCGGGGCGGCCGCAAGCCAAACTGCCTGCCGATGGGTAGTACCACAGACTAGTTACATGCTGTAATTCTATGAACTTATATTGGTAGCATCCTATAAAGTTCTATACCATTTGTAGTGAAAGTATTAGTAATATTGTTAGGTTATATTTAGGTTCTTCTTTACATCGGAAGCTGAGCCATAAGAGTGGCACAATTGTAAGATAAGTACTACAAACGTATTTTATTATAACTACAATTTATTATTTTCAGGAATTACTGATGTCTCAATTTGTATAGATTCGCAGTTCGAACAAGTTATAGGTTTGTATAACGAAACGTCTCCGCTCTGTCACAGAGCGGACGAAGCATTATGAAAGCTGATGCTACTGATGGATGACAATGACTTAATCCTTACGGGTAATGTTGCTCCAAGTATTAAAATGTACGATTCCCAAATTAACATTTTCGCATCTCGTGGGTTAGTAACATTATAGTAATGTATTCAAGTTACAATTATTTAAGTATATGTTTTGTTCAGTTTACCTACCGCACACTCCATCCTGTGGTGCAGTCTGTCATTGTTCTCAAAATAACGCGCAGCGAGTGTGCTATATTTGAAGTGTCTCGCTACTTGAATAATTTATAAGTCGAGCTCGTCTCGCAGTGCAGTGCATTTCCGGAGCAAAGCTTGCACGAAAGTTCGCCCTTAAGATAACAGATGAAATTAACGGAGAACAGTCGCTTTTAATACTGAAAATATAAGTAAAACCCAGTTCAGCTTTTGGAAAACTTTAGAATGGTACCTACCATTTAAATCATCGGTCGGCCTCATACTAAACCAATATTAGTATGGAAGTTGTTTAAGTTTCATCAGATTGCAGGCCAGATTATCGTATGTTTTGGATAGATACGAGTAGGAATAACTCAAACAATACTTATTTACATTCCATATTAAACAGCATACACATCAACCTCTGAAAGTTCACTACTGGACAAAAGCATCTTCCTTGGCGCCATTTGCATCGCTTTACATGGGGGATTTAGCCTCCGGTACATGGCTTGGCGATCACAGTTTTTTTCAGAGCTCTGCACTAATGATATTGCTGCACATCACTAGTCTATTCTGCTACTCGCGATCCTTTAGTCACCTTTTACAATACTTACGGGAAGAGATGGATTGACCCTATTGTATTCCGAGTCCAGTCTGGCCTAAAGTCCTGTCAATAAATTAGTATTAGGTACTTATATCAAGGAGCATCGGTGGATCAGCGGTTAAGACGCGGCCTCCTAATTTAGGAGGTCCGGGTTCGATTTTTAAATTTAATTTAATATGTGCATTTATCCGACTGCTCTTGAACGGTGAAGGAAAACATCGTAAAAATTCAAATAACTGTAAAGTCCCCAACCCGCATTGGGCTAGCGTGGTGACTACGGCCCATACTCCCTCATTATACAAGGGAAGGCCTATATCCCTGCAGTGGGATGTTTACGGGCTGATGATGATGACTTATATCAAGACACAATAGATGAACAATGGCTTCGGTCCACGATCGTTGACACCGGAGTTTGAGAGGTAGACCAACCAACCTTCAGATAGCCATTTGATTTCGACTTACATACAGTATTTATTTTACATTTTTGTTACGAATTAAGCCTAGCTGATAAAGCTTACGGTTTTTTACGATAAAATGTGCCGCTTTTATTTCGTCTCTTAAATATTTAATAGAAAAGCAATGGCTTCCCTTAGCGGCAGTAAAATTATAACAATCTAAAAGGAGAACCTGTTTAATTTCGTGACACAATAGAATGTTTTCATGAGAAAGAAAAGAATAGAATAATGTTGACAGTCTGTGTAATTGGCAGAAATTGTTCAAGCTCTGAAAGACTGAATACCTACTAATTGTATTGTTTATTCCTTTTTTCCACTCTTTGGTATCGACATGGAAAACTAAACAATTAATAATATTTGTGTCTGCATACCATAGAATACCAAATCATCATCATCATCTTATCAACCACAGGACGTCCAAAACAATTAGTTTTACCTCAATCAAGTTCGCTAGAAGTATTTGTTCAAGAAAAGTTAATATCGAGTAGAATAGAGAAAAGTGACAATTACTCAATCGGTAAGAGGGAACTATTAAGAAAATAGATTGATACTAACATGCCTGGTTTATTTTAAGAAGTACATAGAAATAAAACGCATTTAAGTGACAACTATGATTTTGAGGACCCAATTAGGTTAAGGACAACTAGGAAGTATTTATAACCTGGAATTGAAGACTCCTAGATTGTAAAAAGTCTCAAAGCATATAATTATATTAATTTCGGCAATAAAGTAGAGCCAAATTAAAAAAATAAGATTTTCTAAAGTACTTCGTGCACTGGTTTTCTGGGTAAGGTCTCTGGAGTGTGTGGCATTATCATAAAGTGCCAAGTTTAAAACTAGTTACATAAGCTTTCAAAATCATTGCGTCAGATGTTATACAACAAAGGCCTATCTTGAAGCAGGGAGCTAAGAATTGGCGCTGTCGTTTCGCATTAGCATTATGATGAGCTAGCAACCCTTTTAGCGCCACATTACAACTCTAAATTGTAAAGATGAGAAGAAGAAAAGTTCCCAGGTTACGTTCTACTATCAATTCTCTGTCTATTTAAGAAGAGAAACTAGCAGAAGGAATTCTGTACATACCTTCTGCTATCGATTAAATATAAGAAAATCGTATAGGCAAATTTGTCGGAGGGGTTTTCACATATAAATCCAGATCAAATTCTTAACTAAATTTTCGAAATAAATAATAACCTTTACGCACGCACAGATAAAAACCTTTTGTATTTTCCACCCGTCTGCTAAGTTTCAAGAGAATAGTTTATTCGTGTTCCATAGTCCACATGGGAGAAGTCGCGGGCAAGTAATATATATGAGTATAATACTCCTAATTACAGCTTATGCTTAATTAAAGGCAGTAAAACGTAATATTACTATTTCCGCGACGAATTTAGAAACTCATCCTTTTTAGAGTCGATTAAAAATAATAAACATTAACGGGAAAGTAGAAGGTAACAAAGGAAGAGAAAAGTCAGAAATGTCCTACATGAGAAAATTAAAGAAAAGTGTCATTATATAGTATAAGGCAGTAATAAAGGTTGCTTTGAGGAAAATAAATAGAAAGATTTACATTAGATGCCCACGCCGACAGAATGATGAAATTAATATTCAAGAATACTTACAACAGGCTTATGTTTTGGAACGAAGAGCTATGATTGATTTATTATTTATAGCGTGAACAAATCAAGGTTGGGTGCAAATAACAAAGAAATTTAAACGCGCCGAGTACACGTGTTATAATTAGTAGTTTGCGTGTCGTGGACGATTACCACTTCAAATATGAATGTCGCATACATGCCACAGCATTTAGCTCTGTTAAGTGTCGAACAGTATCGTTTCATGCTATTATGTAAATTCGAGTGTACTCTCCAGGCTGTTGTAACGTGATTGCAGGAGTCACCGCCGTAGCCGAGCTACTATACTTTGTCACTGTCGCTATTGCTTGCTTGTATCCAATTTCGTTCAAGCTTCCACGGATTTAGTATGTACCAGAAAATTCACACCATTAGCGATTTGGATACGGTCAACGAGAGCGGTGTTTGATTCCCAATATAAATAAAACAGTGGCGCGATGGAGAACATCGGGTTTACAAATAAGAAGCGCTGTTGATGAGATTAGATCTTAGATATCCACTGTAATCTGATGTTGAATGTTTTGATTCTATGGTGAGGGGGACGAAACTCCCACATATAGCAAGAGTTATGCACTTATCCACATAGAAACATCTTTGGGAGGACCTTATTTCCACAGTTATATGCAAAAAAAATATAACCTTATTCGCTAAAAATAGTGATAGGCACAATGTTAATACAAGGAATAAGACCCAGTTATTGTTTATGTTAGCCGACTTCACAAAGTTAGTAAATCATTCAAAGGGCAATGTATACGCTTTTATAATAAGGTTCCAGTAGACATTCAAATTTGCCTTTAAATAAATTTGAAGCAATCATAAAACAGAAATTATTAACAAAAGACTATTATACAATCACTGACTATTTCAATGATAAGCAAGCATGGACATAGCTGTCTTATTATTCATATAATTATCAAATCGCAACCTATAATCTGTTTAAAAGAGCAACCCTAGAGTTTCTTGCTCGTTCTTCTCTGGGGAGTCAGCTATGTGAATGAGCAGTAAATTTAAAATTTAAATGTAATATTAATATTAATAGTGACGTTTTCAAGTGATAATTTTATCCTATGAAATAAAATATTTTGATTTGATTTGAACAGGACGTAAACTTTTCGCTTACCCGAGATATCATAGGACTTAGGGCACGAACTTTCACTGGAGGGAATGGCATAATGGATTTGTAAACCGTTTGTTACACCGTATCAAGAATTAAATAACTACATACATGACGTCACGACCTTTACCTTAAATGGAGTGGTCAGACATATAACATAAACATAATTATCAGAGGTTCTTGTTCTATGTTATTTATGTTAAGGAATAAAATCCTGTTTCTTGGTATTTCATACATACATAACGTTACGACCTTTATCCCAAATGGGGTGGTCAGAAATGTTCCAAACATTAAAAGATGAAACAACATCCACAGTTCACCACAACGGCACAAGAATTGAATAAATATGTAGGCACAATTCTATTTTGAACTCAACTTTAATAAAGAGTGTGGCCAGACACTTTTCATTCTCTATCTCTCGTTATGAGCCTTGGTAGTATGTAATCGAGCGACGCGATCTAAAAGGCATAAAGCCCATAAATTTCATACGGAACCCACTCACGGAAGTTAATGTTGCCTACATTAAGGGGTTGATAAGACTTTGAAGAATATATTCAGATGTACTACATGTACAGAAAAATATCATTTGTGTAACAAGGAAGGTATTTTATATAAAATCGGAAATACCCTACATTTAACAAGGGAATATAATATATTATATATGTATAAATTAGCGATAGAATTCATAATTTAGACGGTCAAATGACTATCATAATATGGGTTTGCCATGGGAAGTAAATCTGGTGGCGCTGGTATCGCGGGAAATGGCGCGGGGACGACGTTAACAGTAATATTAGGTCTTCACATTGAAAATTAGATGGACTTTCCTTCCAACTTTCAAAGGAGTCAGACCTTCACTGAACACAATAACGACTGTGAGGGATTCTGATGACCTACAATCACCGACGCTTGGAAGAATCCGGTGAGTCGTTACTTAATTAGAAGTTGATCATGGAATTTGAACAAGGAAGAATTGTATACTAGCTAGATTGAATTCCACAGACTGCACGCGAGGGCCAAGTTTATGGCATGAGGAGCGTGCAAATGTTTACTGTTCACCAGTAAGCATCTCAGGTTTCATGATCATAATCGAATGTGAATACATTGTCTGTTCGCCTATAGTAGCTTGCAATAATATCGTCATTGCCTGAGCTACTCTTTACCACGAGACTGGCACCGTCCCGGTCGCTAGTAACGCCCACCTAAACCCAAAGCACCCAAAGTGTATTCTTATCCTCAGCTCTAACGATTTAGATTTTTGGACACTGTTTTTGTAGCTACGAGCATTCATGCCGCACAGTATTCCATACAAACTTGCACTTTATATTTTAAACAAAACAAATAAACTTTACACATATAAGCAGATATTATTCTGCCTTGTTAGACTTAGTATTATAAGTTTAAAAAGTCACCAGTGACTGATGATGGCCGGTGAGGTATTAAAGTTCTCGAGTGGAGACCACGCATGCATTGGTAAAGCAGCGTAGGATTACACTAGATTACATTTAGATGTTTTTTGGTGGAGAATCTCATAGTCGCCTTTTACGACATCTACCGGAAGAGACGGATTGGTGCTATTCTTTTTACGTGCGACGAAACCATACCAACCTATGGGTTGTTATGATAACTACATATATAGATCACACAAACTTTACACAGTCATCTAGGTACCTATACTTTTCTTTTTATTACAAATAAATAAATAATAAATATTTCGGACTCTTATACCAATTATTTAGTCTAACTCAGGTCAGGTCTAGTCAACTAAGGTAAGCTTCTGCTATGGATACTAGATAATGGATAAACATACATAAACATCGTAAATTATCAACAAATATAATTTTTTTTCTCACTGTGTACTCCTTTTACTCATTCTGTTACAGTAGGTACTTATTTGTGGAAACAATTTGGTCTATGATGTATCTTTACCTTACTTTGAAGTAATCATCTTCACTTAACATCAGGTGTGATTGAGTTGCCGTTGCGCATAAAAAAAAGTGTTATAAGTACTATAATTTTTCCAACGCTGAAAATTCAAAATAATACGCTCTTCTACTTTGTTTATAGCTTTGGGAACTTTGTTTAACAAAAGCAAAACGTGGCAGAGAATTTATTTTGTTCAATCGAACTGGTTACAATAGCTAAAAATAAACTACTAAAGGCATTGCGTGATCATTAGTCAGACTTGTGAAGTCGCAGCCGCGAATGAAAACGCCACGACTATCTCTTAACTCCAGACACCGGCTTAAGATAAAAAGGTTTGATAACTTTTTTGGAACAAACAACATTTAAACCTACCCACCGCATCGACTCCATTTTCGTGCAATTAAAAATTACGATGAAGATGAGTAATTTAGATTTTTTTTAAATAATAATTTTAATTACGAAAAAGGTTTCTCGTTACGGATTTAAAGAGGCCAGAAGACTCCCGGAGACCTCTCCTGCCCCCACTCAGAGCTGTACTAAATAATTAGATGTTTATACAGAACAAACGACACGCGCTGTTTTTCGCTCTATGTACCTTAATAGTATAGAACTATAATAATAGGTTGGTGTTGATAGCTCCGTTTTTTTTTAAGCCATATATTCTTCACTTGAGTCACGGAGGGGGTAATAGGTACCTAATTTGATTTATTCACTTTTAATGATGATAAGTTAAATAATGAGGGTTTGTTCCATCCAGTGCAGTGGCGCAATTAAAAATTCTTTTTATATACAGTTTTAAATTTCATAAAAAATACCCATTCGACAAACCTAAAAGCTCTAATTATAAATAATACATAAATAGTTTTTATGCGCGTTATTTTCCAGAATTAACGATTAACAAAAAGTGGCTGTTTATATCAATACCTACTTTGAAATTCACGGAAAATAACCACAATGAAAGCCATTTATGTATTATTTATATTATAATTAGCTTCTCGAGTGTAGATCAGAGCGATTTTTTTGATATATTCTGTATTTAAAAAGAAACGTCGCCGTAGGTTGCCTGGAAGAGATGGATAAGGCCGCCTAATTGTGATCTATTGCTATCATAAAAAAATATTCTAAATTATTTTGTCCAATAAACTGTATTGTATTAGAGACATTGAACTTTGAATTCACTATCGTATAAATTGTATCCTATAGAGTTATATGTAGTAATATATCACACATAGCAGTCACATTTCACCGCATTCCATGGAAGGATTTACCTTAAAAGCTACGCTGGGCAGGCGGGTTGAAGATCACACAATATTTGGGTGCAGGGAGCGAGGGACCAGCGATTGATAGGCAGCAGCGTCATTGGTCGCACCAATCAATGGTCTACACTCACTACCTTGATCGCCTTCTACGACACCTACGTTAGGAGAGTGTTGGTCCTATTTTACTCCGCCGGGAACCAAAAAGAAATCTCGGTATTTACATACATAAAGTTACCGAAGGGCGTCAGTGGCTCAGCAGTTAAGACACGGTGTCCCAATTTGGGAGGTCTGGGATCGATTCTCACGTAGGCCCTGTACCAAAGTTTTAAAAGTTTTAAAAAAGAGTTTAAAAAAAATTAATTTAATTACTTATGTGCATTTATCCGACTGCTCTTAAACGGTGAAGGAAAACATCGTGAGGAAACCTGCATGCCTGAGAAATAAAAATTCAAGGGCATGTGAAGTCCCCAACCCTGAAGGCCAGCGTGGTGGACTATGGCCCATACTCTCTCATTATACGAGGGAAGGCCTCTATCCCTGCAGTGGGATGTTTACAGGCTGATGATGATAAAGTTAAAGTCAAAAAATGCGTGAAACAACATCCACGGTTCACCATTCGAAAAATACAGAAATACGCACATTATAGAACCCATCGCCGTTAAAACGTGCAAGCCTATAGAAGTCTATTGTTGATGTTTCATCTACCTATTTGTTTATTACACAAAATTTGCCAAATACGAGTACTTGCATTAACTAAAATGTGTTTATATATTAACTAACATAAACATATTATGGTTTAAATGTATAATAGTATAACTTAATTACCCTAAGATACCTCCTATCTTCAAACACGTCGAGCTAGATTGCTAGAATAATAAATATGCCAAAATTAATGGTTATCCCTTTTCACTGCGGGGTTAATCGAGTTCATTTGTTATCTTGTATAAAATCTTGTAGATTTCATTAACAGAAGAGCTACTAAAATATTTAGTTTTAGCTTCGTGATCTGCAAAAACGAGTGCTTTGTAAACGAAGCTTTTTTCAAACTATAGAACTGATTAAATGTTCAAGAGATTATTGAACAGATTTTTCAATTGTCGAGTTTTCGGGAGCCAATCACTTTCAAGTTTGTCAGGTAACAAGGGTATTAAATTAATAGACGTCAATTCACGAGGTGTAGTAGGTAGGGCGGGTCGCTAGTGACGTATAAATGAGTAGTACCTGTAGCCTTGAACTTACAAGTAAGGTAAGTTTAATGAGAGTCATTTGGATAGCAACTTATTAAGGTTGAGCTGAAAATTGGATATACGTATATTGTTTAATTTGTACAAGTAATACTTGTACATTCAGTAACACAACACTTTGTGTCAATGTATAAACTTTACATGATTCGGATTCAGATTTATTTGTAATATATAAATAAATATCTTTGCACATACACACAGTGTCATCTAGTTCCACAATAAATAACTAGGCTTGAATTATGGAGTCCAGATGGTTGATAAGCTACACAAATAAATTTCTTTTGTAAATAAACCCATATATAAATGAAAACATGCGTAACTCGGGAACACCTGTCTGTATTCATCATATAAACATATTATTATGCCCCTAGCAGGATTCGAACCCGCGATCTTTAGGTATAGTAGTCAGAGTTTTTAACCACTACACCAAACAGGTTGTAATAGTTGTAATCTGTCATTAATATAAAATTTTTCAAGTTTATCAATATTTTATAAACATAATTAACATTGTGTCTATTCAATTCAGCGCCATTCAATATGTAAAAAATCCAATTATTCATTGATTCAATAATGCTAAGCATGACCTAATGTTAAACAGTTTCCAGTAGTAATATCTGTACAAGGTGATAAATTGGACCTTCCAGTCACTTCTGTCTTCTGAGGCTTGACGTTGGCTGTTAAGCTCCAGTGGGGACCCCATATCAAGCAGCTTACTGAAAGAGCTTACTTCTAAAGCCATATGTACTATAAAAAATCCGATACCGAACAGATGTTAACACCGCACAAATGATTTATTTCAGCTACTTCTACAGCCTTGATGATATATAAATGCTATCCATACACTTTACTTTTATTTTACAGAAGGTTGAGGCCTGGAGTGTCTCTTACAAATAAATTTAAACAAATTAATATTTTAATAATGGCATCTTAATACATTTACGAGTATTGGCTACGGCACGTAAAAAGAATAGAACCAACCCGTCTCTTCTCGTGGGTGTCGTAAAAGGTGCTTGAGGGACTTTCCTCTAAAAAACTTAAATATATTTGCACATTTCAACGGCGATGGGGCCCCCCTCTGTCATGTGTGCATTACTGTTTATTTCGTAAAGTGTAGCGTGAATGTTCTTTCAAACATTAAACTCTTAATGTTTGGAATAACCAAACACTTACGTTTGGGATATCTCTGACCACCCCATTTGGGCTAAAGATCGTGACGTTATGTATGTATGAAATATTAAGAAATTGGATTTAATTTTGAACTTTAATTTAAACAGAAATGATAGAACAAGAACGTCTGATATTATGTTTATATTTACCCAATTTATAAAGATATCCAAAACTGGTCCTTCATAAATATAAGACTCAAATTGAGTGCGAAGAGTTATTACAAAATAACTCATCACTTCAGCGAAATGCAAGAACTACTCGACCGGTTGTTTGTTTGATTTATATCAATTAGTTAATTGAAACACTTTTAAAAAAATTATATAAATTAGAAAGTCTTGATTTTCCTTGGGCTCCTTCTCAAAGGAATACAACTAGCTTTGTTATTATACAGAGAGGTAACGCTGCCATCCTCCAGTCAGCTAGTTTGTAAATTTATTATTTTTTTTAATAAGTTACAATTATTTTTATTATTGTTTCTTTTTTACCAACATATATAAATTACCGTTAATGTGTTCTGAACGCCTCGGCAATTTAAAAAAGTAACTATTTTCAATTGTAAATTTTACCTATGCAAATAAAGTTTTTAGTAATATAATTCAGGCGGTCGTAAAGTCAAAACAATTTTATCCCAGATTCCAAAAATAATAAAATTCAGTACTACAATTAAACATGCAGAACTTTAGGAAGGCCTGCATATGTATAGACAGAATGGTATAAACTTGCTCACCTATCATATTATTTTAAAAACATAATTGAACCACTAAAAATTTCCAAACAACCGATTTCAGTCAGGTTCCACTTTCTAAATGTAAATTCGTGACTCGCTATATGTATGCCTCTATTATGTGAGGATTTCTCTCAATTCCTCATAGATCCCATCAGCAGAACAAGATTATGATGAACATGGAACCGCCCTGGAAGTGTGTCCTATTAAATAAAAAAGAATTTTCCTAATTGATTTATAAATGACTGAGTTCTGAGGTAACAAATATAAAAAACCGAATTGATAACCTCCCCTTTTTTAAAGTCGGTTAAAAAGAACAACGGTGGTTTTAGAATGCTTTAAATCTTAGACAGGTTTGTGTTGCGACCACTCGCCTGTTTAACCTATTCATGGACAGTTGTCTGCGATTACTGAAAGAGTATGAATGTGGATTGAGAATGAACGGGTCTCGTCAAATGCCTTCTCTATGCCGATGATCAAGTAATCCTTGCGTCGTCACAAATGGAGTTACGAGGTATGGTAACACTTATGCATACAGATTTGAAAGAAAATGGAATGAAAGTCAATGTGAATAAAACGAAAGTTATGATATTTGAGAGTGATGAATGTATGACGGATTGTAGTATTTTGATAGACAGAGAAAAAAATTTACAAGGGAAAAATAACATTGAATGCCAGAAATCTGACGAATGGATCATTGCATTGCCTGTATGAGAAGCCAAAGGTACATGGCGGGGTACTGGTTCCAACACTGATTTACGGGAGTGAAAGCTGGGTATGACAGATGAAGAATGAAAAGAGTATAAAATTAATGCAATGGAAATGAGATTATTGAGAAGTGTATTTAGGAATCGTAGTGTAATTAGGGAGTTATACAGTGTGAAAGAAACCGCGGGCAGAGAGCTAGTTGAAATAAAACAATATTTCTTATATTTTGTTAATACATTTCATGACACGCTTGGAGTACTCACAGCTACGGAGATCCTAATTCGAATTCAGTAGGCTCAAGGTATAGTTTTGAGTGAATAATTTGCAATTTCACGAAAGTCAAATAACTAATAATAAAAGCAAAAGTAAGCTTATTTATTTAACCACTCAACCGTCCGTGATGACATCTTTAACCAAAAAAAAGGACAGTCTGCTGTCCGTGGTTACAACAGTAAACAAAGCTCGCTACCTTCATGCGGTTCGAAATAATTCCTCCTATTCTCTGTCTGTATCTGTAGTTGAAACTGGAAAAAATTATTCAGTGTGACCACTAATAAATTATCTTACGGAATACGTTCATAGAGGGCAGTATTCGGCTGTTCTCATAGACAAAAAATATGTCAAAGTTAGATCGTTCGTTCGGTTATCTGTAGGGAACAGTGTTCCCAACATTATGTCGTAAGACGTTATAATTTTATTACATATTTCTTCGTTTCTTCAATCGTGAGGATTAGTATTTTACGATTATGCATAGTTATTATAGTTTGTAGTGATCAGTATCAATTTTTATGGTTTTTTTCATGTCTGAGTAACAGGCACTTTTAGGGTCTTGCTGATAATTTCACGTTCAGTGCGAGCACAAAAGTATGACCGCGCGGTGCGGACAGTTGACTGGAATTTGGCCGCGCGAGCCTGACGGTTGAGTGGTTAAATAATAAATATATAAAATATTAGAGTAGACCCTTGACAATTATACGAAAATATTATAAGGTTTAAATTATTATTAGTTAGTATAACAAATAAAACCAACGAATCTTCATAAATGTTTAAAGTAAAAACTTATTTTTTTAATGTGTCGATTCAATGTGACTAATTTAAATGAAGTAGACTACATAGTATAATCTTAATAGAATATAAGGCATACGTACGTTTAACATCTGTTCAAATAAACCTAATAAAGGCGCGTGTGGATGCGTGGCTTTTTAATTACATATTAATTGACAATTTCCTTTGTACCAGAGATCTGTTTAAGAAGCTCGAGAGGCACCTGACTTGCATACAAATTCTATTTTCATTACAATTTACATACGAATTACGACGTAATATCATGGGAATTTTGTACAGATTGTAAAGTTTGAAGTTAGACATAAGTGTATGTTTACAACCCCAAAATAAATATGAAATAAAATACATATTTTATATAAAATATAATTTTCATTTTGGCCAACGAAAGGTTTGAAGTTCAAATATGTGTAGTAGTGGTGAAGGACGGATAATGCTAAGAAGCCCGATCCATGTATTGAGTAAGGGTTTAATCTAGCATCAGACAGACCACAGACAATCTCCAAGTTTTATTGCTCCCGAGCAATAATATCAGCACTTCCGAAAACAGCGATTGGATATAACAATATGAGTTTAAACACCAAAAAACCCGACTGCTTGTTTGGTATTTCGCGGGCGCCATGTTAGATTTTTTACCATACAATCCTATGATACTCCAGGGATCAAGACGAATCTAACGACACCATGCACTTCGAAATCGGTCAAGCTGTTTAGGCTACAGGAGGTAACATAGAAATCTACATATATACACTCTAAAAACATTACCCTCCTTCCTTGGGCAGTCGGGTGAAAACTATGTAATATCAGCATTTGAATTGGAGCTTCATTGGGCTTTGAAAATTTCAGGCAGTACACGGAGTAATACATCTGCACATTCGCGTTCCATACAAAAATGTATGAATCGCGACAAGCGGATGGCATCAAACATTCAGAAAATTTGAGTGTATACCACATCTTAAGAATAAGTATTGAATAAAGAATTGTGTCAGCTATTTTATTGCCCCATTAACATTTTTTTGTAAATCGTGTATCATAATTTACCGAAATATTAAAACTTGCCAAAGTTCGAAGATTGTGTTGGCTGCGATAACTTGGCAGACTGCCCTCTACAGATTTGTTCCTATTAAATCCTGGCTCAATAAAATGATGTAGCTATTAAGACCAACGGAAGGAAGAGGACAATAATATATGTTGTGTTAATATACATACATATATATATTACAGTACGCATTGTGTGCTCGGAGGTGTGTAATATATCTTGCTTGCAAGACACCGCCCCGCTTTGGCCCTTCCATGAATATACATTAGTCATTACACTACTTGCGCTTATGTTTTGTAAGGTACACACTTCGGCACACGGCACACAATGTAAGAGCTATATCTAGCAAAAAACTGCAGCAAAACAAGGCATGTACCGGTGCAAACCACTAAATATCAACGTCACATGAACGTGTACAAAATAGGGTAGAAACAGACGACCGTGGTCATTTGTCTGCTTCATATATTTAAACACAACTGGATGGTTAACGTAAATAGATGGTCAGTGAAGACGTGTGTTAGTGATAGTATTGTCTATCAGAAATTTACTGTTATATAGTGGTAAATGAAATCGGTTAAAAATAATAAGCCCAGTCAGATTTTTTTAAATAATCAAAAAAAAAAACTATTTTATAAGCTAGCAAACATAACATAAATTTGTTTTCAATGTAACATTTCGATGATTATGAAAGAGCGCCGCCTGGCACAGGTATATCGTATACTATTAATAGGAGGCCTCAACATTAGTTACCATGCACTAAAATCAAAAATAAACTTTTTCATTTGAATTTTTTAATTCTTAACTCTTGATAAATACTTTCAAAATGAACCCTTTACCATTTTTAATTTCCAATACTATAGTCTAATTAACTAATCCTTAGTGAATATATTTTACAGTAACAGCCACACATGCTGAAAATACAATTCGCCCCAGCTAACTATCGCCGTAACATTGCGTGAGTTAAGCAGACAACTTTACCTTTTATGTAGAGCCGCTCTACTTTCCTCACTTTACATACCTTCCTTTCTAGTTAAGCACTTTATCTATATTTACTTAAGTACCTTTACCTATTCATTCACTTAATTGATTTGCAAAGTAGGTAGACAAGATAAATAAAATGTAGCTTATTTGATTCACAAAGTCTGAAGTTTCTTTTATGGGTTTGGCGTCGACGATGGACTCTTTTTTCTTCCCACCTTTTTACTTAAAAGTTATAAAAACTTTTTAACTAATTAAATTAATATTCCTGGGCCGTTGATTAAGAGCCTCCGGAATGCTTTTAGCGTCAATGTACGCTGAGGTAAATTTGAAAGGAAGAAATAATTGAAATGAATATTTTGGGAAAATATTACTTTCAGTTTTGATCATGGCAGATATTGAGTAAAGAGGAGCTTAGAAATTGTTAAAACAATCACAAAGCGCCTTAATTGAACATCTAATTTTGTGAGACGACAGTTTTATTAGCGAGCCTACCTGATTAAAATGTAATGAAATTATTTCAGTGTTCCATTAATAGAAAGTGTAGGTGATTGTACGCGTAATTCGTAACAAGTCACTTGAATGCTAATTATTTGGCCATTCACAGTCGCGTCCTTAGGCGGAGTGTCCATGCGGGACTAGGCGACACATCGACTCGAGCATTCAACACGCCACTCACAAAAGAATCTAGTTAAAACACTGAATGAGCTCTCTACTACTCTTCCAGACTACACTTCTTGTTGTAAATGAACTCGAAAATTTGCCTCTTCGGCACATTTACACGTAATTAATTGAGTTTATCGCGTTATCGCCTCCGTATCGCGGAAGTGACAGTCGTTAACACGAGCTGGATCGAAGTTGTCGCCCGGAACAAAAGAGTGTTGGTTATTGCACATTAGAGGCGAGCCGGCGCACTCGGGCCTCCTTGGTATTAACGCAGCCATTCCAACTTCCTCCGGGACTCCGCGGCCCACAGGACCGGGGCCTCTGTGCTTAAGAGTCTAATTAGCCGTAAATTGCACTCAAAATTGGGCTCTTGGCCGAGAAATGAGTTTTGAATGTCTAATTTCGTGGAATAAAGGGAAATTGTACCGCAATTTATGTGTCAATCTGTATTGTCGTGGAACTGGGAACGGCCGACGGCGGTTGTCGATAGGCCTGCCTTTGAGAGGATTTTCCATAGTCTTGATTACAATATGTAACTAAGTTTAAGGATGTTGTTATATGAAGTGGTGAGTAACTAGTCTTACCTATCAAGAAGTTTTCTTGAATAGAAAAATATTAGGATACAACAATTTCAATCGTTACGAACAATAAAATAAAAATAATCATTCATTAGGTGCCACGCCTTACGTCACAACTACTGGAACACAGCCGGAGAGGGAACGGGCTGTAATATACCAACGCAAATTATGGGTTTATGTCAGACAAAGGTGGCCACTACCATCTGATATCCTGTATCTGGCCGCAATCACCCCAATTGAAGAAAATTGAACCTATCCTCCTAAGCTATATCTAAATTCTAAATTAGTCACAACGGGACACGAACCCGGGAGTTTAAGAGTAACAGCATAGGGTACCAAAATACTGAAACAAGACGGTCATCGGTACTGAATAGAATATATAAAGTGACTTTCTCACCAGAATTAATGGTATGGTTTGCTAATTGCCTTCCCCATTTCACACATCTGGTTATACAGATAAAATATCTCGCTATTTATAGGGGATAGTGGTGTTACAAAGTTTTGGTATTCGAGGAGAATTTGTTTACAAAAACATTGTGGCAAGACCATTTTTAGACCTAAACCAATACCGCTTTCTTGCTTGATAATTTTTATGAATGACTGGAGACGCGTTTGACCTCACCATATCACCTATTAACTTTTGGAAAACGACAATAAAACCGAAAATGAAATAAATTATCTCAGTAAATGCCATTCACTCTAGACTTGAAGATCCCAAGGTTGTGTCAAATATTAAAACAGTATTTCCTTTGTCCTCTATTTGCAATAAGTAAATATTTAAATGTAGTTAGTCTACTTAAATGAGCTGTCCTAATAAATTAATTTGAGACTCTATTTAAATTTCGAATTCATGGAAAATATCAATTCGGAAGCTGAATCAAATTTCTTACAGCGTCTCCAGTTTAGCGAGAACATAAATAAATAAGACCGGGACTCGTCGAAGCAACACAAAGTAGAATGATTACACGCGCGGGCGTGGGTCCCTGAATATTAACGCAGCTTTGGACTTAGGATCATGTATTATGGACGAGTTGGGAAATTAAAAGCAAATTGAGCGAAACCCTGCTCAGAGAATACAAGCACCCCATTTACTGACCGCAAAAACCGTAGGTTAGGATATCGGAATGTGACCGAGAGATTAGAAGTCTCACGGCGATGTACGCTTGAATAAATTCACGATCTCGATCCAAGACAAACCTACATATACAAGTAGGAATGTGTATATAAGGATAAAGATTTAGCTTGTTATGCTACCTGTAACATATCTTCTGAAAAAGGCGAAGAATCGTAATTGTGTTCGACCGTTGCGGAAGTCACACACAGCGGGATTTCTTAATGATTCGAAAAATATTAATTACATTATTTAAATTTCGCCTCTCAAAATGTGACTCATCTATTGGAATATACTTCCTAAAAATACTATATCTGGTACCGCACTCAATTCCTTCAGCGAATTTTAGTATGACTTCAATTGTTTTAAAATGTGGTAATTTGTGTCTCGGGAACAGGATAGAGTTACATGGGGCCTATCACCCCATATATATGAACATATATGAGTATATATGAGGTATTAAATATGGTATGCGAATTAGTACATTCAAATATGTCTGTAACAAGCCGTGTTGCGACGAGATATACTGTCCAAGACATCATAAAATATATGCATATCTAAGGCCACCAGTATTAATCTTAGATGATATTCCATCACAATGTTCTCCACTTTATAGTGTTCCGTATGAAAAAGATGGAAATATTGAACTTTCACGATTTCGCTTTGGTGTCTGACATTCTGTCTGTCTACCTACTCGTCACTCCTGTTTATCTACCGTTTAATACCGTCTTGAGCTTTGGTATAGTTATAGAACTCAGTTACATATCTATCACACAACAGAGTATTTTTATTATCATTTTATTATCACTGAAAAAATGGAACGGAATTTGATGGGTTGATTGAGGGGCCGAGTGAATTATGTGCGATATTTTCGTAAGTACAAACTAAATATTTAATTAGCTGGTTTTCTTTTCATCTCTGAGTATTATTTTAAAAGTGAAGCAACGCGGTCGAGTAGTCTATCATAATAGATAAAGGGTTTGTTTCCCCGTATTCTAAAACTATTACTGTTTATTTTAAATTATGATCAAAAATATTTCTAAATGACCATTGTTAACAAAATTTACAAAGGGAAAGTTGTAAAATAATATTTAAGTAGCAATTAATGCAAAATGGCAGGAAAGTAAAACGACGCCTATTTACTTAACAGTTTTAGAGAAATCCTCAACAAACTTTTACAAAAAAACTTAGTTTTACGATCCGAAAACGAAATGTTCAGGACAATTACACATACTATCGAATTGTCTGGCATCAGTAAGTATCCCATTATTATGTTGTCTTTATATTTTGCTCTTATTCAATTTAAGAGCTATGCTCTAGTATATATAATTTCCTCTTATATTTTGCTATATAGGTAATATTTAATTTCAACTGCTGGATTTCGTAAGAGGGATGCAACCCTCGGAGCGTGAGTTAGATTAACAATTGTTAGTTTTTTACAGTTATTCTTCAGTCGAAATATTCGTTCAGAAGTGGTTGGTCTGTGGTCCAGAACGAGCGAGTGTTCATCAACTTCTGGAACCTATTTGATCTTATGTGTACTACTTGTCTTATCAAATAAGCTTCTCCCTCAGTATGTCTTCTCTAAGTCTATGATGCAATACAAGTTTTTTTAGCTATTAAATTCTCTGTTCGATATATACCCATAATAAAAATTACAAACAGGTACACCGAGGTCGAATAAGAAAAACCAACATCAGAGCAGATTCACAGATTGTTATCGGTAATGTAATTAATTTCTACTTTGAATACGGGAGTCACAGATCCGTTGTCACTATGCGAATCAAGAAGGAATGCCTTCAGGAATACAACACCAGATAACATAGAAGTTTTATTGTTTAAACGTTCAAAGAGAATTTTTAAATGTCCGCTTGGCCAGCTCATCACCATCTTATGTAAAGTCTAGTACTTAGTTGTTTGAGATAAAATAGCCAGCCCCCAAATAAGTTGGGGTTTTTCGGGTCAGAGTGTTTCTACCTTCTGCCTCATCTTAACTTAACATGAGGCTAAGCGGTAACCCGTTGTGCATAAAAAATAGCGGGACGTGTCCCTAGTGTTAAGTTCTAGCTCTCATCTTTCACATCAGTTACACAAGAATGCAGACATTGACGCTTGGCGGCAGACATAGATGGGTGACACGCACTCAGCCTCGTGCCTAAACGAAAGACGTAAATTTTAATGTATCGGTAGGTAGTAAGTATCTTCAAGGGTAATTGAACTTTATATTAAAGGAAATTATTTATGAACGAGCTAATTATAGGTTCGGTTTTATTTTTCTGCGAAATTTTGAAAGTAATTGGTTTTCTGAAACGGAACCCTGAAAGTTGTTGGGTGAGTCACTACAGTAGTTTCATTTTTAAGCCGTGCGCCTTAGTAATTGCCTCAGAAATTGTATAAAACTTTTACTGTTATTTTCATTAGAACTTTGCTGCAATAAAGTCATAATTAGTAAACTTCTCCGGTCGTAAAATATTGTGTTATTCATTGGTTAATAAAATAATAATGTGCCGGACATTACATGGCTGTGTTTTGAGTAACAGATAATGACATGTTATTACTTAGTCTAGGCGCGAAGAAGTTCATCATCATCATCATCATCATCAGCCCGTAAACATCCTACTGCAGGGATATAGGCCTTCTGTGGTATATGAAGCAGTATGGACCATAGTCCACCACGCTGGCCCAATGCGAATTGCGGGACTTCATTTGCCTTTGAATTTTTATTTCTCAGGCATGCAGGTTTCCTCATGATGTTTTCCTTCACCGTTTAAGAGCAGTCGGATAAATTCATTTAAGTAATTAAATTTAAAAACTCATTGGTACCTGGCCTGCCTGGGAATCGAACCCTGACCTCCCAAATTGGGAGACCGCATCTTAACCGCTGAGCCACTAACTTTCCTCACCTGGGTCATCTGTACTACAGCTACCGTCTAAATTACTTATCCACGTCGGTTGACTTGTTTTGTTGCTTAATGAGCTGAGGTGAAGGCGATAAATATGCTTCTCGTATATGCCACGCATCTGGTTGACGTCGAAATTGACGGGAACCCTGCGTAGGCTCTGAGCCCCAATGTTATTTATCTCTCTACTCACTGATTTATTGTGTTCGAAACTAGTTACTCGCTTCGTTTTACGGAGCAAAGCTAAAGGGTACGGCACCCGATTTGGCTTCGATTTAGGAACTACTAACCCACTGAAGATAATCTCTCTAAATCTTACAACTTTTAGAGGGAATTCTCGTTTCTGCCAGTCCGGTGAAATAGTAATTTTTGTTACGATACTTATGTAAACATTTAGAGGGTACTTACTCATTATATAAATTATTACATCTGTCCCACTTCTTTATTATGGTAAGGTTAGAGGCATCTTCGCTCACAAAGAGGTCGTGCTGACCCAGTGCAGATTAGCGAATAATAAATTATTATGTACGCATAAAATGCGTCAAAATTACATTTCATGCAGGTATTTAATCCACACACTCGTCAAAGTCCACTAATTAATTTAATTTACTGATAATAATTATTTGATCGGTTTAAGTACCTACCTACATGATTTTATAAAAGATTATTAGTAGTTTTAGTCGTCGAACACTATTATTATTCGTACCTTATTTTTCGCACATTATTTTATGTATCCCTAGATACTTAAGTTACGTTACATACCATTTGTAATAATTAATAAGGCGGCGGCTCAGTGACCCCATTCGCACTAGACACAAACCTTTACAGGTTTTCGTAGGCGTCTTGTAGTGAAGATTGTTCAAATAATGTTCTATGGATAAATAAACTAAAAAAAACCTACATAGACCGCTAGTCCGTAGTCCGTAAGACATTTCATACAAGTGGAGTTGGACCTAATATAATAAATTGATGTCACATAAAGCGGAGTGACTATGAAAACTTAAACAGGGGTGTCTTCAACTGTATTTAAACGGAATGTATACACGTCCAAACGTTGCATATGTCTGTCCACAGAATTTAAACTATAAACGGTTTATTATTTCGCGACTACTTCAGCAAAGCACTCTTCAACATAAACAAAACACAAAGGAAATTGTTTTTCGTCGAACAAAAAGAAAGTAAAACGCTTGAAAGTTGAGAGTTAATTTATTTCGAAGTTGTTTGCCAGTAATTTGTTGTGGCTGCGTCCTCCGGGAAGGCCGCCGGCGCACGCTGCTGTTACACAAACTTTTACATGTTTCCAAATTTGACGCGGGCTGCTTGGGAAGTCGAGTTAGGTGGTCACCCCTCTTACCATAAAAAACTGCTTTAATCTTAACGATGTACATTATACGGTCAGACGTTAATTGAGTAAGTATGTTATTAGTTTACTGACGAAACGGCGCCGGCGGCGGCGCGGTATTGTACAACTCGAGTAAGGGAAAATAATAATAGGTCCTTACCTATGAAATTGCCGTTCTGAGTACTGGCCATTTCTAATCAAAATAATTTTTGTTTGGCTAAGAATTCTAATTTTAAATTAATGTTATTTTAAAAACATGGAATTCTTTTTCCAAAAGTAGTCATTTGTTTATTGATTAGTGATACATTTTCATCGCATTTCAATCTTTTTCGTCATCATGGATACGTTAAAAATTCGAGTAATTATGGAATATGAGTACCGTCGTGGCAGCAACGCGGCACAAGCGGCACGCAACATCAATGACGTTTCCGGAGCTAACACTACAAACCAACGCACCACCTGTTATTGGTTTGCTCGCTTCCGTTCCGGGAATTTCGACCTGAAAAATGAACCTCGCGGTCGTCCGAAGACTTTGGTCGACAATGACGAATTAAAGGCGATTGTGGAAGCTGATGATACACAATCTACGGCTGAATTAGCAGCAGCTTTCGACGTTGGCGTCAAAACAATATTGGTCCATTTGCGTCAAATTGGCAAGGTCTATGCTTGACAAATGGGTGCCCCACGAACTCAATGATCGCCAGCGCGAAGTACGCGTCGAGACGTGCCTTGCCCTGCTCAACAGACCCAGAAATGAAGGAATTTTGAACCGAATTGTTACCTGCGATGAAAAATGGATTCTGCTTGATAACCGCAAGCACTCAGCAAGTTGGTTGGATCCTGGTTCAGCACCTAAACAATGCCCTAAACGAAAACTTACCCCTAGAAAAGTGATGGTCACTGTTTGGTGGTCTAGCGCCGGTGTGATTCATCACAGCTTCTTACCAAACAGGATGAGCATTACTGCAGATATGTACTGTGAAGAACCTCATACTGCACAGCAGACGGTCTCCAACTGGGGTTGGAAGCTCTCCGTCATCCGCCTCCTCCTCACCAGACCTTGCGCCTACAGACTACCTACTTTTTCCAGAATTTGGATAATTTCTTGGCAGGAAAAAAAATCAATACCCGAGAGGCAGTACAAAATGCCTTTGAAGAATTTGTTGCCTCCCGTCCAGCTGATTTCTTTAAGAAGGGCATCAATAAACTGCCACTGCGTTGGCAAAGATGCATTGATTGCATGGGTAATTACTTCGATTAATACAAATAAAAAATACATGATAAAAATTCGTTTAAATTTTTTCATACAAAACGGCAATTTCATAGGTAAAGACTAAAGACCAAAAAAAACATGTTGGTTTGCCAGGATCTTTAAACCTTTTAGAACGACATAACTTATTTCAGTTTATATTCATTTGAAGGATCTCTTTATCCATTACAAGGCTTCACTTGCTGTCAACTTCACCACAGAATATAATAAAAATGGAAAACAAGTGGCAAGTGAGATATTTTTAAACGATACTCTGCGTGTCACTGTTTTAGAAATTTAAATCGATGTAGTAGTAAACTAATCCTAATTCCTCTCGACGTTATTACAATAATTCTATTGTGTCTGGTCCTTGAACATATTAATCGGAAAATCCTTGTTGACAAATCAACTTTGCTTGCCTCGAAAAAAACATGGCGATCATAAATCAGTTTGAAATTATTACACAGGTAAAAGCGGAATTGGAAGCTCGGAGTTCGCAGGTTTCAATAGTTATTAATATCATATAAAGGTCAGTTTGTCTCTGCTATTTCGAAGTATCTATACAAGATACTGTTTCACAAGCGATTTATTTTAATCCATCGATGGCACAGTCAGCGTCTTCTATATAGATATTTAGAAATATATTCATTCAGTCCCTTAAAATGTTACCGTTTGGTAGCCAATTGCCTGGCAGAAAAAAAATAGTACACCAAACTAAGTAATAACACTTTGGTGTTGATTAAAAATAAACCATATTATCCTGATTAAGTAGCAAGATAATATAATAAGAGAATAATCCATGTGGACTACTGGTGACGTACAAACTTTTTTAAAGGGTCTACACGTAATATGTTTAACTAGCTTGCTAGGTAAACAAAAAAATATGGTTTTTTAAAATCAACTCTAAAAACATGTTTATTTGTAAACGCTTTATTGTACTTCATAAAATTTATAAAATTACTATAACTACCTAACTTAAAATCCTAACTAACAAGGACGGACTTCCTATCCTATATCAAGATCTCTTCCAGTAAACGTAGATAACTCGATACATGTCAAAGAACTGATTGACTGGGCTTATACAAAGCCAATCAATATTTACCATTTAGGGAAAACAGTGGGGTACTGACTAGAACTTAACGTACACTACAATAAATACATATACTTATATGATACATTTTACACCTAGTTAGATATATAAACTTAAGTATATACATATACAATATATAATATACCTCCTTAAAACTTACTTAATGTCTCTACCGAACACAAGCGATAGAGATGTGTCAATGGATAAAAATATCGCTTATGAAGCAGTCTTTTCATGACTGACGTAACTTACACTAACAAACGTCCAAAAATTCAAACATTTCCATTTATAATATTAGCGGGAAGATGTATACCTGGTAGACTGCTGGCAGCGTGAAATATTTTTTCCTACCAAGCAACTGGTTAGCATACTTGGTTGAGTATCGGCGGTACAGTAAGAGGGAAAATTTTTGATGATTCTAATGTAGGTTTACAAGTACGCGTACTTATTTGATTTAGGG
Source organism: Oegoconia quadripuncta (assembly GCA_949316235.1). NCBI lineage: Eukaryota > Metazoa > Arthropoda > Insecta > Lepidoptera > Autostichidae > Oegoconia > Oegoconia quadripuncta. The sequence continues at coordinate 13,231,831 of OX438749.1, forward strand.
TTGCTTACTCTTCTCGAGATTATTCGTTATAAAACCCTACAACCTCACAAAAGATAATGATCACGATGTTCGCTAATTTGCATTGAATCTACACAGAAAAACTTGGGTAGAATTTTTTGGTTTATAACTTTTCCCCAATAAGTACATCATCATCTGCCCGTAAATATCTCACTGCAGGGATATAGGCGTTCTCTCGTATAGGAGGGAATATGTGGGCCATAGTCCACCACGCTGGCCCAATGCGGGTTGGGGACTAAATACAGTACCGTGGCCGAAATTAATTCCAATTTATTAACTTTGATTGAATGACCAACTATATAAGTATTTCGTTTACATTTTGAGTATACTTTTAAATAAAGACCACCCCTGGATCTCATTACCTGAGTGACTTAGTAGGTATCCTCGTTGAAGGTAATATAAAAAAATTCAAATTAAAAACTTTTTAAAACCAAACTTTTGGTGAGACAATCCTGGCGCTGCATCAGGTCACCGTGAAAATCATGTTTAACTAGACAAACTAACCGTGTCTGCAAAATTTCGTGCCATTAACCGGTAAGGAGTTGCCCTCGTGAGGAGACGATTCTAGTTGCAGCATCAGTAAGAGCAACATTTATATGATATACAAGAGTATTTCATATAAATGTATTGTCATCAGAACTGAACGAGTATGCAAAATTTCAGCTCCTTAGTTAAACAGGGAATGGGTCTAAATTTACTTGCAAATTTTGAGCGGACATGTGTATAATATTATTTACTAATAAGACAAATTAAACTACTTATATTCACCTAAATTTAGGATATAGAAAAGTAGTAAAAAAAAGAAAAACAAAAAAATCGAAGTCTGCAAAACACGTATTCAGCTCCGAATCTAAGCAAGGTAGAATACGTTTTCAAGATCGCTATCATGTGGGAGGGTAACCAGAATACGAGCAGCATTACCTCGTTGAATGGCAGTACTGATGCGTTGGCCAAGGTAAGTGACAGCTCTATGAACGCCGGAAACCTCAAGAAAGTTAAATAAAAACTTGTAAAAAATCATATCACAATGTGATAATTAAATCTCAATCTATAAATGCGCTGACAATCATGAAGACGAGTTATTCAAATTGCTGGGTCAGTATAAAATTATAAAAGTAACACAAAATTGAAATGAAATATAAAATGGCAACACATGGAAAGTTTTCTGAAACCTGCCTGTTTTAAAAATTATTAAAACTTTTTCTGAAACATATTCAAGCAGTTATATATTAAGCAAGCAGTAGGGGTACAGCAATAATAGTAGTGTCCCGATACGTACTACATTTGGCATTTTTGAATAGTTTTGTTGTTATTTTTTTTGGTTTTACAAGGTTAAGCAATATCATTGTTTATTTTATAGAATTACGGTCATAGAGCCAAAGCTCTATGTATACAACTTTAGACTTACAAAATGGATTCGATTCCCGGTAGGTTTCAATGTAGTCCTCGGTTAAGTTATTTGATAAGGCATTTTAAATATTCGCCTGTAGGTACCTATCTTAACCAACTCAGCTTGTCCCCAGAATAAGTCGGGAATTCTGGGTAAGCACGCTGACAACTTCGGACTCACTTTATGATAGATATCAAGTGCTAACCAGTTGTCGATAAAAACCTATACCTGTTTTAGGTATACAATTTCATTGATTGATTTAAAACTTGAACGAACAAATAAACCTTTCCATGCCATTGTAAGCGCAATATAGCTGCTTCTAGTAACTAGAAATACCTACATTAGTCTGCAGTACGACGTTTCAATGTGGACTTTACATTTATGCTTGTCATGTTACCATTCCAAACAGTGTGTTGTATACGACAGTCGCCAATGTTAGCTCGGCACCGAGCTGCTAGACTTCCAAGAACGATGTACGCATGTGTTACATCATCTATTGTATGTTATTGCGGAATATAATTATTTAGCAATTTCCGGATCTTCATATTATGAAGTAACGATTCATCTAATCACACGAGCCATGATGGCAGTCTCAGTGTATATTATTTCTACATATTTAATTGCACATGTTTAGGTAAAGCTTTCAGTACTCTTGATATAGTAACGTTTTATGAAATGTATATTTTCCTAGGCAATAAAGTATATATATTGTACACGTACTAAGGACTGCTCGATACCCTAAATTAAAGGGAGAATGGTTGCCGGTAAAAGTCCGGCACTGTGTTTGGGTGGTGATGGCCGTGTCATATGCAGATATATAAGCAACGTACGGCTATGCCGACGCGAAGGTGTTCTATGAGTATTTCTCCTCTTTCTCAAAAAAAGATATACGTACCTACTTACATTCTTTACCCGCACAATTTATGATTCACTTCTGTCTAAAGATGGCGGACGGACGGATTTGTAAGTCTGCCATTGTCGATGAGCACAGTCGTAAAATTTTACAATATTGCGAGACAAAATCTGGTCTATTACTAGAACTATTGTTTTAGTGTATTAGAGCTTTTTAATACTATAGGTAGGTGGTACATACATCAGCATGACACACGTACATAATTTCTCGAGGTAATTATCTATTCTTAGTAGCATAGATTAAAGTACCTAATCTTCCACAGACCTTACTAGAATCAATTCGTTAAAGTGTAAAAGTATTTTAAGCATTTCATATTATTACATAATAATCTAACCTGTTGGAAGACTGTAATTAGTAATATCTTTTCTATAAATTAATACTCTGAAGGCATTAGCACAATATAATTGTAACTTCGTGTGGAGAGGAACTGTCTCCTGACATACAGGTCTTACCTAGTTCAGAAGCTGGGACTGTATTTTTTGTGCACAATAAATAGAGTTTATGTTATGCTATGTAGTTACTGCCACCATGCACCATTTAGGCATGATGTCTCCCCACCAAAACTAGGGATGTTATGTATGACTGTAACAATCAATCTCTGAATCAAAATACCCACTTGTTCTCATGATATTCAAATTTCCGTGTCCAGGTTAATTAAATTTTTATTTTTAAGTTGCTTATCTGCGGCTTCAACTTTTACGTTATAAATACCTGTCTACCTAAGATAATTTCAAACTCTACTACATTTACATTCGTACCTAACCTTCTCATTATATATTACATGTGTATAAACAACGTATTCCAGTAACTACTACCTAAGTAATTAATTTATTTTATTCTCTATTTATATTATACCTACTAGTCCTAAAACAACAGCCGCTTCATATTGCTTCCTTTAAATATACGAATTACGGCCCTATTACATCATAAGTACACACATTATATATACCTAGTGTTTATTGAACTATGCGAATTCCGGATAATAATTGTTATTATGCCTAATATTACATCTGAGCTATAATTAATCTCGTGCCTGTGTAGCGTTAATTATTAGCCAGCTTATTATTATAATTACGTTCGTGAGCTAGCTGATGTGAATTTGGAATTTTCCCCTTGAATGTGTTCCCATCACAAATTGGAAGAATTTTAAGAGAAAATTTATATTCCTTATTTATCGCCTCAACAGGCCGTCGGAGCTCGTCGCCGGATCGATTTAACTCATAATTCGATCTTCATGTAGCGCGGCTGGCCCTGGATGGAACTGACGGCCGCTGACTGGTAACTGATAGGCTGAAGGGCATAGATATGCGCAATAGTTTTACGCCCAAAGTATTTTAGGAGTTTTGTGAATCAGGAAAATATTGACAAAGCGTAATAACTATGTCCAAGCACATACTTTGGGTATTCTCTATAAATAGTAATACATCAATCTTTTTGGGAGACAATCCTGGATGTAGCATCAAGTCATCGTGAAAATCATGTTTAACAGATTTTACGTGTTACGTGATAAGAGATTTTTTTTTATACTTATCGAGTTAGCGCTTGACCTCAATCACATCTAATGTCCAGTGAAGATTAGGTCGAAGGTGGAAACATGCTCGTGCAATGATATATCAAATAGCTGGAACACATCAATGCTACCAACACTGCTGCTAGACGGCAGACATAGATATGATGATAATAACCGGCCAGGTGGACAATTTAAATCTACCCTACCATCAACCAATCTTAGTAGGTACTAAAAATGTACCCCGCTAGGAATCGAACCCGCCACCTGCGTTTTGTAAACCGTTGTTTACATTGAGCCGCAGAGGTCGTTATCGTGATATTAATAAGAAATAAGTAATATCTTTGCACATATCTTTGCCATCTAATTCCACACAAGCAACTAGGCTTGCATTATGGGTACCATCAGATGGTTAATAAACTAAACTAATACATATTTTTTTTTGTAAATAAATACATACGAGTATATAAACTAAAAACATACATAACTCCGGAACACATGTCTGTATTCATCATACAAACATATGCCCCTAGCGGGATTCGAACCCGCGACCTTTTGGTATAGCAGTCAGAGTTTCTAACCACTACACCAAACATGTCGTCAATAAATGACCTATATCATATATAAAGTCCCTTTTAAACAAATCCAAAACCACTGCTTGTTGTCGTTTAACCGTCCCAGAAGTGAAAAATACTCAAAAAAATTATCAAGGATATTTAATTATTCAGGTTAGATGTCGTTTGATCACTGTAGAGCATAATTATGACCAAGTCACGTGGCTCGTCTTTCGCTATACACATCGAACATGTTAAATTGTAGTCCAGTAAGGATATACTTTTAACTTCCTATAATCTTAAAGACCGTGATTTTTTGCACATGGATAGAGTACCTGTTAGTGATAGAATAAAAATGTTTTCTAACAAGTCGGTAGTTTGATTTAGATATAGTACAGGTAGTTAGTGATGCAACATAGACTATTAGTATAAATTACTACTGTAAATTTCATTGCGTGGGAGAATATGCTTGGAACTCCTGTAACTATTTTCAATAAAAATCCATCAATCTTAAAATTTATGAAAAATTTCATCGAGGGCAAATATCACGACTCAATAAACTATTTTTAGAAAATATAAACTTGCCATTGATTAATTTTTTAGAAAATTATTATGGGAGATCTTAGCACTTTCCAGAAAGCAATGAAGATCACAATGGTACCTTAATTTAATATTGTAGGTTTTATAACTAAATATCTATATTGCAAACTACAGAATAGTTAGAAAACATTTTTATTCTATTAATGATGGGTACTCTATCCTGCTACAAAAAATCAAGAACTTTAAGATTACAGGAAGTTAGATCACAAAATTTGCGTATTTCAGCTGGATAATTGGTAATGAAACCTTTTCTGGCGAAACGAAACGACGAAACGAAAGCAATGTTACAATTAATTGAGTTTAGTTGTATCTAAAAGAAGTGTGAGTGATAAGAAGTTTTAATGATAAGACCGCCTAATTGTGTTGTATTGTTATCCTCAAAAATTATTGTAAATTATTTTGCGCAATAAAGAGTATTTGTGTTGTATTTTATCGTATCGTATATACTTTTTACCCTTACGCAATCTTTGATTGAGCCCTGTCTTAATGGAATACTAAAATTTCAAAGTAACACGTAGAAACCAAATGATTAATGTAGCAGCTTCATTAACATTACTAACTTACATTTAAGTATTAGCAACAGTTAGTAGATGCTCGGCGTTTCACTATGTGATAGAACCAGGACTAAAGAAATCTGTAGGCGTACAAGTCACTGCCAGTCCAGCAGGGAATTAGTAAGTTGAAGTGGCATTAAAGATCTCGAGTTGACCACGCACCGGCAAGACCTGATCAATGTCGCGGGAAGTCGTTTGGATGAATGCCGCTTTCAACTGGTTGCTCTGGAAGTTTATGGGGGAGGCTTATGCTCAGCAGTGGAAGTCCTGTGGCTGATGTGATGATGAACAGTTCGGATTATATGTTAACTTTACAGCTTACAATGGAGTTTCGTATGTCACCTCCTTACCTACCGATGTATACTATCGGGTGTAACTTACATTTTGTCAAATATAAGAACTGTGTAACTGCTCCAATCAGTGGTTTCTTCGTTGGAATAATTTTATTGCATTGAGAATTCCCTCGCGTTCGATTGCGGCCACTGTTGAATTAAATTGAACCGTAAAACGTGATATGTTTCAGTATTCAGTATGAATAAATCAGAAATCATTTTTATCAGGCACCCTTACAGGCGTCATTAACATTTAATGCTTTTGCTCTCCACGTTCGTTCACCGTAAGGAAGCGGCTGAAGAAATAATAGATTCACTTGAAACAAGCGAGCGATTTATTCGCGCTACGGGCGCTCACATTGATAAATATTACCAATAAAGGGAAACAAAATGTCCACAAGAGAAATTATTGCGGTTCCCGTAATTTACCTCTGCGTTCACTTCTTTTTACATTTTTAGCCTATTTGATAACGGCTCCAAGTTTGTGAAATTAAAGCAACCGTAAACAACGTAAATGGTTTGAAAGTGAATTGAATTCAAGGCGTAATATTCGCGATGAGCCTTGCGTATTTATTTATAAAATATCAATATTTGTGCTATATTATTCCATAAGCCCACAGGTACAACTCACATCAGGAATCGCGGTGAGATCCCAAACGATTACGAACCTTACGTTATAGCTTAAAGTCCATGGATACTGGAAATCTCACCGTAGATTTGGACTAGAGCCATACAAATAAACTTATAGAATCGTCGCCCTTCCCAATCCATTGATTACCATAGCTTTTTATAGATAAGAAAGCAAACGAATTGACGAATCACCCAATAAGAAGTCGTTAAGATGTCCATGAATGACGCTGTGCAAGCGTTGCCGATCTTTGGGAGCTCTTTTCTCTCGTCTCTTGAAGCTCTCCATGTCATCACCTTTGAGGGAAAATGTCAGAGGGCTGTTTCACATGGGTACTTACTCGATCTTTCGATTAAAAGCGAAGCAAAGTTATGCGTTGAGATAGGTTTTTCTCTAGCAGTTGAGTATAATCGAAATTTGAAAGTGGCTGTCATTAAATTCTAAATTAACCGGTGACTAAATTGCTTTACTACTATTATTATATACTAAGTAATACTTCACGACACTACCGTTAATAATATCATCTGGGCATTCAAAGCAAGTGGTAAAAGTTATGGAAGGAAACAGCTGAACTGTTTTTCATTAAGCGTAGCAAACAACTTTCCGCTTGTTTAATTTTCAATATAAAGAGAACCGCACTAAAACAGGACCACGTATTATTGAAATACATCTGGACAAAATACTGGACGCATACACAACAACGTCAATCACATAACACTCGTCATTTTCGTCTAGGATTAAAAAGAGCGGCGTTAATCGTGATAACTTAAATGAGACAATATAGTATAATGAAAAAGTATATTATTAAATACTGTAGAGGAAATATGTGTCAGCTCTAACCGTGTGTTATATCAACAGACAATATAGTACATGTACGTACGTGTTAATTAACGACTGCGGTGTAGGAACATTCATTATCTACATTTTCCGGTTCACAATTTTATACGCAAACGTAGACATGGTAAGAAAGTTTAGATTACTTATGTAATCAATATATGAGTACCTACTGATTGTTAGTAATCAGTAGTAGAATTTTAGTCACCAACATGGCCCGGCGGACTATGTTCTAGAGTAAAGACTAGACACTGGCAAGTTTCAGTGTGGGACGTACCACGAGGTGGATATATACAGGCCATTTCGAACCGGTCGCTCTGGAAATCTATGGGAGAGGCTCATGCTCAGCAGTGAACGTCCTGTGTCTGATATGATGTTGATGTAATTAATAAATAATTTAAAAAATTATTAATACACCCACAAACCATACACAATTTTGTGTATACTTGTACCAGCACTAGTAGCATGAGAGGCGCGATTAAAGTTTATGTCGCGCGAGATAATATTTATCCTGCTCATTCATATTAACGAAATATACTACTGTCCCACTCTCACTCCTACGTCGCGCGCGACAAACGATGTCATGCTACGGGGGCTGATTATTTGTGTTATAAGAAGGGTTTAAATAAATTTTTCTTTCTTTCTTTCTAATATAAAAATATAGTGATAATGTTGTAATACATATGACGATAATTATATGTCATGACGATTTCAAATGTTAGTCTTATAACTTACGTTACCTAAGAATATAATGTTTTAGACCTACATACACATACACTCCTTTACTGTTAATGTAGTCCACACCAGTGTAAAAAAAAATAGATGTTAACATCATTTTTTTATTTCATTTCAAAACATTAAAATATGGGTGCTCACTATTGTTTTTTAAACTTAACATTTTTCTCTCTCTTCTCTTCTCTTGCTATTGCAATACTCAAGATAGCAAACATAATGTTTGTGTTTGTTATCTTCAGATATTAAGTGACTAATTGAATTAAAGATGACGAACACAAAGACGAGCCTCAGGTCTGTGGTAGGAAAAAACATTATATGGCGGGCTTAATAAACCTTCTAATACTTTAAGCGGACATTGCAGTTTGAACAATCAAATGGCTAAGCTAGATCAGTACTGTAACATGTAGTTTCTGTGGTGAGGGGGGAGGGAACTCGCAGACACATCTTTGGCAAGAGTTTAGCACTTAGCTACACTTGAAACCAATCTTTGAAGGATCTTATATCTCATCAGACGTCGTTAAATTCTACCCCCTCCGATGTACCCTACCTACTACCCCCCTATACCGCATGCTACATGTAGGCCTAGGGGACTTTAAACTGAGGGAATAGCACAATAGATCAGCAAAGGTCGCAATACTTACAGTGGGTATTAACCCTGCCCTTTCTAAGGTAATAATTAATAATTTTCATGTGTATTATAAATGTTAATACATTATTACATAAATAATTACATAATTACAAATAAATTATAATATACATATTATGTAATACATTGTAGTGAGGTGTCCCTCGACACAGGCTTGCCTAGTGAGGAGATCAAAAGAAATACCTATAACGTGTTTTCTCCTAAACATCCCAACTATATATATATAATGTAAATGCGAAAGTTTGTTTGTGTGTATGTGTGTAAGTATGTGTGTTTCTCTACACGCCTAAACGGCTGAACGGATTTATATGTTTGGTTAGTTAGTTGGTAGACAGATCAGGTCCTGGAATAATTATAGGCAATTTTTTTTGCTGAACTGATTTTGATGAAATGTTGTGAAATGAAATGAAATGTCGCGGCCAACAGCTAGTATCTGAAATATTTAAGGTCCCCCTGATGTATTAAACTATGCCTGTAAAATATGCCTATTGTTTTGCAATAATAAAATATTTTCATATCATTTAAATTAATTTATCAATATTTATAACGTCTGACAATGCAGTAATTTCTACGAAAAACAAGTTAAGCCATTATGAATTATCTAATTATATTACACTGTAGGACACCTTTGAATACGTTAGTAGTTTATACGGAAGTCCATTAACGGGGCCTGAATAATAGATCACTTCATTTTACTTTTGACGAGGAGCTACCAACTTTAAAATAGATCCTGGAAACTTAAGGGGTCTACGGAGGAGAGAAAGTACGGCGCTGCTTCAACAAAAAGGAAATATCTTCAGTCTAAAATTTGTAAAACTGATTTTCATTATTTTATATGGAATGTAAAGTAATGATAATGTTATAAATACGTATTTCACAAGAATTATTAAAGAAGATAAAAATATAATTCAAATGGCAAGTCCAGGTACCCACTCGTATATCCGAGTTATGTATACATTAATTAAGGTTGACAGAATACGAGGGCTGATGACTTTTATTGTCAATTAAGGAAAAATGTATATTGTTGGACACACTTCCCGGAAATTAGTCAAGAATAAGAAAAAAATATAAAGAGTGTCGGAAAAAGACAGTAAATTAAGTCACTAAGAACGTTAATAAATTATTTTATATAGCTTACCTCGTATATTTGTTTATAAAAAATAACAACAATCCTCAGTCCATCTAGTCCTAGTACTCGACACAATGCATATTTATTATTCCTTAACTCAGACTTCATCATATACATGTTAGGTAATTCGCAAAATAGAGCCTCTTACATTCTGCAGCGTTATTACTATGCCGCAGCTCCGACGTTGTACAGAAACATGTTGACAAAATAAGCAAAATTGACTGGTGCGCCTTGGCTTCCAGGTCAGGCGTTTAGAATTCCTCTTGCGTGACACTCGAGAAGTGTTTTGGCAATTGCATTGTAAAATATAGGTGGTTATTCATGAATAATGTGACATGCCTCCCACGGTGCGGGAGGTAAGCCGACGAGACTCAGCGCTTCGACCTCGCTTCCACCTCGTAAATATTCAAGGTCCAACCACCGACGTTCCATCAAAGTCGCTTCGACTCTCATACACAAACCAACTTTGTTACTTTGGATACTTTCAGGCGTGACACACGCCTCCCGGAAATTCTGACCATGTTCGTGGTGACGTCACGTCCACGAAAAACTGAAACAAAGATGTGCCGGAAATTAAACAGACACAATCTCATGATCCACGCTATAAAATATACGATATTAAAGTTCATAGCTACGGATTTCAAATAAAAACAAACTCGGTTTCACGTCTGCTTTGTTTTCTATTATTTTAGGGTTGAACCATTATATTAAAACCAAAGCTGTTATTTATTATGTTTAAGTTTTATACCAAATTGCGAAAGAATTAAAAGATAACTTGAATTGTTTATTATATACATTAGCGGGTAATGTTCTTTTTATGGGCAAAAGAAAGTTCAACCAAATGCTATTAACTAGAGCTCAGATGTTGAAGTTTAGACGCTTGGAGAATATATCGTTACAGAGTTACTTTGAGAGGTTCAACTACAAACGTACAAAACATTAGATAAAAAGTATTGCTAGAATGTTCCTCGAAGAACAAATAAATATATAAACTAATAATAAGCAAAATCAAGAATTTCAAAACAACGCGAACTTTCACTTGGACGATGCACTTTATATAAAAAATACTTTAATAAGACAACATAGACATGATCTGCTCTCGAGTGTGATAACTTTGGGTGGATTCAATCAAATCAGTTAAATGTAGCTGTAAATTGGGCAGTTCCACTTGAGTGATATTGAGTAATGATCACCGCACCGATATTGATGGGGCAGCTCGACGACGCGCGCCGTATCTCTAGCTGACGTGCTAATTTGTCAAAACCGTCGTCATAAAGAAAAAGTTATGGAGAACACACTTGCGCATCCGATCACTCTATTTTTAGCAAAGACTTGATTTTCTTTGATGAGCTGGAGACGAGTTTAACCACAATTTCATTTGGTGGAAAGAGACGATGTGCATGAAGATGAAGCACGCTATCCCATCTTGTCTATACTTATCTGCGGAAGGAGTATTAACTGAACATCTTGTCTATGTTCAGTGGGCCGTTCAGTAATATATTTTAACTACGCCTGCGGTCGTAATACATCCTCGTAAGCAACCGAAACAAGAATTTGTGTTTCCTGTACTCTAAAAGCTGAAGATAACAGGTCACGCGCGCACGTCTGTCGTTACCCCTCGCCTCTTACATTTTATTACGTCCCATTACCTGGGATTAAGTCGGCATGCATCGTGCGGATTCTGTTTCATGTCGCCAACTCTTAATGTCACGCCACACTTAAAACTGCTACAAGGGGGTGATTTTAAAATACAAGGCCATTTGAGTGTGTGTGACCTTGTAAATTCATAAAGTGTTTCCGCAGCTCAGTCTTACGGAATCCATTACCATCCCAACATGCCTAAATAATACCTAACATATCTGACATAGGTAGAATGCGTTGACGAAAAGATACATCTGGCTTTTCTAGGATTACTTTCTTTGTTGAGGTTCTTTCTTTAAGGTGAATTTACAAATGGATTCCACGCGCCCGTGACTCACTGTCATTTGTGAAGCTGTTGGGCTAGGATTACACCGTCTTGTTGTGTTTTACTTTCGTAATAACGCCGGGGGTTATAGAGGTCTTAACTATAAACTCAACGCAAGTGGTTTATACCACTGATCTCAAGTAATACTCACCTATCTAAGAGTATCTTCTACCAACCCTTTAACGATTAACCTACATCCCTTGTGATAAAGAGAAATCTGGTCTTTAATGACGTAATGGAGCATAAATATATAAAACAATATAGATGTTGTGTATCTACGCTATGGACCGTTCACCATACTTTCGTTATAGTATACCCTAAGCCAGACAAATTGCCGCCGTCAGTGTGGTACTTTTCGTACCGCTTCGGCACCGCTATGTTTTAAGCTACGTGTGAAACGCTACTATGGGGTCTAAGCAGGTACATAAAATACATCTGTCTTTACTAAGCAACACGTGACGTGTACAATTGAATCTATAAAAGAAGTGGATGGTCGGTTAGGGTTGTCTCGGCGAGAAATTCATTCGACGAAGACTTTGTTTATTTGAGACTGAGAAGCTAAAAAATATCAAACTCAAACTCAAAGCATTTTATTTCAACGTAAGTATCTAAACAATAGTGTAAACATCACGTTATGTCAAGTAATTTGTTAGACTATTGCCAGTGATTTGGGAATAACAAATTACCCTCCTTAGCTTCACCGTTTGTCAGTCGGTTTCGAGTGGCCTACATTCTCTACAGGATTCGGGTTTCCTTCCAGTGAATATCCTACTGAAATTCGTTCAGCAATTTCTAACATTTACACAGATAAAAAGACAGAAGCGAAATATTTTACAAACAGATTTAGGCTTAAGTCTTCTTTTACCTTGCGTTATTGTAACGTAAATTACTCTAAATTAAATGCTGGGATAACATAGTGCACATTGCCACAGTGTGTTAGCTCTTGAGCACAAGTTTCTTTTACAAGGAGATGTTCAGTGTACAGAGGTGGATGTATGCTTCAACTTAAAATGACATCTATAATGCTCGATCACAAACTTACTTATATTAGTAGTCTGTTAGATACTAGGTAGACAATATGACAACCGACAGTAATTATATCTTCGTTGGAAATGTACCCGCAACCTTTGTATTTTCATTCTAACATGAAATCTCTGAATTGCGGAGGTGGTTAATTCTATTCGTGTGGTGACAGTACGCCTACCCCGCTTGTAATTTTAGCGTCCTTTTTCATAAGGAAAACGTCTTTGAATTTTCTCAGGTTTTCTATATTGTCAAAGAAATGATTATATTAAAGGAACAAAAAACGCGCCAGCGTCTTGGGGACTGTGCTTCCTGGTAACCTACACCTGGATGACGCATGCTGTTTGACGTATTTTAGTTTGGATGTAAAACTGGTGTCGTGTGGTTGACACCGTTGTGTGTGTGTCCATTCCTCGTCCGGGTGTATCTTAATGATGCGTGGTCCGATTTGATTGCGGTTTTTTTAACATTTAAGATTAAACAATGGAAAGGTTGATGAACCGATTGATGTAGTGGATAGTGACCCTATCAGCGAAACCAACGGTTGCGGGTTCGAATCCCGCGAGGGGTAAATGTTTGTGTGATGAATACGAACATTTATTCCCGAGTCTTGGATGTTTATATAAATATTTATGCATGTTTATCCGTTATCTAGTATCCATAGCACAAGCTTTGCTTAGTTTGGGACTAGATGATTGGTGTAAGTGTCCGAAATATTAAAAAAAAAGAAAAAAGAAAAAAGTTTGATGAACATCGGTTCAGTCATTTCGAAGATATTCAGCTTTCAACACAGTATTTTATATATCTGGGTGACATTATTATGTTTATATTCTGATAGATTTCTAAATTTTCAATCTAGTCAGCAACATCAAATCTCTAAAAAGTATTTTTTCAACTTTAATAATATGATTGCCAAACTTGCCACGTGAATTGAGAAGAAGTGTCAAAGATATTTAAAAATGGAAGTTATAGTAGATTCAGGATTATAAATATGATGAACTGCAAAATGATGAGGTAAAGTTAGGTTACATTACAATGTGAGTAATGGTAACGACGCAAATAGTATAATACACCTGAAAGTAAATACTTTAACTCGCAATATGGGGCGGCACGGCGATTTCATAATCAAGTACTGACTGTAATATAATTTTCCAGTCTGCGCTAATGAACGTGTATTTTGTTTCATCTGCCGTCAGTAGAACGTAAAACGTGCGACGTAAAATCAACATTTCATTTTGCCCTGAGCACCGGGCGGACTCGCTTGCTTCAGCTTTAAATTTGTGTCAATTAATATTTTTTCCTTTTCGTTTCCGATGTGGTGAATAAAAAATATCCATCTCTCGCTGCTTTTAGGATATTTTCAATGTGAGTGCTCTCCAACGTAATGAATGATATTAAATTTTTTATCCTTAAGAATAATTTATCTAATTTACTGATGTTTTGAATATTTCCTTCAAAAAATATCTAACAATTTTACAAAATATACTGACAAGCTTTGAATACATTAGGAATTTGGTTAGCTGCTGTCACGATAGCAGTCAAGTAGCGTTTAAGTACGGTGTAGGCAGTTGTGCGGGAATGTTTTATTTATTTTATTGGGTGTAAACAAGTGGGGTACGGGGGCGGAGGCGGGATTGTCAAACAGTTTCCGAGATAAATAGCCGGGCTACGTGTTGCGGAGAGCCGTTCGATGTATCACAAGCACGTATCCAATAGAACCTGTGCAGACACGTTGCGTGAGGCCATTTTCCCTCCTCTACGACCTCATAAATTCTCTCCTTATAAATTAGATAAAAACGCAATATTCTCACAAGTGGTCTCAAATAATGAGATATGTCTACTAGGAGAAGAAAAGTTACACCCCTATTTTTAAACGCCTTAAATAAAGCAGGACGTGTCAATTCGTCAAGTATATTTTTTAATATGTTACCGCATATTTGTGACCTGATTTCGATAGTTCTTCTTTATTGGAATATATACCCACATTCAGGGTGGCCCAACAAAAATATGGTGAAGATCTGATGATGTTTTCCGGAGACAGAAGTTCCCTAAGGGAAACTTATTGAAGTCGATTTCTTTGCCAATATTCGGCGGTTCAAATTATTCTAGGAACTATCGATAAGCTTGGCTATATCCCAAAAATACAGCGTAACGTGCCAGCAAGTTTTACTTTTTGTTCTCATGGATTTCGTACACACTAAGTGCAATTACAGAGACTTTTAATGGACAACAATTAGTAATCTGTACAAGTAGGATGTTTTCCATCCCCCTTAGACGCAATCAAATGAAAGAGCTAAGCACGTACCTGTCCGTCAAATGTCGGAAAAGAGGTCAGGGTTACTCCTATACTTAATACGGGCTACAGTTACGGGTAACAATGAAGAGAGGAGGTGAAATGCGTGCAATAGTCTTCAAGAATGAATAGACGGATATACGTTTTTATTGCTCGCTAAAAGTGCAAATAAAAAGTGAAACAGTTGTAAACTTATCTTGGAGTTAAAGTGAAATTTTATATTCTTTTATTTTATTTGCGCTAATACTGTCACCCGCAACCTCATTTGCACTCGGCATTTTCAGGATGATAAATACTGAATCAGATTTACACCAAGCAATATTAAAATTAATGACTAGAATTTGATTTAATTTTCTTTTTTCATTGTTTATGACATAGTAGTTCATCCACTCGATATCAGAGTTGTTATTAAGAAATTTGAAAATACGTAGCTAGACGTTTATTTGATAAAAAATTAAAAAAGTTATATAAACATATACCCTCCTTCCTTAGGCAGTCGGGTACCCGACTACGGTTATACACAGATCAAAGCAATCGACCAAACTAATAAATCTCTATACAGATTACAGGTCTGGGTTTAGAAATTAGTTAGTAACCGGAACAATACTATACCGATGTTAATGAAATTTTTACTTTTCTACAGCCAGTATTTCACCAATTACAATGATGTACGGGACATTTCCTTTGCATGAATTCGATTGAATAGTGAATTTTTTTTTTTTTTTTTTATATGAGAGGGCGGCAAACGAGCATGCGGGTCACCTGATGGAAAGAAATTTCACAGTTCATGCAATTAAAATTTATATGGTATGAACTGTGAAATTTCACTATTTAATCGAGTTTCTAATGATCACCTATAGAAAAATCAAAAGCAACAGTCAATTGATTTAGACGGATTTAGAGGCTTCTATGCGGTTCGTCTTAAGACGTAGGTTATATCAATTTGAATTAGTAGATTTGCTTACGCGACCTTCGACTCTCGCCTAAATCAATTGATTTCGCCGTATTTACAACCGTTGTCAGGCTTTTTTATATAAATTTTATTTAATTTAATTTAGAATTTTTTAATAAATACATACGAGATTTCTCAAGATCACACATAATAATGGCACTCACGGAACTAGTACGAATCTTTCGACACTTCATTTGCCCAAATCGGTTGTGGCGTTTGGGCTGTAGGTGGTAAAATATATACATATAGACGCATGGAATACATTACCCTTCTTTTGAGTTCCCTATAAACGGGTAAAATTAATGTGAAAATCAATAAGTTCTTAATTTCAGACGATACAAATAATGAAATGAAATCGTCGCAATTTTGAATTGTTTAAATTTGCCCCTCATTCAGCAAGCTGAAATTCCGAGAGAAAAATAAGTAAGATACTCAAGGGTTGCTCTTTGCTCTAAAGTTAAGATGGTATTAATTAATACAAACAAACAAACAAAATATTCTTTATTGTGCAAAAAAAACATCTATTTAAAGCTAAAATAAGCAAACAAGGTAGAAAGCGGCTGATAAAATGCTATGTATGGAGTATAGCTTTATACGGCTGTGAGACATGGACATTAACACAAAGGGATAGGGAAAGGTTAGAGGCATTCGAGATGTGGTGCTGGAGACGAATGGAGGGAATAAGCTGGGCCGAGAAGAGAACAAATGAAGAGGTTTTAGTGATGGTAAAGGAGAAGAGATGCCTGTTAGCCACAGTTGAGAACCGAAGAGGAAAGATGATAGGTCACTTGATACGACACGATATTTTTTTGAAGAACATAATTGAGGGAAATATTGAAGGAAAGAGAGGAAGGGGAAGATCTAGCCGTAATTACTTTGACCAAGTGAAAGAAAAGGTGAATGTCGTCTCGTACCAAGAGGTTAAAACGAGGGCGGAAAGTAGAGAGACATGGTCGTTACTCCACCGACAAGAGCATAGCTCTTAAATTGAAGAAGAAGTATAAGAAGCATAAAAAAATAAGAAAAAGGGGATAATACAATTTGGCGGCCAACTAAGTTCTACATTAAAAATACCTTTAAAAACAAGCTTCTAATACTCTATCGTGATTATTATATATTATTCTAGTACAAAAACGAGTAACACAAACGCCATCAAGGAGTTCCAGTAGCATTTGACTCTCGTCATCAGTGTATTCGTTAGTGCTCAAGGCAACAAAACAAACTGACCAAATTCGACTATGTTGCCATTTGCTATTAGGGAGTTCCAGTCTATACATCGCGACTCCATCTGATGATGCAATGTGACGATCGGCTCGATAGTACCATAACATTGCTTTTTCACCGAACTTACATAAATATGCCAAATTTCAACTCAATCAGATACCGGTAAGTGTTTGTAAAATAATTTGAAAATTTTGAAACGGACAACTTACTTATCTACGAATATTGCAAGCTTAATGAAAGCTTGTAAAAGCAACATCTACCTATCCGATTATAGACCAGAATTAAAAAGAAAACATACTCACTGCCCGAGCACAGCTAGCCGGTGTCCCGGATATGAAACCACACTAATTAGACGTTGAATTTATAAACCCAACGCGACAGGCCAAAGCTTCATCAGGTGAATGAAATATGGTGCAACAGATGATAACGAAAAAGCGAATAAAACTTGCCACTCGAAACAAACTTTAGCGGCGAAACACAGGACTATTTCATTTAAGATACCTCTACCGCACGAAATTTCGAATTAGCTAAAATTACGGAATGAGTTTTACTTTTTATATTTCCTGTGTTTGCGGAGTTAACAAATTTAAAAGTGTCTGCCACGTGCATTATTTTGTATGCAATGCGGGGTTTTCCTGTTTGTAATATTTTTGCAAATTGTTGCAACGTGACAGCGTGACTTGGCGAAGACGTGATCTTTCAGGTAAGAGGTTTAAAGTAGAACCATGGTCACCTATTTCGAAATATATATATGAACAAAACAGAGATAGGTATTCAAAACTTTTAAAGTTCAGTATCAACAGAAGATTAATAAGTAAATAAATTTATAGCTACTTACAAAGTTTCTGTGCTGGGAAGAAACGGCGTTTTCTCTGTAATATATTTTTATATTAATATTATAAATCAATGTAAGGGTAAGCTCCTTCGGAGACGTGTTAATGTCAACGCCGCGCGTCATTGGCAAAGCTCTCAAAACGGTGTAGGAAAACACCGTAGGTAAACTTCCTCATTTCACGAGTATGTGTGCGTAATCTCTGGGTGAAATAGGTACTAGTCGTGAGAACTTCCTTCTGATTTCTTGTACGTTTACCTCTTACGAATTATCGTATGAGGTAACCTACAAGAAACTACTTAACTATATAAGCTATACTCTTTTATGTATGTATGTATAAGCACTTGACCTCAATCACACTTGGTTGGTGGTAGGGCATTTTATATGTCCGCCTGGCTAGTCAACACAATCTTATCTAAATCTGCCGCCAAACAGCAATGTTAAAAAGCATTGTTGTGTTCCGGATGTCAGAGATACGATGGCTAGTCCCCCTGATAGGATGGGGTTTCCGTGTCAGTACGCTTCCACCTTTAGCCTCATCTTCACTTAACATCAAGTGTGACTGAGGTTAAGTACTTTAACCCGTTGAGCATAAAAAAAAAACTTGATGTTAAGTGAGAATAAGCCCCGAAATCGAAGTGTGTTTCACCTTTTTTCAACTAACACTTTTTCTTGTTCTTATCGTGTCAATGGGTTGCTCAAATAATGTGCTTCCATAAGTTTGCCTCATCATTCGCCTATGTAATCATAGGTAATCCGTAGCCATGGTGATGATGAGGTGCAGCAGCAGATTGACCTTGGGTAGACTTACGAGTGAAATTAAAATAAACGTTTGTATAAAAAATTACGGCACTACCATGGGTAACTTAGATATATTCAAAATGTAGAAAACTCCCAAGAAAATAGCCGCTTATCTCATCCTGGTAAACCAAACCAACTGTGTTAAAATTTAAATATCTTTGAAACGACTTAAGCGATTTCCATCAAACATGGGTAAACCTATCCCCGGCTTTACTCGTCGGAGGTTAAAAATGGACACGTAATAGGTATTCCCACATGCATTGTTGACCTTGACCAGATAAGACTTTTATCCTTAAGCCTGCCTAACAACATAATTTTGTTATTTACAACAACTTCATTAAAAATGAAATATAATACAGTTCCAAAAGAAACATCCGAAGAGCATTCTCACGCGTAGGTACTTATAAAATAAGTACTTTACTAACTTGGGAGTTTCGTTGACGGGCCCCTAAAAAGAACTTTTTCACAGTATTCTAATAACATGTATTTTCCACGACACGGAAAATGTTCCTTGTATTCCTCGGGGGTCCACAATTTATGCATGAGACATTAGAATTTCAATTCGGTGAGCATTTTTATTTTTATTAATCGAACAAGCGAGGGTCCCGACGTAGCTCTCAGAATCAGGGAAGTGGTAGTGGGCATTCCATGTCGCAAATTTCATAATTGCCAATGGTCATTGGAGAATTGAAGTTCATGAACCGGAGGGTGATCGGATAGCCTCTGACTGATGGAACGAAATGCCAAGTAGGTGGTCTGTACAATGGCGGCTTGAAACCACTGAGTTAGGTGGCTACTATTCCCGCTTCGTGGATTATTGAGCCCATATCCTATCAGAAGATATATTCGTGATACTAGAATGCACAAAACAGAATTCAGCTATTTTGTGCTAAATAGTGCTTCAAGGAATAATTAGTACCACTGCAGTTTAAGAGCTATTCAATATTTTAAGTAATCATTCCAATTTCATGTGTTGCTGGCATCTTCCTTCTTCATACGCCGATACCGTGTTACTTAAGATTGTAATTTATATCCCAAAAAACTGTGCATAAATAGTGCAACCGAAATATACCTACAACTCCCATAAATAGTTCTTCAAAAACAACGAAGGCAGACATCAGTATGTCTCTGAAGCAGCGGAAAAAGGATTTTTGTCAGCCGTACAAAAAAATTTAGATCGGACAATTTAGTTCGCGAGGATGGAACGTATGGCATTCTATGCAATAACATACACTGAGAACAAGAAAGTCCGACATCTGCGCTACTACTCACAAAAGCATCTAAATAACTTCATTGTTTCTGAAGCATTACAATGATAAACATCTTGGACATAAGTTCAGGCCAGGCTATTTCACAATTAATTATGAAATGTAAAAACCTGTTTGTAATGTTTATAAAAGAATTTTAAATTGAATTTGAATTTTTTGCTTGTTCTTCTCAGGGGAAAATTGCATTTTGAACAAGCAGTAGCTTAAAAAAATTTGAAATTGACTTTCCAGTGTACCCTATGTACCTACAAAATAAAGCATTAGGAGGCTGTGCAATGTTAATACAAATATTTTTAAAGGATACTCACGACATATGTTGATTCTATTTTGAGGGCGGGAATAATAAAATCTTTTTTAGCTTCATGGCCAGGATAGAACGCTTAATTGGTCAAAATTTAATCACTTCAAAAGGAGAAAATGTAACGAATGTTCAAATAAATCTCAGATCAGCGCACAGTTCAGTCAGCAACAAAAATCGATGAACATTCTTAAGTTCTATTGTGCAGCTAATAGATTGAAAGCTTGACATTGCATATTGTTTGACGGTCGTTGTAAGAGCTGAGGAGATAAATTCTTTTTCTTTGCAATCTCTTTGCGTTAGTATAAAAAACTTGTTATTGCTGGTATTCATTGTACAATGTTTTTACTGAGAGTCTATTCAATCCGAAAAGCAAAGCTACTTTAACACAGCATTTTCATTTATACATTTTTTAAATATAAAAAAATGCTCCAAATCAAAAAGCATCCACGCGCCGCCGCGGTAACCGCAACATGATTTTTTTTAAATAACTTTAATTTGGTCTAGTCAATAGTCAGCGCTAATATTTTTAAAAGGTTGAATATTTTGAATAACCTTGAGGTTCTTGCTCTTTCTTTGGGAGTCAGCGTAACCATTTCGAGTAAAAATTATTTGATTTAATCAACATACTATAAGCTTGAATATAGTTTAAGAAATAGTGTAATAACAGTATATGAACCTTTTTAAAGATTTTATATTTTATTTCAACATAAGATACATGACATTATGCACATTAAAAAAGAATAAAATTGAATAAAAATGGATATTTGGTTTCCACAACACGTCCAAGTGCACTCCATTGTAACACCCGACGAAAAACGAAGGGTGGTATGTGTTTGATGACGTTTGTGTGTGTGTGTTAGCATGAAAATTATTTGAATTTACTAGCTTTACGTAATTTAATTAAATGCCTTGCTGCCTCTGAAGCCCTCGTGGCGCAGTCGCATTCGCTATTCGTTTTCGATTAGCGAAGTTAAGCAATGTCTGGCGAGGTCAGTCCATGGATGCGTGACCATTAGTGGCTTTTTTAATAAAAGAGTTCCCGTGCTTCGGAGGCCACGTTAAATAGTTGGTCCTGGTTGTGTTCAACCGAAGGTAGTCGTTAAGCCAAATCGGTGGCCTATAGGAGCGGCTTAAAAACACTAGTCTGACATAAATCCACCAATCCGCACGGGGCCGCATGGTGGATTATGGTTCATACCATTTCGCAGTGAGAGGAGGCTGTGCCCCAACAATAAGGACATAAATAATAAGAAATAAAATAATAATAAATAATTTTATTTCAGTAAACAGCTACATCGTCATTTTATACAGTTCCATGCAACATTTTGTACAGATCCATAGAGAAAAAAGAAATCTATTAGATACATCCTTTAACAAGTAGGCAAGGTTGGACTGCTGAGCTCTAAACTAGTTAGTAATTACCTGTATCTTAGAGGCTAGTAGGTTCACCCAAAATATAGTGATAAAGGAAGGTAAAGCTATTATGCCTACGTATAAATATAACAAAATAATGGCATTGCGACATATAGGTATAAATTATATACCATACAATACAAATACACCTTATTGCACAAAAGGAGAATGTACATTTTACGAAGCACAATACTGAAAAGAGTACAATTAGGCGGCCTTATCACTAAGAGCGATCTCTTCCGGGCAACCTTTGGGTGTAGGAGTATAACTTTATAGAACAGGCAGGTTGTGCAAAAAACGGATGCAAATATGAAATAGCTAAATAATTAATTACTTATTTAATAAACAAAAATTAAAATATAGCTATAGCATAAATAACTTGAAGTAACTTTCATCATCATCATCATCAGCCCGTAGACATCCCACTGCAGGAATATAGACCTTCCCTCGTACAAGAGGGAGTATTAGCCGTAGTCCACCACGCTGGCCCAATGCGGGTTGGGGACTTCACATGCCTCAGAATTTTTAGTTCTCAGGCATGTAGGTTTCCTCACGATGTTTTCCTTCACCGTTTGAGAGCAGTCGAATAAATGAGTTTTTAAATGTTATTTAATTACTTATGTCCATTTATCCGAAATAACTTTGCACTGAGCAAAATAATACAGAATTAGATCTTTCTTCGTGTTACACAGAACTAATTTTAAAAAGGGACAGTCCAATACTAGAAATTATTATTCAGTGCTGGACGAATTGTGTGTGTATATCTAAGTGGTGTATGTCCGGTGTTTGTCTGGACATATATTAGTAATTCATGGTCCGATTTGAGTTAAACTAAAGTTATTAGCCATGATTGATGAAATGGGGGTTTTCTAAATTTTCAATTTATGGTTATTAATAAATGTAATGTATTTCAATATTTTATCTGTACACTAGAACTTCTAGGCTCGTTACAGTAGATGATTCTACCCCCGGTCAGATACACGAATACTCGTATGCCATCCTAAAAAAAAGTATTAAATAACTGTTTAAGTATATAAAGAACAATAAACTCTACAGCATATTTTGTATTTTGCGGGCGCCATGTTGGATTTTTTACTTTAAATTAGGGATCCAAACGAATGGAAGCACACCTTGTACTTCAAAATCTCGGCTACGTAACATAGAAATCTAGCTACATACATACATACATACATTCACTTTAAAAACATTACCCTCCTTTTTGAAACTGTCGGGTAATAATCGAGTAAGTATACATTTTCTAGATTCCTTATACACATATATATCGTAACTTATAGTACCTAACCTGTAATAGCATAAGATAACATGTGCCAGCACTTGGGTCGCGGTAAATACGATAAGTAGACGAAGTTAGCTATAATCCCACAATTAAGTAAAAGCTTAGCCGGAGTCCTACCCGACCTCGGTTATGTTTCACTAAACTTGGCGTGTATTACACTACAATAGTTTATTGCTTAAACGTTTTATTGGCTTCCGTATTCTGTGTGTACCACGGCGAAGCTTTTAAGATTTTAATCTAAATAACCGAGTTGTTTGAAGGAAACGACATACAAACAAACTATAGGTACATTCAATTCGATAAAGCAATTATAAGACCGATTCGTATTTATATTTTTATTTACGGAGCATTAACCTTTTGAACGATACGGCCATATAGTATTGATACCATACCTCATCTCATCGTTATAGCAATGATAATAAATTTTATTAACATTAATTATTACATATATATTTTTATGCACAACGGCTTGACCGAAATCAAACCTCGTATAATAATAATAATAATAAATAAATATTTCGGACACTTACACCAATCATCTAGTCCCAAACTAAGCAAAGCTTTACTATGGATACTAGATAACGGATAAACATACATAAATATTTATATAAACATCCAAGACTCGGGAATAAATGTTCGTATTCATCACACAAACATTTACCCCTCGCGGGATTCGAACCCGCAACTGTTGGTTTCGCTGATAGGGTCACTATCCACTACACCAATCGGTCGTCAATCGGTATCAAGTGATGTAGATGAGTCTGGAGCGAATCCACAATTTATTTTAGGGACTGGATATTTTATCTCAAATAGCCGGAACAAAACAATGCTATCAACATTATGGTGGTAACCACCCAGGCGTATATTTTAAACCTATCACTATCCAAATCGAGTACTAAACCACATAATATATACCAGCAGGTACGTTGTGCCGCTCCGAGTATTATTATTTGTAATACGCGTATGTAGCAGTGATTTAATGTAGATTGATTTACTTTGTATAGTACGGTCGACTTCGAAAGATATTTTTCATATAGTAGAAATAATAATAATTACAACAGTGAACATAGAAAATGATTGATTGAAAGATAAGAGCGTTTTAATAAAATTATTTTTCACTTTATAGTGGCTGATTCAGTGAAGTCTTTTTTCTTTGTTAAAATTTGTTTTTAACAAGCACTAGCTTAAAAAATGTAATTGTATTTTAAGCGTGCAAAAGGAAGATTTTTTTATTTTTGACTTTTATGAAATCCTTGAGATGTTAGTAGGTACCTGAGATAATATACGGTCAACTTTATTGCACTTGTAGACTGCGAGCTCGTAGAGAGTATATTATTGTATGGTGCAGAAACTAATAATAAATTAAATGTTCTATACGACTCTCTTCATAAATACGAAGTTTTAAAAGTGGTCATGGTGTTCTACAAACAATCTGTATTCCACACGGTAACGGAAGGAAATATTTTTCCTTCTAAATGTCCTGGCTCCACAATATTTATTTTTAAGTTTCAGAAGTATATTGCGCGTATTTATAGCATATCTACTCTATATATTCATACTTTTTACATTTATGTGAATGATTTAGAAACAGTATTAATCCCTGCCAAGGAATTTAGATAGGATTTTATTAATAACAAATGGGCTTTGTTTAGGTATATACATATATACACCGAAATTCAGTGTGTGCATAAAATTTTAAATTGCAGTGCAAATGGCGCTAATGCGAGCGCAGGTCTTGCTGCTCGTAATAAATGTCAGTGGCATTTCTGCCGTTGCATCTACCCACAGGGTGAATTTGGTAGTTTTATTTCATTTACGCCGAAACGAGTTGCCTGAAGACAGAATAGAATGGGTGGAGACGTTAGACACTTCGTAATCAAACTATTAAAGTTGTTAAACAGTGTAGCTCTTATATTAGGTTTTCTATTTTTTTTTTGTTTAGTACAAAACTTTAAGTAGCAAAAGATAAAATAATAATAATAAATAATAAGTATAAATTGATAATTTATTAAACTCCGAGAAACAATGTATTGACGACCGATTGGTGTAGTGGATAGTGACCCTGCCAGCGAAACTAACGGTTGCGGGTTCAAATCCCGCGAGGGGTAAATGTTTGTATGATGAATGCGAACATTTATTCCCGAGTTATGGATGTTTATAGAATCATTTATGCATGTTTATCCGTTATCTAGTATCCATAGTACAAGCTTTGCTTAGTTTGGGACTAGATGATTGGTGTAAGTATCTGAAATTTTTATTTATTTATTATATTATGCGTCCACTATTTGGACTCCTACAACCGCCAGACGCAAACGGGGTAGCCCGCGAAAACGGTGGAGAGACGAGCTTGCCGGTTTAAATAAGGGATGGTTTGCGCTCGCCAAGAACAAAAACGACTGGAAACAGATGAGCCTTTGCCCAGCAGTGGGACACTATGGGCTCTTAATAAATAAAATATTATTAGATAAACAAACCAATTCTATTAAAAACTAAATATCTTTCGACTTACAACAAACATAGCTAAAGGCAACTGGCAACCAACGGCTTTCGATAATAAGAAAACCATTTTCAAAACGACTCAGTCATGCTGTTGTCTACAATGCCATAGACAAACACAGGCAGACATAGGCTTTGAAGTTCCCTCTTCTATCGTAAGAGACCAACCAAAAACTAGAAACATGGTTGATATGAGATATCAAAATGCATTCCATATGGAAATGACCACAATATCTGGGAAATGCCTGTAGGTGCAGATTAGTCTAGTTAGTTGTGGCGTGGCTGTGTAGTATCCGTGGCGTGGCACCGCCGAGTCAAACACGCGGTTGCGGAGCTAATAGCACATTAGAGCTCCCATCATGGCAGAGCAGCTTTCAATATTAACACCCGAGGCCCACAGTACACAGCCGCCCCCTGAAAAGCCTTTTTATTTGTGAGTAACGAGGTCGCGCATACCTCCCACTGTATAACGAGGTTTCTTATTCGCTGGTAATGAGTTTCGTTTAGTTATTTATTAGCCATTTAGAGCCGATAAAGGTGGTTAGTGGCTCTTTAGATGTTTGGATTTACTTTACCCCTCAATCAAGGTATAGCAAAACAGAACAAAGATAGAATGCATTTGATGCCAACATTGCATTTTTGCGTCTGTTTCTAACCCCCGACGCAAACGACGGGTGTTGTGTGTTTCACGGCATTGTGTGTGTGTGTGTGTGTGTGTGTGTAAGTAAGTAAGTTAGTAAGTTTTTATATTAAAGACAAGATAGTTTTAGCTTTTAACACAGTTTTGGTGTGCATTTGGATAACATAGACGTTCGGAGATTTTCATTTTTTTTTATATTTCATGCTAAACACGGCGATAGGTTCTTAGGTGAAAATATTCATGTTGGTATGGCTTATCTATATAGATGATATAATCATTTGTATTCTCGGGGGTTTAGTAAATTTACAATTTATAGGTTATTTAATAAAATTAATATAACCAATATAATACTGTAGTGTTACTACAATTAATTATTATATAAATGTACTTTTTACTTAACTTAGTTTACTCAGACATGTAAGTCAATATTGCGTAAAATCTAAGCCACTAAACTTACTACGTATTATTTTTGAGATGTTTTTATGAGTAAGTACTACCCACCATAAAAACATCTAAAAAGTAATTAGGTTTTTGTAACCATGTTGACTACAATATGTAATTTTATGCATATTAATGAAATTATCTAAATATACACGTTAAAATGTGTCGTTACCAGCTGGAGCTCACTGGCTGGGTGAGTCCCTACACTAGTAGTAGTTAGACTTAGGGTAGTATTTAGAATACCATCGAAATATGTAATAAGTATAAGTATTTCAAAACCAAAAAAACCCGACAGCATATTTTGATTTTGCGGGCACCAAGTTGGATTTGGACACTCTAGAGATCAAAGCGAATAGAACGACACCTACTTCAAAATCGGTCGAGCCGTTTAGGCTACAGGAGGTAACATAGAAATCTACATACATATATATATACTCGAAAAACATTACCCTCTTTTTATGGTGTCGGGTAAAAGGAATTATATCGAAATCATTATGACTACGTAATTGTATGCGTGTTAATCAAGTAATCGCAAAAAATGAGATGTTTTCAGCTCGCACTGTAAAGGCATCCTTAAGTTCTCACAGTGGATCCATGTTACAAAACTTTTACGAATACATAGATATTTGCATTCGACTGTTGTTGTAAATAAGGTACTTTTGATGATGTAAGTAGATAGGTTTTATGCAAATTGAAAATACACGTGAGAGTGATGCGCCATTAAGCGACAAACAAATTCCAAGTGGAGTTATGCCCTTGTTTTCACAGGCCGCCATACCGGCCCCGCGAAGCAGATGTGCGCCAACCTTCAACATGAATATTTATGATTCAATATGTAAACGTCGCTCATTAAAATGTTTAATATGGCTCATGTTTGACGCATAAAAATTGATTTAGGAGCACGTGTAATTTATTCTACGACTATAGAGTGGAGAAAAGGAGTAAGTACGTTTTTAGAAGCTTTGATGAACGTCTGCAGCCTGCTAAAGAGGCTTTGTATGAAAATGTTTTCTTAAAGGCTTAACGAAACGACCGAGCGGCGCTTCTTAACGATTACAGCCCGCGTTACTGCACAGCAGGTACCAGTGTCGACTATTTTCATTTAAGTACTATATTCATAATTATAAACTCATTTCAGTGCCGAACGCATTGAAAACATTGGCAATTTCGCTGAAACAATTTCGATCGGTATTTAAAAACTTGTCCACGATTCGTGATTTTAATTTTTCGCTAAACTTTCGCAATATTTCTCGTTGGAGGTCGGCGCAAAACGAAATTTGCATATTCAGCAGTAAAATTTACGTCACAAACAATGCCCTATTACGGTACAATGGAAATGTCTTTACATTGTTGCGGCGGCGGGGCGGCAGCGGCGCGGGCGCGGGTCGGCTCACGTCACTGCAGAGACTCAAAGGGCGACCGTCGGACCTGATTTACGGGGAGGACCTGTGGCTGCGCGTGTTTAAATGAAAATTATACACGGGACCCGCGCTATGGGGCGCGACCTTTCCCTCGTAAAGTAACTAATTTATGAACTCGTGATACTTCAGCGGAGGTGCCTGCGCTCCACTCTTGAAATTTTAACTCCGCCGCGCTGGCTGTGCAGCGTTGAATTTTTAAGGCAATGTTACACATCTTGACTTTCCTCTGAATCAATGCTTTTTAGGCATGAATACGTCAACATATTTTAATGGCAATCCGTAGCTTACCTTCTGTTATAAGCGGGGATTAAATTAATACTATTCTAATTTAAAAATAGCTTGCCGTATTTGCGTTTGTGGTTTAATAACAAAATGTGCTTTTAATTTAGTTGGCTGACTTCCGTCGTGGCTTAATACTAATTATTTAGTACGGGCTACTGTGTGGTGTTCGGTTACAAAATGAATTTGGATTGTAACTTTAAATTTGGTCGCATTCATCGATTACTTTCTTGACTCAGGAGCGATGTCATCCTGCAACTGCCAGACAGTTAATTTATCCCTTGAACGATGTCCAGTATACATGAAACAAGATTAGATGTCCTGCACCCTTCCACTATAGCTCCGCTAGTATCACCACATTCTTTAGCCGATCGAGATCAAGATTAATGATAATACTCGTGAAGTTGAATGTCTATGGCTGAGGAATTCCTAGGCGAACAAAAAAGTCACTTGGTCTATCTTTTTTTAGAAACCTAACACTGTATGTATTAGATTTATTACCCAACTGTCCCAGGAATGAGGGTAATGTTTCTCGAGTGTATTTATGTATGTAGACTTCTATATTACCTTCTGTAGCCTTAACGGCTTGACCGATTATAAAGGTGCAAGGTGTCGTGAGAAAAAAATAACTATACAATTTTATAAATATCATAAACGTAACCATTGTTATGTCTGTGAAACAAGTAGTAAAATTTAGATAATTGCAAAATAAAAGTATGTCGGGAAATTATTATTTTTATTTTTATATTTATTTTTCAGTTGGAGACTAAACGTTTTGTCATTAGTCTAGTAGCGTAAATGTCATTCTCGTAGTACGTAAATCCGTCTAAAAGATAGTACAAGGTTTTTGTTATTTTTTCGGTCGGCAACGTGTTCTTAAAATATATCATAAACAAATCATAGCTGACTTGGATTAAATTAGAACATCGCTTAGCACTCCCATTGAGAAGTAGGAAATATCCCAAGTTAATAATTTAGATGCGAGCGTTATTTTCCTGTAAAACTGCATAAAATTCAGTTCGTACGTATGGTTTGTTTATGCACCTTGAAGATAAGGATGATATCGACTTTGTGTGGTTCCCGGCAGAGTGGATTATGACAAAAACCCGTCTCTTCCCTTGTGTATATGACAACTAAATCATCGTGATAAAAATAAATATAAACCAATAATGACACATTATTCAATAGCTACTTCATGTCGTAACATTTTACTCAGAATTATTTTAATAAATATAATGTAGCTATTAATAAGTTATTTAAATTAGTTTCAGGAATTATTAGTATTTTTTGCGATGCAATGAAGTTCACACTAGTATTTTTAAGTTAATATTGTATATACCAAAATCCGTCTTCGGACTTCCGGTAATAGTTATTTTTAAATGCGCATTTATTACAGTTTAAGCTATATATTTTTTTATATTAATTCGTTCCTTGAGTTACTTTTATTAGTTTTAGAGTTCTGTAACGTTAAAATAAACAATATTTTTTATTTCACCTACCTAACGTGGCTTCTTTCATCTAACAAGTATCCATGCTTATTAGTTCACTTGATTTTAATTATTGAATGAAAATGAACTACCTGCCGACATGTGGAAATAATGTTGGATTCCAACAAACCTGTTTGACAGCCCGTAAATTAACACGAAGTACTTAACTATTTATGGGCATGCGTACATAAGTGTGTTTACTAGTTGGTAAGTGTAACCCATTATACTAGCTAGACGGTAACCCGTAACCATATTGAGCCTGACCCGGAATTTTGATTAAGCGTAAACTAGATTACACTAAGGGAGCGTTTCTTAAACTACTGAACAGTTAATAGTGTTTGCCTCAAACTTGGAAGTTACTTATTTGCTTGGCTACATCGGCTATGAGAGTTATGGCTCAAGTTTCGCCGTATACCTCTGTGTAATCTGTAAACCCGTAAGCTATGCAAATCACGATACAATCTCCACTCTGTACGTCGTGTGTGTATAACCATATACCTATATACGTGACGCAGATATTTTTCCACCTGTCCTGTACCGGTTCAGGTATTTCCGTACCCGTTTAAAAATTCATGCTATTCAACGTGATACAGGAGCCAACAATACATAATGTACTTAAATACTCACTCCTCTATTCTGAACTTTGGGTCGATCCGATTTGAAATTTATCCCGCAAATAGTGTTAGGTTAAAATATCTATATACCCGTGAAATGGAGCGGGCGTCGTCTATAAAGCGCTGTCCACGGAATTCAAGAATCTCGGTTATGTTGGCACATCCTGCGTAAAATGGACTCGCGAGTGTGGAGTAGGGGACATTAGGCTACATTTTGAGCGGGTTTCGTGTAAATCAACGCGTCCCATAAGTCGGTGAGTGTCCGTAAACTGAATATTTATGGGACGTTGCCGCGACGTACCCCTTAAACGCGCCGTAGAGACTTGCGTCAAAACGATTTTGCATAATTTAACACTAAAATGTACTGCAATTTATGGAAATAATGGTCTCTGTTAACATAGAGTAAATAATATTACAAAGAACATACATTTGAGCAAGTTTTCAGAGGGGCAGTAAAGACGAATTAATTACATAGCTCTAAAATGACTTCAAAAATAGATACTGTGCAGGCAACTACTATTTCTATTGAGCGCTCTCCAAATAGGTACTGTTAAATATTATTCAACAGTAATATTATATTTAACGCACACATACACCCAGCAGCATTTTTAGAGGTTGCTTCAAACTCAAATAACGGAGGTATAATAGAGATTAAGCTGTGACTGAATTACACCGGATGAGTTTTTATATCGTAAGGAAAAAAATAGGGCATATTAGGTCAGTGAAATTGAAGTTATTGGCATAGGTAGTATAATTTTATTTTTTCCAAACGTTCACGCCGACCCTAAATTGATATGCAACTGGCAGAATTATCATGCGAAATTAATTTGGAACTCATATTTTCGCTAAATTTTCTTCATTTATTCATATTTCATTTAACGATGTAATTATGTGAAATAGGCTACAAAATGACACAATTTAACGCTTTATTCGATTATGATTTTGAAAAAAAAAACTACCTATGCCCAATAGCTTCTATTTCACTTACCCAATATGACTTGTTTTTTCCTTACAGTAGAAAAACTCATCCGGAATAAATATTATTATATTTCTAACCCCGACGAAAAACGACAAGTTTTATGTGTTTCACGGTGTTGTGTGCATGTGTATCCAATTTTTGTCCGGATGTATCTCAATAATGCCTAGTTCGATTTGAATACTCACCTTTCCGTAAAAATCGTATACACACTATACACTTTGTTACTTCGACCATTGATTGGCACTCGCAAATTATCTTTGGCACAAGAGAAACCACGACTGTGCATGAAATCATCCCTAATTATTTATGATCAGAGGGAAGATTGGTAAGTAGAAAGCGCTAGATTAAAGTTTACAATGAAATTGTATGACATTTATAAACACTTATTTACCTACTTTACCGAGCGCAGCTAAATATCGATTTTGAAAATATTATGCCGAGTCCTCTAAGCGGTTTTTATTTTAGTTGAGTTCTCCGATATTTTTAATGTTATAGACAACACCGCGGTTAGAAAAACGATATTTTATGTACTTGGATAATAGGTATTTATCATACCTCAATGGTCAGGTAACTAAGTAGAATTCCAATTATTAGAAAAATAAACTGCAATTTCATTCACATGTGTTTCTATATGAAACGATTTCGTGATAGGTTGCAATTTGCAAATCCGCTAAATCGTAATAGTGGTTATCCTGGCGAGATGAGAATATCTCTTGCGGGCAGTGCGCTCGCCATTAAATCCTGGCGGGAGTGTTGCCCGCACCCTCACCCGCGGCCCGCGGCCCGCACCCACGCCCGCGGCCCGTGGCCCGCACTGCCCGCCCAGCCCGTGCAAATTATTCACAAGTAACGCGCGTAAGCGCCCCACACGGCTAACTGACCGTGTAAATAACTACCGCTTTCTTTATCTACTCGTTAATCTGGACAGGGCGAACTTACGAAACAATTTTCCAATTAACACTAATTTAAGAATTCTCATTAGAATTAGAACCCACAAAATTCTCTACAATAAAGATAATTAGTTTAATAACGCAACGAAGTTAATTGGTTTCTGGTTTCGTGGAAAATGAGAACGATTTGAAATTTAAGGTTTTATTTCTACAGACAGATATTACCTGCACGAAAGTCGCCGCCGTGAGAAATTAAATCGCAATTTACCAGCCAACACAATGCACGCAATTCATAAAGAATATTTTTATGAAATTTTTAATACTCGCGCATACATGCGGCCCGCTCTCATAAATCAAGTACTTCCGAGCGCCCTTTGAATTTCCGCACGCCGATGATATACCGCGTCTGTGACAATGCCAGCCTTCAGCCTTCGCCATTTATACACCAATATTCCTTTAGATGGAAAATGACACTAATTGAACGGGGAAAGGGAAGTTTTTATTTTTGAACTGGGTCAGGTCTGCAGACCGTTCATAAAGCTCGTGTTGTAGTCGAGAGGCTTTTAGTGTATACATTTCGGTGCATTTCGTGTTTCAGGATTTCTCTCTTTTATTCTCTCTTTCCATCTCGTCGTACCTATCCCCTACAATATAGAATCATATATCGTGTTGGTAAAGGTAATATCATGATTGGTATTATGTCATGACTTTGGCATACTTTAGGGAAGGAGGTAATGTTTTAATATTGATTTTGTTGACAAATTTGCTCTTGCAACGATAAATACACTAAAGATAAACCTTCCATGCCACATCAATAGTCTATAGTCCATCAATAGTTAGTAGATCTATTAGTATAGATCTTACGAGTGTTAGTACACTATAATTTGACAGAAAACATTTCTACAAATATCTATTATGTACTTCACAAAATGAAAGCTAAATGTGTATTATTTCCAGCCGCTAAAAATATCTAAGCCCATGAAGCGTGTTCTCGCGAGCTCAGCTGGCGGCCGGTGCACTGGCCGCAGAAAAATATCAGTATTCTCTCGGTTTTCCTGCAGATGTGGAGTACAGATATATTCGTGGTAGGTCGACGTGCCGCGCCGGCCGATATTTCGTACTCCCCGGACGACAATAATTTGTTGGTCCATCGCGCCACGTTCCCGTGTAGCGGCAACGATATATCTCCTTCAGTGTGAGCTCTAATCGCGATCGATAAGCGATCATCGTCACTGCGTGGCGGAGTTCGTACCTATCTCGCAGAACAGCATCCCTCTGTCCATTTTACTCTTATTTTTTTAGATTAATCTATCGCGTTTGATCTATAATGATTGTCTGTTCCAATTGCAGGAGTTTTACCTTAGTCTCGTATTTTGTCTGCAACTGCGATAATGTTTTGGATTGTATTTTCCAGCTTCGATATCCATTCGAGTTCATCCTTACTACTAGGTACCTACTACTTATAAGCTTTTATTAAATAATTTAATTCATCATCATTCAAATCTAGGCACAAAAGGATTATATTATTTACTCAATGTAATTTGGCCCACCGTAATACCTAATGTTAAAATAGTTTTAATAATTTCCCTTGTAGCATCAAAGTACTTAAACTTATGATTTTAAATAAAGTAAAAAAATGATTGATTTAAGCGCTTATAGCATCTTCTTTTTTAACCGACTTCAAAGGAGAAGTTTCTTAATTCGACTGTATTTTTTTCTTGTATGTTTGTTACATTATATTTTCGTCAATTGTTAACCGACTTTGATGATTAAATATTTGGTTGAGATCTGATGATGCATTCCGAATATATAATATGGAACCTTACTAAAGTTGGTTGTTTTGCCAATGTTTAGCGGTTCTAATATTTTTATCTAGGGTTAGTTGAAAGTAACCCTAGATTCATATTATAATATACAATATCAACTCTTCAAGTAGGTCACAGCAAACTTCTTAAAGCTTACGTTGTCAACTAGCTTAGCAATGTTATTACATTTGGCATCTTAACTCCGTTATATAACTACTATAGACTATATATAGATATTAAGTGAAATGTGAAGTAAATCTTGCCTGGTGTCTCACAGACCACGTTCGACCAATATTTGAGAACGCTCATGTTCATAAAGCTATTTGGTTTACGACAACTGCTATACTAAAGCCTTGGATTTTGTATTAAACTAATATCTATTTTATAATATTCTGAAGTTAATAAATTGAACACATCTCTGCTTTTTGGATTACAAAAATGGTTGTGGTCTGCGTAAAGATTGTGATAGTATGTATGTACATTTAAAACCTTTCCATATCTTTAAAAATATGTTGGGAATTCTTGGTGGATCAGTTTAGAACTTAAATATATCACTAACCAAGTAAGAAACAAATCATAACATTACCTAAACATTATTTAATATATTGAATTTATACCATAAGCTATATAAAAGTACGTAGCAAAATGCTACAGGTACTACGCCGTAGTATAGAGTTAAATTGCTAAATAATTGACAGATCTGACGGGATGTGAACGTGATAAACATACAAACTCAAAAAAAATATTCAATAAATTCCCATCGTTTATGAGAAAATTTTTTGAGAAAGAAGGCGAAGAAAATGATGTGCAGAATCAGGATCTTCCACATAAGGAACAAGAATCCTTATCAACCTGTGATTTACATTCCTCACGTGCAGTCTGATCCCCTACTCCTCATTTGATTTGTCATAAGAAAGAGAGAGATGTAAGCATGTCCTAATACAGCTGTAATTGGGGTAAAGCGATAACCTTTAATATAGGAAGGAAATCCTAATCTGCATCTTATTCGTCTTCAACATAAACACTAATAGAACTAAGCTTTCGTAGCACATATAAGTAAGCTAAGTTGGTTGGAATATCGGGTTCAAAACTGAAAATATTTGTCAAATATATCATAATGAAAACATGGCAACCTTTTCATTGATGAAAACAAGAATAAATTAGAGAGATATAGGCGAATCTTGCACATCAAAACTAATATTTATTAATTAAAAACATTTGTTGAACACTGTATTACATGACGATACGGTAAACAGTATATTATCTATGTTTTTTCGGAAACAAAAACGGCAAAATTAATAGTGAGAGAGTCCATTATCCTGCATTAAGCACTCAGTGGGGCGGCATGGGACATAATGGGTCGTCGCCGCCCGCCATAGGCCCTTTTATAGTTCTTAATAAAAACGTCACTACTACCCAATGTACACGTTATCTACTTAGGTGATAAATTGTTTTTGCTGAAGCAACTTTGGTACGAAGCGCATGCTTCTGTTTTCGTGAAATATTTAAACTGTACAACGGATATGTGGGCGGGTTTATATGAATATTAGAGGTGCGGTTCTGCCTCGGGTTTTTTTAAATATAATTCCTAATGAAGCTCTCGCAAAGTCGCTGGATGCAGGCCGCTTCAAACCGGCCGCTCAGGAAAGCTATACAACTATGCTAATTGGCAACAGAAATAGACCAAAAGGTGGTAATAAATAGCTAAATATCTGCGAAACGGCTTAACCGATTTGTCTCTTTTCCGCACCGCAAAAACCGCACTCAAATCGGACCGAGATTTTACGAGGAATTACTGAGATAAATCAGGACAAATACTGGAGACACACACACACACACACACACACACACACACACAACCACACACACACACACACACACACACACACACACACACACACACACACACACACACACACACACACACACACACACACAACACGATGACCGATTGGTGTAATGGATAGTGACCCGTCAGCAAAACCAACGGTTGCGGGTTCAAATCCCGCGAGGGGCAAATGTTTGTGTGATGAATACGAACATTAATTCCCGAGTCATGGATGTTTATATAAATATTTATATATGTTTATCGGTTAGCTAGTATCCAAAGTACAAGCTTTGCTTAGTTTGAGTCTAGATGATAGATATAAGTGTCTGAAAATTTGTTTATAAATTTAATAACATTACCGTTTGGCGGCAGATTAGATAAGATGGTGGTAGTTAACCTGGCGGATATTTAAAATGCCCTACCACCAACTAATCCGAGTACTAAACATGTACCCCGCTGGGGATTACTCCGCGACCTCCGATTCGTAAACCCTATGTTGTTTACATTGAGCCACGAAGGTAAAGGCGGTCCTACTTTTATTATTGTATTGTTTCAGACAAAATAGATAATAATGGTAATTATTACAAATGAGAACCAAATGTGCGATTTTTAATCTTCACTTTAAAAATCAGGG
The DNA here is from genome assembly GCA_949316235.1 of Oegoconia quadripuncta. Lineage (NCBI taxonomy): Eukaryota > Metazoa > Arthropoda > Insecta > Lepidoptera > Autostichidae > Oegoconia > Oegoconia quadripuncta. The sequence continues at coordinate 13,268,555 of OX438749.1, forward strand.
TAGGAATCAACGCCACGTGCGACTTTATTTTCTATCGGTTCCTGTTTTCCGCATTCTTGAACCATTCGAAAGCTGTAATGAAAATTAAAACCTTGAAACCTAAGAACTTGATTAACGTTAAAAGGCGTTAAGTTTTAGCGACAAAGAGGAACTTAACATATGTACTATCCAATGGTGAACAAGTGTCAACCAGTTATTATGTCCTCTTAAGACTTAGGATTTTTCGGATTCGAAAATGAATGGGTTGAGGCCAGACTTCGGAAATACAAACCGCCTATGTAACGTGAATCTGCAATTTTCGTTTGCATTCAAAAGCGAATGACTAAAAAATCGTACCCCAGAGGAAACGGCTATGGACCGTGGAACTAAAGTCACACTATATTGTATACATATACACATGTGCCCATAAATCCCTTCTTTAAAAAAAATCCCACGGTGTTAAGGAGTCCTCATTATCCGCCTACAAGCTAAGTATACGAGTAGATTGCCGAACGATATGTTTTAACATTATGTCTTCACTTTTGAGGAAATAGGTTTTCTAAGGTAGTTACATAGTTTCCTTTAACAAAAATCCAATGGAATATCCCTGAATCTCCAGAGATGGAATAGATTTTATAGTATGACTAGAAAAATCGTACACACGCATGTATCCGGATCACCAAATCATTTTGTAGGGAAATTGAAATATATCTGAATATGTTCAACAATTCCAGATATAAAATTGTTCCATTTAAGAGCACTTACGTCTCATGGAATTCCGTACAACTTACCAAACTCATAATCTTCGAAATGAATAAACCGATTCTACTGTAGCTTTATAAGCATTAAGTAGGATACGTACTAAGAAGTTAGTAGAGAACATTTTCGAAAAACCGATTTGTAACTAAATTAGAGCGAAAATTTTTCGTAGTAACTCAGAAATGCAAAAAACCTTTTTTTACATAAGATATTTCAATTTCATCGATTTATTAAATTTGGCTATTTTGAAATTGAATGTTTGTATGGAATACCTGCTATAGAAAGCATTGAGTGCGTAGACAATCCGTATGTTATTAATATCATTCATGGCATCGGCCCAGGTGAAATCCACGCCTTGCACAACTCCATGATTGGAAGTCTATCCAATCGCCAACATAATATCTATCAATATCTATCTATGATCGTCATAGGCCTATGTGGGTATCCATGTTTATATTAACCAAATCTACACGATCGAACACATGCAGCATGAATATCTACAAATCTGTTTCGTAACAACTTATGTTTGGCCGGTGAGCACTATTAGGAATATGGAATATTAAGTTCGGCGATTGTTCACAGCAATCTATTTTGCAATGTTCCGTATATCTGGCAAATACTTCAGAGTCATCATAAAATAAATAAACAAATATCCTTGGGCACACATACAAAGCAATCTATGTATGGATACATAAATTTATTTTTTTCTAAATAAATACTTTTTTTTTTTAATTTTTATGCACGACGGGTTCGTACTTGACCTCAATCACACCTGATGTTAAGTGAAGATGAGGTCGAAGGTGGAGGCGTACTGACCAGGAAACCCTATTAACATTGCTGTTTGGCGGCAGATTTAGATAAGATGGTGGTAGCAAGCCAGGAGGACATTTTAAAATGCCCTACCACCAACCAAACCGAGTACTTAAACATGTACCCCGCTGGGGATCGAACCCGCGACCTCCGAATCCATAACTCGGGTACACTTGTCCTTATTCATCATTCAAACTTATGCCCCTAGCGGGATTTGAACCCGCGACCTTTTGGTATAGTGGTCAGAGTTTCTAACCACTCCACCAAACAGGTCGTTCCTTTCGAATCGCACATTTACGTGTTTCCGTTTATGTTCCCGCTCAGAAAGTTTAAAGTTGGTGTTCGATCATGTGGATCCGGCTTAACGTACACTGACTATACTATCATAGTTAACGTAATGTAGAGTGAGTACGATAAGTAAACACTGACGTGAAAATGTGGGTGCACACAAGACTCCAGAAGCGAGGTATCACAAAATACGCTCGGACGAATACGCGAGTAATGTGAGAGACAAGTAGGTATCGGGTTACAAAGCGTACTGCTTTAGAGCTTACTCTTTGAAGTGTAGATGTAGGAAATGTCTCATTGAAGCAAACATTAGTTACTCGGATGCAAATTCTGTCGTAAAATTCAAGTGAAAACTTTGTGAGCACCTCCAGCTATAGGAGGCTCAAAATATGGTTGTATTCAAATCCGGTTACAAGAGTTTTTAGTGTACCTAAATTATTTTAAATTCAAAATAAAGTTAGTTTAACTTACAATTTAGCTTTTAAATTTTGTCACCTTGTACTTGAGAACTATATCTTGCAAGTGTAAATTCGCTAGATTCAACTTCGTTCAATTTTATCCCTAGCTGATTGGTATTACACATAAATAATGGGTTTATAAATATCCCACTTCAAAGCCCAGGCCTTCAAATAATTAATTATAATATAATGAATTAATTAACTGAGTGCGGCAGTTGGATTAGCGCAAATCACAAATTTAGCTTAAATTAGTGCATGCTGGCAACATACCAGTAATTTAAAAAAGTTTCGTGACATATAAAACTGGCACTTTCCAATTTACAAGCGTATTAACGCTGTCTGCAGACGCTCCAATTAGGGAGCACAGATATAAAATAAAAGTAGGTCAAGTGACGCAAGCGAACTAAATTAAGCCACAGGCCGAAAAATAGTTGCTTCAAATAGTATTTTGTTTACAGAGGAGCACAAAATAAATTTAGTTACATAGCATTATCCACGACATGTCGTGTCGTACCAAGAGGTTAAAACGAGGGCGGAAAGTAGAGAGACATGGTCGTTACTCCACCGACAAGAGCATAGCTCTTAAATTGAAGAAGAAAGCATTATCGACATATCATTTATTCGCAGTTTAGTATTAATTTTAGAATTGAATTTTGTAAATTATCGATTCTATTCCAGTTACCGAACAATTACAATAAAATGATCCAACTTGTTTGAACACAACTCTTGTCAATAGAAAATTATTCCCGCCCCAGAAATCCCCTTGAGAGGAACAAGCAACAATTTATCAACAATAATCTTAATTGTAAATAAACAAATAGTGCGTTCTGTAATCAGTATAATTGGCACTATAACTCTTGTTAACGTAAATTATTTTGATAACATACGAGCGGCTACACCCGTCCAAGCGGACCCTTGGGCCCCGAGATAATTTTCATAATAAAACATCCCTTTTCTCAGGCACTTTGCTGTAAATCAAGTTTTCCGGGCGCCCTTTCAATTTCCTGACCACAACACTGTGCCGGTCAAACGAAATTTTCATTACATGTTCAAACACCGTGCGTAAGGTTAGAGATAATATTTTGAGGGCATGATTAACATTTTCGCACAGAACAATCTATAAATAGCCATTGTTATTTAAATATAAGTAAAGGAAAGCCTCCTTGCACCCAAAAACCTGTGAAATATGGTTAAACTTAATGAAACAGAAACATAAGTGATTCTTAACATAATTTTGAAATGGGTTCTTGATCGAGAGAAGTATCGCATTTGTACACTAACAGTGGCTTTTTGTTGCAAATATTTGATGTATGTATTTGTCATTAATAAAACTATTTCACTGCAAAAATGTAATTAATTTATACGTATTGACTTAACATTACTTTCAATTTTACGAAAAGCCATTAAGAAAATGTCATTAAAGCTGAAAAAATTATGAGGACATTGTACCATTACATGAAATGTTTCACAAAATAGTTTCATGGATTTCGATATGGTCGTACGTTTACAAAAATTTTAAAGGAAGCTAGTTGTGGTCGCTTCTGAAGAGATGAAAAATTAATATTTTTTTTTTTATATGAGAGAGCGGTAAACGAGCATGCGGGTCACCTGATGGAAAGTAATCACCGCCGCCCATGGACACCCGCAACACCAAAGGGGTCACAGATGCGTTGCCGGCCTTTGAGGAAGGTGTAGGCTCGTTTCTTGAAGGTTCCAATGTCGTACTCGTTCGGGAATACCGCTGCCGGAAGTCCGTTCCACAGGGTGGTCGTACGTGGTAAGAAGGTTCTTGAGAAACGTACAGTGGTAGACTTCCACTCGTCCAGGTGATGTGGATGGAAATTTATTTTCTCCGAGAAGTGTATCGGTTAAATTGAGCAGCGGGTATTAGCTCGAACAGTTCTTCAGAACACTCCCCATGAAATATGCGATAGAGAATGCAGAGGGGCGCGACGCGAATAAAAATTGAAAATGATTTTTATTGCAACAGCATAAGTCTACAAAAGAAAAAAAAACATTCATAAACAAATTAGAAATATCAGACTTGTTACATTTAATAAGGTTGTGGCTTCCTAGTAAGTATGAGAATACCTGTGACAGGAAACCTCGCTCTTCCATAGCAAACAGTTTTAAATAGTTTTTGAGATACACCATAATGTACCAGAACATCGTCATGGAGTATATGAGATATCCAAGATAGTAAACATCTCGACGAACGGCGTTTCAATATTGTCCACACACCCTTGGGTATGAAAAAGGCATCAGCCACATGGCCGCCGCTACCGCGTTTTCTCACCGTGGCGTGAAAACGAAAACGCGTTACAACTTCCAAGAAATTCAGATATTTTCCAGTGTAATTTCAGAGAGTTTTACGCCGATATGAAGTGTAGACAAAAAATGGAAACATTATTACACCCTAGAGACAATAAGACAGTCAAAATAGTGAAATTCTCGTAGCGAAGGACTCTCAAGATGACAAAAACACCGTTCTGTCGACCGGAAAGGTACCGTACCCTTGAGACTCATGGAGTGATATTAGGTAATTAAATAGAAAAGGGACGGACTATTACAGGACAATGCTGAAGCGCTTTATTGGACCGTTTTCATGGGGAATTAATGAAAAAGACCCCATTTCGAAACGAAATAAGTTTTGTTTCATGATGACAATACACCGTCTCATATGACTCCAAATTCGATGGTTTTGCTTTCCCCATTTCGGCCTGTTCTCCTGATTTGCCACCTTATTATTATTTTTATTTTCTAATATGCAAAAATGGTTCAATAAACTTAAATGTTAGTTTAATGATGATGCCATAGACGAAACAGACGCTATTTTCAGGGTTGGACACCAATAATAAAATTTTTAATACGTATAGAGGTGAAAAAGATTCATTGAAGTTTTAAAAAATGTTTACCTCAAAGTTGCCATCATTCCGCCCTACATACATACATACAACACTACAGTACAGGCACTAATGGACAGCCGTATCGTTGATGTGGAACTCGAATCTTTCGCTTTCAACCAACCTACTGAGCAGAGAAAATTCTTTTAAAAAAGAAAACCCTCCGAAGCGTATCTTTTGAGAGGCTTACTTCCAGCAAATGGACTATACATACAGATGGTTAATATGGTGTGGAATTCAGAATACGTTGGTTTATAAAATCTGGTAAACGACTGACATTATAGTGGTATTTAGTACAACTTCCATCTCATCATAGTTTTAAAACGGGCATTGCTGGTTTGTGACTAGATGATATTGGTGTTTGTAAAATATTTATTTATACAACGTGTAACAGAAAGGGTACATATATCAAGATGAAAGGGTTGGATACAGTAGAAATAATAATAATAGGATCGTTTGAATAAAATTATTTTTTAATTTGTAGAGCCTGATTTAGTGAAGTCGGTTGTTTTTTTTGTTGTTAAAAAGTTTTTTTCACTTAACATTTAGTGTGATTGAGGTCAAGCGCTAACCAGTTGTCCATAAAGATGTAACTATACATGTATGCAATGTGTAACCGAAAAAATCGGATATAGTATCTTATTCAGAGCCTCTGTGCGTGATTTCAGACCAAACGCAATTACTTGGAAAAAAATATTATCTTTTTATCAATTATAACCTTACATCAAATCAATATGTCCCAACACTATGCGGTCATAGAACTTGGAACGTTGCTGTAGAGCACTGGCGCTTTGTTGGAGGCACTTTAGGATCTTCGGAGTAGAAATGAAACCACTTAAAATTCAGGAAAACACGAAACACTGGTTTATTTAGCGAAATCACCTAGCTTAAGTACAATTTGTTATTACTCAACTAGTAGGGTATTTACTGATAGAGGTTTAGCGCTCTCTTTCGGAGCTTTTACAAACTAAACATTATACACAACATTTTTATCGTCTACCCTCATTAAACTTATTCTATATTTACAATAATCATTTAGTTGGTAGTTTTGCCCGTAACATCCGTAACATTTCCACCCTCTCACCGAGGAAGTGATGCCTCCTCGGTGTCGCCTGTTGTGGGCAAAACTGCCAATTTATGTACAGGTCGTCGTAACACCCCTTGAGGCGTTCGTACATCGACGACTCGTACTTGTCCATCGGGGCCCGGATATACATTTTCAATTTTGCCCCGTGGCCACACTCCTCTTGGAAGCGTGTAGTCACCAATCACCACCATATCTCCGACTTGGACCGGTTTAACTGCTGATTTCCATTTAGAGCGAGATTGTAATGTTGGCATATACTCACGGAGCCAACGTTTCCAAAACATATCAGTTAACGCCTGTGCTATTTGCCACTGTTTTCGCGTGCAGAGATCTTTTTCTGTGAAATCGCCCCAGCGTTTGATTCTCGAGGCTGATCCAAGTATTAAATGATTAGGGGTCAGTGCGACAGGGTCGCGGGGGTCAACTGGTACATGAGTTAATGGTCTATTATTTATAACTGACTCGACCTCTCCAAACAGTGTCAACAAAGTTTCGTCCTTGGGTGCCCGCTCAACCATAACGGACTTTAGAGCCGTCTTAGTGGAACGTACTAATCGTTCCCAGCATCCTCCCATATGGGGTGATGCAGGTGAAATGAATTTCCAATCTATTCCCCTCGTTACGGCTTCGTTTTGAAGAGTTTCACTCATCGAGTTGACCATTCGTCGCATTTCGGAGACAGCACCCACGAAATTCGTACCTCGGTCGCTATACATGACTTCTGGTTGTCCTCGACGAGCGAAAAATCTCCGTAGAGCCATTAAGGCTGAATCTGCACTTAGAGAGGCTGCAATCTCGAGGTGTATGGCGCGGACAGTCATACATGTAAATAAAACTCCCCATCTTTTTTCTCTACGCCTTCCCACTGTCACCTCTAATGGACCGAAATAATCAATTCCCGTATGAGTGAAAGCTCGTTTATGATGTGCTAATCGAGCGGGTGGTACGTCGCCCATTTTAGGCGGTTTAGGCTGAGCTCGTCGTACTTTGCAAAGTTGACAGTTTGCGGCCACTGCTTTTACAGTCGGTCTTAACTTTAAAATCCAAAAATTCTCTCGCAGTTGGTTCACCACTGTTTCAGTGTTGGCGTGCAGCGCCTTATTATGGTGATCATTTACCAATAGGCGAGTTAATAAATCGCGGCCATCTAATATTATAGGATGGCGTTCTTTAAAAGGTATATCCGCTCCTGTCAACCTTCCACGCACTCTCAGCAAACCATCCTCCGTCATCATGGGATCCAAAGCACTCAAACGATCCTTGGGTGACAGTGAGTGTCCAGCTTGCAGTCTCTCTATTTCATCGGCGAATGCAGAAGCCTGAGATTGTTTAATTAATATAAGCTCCCCTTGTCTAATATCATGGGCAGAAACTTGAGCGGACCCTTTGGATTTCCACCTTCGCACAGACGCTAATACTTTAGCTACTACCCGTACTGCCCGTGTCCAAGTCGAAAATCGAGACGCATCTATTAATGGGCTAATATTTACATTTACGGTAACATGCACTTGCGAGGCTCGAAGTTCTGAGGCAACCTCCTCTGAATTAACATTATATTCCTCTGATGGCCATTCAGACTGCGGCCTTTTCAAAAAAGGAGGACCTGAAACCCATATACTTCTTTCTCTCAGCCAGCCCTGCCTAGTTCCTTCATCAGCAGGATTATCGCTAGTAGGTACCCATCGCCAGTTGCATTCTCTACTCTTTCGGTCTATTTCGGCTAAACGGTGCGACACATAAGGTTTATAATCCTTTGGGTCAGAGCGAATCCAGTGTAAGACTGTTTTCGAATCAGACCACAAGATTCGGTTTCTAATCTCAATTTCATGATTGTTTTCAACGGTTTCGGCAAGTCGGCAGGCCATTACTGCTGCTTGTAACTCTAGGCGGGGCATTGACACAACTTTAAGAGGCGCTACTCGCGCTTTGCCCGCGACTAAGGCTACATGACCACCCTCGTCAACAAAATAAGCGACAGCAGAATAGGCTTGCTCACTTGCGTCCCCAAAGACATGTATGTCCACTGCTGGACTTAGACCATACCATCTTGGGATTTTCAAAAGTTTAATAGACTCGAGATCGTTTAACCATTTTTGCCAATCTTGATAACAATCATCATTCAATTTATCATCCCACCCAATGCCTGATTTCCATATTTTCTGCAGCAGTATTCTGGCATTGATTACCAGTGGACATACCAGTCCGAGAGGGTCGAATACACTCATAATAAATTTCAAAAATTCTCGCTTAGTTGGCACCTCTTCACCTGTTCCGAGTCCCTGTCTCAATTTTTTAAAACTCAGATCAAAGGCTAGCTCATCAGTTCCCGTGATCCATATGAGACCCAGGGTTCTTTCAGCCTCACCGCCCAACTTCGTTAGATCGATACTATCTGGTACTATTTCAGCTAATTTGTCTCTAAGCTCTTTATTGTTTGAGGTCCACCCTCTGATATGGAAATTACCTGCTTTGTGGATATTATTTATCTGTGTAATCATTTCAGTAGCTGCCTCTACAGAATCTAAACTATCTATGTAATCATCCACATAATGACGTGTTTTAACGGCGTGAACAGCAGAGGGATAACTTTCAGAAAAACGCTCAGCATTTTTATTTAATACAAAGATCGCGGAAGTGGGGGATGAGGCAGCACCGAATATCATCGAATCCATTACATATATATCGGGATCACGAAGTCTATCTTTGCCCCTCCACAAAAATAATTGAGCTCCTCGATCTTGGGGGCGTATTTTTACACGTAAGAACATGTCCGCTATGTCAGCGGAGATTGCAATCTGCTTTGATCTGAATTTAAATAAAACTCCTAACAGTGAGTTTAATAAATCGGGACCACTCAGCAAATTATCATTTAAAGAGGTGCCTTTACAAGTAGCCGCCGCGTCAAAAACTAAACGAAGTTTGCCTGGTTTATATACATTGGTTACACCGAAGTGTGGCAAGAACCAGGTGGGACTGTACGAGGTAGGACCTTCCAACTTGTGGGCATAGTTGTTTGCCACCAACCTGTCAACCTGCGCGCAGTAGGCATCCGCGTAAAGCGGGTTTCGATCCATTTTTCGTTCAACTCCATGGAGTCTCCTAAGCGCAGATTGATAATTATCCGGTAAGTCCACATTATCCCTCCTCCATAAAAGTCCGACCTGCCAACCATCCTCAGTCAAACAAGTGGTTTTTTCCAAAATGGCTGCAGCCCTTTCATCATCAGGTTTAATCCGTTTTTGATCCGTTATTCCAATTGAATCTAACTCGAACTGCTGCCTGACCAGTTCGTCCAGATCGGCGTGTACCACTTGGTTGATTGAGTCCTTGCCACATTTCCTTAAAAATCTATCACTTATAGGACCATGAACTACCCAACCGAACTGAGTAAGAGATGCAACCGGCTGACCCGCTTTCCCTTTGAGGACATCAGCACCCACGATAACTTCCCAATTATCCTGCCCAATGAGCAATCGTGGTGTGGCATCCTCCATAGTTACATCATCTAAACCTCGCAAGTGCTTACACCGATCAATCACCTCCGCTGATACAGATTGCGGCGGTAATTTAAGCCCCTTAATAGTACGTACAAATAAGTGGTGACTCACCTGATTAGGACCACGTATTTCCAATTGGACAATCCGAGACGCACTATTTTTAATTTCGTGACCACTAGCACTCACTATGTGCAACGGCACTTTCTCACCAATATCACTGGGCACTAACGATTCATCGACTAACGACACTGTGGCACCGTCGTCTAACAACGCATACGTGTTCACTGATTTGTTACCGCACTGCACCGACACCGGAATCACTTTCAGTAGCGACTTAAGTCGTTCGCCACCGATGCTGCTGACCATCTCCAGTGAACTCGACGATGACGATCCCGCCGAAGGCCTCGTCGACCCAGACGTTGTAGCTTTCTCTTGATGTAGAAGTGTGTGGTGACCGTAATTGCACTTAGAACATTTCTTGGCTCGGCAGTTGTATCTACTGTGTGTTTTCACAATGCATTTGAAACACAACCTCTTATTTTTCACAAAGTCCCATCGGTGGTCGATATCAAGTTTACCGAAGTCAGGACAGGCTGGTAACTTGTGGTCACCATCACACATGCTGCACTTCACTGCTGTTTCTGCCCTTTCACTCACTTCTAAAACTCTATGAGTCGCTTTCTGCTGTGCTGGTTGCTTCTTATAGGAGGTGGATGGAATATTGAATATATCAGCGGACACTAAGTAGGAGGAAGTATCCGCTAATTCCTCTAGGAAATCCACTAGCACTGTGAGTGTCGGAGAAATGCGCAGATCTATTCCCATTTCTGTACTCTTCTGTCGAGCGAACTTCCCATATTCGGCGCGTTGAGTCGGCGTTAACTTATCTAGAAGTTCTCGAACCATCTGTGGGTTGTTGACATAACCGTCCGCTCTTATGTTCCTAAGGGTGGATACACAAGATCGAACTGCGCTACTGAACTGTCGAAGCGCACTTCCGTCATTATCGCCAACTTTAGGGAGACTCTTCACTTTCTGTATGGCGTGTTGCAACAGAACATTAGGGTTGCCATATGTTCTCTCCAATGCGTCGATTATCTCTTTCGGTTTGCTTGCTGTTCGTAATAAATCTTCCACTAGTAATTTAGCCTTTCCTTGGATCGCCGTCTGCAGTCGGGCTAAGTTCTCACTCGGTTCAAACTCGTAAGTTTTGGACGATTCTTCAAAGCGGCGTTTAAATAACAGCCAATCTGCTGGGTCACCGGTGAAGGTAGGTAACTCGTAGAAGGCTCTTGGAGTCGGTCGAGGTTTCATAACTTTCTGTAAAACACTCGCTAACTCTTCAATTGCTCGCCCAGATCGCCTTCTTTCAGCTGAGGTGTCACGTCGTGTGTCATCACCAATCGCTGTAGATCGCCGTGTACGATCAACCTCTTTGTGTGTTTCAGTACACTTAGGTGTAGCCATTTCCTCGTGTACACGGCGTGAATCATTTACCCATTCACCGACCCGTTGTTCATTGTAGAGGTCTCTGCCTATCACTGTGTCCTCTTCCTCTTCGGCTTCCAATTGAGCAAGCTGTAATTCCTTTCTTCTCTTCAATAAAGATTCCCGAGCTTCATACAATTCCAACTCTGTCTCGTATTCGATACGTTTTCTTTCAGCTTGTCTCGCAGACCTTGTAGAGCGTAGTGATCTTTCACTGGCGGGGCGCGGAGGTGGGGCCGGGCGCGTAATCTTATGTACTGTATGGTCGAACACCGTCCCACCGGTGGCTGGTATTTCAATCGGTGTTTCTAATCCAACTTCTTGATTAGACGGCGATATCGGCATACCGGAATCTTCATATGGTGCACGCGCGGGACCCACCCCTTTCATAACGGCCGTAGACACTGTCGCCATAGTTACTTCACGACCCTCCTTTACCACCCCCGCCGATATACCGGCCCTAACATTGGGCGCTGTGGGGTGAAATGGAGGTTGCTCCGCAATCTTCTTTGCCTGCGGCCTCGTAGTCGACATAGTTGTTCTACTCCGAAGATCCACTATTCACACCGCAGAATATCACAAAAACGCTGTCCGCAGTACACTAACTCGCTGCACAATCCGACTCGATAGGACCAATTTTGTAGAGCACTGGCGCTTTGTTGGAGGCACTTTAGGATCTTCGGAGTAGAAATGAAACCACTTAAAATTCAGGAAAACACGAAACACTGGTTTATTTAGCGAAATCACCTAGCTTAAGTACAATTTGTTATTACTCAACTAGTAGGGTATTTACTGATAGAGGTTTAGCGCTCTCTTTCGGAGCTTTTACAAACTAAACATTATACACAACATTTTTATCGTCTACCCTCATTAAACTTATTCTATATTTACAATAATCATTTAGTTGGTAGTTTTGCCCGTAACATCCGTAACAGTTGCACAGAACCGTTGTACTGCTGATGTTACTGTTGTGCAGATTCAAATTCAAAATTCAAAATTATTTATTTTCAGTAAAATATCAGTTTTAATAAATGAGTTGTTAAGGTCTCCTTGTAAGTATAGCAATACCTGTATCAGAAGACCTCACTCTTCCATAGCTATGTTATATTATTTTACTAAATAAAACAAACAGTGTAAATGTAATAAGAAAATTAAAAATAATAATAGGTAATATAGATATAAAACTAATTGTGTAACAATTTTTTTTATTATTAGGTAGTATAATGTAAGTACGTAGATGACTAAAAAGTGCTTCACGTAGTTTAAAACCATTGACAGACTTCGGCTTAATATACCTTTCCGTTACGCGTTGTAAATTGTTATTGTTTAACAAATAGGTACCCATAATTAAATAAATATGCTTATGTTTAGGGTGATTAAATCAATCTCCTATTAGGTTATTTATCAATTATGTAGTAATAGATTGATTACTTGGTTTTAGATTACCATATAAATATTTCATTGTGTGATGTTAGCTTTATTCTACGATTTTCAAATAAAAGCGTACAGTTCGAGTGGAACTTATGCTGTGAGAGATCCGTCTTATAATAAATAATTGAAAACATTTAGCTTCTTATTTGCAAATGAACGCTATTGATAAAATAAGAATTTGCGTTTTAACGGAATCCTAAAACATGTTTTCTTCATTTTAGTAGTGTATCGTTTATTGAGTCAAACAAAAATTCGTCTAATATTAAATGAATTCTATCCGCATATTTTGTTGATTTAGGTATTTTGTCCGCGGTTAAAGCATAATGAAATTTTAAAATTTAAATGAGCATTTCGTGTTTGAGATACTGAATGAATTTTGCAAACGGACAGTGTTATCATGGGCCATGCAGCCGCCAGGATCCAGTGGGATTGCGGCGTTTCAAATTAACAGCCCAATGTTTTATATATTTTTTTAATAAGACAGCCGAGCTGTTTTCACCCTTATCAACAAAAAATGTCGGGGTTGTTTTATTAGAGAATAGCTTTCCGCCCGCGACTTCGTCCGGAATTCGAAATAAATATGGAGGGTGTTACATAATTAGTGGATAGGTTCTGCTGATAGGCACTAAACCCGTTAAAAAATGTAATTTTATGACCAGTAAACGTTTCACGGTTTTCGAAAATAAAAACATTTTTGATTTGTGCGAAAATCGACTCCCATTTTCAGTTTTTTGGGTAAATTCCTCAGTCTGTTTTTTGCATAACAGTTTTCAAAAGTAAAGTTGTCGGATCAGATGTATTAAAAAAAACATGGACGTAAATGACGAGTATGATAAAAATGATAGATTATCCACTAATTACCTAACACCCTGTATATATAGATAAAGCATAGTCTGTGTCACAGAATAGTGTAGCCTTCTGTAAGTGAAAAAAAATCTGAATTGAATGAGTAGTTCTAGATATACAAACAGCTTCACCTTTATAATTCAATACATAATGTTAACTTTATCCCTTTATACATTTCCGGCTTCCATTTTTAAGTTAGGTAGGTACGCATAGAAAAAATGGGCTTGTAATAGGACATATCTTCGGGCGCTGATTGAAGTGAAGCCGGTTGGAAAATCGTAAGTCAAACTGGTGTTTTATGCTAATGAAATTTTTTTACGTGGAAAAATTGGCTAAACATCAAAATTTTAACGAAATCGAATTATAGGAAGTTCGTACTAATGCATCACATTTTTTTTTATTGAAAGATATGTCCAACGAATAATTTGTTTGTCATGTTGATTTCAAACACCTGAAACTGTATACCCCTGTGACAGACGGCTGAACAGCGTACAATTTTTAGGATTCCGTACCGAGGGTGCCTACGGGAACCCAAAAAAACACTATTAGGGCTCAATCATATCGAGGTCAATGTCCTCAAATAAATTGGCAAACGCGCAATTCATTAAAATGCTATTCACATAAAGTGCCAGTAAATTCGGAGCACTGCTCACGTTGACCAATTGATCAAAACGTCTATGACGCATTTGAGGCATATCGGGAATAATAAAGAGTGTTCCAATGAAGAGGCCATAAAAATGGCATAGGTATACCAATTGCTATAATTCTTTGTTATTGTTCAGGTGTGCTCGAGTGATATATTGGCAGATGGTACAGTTTTTGTGGTCGGCGCATCGCTTCCGCAAATGTTTAGAGGTACACAGTCTGCTAATGAAGACTTACAATCGTATGTTCTGGATTTAACTTTGAGCCTTAATCTCACCTGGTGGAGAGAGGAGAACAACGGCGTATAGCATGCGATTCCAGTAAATCCTACCGGATGCGCCATGTACACATTGACAAGAGAAACAACAGTTTTGGAAAGATACGCACCAGGTTTATTGAGTTACAACTCTTCATACAATGGAATAATGTGAAAGCTGCAGGAGTTCGGAGCAAAGTGATTTTACTCAACGCTGCTAAGTCTGAACTTGTTTGTTGAACTGACGTTCGGATCCGATATACTATAACCTATTCACCTTAGAGCTGAAAATTACAAAGCCTGTAAGATTCGAGGAGGGAACACAGATGCTGCCAGAAAGTCCTGTATCTTGAATTAGACACAGATATAGCGCCGTAATCTATCATAAATCAGTTAAAATTAATCACGCGCTAAATGTTTAGCCTCTACTTGTATAGGTCAGGTTTCTTTCTAGACGCGATATCTTTGTGTTCTAATTGCATCATACATAATAACTATCAATAAAAAGCTAAGGTGGTATAGTACTGCTAGGGCTGTGTGGTTTCGGCACCTAAAAAGAATAGAACCAACCCGTCTCTTCCCGTGGGTGTCATTAAATGCGACTAAGGGACTTTCCACCAAAAAAAACCTGTAGATAAGCATATTTCAACAGCGATGGGTTCACCCTCTGTTACGTGAGCATTTTTGTTCAAAAGGTGAACCGTAGAGTAGACGTTATTTCAAGGATTAAACTGTTAATGCTTGGATCACCCAACCGCAAATTTTTGAGATGTCTCTGACCACCCCATTTGGGATAAAAGTCTGAGATGGCTTTATGTATGTATACTACTGCATCGGAGACCATTTTTATCCCTCTCGGGCTTTAGACCGCACAGTTCACGGATTCCATCATTTGATATAAGCCAGCCTCAAATCGTTTTAGCAGCAATAAGTATGGGCACTTTACAACAGCTTTACGTCACAGCCCTCCATAGGAAAGGGATAATCCATACTCGAGCCCAGTACGGATTGATGAATTAGTGTCAGAGTGGTGACCATCTGACAGCCAGTGTTTTCAAGACGCCTTTATAGGCCATCAACTTGGCTTTACGATTGTATCATAAGTACGAAAACACTCGTAGGAAAATGCCACTAGTGCCTCTTATCTATTGCACAAGATATTTTTACTTCGTAATTCAAAGGCGTTCGAACAAAATTTTAATTTGGATTATGGCTGTAATTTTGAATCTGACCGTATTATGTAACAAAAATCCTATTGGACCCTAAAATGGCTCATAGTTCTCAAAAAGACAGAAAACTTTGTTCTACAATTTTTAGAATATCCCAAAAAAAAAATGATTTCGCCATAAATTTAACGTATCGCCTGGTAACTTTGTGCCTATCGAGAAATTGAAAATTATTTCGCAAATTTTTAGACGTATAACAAAGTTACTTGCTTACTTAAATGCAATAAATCTTTGTTCAACAGGATTACTGTCCACTATCGCTTAGATTTCTTCATTTGGAAATTGGCGTCATCATCAATCAAGGAAATTTTCAATTCGCCAGTGATTTTTTTTTATGTTTCTTCCGCTTCATTACACATTCAGAGTGGTCCCATGTCTCTGGAAATAAATAATACTGCTTAAAAACGGAATCCCATTGAAGCCGGTTGCTTTGCCAATTTTTATACATATTTATGTCTATTTATTTATAACCTGCAGGTGAAATAGGATGACATTTCGAAAAAGCGAATTCATTCCCCGTAACAGATAAATTGCTGGCAGCATCAGATCAGAGCAGAGTTTAAAGGCAATGAATCTAGTGCTTGCACGGCGAATTACCTCCAGTGCTACCTAAATTGAATTTCTTTGATCGCTATTATGTTTAGATAGCGGTAATGTGGTTCGCCGTTTCAATGTAGAATAATACAAAACAAATGGGTTATGTGGGTTTTAGAATCAAAATTAAATATAAAAGAGTTTATATATAAATAACAGCTGAGTTAATATGAATGGAGCCTCTTCTTTCACCCGGGATATACAAAAAAAGTTTATTTAGGACAGCTAACAATTTCTATATTGCTTCCTTTAAATGCAGGGTGAAATTTAATTCGTGTAATTCCTGTTTACTGGGGACTCCACATCTGATTACAAACAACAAGGACCCATGGTCGAATTCATTCAAAAAATTTCGACTTCCCATACAAAATAGATTATCTGAGACCGCCTTTAGTGTGGAAGTCCAACAATTTTCAGCTGAATTCGCCTATGGTTGGTAGTGGAAATTTGTTCGTAATCGAAAGTAGTGTCACCAGCCGAAAATTGTTGCACTTCCATACTAAAGGTAGCTTCAGGAAATCGTCAATTTTTTGATCGAATTCAACTATGGTTCCTTGGTGTAAAGTTGTTCGGAGTCTAGAGTGGCGTCACCAGTTAATGAGAATTACACGAATTCAAATTTTTCCTATATACTTAGCTATCTACCTACTATGGATATTATAACACTTAAATGCTGCTTTTATACATTTTTTATTAAATATTGAAAATTGTATTGATTTTGCCTCAAATTATTGCCTAGTATATTATAGCATATCATCATATTATGAGGTTTCACTCAATTTTTTATTGAAAATACATTATATTAAAAATATAATGAGAATTCAAAATCGAGACATACAAAATTCTCACCTATAAATACAACCTGCCTCATTTGCACGACATATTCAGGATGAAAGACATACGACCATTACGAGAACACGCTTTGCGAATAAGCCGCACTCACACTGACATCAATGTCGCCCATCACTTTCTGAGCAACCGTGTTGTTCAGGCCTGGAATAAGCTGCCGGAGGAGGTTGTTTCCGCCCAATCAGTGACTGCGTTCAAGAATAGATTGGACAAATTAAAAAAAAACTAGTGATGACTTAAATAGTGACTGAATAACAACATAATGAACAATGTGAACTCTTCCAACACTGTGACAAAGACATTCCAGCAGTAATGCTGCTCGTCTATAATAATATAATAATAATAATATTCGCAATTGTGATATAACTTGATACCATATCGTATCTAATAAAAACGTAAAAAATTTAATGCTACTTATAAGATAATTTTAACAAAACTTGTTAGTAAATATTGCCCTGTTACAATAAGTGCATATTAATTTGCTATTTCTAGTCTCCAAATAGTATAACACAAAGTCGTTACTTGCGTTTATCGCGTGTTTAGTTTTCTAATCTACGCATCCGATTTTGATACGATTCACACTACCATTTAACAAATTTATTCTCATAGGTTTATATGAATAATACAACTGATAGTTTATATTTTATTTCGAATCCACGCAGGCAAAGTCACGGGTGGAAAGCTAGTCTTAAATATATGGAAGTCATGAAATTAACATCCATTATTATTTATTAGGCATCCATTATTATTTATTAGCCTTAAGATCTCGAAGGATAGTACGGCTCCCAGTTTTGTAGCTCTTTTAGCGGCAACCAGGGACCACGGTAAAGCCGAGTCCGCCTACGGCGCTGCCTCACGCCGTAGGCGGACTCGGCTTCCACCCTGCCGTAACCCACATATTGGTTATCTCAGATATGAGGGTTTCTTTACGATGTTTCCCTTTTCCTTTGAGAGCAATCAGCAATGTTACGTAATTTTCTAGACAAGTAGGAATTTTTAACTGCACCTACATTGGGCATTAAAAATCAAATAATTAAGGTTTTTAAGAATGACTTCGGATGAGTTGAGAAATATTTGTAACGTACTGATTAGTAATGGATATTTGCCTTAAATACAAAAGTCTTTGATAAAATCTAAGTCGATGGAACTGGGACTGGATAGGCACTTATGAAATCGATTAAGTACCATTGTATTGACATTTAATTTATTTATTTTAAAATAAGAGTTTGCTAGGTGGTTCTTTGTTTTCACTAGTCTGTCATTCAGAAATACACGGGGCTGCTGTTTATTTTTTAGAGGTGTCTACCTTATATAATATATAATAAATAAAAACCTGGTTCGTCTCTGCTCTAGTAATACTTCTGTGGTGAAGTGGGTGGTAATTATTTTTATTTCATTCGACTACGCGAGTCGAATGAAATAAAAATATGATGAATATTCGAATACACCCGATTCGACTCGGGTGGAGTTGGTCCGAATTAAATGAGTAATAATAATAATAATAAATAAATATTTCGGACACTTACACCAATCATCTAGTCCCAAACTTGATCTTGATCCTACCTCGATTTTATGTGTAGATATGTCTTATGATATTAATTTTCGTATTAAGTAATTAGTAGTCACTAATTACTTAATACGAATAAACGTTATTATGAATTGCCATTCCAATAGCCAAACCAGTAGTTACTATCAAGTATTAAAATCGTTCGGAGTCGTTACTACGACGTAGCGCTATGGCGTAGCACGTAGCGGCATTTTCCTCTAAGAAATATACTATCACATCAACTGCTGCACGACTATATGGGCCGTACTACGCGAGTCCAATAAAGATTGGTGGAATTGAGTCAGACAAATAGACCACCGACTTATCGACTGCCTTCAATTGGGAAATAACCGGGACCTACTGTTTATGTGTCCTTCAAAACATAGAAACACTTGTAAGAAAATATCACTAATGAATGCGAATACGCCACGAATTCTTTGTGAAGTTTAATATTTATATGCTTTGAACAATATATATATATATATATCGGTTATAATCAAACTCACTCTCAAAATTGCAAGTTTCCTAACGCAGTATCTATGGTTACATTATTAATTACTATGCTACAAGGTACGTTATAATTTCACCGTCTCCTATTATCATACCTCCTCTTCCGCCTTTGAGAGAGTTCCCTTGTTCCACGGAAGTATTAATCCCATGGATTCATTTGTTGACTTGTTTTCATAAATGACTTGAATTTAATTTGTTTCTCAGCCTCATACCTATCTTCTTACATTGTTATAATCTAATTGATACTCTATAATGTGCGTATGAAAAAACTTTTAGATAATTATAAATAATAAAGTTACGATAGGAGAATGAATATGATCTCAAAAGTTCACTCGTTTAAAAGGAATTACTTTTTGATAAAACTAATTTACCAATTCAATATGCTAAAATTCGTTATATAAATACATGGCATTCATGACTTTATCCTAAATGGGGTTGCTACTTGTACCTTTATAGATTACGTAATGTGTTGAATTTGTAATTCAAACACCAGCCTTATGCATCATCATTAGCATCAGGTTCATATGTAATTTTTGTGATGTAACTTCATATAATCTAAAAATTTCTGATTTTTTATAAAAGGACAGATCGATTTTTTTTAAATAGTTACAAGGGTTACAGGTTCAAAGTATATTCTCCGACGCAATGAAATTTACAGAAGTAAATTTTACGTAATAGTCTATTTACTAAATACTTATACTATCTAAAGCAAGCTATGGATTTGTTAGAATACATTTTTATTATATCACTGACAGCTACGCTGAAATTCACAGTGGTAATTAAATTTTAATCATATCTATGTTTTATTACTAAATATCTATATTATATCTAAAGCAAGACATCTATTTGTTAGATTATTTTTTATTCTGTCACTGACAAGTACTCTATCCATACGTAAAAAATCACGGCCTATAAGATTATAGGAATTTAAAAATGTATCTTTACTAGACTATACCAAAAACAATAAAGTAGAAATAACACATAAAAAATGGAGCTAAATTAAAATTTTGAAATGGTATGTTTAATTAAAAAGAATTTTGTAGGCATATAATTTGGTAAGTACACAGTTTAGATATCCAAGCCCATTTTCCCGTTATATATGTTCTTCTAATTTTTTGCTCTACGTTTAGCGGAAAATAGCAAATTTCTTTATGTTTATTTATTATTTTCTGAGAAGGAGTTGTAGCCATAATATCGTCACGAGCTTTATCCGAAATGGTGTGGTCAGAGATATTCAAAAATGCTAGCTTGAAATAACTTCCACGGTGCACCATTCGAAATTAACAGAAACGCAAACATGACGGGACGAGCTCAACGCCGTTAAAAAACGTGCGGCCTTGTGTGTGTGTGTGTGTAATGTCCGGACTTATCTTAGTAATGCGTGGGACAATATTGAGTGTGGTTTTCTTTATATAAAAGGCTAAATAAGGGGACAGGTTCTTGGCTATGGTTGATGAACATCGATTAAACCGTTTCGAAATGTTTTTAGTGCAAAGTTCCTTAGTCAAAGTTTAACCGCCTCAGTGGCTCAATGTGAACAACATTGGGCTTACGATTCGGAGGTCGCGGGTTCAATCCCCAGCGGGGTACATGTTTAAGTACTCGGTTGGTTGGTGGTAGGGCATTTTAAATGTCCGCCTGGCTAGCTACCACCATCGTATCTAAATCTGCCGCCAAACAGCAATGTTAATAACATTGTTGTGTTCCGGTTGTCAGAGACAAGATAGCCAGTCCCCCAAATGTGTTGGAGTTTCCGGGTCAGTACGCTTCCACCTTCGACCTCATCTTCACTTAACATCAGGTGTGATTGAGGTCAAGTACGAACCCTTCGTGCATAAAAAAAAGTCGCCTTATATGGCACTCACGCGAAGAGATGGATTGGTTTTATACTTTTTACATTCCGAAACCACACACCACTGTAACAATAGTAAAATCGTGAATATGTAACTAAAAATCATTGTGTGAAATGTTATTATATTTAGTATTCTACCAGCAGGAATGCGTATCATTTCTCTCCCAATCACTCATCCTTGCATAACTGGCACATCTGTCCTGCTGAATATTCCACTGGATCTCTACCGCTGAATGTAATCTTCACTTCTCTGCTTCCAGTTTCTGCAAGGCACCGTTGTCGTACCCTCTGGCAGGTGGGTATCCCGTACTAGGTTTGCCCAGACGTGATATCCACTCCAGAACTCGTTTAACCCAACCATATGGTAACCACACGGTAAAATGAAGAAAAACATCTTTCATTCACTCATTTTAGGACAGTATTTTCTGGTAAAACAATGTAGCAAAAAGGAAACTAAATACAAAACTACATTATCCTAATGTACGAACAGAATATTACTACAGCTTATTCTGATGGTCCCACACTTCATGCGAATAGAGAGCACTGGAAATAATAATAACGAGTTGTAGTAAAATGTTCTTGTGGAAGGCACTATACGACATGACTCGGGTTACGGGCAACCCTATCTTTACTTGTATTTCGCACATTTCATATAGCATGTGTATTGAAATCAAATTGATATAACAAATAGTAAATCCTGCAGCGTCTTAGATATTTGTTCACGAGACTGGTTGGTTAGTCACTTGGAGACTTTAAAAGCTTAACACGAACAACATGGCTACCATCAAGCATCTGTACCATAAATTAAACCTACGATAATTGCATCTGAAATTTTGTAGTGTATTGTTGTGTTCAGATCTAATAATGAACTGAGTTAAGGGTTCTTCGTGTCGTGATTTGTACTGTTCCGTGTAGTATGTATACTAGTGTGTTTACGCGGTGAAACGCGTTAATATAGGTTAAGCTTAGGTAAGCAATTATTTTAATAAAACTAATTGTAAGTTCGATTTTACTTGCCAACACTCTGTATACGAAGAGAGGGTTTTTACGACGCGTTGCTTATTGCCTTTAGAGTTACGCGACGAACGTTTTTCACCTCTGGCTCGTTGATATATAAAGTTGGTGTGGTCCTACGCACATTATCTGCAGCCGGCGCGCCGCGCCCGAATACAAACAATTTATTGTATTGTTATAGATCTAGTGGTCGTTCTTAGCGCGTATCGGGGAGCAAAATGTATCCAAAGAAATTTATTATTTATTCTGGTTAGTTATAACCTGCTTGATGAGAAATTTTCACTTCAAATAGTAAGAAACTGTAATTGGTATACGGGATTCGAACCCGCAACCTTTTTCGTTTCACTAATAGGGTGACTATCCACTGCGCCAATCGGTCGTAAAATAAAATTAAAATAAAGTATTATTTTTGCGTGCAGTTGCGATGTAAATTGAGAGCCTTGAGAGTCTTAAATTAAATTTTGTGAATTATAATGACATACAATAAACGGTGGTAGAATAAAAAGAAAATAAAACCAAAATGAAATAAAATTAAATGTGAATATTTTGATGTTTGTTACATCATCAATGCTAGAAAGCTTAGCGGATTTGGCTGAGATGAAATAAATTCTGTTAGATGCGTACTTTTAATCTCGAAATTTCAATTACGTCCCGCGGGACGAAACACTGAATCCATGCGGAAGGTACCGATGCCAAAAGGCTAGTGTAAAATATAAATGCATGATCTATGATCTATTTAGTACGACATTCTGTACAGTCTGAAATACCTTTACCTACAGCCTGGCATAACGCAATCTGAGTTTCCTCAGGAATGTTTTAATGTTTTCAATAGTACATTTAGTGTATTTTTGAACTCAGTAATTCATGTAAGTAAATAACTAACATAGGTAGTTAAGTATTTAAAAACCGAAAAACCCGACAGCATATTTTATATTTTACCATACAATGTAAGTAAAATGTATCCTAACGACACCTTGCACTTCAAAATCAGTCCAGCCGTTTGGGCTACAGGGATCTCCTCTACATAGAGATCTACATACGTAACCCTCCTTTTTGGCCTTGTCGGATAATGAAATTTAACAAGAACGTTTATGATTTCCTGAGAAAGTAATGGCCTGTATAGGTTTCTCTGTTTCAGACTATAGAACATTAGAGACCAGTAATTACGCTCGAAGAATGTATTCTCAATAAAACAAGGTAGAATTGCAAAGAATACGAATATTGATCTTGCAAAGATTCACTGCATCTTTTACCGTTACATCTTTACGAGTATTCATTTACAAATTGTTACCTTACAATCCGGCACTTAATTGGCAAGGATAGTTCCAAATTCAAATAATATGGTAGATATATAATGGACTTCAGAGACTTCAAATATGAAGTCTCCAGAAAATAGAGTGATCTGCCCGAAACCTAAGTGGTTCAATAGTCGATATTCGATTCGCTATCGAAAAGTTTGTTTGGAATGTTTTTGTTCACGGTAACGCATTCCAAATTTGAAGTTTCCCGATACCGAATCAAATATCGATTTGTCGCTTTCATTTTACTGCGGATATATTGGCAAAATTTAATAGCAATTTTGAGAAAAAATAACTGTTTCATAATTATGTCTTCTATTCTCACATTACTTTCGTAAAGTTATCGCTGTTAGAGATAAATACCGTGTGGATCAATGGATAGGGTTCCGTTAGTTTACCTCAAGGTTCTGCTTACTATCGTACTGGGTGTAGCATCTGTCACAGTACTCGGCTCCACCTTTGTATGTAAACAACTAAACACTATCATCGGTGTAACTGTAGGCTCGCGGAAGCCCGTGACGGGCGGAAGGGCGTGATATATAGTGCGAAATCCGATTAATTTGCGAAACCTGTTAGTGGAACAATAACGTTAAACACGTTCTCTTGTCGGCGTTGTCTCCCACCTTCAGCCATCCCTCAATTTGTTACGGTCTCGTGTTTAACTATAATTGAAATTACTGGTAACGATCATGCCTATATTGTTGTGTTTTATTATTATGACATACATACATATATTAGGTCCTTACTTATGAAATTGGCGTTTTGTATGAAGAATTTCATTAAGACTGTTTTCTCCAAAATATTTTTGATTTTTTTTTTGGGAACGGCACTTCCAAATTTAGCTAAACTTTGTGTGTATTATCGCATAACATTAAGTTACATTAGCATTTGTGTGTTCCGAACATAAAAAAATTTAATGCTTGAAACAATGTTCACGGTTCATCTTTCGAAATATACAGTGATGCACACGTGACAGTGTGAGCCCACTGCCGTTAAAACGTACAAATCTATAGATGGAACTACGAATTCCATAATTATGAAAATATCTCTTGACTTGGGTAAACTCTCGTGTGACGACAAACGTTTAATTACTCAACTATCTCGTTACTGCGACATTGGAAGCGCTCTAAACACGGGGCTACATGTGAATGTGATGTGCATCGCCGCAAGTGCGGTGGGCGAGTACAGTGCAGTGATAGTTACAGCGGACGACCGCAACCATGAACGAGGTGACCATTGTTGGTTGTGCGGTTTTCCCTACACGGGCCCACGGCTAACAACCGGGATAAAATGAAAACGATGCGTTTAATAATAACCTAATTATCTCTGTTTCGTTGTTATAATCACACAGGCCGGTAAGGGTGCAGTGTGAAGGATTTTGAGTTTTTTCTGCCGTTGGATCTCAGTGATATAAGTGATAAAGTGGCTGAAAGACGGGAGCGCGAAAATATTGTGACTGTCCATCTTATCTCAAAAAGCAGGACATAATAACGCTATACCTACTTTGCTATGTTGCAGCAAACTAAGTTTATGTGGTGGAAAAGCAAGTCGGAAATTTAAAAATAGTACCAATAAAATGGAATACTAAACATGGACCCCGCTAATTTTCATATTAAAGAACTCCCGTGTGAACAGGCCTCTTTTAATAAAAATTACATTGAATATAGTTAATTGAAAACACCGGCAAAGCACCTATTTCATGAAAATGATTAATTGGGGGGGAAATGTGTTCTATAAGAAGGTGTATAATTAATGTTAACGTTGAATTTCTCTGGTGGTTACCAGAATGTGCTGTAATTTTCTAGAATCAAGTAAAATTATAAAATAACAAGAAGTTAAATTATAAATTACAGGGATGTACACACATAGGCTGCTATGTTTTAATGATACTATTATTCATTAGCTATAGGCTAGTAAAAGTTGTTTTGGCTAATTACTGTGGGGTACTGGATACAGCTATCATAAGTTTCATGTTTATAACTACTGGAACAAATGGGAATGGATGATTGAGTGCTCGTCCTGTATTACGCTCCTATTTTTTAAAAACATTTTACGGCCGTTGAAAAAACCTTTTAAAACTGTAGCGTAAATGCCGTCTATTTACCGACATAAAAAATGAAAGTGAAAACCGTGATGTAGATAATTTGGTTGAAAAGCTTGGGCGTTAGATAAAAGTTGGTTCGATTTGAAAATAGAATATTTCTTAGTAGGTATTCGACGAACTCTCCAAGTCAAGAGTATATTATGTATCTGCTTATTTAATATTGTACAATATACAAGCGTTGTCGTCGTCGGACAGAAACAGGCTTTGCTGATTGCAAATTGTGCTTACAGAGGAATACAAATTGTGAGTGAATTTCCTGCAAGTTAATTTGCCAAACGTCGTCGGGCCGAAGAGATCCTAAATATTACCGACTTCGATATTAAATTGAACACATTTGGATATAAACTTCGAGCTATACTTATGTTATTGAGGTATTTAATAATATAGTTTCGTTGTGGAAATATAATTATATGAAATATATATTATAACAAGTAGGCTTAGACTAAGAAAAAAATAAAGTTGTGTACGCTGCCCGACAGAAGTGAAGCCATAAACCGTCCCGATTTTTCACATGAGTTTACTCACACGTTGACGATCAACGATTCATTCATCTGTTGCTCCCAAAATTATCCACCAGGGTAATTTATATCCATTTATTACTCCTACTAAATAATAAGTTATACAATACTTACACATTTATGTGATATATAAAAATTATATATTGTTTGTATGATTACTGCCCAATAACAAAGATAAATAGGACGGATATAGCTGTTTTTGAAAATAATAAAAAAAACAGCCAAGTGCGTGTCGGGCCTCGCGCTATGTATGAAAATTATTTATCAAAGAAGGCTCTATTCTAAGTTCGAATATTGTGATGGGCAACTCATCACAATATTCGAACTTAAAAGAGGGCTTTGTTTGATAAATAATTTTCAACAGAAAGTACATTTTATAAATTTTTCTTACTCATCAACTTGTAAAGCCTACTTAACTATGATAGCTTTCCATTTAACTTTCTTATTTACTCTACTTAGCTCTACCAAAATGATTACTTTTAGGCTTACCGCCCACGGCCGATAATCGGTGACCGATTTTTTGCAGGAGAAAAATGGAACGTACTGATTGCAATGTTTCAACGCCCACATCCTACAAAAAAATAGGTCACAATATCGGTGATAAAAGTATGGAAGTAAAAATCGGCCGATTATCGGTCCTACAAAAAGTCGGACATGGGCGGACACAATAAAGCTTAATATTTCGCAAACAGATCTCTGAATCGAAAAACCATTCAAGATAACCAGTAATAGTTTTTGAACCCGCCTAATATGAGGTCCTCCCAAAAATGAAACGACGAGGTTTTCGAATAGAGAGTTGTATTAACTCGCATAGACTTAAATAACATATTCCATACTTAGCCCTATTAAATTTACGGAACACAATGATAGCGCGTTTTAAATTTGAACAGCGCCATCTAGTGACAGCGCTGCACATACCACCCACCAAGGACATTGTGATGTCCTTCCAATTCTAATATATACGACAGGGTTAACCGCACCCACCATGCAAAATCAAATTAACATAAAACAATTTTATTAGCTAACAGATATCTATTGGAAGGCGACACACCTTGGTGATTGGTCTCTTCAAAATTAAATTTTTACATTTTACGGAAACAACGCGAATCAAATTGTCCTTTCCGGGATGAGTCTCTAACACTCTCGCCATTAACCACTTGCCAGGTGGCATGTTATCCTCCTTGATAAGCACCAGTTCTCCGATTTTTAGGTTTGGTTGTTTAGTGGTCCATTTAGGCCTTTGTTGCAACCTGGTCAGATATTCTTTAGACCATCTCGTCCAAAAATTCTGGAATAGTCGCTGGGTTAATTGCCATCTGTCCAGACGATGTAATTTTAAATATAAATAGTTTTCCTCGGGAACTGTAATTGGTGCTTCGCCAATCAAAAAATGTCCAGGAGTTAAAGGAGCACAATCCGAGGGGTCATCACTCATAGGTGAAATGGGTCGGGAATTTAAACAAGATTCGATTTGTGCTGTCAGAGTAGACATTTCTTCGTATGTTAGAGTTGAATTTCTTAGAATGCGTTTCAAATGAAATTTTATAGATTTCACTCCAGCTTCCCACAGACCACCGAAGTGTGGTGCTGATGCCGGTATGTGATGCCACGTGGTTCCATCATTTGCCAAGAGATTTTCAATTTCCGCTCTGACTGTTTCAATTCGACGCTCGAATAAAGACATTAGCTCTTTATTTCCAGCGGTTAAGTTTGTGGCGTTATCGCTCCACATATCGCTACAATGTCCTCTGCGCGCTACGAATCTTTTGAATGCGGCAATGAAATCTTGGGCTGCCAAACTGGTAACTATTTCAATGTGGATGGCTCGAGTAACCATACAAACAAAGACGACTATGTATCCCTTTTGAGTTTTACACCCTCTACCCTTTGATAATCTTAAGTCAATGGGTCCTGCTAAATCTACCCCACTGTGTCTGAAAGGTCTAGCTGGTGTAACCCTCGCTTCTGGTAAAGCCCCCATCATTTGTTTGGCAGTAGATGCTCGATATCGTGTACAAATGACGCAATTGTGTACAATCTGTTTCACTAAACTTTTCGCATGTGTGATCCAAAATTTGGTCCTCAAATGACTCAGCATCAACATTGGTCCGCCATGAAGTGTTTTTTCATGGCAGTCGTATAAAACCAGTTTTGTAAAGGGATGGTCATTTGGCAATATTATCTGATGTTTAGTTCCATCAGGAATATTGGCATGAGCTAGTCTTCCTCCGACCCTTAGAATTCCGTTTCTATCAAGAAATGGGTTAAGAGTCTTCAGTTTACTGATGTTTCTTACATTTTTATTATTTTTTAGTCTGTTAATTTCATCCGAGTACTCTTGTTTCTGACATAGTAGAGCACATCTTGTCATTGCCTTGTTGATATCCTCTCCTGTTAATTGTATTTTATTGGGTTTAGTTTTAGAAATAAATCTTAACATGTAAGATGTCACTCTTAATAGTTTTATTAATTTAGAAAATTTCAAGAACAAATCGAAGTCATCATTAAGTGTAGTCATTACCATAATCTTATTAGATTTCTTTTCAAGGTTAGTTGTATTGTCCAGTATTCTTTCGAATGGCATATTTGGTCGTAGCAAGTCTTTCGGTCCTGTCCACCATAGCGGGTGTTCCAGGAGTTGACATGGAAGAGCCCCACGTGATGCAACGTCTGCCGGATTTTGTCCAGACGCGACGTGATGCCAGTGATGACTCGGTAAAGACGTTAAAATCTCTGATGTACGGTTCGCAACAAACGTTTTCCATCTACTCGGATGGTTTTGAAGCCATGCTAAAACAACTCTTGAGTCAGTATATGCATGTATATTTTCTTTTCGTATTTCTAATTGCCCTGATACTTCGATGAGAATTTTCGTTAACAGAACGGCTCCACATAGCTCAAGTCTAGGCACAGAAATTGTCTTCGTTGGAGCAACCTTCGTTTTTGCTGTTATCATTTGGACTAGAATTGAACCATCAGCCTTAATTACTCTCAAATAAACAACGGCAGCGTATGCCATATTTGAAGCATCGGAATAGCCATGTAACTCTCTTAATTTGTCGTGTTTGTTTGTGTTTAACCATCTATTCAATGAGATTTTGTTTATTTCTATCAATTTACTTTTGTATTGCAACCATTCTTCATATATTGTTTTAGGAATCTCTTGATCCCAATCTACGCCAGATAACCATAGTTTCTGTATTAAAACCTTTGCAATAATAATCACTGGTGCTAGCCAACCCATAGGATCGAATAATCTCGAAATGTCTCGTAAAATGGTTCGTTTTGTTACAGGTCCAATAGGATTGTCGTTTTCATTTATGGTTGTAGTATACTGAAACGTGTCTGTTGCTCTATCCCATCGTATACCCAGTGTTTTAACTACATCATCATTTTTTATTAAGTAGGTATCGTCAGTATTGTCTCCTTCCTTTTCTACGTAGTTCATAAATTCTTTGTTATTGCTGGCCCATTTTTGCATTTCGAAACCTCCCGCCCTTAGCAATTCTGTTAATTGTTTGTACAATTCGCAAGCTTCTTCTAAATTATCACCCCCTGATAAAACATCGTCCATGTAGAAGTCATTTTTTGCAACTTCTGCCGCGATAGGATATTGGAATTTCTCATCATCAGCTAATTGCTGTAAAGTTTTCGTAGCCAGATAGGGTGCGCAAGCCGTACCAAAGGTAACTCTCGTCAATCTGAATTCCTTAACTTGTCCATTAATTTTCCATAAAACTCTCTGTAAATTCGCACATTGATTCGTCACTTTAATTTGACGATACATCTTTATACAGTCTCCTACGAAAGCTACTTCATGAATGCGCCAAGTCATTATGATATGCCGTAGTTCTCTTTGTATCGTTGGACCGACTAGCATGTTTTCGTTTAAAGATCCCCCGTTCGGACCTTTACAGGATGCGTCAAATACTATTCTGACTTTAGACGTGCTTTTGTCTTGTCTGATAACCGCGTGATGTGGTAAATAAAAGGAAGTCTTTGTTGATGGAACGGGTTCAATCTCTATCTCTTCCATGTGGTTCAAATCCTTGTACTCCATCAAAACCTTTGAATACTCCATCTTGAGTTTCTCATCCTTATTTAGTTTTCTTTCTAATTGTTGAAGCCTTTTCATTGCTATCTCTCTTGTATTTCCATAGTCATAATCTGGGTCTTTTATTGGAATTGTGACGATGTATCTACCTTCTTCATCTCTCGAGTAAGTATTTTCATAGATACTTTCACAAAGTAACTCCTCCTCCGTCATTCTCTTTCTGGATTTGCATGATTCATCTGATTCAATTTCCCAAAATTTCTTTAACAAATTATCATCTTCTGTAGTTGTGATGTGCATGCAAATCGTTCTCTTGTTAAATTTATTATTTGTTTGTATTTCTCCAGATAGAATCCATCCTAGATGTGTTTTTTGTGCTATAGGTGAACCAGGGGGTCCAGTGATCAAACCTTCTTGTAATATTTTACTATACACAGCTGCGCCCAAGAGCAAATCAATCTTTGCAGGAGTGCCGTAAGTAGGATCTGCTAAAGGCAAATCTTGAATGTGATTCCAGGTTACGGGCACTGCTTTAGATGGCAACAGGCGTGTTAAGGTTTTCAAAACGTAGGCATTCACGTTGATGTTAAATGAGCTCTCTAAGTTTGAATGCAACGTGAATGTAACCAAGTGCTTGCTCTTCAACATTTGTGTATCTCCAATGCCACTAATAGAGCCATTGATTGTTTTTCTTCTAAGACCAAGAGCTTGTGCTGCTGACTCTGTGATGAATGATCCCTCGGACCCTTGATCGATCAATGCTCGAAATTGTAAGTATTTTCCATTACGTGCCTTTACATTAACTAATGCAGTAGCAAGTAGGATAGCCGAATTCTCTTTCATTGTAAAGTGTGTAGCTATATTGTCTTCTTCATCTGTAGTGGACTGTAGTTCTCTTTCTGAAGTCTGCTCTCTGTTCGCTGTATATGTGCTGATCTCGCCGGTATTTTCAGGAGGATGTATCAAGGAATGATGCCGTTTTCCACATTTCCGACAACGTGTGCGATGTCTACATGTTCTAACTCCATGATTAGGAATTAGGCAATTATAACACAGTTGTTTGTCTTCTATAAACTTCTTTTTATCTTCGTAATTTAGGGTGGTAAATTGGCTACATTTGAATATGTAATGATCGCTATTACAGTATGTACATTTCTCTCTTGTAGTCTCTTTAGTTTCGTTTGTGTAGTATACCTTTCTGTCTATGCTTTGTTTTGTGCGTATAGTGCTTGGTTTAGTAGATTGTATTCCTTCTAAGGATCTAAATCGTGCTTCTAAAAATTCTATCAATTTCTCAAATGTCGGTAATGTGTCTTCACTCTCTCTGTTTATTTTCTCTTCCCATTGTTTTAAAGATTCTGTATCTAATTTACTTGTAGTTAGGTAAATTATTATAACATCCCACTTATCAGTTTCAACTCCCATACTATTAAGTCCACTCAAGCAATCTGTTGTTGTGTCCATCAAGTTTTTTATCGAATTGGCAGATTCGTTGTTAATAGACTTAATAGACATAAGCTTTTGAAGATATGCGTTGACTATAACTCGATTGTTACTGAATCTTTTGGTAAGTTTCTTCCAAGCATGCTCATAATTTTTTTGTGTTACAGGTATATTCCTCAGTAAATTAGCAGCTTCTCCAGCAATGTGCATTTTCAAATAGTGAAGTTTTTGAACCTCGTTTAAAGCAGGGTTGTTGTGGATTAAAGATACAAACTGATCATGAAACGAAATCCATTCAGTATATTGCCCATTAAAAACTGGTATTTTTAGAGCTGGTATCTTGACTTCAGATGCTCTAACTTCTAGGTGACTCGGAGATGCCGATTCAAACTGAGATGTAATACTAGCCGTTGTAATAGTGGGTTCAACTTCCTTTAACTTTTCTCTCATATATATTTTTGCTTGTGCATACTCGTCCTCGCACGTGAAGTACACCTCATTCTTAACATAGTCAGAAGAGTTTAATGACTTTTTATCAACTTTCCGAAGCAAATTTAAATGATTCTCGTGAAAACTCTGCCAGGTTTGATCCAATAACTCCAATTTTGTGTTAATATAAATAGATGTCAATCGTTCCTTTGGTGTCTTTTTAAAGTTACTGTTAGATCGTTTAATTTGCTCAAGTAGTTCTGATTGAGCACTAATATAGTTATCCATTTTGAAGTATTAAAGGGTTTTAAATTTCAACACTAGTTCCAAGTTCAATAAAACACTTCTTAGTTAAACTTTATAACTGCTAGCAATTTCTTCGTTCCATTTAGTTCGTATAGAATCGATGCAACTGAGTTCATAATATCACTGTAATTTTTCTAAGTCCTTATTTTAATTTTATGGTATTTTGTAATTATTGCACTAGCAACATTATGCTTAATTTTCGATATATTTGATTTTAATTTTTTTTTAAATTGGCAACACTTTGATTAATTTACGATATATAGGATTTTTATTTTCATATATTGGCAACACTGTTCCTAATGTCACTGTCACACCAACGTCACTTACTGAACTGTCAAACACTTAGACTATATACTACTTATTTTCGCACTTTGAACACTATACACACATTCTCAACTAACTTGACTGTACTGCGACCTACCTAACTAATAACGCGAACCGGCTGGGAGGACCATGAACCCGCCTAATATGAGGTCCTCCCAAAAATGAAACGACGAGGTTTTCGAATAGAGAGTTGTATTAACTCGCATAGACTTAAATAACATATTCCATACTTAGCCCTATTAAATTTACGGAACACAATGATAGCGCGTTTTAAATTTGAACAGCGCCATCTAGTGACAGCGCTGCACAGTTTTGAAGGACCAATCCATTTAATTTACATTCCAATTGAAAAAAAAAATACTTTACGTGTAAGACGTACTCTAAAAAATATATTTTTCAAGATTTATTTTACCACTTTATGGGCGTGAATAATATGTTTACCCATACCAAATTACACTTTTCTAGTACTAATAGCATCTGAGATAAGTTGCGGACAGATATGGCGAAAGTATATGGTTCCTTGTTGACTACGGAACCCTAATCGTAACCCTAAAATCGTATTGTTTGCTGATGACACTTCTTTAATATTTAAAGTTGACAGATATCAATTAGCATATGACGAAGTGAATAATGCTGTCTCAAAAATAGTCGAATGGTTCACAGTCAATAACTTGCTCCTTAATGAGAACAAAACGAAATGTCTTAGATTTTCATTACCTAATGTTGAACAGGTTGCCACCAAAATAAGAATTAAACATGAACAGTTGGAACTTGTGGACACAACTGTATTCCTTGGTATGACTTTAGATTCTCGGTTACAGTGGGGACCCCATATTAAAAAACTAATGAAAAGACTCAGTTCTGCCGCATATGCTGTTAAGAAAATTCGAAATATCTGTGATATTGAAACAGCGCGCTTAGTCTACTTCAGCTACTTTCACAGCTTGATGTCATATGGTATCTTGCTGTGGGGAAACGCTGCTGATACAGATAGCATATTTCTCTTACAGAAACGAGCTATTCGTGCAATTTATAAATTAAGGTCAAGAGATACATTAAGACAAATATTTAAAGAAATTAATATTTTAACATTTTCGTCACAATATACAGGGCGTCCCAAAGTTATGGGACATGAAGGGGAAGTACCTTAAATATTGTAGATAGTGAATTTTGCTCAAAGAAGACTTTATGTTATTTTTAAAAGTTAGTAATTCTGCATTCATAGATTTTCTAAAAATTACTTGCTTCGGCTGGGAATCGAACCGACTTAAATGTGAAAAAAAAAACACCCTACTTTTATGATGCCAATCGAAAGAATAGCTAAAAAATAATAACTCTGCCTAAGTAACATAGTATTTTAAAAGAAAGGAACAACATAAAATGATTGAGTCAAATTTCAAGAAAGTTATTTATTGCCGACGACGTTCGAAAAGTAGCGATATTATCATTCCAAAGATAGCATTGATTATTCGTAAATAAGTACCCACTTCATAAAATCAACAGGCAGCGGGCTCATTAAAAGATTGGCGATTTGCGTAAAACAAGAGGGATCACATTTTGAGCATTTAATTAATTAATTTACAAAAAAATACCTACTTAATTGACTACGGCAGTTTCATGTATGTTTTTTATTTGATTAAAATGATTAATTTCACGTTGTTCCTTTCTTTTAAAATACTATGTTACTTAGGCAGAGTTATTATTTTTTAGCTATTCTTTCGATTGGCATCATAAAAGTAGGGTGTTTTTTTTTTCACATTTGAGTCGGTTCGATTCCCAGCCGAAGCAAATAATTTTTAGAAAATCTATGAATGCAGAATTACTAACTTTTAAAAATAACATAAAGTCTTCTTTGAGCAAAATTCACTATCTACGATATTTAAGGTACTTCCCCTTCATGTCCCATAACTTTGGGACGCCCTGTATATATGAAAATCTTGTATATGTTAAGAGAAATATATATTCACTCGAGAAACATTGTGACCGACATAATGTCAATACAAGGAGCAAAAATCAATTAGCTGTACCTTTTAGTAGACTTAGTAAAGTTAATAAGTCATTCAGAGGTCAATGTGTGCGCTTCTACAACAAGGTTCCCATGGATATACGGAATCTTCCGCTTAATAAATTTAAAGTTATTATAAAACAAAAATTATGTAAAAAGGGATATTACAAAATTTCAGACTATATTAATGAAAGTAATCCATGGGATTAAACGGCTCCTCTACACGATATATAAAATTGTTGTAACCTTTCTTGATTGTACATGATTTATTGAAAAGAGACAAACCCTCTCGCTAGCTCTTCTCAGTAGTGGTCGCGTTCCGAGCTAGTGGTAGTTTAAAAAACAAATGACGTTCATAAGTGCATATTGTATTGCCTACATGAATAAATGATTTTCATTTTCATTTTCATTTTTCATTAAACATGATGGTATATAAAAATGTTTCAATTTAAAAATGCGCAATGGATGTAACAAGTGTATATATAATTCTGCTTGATTTCGATACACAGTCGTGTCCAGTCGGACAAGACTGCAGACAATGTGGTTGAAATAAATGGATATAAATTATCTACTGCTGGAGAAATTTTTCGAGAGCAACAGATGGACATATCGCGCATCAAAACCAAGTCGATCATATAGTACAATATCACACAAAGTAGATCACAAACTTAGAAAAGTGGCTTCATATTATTTTATATTAGCGCTTATTCGTCTTCCTTTATTCTTAGTTTGACAGCTTGTAAGTGCGAGTACAACGTATAATTGTAGTCTTTCAAAAATAAAGTCAGACCTCAACCGGCAAGCAGGCTGAGCAGGTAAGTTTTAAACGGAAAAGACCTACCGGCTGACAATGATGACAATATTTTTGAATAGTATGTTGCTCGGTTACCTTAATTAAGATTAATATAAGATTGAAAGATATATATACAATATCATATAATTACAACATATTCTTAAAAAATCCGCATGATTGATTATGATTCTAATATATTATTTTTATATAAATACCGATGTTTATTAATTAAATAATGCAACTAAATAATTAAGTAGGTCGTAGCGTATATATACATTACTTCCCTAAACTCTTGAAAGCTGCGCCACACCCCTTGGCATATCAATTGTCGTACATAAAGTCGACATTCCTACTGAAAATAAAGAAAGTTTCATTGAAGTAGCTAATATAATATTTTACATAAATTAAATAGACAATTAAACATGCACCCCACGGGGATCAAGCCCTCAATTTTAACCTCCACATTTGCCGATGTTGTTGAAATTGAGCCATGTTGAGGGTAAAAAAAATTTACGAGATCTAGTTAAAAGTAGAGTTTATACAAATCAAGAATATTTATGGTTAAACCGCGTCAAGCGTGTCGAACTGAACAATGCTACTAAATGCTAAACACAGCATTTGGTGCTAAAATGGCCATTACATATTGTCTGTCTAATCACTACCTAGCGCTGCGTTTCGGGTAACAGTTTACCCGTAGCTTTACCCGACATCGCCAGAAGGAGTTAAGGTAATGTTTTTAGGAGTAGGTAAGCATGTAATTTATGTGTATCTAATCATCATTCCTTGCCCACATGCACCCACTGCTAGGTATATCCTCTTATGTATTACGCCAATACTTACGGTGCTGTGCCCGCCGCATCTATATATTATTTAATATTAATAAAAAATAGGAAAGAAAATAGAAACAAAAACCCAAGAAATTTTAAACAAAAAAAATCAATCTAGCATTATTGCGATGTTTAAAGTTAAATGTAAGGCTTGTTAAAATAACAAACAAAATAATTTTTAGCCTAGGATGCCCCCGGCTATCACATCTTTAACATTGTAAGTCTACCAATCAAGAGTTCTTCGGACTTTCTGTATTATTGATTAATGCTTGGGGAATCATAAAGATTGTCATCATTAATATTATCTAACATTCTACTGCTGGACATATCTCTCCAACGAAGCGAGTTTCATCGCTCTTTATGGGAAGACTTGCTCTAATTTATCGCGCAGACGAAATAGCGAACGTAAACTTTTCGGGGACTGCTACTTCACTAGACAAATATAATATATACTTCATAATGCTCACGATCCCTTAGTGGGAGGATTCTTCTCAATCGGGAATCACAGGACGGCCTAAACAGTGATCATTGTTTATGTAAAAATATCATACCTGCGATTACTACCGCCAAAGTGTCAAAAGCTAGGCCTATTGCGATGAGATTCTTTAGATCTTCTTTGTACTTTATTCCAACAGCGATTAAGGTACCACCTGAAATAAAATAATAAGTTTATAAGAAAGTTATAATATTATATTAAAGTATAAAGCCGGATTCTACTAGTGTTTAGCGTAATATATGTATAGTCAATAGTATTTTGCATAATATTCATTTGTAGATTTTAAACGGCAAAAGTATATAGTTGTGCAAATGATGGGACAACGAATAGGATAGGAATGTATATTACCAGTGACATTACCCATGGTATATACCTATTCTTAGAGGTGAATTATGTATAGGATGATACTATCATAGGATCATCATGCAGAATATTTGCGGAATACTGTAGAGCGGACCAACATTTAACACTAATGATGCCTCTCTATCGGTAATATATGTGCCAGTCAGTAAATCCCTGAGGCCACCACACTTGTACTACAGGTAGAAAACTAGCAAATAGTTTGTTCGTATAGGTACATACAATAATATTTTCTACTTATTGGTAATAACTCGTTTATAAGCGAATTACGAAGGCCACTGCCGGAGGACCCAAAAAAAACCAAAATTACTTTAACTAATTTAATTAAAAAATAGAAATTACAATTGAATAACTATACTAAAATTATGTCTAACGCAAATCGATGCTAGATTTACAATGATAATAATATGATACGGGTCGGTCGGGCATCGGGTGTCGTCAGGCGGCAGCGTTCCGCTGACTCCGCAAGTAGGCTCGTGTGCATTGTGTATTGGGTCGGTGCATTGCCAGCTCTTTACCTAATGCTAGGTATTATAACACCTCCACCCTCAGAGCAGCAACTATTTGAGAACTTTGTGAGAAAATGTTGCTGGAATCTGTATCTGGGGTTCAGGCCTTCCTGGCTTAGCATAATGATGTTCCTTAGGGGCATCTTCCGTTGGATTCCTTTTTGGTTCATGACATAAGAACTTATATTTTCGAAGTAATGTGCAAGCAATGAGTGCGAGTGCACCGAATAGCGCCCCGTAGAATGGTATCGTCGTATGATATAGGGTCGTAGGCGTCGTAGTCTCGAGCTGTAGGCTTGGTTGTAGCATTACTCTATCTTGAACGGTGTGTAGCTTTTTCAAGTTGATTGAGTTGAGATGAACTGTAGATGTGGTCGGATGCTGTGTTTCAGTCTTATATGAAATCTTCGTTATTTTCAGGGGTTGACCTTTTATCTTATCATTAGCGTTGCTGATTGTGAACTCATTAGTATGCAGGACGCAGTTAACTGGGATGGTAACTAGATAGCTCCCTTGTATCACGTTGGAATCTTCTCTTCCGCAAATAGTGTGGATTCTTGTTTGCTGTGGCAATGAGATAGTGTAATGTTTCTCGTCCAATTCTTCCATAGCGTTCTTAGAAAGGGTGATGGCTGTCAACTCGCATGTTTTCTGAAGAGTTTGGTTTAAAATTAGGTCCTGAATGCAGTCTGGATGAAGTCTGAGTTGGTGAGTCAGCTTTCCTTCGCAGAGATACCGATTGTTGTACTTCGGACATTCTGTCTCAATGTACACGAATGCCTTCCTGTTTGTTGCTATAAAAGGATAGGGAGGAATGAGAGCCTGGTTTTGCCTATTAGGGATTATAGCTAACTTGTAGAAATTAAATATGTCTTTAGAGACAATGGGAAATTTAAACATTATGACAATTCGTTTTCCAGAATAGTAGTAACCCGGTTTTATTATATCGTAATATTCCCTAAATTCTAGTTCTATAATTTCGTCGCTGCCATATATAATCTTAAGCTTACTTAACATTTTACTGATTATATCTATTCCTATCATAGAATGGTGAGTGCTGGAGGCTCTAATGAATGCCAGCATATTCTCTATTCTAAATAATTCTCGAAGGATGTCGTCTATATTTTCGGTTAATATAGCTAAAAGCTGAGCGAACTTAGCGTATTTGATTAAGCTGGTCTCTCTATATGCATCCTTGTCAAGAAGAAGCTGTAATGTGCTATTAATCTTATTTTGATTTTTCACAATCTGATAGGTTATATTGCTATGGTAGTCCATCCATTCCTTACTAATACTAATGTGACTATTAAATTCATTGACAATTCGGTTTTGATTACTCTGAAGGAGTTTAATCGCGTTATTGAAAACTATGGCATCTGAATGGTCTAAATTACCGGTGATACTTTTGATCATGGAACCTAAACCGTCTACAAGGCCTCTCCTTACACGATTAGGTTCTAGAGTTTCTAATTGGTGTAGGACTTTAGTCAGTTTGTTGTTAAGGTAGTCAATCTGTAATTCGTAAAGTGCATATGTGTCGTTTACAAGTAGTTGTTTGAAATTTAGTAGATGAGCTTGTAATATAGTCACTTCCTCTTTCACATCGTCGAGTTCTATGTATTGTAGGAATGTATGGTAGTGAGTTACAAGTCTGGTTGATCCAAGTTTGAATGGTAGAAGTCCGGGTCCATCGTCTAGACTCTCAAGTCTTATCTCCTGGGCGGCCACCAGCGGAACCATCAATACCAGTAGACTCCTGTAACAATTTGGCACTCTTAGGCACCCTTTTTAAGCGCGATTTCGCGATGGGACCACGTTTCTTAGAGGTATAAATGTGTATAGGGAGGTCAGCTAGTACGGTGTCATGAGTGAATCTTGGGGCAAGCTTTTGGCGGTCAGCGTAAGGGTTTTGAACAAAAATCTGTTGGTGGGGTTGATATTCGATTTCCGGTTCTCTGTTACTGTTACGTCTTTCTATAAGGGCGGTTCGGTCTGTGAGGGAAGATTCGTTTATTTTTTCGAAAACTGTTCTCATTTGTTCACGGTGTCTCTGAATATACTGTTGCATTAGGTGTTGTGTCAGGTCAACGTCGAGAGGGTCTCTAGGGTCAAAATGTCCGTTAATTATGTCATATGGCCTGCACTTTGTAAAGCTATGTACGGAGCTGTTATAACCTATGATAGCGTAGGGCATTAGGTTTATAATAGTTTCATCTTTATGTTGGAGTTTAAGAATGCGGAGATGTTCCAAAAGGGTGGAATGAAATCTCTCAATATTACCGTTATCATTGGGACTGTGAGCTAACGTCTTATGATGATATATCTTGTGTAATTTTGTGAATTCAGAGAAAAGCTGATTTGTAAATTCGGTACCATTATCAGTTACTATTGTTATGGGTAGACCATGGTGAGAGCAGAATTGTAATACTGCCTGTAGGATGCTGAGAGCAGTACCGTCTCTTAGCAGATAAGCTTGTGCGTATTTTGAGAAGACGTCTATGATAGTCAAATATTTTTCAGTCTGTGCTGTGAATAAGTCCATGTGAATAATTTCAAAAGGTTTAGTGGCTGGTGGTACCACTTTGAATTGTTGTTTTATGGGGTTCCTGTCATATTTCACTTGGCCGCAAACTGTACAGTCATTGACATGTTTAGTAATATGTTCCCTCATCTTAGGCCAGTAATATCGTCGGGAGAGAGATAAATAACACTCGTTTATTCCACGATGGTTGGTTTTACCATCGTGATAAAGTCGGATTATGTCTTGTTGTCGCAGATACTCTTTAACATTTTCGAGTTCTGTTTTAGCTAGTACGAGGTTCATTGCTGAACTTCGGAATTTGTCTTGGATGATAGGGATTATTCGGTACATTTCTAAAGGCGGGTCTATTTTAATAGCTGTCTTAACTTTGGGGTTCACGTATTCTTTTATGGTGTTTACAACATCTTCCTCAAGAGAGGATTCGGAAATTTGTACCGCTGTTCGCGTATGGGTGTCGAAGGGCTTTGTCACAGTAGGTCGTCTCTTAATGTCCCCTACTACGGTCAGCAGTAACTGTCTATGGAATTTGTTTACAGGTTCGTCTGTAATTGGTATCTCAAGAATAGGGTTTTCTCTGCTCGTGTGGGCTGTGACTGTATTAGAGTCTTGTGCAGCTGTAACCGTGTCAGAGTCTCGAATAGAAGGTGCTTTTTCTGAAGGGTTGCCAATTAATGAGCTGAGTTCCTTCAGATCTTCGATTAGGGCATCAATCTCCTCATTATGGATCTCTACTCGGGAGAGGGCGTCGGCGTTAGTATTATACTTCCCCTTTTTATATATTACAGTAAAGTCATATTCACTGAGTTTTAGTTTCCAACGAGTTAGTCTTGAATTGGGTTCCTTTAGGTTCATTACCCACTGTAGAGGCTTGTGATCAGTCAAAATTTTGAATTTTCGGCCAAATAGATAGGGTCGGAAGTATTTTGTAGCCCATACGATAGCAAGAAGCTCTTTTTCAATAGTGCTATAATTTAATTCACTGTCGTTAAGGGTCCGGGATGCATAACACACGGGTTTGTCTGTTCCTATGGGTCCTTGTGATAGCACAGCTCCAATTGCTACGTTTGATGCGTCTGTCGTCAATAAAAATTCTCTGTTAAAGTCTGGGTATTGAAGTATAGGATCGTTAGTCAGAAGAGTCTTGCATTTATCGAAAGCGTTGATGTAGTCATTGTCCAATGTAACTTTCTTTCCTTTCTTTAGGCACTGTGTTAGTGGCTTTGTAACTCGGGCAAAGTCAGGAATGAATTTACGGTAGTAGCCGACTAAACCCAGAAATTGTTTGATTTCCTTAGCTGATTTCGGGATGGGGTAGTTCTCAACGGCAGATATTTTATCGGGATTAGGCTTAATACCATCTTTACTAATGATGTGACCAAAATAAGCTGTCTCTAGTTTTAGGAATTCGGATTTATCCATTTGGATTTTGAAGTTGGATTCTCTTAGTTTAGTGAATACCTTTTCAAGGTTAACTATATGTTCCTGAAGGGATGTGCTGAATACGACAATATCGTCCAAATAGACAAGGCAAACTGTGTTCTGGAGTTCTTTAAGGACATTGTCCATCACGCGTTGAAATGTGGATGGAGAATTCTTCAAACCCATGGGCATTCTTAAGAACTCATAGTGGCCGTTCTCTACGTTGAAAGCTGTCTTGGGAATATGGTCAGGGTCCATTTCAACTTGGTAAAAGCCGCTGGCCAGGTCCAAGGTTGTAAAATATTGACAGTTACCTAACTTATCCAGGACATCAGTAATATTTGGTATAGGGTACTTGTCATCGATGGTCTTTTCGTTCAGCTTTCTAAAGTCGACTACTATTCGCCATTTAGTCTTTCCAGAAGCATCGGCCTTCTTTGGAACGACCCAAATGGGCGAGCTCCATGCGGATTCCGAGGGTTTGATAATACCTTGTTCCAGCATCTTAGTGATCTGTTGCCTGACTTCGTCTCTATGTACGTACGGGTAACGATAGCTTTTGGTGTACACTGGTATTTCGTCAGTGGTTCTGATGCTGTGCTTAATTTTGTTAGTAAAGGATAGGGGCTCTCCGTCTATGTAAAATACGTCAGCGTACTGAGCGCAAAGGGATTCTAAATTGATACGTTCTTCGCTATTAAGATGATCTGTGCGTAAGCGTGACAGGACTTCCTTCACGCGTTTGGGTAATTGTTCAGTACTCGTGCACTCAGTATTGTACACCTCGGCGTCAATCGGTCTGTCTAAAGAGAATATTACGTCATGTTGTGTCGGATTTGAGATCTCGATAACTCCACGATTGTTTTCTATGGATGTAAGACATTCTCGGATCAGGCAATTTGAGACTGATTGCTCGCTAATTAAGGCGTGTCCATCCTGAATATTGATGGGCAGTCGAACTAACTTACAGGAATTCGCTGGGATGACGTCCTCGTATAGATTTACGTTTCGAGAGTTATACATTTGGATGGGGTTGGTGGCTGTGTGGGTTAAGAGCACTTTATTTTTAAGATCTATCTTTGCTTCCCATTTTTCTAAAAGATCAAGTCCTATTAAGCCGTCAAAGAAATTGTGGAATTTGTATACGAATAGTTTTATATTCTCACAATTTCGAAATTCTTGGAAGCAAGGTACAGTAATCGAATAGTCGTTACGAGTGGTGGCATGGACGTTTGTCACTTCAAAAGGATCGTATGTTAAGGTTATGTTGGGAAAGTACTTATCTACAGCTTCAGGGCTAATAAAAGACTGGTTAGCGCCAGTGTCTATCAGAAGGTTTAAAGGCGGGTCTGATATTCTAATATATGGAAGCTGCCTCTGTGTCTGCAGATTGAGTTCTATTTTGGCTTGCTGGATGAAGGGCTGATCTGAAAATCCTTGTTGGAAGGCTGGGGATCATTTATGGGCAGCTCGTGCTGCTGGATGCAGTTACCTGGTGCACCATAGTTTTGTGTATCGTCTTCGTAGTTGAAACCATAGTCGTAAGTGTTACAGTCATAGTAGAAGTCAGGTTGCGAGTCATAGTCGGGTTCACTGTATGTATAAAAATCGGGATGGCAGTAATAGTTGTCAGAGGTTGAGCATTCGTTGATGTTCATCTCTCTGGCCTTGAAATAATTTGTCGGTGGCGGATTGCCATGCCTACGCCAATCGTGACCTGTTAAGGGCAACTGCCTCGGAGTGTACGGAACCACACCACTCATGGGCTTTGGTCCTTGGTTTTGAGGTGGATTCCGTGGGGGTAATCTAAAAACGTTACTTTGTGGGTTATAATTAGGTGGTAGAGCACGAAACATTTGTTGAGTACGGGACTGCTGTTGCTGCTGTGGATGATTCATTTGGAAATTCGGCCTCCATTGCTGCTGGGACTGCTGCATAGGTTTTTGCTAGTTTGGTGAGGGCATTTGTGCAGGGAAACTAAATGGCCTAGGCACTGAAGGTGCTGGCATATTTACTGGGCCCATAGGGGGCATAATTACGGGTTTAGGCACTAGAGGTTTCCTGTCAGCTACCGAGTCAAGTCTATGCTGCAGGTACATGACATTGACTTCCTCCTGCACAAATTCCAGCGCCTTTTCTATACTATCAGGACGCATGCAACGTATTCTAGAGCCTAGCGGCTCCTTTAACCCACGTACAAAGGATTGCATTGCTAGCTTTTTGTAGAGCTGGCGTTTAGCCTCAATGGTTGTAGCTACGTTTTCATGCAGTGTTACATAAGTCATGATAGTACCAAAAAGAGTTTGACATCGTTCATAAAATTCTTGGGGCGTGTTATTACCCTGAGTGGCAAGCGAGAGGTCATTATAGAGGGCTGTTTCATCCCTTTGGTCTGCAAAGTTATTTATTAATGCTGTTCTAATGCCAATCCAGTTTTCAGGTATGCCATTCGAATTTATAAATCGAGCTGCGGGTCCTGTTATTTTATTTAGTATCCCATTAATTAGACATAAATTTGGTAGTTCATGTCCGGCCGCAGCTACTAGATATTGGGCAACAATTTGGTCACAGAGACGTATAAATCTTGGGAGAACATTGGGGTTTCCATCAAATTCTGGTACTGGGCGCAAGGCCTTATAGATGGTATCAGGGTCATGCGCCATTTCGCTAAGATCGTAATTCTCAAATAAACTAAGTAAATCTTCACTAATATCTCTAGTATGATCTATCACTTGCCTTCGAGCTAACCTACCAAACGCAGGCTCTCTGGGCTGGGATTTCTTAGGGTGGAAAATTTTGAAAATTATAGAGTATCTTAATAGAAAAGGGAAAGCAACACAGGAACGATTCAAGTGTACTCACAAAATTTTCATTTCGGTTCTTCCACGGGATCGATGTCTAGATTTTTCCTCCAGGCAGGAACTTCAGGTTCTTTCAGGATAGTCCAGGTCGCACGCAGGGTCACGATGATGGCTCTCGTGCGGTAGCGATGCGGTAATTCGATGTTTGAACACCCTATCTAAGCTACTACTTTTGAACTATCCTACCGACTGCGCCAATTACGAAGGCCACTGCCGGAGGACCCAAAAAAAACCAAAATTACTTTAACTAATTTAATTAAAAAATAGAAATTACAATTGAATAACTATACTAAAATTATGTCTAACGCAAATCGATGCTAGATTTACAATGATAATAATATGATACGGGTCGGTCGGGCATCGGGTGTCGTCAGGCGGCAGCGTTCCGCTGACTCCGCAAGTAGGCTCGTGTGCATTGTGTATTGGGTCGGTGCATTGCCAGCTCTTTACCTAATGCTAGGTATTATAACAAGCGGTGGGACATATAATAATAATAATATTATGATTATTTGTGCGAAACCGACTAAATGACAGCTCGTCAGTTCACAACATATCCGCCAATCCCCACGGAGTGGAGTGACCGCATAACAGACTCCAACCAATACAGACATCTATATAGCTCATTAAGTGGTTTACAAGAAACCAGAGATGATCTGTTCCTGTATTTATT
Organism: Oegoconia quadripuncta; assembly: GCA_949316235.1. Lineage (NCBI taxonomy): Eukaryota > Metazoa > Arthropoda > Insecta > Lepidoptera > Autostichidae > Oegoconia > Oegoconia quadripuncta. Next base: position 13,313,551 of record OX438749.1, read on the forward strand.
ACCTCCACGTACGTTTGACGTCGAGTATCCTACACCAAGGGTAATGTTGTGGTATTCAGGAACCAGTCGGAACTCCTAACCTAAGGGACAACTACCTCTCCTTTGATAACGGCGACTGTCTTGCTGAAACGTAGCTGTCCATATGGTTTTGTATTAGGTAGTTCATTTTAGGGATAACATTAGCTCTATTTAAAACCTTTTCCGTACAATTCACATGGATAAATGTAACATCACATCACAAACGATCTTAGAGCATTTAAACAAACGATACATTACAGAAACTTCAATTCAATTCAATTCTTTTGAGTAATGGCTTTCCTTGCAACATAACATCAATCAATGGTCACTTTTATTTATTTTTTATTGTACGCCAAAAATATTACCAAGGAGTGTTGATATGGCTATTTGTCAGAAGAATGACATGCACCTTAGAAAGTGATACGATCTATGACATAGGGCGCAAGCTGCATCGATACTCTTGCATCTTTCCATCTTGCAACTACAAGCGTCAAAGCCGATTCCGCTGTTGCCTTGCCAAAAAACGTCAAGTGGCACAAATGTGGCGGTCTCATTGGAGATTTGGAGTAGAAACGCTCGGGTCGAGGGGACCAGCCCCCTTATCTCAATGGTCATAAACTGTATAAATGTATCGCCAACTACCAAATTCGACCAATAGTAAGATTTAACTTTCAAATATGATTAATGGCAAAGGAGATAACCATAATGTTCATTACCCCACTTTAAACACGTGAAGAAAATAGATTCCCCTTAAAGTTTACTATAATATAGAAGTTCAATATTTATTCATGGAATGTGTCATGACTGAAAATGAAAGACGGTCGGTGCTGGGAAGCCTAGGATTAAATCGAGAAGATATTATCAGCACGGAATCTGATGCCCCAGTCATAGTCTGTCGATTAATCCCGGCTTCCCAACAGTGACTGACTATACCGGATGAGTTTCTTTACCGTAAGGAAAATAATAGGACATATTAGGTTAGTGAAATGGATGGTATTGGCGTGGTAGTTTATTTTTTTTTTTCTCAAAACCATCATCCAATCAAGTGTAGTGTCATTCCACGGTCGCGTTTGTAGCGACATAATTACATCATGAAAATAAATAAAAAAAAACTTGGAGAAAATATGAGTTCTAAATAAATTTCGCGTGATAGTAACCCTACATGTCCCGCCAGTCGCAAATCAATTTCCGGTCGGCGAGTGCGATGACAGTTTTCAAAAAAAAATTTTACTACTTATGGCAATAACTTTTTAATTATTTAATATGCCCTATTTTTTTCCTTACGGTAAAAAAACTCATGTGGTATATATATATTTAAGGAAAGTGTGTTAGCTAGCGTTCGTCTGATGGGATTGATATGTATATAACCCCTAAAATAAAACAGAATTGAAAATAAACATTCATTACCATTGAAGTTAGACATTAAGGGGCGGGTGCATGCATACGCTCTTCATTAGTGCATCACACGATCACTTTGGACATAGATCAGAGCAGCGAGGCAATGCTTTCAGCCTTTTGGGGACGATTCCACATGAAGGATTTGATGCATTTGTGACTGCTTTTTTTATTATTGAAATTTATTTAAATTTCATTCAGAGTGGAAAAAAAATTGAAGTTTGAAATAGTTGACACTTTGCAAATGACGTCGAAACTAAGTCTATGTATAGTCTAGTCAAGATACTCGTATGCATATTTAGGGGTGTAACTTCCTATAATATTAAAGGCCCTGTTTTTTTGTACATCGACAGAGTACCTATCAGTGATATTGTAAAAAATATTTTCTAACGGATCAGGAGTTTGCGTTTATTGCCCGTGGTCCCATCGCCGAGTTCTACTGATCGATCCATGGGCAATTGTTTTTGCCTGTGGTTCTATTAATCGGACCACGGGCAAATCAAATTGCCCGTGGTTCTATCAATCGGACCACGGGCAAATCCAATTGCCAAAATTTAAAGGGTGTAAATTCTCTTTGTCTGTAAACTTCATGCAGGAAAATAGTTTAAAATTAAAAATAAATCCTAATTTATTTGAATTTATATTCCTAAATATATTTTATTCTAGACCGTTTGCGTTTCCACAATGAATGTCGATTTAGGTAGTGATATTTGTTTCATTAATAGAAAAGGTGGTACAATAATTTTATTTGGCAGTATTATAAAATGGAGAAAACCTACATAACTTTATGCTTTAGGTACAGTGTAGGTAGGTACTTAGTTATAAAACCTACAATATTAAAGTTACCACTGTGCACTTCATTGCGTTGTAAAAGATGCTAAAATCTTCTAAATCTATTTTCTAAAAAATAATCAATAGCTACTTTATATTTTCAAAAAAAAAACTATAATATTGCCCTCGGTGAAATTTTTCATAATTGTAAAGAAGTTATGGCTCGATTTTTTTGAAAATAGTTCTAGGGATTCTAAGTATATTCTCCGACGCAATGTAATTCACGGTGGTAATTTTAATCATATACTTAGTTTATGTTTTATTACTAAATATGTATATTATAACTAAAGCAAGCTACCGATTTGTTCGATTTGTTTTTATTCTGTCACTGGCAGGTACTCAATCCATGTGCAACAAATCACGGCCTTTAAAATTATAGGAAGTTAAAAGTGTATCCTTACTGGACTAGTATGGAAAGTTGCACATAGCTGAAAGAACTGATGACCAGTGAAGCATTAAAATTTTCGAGTGTAGACCATGCGCCGACAAGCGCAGCGTAGGACGTCCACTTACAAGGTGAATTGATGGCCTTATAAAGGTTGCGGGAAGTCGCTGGATGCAGGGCGCATCCAACTGGTCGCTCTGGAAGTCTATGGGGGATATCTATGTTTCGCAGTGGACGTCCGGTGACTGATATGTTGATGATGATATGGAGAGTGTCTACGAGTATACAAAATAATACAACGTGTAACTGCAAGTATTTTTTTTTTAATTATTAGGTAGTATAGCGTAGGTGCGTAGACAACTAAAAAGTGCTTCAGGTAGTTTATAACCATTATAAAACTTCGTATATTTCGGCTTGATACTCGTATACCCTTTAAGTTAAACATTATATCATGTAAGGGTATTGAGTATATTCGGAATTATAAAATACTAGCTTTCCGCCCGCGGTTTCGCCTGCGTGGAATAACTTTATCGCGGAAATTTGTTTATCCCGCGGGAACTACTCACTTTATCGGGATAAAAACTATCCTATGTCTTAATCCGGGGTACATTCTATCTATACACCAAATTTCATCCAAATCCGTTCGTCCGTTTTTCAGTCGTGATTGAGCAACAAACAAACAAACATCCAAACTTTCGCATTTATAATATTAGTGGGATAGAAGTCGATTGTAACGTATTATTTTAAAAATAAATCGCATTGTTTAATTTCATATTTTACACTTTATTTAAAACTAATTATATAAGTAGGTAGGTATATGTATATGAGTATATTGACTTTTCTATTCATTCCAGGTGCTCCGAATAGTAGTTATCATTGTGGTTGCTGAACAATACACCGAGGTTCCTACTGGAAAAAATAAATTGCTAATTATTGTTTGATTGTATATAAGCGCTTCATTGTAGTACAGCAGAAAATACACGAGTATTAAATACTAAAAGTATATATTATTTAATTTACGAATTTATGTGATTATAGTATCATAAAGTGGTCACACTTCTAAAAGAATTTGGACGTGAAGGATAATCTAATACTAAAAATCATTCATTTCTAATTGTATGGGAAATTATTTTGTGACAAACAAAACTTTGCGGTTTTTTCATACATCTTCCTTCTATTGCAAATTTTAGTTTGTCAGATTAAAAAGTATGTCAATGCTGATAATGGGCAGGTAGAAGGCCACCATGGCTCGAATTCTACTCGCACTTAGCCGTTTTGATACCATTCATCCTGTTACTAGCATGGATCAAAAGCCTCCAACATGTAAGAATGTAAGAAGAAATGCAAAATTTAGACAACCCTCCAGTGCCAAGTCCACCCAGGTGAACTTGTCAGGTGGACCCCGGGTAATGAAGGATTATATCGTCCAGATAAACATGTCCGCACTGTTGGGGCACAGCCTCCTCTCCCTGGAAGAGGGTATGGGTCATAATCGACCACGCGGGCCCTGTGTGGATTGGTGGATTTGTGTCCGACTAGTGAGTGGCCACCTGACAGGCGGTGTTTTAAGTCTAGGCTACCGATTTGGGTTAATGACTGCTTTCAATCGAAAAGAACCGGGACCGACTATTTAACGTGACTTCCGAACCACGGACTGACTGACTGACGAATAGTGAGTGCGACTGCGCCACGAGTGCTTCATGTATATAACTAGGTATAACAAACCAACTGTGTTAAAAGCTAAATATATGTTCTATAATGTCAAGATTCCTACTTGCGCACTTGCATTTTTTGTACGAATTTTTTGTGAAAACAAACTATTAAACGACATACTTGCGAGAGCTCCTCCCAAAATGCCAAGAACTACGCCCACTGATACCATAGACTTCTCTTTCTCTCTGTTAGTGCTGGACTTACCAATCCCAATAGCTATGCAACCAGCACCTGGAAAAAATCTCTCTATTTACTATAATTATCATCAATATTATTAATAATAATATATATATAATATATATACACATTTGTGTAGTGGATTGTGACCCTGTCAGCAAAACCAACGGTTGCGAGTTCGAATCCTGCGAGGGTTAAATGTATGGGTGATGAATACGATCATTCATTCCCAAGTCATGGATATTTATATAAATATTTATGTATTTTTTTCCGTTATCTAGTATTCATAGTACAAGATTTGTTTAGTTTCGGACTAGGTGATTGGTGTAAGTATTTATTATATATTATTGTCCATACGAATGATGATCTTTTTATTTATGTTGCAATTGTATTGTATTGTATTATATTATTTATATTGTATTACCCCTGTATCTCCTCGGGTAATAGCTGAAAATCAGTGTTTTTGAACTATCTCATACACTGAGCTGTGACCCATTTGTCCTGCTGCAGCACAAATATGCTTTAGTTGCACGCGCAAGACTTGTCAGCATTGTAGCATATATTTATAATTTGAATTTTTTTACCAATAATTTACTACTTTTTTATATCGTGTTGGGCGGTTTTATAATAAATTGTTCTTATTCTATTGATTGATTTCGAGAGCGAAAGCAGCCTTAATCCAGCGACTTTCGCAACCTTCATCAGGTCGTATGGCCTACGCTGCGATGCCGGTGCGTGGTCTCCACTCGAGAACTTTAAGGCCTAACTATATTTAACTATAATATGCCCGACCCACTGCCCTTTTACTAATCCGCTGGGCAATATCAGTGAATTTAATTCGCCAGTGGATTACTTAATTTCTAATACTGCTTTACTTAATTAAAATTTATATATCTTTTGCAATGCCAATTTTAAATGCAAATATTAAATATAAGGTATAATGCAGAATATTTACCGAAGGCTATGATTAATACACCACAGCACATTATGAGACAGGCACGAGTACTGAAACTTAAATAAAAAGATTAGTAATACTGCATTCGTTTACTCCGATACGCACTTGAAGTACGAGTAACACTTTACCTATACCAACTACTTACAGTCTGCGTCTTATACAGCATAGTATGCCGTTTTAATACATAAGGTGTTAACGAAAGAGCGCAAAACCTCGCAACTGGTAGCTTAGACCTTGAGAGTGAATAACTTCCTCTATTCCCACTAGTTCAGTTGACCAGTTCAGTTAACTAGACTAGTGAAACTTTTTTTCTCGTTACTTTTGTTTTACGACTCTTGAAAATTCACTGAAATAAAATTGGCTCTTCATACAAATTATCTCTCTGCTCTCGGCTTTCCTCTTGACCTGCTGATAAGACACGTTAAACTTCTCTTTTATCTGCTGCATGTAGCTTATTCTCGGAAGGCTAAGAGCAGAGAAATATAGAGAAATCTCCACCGATAAGAGCATGGCTCTTAAATAAGATAATGAAGATTCAAATTTAATAGCGGACTGGATCAATTTGTATAATTTGGTAAGGGAAACTCGGTTTTGTGAATTTTCTGAAGTCTTAGAAAAAAAAATATTTAGTGTCATGGTCTGAGATACCAGGCACGATGTTTTGTTCGTTAACCCTTGCATAAAAATAAGTCTTAAAAGGTATTTATTCATCAAAAAAATCATTAAACATACAGGAGAATCGAAAATTACTTACTTACCCATTCATTATAATAAATATTATGATGAATGGGTAGGGATTCAGCAGGCTTGCTGGTATTCAGACCCCTCCCTCAGGGCATTTGCTGCCACCAAAGAAAGAACGCGAGTTTCTAATCACTATAATTTTTTTTAATTTTTACATGGCTCTGGACGACGTCCAAATTTTGCGAGCGTCATGTTGAATTTTTAACATAAAATGTATCCTGGTAATCTGGTGATTGAACGACATCAAATTGGTCAAGCTGCTGAGGTTACAGGAGGTAACATAGAAATCTACATATTTTCTGGAGCAGTCGGATAAAAACAAAGAGACACCGTCAATCAGCGCCATTTATCGAGTCACTCTAAACTATTTTGGTAGTATGCTAAAAACATTTTTCTCCTCTGTGACTCACTGCCTACAAAAAATTTGTTATTTTTTTCAGTTTGGTTTGCGTTGTATCAAGTTATCAAGTTTGATTGGAATGAAACATACATACATACATCCGCAGTGCTCTAATATATCCGACTCTCTAGCCTAGACAATTATTTTATATTACTATTTATTAAGAATTTGTCATTTAAAATAACCTTGTACTTAAAAATAGTGCCTTCCAGGCCACCAACTGTGCACAAAAAAGAATTTCAGTAATGTTATGCTGTTAAACAGCTCTGGTTACCTACATACATACTGCATCCTTACCACGTACACATTTTTGGGTTTGGTCTCTATTTGCCGTTCAGCTCGCTTGCGTTCAATCGCTAAATTTGCTACCACGTTAGCGCCCTACTTGTAAATTATGGTAGCTCAAAACCATATAATCTATTAGACGTTTATCGTCCTTACTTCTAGGGCGTTTATTTCTATTCTAATAGCTCGGATATGTTTGGTGTAGGTAGTAGTTAGAAACTCTACTGCTATACCAAAAGGTCGCGAGTTCGAATCCCGCGAGGGTCATATTTTTGTATGATGAATACGGAAATTGTGTTCCCGAGTTAAGGATGTTTTTTTGTATTTATTTACAAAAGAAAATGTATTTATATAGTTTATCAACCATCTGGTATCCATAATACAACAATAGTTGCTTAGTGTGGAACTAGATGACGCTGTGTGTTTGTGCAAAGATATATTTATACTTCTGTGGTACCAAATTCAGCGACCGAACACAAGCGAGCTAAACGACAAGTTATTAGCGATTGCTGATCAATGCCAAGAATCTTAATGAAATTACGACATTTAGCTCAGCCTACGAATAATTTATAATCAGAGTTAGGCCCCACATCTCAGAACTAGACCGAGATTACCGATTACCACCGTAACCTACTGGATTCATTACACCAAGCAACTCTAGTTTTCAGCCATCACAAACTTTCAGAGGGCTTAGAACCGTTTAGGCTGCGCAGAGACATATTGGCTCTTTGGGCATGTTCTATCATTTGTACAATGAAGAGTATTCTGCTTGTCTATTTGACCAGGTATCATCAATCTGCTACATTTTTATTACCTATCGACGCAATACTCATCTGATTCACTGCTTTACTACTCAGTGGTCCTTTTACCATAAACTAAACATTTAATATGGAATAAACAGCGCTACCAAAAGTCCACAATTTGAAAGTCTGGTTCATATGTGATTCCACTGATACTGTAACTGTCTATAGGTGACAGAAAGCCTTCCTATTAGTGCACACAAAGCAGCAGGAAACAGTGTAGATCTATAATATGGCAAACGACAGCAGTTCATATTCAAACAAGAACTAGAAATCAAAGTAATTTGATTTGAATAAAGTACAACTACCTCACTTTCGCCCATCGCCATCCTGAACGAACTTCATCCATAACTATACGGTACTATAAAAATACAAAACACATATGTGCCTACATTATATCTTTAAATTACACATCTCGTAGTGAAAATGTTGTTTATAGAAAACTTTCTCCGGCCTTTCACAATGGAAAAATTATACAACATTCTTATAAGAATATATCAAATTCAGGTGTAGGATCTATGATCAAATAAATTTCAACTTCCATCAAGTTTAGAAAAATACTAAAGATGACATCATGCTGACAGTAGATGTAGAAGTTATGTCAAAACCTGAAAGTAAGGAAAAGACAAAATCTAAGAAGTATCTATAGAAGTAATAAAAGATACCCATTTTTCTTTGACTAATGAGTGTCTAATCGTAATCAGCAAAAAGTATAAAATGAATAAGAAAGAAATAGTTATCTGGTGTTCACTGATTGGGCGACTGTGGGAATTCATAAATGTCGACTAACTTTATATGAACTTTATATCAAAATTCTGGCAAAATTTATCAGAATTAATAATATCAAATTATAATCTCCCCATTCTTATTTTTTAGCTGTAATTTTAGCACCCGCACTTTGTTCCCTTATCTAATATATATATATATATATATATATATATATATATATATATATATATATATTCAATCTCTACCTTTGCTTATTCCCTTATGTGCTTGCTATATGTACTATATGGCAAACATTTATATAATATATCTATCAGTAGTTATAGTACTCTCAACTGTCTTTATTTATTTTCTCTTTCTGTTTATCTCGTTCTATCCACCGGTATTCCTAATCCTGTTTTTCTCAGTGTTTCTGTCAACCTTGACTTTGGCAGAATCATCGTCTAACACGATGGAGCCATAGAACCTCCAAAAAGTGAAGTGAACTATAACACACTAGTCTGTGTTTTGATGATTATGTTAGAAATAATTTGAAAATATTTAAACGTGTTCGTGTTGTAAAAGAAGACAGAAAACCTTTGAGGACCTAAATAATGGTTGAATGGTTTACATCAAACAAATCTGGAGTAGATTTGTTTGTCAATGAGAAAAAAAAAACCAAATGTTGAAAGTTCTCACTAACTAATATCAATCAGGTAGCTAGTACTGTTTTAGAAAAAAACGAAAGGTTGGAACTAGAGAATATTATTTTATTCCTTTACGTTAGGTAAAGGACTGCAATGGGGTCCGCATATCGATAAGTTGGTGAAACACCTTAGTTCTGCAATATTTGCTATTAAAAAAATACATAATTCAACCGATGTGAATACCACGAGGCCTTACGGTATTCTCTTGTGAGGAAATGCCGCTGATATAAATTGTATTGTTCTGCAGAAACACGCGGTTCGGGCGATTTACAAATTGGGCCCCAGAGTGTCTCTTAGGAATAAATTTAAACAAATCAATAGCATCGCAACATACTTATGAAAACTTAATTTACGTAAGAAAAAATGTAGAATCGTTTAATAAAAATAAAGACATACATAAAGTAAATACACGAAACAAAAAGAAATTTGTTGTTCTGTTATACACTAACACACACATAGACCGCTCGGCGACATTCAGTCAAATTATATAATATAATATAATATAATATAATATAATATAATATAATATAGTATAGTGTAGTGTAGTGTAGTGTAGTGTAGTGTAGTGTAGTGTAGTGTAGTGTAGTGTAGTGTAGTGTAGTGTAGTGTAGTGTAGTGTAGTGTAGTGTAGTGTAGTGTAGTGTAGTGTAGTGTAGTGTAGTGTAGTGTAGTGTAGTGTAGTGTAGTGTAGTGTAGTGTAGTGTAGTGTAGTGTAGTGTAGTGTAGTGTAGTGTAGTGTAGTGTAGTGTAGTGTAGTGTAGTGTAGTGTAGTGTAGTGTAGTGTAGTGTAGTGTAGTGTAGTGTAGTGTAGTGTAGTGTAGTGTAGTGTAGTGTAGTGTAGTGTAGTGTAGTGTAGTGTAGTGTAGTGTAGTGTAGTGTAGTGTAGTGTAGTGTAGTGTAGTGTAGTGTAGTGTAGTGTAGTGTAGTGTAGTGTAGTGTAGTGTAGTGTAGTGTAGTGTAGTGTAGCGTAGTGTAGCGTAGCGCAGCGCAGCGCAGCGCAGCGCAGCGCAGCGCAGCACAGCACAGCACAGCACAGCACAGCACAGCACAGCACAGCACAGCATAGCATAGTATAGTATAGTATAGTATAATATAATATAATTGTAACCCAAACTTATTTAAAAGAGCAACCCTGGAGTTTCTTGCTCGTTCTTCTCTGGGAAGTCAGCTATGTGAATGAGCAATAATGTGAATAATTTTATAGTGTAGTGTAGCGTAGCGTAGCGTAGTATAGTATAGTATAGTATAGTATAGTATAGTATAGTATAGTATAGTATAGTATAGTATAGTATAGTATAGTATAGTATAGTATAGTATAGTATAGTATAGTATAGTATAGTATAGTATAGTATAGTATAGTATAGTATAGTATAGTATAGTATAGTATAGTATAGTATAGTATAGTATAGTATAGTATAGTATAGTATAGTATAGTATAGTATAGTATAGTATAGTATAGTATAGTATAGTATAGTATAGTATAGTATAGTATAGTATAGTATAGTATAGTATAGTATAGTATAGTATAGTATAGTATAGTATAGTATAGTATAGTATAGTATAATATAATATAATATAATTGTAACCCAAACTTATTTAAAAGAGCAACCCTGGAGTTTCTTGCTCGTTCTTCTCTGGGAAATCAGCTATGTGAATGAGCAATAATGTGAATAATTTTAATATTAAGATAAAAAATGTGACGTTTCAAGTGATAATTTTTATCCTACGAAATAAATATTTTTTGGTTTGATTTGATTTGTCTTCGCCCTTAGTCTATCGCGGTCACTGGATCTTAACTGGCAACATAAGGAGTTTTAACCACAAGTATCTTTTTCAGTGGTTCCTTGTAAAATAAAGATATTTCCTTTTCTTTCTGGCCATGCTGTATGTTAATTAGTTAATGAGATCTCAGGGTACAAAAGTGGCTCTAAATGGTTCGTGTAAATAGAGCATAGCGTCAGAGCGACCAGTATTTTCTTTGAGAACTTAGCCTGCGTACTACCGAGTGGTTAGATATGGCCGTTCAAACATATTTGTATGTTTCTAATTAAGAGTTTACAGTTTCTTTTCCTACAGATGATTTCCCTTTCCAAAGCGGTGCTAGCTTGACTGACATGCTTAAGCCCTATTTTTATTTACAATAGATTTAAATTGACATTCAAAATTCAAAATTTGGTTGGTGGTAGGGCATTTTAAATGTCCGCCTGGCTAGCTACCACCATCTTATTTAAATCTGCCGCCAAGCAGCAATGTTAATAGCATTGTTGTGTTCCGGTTGTCAGAGATAAGATAGCCAGTCCCCCAAATGTGTTGAAGTTTCCAGGTCAGTACGCTTCCACCTTCGACCTCATCTTCTCTTAACATCAGTTGTGATTGAGTTCAAGTACCAACCCGTTGTGCTTAAAAAATATATATAAAAAAATATATAGTATTACAAATTGTAAAATACTAGTTGATAGTCTTCCTAACAATTTAAAATAGAACATATTTCCGTACTAACCGACTTTGGTTCAAAACCTATAGGATCCATTAACCAAAAAACCTGAAATTTGTTTCAAAGTCTTAAACCATAACTAAAGAAAAAAATCCGAAAAGATTACATATATTGTATTCTATGAAATTATTCTGTGATAAGTTTAATTTTGCTGTTTTCGTCATACAATGTCTACCTAACCAATTACATTTTATTTAAGTCTGTCTGTTTCAAATATTGATCAAGTATGATGTTAGGCATGTTCGGAACCCTCAGAGCCCGAATCCTCGCACTTCATAACTGTGTGATCTTCACATAAGCCTATGTGAACATATGTGAACGGATAAAAGGACAATTGTGGCAATATTATAAAGGTTCCCTTTTAGCCGTTTGGTTACGGAAGCTAAAATGATGTTATGTAATTGAAACAACAACAGTTAACATACCGTTATTGGCTTGCTCGAAAGCAAAATGATGATACTTGATGGATTTATTTGCTCATTAAGCTCATGATTAACCAACGGAGACCACCCATTAGCAGACCTAAGTTTTGAATGATACACCGTTCGGCAGGCATAAATTTTAGGTTTAGAACCCGATTTCGAAAGACATATAAGCGAAAGCCATTTGTGCGACGCCAGATAATCGAAGTGCCATATGAACAAAGCGCCATTTAGCCGATGGGTCATTTAATCGAAAAGACAAATATGCGAAAGCCATAAGATAATTTTACCTAATTTTCTCTAAAAGTAAATATAAAAAAAAAATATTTTGTTCACTTAAATTATCATTCACTTTTAAAGGTTTGAGTAACCCAGAATCATCATTTAGTTTCCACTAGTACATATATATACACGTTTAGGAGGTCCAAAAAACATAAAATCCCATTTATACAACTTCTTCACCCCATCAGCAACGCAGAAAAGAGAAAATAAAACATTATCCCAGCCTACGAAATAGAAACGAAACACCGAGCTAAGAGAGCTTTCACAATCCGATACCGTCTAAAATGCATCACAATTCAAATATTCCGTAATGCCAAAACATTGTCAAAGGCGACTAAATTTTGCAACGTTACCTTTGCTACCCTAAACCAACGACGCGCAAAAAGTGTATATAAAATAAATAAAAATAAAATGCAACTTGTTTCACAGTTTCCCAACGATTTGCATAGAATCAATGGCAAATCAAAAAGGATCTCTAGGGATTAGCGAACTCGGACCGTGAATGTACCATTGATTTTCACTACACAAATCGAACATTTGTGAAAATGGAGGTAGTGTTAATGTAGCGGTCGTATAGATGTGGTGCTCGTATATACGTATAAAGTATGTTCGTGAAAGAGTTTGTCTGGGTTTTGTTACAATCACTAGTTAGCAAAATTTCAATTTGCGCATGCAAAAGTTTTTATTTAAGATGACGGATTTCATGAGTAACGATTTACATTCTAAGCAGTTTTTAAAAATTCACAATCGAAATGTTTCCTCAAGTGGTAAAAATGTTCAAATGACGGAAACAATAATAACCTTTAAGCTTAGCATTAAAGAACTTCGTATCGGGAATGAGGACTTTTCGTTCGTAAACTTCGCGAATTATTTTTTATTTGAACTTCTAACATCTCAATAAGATTGTCCCATCCCAATAAAGTGCTGGATTGAATATTACTTATGCATGAAGTGCTTATGGTCTTATATTTCAATATAAAATACTAATACTAAATCCAAAGTAATGTCCGTAAAACTTGGACCATTCCTTAGTTAATTTTGCAAAGTGAATTTTGTGGAGTAAAAATACATTAAGTAGGTACTTGCTGATTTAAATTGTGTGCGCTGGAGACATTTTCATTATCATGTAATTAAAAATAAAGAACGTTTTGCCTTATTATGCTTTGTTGATAAGTGCATATAATGTATAAAAGGACTTCTAACATTTAGTTTTGTAAAAAGTTGTATTGTATTGGCGAAAAGCTCTTAGTCATGTTTGATGAAAATCAGTTAAATCGTTTTGAAGATATTCAGCTATTAACAAAAAAATTTAACCGACTTCAATCAAAAAAAGGAGGAGGTTCTATGTTCGACTGTATATATTTTTGGTGTATTTAGATGATATTATAGATCCATCAGGGGTTGGAAAGAAGGAAAGAGAACATTTATTCAGCTTACAAAGGGCATGTACATGAAAATTAATTTAATAATTTTGATAATTAATTTTTTTATTATCAAAATTTTTAATTTTTTATATTTAAGATTACACTTCTTAGCTATAATTGATGGAAATTGGTGAAACTGTTTTGAAGATATTTATCTTTAACATAGTTGATTTTATTTATCTAGATTAGTATAATAATTTGTTTATCTGGGGTTTTCTAAATTTTCAAGTTATAGTTATTTAATTTCATGTAGGACTTCTTCTACATAGGAGTGAGTAGGGTATTATTTAGTATTCTTAAGTGGGCGGGTAATCTAAATGTGTCACCTTGTTAATCTGTTTAATCCAAAAAAGAGAATCGTGTTTGTGAGCTTTACATTCTCGTAGCAGGCGCATAACGAAGTATGTCAGGTAAACGTATTCCCACGGGCTTCACACTTGTTATATACGACGCATTATAGTATTGGTTGTGAAATTACATATTAGTTTTACACATTGAAAGCCTGTCAATTAGCATGACAGTTAGGTATTATGTTAAGTTCGTCATTTGAAATTATAACGACAGTGTCCCTTGTTATCTCTTTGATTTGACGTTTAATGGGCGCCCATAATTACTGCACTAGCCTCTAGCCGATAAATAACGCACTGTCACTCCCATGGCGCGATTTTTTTATGCACAACTATTAGACCTCAATCAAACCTGATTTATAAGAAGATGAGGACGAAAGTCGAAACGCGCTCACCTGGAACTCCCAACTTAGTTAAGGGACTGGCTATCTTATCTCAAACAGCCAAAACCCAATAATGGCGTCGACATTTTTGCAGTCTGTCCTAATCGCTACATTGGACAAGCGATTTAGCCAATGCAGATTTTTTTGGGAGCTTCGCGTCAACAAGCACTCCTGGTAATTGTTATTATGCTGACGATTCCTTAAGTGGTTCACTAATAGTGATAGAAGATAAAGAGATAGATAACACATTTATTTGCATATTACAGAAATATACGACCGCACCATGTTTCTGCTTGCAAGACATAGTGATAGGGGGGTACTATGATTTTGTATAGGCTGAGTGGAAATGGATGGATTCCTTTCAAATTGTGTAGTAGACCTGATTTGCATCAAATAGGTCCATATAGTGATAGTGAGATGTCAGTGAGATATCTCACATTCAATGACTCATGATTATTTCAGTTAATATAATTTTGCCGGAAGATTTTGCTGTGACAACGATTTTATTCCTTCCTTACAAATCAGGTCTCAAATGTTGAAAGGAATCTAGTTATTTATTTAAGAGCCAGGTCTTGTCGGTGGAGTTTTTTCTATCTAACTAATATTCTAAATGCGAAAGCTTGGTTGTTTGTTTGTTTGTTGCGAAACGGATTTGGAAGAAATTTGGTAGAATGTACCCTGGATTAAGACATAGGATATTGTTTATCCCGATAAACTGAGTAGTTCCCGAGGAATCAACAAAAGTTTCGGATAGGTAGAATATACCTTGGATTAAGACATAGGATATTGTTTATCCCGATAAACTGAGTAGTTCCCGAGGAATCAACAAAAGTTTCGGATAGATAGAATATACCTTGGATTAAGACATAGGATACTGTTTATCCCGATAAACTGAGTAGTTCCCGAAGGATTATTCCATGCAGGCGAAACTGCGGGCGAAAAGTCAATGTTTGTGTGTATGTGTGGTTGTATATGTGTGTATGTATGTATGAATATGTTGGTTCTTTACCTCTTCACGCCTAAACGATTGGACTGATTTGGATGAAATTTGCTGGGTAGTCAGATTAGGACCTGCATGGATTAACATATAGGCTACTTTTTCTGGTGAACCGATCTTTATGAAATGTTCCACGCCAACGAAGTTGCGGGCAATAGCTAGTATAATATATTGATTAGTATGAAGCCGCTCGTACAGAGCCTTATTCATGCACAGCATGAAAATTTTTTTAATGAAAATGGTTGAAATTTTAATAGTTCAAGACAATGGACATTGTAAACATTATCTTTGCTGTAACAAGGAATTGCGTCAATATGGAACACTTGGAATAAACATTCTGTAGTGTTTGAGATCGCGGCGAGTGAACGTATTCAATATTCATGAGGTACCGTTTACGGGCAACAAAAAACTTCTAGAGCCCTCAAGTCCGATAGAAAGTCGAGTTTACAACGGTCAAGCTATAAGTTTTCCAAATTCCGAGATGGCAACCCTAGGCGGAAGTTGGAAGCGGCGACTGCGCCGTTCAATATTCATGAGCTAACTTTAACTGCTGCGTTAGAGCCATCGGACTAGGCGTTAAAACGACCATTACTATAATAGCATCTGTTTGCCTTGGAGCGCACCAACTATAATTGCAACAAGAATGAAAATGGGAATTATTTCTTTACTATGAAACAGGTCTTTATAAATCCATTCCATTATCTTCTAAATTGAAGAAGAAGACTCCAGGAACGAGGGTAATGTTTTTCGAGTAAATATGTAGGTACGGAGATTTCAATGTTACCACCTGTATGTACTACCACATATCGCCTAAGGGTTGGACGGATTGTGAACGACATTTCCTTCGTCTTCATTCCCAGAGTGTCATAGGAATTATTTTATAGTAAAAAAAATCCGACATGGCGCCGCAATATACAAAATATGCTGTATTCTTTGATTTTAATTACTTAAATTTATATACCCTGTGATACACACAAACACTCTCCAATATATTTTCCCATAATTACGAGAATAATGTTTCGATTGTATCTAAAATCTCCTCTCGTTCTTTGTTTTATAGAATATAAAGAAACCAATTTATATAACCAATAGCCAATAATACCTCTGGCTGTAGCAGAATTCCTGTGTTTTACCCTGTTATTGGGGAAAGCCACACACTGAGCTATAACCCTTTTGTATTATTGCGGCACACACATAAATTACTTGTACTTGTCTCTTTAATTCGTTACGTTAGTTTTTAAACAGGAATACTTTTGTTTTGTATGTATAGCATAACTGTGTGTATAACTGTAATGCCAATTAAGTTTTTATCTATCTATAATAATTGACTAATGTTCATGAAAAAAGATGTGTGGTTTTCTAATAGATGATAAAAAAAATTGTAATGATAAGTACCCTTACGTTCACAATAGGCTATGTCACATGTAAACGCAGGCAACTCCTTTCTAAAAGCATTTGCCATGTTTGCCAGAATCCAATTTGTGCGTTCACATTTTCCTAATTAATATCCGTCTGTTACGCGTACCAGATAATTAAACAAAGGAGATATGGTACCGATTAATTACATCACCTTTATTCATACATCTCGTCATATTTATTATCATACCAACCTCTGTCTACATATTTATACATAACTAGTGGTCCAATCTCTGTTCTACATAATCGTAAGAAATCGACCTCATGACAAAAACCTCTATACTTCCATAATATGGAAAATATCTCGTAGCGCACGTAGCCCGCGCGTAGTAATGTCCGTAGCGACAAAGGGGTAAATCACACTAATTAGATTACTATCGATCGCACTTATAAGCTTTATTCATGCACTAGAGCAGGTTGTTGATACGTCGATAACACTTACTATAAAAGTAACAAATGCTATCACAAGTAAAGCGAACCGTAATGGTTTTATGTCGACCAGAGGGACTATATTCGATACAAAGTTATTTGTCAGGTTAACAAACTTTTCAGCCATGGCTCTAATACGGAAGTTCCTTGAAACAATGTTCTGAAGTCACGTATGACAACCGCATCGTCCTTGTTTATCACGTTCCGAGAACGCGTACAATGATCGTTTAACCGAAGGAGCTACACGCTATCTGTTCTGTGCAGCGAGCAATTACTGCCACCGCCTATTACCTGAAACAACCACGCGATTTAACAATAAACTATCTAGGAAACTTTAACTGGATCTAGTCAATTAAACCTGATTTAACAAAGATAAACGATAATATAATTGCCCGGATTGTAGGTTACCTCAGGCTAACTTTGTTCCTCTTCTTTATTACCATAATATTTCTTGTAGGCAATGTTCTCATGCAACCAGTACAAAATGGACCGCTATAGAACGGGAGCTTTTTTAAAATCGTGTATGTTCACATTTTACGAGTATGGCATACCATAATCATAAGGTCCAGCCAGTGTACCAAACCGTATTGCGAATATCCATTGATCTTAACTATTTAGTTAGTCTATTTGTTTGTTATATTATTTCACGAGGTAACTATACTTTTCGAAAGATACATATTAAAATATTTCTAAAAGAACTAGTTATTCTCACAACAGTATAAATATAATAAAATATTAAAGAGTTGATTCGAAAACGCAATTGAAGGCAAAATGTAATATCCGAGCCAAAAACAGAGATAGCATTCTATGCTTGTATCTTGCTATTGCGTTATTCCATTACGGAATCGAATATAAGTTACGGTGTAACAATGTTGAGCCCGGGTCGCCGTCTCCAGGGCCACGATCGACGACGTCGACTTGCAAACTTGCAAAGCATCTACACTGCAATCTCGTCTCGACTTGTCTCGTCACAAACAATTCAATTGCATTCGAAGGCTCAACAAGATACAAATGGCAATGGGTCATGCGCAGCAGTTATGGCTCACGCTTAGTGAAGACGACATCAGCTTAGTGATATGGGTGTTTTTTTGGACACAGCTCTCGATAACATGCACGTGGCCGTTGGTCATGCTCAGTAGATATAGCTGTAGATATATGCAGACTACTCCATGACCAGCGCAGCACAGTATTTGTATAAGTAAGCAGATGGAACGATCTCAATCTCAGATCAGACATGCGTTGACCGGGTCGGATATAAAGGGAGGTCGGAGGCCATACGTCACACATTGCACACAGCATCTAACTTCTCAAGCATACCTAATAGTTGTTATTTTAAATCCAGAAAATCAAACTATGAATCGAGTGTGTTTCTATTAACAACAGATACCCACAGTTGCATATTGCTCACTGTACATATATTTATTTACTTTCGCCTTTTATTGCTCCATAGATAACCTTTGGCAATAGTGCGAGGAGGCTGTGCCCCACACTGAGGAAAAACCATGAAAAAATTTCTAAGGCTTCGGATTGGACTAAGTCGAAAAAATTTCATATTCAGTTTTGTTTAACTGAAAATGATTCCTATTATGGTACCCATGAGAAATGCGTACGAAACACGTCGCTTTTCTTCATACGAGCTGGTTCATTCGAGAAAAACTTTTAGCGGTAAACCCCTGAGCATTATAATCAATACATTTGACTTATGCGACTGCATTGTAACGTATGCATGCTACCTAGACTCAATCTTAATATCATCCAGTGTATAAAATGGAGCATCCCCATGTGTTTGATTATTAGTTTGGTTGGTGGCAGGATAGATATTTTTAACATACCGGTTGTTTGAGATAAGATAGCCAACAGTATCAGAGGGTACTTCCATCTTAGGTCGATCTTTATTTATGTAAGTTATAAGTAGATATAAATACACTATAAATTGTAGATGTGAGTTTTTGTATAACGCATGTTATCGAATGAATATCGTAACAAATTAATTTTAACTGTTCCGCTGCAGCAGGACAGATAAGCAAAATCCTGGAATCTGTTTATTTTTTATTGCCACTTTTGGATATTGAAGTAAAAGTGCTTTTTTAAACCTTTTCTCTCAATAATGTTTACGCGACACCAACTAACCAAGCACGTCAATGTTATAAACTTTCCTCCCTCCTGGAACCTGTAGTAAGGTCAAAAGTTGAAAGCGACGTCAAATCGGTCATACCGTTGTTATCGCAAAATTTCAGCACTATAGAATGAATTCCGCGACATCAGCGGCAAACTTAAGCTAAAAATATTTTTCAACAGATTTATCTTAAAGGCACAGAATTAATATAGTACTAACGCTAAAGGTCATGCCATTATAAATTATCTAAGTTAACGTCTCTTTGGCCATTGGCTTTAAGTTAAGAGTAATCGGTTTTAAACATTTAATATATAGGTTGGTAAGTTCATGTACTCATGTTTCAAATAAATTCAATTATGTCAACCTAAAATCGCAAAGTAGAATAGTAAGTTCATTTTAAATTGCATATTCGTTATAACTCATTCTCTATTATAATTAGGGCTAGACGGACAACGATATGCGGATTTTATGAATTAAACAGGCCTGTAGAACTGCCGAAAAGAAGATTAACTATTGCCAGCTTCCGAGTGAGACCCTGCGACTGTTCAATATTCATAGCGGGAAAACGAGGTGGTCGTTAAGCCGAACCGACTCCCAACTACTAGTTCTCGAACTCATTAGTTCAAATTACACTAACAACTACCTTGTGGATCGTACGTGTTACTGTGTTACATACAATTACGGCACTCGATAGAAGCAAAGATGTTTTGTAAAAAAGTGCCTTAATTACTTTAAAGTGTCCATCGGTCTTCGTGTGAAACTATTTTAGGTATAATGAACGGGTGAGCGCTTGACCTCATCTGATGTTAAGTGAAGACTAGGTCGTAGATATGCAACACCCCCTTAACCAAAAACTCCAAATTACTGAAGCAAACTTAAGACAATGTAATATGCTATAGTAACTTACTTTTTAAATATTGGCCACGAATATGACAGAGGCCATTTCATTTATCATGGCCTATATAAAAATAAAATATTTGTAACAAACCATGAAACTCGTACCTAACATTAATATTTAAAAACCATGTACACAATTTGACTTGGACTTGGCTCTAAAATTTTCATAAATGTAAATTTTTAAGCAACAGAACAATTCAAACAGACTTAACTATCCCTATTTGGGTCAAAGTTTTTTTTAAAAAACAACAGGTTATATCTAAGAAGATCGCAGGATTGATCCCCAGCTGAGGGCTGGAAACTATTCCAATGCCCGAATGCCCTAGCATTGGAACGAAGGTTTGGAAATTCACCAAGCAGGATTGATAGCATTGCTGTGGTTAACATTAGGCAACCCCTTAGTTTCTAGTGGACCACTCAAACCCTCCACCTGGACCGTCTGTTTTTATGTGACCACCAGCTGTATCTACTTTCCCAGCCTCACAATGCTTAGCTGCTAGCAATCTTTAATAGTAGTCACTATTTTGTTGGGGGGGACTGAAAATCAGCAGTTTTGTCTTTTTATCACACTTTTATTTTATGTATGACATGCTTAACCTCACTAATTAACTTCGTAATGAATACCTAAATTTCTTTTCATTTATTTAACAAAATAACTTTCGGCCTCATTTTCACCAAAATACACAAAGTCTCATATCTGCATATCTGCTATTGTAAATTTAGACCTTCTAATTATGCATTGCTTGCCCTCGGATTTGGTCATGAACTGGGCATGTGGGCAAACAGTGCGGCTTGGAGATTGCAATTTGACGCTGCTGCCTATTACTGGTTTATACTATCCAGCTCACA
Source organism: Oegoconia quadripuncta (assembly GCA_949316235.1). Classification (NCBI taxonomy): domain Eukaryota; kingdom Metazoa; phylum Arthropoda; class Insecta; order Lepidoptera; family Autostichidae; genus Oegoconia; species Oegoconia quadripuncta. The sequence goes on from OX438749.1 coordinate 13,334,722, forward strand.
ATCTTTCGTTAAAAGTTAGCACTTTACCTTAATCACACCTGATGTTAAATGAAGATGAGGCCGAAGGTGGTGGCGTACTGACCCGGAAACCCCATCTTATTTGGGGGACTGGCTATCTTATCTCTGACAACCAGAACACAAAAATGCTATTAATATTGCTGTTTGGCAGCAGACTACTTTCAGTTGCTTTTTACTACAGCCACAAGTAGAAGCATCGGTTCCTCCTGTTCTGCCAGAAGTCCGACGGCCAACGTATGACGGTATGCCTATACGTGGTGTACGAATATTCATACTTCGGAAATTTTATAGTAATGTAATAATACGGATAAATTTTAATGTAATAATACGGAGTGAAATTTAATTCTTGTAATTCCTGTTTACTGATGACTCCACTTCTGATTATGAACAACTTTCCACTAGTAACTATAGCCGAATTCAGCTGCAAATTGTTGGACTTCAATACTAAACATGGTTACAGATGATGGTTAGTCGATATTTTTTTGAGCGAATTCGACTGTGGTTCCTTAGAGAAAGTTGTTTGTAATCAAGTGGCGTCACCAGTTAATGGGAATTACACGAATTCAAATTGACCCTGTATAATCGCACTTGCACGCCTGACGAGCCTTACAAGCTCTATGCTTTTGTATTCGGACACTACACGCGGCGCTTGACGTAGCGTAGTAATACGCCAGATAACGCCTTACTTCTGAAATAATATAAATGTCTATAGTAGTGGGTACGGCAGGCTGTGTGCAGCCGCTACAATAACAGTTCTTACGCGCACTTAGTGCCTCTCCGCAACTGCGATTGGCTGATAATAGTCCGCCGACAGCCGTACCCCGCCACAGGTGATTTAACTCTTGCAAATGTTGATCCAACTTGAAAATTAATTCTCTTTGCTCAACATAATCCGCTGGCGTTTATGTTAATGGAGATATTATAGAATAACCAATATCTCGAGCTCTATCGACTTGTATCAACTTTTCTAATGAATATTTAAGAGAGTATTGAAATATTAGCTGTACGGGGATGATTAAACGGGGCTAAATTGTTAGTCTAGCTTATCCTAGCACAAAACTAATTGTATAATAAAAAAATATGGCACACGAAATTGTATTTTGATTAGGATAGGCTACAATATGAATGTTCGGATCGTAATTATTCTTTCGTTAGATAATGAGGCTAAGACTACAATTCCCGCGCAATAATATCGCATTTAAAAAAAAGACTGATGAAAGAAAATTGCATGCAGCGGAGATGAGAATGTTGAGTTGGGTGAGTGGAACGACGAGGTTGAATAAAATAAGGAATGAGTATATAAGGGGGAGTTTAAAAGTGGCACCCGTGACAGGAAAGTTGAAATCCTTTGACTTGGTAGAGGCATGTTATGAGGAGCGATGAAACGCATGTTGTATGATGAATGTGGATGTCGATGATGGAAATTGGTCGGTCGTTCGAACTTGCATACCTTATAGTGACAAAGTCAAAAACCTCGGGGTCATCTTTGATGGCCATCTGTCGTGGTCACCTCATATAAACGACGTAAGCAGGCGCATGCATTACACCTTTCACTCTCTTAAGCGACTTCAGAACTTCCTTCCTTTAAAAACTAAAATTATGCTATCACAAACCCTTCTTCTCCCCATACTAGACTACGCTGATGTATGCTACTTGGATGTGACTGAGGAGTTGCTAAATAAGCTTGAGCGCCTACAAAATCTTGCCATTCGTTTCATTTTCGGATTACGTAAATATGACCATGTATCTGCATTTCGCGCTCAGCTAAAATGGCTCCCCATCCGATTTCGGCGCAATGTGCACATCCTCTCCTTCCTATATAATATCCTCAAAAATCCCAACTCTCCTGATTATCTGAGTTCCCGCTTTAATTTACTCCCCCCTCCTGATGTTCCTAGGCGATCCTGCATTACAAAAACACTTGCCTGTCCTAGAGCCACCACAAACTTTCTTTTTCACTCCTTTAGTGTTCAAGCAGCCATGATGTGGAATAAACTGCCAAAATTAATTCAGGACAGCCCTTCAATTGCAGTATTCAAGAAAAGGCTAAAAGAGCATTACCTCTCCCATCTTTCGTGATATTATTAGTATGTGTATGTAGGTTTATAGTATATATATATATATATATATATATATATATATATATATTTAAATTATGTTATGTATATATTTCGCAGTAGGTATATGTAATATATTTAGTGTAAGTTTATTATTCAGTTATCTTTTCTTTTTTTATTTGTTTTATTATTCGTTATATGATTTTTCCTTTTGCACACAATAAACTGCTAAACCCCAAATTTACTAAGTTTCCTATTTCAATGCTCAGGTTGACTGGAAGAGATCTCTTAAAGAGATAAGTCCACCTTTGTACGTGACCTATTGTTTGTACTCTGTTATTGTAATATTTTGGTGCAATAAAGAATAATAATAATAAGAAATTAATCCACGGACACACAAGATCACAAGACCACGGAACAGATGGATGGATTGTATGAGGAATGACATTAACGAGAAGGGTATGAATGATGTAGTAACGGCTAATAGAGAAGATTAAAAGAAAAGAATTACAAGAAATAAATTGAGATCAGGGCAAGAAGATCCAGCCAAGTGCGAGTTGGGACACAGACATAAATGTTTGGTACTTTTTACTATCAGTGCCTTTTTATAATGAAAAGAAAGTTATCCAAGGTAATACACACAAGATAACAATTCTTCAGTCTACACCTTGTTTCCATTGGTAATGCTTGTTTTCAGAATATTTTAAGCCATACTTTTAGAGATAATCAGGGCACAACAATTTTGATGAGTTTTGGAAAGGGTATGAAAAATAGGTTACACGAAGTAAAGCATTATATATTTTTGAAGTGGTGGTAAGTAGGTATCTACAAGATGGACATTTAAACATTACCACAACTGAATACTAAACATGTACTCCGCTGGAAATCAAACCCGCGATCTTCGTTTCACTCTTGTTCACACATACAAACACACATACATATATACACATATACTAATCAAAGCTTATGTCCGCATCCTGTCTCACTCTGTGTATAGATTCGAGATAGACTTAGCCAAGTATGTTAAAAGTTAAATATCTTCGAAATGGTTTAACCGATTTTCATCAAACATGGCTCAGAACCTATCCCCTCGTTTAATCTTTAGTCCCTTATATGTCCCGAAACTCTACAGCTACGCTCTACGCTACAGCACCTCTACGATGCTAAGAAAAGAAGAAGAAATCTCGCTAAGAAGAAGAAATCTTTAGTATAAAAACACCGTACTCAAATGAAAAATACCATACTCAATTCGGACCACACATTACAGAGATATGTTCGGACAACTGAACACACCCACTAACATACACACACACAAACACACAATGCCATCAAACATATAACACCCGTCGTTTTTCATCGGGTGTCTAACAACGAAGGTGTATTTTTTTATTTTTGGGTAGCGCTTCCGTTCTTATTTTCTCGGAGGTGAGAGGGAGCAATTTAGTCAGCTCACGTGGCAGCTCCCTTAAAGCCCGTCCCATGCTCCAAGAAATCAAGGAGATACCGTCCCCCTTGTATCAGCAATTCGGCTTTTGCCATCGTCACATGAAATTCCGTTCCGATCAAGAATAGCAGTAATGTTGGCGGTGACGGGGAGCGGCGAATTATGTTATTCGTGGTCAAGTGACCGGAAAATAGCAACGCTATGATATAAAGTAACAGTTACCGAGGTTCTGAAATATCTGAAAATATTTTAAGGAGCTGCTTAAACCAATAGAGTGAACAAATTAGACTTTTCTTTGGATTCGACTCTGAAAATGCGAAATACTTTAAAGCTTTTCCATGAAACTGCTGATTTTCCACGATTCTTGGCTGCTTCTCATATATACCTAGTCAAAGGTCAGTGTGATATTCAACTATCCATTAAAATATCATCGGATATTTCAGAAGGTGACTACGCTAAATCTATAATAGAGTAGGTATTACGTACATCGTAGCTCAAAGCTCTCCACACGAGAACGAAAGTCGAATCAAAGGATAGGAAGGGATATTATTTATGATCTAAGCAGTCAAACTAAATGACAGTTACGGGATATATGACCTGAGCACAGACCACAGTATACAGGGTGTTAACGAAAATATTATACAAAGTTTTACAGACTGTGATTTACCTATGAATATGACAAACTTTCAGTATAGATAAGAAAACTTTTACTAATAACTTCGGTTTGGAATACGATTGTGAGCAGCTTTAAAAATTCACACCGCAAATCATTTAGTTCGGTAAAAATTAAAGAATATAGAATGGAATTAATAGTCGTCTCGTCGTAATCTCGTAGCTCGTCAATTATTTTAAATATCAAGATCAATGCGTTAGCTCTTGCGGGCGTGTCTTAGCGGTGACCTTGTTTTTGAGGTGTTGTGGTAGATGCTTATTATAACACCCGATTGTACGAGGTTGATTATTTGGCGACTACATAGTTGGTACCTTTGTGATCATATTCACGAGTATCAATCTTTAAATGTTTCCTTTAACACCCTGTATGTATACCAAGTGGCGATGGCAAGTAGAGTGAAGTTGGGACAGTTATCCAAAACTTTTGGGAAAAGGAACGCGTAGACTTATAAGTTTACAGCAGCTTTATACCAAACTAGAGGACGCCCGTGGTGTCACTCAGGCTGAAATTTGAGCTGTACCATACAAAATGTAATTTCCTGATGACCAATATGTATGGAAATAGTTAAAAAACGGTAATCGTATTGATGGGTACTTTCACCACTAGAAGCTCTTGGCAACGGCTTTCTTACACCCCATATAAAAATAACGTTTGTCAAAGAAATTTCTTCCCAAGTAAAAATAAACGTAGTCAAGGTAATGCAAATCTGATAATTTTCAATCATTCTAACGGTCGTCATTTTCTAAATATTCTAACCAGTACTTTCGGTGTTAAACTAAGGGACAGCAATTTGAAACATTATTTCGAAAAAGTGTTTTGATATTATTATTAATTTCTGTATTCGATTCTGTAATAATTAAGGGTTAGGTTTAGGTCACCATTTTTACAATAATACAAACAAAAGACGGTGACAGACGGACATACTCAGAGGTGATTCTATATGTGTTCCGTTATGCCAATTTTTGTACGTTACAGTAAAATATATGCATTTGTCGTAAATAAGTAACCTGAGTGAGACAGAACCGTCATATATACTAGAATGAAAAAAACGCATCGATATCGCCGTCGAAAAATTTATATGACCTCGGACCAATCCTTTGGACAATTATCTCAACTGTCAAATTGCGCTAGGAACGATAAGAGATGAGTTGAGACACGAGAAACTTTATCAAGTCGTTATCTATGTCACCTCATATAAGTTTTGCTAGCTCTGCTGGCAGAATTGGACCACCCTTCTGTTTCAATTGGTACCAGTATTACATCATAGATAAGTGATAGCAGTATCATTGGCGGTGTAAGCCTTCAAATCGCCAATTATCTCTATATTAAAAAATATGCAAATTATCTCTCATAAATAAATTATCTCTCATAAAAAAATATGCAAATCAAGCCGTGGTAGTTCAGCTGTGTACTTCTGTAGGCTGTTCTTAATGTTGAAAATTAATGGGTTGATAGGAATAGTTTGAAATGGACAAAGGTAATAAATCATTCAGCCACCCTTCAACATATACCTAACTTAACAACATAATAATACTGAATATTTATATCACCTTTTTTAACACGATTATATTAGCTTCACTTGTAACTATCTAGGAAGTGATTTTAACATGGTGATCTGATGATGGAGCTGGTAGGTTTCTACTTCTCAAGTTTTCGCTCATTTGCTTTGTTTTGACGACTCCCATAACGCATGGAACGAGGACATTTAGTGACGAGGACCTGCCTGATGTTGCGACATGGAGGTAGATAGTTAGTGTTCTACTAATGTAAGCGTGTTTTTAGTTTATATTAAACTATAATTTTTATCTTTACGGGGCATCGTGAAATGTACACGTTATTTCAAGCGGGCCGCAGAAGCTGATGCATATAATTCCGTCGGTAGGTTTGTGGGTCCGTCGAGCGACTGTGAGTGCGGGTAGATAAACCGCGTCCGTCGGCCCCGCAGCTCTCCTCGTAATTAATGTTTGCTCCAATTATAATGGGACGGGACGAGGAACATATTATAAAATTTTCCCCGTTTTTTTTAAACTTTGCTCGTAAAATTAAAACTGCAGAGTTTGGTTAATCATACCCGAAGATTTCTCAGGAGACCGAGATCGGCGACCCACTCTCCTTGTATACGTAGTTGGTTAAAAAGTGTTATATTTTTAATGTTCTATTTTCAGACATTTTATAAAGCGATAGTTATTTGGTGAAGCAAAAAGTGTTGCGCACGGAAAACTGCCGATGGCACTTGCATTATTATTCTCATGGGCTTCTTGCTTCATAAAAGTTCGCATCGAATCTTGAGTGCTGCCATAAAGAAGTTAGTTTTATGTTACATCGATCCAGCTTCGTAGGTTCTGTCACGAGTATAATATGTAAATGGATATTCTAATATGATACAAATGGTTATTGTGAAAGAAAAAATCCACTTGCATATTTCCGATTTTTTTATTCAATATGTAGGCATACACATTATTTATAACTGCAAGAATTAAGGACACCATAGATTGACTTTAGCCAAATTAGAATATAGCCAAATAAAAAGTTTATTTCAGAATATACTTGGCAAGCATTTTTTATAAAACGCATGGTGTGGTATAAAATATATCCAAGGTAAAAGTTATTGGCTGAAAGTATATTGAAAAGTGGTCATTCCATTGAAGGATGATGAAGGAAAATCGATTGAAAGAAACAAATAGTCAAATATCAAATTGAAGATGAGCGAAAGCTTCCATGTTCCTTGCGATTGCAGCTAATAGTGCTTGTTTCGACAACAATGAATTTTCAATTACTTACCGAAGCTGCTGAGCATTTCGCTATGTATCGTTATATATATAGCTAAATTCGCTAAATGGAAATCGCTGAACATTTCCATTGTAGAGCGAACTCTCCAGTCTATAAATATTGACTTCGGAATACGTAAATCTTTAGAGTGGAGACTAGGAAACTAGGAAAATTAAGGTTGTTTATTTAAGAGGAAAAAAGGGGAACAGATTGACAAGCTAACAAACTGGCCGGATAATCACATAAAATCGCCTCTCTGATTTTATAGGAAAATGAAGGAACCCCCTTTTTTCCTCTTTTTTCCTCCTTATCCTGACTATGAGTATATTGTGTTCGGATTGCATGGATTAGGATCGGATTCATGTTACTTTTTATGTATACAATATATTAGTTTGAAGACGCCCATTTATCTTAAATTTGATTAATTTATCTCCAAATCAATTTAAGCATATACGCATTTCATTCATGATTAAACAAACCATTCTCAGAAATAACATGCTTATACTTAGGTACCACATACATCGCAACGACCTATATTTTGTTCATATTATAAATAATAATATTACTTTGATTTCGAATACTTTTTGTATTCGAATATAAAAATAATTTTGAAAGACTCAGAGAGAGCATAATGAAATAAGGCCCACATCAAAGAATTTGATGAAAAAGAAATGCCATGAAAGGAACAAACTGAAAGTCAATATTTTATATTCGAACGTAAAAAAATAAGATCTATAAAATCATGGGCACGCAGCCCTTATTAGCCTAATGGACAGTGATTGTTTACGTATTTTCTTTCTAAAAGGGTTCATTAATACCTACATTAACTTTCTTTTATCAAATTATTTTTCTTATGAAGTCTGATTAATAAGTTACTAAAGAATGAATGATGAAATTGAATTGTCATAAATAAAAGAGGGTCGACCTCTAATAAGGTATTTATCTCTAGTTAGACTAAATCTCCAAGGTCACCACTCGTCATCATTCATTTTTTTTATTTGGCTTCCACACTCTCCGCTTTGCCTATTATATTATCAGCACTTTTATTAGCTGAAATATTGTCCACGCTCGTGCATGTGAGTATTTCATGCATACCTACCTCCGCTACAAATTTCAATCATCGTTACGAGCTTTAGTTTCTATGTAGAGGCACGTATTCGAAACTAAAAATGGTAAGTGTGAAAACATGTTTTGTTATGGAAATAGCATGACTTTTATCACAATGTCAATGTAACCACATGATCAGTGGATTATAGGCTATATCCTCTCCCAGTGACAGGAGGCTATGCCCCAACAGTGGGGACGTGTAAGGCTGGTGATGATGAATATACTTAGGTAGAATGGAAGAAGATCGAAGCATTCTTATCCAAAATCATTATCAATCTACATACATACAAACATACATAACCTCACGACCTTCATCCCAAATGGAGTGGTCAGAGATATCCCAAAGAATAGTGGTTGGGTGTTCCAAACATTTGAGTGCCGAAACTACACAGGCTTTTGCAATACACGCCCGCTACCAAACAAATCTTTCGCATTCAGCCAATTTAGGCAGTTATTTAAGTTTCCTTTTATTTCTATGAACTGAAAACCATAAAGACAGATATCGTCTAGATATGTAGGTGCTGACAGTCTATGAAAGTTGCAGTCGGGCGAGCGTGAAGAATGCATGTGCCGTTCGAAATCTGCGCACAGTACATACATACAATGGCGGATTCTATCGGAACGCGCTCCCGACGCGAGCGAGCGAGCCGCAATAAAACGCTATTGCAGCGCTGCCGATACTTCCGTATGTACTCGACTCGATTCTGTTTACATGCATTTTGAGCATGAATAAACAGACTGCGCATTGCGACTGTTTCGTCTTTAAAGAATAACGCCCTTGTATACGTACAAACAGTAACTAAACTACATCTCTTTGTGATTTAGCTGTGAATATAATATAATATAACATATAACAAATTTACTACAAACAAGTTCACAATTCGTAAACAAATTTATCACTAATTTGCAGATAATTGTGAACCCAATATCATGTCATAATATGCACTAGTAGATGACGTGCGCGAAAACGGTTTACGTCGCGCGAGCTAATACTTATTTGTCCGGCTCTTGGACGAATTATACAACTATTCCACTCTTCCTCCTACGTTGCGCGCGACAATCGATATCATGCTACGGATGGTCTTGTTAGAACTGAATTTTCGATTTAATAATTTGTTATTTAACCCATTGTAATCTTTGTATGAATATGAGTTTACACCGGGTATATGTTCAAATGCAATATGAATGGAATGGAGTTCTAACTTTTATTTTGTAACGTTTACAAAAATACTTGATCCTAAACTTATCGATTAGTGGCGTAGAAATTTGAATTAGTGTTCAGAAAATTATTTTGTATACATATAATAATAAATAATAGAAAATTGCATAGAAATAAAATACTTCCTCTTAAATGTCATGTTAATAATTCAAAAATATAAAGACGCAATATGTCATTCATATTCAGTATTTTTCCAATAAAATAGTGTCGTTTAAGTAAAATTTGCCGTATAGTTAAAGCAACTTGCCTTCGTATTGTATTAGAATGAGACACCAAGTGTATGTTCATACACCGCGGGCCTGAGGTACCCGACAAACTTTAAACACGTATTTCTGATGTTATCTTATATGAACATAGGCCCAATTCCGTTACTTTAACATTTTTATTTTTCGGAACAATACCTTAGAAATTACATTACACATGTAAACTTTTTTCTCAAAAAGGAAAACTTTTTATTTTTTGATACCACTAACAAAAATTAATATAATCCTTATCTCGACAATAGTCCAGATTAAGGTCAAGAGCGATCCCATTCTAATTAAAAATAAATAAATATATACAGGGCGTCCCAAAGTTATGGGACATGAAGGGGAAGTACCTTAAATATCGTAGATAGTGAATTTTGCTCAAAGAAGACTTTATGTTATTTTTAAAAGTTAGTAATTCTGCATTCATAGATTTTCTAAAAATTATTTGCTTCGGCTGGGAATCGAACCGACTCAAATGTGAAAAAAAAAACACCCTACTTTTATGATGCCAATCGAAAGAATAGCTAAAAAATAATAACTCTGCCTAAGTAACATAGTATTTTAAAAGAAAGGAACAACGTGAAATTAATCATTTTAATCAAATAAAAAACATACATGAAACTGCCGTAGTCAATTAAGTAGGTATTTTTTTGTAAATTAATTAATTAAATGCTCAAAATGTGATCCCTCTTGTCTTACGCAAATCGCCAATCTTTTAATGAGCCCGCTGCCTGTTGATTTTCTAATCATTTTATGGTGAACACTCGATGTGATATGGCACAATTCTGTTTGCAACTCGCCTACGTTCTCGTATCGCTTTTTGTATAGCATATCTTTCACGTATCCCCAAAAGAAGAAATCTAATGGTGTGAGGTCCGGGGATCTGGCCGGCCATCTAATCGGTCCATTTGTACCAATCCATGTAGGAAAACATTCATTTAGAAAATCTGCTGCTCTCCGACTATTATGAGCCGGAGCTCCATCTTGTTGGAAAATTAAGTTTTCTTGCTCCGCCGCGGAATGGTTTCTTATCTTATCCCTTAAAATTTGAAGTATTCCTAAATACTTTTCTGTGTTCAAGGTTCCTTGGTAAAAATGGATTAAGAAAACCCGGTTTTTTAAAAGTCCGCACCAACAGTTGAGTGAAAAACGCACTTGGTTATTAGTTTCAGTCACTCGTAGGGGATTTTCTTTAGACCAAATACGATTATTGTTGCGGTTATACATACCGTTATTGCTAAAGTTAGATTCGTCTGTCCAAATAATATTATCCAAAAAATTTGGATCTTCGAGCAATCGTGCCTGGATATCAAGACAGAAATTTTTTCTCCTTTCTGTATCGCCCGGAAGTAATTTTTGAACCAATCGTCCTTCAACATAACTCTTAAAACCGTGTTTTTTTAATACACGGTGTATTTTACTTTTTGAAACTCCAATTTCATGTTCTCCTTCTCTCACCGATGCTTTCGGAAAAGCCGAAAAGTAAATTAAAATACCAAGTTCTTCGTCGTTGATCGTATGGTTTTCTTGCTGTGGTTCTCTTGGGCGTTTATCGAAACGTCCCAGAGTTTTCAAATTGTTCACAAGCCTTTTCAAAACTTTACGAGACGGTATTTGTCTATCAGGATATTTTACGCCATACCACCGCAAACTTCTAGAGATATCTTTATCGTTCAAAAAATATGCTTCCATTAGATCAAAACTTACTTGATATGCCATGTTCGCAATAAATTAACACAATAACACTTGTGTAAGTGAATTGAGACTAAACAGATCAATATCCGAAAAACAAACGCTCGCACATACTGTTCCATTTTCAAATTTAAGAACAACATTTAAAAATATCACTTCTTTTTAAAATATCTTAAAAAGTATGCATTCAAACAAACGCTGTCATAAACTGTTCCATTTTCAAATTATAAATTATTTATTTTTGTTTTTAATTTGCCTTCTGTCTAGCTTACAGAGGACGTATTGAAATACAAGTTTTATCATTTCATCTACACGTGCACTTATAATAAGGAAAACTATGTTAGTACCTATTTTATGAAGTGGGTACTTATTTACGAATAATCAATGCTATCTTTGGAATGATAATATCGCTACTTTTCGAACGTCGTCGGCAATAAATAACTTTCTTGAAATTTGACTCAATCATTTTATGTTGTTCCTTTCTTTTAAAATACTATGTTACTTAGGCAGAGTTATTATTTTTTAGCTATTCTTTCGATTGGCATCATAAAAGTAGGGTGTTTTTTTTTTCACATTTAAGTCGGTTCGATTCCCAGCCGAAGCAAGTAATTTTTAGAAAATCTATGAATGCAGAATTACTAACTTTTAAAAATAACATAAAGTCTTCTTTGAGCAAAATTCACTATCTACAATATTTAAGGTACTTCCCCTTCATGTCCCATAACTTTGGGACGCCCTGTATATATATAAACCTAATGAAAAAAAAGATGACAAGGAGACTTGCAGTATCAGGTTGCGCGTTTGTGGATACTTTGCCTATTAGGGTTTGTTACCGTGGAGAATTTTTAACATTTTAATATACGATAATAATAAAATTAATATCTCGAAAATTAAGTTTTATTCGAAAAATTTTACAAACGTTTTCTTCTTTAAATAGACATCGGAATAGATGGTTAAAATTTATCGGGTACCTCGGGCCCACGGTGTAAAAGTTCACATTGTTATAACTACTTAGTTATAACTAATTAGTTATAACAAACTGTAGGTTTTCGAAACGAATTAAAAAATAAAATAAAATTGATTGCATTTAATCATGCCAGTCATTCATTTTGAGTCAATATTTTTATAAGACAACGGCATAGCTGACAGTTTAGACGTTCCATGTCACCACCGTATTGTATTACTTTCTATATGATTACACTGTATTTGAATAACTTGTATCCAGTTAGAAATGTAAATAATACATACAACCAAAAGCTACAATCGTTTGCGTGTATTCGATTAGTTTAATAATTCGAATTTTCATAAAAACAATCTTCACAATAATCTTTATGTTATACAAAAAAGCATTCGTTTTCGATTAGCCAAGTTAAACAATGTCTGGCGCTGTCAGTATTTGGATGGGTGACCACTAGTGGCATTTTAATAAGAGTGCTTCCGTGCTTCGAAGGGCCCGATAAATTGTCGATCCCGATTCAAATTGAAAAAAAAAAATATTCCGTAGGATAAAATTGTCACTTGAAAACGTCACATTTTTTAAACTTCATATTAAAATTATTGACATTACCTACTGCTCATTGTCAAAGCTGACTCCTCAGAGTAGAACGAGCAAGAAACTCAAGGGTTGTTTTCAATTGAAGGCAGTCGTTAAGCCAAGTCTTTCTCATTCTCGCTTTTTGAAGTTATTGGATATACTTGAGTGTTGAATGTCAGTCTCAATAAAATTATATAGAAAATATCGCTATTCTGAAATAGGATATAATACCATCCTGGCCGAGTATGAGTAATGAGTGAATAACCGACGATATAAGTTTATTCTTAAGGTGGGCTTCAGGTGGTGGTGATTTTGGCCAGAAGTCTTCTGGCATGCGACAGACATGGCCAGCCGATTCCCACTTAAAAGAGACCGACCGAAAAGGAGATGGCGGGACGAGGTGGATAAGTTCCTCAACAACTGGTGAGAGGAATCCCGGGACGGAGAGACGTGGAGAGAAAGGAGGGAGGCCTTTGCCCAGCAGTGGGACAGTATGGGCTCCTAATAATAATAAACTTACTTGATCAATGTAGCAGTTCATGCTGAGAAAGAGAAACATTAAAAATAATAATAATAAACGCTCATGCTGAAATAAAGGAACAATAAAAATAGTAATAATAAGTTTATACACGAAGCCGGGATGGTAATTACGGTCGAAGCATGTATAGTAAATTTTGGTCTAAAATAAAACTAACAATATATTCGCATAAGACACAAATATTGTTACTTAACTTTTACGAGATACTCACCTCTTTACTCGTTTAAAAATTGTCAGACCCACATATATGGATAGTTAGTTTCATCATTAGCATATCAGCCGTAGAATGTCCTCTTTTAATTAAAAATAATATCTTAATCATACATTTACTTCATTGAGTTCGATTGATAAAAATGTTAGAATTTGGACTGACTTTGATCACTTTATTTCTAGGAGACATTAAATTAGTTCTCCAGCCCCTAACACATTCTAAATTTGAACCGATACCGAATATCGACTACCGAATCGTCTAGATTAGGAGACAACAATGCTTAACTTTCTTTCTTCTGATTGCTAATGTATTAGCAACATTTCATAGCATTTTTGGGAAAAACTACAGGACATGAACTAAACATGTTTATATGTCAAAGACACGGGCTTTATTCAGTCATTTATTTAGTCTATACCTTTGGTCAAGCAATCACCTCTTGGAATACCATTCGCTTTACCAACCTCTAAGGAACGGTGCCTTTTCAAAAGCAAAGGAGCGTAATAGGAAACGTCAGATGTGCCTTTGTGTCGACGTGGAAGTGAATCTACATGTCCTTATCGAGTTGAGGTGGAGTTGCCAATGCGCTGGTCTCCCAGAGGACGTGTGGGACGCCTTTCGAATCGTAGCGCACTAAAGCAGCGTAAATCTGTAGACCGCATACTCTGACGTCGCTAACTCTATTTACAGCACTACATCCCCTTAGGATACTGGTCTGTTTATACTAAACATGATTCTCCAAAACATACACGTTACTATGTTAGGTAACATGTGTGTTAATTATTTAATCAAGAAACATACATTATGCCAAATGGTGTGGTCAGAGATATCCCAAACGTTTGGGTATCCACGGATCACCCTTTTGAAATACAGAAATGCACGTGTGACAAGAGCGAGCCCATCGCCGTTGAAACGTGCAAGTTTATAGACGTTTTTCATGGAAAGTCCCATTTCCCTTTTACGACAATCGCGGGAAGAGACGGATTGGCTATATTCTTTTTAATTGCCAATCTTTCACTTGATCAAGAAAAATTATAGCAAAACGACTTGGAAAACTAAGAAGTGAAATTAATGGGACGACAATATCAAAAATAACATAAAATGACTAATTAGAAAATCCCGAGAAACTAATCGTTATCATATCATTAAGTTTTGTGTGCAACTGTGTTAAAAGTTTAATATGTTCGAAACGCTGAAACATCGCTACGAATGTTTTCCCTAGTTTTATCTAATGTACGGTACTCAAATCGGACCATGCATTATTGAGATAAATCCGGGCAAAGAATATATAATTATAATTATCAAATAGTATATAATTATCGTTTGTGATAATGTTCACTAGACATAATTTTCATTTGACAGTCTTTTCATAAAATTCATACAAACAATAAAATTCATAATAACAATAAAGAAGTAACACGGGCGAAGCGGAAATAAGTACGTATATCCGTTTTTTATTCAAAACGTACGTACATAGATACGTTTTTATTCAAAACGAAAAAAGTCTTAACAAATGTTAAATGTAGAAGAAAAAGAATTGTTATTATTTTTTTTTAATAATAGAAGAAAAAATAAATTGTTACTACTGTTTTTTTCAATGTAGGTTTGAGGCCAAAGCCCGTAGAAATTCAATTTCAGTATAATCATTTTTCCTTTTTAAGACATTATCAATTCGTTGCTTCGCGTAGCAAAGAAATTTCCAACATACCCACTATTTCCATTTTATTATATTCACAGCCGCAAAATTAGATTGAAGTGTTTTTGCTAATAGGCATGAAGCAGGCGTTACAAGTTAATTACATAATTGTTGAATTTTTCAATATTATAGGTTATGAACATTATATACAGTATTGATTATTAAACGAGCATTAGATAAACTGATAATTATATCAAATGAAATTATATCAAATGAACATTATAAAAAGTAAATATTATGTTAAACGAGTTTTATATCAAGTGAAATTATATCTTATGAAATTATATAAACAGAACATTATATCATTTGAACATTATACTAAGCAAAATTATATCAAATGAAATTATACAATCTGATAATTAGACTTTTTGTTATTATATCAAACATTACACACCCCTCTGGGGTACTATACCCTCTATAATAACCATCATTTTCGTAGGGGGTTAAATATAAACATTAAAGCATAAATATCGACAAAACCCGCACATTGTAAGAAACGCGGACGGTTGCAAACTTTTTTTAATGCACTTTTCCGCCCGCATTGCACAACTCAACTTCTCTGAAATGTTTAACTTAATCTAAATCCGATTTGCTTTTTCAACAAAGTTTAAATTGATGTTTTATTCTACGAAATACATTTTCCTTCAATGCGGAATATTATATCTCTTGCTCACTTTAGGGTAATAACAATCATTCATTTCTAAATTCAAAGAACGTATACGTCATGAAACACCGTTGTGTATATTCAATATTAACTACCATACATGAACATAAAATGTCTAGTGAAGTAACAGATTGCAAATAAATTTTACCAAATCGCAAATTCGAACAAGGGATCGTATTACGGAAATATTAAACTTTAGTAAACAGTATGGTATTCTCTGTAACGTAGATACTAATTATAATGAATATAGTGTTAAAAATATATGAATACCTACATTATCGTTACTCTTGTGATAGAATCGTAAGAATGCGTAATGATAATTTATGAACTTAATATAATAATTCGGACAACAAGATGAATCGATGGAAACCTAATTATTAAAATCGGTTATTTACATAGAGTTGCTTCAGTGGAACATTCGTACTTACATACATAGACTGTCTTGTCTATCTTGACTTAAAATCATGTCTTTAGCTTTGCTGTATAGACGAGTAAAATTCATTATACAACCATAATTTTGTTTCTGATTTGATATGCAGATAATTACTCGTAAATAGAGTGCTATCAAATTTATTTTTTATTCAAAATAAAGTCATTGTTTTAAGTAAATATAAACTTACAAGTTCCGCAGTTTATTTTGATTTTATGTCCAAACCTTATGGATTAAGGAACCTCTTTTCTATGCATGTTAGTAACTATGAATCATTTCACTCCAAATTGTGAAAATCGGATAATTTATTACATATCTA
The DNA here is from genome assembly GCA_949316235.1 of Oegoconia quadripuncta. Classification (NCBI taxonomy): domain Eukaryota; kingdom Metazoa; phylum Arthropoda; class Insecta; order Lepidoptera; family Autostichidae; genus Oegoconia; species Oegoconia quadripuncta. The sequence continues at coordinate 13,351,338 of OX438749.1, forward strand.
CTAAGAAGGACTACTACAAGTAGCCCAGGGAAAATACGGTAAAAAATTAGCTTAGCTAGAGATAATTCAGAACCGACTTATATAATTGCTATCTTATAGAGGTATATTAGAGATGTAGTTTTGAATAATTAAGCCTAAAAAAACAAGCGCTTAGTCTAGATTTTTTTAGAAAACCCTATTTCTAATTTGTATCTTAATAACAATAAATACTAACTGATATATAATTAGGTAAACTTTTGTTAAACACAGTTAACTTATTGATGGATAAAAAACTAAGCATGTTACACTTAGGCATGCATGTGTTTTAGCTGAAAATATCGTCGAAATGCATTACTTAAGAAATAAAAATGAAAACTAATATTTTGTAACGATAATTTCCCTAAATATTTTGAAATTAAGGAAATACCCATCAATTGAGCATATTTTTTAAAAGAAACACATTTTTAACTTTAGCTTATCAGTTACATAATACTTGCGTTTCTTATAAATGTTTAGTTTTTAGCAATTGTTACTACATTTACAACACTTTATTAAATTGTATTAGTTTTTCCGAGGTCAAACCGTATTTTCCCTGAGCTATAGTAAAATAAATGACAATTCTCAATCCGGTTTCGGTTGAAATCTTCAAGAGGCGCAGAATAAATTAAAGTATTATTGAGAGTAGTCTAAAGAACCTAATAAATTTATGGAATCGGAGAGCTGACTTTGATATTGGAAACTCTTCAAAATTGTCTAAGAGAATAACAAAGACAAAGTTTCAATACGTTTGCCTTCCTATTAGGCAGATGTCTGCACGTATGTTCGTGTAGCAAATATTTGTTGAACGTGATCCAACTCAAGAAGATGGATTTATGCCATATACTATAAACCAACCCAATTTCAATTTAATAAGAAGAAATAATAATAATAATAAAGAGTACGGCTCTTTTCATCCTATTTATTATAATTATTTTATGATGATGATGAAGATATAAATCAACATTGTATTTCCTGATGTTTAACAGTAGCTATTATTTTGTGAATACAGAAAAAGCTAAAAAGGGCTTCAAAATGTTAAGATTGCCAAGCGTTTTTAGGGTTCCGTAATTAACAACGAACCCTTATAGTTTTGCCATGTCCGTTTGTCTGTCTGTCTGTCCAAGGGTTAGCTGAGAGGCTATTAGTAGTAGAAAGCTGTAATTTGGCATGAGTATACATATTAATGATGCCGACATAGTGGTAAAGTAAAATCTTGAAAAATTTTTGGGAACGTAAAGTGGGAATGAATTTTCTTTTATTTTTGGACCCCAACATGTGGGGTGTCGTTGGATAGGTCGTTCTAAAATATTACAGGTTATGTTAAACGGTTTTTCGATTAAGAATCCGTTTAAGAAATATTAAGCTTCAAAGACCAAATTTTTGGTATAATAGCTATTTACAAGTAAGTAGGTTTTATAAGTTAATAAGTAATAGTCGAAAAACTTATAAAAGTACAATCCGTTGGAAATTATTTATCAATAGTCTTCTAAGTCCGTATATTGTAAGGACCAGTACGGAACCCTACACCGCGCGTGGCCCGACACGCACTTGGCCGGTTTTTTTAATATTAATTACCTTCAGAGGTGTAATTTTGTAATATGATAAGATCATGGCTTTATACTTTGGAGAGAGTCAAAGTTTCGGTGCGTCCATGAATAATGTAAGCACATGACTCCTGAATGTCTATTTAATTGAAAATTACAATGAATCCAAAACTTATTGAATGGGGATGCATCCATGTAAAAGGGGACATCTTGACAGCGTTTCCATACATATCATCATAAGTTGTTCAATAAGGCATTATCGAGTAGAGTATTCATGAAGATCGTCGTTCACGTCGACCATCGGCAGGACGGTGTGGCAATGTTTAAGGGATTGTGTGGCCGTCCAACGTCGTCCCTTGTTAATATTCCAACTGACAACACTGGATCCACTGCCTTGTGAATCTTGAATAGAAGACTACGCTAACAAAAGGCATCCTGAATTTTGAGTGGTTGACGTTAACAACGGGAACACGTAAAATAAAGGTTTGTGGTGATTCCTATTTCTCCAGAAAAATACTAAATCAGTAGACATTAAGCCGCTTTGAAAGTCGCCGTAAATCAACTCTGTTAATACCTACTTTTTATGAAAACACTTAGCTGGAAAATGTTGAATCAAACTTCCGTAAATGAAAAAGAATGACCAAGAAACTTTACAATAAATAGTTGTTAAAACTGTTATTATTAACAGTTTTAACAACTATTATTATTGTTATTATTAACTATTATTATTGTAACAACTGTTATTATTAAGCGAGTCGCCACGCGTGCCCCTCAAGCAATAAATTTAATAGTTTGGTTATTACTTTTGCGTCATATGTATTTTGCCTTTTAACAGTCCTTATATTTCATAACCTTTTGCTAAACTTTTTGAACCTTGGCTTTTTTATACTAGGTACATACACCTATAACTTATGCTTACCGGAAAGATGTTTCATTAGGAAGGCTTTGGCTAATGGCCTATGTTACTGCAATATTGTATGTGCTCAACTTGCATTACATTTCTGTGGTGATTTACTGTTGTTTGTAAAAGTGCCAGTTACAGAACATAATGTATTGCTTATTGGGCTCTATCGATTAGCTTTCCGACTGTTATAATAAACATTGTATACAACGATCTTACCTCGAATGTTTTTGTTTTTCCTTCGATATTTCCCTCGATATTTCTGTCGAGCAGTCAGGAAGTTTTTCAACCCGCCAGATTTGTTTCGGCGTGTAATTAGTTAGTGCGGACCGCGCAACATATCTGTTTAGCGAGCGGTTGCGGTCGCTCTGAGCTCGCACATTTATACAACACACCCAACGAACATTAGTCCGGCTCAGCGCCGCTTACATGAATGTATGACCGAGAAAAAGCCAACCGTTAACTATAAGTGCAAGTCACTTACGCCTGATTTTAGGAGTATCTATTACTTTTATATCGGATTGACTGTAGGTATTTAAATGAATTATGTTACAAAAACTGTGCCCTTTGCTAATTCCAGAACAGGCAAACCACTTGAATTAATTATTCAATATCAAGAGGCAAGTTGCCGGAACTCATGCTTATCCCGACTCCGCCCCTAATTAATATACATACAATATCGAACTGCCGCAACCTTTTCCGAACCTTTACCCTTCCCAATTTTGAAGCCAACGTACCGATTTACTCGTACTCTTTTAGCTTTGAAGTTCTATGAAAATACGTAAATCGAATTCATCTGTTTTCTTTTAGGGAGACAATCACAATCCCTGCGTGTGCCACAAAATGAATTTTTCTATTTGATGTCAATTCACAGCAATTGTGCCATGTGCGACACAATAAAATAAAACAATAAATATAAAGAAAGCTATACAAAGAAAAAACGGTCGCTGGAGGTAAAGTATTATAGTATGGGACTTGTATATTTCGGTGGCAGTATTTATGTACACTTTTTTGGGATACAAATTATAATCATAGGTAAAGCAGTCTCTGAGTATGAGAGAAGAGGATTTCGTCTACACGCGACGCCTGAATGCTCATTTAATATATTAAATAACTCTTTTTTTTCCTTTTGGCAGTATGTATTTATCAAAATAGCTGAATTCCACTTTATGTAATCTAACATTATTTATTTATTTATAAATAAACAATTCAGGTAGTTTTTCTTATCTTTTAAATAAAATAATATTTCATTTTAATATAATTTGTTATCTTCAACATTTGTTTGTTTGTTAGTAAACACTTTATTGTACTTCATATTATTATGAATAAATAGACATCGATAAATTAAATGTAACTTAAAATTAAGTACAAAGGCGGACTTATCCCATAAAGGGATCTCTTCCAGTCAACCTTGGTAAATATAAAAGAACACATTGACTGGGCGTACAAAAAGCTAAACATTTTCATGAAAACTATGAATCTACATATTATATACCTACTATACTACAATAGATATGTATACTTACTTACATAATTAGATACATACATAAATATGATGTATACTTATACAATATTTGAGTTATAGATGGTACACCTCCTCCTTCGACCGCTCCATTAAGACTTGAAAGCAAAAGAGAATAATGGGGCGGTTTATTATTTGTATGTATACCGATCAAAACCCTGTTTGCTTAACGACGATGTTATGTATGATTCTAAATTCCCTTTCCTTCGACTCGCTAAACTTCAACTTAATTATTAAAGAAATTTTAGAGCCAATGAAGAGAGGGGTATTTCGATCGAAAACAAAGCCATGACTGGAGCAAAACAGGCGGTCCGCTGCCTATCCCCGTGCATAATGACGCCAATTAGTCCGTGTCACCGCACCTAATTTATGTTGGGCCCAGCCGAACCACCCCTTAACTTTTCTCATAAATATACTGCTGACAAAAAACTCGGCAATATCCATGCACCTTTAAAATTAATATTATATTTGCGGTGCTAAGTGCCGAAACCGCCTCGACGGGTAACTAAACTATCCTAATTCTGTTAATGACGCCAGAATGTACCCATCTTCATATGGCACTTTGTGCAAATGTCGGAAGTTTACATTGTTACACGTATTTCGGATGCAAAATGAAACTATTCGATGTTTCCCAACTGAATCAGAGATGGCCGATTTTATAGGCAATTTAAGAACTATACGATCAAAATAAATAACTTAATATTCGGTTCTTTGTATATTTTATGATGCCATAAAATGTTAACAATATTGTATGTTTATGTCACATATAAATTGCTTTATTGGCTTTCATCTTTATGTTATTTCATAAAGTAGCAACAAAGCCCCGCTCAAATCAATTAGATGATCCGAAAGCCTCAGGCTTAGATAAAAGCGACGGCATTTCCTTTATACTCGTGGTTAAAAGAATTCAATTACATAATGTTAAGGAGATTAAAAAGGCTAACACAACTCCTTTGAGATTACGGTATTTAATTATTGGAATCCTGTTCACCGCAATTTTGTCGGTTCATTTGTTGTTGCTATGTTCCGTACCGATATCGAAATCTCCAAGATACAAGGCAAGTCACTTGTAAACTGAAAGTAATTTATTTATTACAATCACGCTCAGAATAAATGTTTGCGTGATGAATAAGAATATTTATTACAGAGTTATGGATGTTCATATAAACATTTATGTATTATTATCCGTTGTCTAGAATCCAGAGCAATATTTTACACTCGAATTAGGTACGCCGTCCTGCTACGAATGGTATTGCAATTATTTGTACAGAATGAATGGTCTGTTGACATCTCTATTTCAAGTTTCATGCTTTTCGATTTTTTCCAATTCTAAAAGTTAATCATTGAATATTGCGACTTGCTTTTTAATTACATTGCCACTGCTATATGAACTGTATTAGATAAAGTTTCTTTTTTATTTAATTAAAATTAACACACAACAGCGATTAAGAGGACTCCAACAATTTGAGGCAAAGGCTAACGAAACAAAGTTTTAAGTCATTATAATTTGAGAGTTCAAAGCTCTCTGATAATGAGGCATGTTTAACCGTTGACCCAAGTGTTAAATTACACAAAGAAACTTTTAATGATTATTTGCAGGCTTAATTCAGTGTAATAATTGACAACAATTAATATTATATTAGAATATCACTCTAAACAGCCTACAAATATCCACTACAATTTTTTATGAGAGTGTCTAAGAACTCTAAGTAGTAACAATACTTAGTTGATTAGAGATGATAATAATAATAGAAAAAGAAACACGGAAAATAAAAATAATAATAATAAATATTTCGGACACTTACACCATTCACCTAGTACCAAACTAAGCAAAGCTTGTACTATGGATACTAGATAACGAATAAACATACATAAATATTTATATAAACATCTTTGACTCGGGAATAAATGTCATCATACCAGCATTTACCCATCGCGGGATTTGAACTCGTTGGTTTCGCTGACAGAGTCAGTTTCTACCACACCAATTATCGTCTGATAATAACTGCACATAATTTTTCCAGTTTTTATGACGAAAAGACTGTCTATAGATAATTATAATCGGAACTGGCTGGATACAGCATTTCATGAAATAGTTGCCTTTAGTCGTGTAATCCTCAAAACGGTTGCTCTCTAGGTACTGAAAATACCGATCAAAAGTTTAAGTAAAGGTATGTTTTGTTTCGATATCGGATTACCTACCTGTGGTATACGCCTTAACCGTCCCACACAAAGGTCTTCCAGTGTGGGCGCGAGCGCGGGAATGGGTGCGGGAATTTCTTACAGGGCACATAAGTTTCCTTGCGATATTTTCTTTCACCAAAACACCGATTATTAGAATATATTAATCAAACGAAAAGTGTGGCGGTATAGAGTAATATAATCTGTTCATAGATAAAATATCAACGGCCAATCACACTTCTGGTAGTACATATCTACCTCATCTAACATTGTTTACCATAAAGTGACTATAGCATACAATAGAAGAAAAGAAACACGTTTTATTTAAAAATAAAAGAAAACGGACCCAACTAACAAAGTATACTTCCTTTTTTGAATTTGACCAGGCAGTGCATACGAGCAGTAAGAAAAAATAGATAGCAAAAGTACTGCCTTTGTTCCTGTAATCTTCCTCCACCGCTACTCGTATTTCGAAGACAAACATCGAATGAACTTAATTATTTACTTTGAGCTGACTTCTCAAAAAGCGATCTATTTTTGCTGACGAACTCCACAAATCGTACGAGCTATTACGGAAAGTCTTTGTTCCATAGGTAAAGCTCTTTCTGGAAAAATAATATCGAAGTGGTCACAATCCCGATATTATTGTATCGTAACATACTCAATGTTATGAGAACCACGTAAATGATATTTGTTTTCTAACAGAACTTCTTTTGTCTTCGTTCTCCAATATCATCGAATAGTTATTGTCGGAAATGTATTTAGGGTTAATCATATAAATCATCAAAATAATCTACTACGCAAAACTATTTAACGAAATGTATTGTCCAATATGCCACAATAAATTATGGAAAATATTGATGACTAAAGTAAAATTCATTGGTAAGATTTTACAGGAATTATAAATAGGTATGATGTTTACACCGAAGTAAGTAGGTACTGAATCACTGGCGCATCATTCAAAAAATCTTCAGGTACGGCCTTGATGACTTCACTGTGTCCAAATGCCTTAACCCTAACAATTTTTTTACTTCCTTCGCGGTCACTAAACTCCAAATGTATAGCAATTATAATTCTCTAAATAGTATAAAATAAAGTCGCTATATTCGTCTATCTGTTTGTGTGTGTGATTTTGTTTGATACTATTTTCATTAGCATTTAGAAAATTTCTCCCGGAAGGTTCATATGTGTAATAACATGTGATAGTTTATTTCTAGTTCGACGTGGATGAAGTTGGAAGCGAAAAGCTAGTTCTTACAAGCTTTTATTTAGTTTGCAATGTAAGTAAGTTGTTCGTTTCAAAATTTTTTATACTATTTTTCAACCACTTGCTGGTATCTGATTAAGCTCAAATTTGGCACATTTATGTAAATACGGTGGCAATGCAATATTGTGTTACCATCGAGCTGATCTGATGATGGAGCCGGAGTTTAGGGACTGGAACTCCCTCATGGCAAATGGCAGGATAGTCGAATTTGCGCTAGATTTTTTGTTGCCATGAGTACTTTCCATTACACATGATGACGAGGTGCCCGAAGATGGAGTCAGAAGATTGCCACAGGAACTCCTTGATGGACTTTATGTTACTCGTCTTTGTAATATGTGATAATCATGATGGAGTATTAAAAGCTTGTTTTTATAAAAGTATTTTTAATTTAGAACTTATTTTTCTTCTCAACCCCTTGACAGTTTTGACAAAATAATAAAATCCGATTGAAAATTACATTTCTATATTTTTATTTTCCATAAACATAAGCATGTTACTTTAAGGAAAGATCACTTTCTAACAAAATCACAATGCCATATTTTAGGTTCTAAATATAAATTATTACATAAACAATTCAAATTAAGAAGAAAGCTTCAATTCCATTTCAGATAAGTTTAGAGAGTAAGATATTGTAACGAGATTACCTACACGACGTGATCTTAATCAACGAAACAGACGAAATTAACTTCTCTATACATTATCCATTTTAATCTTCCTTGCTATGTTCAATAATATACTGTATTTCTTCGGTGGTAAGGTTTTTTTTCTCGAATGGGAACTGTGGATGTCCGTACCATTTCGCAGGCGTACGAAGTCTGTAGTCGCTATTAAAGCCTGACAACTCTTCCACCTCCTCTTTTGTGAGTGCGAAGTCCATGATATCAAAGTTCTGGTGAATGCGGTCCTTGTTAGTGGATCTCGGTATCGCCACCAATTTACGGTCCAGCTAAAATGAAATGAATATTTTGAATACAGTTTCATTTATTATTGCAGTTGACTCATATAATTAGAACTTTTCGACTGTTGCATTGCCTACAATTAAATTCTTTGGTTAGGCGGCTTTTATCCACAATAAATTCAGGTTGATTTATTATACCTGTTATTATTTGAACAGTGCTGTGTGGTTTACGGCACGTAAAAAGGATTGAACCTCTCCGTCTCTTCCCGTGGGTGCTATGAAAAGCGACTAAGCGAATTCACAACAAAAATAACTATAGACTTGCACGTTTCAACGACAATGGGCTCACCTGTCATATGTGTATATTTGTATATGTTGAAAGATAAACCATGAATGTTGTTTCATATTAAACTTTTAATGTTTGTTATATCTTTAATCACCCCATTAGACCTTTATCGCGACATTTGAAAAGTCTAAAGAAAACCAAGAGTTTCAATTATATAAGACGCCTAATAAGTTGTTCATGACAATCAAAAATTTGGCTGGCATACATAAAAGGGTAATCGTGCAAACCCTGTCATTACAAACACTAAGCACATAGATGCACGTCATCTCGGTAAAAGCCACCCCGCTTTTGAGGTTCCTAAGATTGTAGGATATGGAAAACTAATGATGGAAGGGAATACCATGCCTTGACTGTTCGTATTATGAATCAAGAACCGCACCGCTTAGAGCTAATGTAGTACTCCGAAGTTGGAATGGCGATGGTGAAATAAATTTGTGCACGTCTGTAAGCACTTCGATTTAGTATGCAGCTGAGATGCCTCACAAATCGGACAAGCACGAAGGCCGGCCCTGAAATATTCACTTTACTCACCAGATACCTTAGAAGTATTTGTGGAACTGTCTTTTCATATCTCTTAGCTAGCAGTTGCAAAGTGGGATGATCCGATCGCGGCGGAGGAGCATCTATCTTGCGGCCCAGTATGGAGCCAAATGGGCTGTACGCCATCACCACCACGCCGTGGTCATCACACCAGTTCACAAGCTCAAACTGTGTTATTGTTGGGTTTACCTGAATCAATTTGATACCCATTATAACATATTTATATACATTAACTTGAGTTAGACCTGCTTGGAATAAATTTTTCCTTTTAATTCTGTTATAAAAATATAGGACGCAAACTCAGGATCTTCTGAACCTCATTGAATTCCGTTCAGGAGTTCTAGAGTATTCTTGGATAAATGTCAAGAGAGACAAATTCTAAAAATATAACGTGCTTATCACAATTAGATATTGGTATTAATTGGGAGGCCTATGTTCAGCAGTTAACGTCCTGTGACTGATGATGATGTTGATGCTTGGTAGTAATTTTCACACAGACTGATATTTCAATTTTATAATTTAAAAAACTGCAATGCATTTTTTTTGCACGCCAGCGAAGTATATTTGTAATCAGAATTTAAAGATAAAACAGGAGCAATAGCGGCATTCTTCCAGGCAATCACTGGATAAAAGGCCAATAATATTTTGTGCAGGTAGCATGCAGGGTAACAAAAATTATACATTAAATTCATATTGTTAAAAACGAAATCATAATTATAAGTATGTACATAAACGTGATACATACATAGAACTTGAAAACTGCAAACCAATTTGGAATAATTGTGGCCAAACTTTTAGAAAAATTAAAACCGGCTTTATGTGAAACAATGGTGCCAATAGACAAACTCGTATCACCACTGATTGAAATGAATAATGGAATTGCTCTATTTTTGTTTTCTGCTCATATAATATGATGGTCTTTATTTCAATAAAGCCGAATACCGTAAACGTGTTCTAAGTTTATAATTCATTTACTCATTCATCTTGCCGTAAATAACCGTGAGTTTTTATACTCGGGTTAGTTAACTCCATATACTACGCGGTTTTTCGCCACATGTAGCGGAAAATATTGTTATACGGGCTATATCCTAGTGCTGCTACATTATAGTCAGCGTATATTTAACCCAAATTAACCCCAAGTGTTGAATTCCATATTCATTGCCAGACTAAACACCTTATCGACATAAAGAATGGTTTGATTTTGATCTTGACTAAATACATATCAACTGTGCCTATGCGACGTCTGCTGACTACTACTACTGACGTACTACTCTGCTAAGAGGGACTGCAAATTAGCAGCTTTGTTGAATCCTCCAGCTTTGATCTCAACTTTGTTTTTTAGTTCAAATACACTCTTAGTTTGTTGATGAATAAATATATTTTTATTTATAGATTTCCAAACAACCGCTTTGAAGCGCCCTGCATCAAGCGACTTTCCGCGGCTGTCATTATATCGTCCGTCCACCTTGTGGATGGATTTTTTTTATATAAGATTGGGCGGCAAACGAGCATGCGGGTTGCAACACCAACAGGGTCACAGGTGCGTTGCCGGCCTTTGAGGAAGGCCTAGGCTCGTTTCTTGAAGGTTCCAATGTCGTACTCGTTCGGGAATATCCTACGCTGCGCTTACCGGTGCGTGGTCTCCACAAGAAATTTAATGCCTCACCCTGCGGCCGTCAGTTCTTCACTGGGCTATGTCGGTGACTTTAGTTCTTCTACGGATTTCTTCATTCCTGAATATTGATTCGATCTCGTAGTGAAACGCCGAGCATCACCTTCTCCATAGCTCATTGTGTGCCATTATGAGCCCCATGGTGAGAGAACACGTTTTAGTGTCATAAGTAATTTCCTCTATAAGATCTGAGGTATTTTGGGCGAGATGACGTAACGCAGTTTCCCGAACGCTGGCCATCCGAGTTGGATTCAACGATTAGCCTCTTTCTCGAAGTTAGACTTATCTACTCGGATCTTTTGCCCTAGTAAACGTGCTCATCTACTACTGCGAGAATGGAGTTCTTAACTGCTACATAAATACATAGGTGTTCGACAGATCTAAATCATTTGAACTGTGACTAGATATGCAATTGTGAAACCGATACAACCTGTAGTTCTTAAGATCTTCGAATTTTGAACCGTTTGTGTATTTTATATTTTAACAAACGGTAAATGTAACAACTAGACAATTATATATTTCAATATAATATAGAATAGTTTATAATACTACACTTATGCATTTTGATATTTGGACCATTATTCGATGCTTTTGTGAAGTTTCTCGACGTTCTATCTACATTGAAATAAAATAATAAAATGAAAATAGTAGGGTATATAAGTCTGGTATAGTGGATGTGATCCTATCAGCGAAACCAACGGTTGCAGGTTGGAATCCCGCGATGGGTCATGGATGTTTATATAAATATTTACATATGTTTATCCGTTATCTAGCATCCAATAGTACAAGCTTTGCTTACTTTGGACTAGATGATCGGTGTAAGTGTCCGAAATGTTAATTAATATAATTATTTTGGTTTTCACAGACGTTTGGTGTAGTGGTTAGAAATTTTCATATTCTCTGTTCAATACGGACATGTTATGGATGTTTTCATTTATAATAAATATTTATTTACAAAAAAAAATATAAGTGAAGTATATCAACCATCTGGTATCCATAACAACAGTCTATACTTGCTTAAAGTAGAACTAGATGGCATTATGTGCTTATGTTTATTTTTATTTATTATATGTTATATTTATTTATTATTTAAAAATTTCTAAGTATGCGTTTGGATATTCTCTTAGAAGTTTCATGCTTGAATCCACGATACACCTTCACCAAGAAAAATGGCAGATCGCTGACATAATATTAGTTTATTATTATTTTATTAAATAACACACTGCTTCTGTGAGATTTGACAGAAATAGTGAAGGCATAAATAAACTTGCACTGACAGAGTTATTTTTACAACAAGTCAGTCCGCGCATACCGCATACTGTGGTCTATATTTTCGAGTTCTCTCCAGTCAAACTTGTGTTATGTCAACGTTGTGCAATGGATTTTCCAGTATTAATCTATTCTTATGCCGATATTTACGTACATTTATTGTCATTTATCTAACATTCGAGTATTGAAGCTTTCTGAATATAAAGAAAGAATATAAGTTATAAGGTAGTTAGCAATAACATCGATGCCCCTGCACTACTGCAAAATATCTTTTACCGAGTGCCTCGTAGACCCGAACGATTGCCGTAAGAAGCCATTATTTCATTATTTCACAATATCAAAAGTAGTACTAATTATGCGAGCAACGCTTTCATCAAGCGCACATGTAAGCTATACAATGTTGATATATTTAGTTTTTCTTTGTCAATATTCAAAACATGTGTTTGTAAAAAAATGTCATAGTTTTCGAACCCAGTTCTAACCATCAGTTAAGATTTCGGCATTTCATTTTATTTTATTTTATATAATTTACCTAATGCAGCTTAGATTATGGTAATGTAGGAGACTAAAGGTTAACGAGTACATGAGCTACTTATGTAATTTATGTAAGCAAATGATTGTCTCTCAAATAAATAAATAAAAAATATAAATAAATATTTGATGTTACAAAGTTAAAAGGGGTGATTGGGATCAATATATACATTTCACGCTATAACCTAGCCTTCCCTTGCTTTTGCAATTTCGATATCGATGCGATTTACTTTGACAATTTTACTAGTGCACTAATAAATATCAAAATAAAGGATGGTGTCACATCAATACTCTATTAAAGTTCATTGGTGGACATAGGCCTTTCCATGGAGCGATAGGCATCGCAAGTGGTTGGTATATTATTTTAATATTCAGCTTTTACATACCTCGATTTGCAAAACAGCAGGCTTGATTCTAGAACCATCCCACAACCTTTGCATCTGCTCGATATTAAAATTTGAAACGCCGATGGACTTGGTCAGATTTTGCCCTTTGGCGTCTTCCATGCCTTTCCAAGTGTCCAAATAATCTGTCAAACTTATGCTGCCATCTTTCTAAAATAGCATTAGGTCGATGAATGCCAAAATACAATCCAAACCAGTGGCACACTGGCAAAGCCAAATGTCAATTTCAATTCATTTATTGGGTGATATGGTCACCACTAACTCTAGATAGATCGGTCCACCAATCGGAAAGCTCAGAAAGTGACAGAGGGGGACTATGCCACCTAGATTTCCCAATTTAAGAGGTTTTGGCCCCAAATTTAGAGCGTCAAAATAAAGTTTTTTACTTTTATGGTATTCCACATAGACGTTGTAAATAAGTTTATTTCACCAGTCATTGCAATTAATTATCTACAATTATTCAGCAGACAAAAGAAAAGCCACAAGTAATTGTGATTCCTGTCATGTATTTTGGTGAGGCCTTTATCTTTATTGTCTTTGTCCGGATTAAAAAATGCTCCCACTCTTTTAACTAGTTTCTGCAGAAAAGATTGTAGTAAGATAAAAGTTCCCAGCAATTTTAAAATGAAAATACAGCGAAAAACTTAAGAAGTTCGAAGTTTCGCGTCTTGTAGTTTTTGCTGACACTACCAATATTACACAAAATGAGGATATGCTTTATAGTTCCATCAAATTTAATAATTATTAGAGACTAGATACTAGAACTAGATTTTGTTGGTGTCATGGCATTTTAGAAGTCCGCCTGGCTAGCTAGATATATAGCTAGCCATGATATGATGGAGATCCATCATATCTAAGTCTGCCGCCAAAGAGCAATGTTAATACCATTACTGTGTTCCCGCTGTCAGAGATAAGATAGCCAGTCCCCCAAATAAGATTGGTTTCCGGGCCAGTACGCTTCCACCTTCGGCATAATCTTCACCTTAACATCAGGTGTGATTGAGGTCAAGTACTAATTTGTTGTGCATAAACAAACAAAAACCTTTATATAAAACTTTTAGATGTTGCAAAGAGGCCAGACAAATATTACTTTAGTTAGGTACACGTTCACCTTGACAGCCTAGACTTTTAAAGAACTGTTTACCTTGAAGTTTGGCACACCTTACAAAAATCTATCCAATTTTACCATTACCACTCACCTTATAAGCCATAGGATAGTGCACTAGATAGAGATCCACATAGTCCACCTGTAGATCGTCTAAAGACTTCCGCAATGCTGGTATAACCTCATCTCTGTCGTGAGCATCGTTCCACAACTATTTAAGCGCGTAAAATTAATTAAAAACAATATTCAAACCGCACTGATACAGCAAAACTTTGCCGTAAGGAAATTTCATTAACAATTAGAATACGAACGAGGTCTGGGGCATTTGATTCACGTACGTAGAAGTTTAGACGCAAACTTGAAATTCTCAGTCAGTGAGCGTTATACGAGTATATTAATTGTTACAACTTAATTTATAATCGTTAAGTACAGTTTGGCTAAGAGTTTATGTAACTAGTAATAAAAATTGAAATTAAAGTCAAGTAAGCCCCGGACCAAGCGTAATAGGGTTTCTTTAAAATATAATTTGAAATACTGAGTTATTTTTGTAGTTGATTTGTTGTTTTGTACGGAATTTCTATTTTAGAGACCTATCTATACAGGTCAATTGTAAATCAAGATGTAAGTAAGCTGTCTAGTAGTAATGTCGTGGTATAAATATTACCCTACCTTGATTACAAGCTACTGACTGCTAATATCTCCTTGGCACTGACTAAACTATCCATGCAATCCATGTGACACTTTCTACGAGTGTTTCCCTGTTTCGGAGAGTACGTTAAACGGTGGGTTCCACTTGTTTTAGAAAGAAAGAAAGAAAGAAAACATTTATTCAGCTTACAATGGGCATGTACATGAAAATTTTGAGATAATAATACTAAAACATAATAATGCAAGCTGATATAGGTTCCAGCTCAGCATTATGATTAGAGATAGTCACCAAGTCGTCAACCTTTACAGTTGACCCATACCCTCTTCTAGTGAGAGTAGACTAGTCCCAGCAGTTCTACTTCATACCTTTAACTCTTCATTAATTTGTCTGGGGCCCAAGGTAGCAATAGAGATACGTAGGGCACCGTCTACCTTCAGTAGGTAGTACCACGGTTGATCCTGGCTTACAGGAGTTGCAGTGGGAGGAGTGTGAAGGCGGCTAATGGTCCCAGCAGTGGGTATGTAAGGCTTTATATTTAATGTGATACCCCACGATTATATACAAAAATTTCCATCTCAAGTGCTATTTTCAAACTGCTATTTCCCTACTTAAGTAGTTGAGAATTTTCTTTTACCTTCAGAATTCCCAAGTAATATTAATTACCGTTTGCACAGCGTTTACATCAACAGCGTATAGTACTTAACGTTGTGTACAGCTCCTTCATATATAAGCCTAATTCTCTGTGTAGTGTACCTAGTACCTTATGAGTCATGTATAGCAGAAAGCCAAGTTTAAGAGCCGATTTGCGGTCTGGGTTTACGTTTACTACACCACGTTGTGTTATGTTCATAAATTATTTACGCGTTTGCGTTAGGTCTTACTTCCCATTATATAATTATGAAGGTACATAATAAATACTTTTAACTTATGTACGAATTTTTATGTTTTTATGAAGAGAGATCTACAACTATGTACATACATATCTGTTTGATAGTTAAATTAGGCATTACTTGTATATTATGAATTTATTGTTTATATAGGCTTAATATAATAACTGCTCTGATTTTGAAGCATCACTGAAATCAATAAACAACTTTATTATTCTCCAGCTATGGTACATTAATGCATGACACTCTAACATTCTATATCTTGAGAACAATACTTTTAACACGGAACTATATGAAAATAATTGAAATCCAATCCGATCTTAAATATCTTTTGACCTAATACGATATATTTGGCATATATTCGAATGTTTCTCTCACTTTAATTAGGAGCATGTCGCTTCGAATGAGTAAGCAAGCAATATCTTAACACAAAATATAGTATCCTCACCGTCTATGTTGCGCTTTACTGTATTGGAGAAGACACTTACTTTGGTAGTGATGTAGATGTCTCGTCTATCAGCAACGTTGTCTCTGACATAATCACGGACCCCTAGGCCGACTTCGTCTTCCACACGGTACAGTGATGCAGTATCTATATGGCGATAACCGGCCTCGAGCGCCCATTGTACTGCGCGCGCCAACGAGTGGTTTACTGGCAGAACTCGTGTACCCTGTACCAAATACGGGTAACATTGAACATTGCTCTTCTATGATCTGACTCATTTCCAAACATGTCTATAGACTCATAAGTTCGAACGTCCAATCTGCTTCAGACCCTGACTACTATTTAGAATTTATCGAACACCTTTATATTTAAGTCTAATACCATAGAGATGCGCTACAATTATGCTGTAAAATTCTTAATTCTTTTTTTGTACAAGAAATTCTACCCGCCTTGGATTCGTGACGTAACGTACTCGTATAATGATGATAAATTGATTGACATGATACAATCAACTTATAAAATTTGTAATAGTATATATATATATATAGAGTTTAAACATTATTTAACACTGTTAAATAAGTAATCTATTTAAGATATTCTTGTGAAATTTTAGTTTGTGTTTCTTGTATATTAACTAATTACATAACCAACTTCCATCACCCGATTAATTTCTTTACAATTAATTTCTGTAGCGTGTCAAAAAAATAACTATTTACGTATTTATAAACCGAATAACCCGACAGCATATTTTGTATTTTGTTGACGCCATGTTGGATTTTTTACAATAAAATATACCCTATGACTCTCCAGGTATCCAGACGAATCTAACGACGCCATGCACTTCGAAATCGGTCAAGATGTTTAGGCTACAGGATGCGCCAAAGGAACGGACATACATACATATACTCGAAAAACATTACCCTCCTTTCTTGGGCCGTCGTATAAAAAAAATATCTAATGATAGAGTTTGGAGTTGAGTAATGGACCTCCTTATTGCTCGTAGGACCAATTACATCGAGTCTGAGCTTGTTTGATGTATTTTGATGCGCTTTATTGAAATAAAGCATTTTTATAGAAATGAAACTGAGATGATTTATTTAAAAATAACAATATATGTCAAAAATTCATGCCATTCTTTCTAAATTAGATAACTTCAAAATGACTTCTGATCTTATATTTTTAGAAAGCGACTGAAATGTTAAAAGTGTATCGAGAAGCCCATTATAACAACTAATAGAGTAATAGTCATTATTATTATCTTAATATTAAGTGGTATTTAGTAATTACAACGACATCAGCAGATATTCCTCTGCATATGTCACAGACTGTTTTGAATAAATTTTATATTTATTAAAGAAACCTACAACAGCATTACAGATATGTATAAACTTTACTTATTGTGCAAAACCTAAATCAAATTACAGGGTTCATCATATAAACCATTATTAAACATTTATTTATATATGTTTAGTTTTATATTTGAAGTTAAGAACCAAGAAATGAGTGACTTTATCGAATACAAAACTTTATGGGCAGGCTATATCGGAGTTCTCTGATAGTTAATGTAAGATTTCTTCAAATCATCTTTATCCTAATATCACTCAGCCTCTTTTAGACGATTGCCGGATCTAACCATCTCCAAGGCGTTTTGTACACGTGTCTCATGACAGAATATTAATATAACAGTGATCGCAAACGTTTGGGTGATCCTGAAGATGCTGCCTATTAACGGTTGCGGCTTAAGTATGCTGATAATGTTTGTGTTTTTTATGATACCCATTGGAAGAGACGAGTTGGTTCTATTTTATTTACCAGGAATCACGTTGCAAACATTTATGCAGGTATACCTATTAAATGACAATATTATACGCGGAGTATCAATAGAAACTTCCCAGTTATGTTTCAGTTTGTTTTGTAGGTATATTTTATCGATTATTATGATACTGGGATCCTGGAAACACAGACAGCATTCGTGTACTCAGAGCCAAACATGAACGGGAACCATGTAGTCTAGTCTAGGGGTTATATATATTTTATAACAACCCTCCGGGAAGACGCCATATTCTATTTGAATTTACATCGCAGCAAGCGGTTTCCTTCGGCTTAAAATTAAATTACGTAAGGTTTTGCAAATCAAATACAAAACGTAGGTATATTAAATTTTGTTGGTATTGTTTGTGAGTAATAAGTTAGCAAAACATAACGTGTACATTTATAACATCGGTGCCAGAGATTGAAAAGCACCTTGGAAGCTCTGATGTTTTCTTACTTTTAAGATTTTACCCGATTGCCCAAGAAAGCAGGGTAATGTCTTTCGAGTATATTTATGTATGTATTTCCGCTTCTTTGGCGCATCCTGTAGCCTAGCTTGATCGATTACGAAGTGCATGGTTTCGTTAAATTCGCCGGATACCTAGAGTGTCATAGGATACATTTTATGGTAAAAAATACAACATGGCGTCCGCAAAATACAAAATGTGCTGTCGAGTTTTTTTGGTTTTAAAACACCTAAATATTATTGCACTCACATTTTAAGTCGCAATTCAGAAAAACAGTTGCTCATTCTAATATAATTGATATAAAAATCTGGAAATAAAATCTACAACTTAATCGGACAATTTTCTGTTAGGTATTTCAATGAAAGCTAATACGACATCAAAATTTCTGTCATTTTGCCAGCTGTTTCGAAAAGTCTATGAATACTAAAAAATCGACACGATCAAACTATGTGATTGTATTCCATATTAATTGTTTTTCATAATGACTGATTTGCGATAATCGCGATAACTTCAAACGCCGGGTTTTAAAAACACTGATATTGTCGAATATCTACGAGAAAATAATCCAGTAAGTAAAACATGAATACCTTTTTTTAATACTTCCTATACAGTTTCTCAGTGTCTATTTTTAAATTTTCTTGTAAATATTTCGTTAAAGACATAATTTTCTCGGAAATAACAGAAATTGGGACTTTGTTAGCCCGTGATACACAAGCCGTTTCTGAAAATTTTGTCTTCATCAGTTTCATCGCGAGTATATAGAAACTCGAAAATCAGTAACCGGATATTTTTCTATTATCTCTGGATCAGCAAACATGACAAGTGTCTGGTTTTCATACCATATGGAAAAGTTCGAGGTTAGATTTAGACTATAATAGGCATTACTCACATCAGCTAAATGTCCCAGGCTGGTGCCCAAGGCTATAGCCGGGATTTCGTGGCCATCATTCAAAATGTATGATAATACTCCTGCACCTGCATCAACCTACAAATACAATTAATATTAAAACTCGTGGTGTGGTATAACTGTAGTACTACACTCACTGTTTCTACATAGATATAAATTAAGTTATACATAGTTTAGAAATAATTTCGGTAACATCCTTCTTGTATCCATTCGTACCTATGGATTGAGCACATTTTTTTGTCGTAAAATCCGAACTATCCTTTTGAAACATAGATTGTGTTACGTCGAAAACAAAACGGAAATTTGATTAAATTCTTACCAAATCACGGTTGAGCGACACAAACAATAGGAAGTGAGCCGACCAGACCATTGCCGCGTCCATTTACCGTGATATAACGGCGCAGACTAACTATACATACATGCACACATTTGTATACCTATATAGCTTTGTACCGTACAGTTGATAAATCGATTATTGGATTTTGAAGTATCTGCTGTTAATATAATAAACTCGATACCATTGATGTTAGATACAGGTTTGGATCAAATTACTAGACCGCGACGCAGAAACGCGTGGTAGTTTTGTCATAATGCCCCACACAAGCGAATTTATTACGACGCGACTGATGGAATGAAAGTGCCTACGGGACGGCTTATTTTTAATCCCCGACGAAAAACAACGGGTGTTATGTGTTTGGCCGCGTTGTGTGTGTGTGTGTGTGGCTAAACTTTATCCGGACATATCTCAGTAATGCGTAGTTCGATTTAAGTAGGGCTTTGTTCATATTAAAGACAAAACGAGGGGACAGGCACTTAGTCATATTTGATGAAATTCGATTAAGCCGTTTCGAAAACATAGGTTTTAAGTATTTCGATGACATCATTATTATTTCGAGGGTTGCAAAATTTTTAATTTAATTATATTTTAGATGAAACTCGGAGTTAGCTTCTGAGCCATGTTTGAAGGTTAAGCCGTTTCAAAGATATTTTACTTTTAAGACCATTAGTTTGGTCTACCTAGATTATGCAATTATTTCTTCGCTTAAGGCACAACCTGGCGGTGCCAAATTGTAACAATGTGCGTGATGACTGATGAATGACAACCGTTTATCTGATTCTAAATACCTATAGTAAACGTTTTAATTAATTAGTAGTTGATGCGTTTAACCTTCTAACACTTGTAGGTATTAAATGCTTGTGAAATATAACCCAACATTGTCATTTTAGGGCTACGTAATAGTATTGATTTCGCCGAGTTACTCTGATATTTTAAATGAATGACAATAAAATACTGTAAACCTGATGACTGTAGTTTGATCTCTGATATTTCATATCATAGATATTTTCTACCCATAAGCTATTTACAAACAAGTAAACAAAATATTCTTTATTGCACAACAATAACAAACATAACACAAAGATAAACAAAAAAAACTAAACTATTTACAGTATTTTGATAGAAGTATTAGAATGTGACACGAAAAAAATAAGCGTTCTTTTTCAATAGTGCCACGCCGACGACATCTAGAAATGATGTCTATTTCACGACCAGAAAACCTATTAACTTAGTCTTCCCAAAGACTATCTCAAGTTTTTATATGGCAGAATATCATATACCTACCAAACAAAGTCCTTTAAAGTCACCAAAATCTTCTGCAAAACATTAAGACGAATTATTTAATAAATTAAAATAAAATATTTTCCTACATCTCACGCAACTATCTTATTAGCCAGAACATTGTTTTCTAGTCACCAAGTTTGTTGAGAACGTATAAACAAAGAATCATTTTTAATTTTAAGTTATTATCAATTAAAGCAATTGCTACTTATACATACATATACCGGGTGAATAATTGAGATAGATAGGATATAGTTAAGTTTGAAACTTTAAAAGGTGAGAGTGTTTGCTTGAATGTGCTTGTGCTTGAATTATTATGTCGTTGATAAGAAAAATATGACGAAACTAAAATAGATTTCATTATGCCCACTTTAAAAAGTGTCCCTCATGATTCTCCAAAAATAGCTCGGTTCAAGCGAATCGACAAAATTGCCGAAGGAATTACCGGTTATTAATTTTTTTTTATGCACAACGGGTTGGTACTTGAACTCAATCACACCTGATGTTAAGTGAAGATGAGGCCGAAGGTGGTAGCGTACTGACTCGGAAACTCCATCTTATTTGGGGGACTGGATATCTTATCTCTGACAACCGGAACACAGCAATGCTATTAACATTACTGTTTGGCGGCAGATTTAAATAAGATGGTGGTAGCTAGCCAGGCGGATATTTAAAATGCACTACCACCAACCAAACCGAGTACTAAATATGTACCCCGCTGGGGATCGAACCCGCGACCTCCGAATCGTAAACTTAATGTTGTTTACATTGAGCTACGGAGGTGGTTAAAATAGTTTCATGCACCCATCTAGGGTCAAAGGTAAAATCAAAACGCTCTAAAAACTCAGGACCACAAAATCCACGAGCACACCATTTCCCTCCACTTTACCGCTAACACTTTAAACAAACACCAACCGCTTTGCATCCCCACTATTGGGGCACAGCCTCATCTCACTAGGATAATAAAAGCCAGTGCGCGGGCCCCAAGCGGATTGGTAGATTTGTTTCAGGCTAGTAGCCACCCGAGAGTGTTTTCAAGCCGCTTTCCTGCAACCCACCGATTTAACTACAACTGCTATACAATTGAAAATAAACAGCTGTTCAAAGAATTGATAGCGCTAAAAGTTACTTAACTTAATACATAATTGAACTGCCAAAAATTGGCAAAACAATCAACTTCAGTAAGGTTTCACAAACAAACAAACATACAAAATATTATTTATTGTACAACAATAAGAAGCATAAAAAAAATAAGAAAAAGGGGATAGTACAATTTGGCGGCCTTATCACTAAAAGCGATTTCTTCCAGGCAACCTTTGTGTTAGGAAGCATTATGCACATGACATGTAGGTAGCGTGCACGGTAAACTAATTTTAATAAAATAAATAAATGACCCATATAAATGCATACGTTAATTGAATACATACAAACATACATACATAATATATATAAAAAATAATACATACATACCCATATTTGAATTCACTTTCTCCTGAGTCATCAGATCTTAAACAAATTTATGTAGGACTAACCTGATGATAGTGTCTATCGTATCTAGTGACCTCGATCTGAATCCTGTTCATTAAGAAAGTACCCACCCTTTGAAGGATTTACTAAAATTGTGAAGTCGGCTAACATAAACAGATAACTGGTTAACATTATGCCTATCACTATTTTTAAAAGAACAATCATCAAAATCGACAATTGACGAAAATATGGGCGTACATACATAAAAAAAACCTTTTTGGGAGTCGGTTAAATACTAATAGTAAATGAAACTGCTGCGCCGCGAATATTTCGGTGGCGACACTTAGCGACTGTTTTAGCCACACTTAGCGTCAATAAATTTTGTAATGTTATTTAGGACTTAATAATAAATCCTTCTTACGATATCCATGGGAGGAATGGGTTGATCCCAACCGAAAACTATAGGGAACCGTCTTATATTTATATGATATAGTATATGCTATAATCTCCGTGAATAAGTTTCTCGTTGAATTCTATAAAATTAAACATATTTTTTCATAGTTCAAAACTGAAATTATATATTTCTATTTCGGTACATTGAAAATCCACTCAGCTAAGATGGCCGACCATTTTCCCACATAAAAAGAGAAAAGGCAATTTAAATTCCCGGAATGTGTCGGTTCTTGCATGTCGTTTGTATATATAAAGGTTGTATATGGGTGGGCGCCTTTAGTTCAGCAATGTGGCACGATAATGTATGAAACAGAATCCAAAACAATGCAGTGAATTTGAGCACGAACCACTGTGGTATGGTAACAATATTACATATTATCTACCATAATTACTAAGGTATTCAGAAAAAATGTGAAAGAATACTTTTGTCATGAAAAACGATTAGTTATATGAAGCTTTTTTACCAACACTCCTGAAAGAGGAAAGCTTTCGCGACATGACGTCTGGTTCCTAATTCGTCGGGCCAGACAAAGTGAGATAATTTCGTTTCAATTTGTTTGGCAGGCGAATTGAAACTTTGAATTTAACGTGATTTTGGACTCGATCTTGGAACTATCGTACTTGATTTAGAAATGACTTTTTAGGTTTGCGGCATGAATTCGCCTTGAAGTATCCATTGTTCCAATTTACGTATTCACTGATAATCATAATATTTTCTTTATGACGGCATAGTAAAAATTATTTTTCTCTAAAAAAGTGATTTAGTACTTTAATCCTTATCCTGAAACATTTCTAATTTAAAATGAACACGAAACCATTCCAATGAGCGCTAGATCAAGACCGACCGTCGGATGACTCTGGCTATCTGTTAAAGTTGCGATCAAGCAATGCTCCTCCCAACCAATCTCCCTCTCTCCGCGCACCAGGGTCAGGGCCTACTCTCTGCCCCACTCAAAATAATATTTCTCCATTGCTATATCTATAAAATCTATCAGCTTTTCCATATCCATCATATACGGACTAAACCACGTTTTTCACATTTTTTTAATAAAGCTTTACTTTCAAAATTTAATTAAAAGTACTTATAACTTTTAGGCAAAGATTCTCAAATACTTATTGACTCAAATATTACTTGTAAGGCCCTCATTAATATAGGATACGTAGAAGTGCCTAAATAATAAATTCACTCCCACATGTCTGTTTCCATTATAATGATCTTCTTACCAAGTCAACGCCAAAAATATCACATTTTTGAGGATTATAAAGCGGCCACACATACGGCATTGTCTGTAGCAATGTTTTATAAGTTGTATGGGAAAAAGAGAAATAATATTGCTTTTAGTGCAAATTTTTTTCTATCATTTTAATAATAATAATAAATAATAATTAATAAATATCCTTGGACATACACACAGCGCCATCTAGTTCCACTTTAAGCAACTATAGGCTTGTGTTGTGGATACCAGATGGTTGATATACTACATAAATACATTTTTTTTGTAAATAAATACTATAACCCGCGCGAATACGGCTGCGTGTTGCATGGCAACCGTGGCTATCCAGCCGTACCCCGTCTCCCGCGTGCCTCACCTCTCGTCCTTGGCCTGCGTCCCGCCGCTCTCGCCGTGGTATTGATTTTCGTTTCGAGTGGACAGTTTGCCCCTGATCACCGGTCGCGACGCACGCGCATCTCACCGCGCGTGCGCCCTTATAATTACGTGTTGACCCCAAGCCTGTAAACCCTTTTATATCAATAAATCTCTTATAGTGACGCCCAACTAGTGGTACGTGTTATAACGACCCATAAAAGTGATCGTTTATACTATAAGGCAAACTGATTCATATTCCTACTTGTTTCACCGCCCAACTATACCGCCATGGCCGGCAGCAGGAAAGGGCGAGGAAGGAAGAACGACAGTGAGAGTGTAACGGAATCTACGAACATGCTGATAACCGATCGACAGCTGTCTTCACTCGTCGAAAATATTACGAAGAGCCAGGCAGAAACAAATCGCCTTCTCATCGAAAGCTTATTTTCTTCTGGTAGCGTGCACCCCTCTCCGGCGCTCGGCTCTAGCACACCGGCGGCGGCGCCGACACCGCCGCTGTACGAGTGCGGCGGGCGCCGCCGCTCAACCGCGACCCGGAAGCTTCGCGAAGTGTACGGCGCGCTTCGATGGCGCCGCCCGCAACACTGACGCGCTTGAAGCATTTATAGACGCCATAGAAGTGTACAAGGAATGTTCAAATGTGAGCGACGACCATGCACTGCGTGGATTACCGATGTTATTGGTCGGAGAAGCCGCCGTTTGGTGGCAGGGAGTGAAGGCGACTGTAACTACGTGGACCGAAGCATTGCGACGACTACGCGGGATGTTCGGTGCGGCACGCCCTGCCTACAAAATATTCCGGGACATTTTTTCGCGAGAACAAGGAAGTGAACGTGCTGAAATTTTTATTTCTCGAATCCGTGCTTCATTAGTGAAATTACCATACGTTGTGTGTGAAAATATGAAAGTGGACATGATCTACGGGTTATTAGACCGTCGTATACGGAAGCGAGTGCCTCGCGACATGGTGGATGGGCTCGATAGTTTAATTGAAAGGGCGAGGTTTGTAGAGGAATGCATGGCAGAGGTGAGTGACCTTAGCTTACATACGAAACGAAATACCACGTCCGTTCAACCGATGGTGGGAAATTTAGTTAACCCTTCAACCGTCAGTGTAGTTAACACTCCAGCCGCGCATACATTTAACCCTCCGGCTGCGCAAGGTGTTAATCCTACATCTTCCCGCTCTAGCTCGTACGAGAAAACAAAATCGAACCGAGTTCGTCCGCGTTGCGCTTTTTGTAAGATTTTTGGACATACGATTGACGATTGCCGTAATAAAACTGCGACCAAACCGCTAGAACGCGTCACGGATAGGTCCGACGCGCCCGTTTTACGCTGTTATGGGTGTGGTCAACCAGGGGTAGTAAGGTCGAAATGTGAGACATGTAAAGGTACATCTACACCTAGCACTAATAAAGTAGACTTCCACAGCGCGGAACTGGACGATGCTGCCGACGCCCGCCCGTTGGTAGAAATCGAGATCGGTGGCCACGCTGGCGTCGCAATCCTGGACACAGGTGCCACACACTGCATCGCTAGTCCTATGCTATATGACATCCTTGTGGCCAGCGGCGCCGAGTTTAAAGAAACGCACCGCGCAGTGGGGCTCGCCGACGGCTCGAATCAGGTACGTACAGTGCTAGCGTGTATTGTAAAGGTAAACCTGCAAGGACGTGATATACTTACGTCTTTCCTTGTACTTCGAAATGCGGAGACCAGGACGCTTCTAGGACGAGACTTCATCGTTGCGGCCGGCATTATAGTCGACTTACCCCAGGGGATGTGGAGCTTCAGCGATGCACCGTCGCAAAGGTATTCTTTTACACAATCGTACAGCTTACTTTCTTCCAACGCTGAGCTGATGCACGTCGACACCTCTAACTTGACCCTTAGAGCTGACGAGGGTTGTAACTTAACAGCTGATCAGAGAACCCAACTTAACGCCTTACTGGTAAGGGAATCCGACCTATTCGCAACTGACGGTACACCAACTGAGTTCGCAGTCCATCGAATTAAGGTCGATGAGAAGCAGGAGCCAATCGCTTCCCCACCATATCGGATGTCACAAGGTAGGAGGGAGATTCTCGAGAAAGAGCTGCAGCGACTGCTGGTGGCTGACGTTATTGAGGAGTGCGACTGGGCAGCCAACGTGGTTTTGGTCAACAAAAAGGATGGCGGAGTACGCCTATGCGTGGATTATCGCAAACTCAATGCAGTGACTGAACCTGACCGCTACCCGCTGCCCAGGATGGAAGACGTACTGCACGCTGCCAAGACGACGAAATACATGACAACCTGTGATCTGCGAGCTGGTTACTTTCAGGTGAGTGTCGCAGAAGAGGATCGCGACAAAACTGGGTTTGTTACTCCACTGGGAACGTTTAGATTTAAAAGAATGCCCATGGGATTGCGGAATTCTGGCGCGACGTTTCAAAGGCTGATGGATAGGTTCAAATCGAACCTTCCAGGAATCACAATACTAGTGTACTTGGACGATGTGATTATACTGTCGGAGTCATTCCTTGAGCACCTGGAAGACCTGGAGGCAGTTTTCACTAGACTCAAAATGTTCAACCTGCGTATCAACCGGGAGAAGAGTGTTTTCGCGAGGAACTCGATCAAGTTCCTTGGCCACGTGATCGTTCCGGGTGGAATTCAGGTAGATCCGGATAAAACAGCGGCTATCTCGAATATGCAGACCCCTCGGAACGTCAAACACCTTAAAACCTTTTTGCAGACGTCAAGCTGGTTTCGGCGCTTTATTCCGGATTATGCGAAAACTGCAAGTCCGTTGACGTGCCTCTTGAAGAAGGACAGCCGCTGGAGTTGGTCATCGGAGCAGCAGGAAGCCTTCGACCACATAAAGGTATTACTTGTCTCCGCGCCAATTTTACAGCAAGCTGATGATTCAAAACCATTTACGCTGAGGACCGATAGCAGCGGCTATTGTCTCGGAGCGGCTTTAATGCAGGGGGAGGGCTCAGATGAACGACCTGTCGAGTACGCGAGCCGCCTTCTAAACCCCGCCGAGAGAAATTATAATACGACCGAGAGGGAGGCTTTAGCTGTCGTATGGGCAGTGACCAAATTTCGAGGATACCTCGAGGGATCAGAAGTAACAGTGAAGTCTGATCACCAGCCCTTGAGGTGGCTAATGAGCCTGAAATCTCCTAGCGGTCGATTAGCGCGATGGGCGCTGACACTTCAAGAGTTTAATCTACGCATCGAATACTCACCTGGAAAATCGAATGCCCTAGCCGATACACTCTCGCGGCCGCCATGCGTCGAAGAGCTAAAATGCGACCTAGGCCTTACTGAAATTGATATGCCGTCGAGAAGCCCCAAGGACATCCGAGAACACCAGCTCAAAGATCCTGAAATCCGTAACATTATAGAGGATTTGGAGGAGGATAACGATCCGTTTAGGGGGAGGAGTTGGGCAGATCGGGGGTACGTGATGTCGGATGGTATTCTGTACAGGTGTGGTCCGGAAAAGGAAGATGAAGAAAACCCTTGCTTGGTAGTGCCAAAACACGAACGTGAGCAGATCCTAGCCGACTTTCACGACGCCCCAACTGCTGGCCATTTCGGTGTAGAGCGCACCCTGCACAGGATCTGTCAACGATTCTACTGGCCCTCAATGCGAGCTCAAGTAGCTGATTACGTGAAGAAGTGTGTCCCTTGCCAACGATACAAGGTAGATAATAGGAAACCAGCCGGATTACTCCAGACCCCAGCGACCACTCGTCGCTTCGAAGTCTTGGCAGTAGACCTGTTCGGTCCCCTTCCAGTAACATCTGAGGGCAACCGCTGGATCCTGATTATGGAGGACGTTTGTACCCGCTGGGTGGAGCTTTTCGCTCTGGAGAAAGCCACCAGTGATGAGTGTAGCAAGATCTTGATAAATGAGATATTCCTCAGATACGGAGTACCTCGTAGACTTCTGAGTGACAATGGCGTGCAGTTCATTAGCGAGGTGATGCAACAGGTTTGTCACACGTTCGGCATTAGCCAATCTTTAACACCAAAATATCACCCCGAAGCGAATCCAGTAGAAAGGAAAAACCGTGACTTGAAACCTCAGCTTGCCATCTTGGTGGGTCGGGACCACGACACTTGGGACACTCACCTGGCAGCGATCCGTTTCGCCATGAACTCAGCAGTCACACTCAGCACCGGATATTCGCCCGCCTATCTCAATTTCGGGCGCGAACTTCGAGCTCCTGCTGATGCAACCTCTGATATGAGAGCCATCATAAACAGAGATGTCGCAGTATGTACTATTACTCCTTACCTGCGTAGGCTGTCCACGATCCTTCTAGATGCTCGAGATATCCACGAGAAGGCCCAAGCTACTCAGAAGAAATATGCAGATGAAGGACGCCGTCCTGCGCCTGAGTATTCAACAGGAGATCTCGTACTCCTGAAGACCCAAGGATCTAACGACACTGTACAAGGTCAGACCCCTAAGTTCATCCCTCGCAGAGATGGGCCATACAAGATTCGGGATGCTACCAGCCTTTCAACTTACCTGCTGGAGAGAGTCAGCGACGGAGAGCTCATAGGTAAGTACCACGTGTCTCAACTTACTCCCTTCGTTGGCCACATCCAAGCTCCGATGCAAGAGAAACGAAAGAGGGGTAGACCACGGAAGAACACTACCTCGAACGCGAGGGCGCACCGTTCGAGCTAGAGGGGGAGGATATAACCCGCGCGAATACGGCTGCGTGTTGCATGGCAACCGTGGCTATCCAGCCGTACCCCGTCTCCCGCGTGCCTCACCTCTCGTCCTTGGCCTGCGTCCCGCCGCTCTCGCCGTGGTATTGATTTTCGTTTCGAGTGGACAGTTTGCCCAGATCACCGGTCGCGACGCACGCGCATCTCACCGCGCGTGCGCCCTTATAATTACGTGTTGACCCCAAGCCTGTAAACCCTTTTATATCAATAAATCTCTTATAATACTTATTATAAATGAAAACATCCATAACTCGGGTACACATGTCCGTATTCATCATACAAACATATGCCCCTTGCGGGATTCGAACCCGCGACCTTTTGGTATAAAGGTCAGAGTTTCTAACCACTACACCAAACAGGTCGACATTGCAAATTAATTGTATTTTAAGTTATGCCATAAAGAGTATTTCGATTTTTAAGAATAGTTTAGCGATATTGAGACTGCGGTTCGGCATGTAAAAGGAATAGAATCAACCCGTCTCTTCCCGTGGGTGTCGTTAAGGGATTTTCCACAAAACGTTTTAAGGGCGATGAGCGCACCACCTCTCATGTGTACATTTCTGTATATTTGTGACGGTGAAACGTGAATATTATTTCAAGCATTAATGTTTATTACACCCAAACGTTAATGTTTGGGATATCTCTGACCACCCCATTTGGGATAGATCGTGACATTATATATCTAGGTAAAATAAAGATCTATGTTAAAGTCTTTTTGTGGCATGAACACTCGCCTAAAAGGGGCAAATACTACTAAATTCAAGTCTGCAATATAATCCATTTTAGGATAATAATGATAAATTGTATAACTACTTTAACGGTAGCATAAAGCTTCTAAAGGCAGGTATGGTTATGCCAAGAACAATCTACGAGCCTTTTAGAATCGTCTTTCTTTGTTAGCACAAGATAAACGGCGACGTCTCCAGGGGTTTGTCGTTTTAGTCCTGCTGAGGGCACCTTTGAAAAACGAACTGCATTTATCCCATCCTAAAAGGTTACGAATTACTGTCGCCCACAAACAGCTCTAATTAAAGGCAAATTCCGATGGACGGGTTGCTCGGATTTCACCTTTGAGGCGCTTACTGAAGTGTATACACCCACCTCATGCAATGTTTAAATCAATCTCTATATATACAGGGTGAATTTGAATTCGTGTAATTCCCATTAACTGGTGACGCCACTCTTGATGTGAACAACTTCCCCCAAGGAACCATAGTCGAATTCGATCAAAAAATTTTCGATTACTCATTCAAAGTAAACCATTCTGAAACCATGTTTAGTGTGAAAATCTAACAATTTTCAGCTGATTTCGGCTATAGCTGCTAGTGGAAAGTTGTTCGTAATCAGGAATGGAGTCACCACTAATCAGGAATTACATGAATTAAATTTAACCCTGCATATGTATTCAAATAATAAAATGAAAACATTTTTCTGTGATTTTAAGGTGAAACCAATTATACATATTATATAACGTCAAGAGGTTTTCCCAAATGGGGTAGTAAGAGATATTCCAAATAAGCAAAATTATAAAGTTTAGTACTTGAAACAACATCCACGATTCACCTTTTCAAATATATAGTAATGGACTAGGGATGAATCCATTGCTTATCGAAAATTTAAAGCTTATAGATGTTTTAGTGTAAAGTCTCTTAGTTTTTTTTTATGCACGACGGGTTCGTACTTGACCTCAATGACACCAGTTACCTTTTATGACACCTACGGGAATAGACAGGTTGGTTTCTTTTCACGTGCCGGAAGTCACACGGAAATAAACCCAATTAGGATATGCTACATTTGCATTACTTATTATTATCCATAAAACAACATCCACGGAAAGAAACGGGTTGTTTCAATTCTAAAACAGTTAAATGGATGAACGGAAATTTCGTATAGAGGTAGACTACTCTTAGCATTTGGAGTAATATTAATCATGAAATTTCAAGTAATTCCCACGAGACAATAAACTATGTCCATGTGAGCGCGATAGCCAGTCTAAAAATTCGACGAACATTTAAAAATATTCTATTTCCGTAGTTCTTCGTTATTTCATCACATCGGTGGTTTCTCTGCGGCATTTTTATCCAAATTCTCGCGTACAATGTACGTTTGTAACGAAGACTCATTTATTAAAGTGGGATTGTGTAACGAACTAATGAGATAGACATATTTATTGAGACCACACTATAACAGCAACAATATTAATAATAACAAGAAAATTACAACACAATACAGAAAACATGGAGATTGTGAAATGGGATGAGTGCAGTGTCATGTCCGAAATGGACTCCATTTCAGCATATACTGCAGCAATGACACACCTTATTGCAAATACAGTACACACACATTCAAAACACCCACATTATTTTTCTAAAAGTTCAACTAGGTACGTAGTGTACACGAGCGTTAATTTTAAGCAATGTTTTATGGAATGCTATCCTAGTTTTCTCAAATATATGGTAAGTTGCTATCTATTGTAATGTAGTTTCAAACCCAAAGTAGTTACACCCATGCGAGGCAAGCAAGTAATAAATTATTACACGTGGACCCTTCGCGTGGTTTAAGCTCGGAGGTATTGGACGTTAATGTATCGGCTGTGGAGGAAAGGGGGGCACGTTTTGTTTTACACAACTAAACTACTTCATTCTGACCTTCCGTGCTCTCCGCACGATTTGTTCAAACCTAGACATGGAGGTAAAATATATTGCCCTCTAGCGGTCTCGCTAAATTGGACACGCCGTACTATCTCACAAGTGCCCGAGCACTTTGTTTTGTTAAATCCCTGTAAATTGAAATAATAATTTCAATAATATAATGAAAAAGGGTTATGTTAATGAGCTTGAAATAATTAATACATACGTTATCATAACAACAGCCTATAAAAGCATTTGCATCGCTTTTCATGGGAGAATTTGCCCTAATCGCCACGTTGGGTAATTACACCTCCTCTCCTCTCACTGTAACACCTATAAGCTAAGATCGACAGTGGTACTAGTGGTGCTCGACACACCATCTACTGAGCGCAAGTCAGTGCCCTAGGTGACTCTATTACTACCTTGGAACCCAGACTAATTAAAGAAAGCAGTTCAATTAGCTTAAAATATACTCCCATTTGAAAAGTGGAGTGGGTAACCTCTTTTCTTGCACAAAAAATATTTCTTGTAAGCAATGCAAAATGTCACAAGGGTCAACCTTATGGGAAAGAGGTCGAGTTGGGCAGGCGGTTTAGCGATCGCAAATTCACGATCATTTAGTAGCCTTTTACGGCACGGGAAGAGACGGTATAATAATGTAAACTGAATCAATCATAAACAAACATTTTAAATCCTAACTCCCCGCCAGACGTTGGAAGTATAATACTTATTATCCTCTACAAAAATACGAGACCCTGTCAAAAGTTATGCGTAACTCATTTAATTTCAAACCGTAGACATCTGTCTACATTTCAAGGACTAACTTTGAAACACGTAATTTCAGTTTGGCTCAAATACAAGCTACATATTACAGCGGCTTCCTGTTTCGACTGTATGCCATACGAAATAAAGCAGTTGAGGCAAACGGGTCGTAACTAGTTAGGTAACAAGATCAGGTCGCTGCAGTTTTAATTTACAGAAATGTCTGGGGTTTATCCGTGTTTTTTTTTATTCCGCTCGCGCCATTCATCAGGCGACTGTCACTGTCCCCTGCCGAGCAATTACTGATGTCGCCCTCTACTGCACCGGTAGCAGCGCAATTACTACCACCTACTGTTCCGCTGTGTTCTACTACGCTATTTAGATATAAGGGGACAATTTACTGTGTAAAGTGCCATTCTATGGAAATTGCTAACTATATAAACAAAAGAGGATCACAGATCTCTCTCGTACCCATGGACTTATTATTTAAACAGGACTGATAACTATCAAAAGAATCATTTAGGAAAATGATCACTATGTCAACGCAATAAGGTATTAAATTGGATGCACCATACACAAAGGCAAATCCGAGCCGAGAGAGATTGAAATAACGGAGGCCGTGTGTCTCGTTCTTACATCTTGCCAGCAAAAAAAATGATTATGATCAACAGTTTTGGCTACTCAAAAATTCCATTGAAACACTTATATTTTTATGTTATTTTAACAATTATAAATAAACAAATAACATTCGCATTAATTTCTTTTCATATATTCTTAAATCAAACAGAAAACATACATTTTTATTTCGATTTTGTTATTTTTATGGTAACCCTGAAAAGCATGTCATGTCATGGCGGTTCGGTGTGATTTTGAATTTTCTTTGCATTAAAAGTTTTTTAAAGTATTTGTTATATTATAACAAGTAAAAGGAGTAAAATGGTGAAAAAGTGTTGCGTTTATACTTGCCCAAGTGAATCCGATGGTGGTTGCAACATATCTTTCCACAGGTAAGCTAAAAATAATATTTTTGTAAATCAAAGAAGTAGGATGCCCATGAATTCTTGAAATGAGTCGAAATATGTGACATATGTGTGATTGATTAGGGTCCTGACTGTTGTACTATTATTGCAGTTTCCCAAAAAATGAAGAAATGCGAAATAAATGGCTCACGCTGGCTAATGTCAAAACGCCAAAGTTTTTTGACAAATATTTTATTACAACATTTGTCCCAAGTAACAAATATATTGTGGTCACCCTGTTAGACAGAGACAAACGGCCTCTACGTTACACATCCTGCTCGGCTCGTTTTTCAACGGCGAGTACTCAGTCCTGTTTAAATAATAAGTCCATGCTCGTACCTACTTGTTTTTTACTTTCGGTATTTTATTATTCGATATGGTTTGACGTATGTAAAGGAGTAAGTAAGAGTCTTGCCTATCACATGGACTTATGCCTATCACTAGTAAATTCATCATTCAGAGACAATTTCAATATGGCGGTTTGTTTACATGTCAAGTTCCATAGAATGTTAGCTTAGGTAGTAACTTATTAGTAATCTGTGGCTTAGGTATGTAAAGATTTTTGTAAAAAAGTTGTTTATTTTATGTCTCCTTATTAATGGATATAGACCCCTCTAAGACTAACTATTATTTACCTAACTACTTATCTAACAAATCGTATACCGATATTTGGTTAATTTCATTTTATAAGCCCGACGGGTTAGCGCTTAACCTCAATCATACCTGATGTTCAGTGAAGAAGAAACCGAAGGTAAAAGCTTGCTCACCTGGGACCCTAACTTACTTTCCGTGGTTAAAAAATTGTCACATAGTTTATCTATACAACTTAAGATAACAAGGGAAGTTCCAGAACAACACTAAAATGAATGCACCTTTATGGGTAAGCAGGTAATTCACTCACTCGTACTCGAACTACTCGTGGCGTAGAATTCGCTATTAGTTTTCGATTAATGAAGTTAAGCAATACTTAGCGTGCCCAATTCTGGAATGGGTGACCATTAGTAGCATTTTAATACGTGTGTGTGCTTCGTAGAGCAAGTTAAATAGTCGGTCCCGGTTGTTTTCAATTGAAGGCACTCGTTAAGCCAAGTCGGTGCCTACCGGGGCGGCTTAAAAACACTGACTGCGTCAGATGGCCACTAGTCTGACACAAATCTACCAATCCGCATTAGGCCGGCGGTAGTAAAATACCGTATTTTACGTAAGATATCGTTTTTTAGCGTATTTTACCGGGG
Source organism: Oegoconia quadripuncta (assembly GCA_949316235.1). Taxonomy (NCBI): domain Eukaryota; kingdom Metazoa; phylum Arthropoda; class Insecta; order Lepidoptera; family Autostichidae; genus Oegoconia; species Oegoconia quadripuncta. The sequence continues at coordinate 13,386,237 of OX438749.1, forward strand.
TAATTTTACCGCTTTATATCCCTACTTGTACGCTAAAGGACCTCTACGATGCCATGGATATTGCTGTACGAGTGGCCGCATTCTGGTCCTCATTTTTGCCATAAGAAGAAGAATTTTTATTTAGTTACGGCAATTACTATTAAAAAGCTAAAAGTACTAGGTATCGAAAAATATTCATGACTTCCTGAGAACCCTTAATTTATATTATGCCGGGATGTAAAGATTTACCTGTTTCACACTGTACCTACCTGTATCTTACGGTCACTATTTATCAATAAGGGGAATAATTTACATTTTTGTACATGTTTTAACATTTAATAGCTAATATAATAGTAATATAATTAACTCGTACCATAGTCGCATTCGCTATTTATTTTTGATTAGCTTTCCGCCCGCGGCTATGCCTGCGTGGAATAACTTCATCGCGAAAATTTGTGTATCCCACGGGAACTACCCACTTTACCGGGATATGTCCTGTGTAAAACTTATGTATGTTCTACCTATGTGTATACCATATTTCATCCAAATATGTTCATCTGTTTCGCCGTGATTGAGCAACAAACAAACATCCAAACTTCCGCATTTTTTAATATAATTAACTGGATTCGTTTTTGACCACATCTCACCTGATGGAAAGTGACGATGTGGTCGAAGATGTAGCACACGATCCCAGTAAATGCCTATTCACTCTGCTCTTGAAGATCCCAAGGTTGTAGGATTTATAATATCAGTTAGATTAGTGTCTGGCGCGGTCAGTTCTTGAATGTTATCAGTTGTGGCACTTTCATACGAGTTTTTCCATGCTTCGGGAGGCACATTAAATAGTCGGTCTCGGGCGTTTTCAATTGAAAGGTAGCCTAAAAGGTGACTCGAAAACGCAAACTGTTAGGTAGCCACGACCCTGACATAAATCCACCAATCACTGTGGCCTCGTGGTAGATTATAGGCCAAGTGAGAAGTTGTACCCCAACATTGGGAACGTAAGGCTGTTGATGATCGTGAGATAATAGCTGCCACAAATGGCTTAAATGACAGAAATAGCGAATAAGTAATGGGAAGATCTTCAAAAAAATCATTACCTCTCTGTCGTACTCCGATCGAGTCCAAGGTCGCTTAAACATTTCAATGGTGCACACATAAAGCTTTCGAAATAATCATAGGATATTGATTGTACATGATTTGATTATTTATTAAAATAATAAAAATATTTTTCGTAAACGCTTTCGTTCTAAAAATAGAATTTTTCTATTCTTTCAATTAATGACTTATGTCAACTTTATCATCATCGAATTCATCGTTTCTGTATGTACTGGTACATCTTATCTTATATTTTACTTTGAATAAATGAATATAAACCCCCACCTTTTTGAATTAGAATGAGGCCCGGTCAAATTTGTCCGGCCGAGGTTATTATTAACAAATTATTTAATTCATATTAGTCAACAAGATGACCCAGTTTTAGATTGTGTTTTGATTTGAAAATATTATAAATAGACAATGATGTCGAATTTGGCGTGCAGTCGCTAAGCTAACCTAAATCTAAAAAACTACCATTACTTGTTATATTTACCACTTTATTAAAATAAATTAAAATCAGTCCTAAATAAAAAAAAAAAATTAAAACAGCTGCACCATTTCTATACTTAATCTAGTTTCACAAAAAGGATGTGGATCATTGTACAACCAACAGCGTTATCCACATATTAACAGTAGTACAAAAATAGTTTTAATTTTACACCAAAACTTGAATATATATTTAAACTAACTTTGACAATATTACCTACAGTTATTGCAATAAGTACCTAAATTTAGGTACTAAGTAGTATTACAAAATAATTTACACTAAAGATATATTAATGCTGTATACTATATTTAGTACGCGATAGATTTACTATTACTTGTTATATTTACCACTTTATTAAAATAAATTAAAACCAGTCCTAAATAGTTAGTCAAAGATTTATATTCAGTTTTACAGCAAATCAAAATAAACAAGTAAATAAGTTAGATAAATAATTTATAGAAATAACTGAATCTTATACCTACACGTGCGTACAGACATCCACAGAAAGAGGAGAAAAACAATTATGTGCATCGATCAAGCCTTAGTGACAACATTTTGTACGATGACATAATTCTGGTTAATGATCCTTGTATTAATATTGTGCCTATCACTATTTTAAGTGAATAAGGTTTTTTTCTCACAAATCGAAATTCCCATAAATAGGATGACAGATGAAGAGACTTAAGTTTTCCGTTCAGGTAAATTGACAAAACTCAAATAACATTCATCACAAACGATTCGGAACAAAGCAGATTTTTTATCCGCAAAAATAACCTTCAGGGGAATTGAATCCGACGACTGAAATAGAAACTTATGTCAGTTACATTAATAAAATTTGTAACGAACCTGTCTCTACCGTGAAATTGCTACTTGCCTAAATATATATTATTTTTCGTACTTTACATTCGCTTCTGTATTCTACTCTCATAAGGTGTAAAAATCTGATATTTCGTGTTCATGATATATAAAACGAAATTTTAAATAAATAAATTCATTTATTTTTGGATTAAGGCCCATCAGGAAACACCAGGTTTAACTATAGGGCTGGCAACCCTATAGCTAAACGCTGAAAAAGCTGCTTGTTAATACTTTGACAAATTTTCAACTCTTTTATAATTAGAAGTGACTATGCTGAAAGCGCATTTAATAATTACTTTAAAATTCAAAAGTATGAAAAAACAATTTGAATTTTAAAGTAACTATTTTTTTTATTTATTGTAGTATAGGTCATAAATAAGTTAAGTTCAGCTTAAACTGTGAAAATTAATTTGCATTGTATACCAGTCAACCTGTACTTTGGCTAATAATATGGTCAACCTATGACGGGAAAAGATCCCTTTGTGGGATAAGTCCGCCTTTGTACTTCATTTTAAGTCCATCATCATCATCATATCAGCCGAAAGACGTCCACTGCTGGACAAAGGCCTCCGATCTCCACAACGATCGGTCCTGCGCTGCGTTTTTGTCATCGTAATTTTGTAAATTTTATGAAGTACAGTAAAGCGTTTACAAACATACAAAGAAACAAGGTATCTAAATTCTATTCTTGGTAGCGTATTTTAAAAGTAACTTGGCCAATCAAGTCTATAATAAATAACAAGATACATCCTTGGCAACACGTGATATAAATAGCGGTATATAAGTAAAATTTTTTTAATCATAATTATACCATTATAAAAGATTTTTGAAAATATTAACAGTCTATCGATTAAGTATGAAGGATGGCTACCTATAATATATGGATGAACGGCGCATATTTAGAAAATCCCGTGATACCTTTCTATACGAAATCATAGTAAAATTTACAATATTAGATATTTTACGAATTTTTAATTATATATTGCAATAAATAATTTGAGTTTGTGTTTTTGAAATACCTATTCAGGGTGGAAATTTAGTGTTATATGTTAATGAATATGGATGTATTTTATTGAGCATATTTTATTGAACCCAAAAAGTGTGAAAGATTATAGGTAAATACTTGCCGTATAACGTGAAAAAAGTACTGCATTTAAGTAATTCTCCTGCCATTTTTAAACTTATTTCTTTTATTATTGTACTTTTTCTCAAATTCTGAACTTATTGAAATGTACATAAGTGATACTATAGGTACCTGATTTAAGGCTTAAAAACACTTAAATTTATAACCTATATATTTTAATATACATACATGTAACGTTAAATACTACGTTATTTAATTATATTCATTATTATCGACTTTTCCGACTATGGATGATATGACGCCCAGAATTCTTTCTTACAACTAGTTTATCTTAAAGCTTTAAAGGCACAATTTATGTTAATCAAATGCATAGACCGCAATATAGCAAGTTAACCAGCAATGCGTACCTGACAAATTGGAGCTAAATTAAGATCTAACTTGACGTGCTGTAATCTCAGTTGGGTTCCAACTGCGACCGTTTGCACCAAGTCACTTGTGAAAACAATTCCTTTCGCCATTTACCTTTAGTCCAGTAAGAACTTTAACTTCCTATAATTTTAAAGGCCGTGATTTTTTGCACATGGATAGACTACCTACCTATCAGTTATAGAATAAAAAGAAATCTATCAAATTCGTAGTTTGCTTCAGTTATAATAAAGATATTTAGTAATAAAATAATAGACTATGTGATTAAAATTACCACTGTGAATTTAATTGCGTCGGAGAATATACTTAGAACCCCTGTAACTATTTTCCAAAAAAAATATATCAATAATTTCTTTACATTTATGAATAATTCAATAAACTATTTTTCGAAAATATACAGTATCCATTGACTATTTTTTACAAACTTGATTTAGGACATCTTAGCATCTTCTACAACGCAATGAAGTTCACCGTGGTAACTTTAATTTAATATTTATTTATTTATAATTTATTGCACACGAGTACACATAAAAGTCAAAAATACATCTAGATACAGGATGTACAAAAGGCACTAGCTTTTCTCTAAAAAGGGATATCTTCCAGCAAGACCCTGCAAATGTGAAGGAAAACTGGTTCGATAGCATAGACATACATACGTGCACTGAGAAAAAAGTGTTAATAATTAACTTAAAATCAAAAGACTATAATAATAATATGTCAAATACCTATAATAAAATAAATACAATTTTAATATTAAATGAAATACGTACATAAGTTTTAATATTTAATATTGGAGGTTTCTAGAAAAAATCATTAATTTTAAAATTATAGGAAGTTACACCACAAAAATTGCATATTTTTACTGGACTACCATTAAGTTTATTGATCTCAAAATTGTTTACTTTAATTATTACTCTCCTCTATGTACTTACTTACGCAGTTGGTAACGGTAAATATAATAAATTTTAATTTACTATTCATTCCCCAAAAATATTTATTTATCTAGATAGGAACTCGATATTCTAACGAGTTTCCGATCTGGCAGCCCTAGTTACTAGTGTGGGTGGTAGTCTATGTGTAGTTATACAATAGACAGCTTCTGTCTACGTCTATCCACACGTCATTATCCAATCATACCGAAATAATACTGTATATTTTGGGTCCCGACGAGTATCCATATGCGAAGATATAAATACAACATTTGCAATCACTAATTGCCAGTTATAGGTATTATAAATATGAAATTTTGGATGTCTGATACTCAATCACTATAACGTCTGAACGGATTTAGATGTTTGGACTATATACTATGGTTCTGAATTAACATAACATATAGGATAGCATTTTATCACAAAGTTAAAGTCAAAATGCTTTATTTTGTAGCTACAGAGGGTACACTATAATAGTCAATTTTACATTGTTTTTAAGCTACGGCTTGTTAAAAAGGTTAAATAATTTTCCCCTGGGAAGAACAAGCAAGGATTTCTCGAGGCGTGTCTCTTTTAAAAACCGATTTTTATATTACAAAAAGATTTATATTTTTCATTATTAATTGTGAAATAGTCTGGCATGCGAACGAGCTGGTTATGTTTTTTTTTAATATCTATATAATCTGATATTTTATAATATGTTTTCTTAATAAGTTTCTGTTTGATAGTATCTTTAAACTTTTGCCTATACAGATCCTAATCTGTCTACTAACGAACATTCACACAACTTGCATTTATAGTTGGATTTATTACCTACCTAGAATAGTTTAATGTAAAATTATTTAATACATTAAAACAAGCAATTATGACAACAACAACAAAATGTTGTGGTGGTTGTGGAGCCGAGTAGCTTAACTCTACAAAATTTGAAATGCTCAAACCTGCGGCGCAGGAGCACATGAGCAAGAGTACATAAAATGAAAATAATTACCTTCTTAGATTACATACCGACCTATTAGCTAGCTGTTATTTTTTCATAAATAAGTTACTAGTCATTTGTAAAATTCATTATGCAATACGTTAATATACCTACAATTGTGTAATATTGTAGTGGCTACAGGGGAGCATGGAATAAGAAACCTTGCTCTATGATAAGTTAATAATATGACCGTAGTTCGATTTAGTTATCATAATCAAACAAACAAACAAACAGAATATTCTTTATTGTACAACAATAAGAAACATATATAAAAAAAGAAAAAGGGGATTGTAATCATCATCATCAGCCCATAAACATCCTACTGCAGGGATATAGGTCTTCCCTCGTTTAATGAGGGAGTATAGTTCGATTTGGTAAGCAAATAAATATTACACATACACACACACATCAACAGCCTATAGAAACCCGCTACTGGACCTGCGGTTCTATTACATAATTTCATCATTATTGTCATCGGTTACGTTCTGACATGTGATTGGTTGATTCATCGCTCGCCCTGCAATTTGACGGTTTCTCATTGGTCAACATAATCGATGACGATACCGATGAAATTACATGATATAAGGGCTGCACTTCACTCGATCGATTGGCGTCGAATAGCCACTAAGGGCAGGCGGGTTTGCGATCGCAGATTTTTTGGAAGCTCCACACCAATAACGCTACTACTCATTACTGGTATGTAATGCTCATGATCGCCTTATACGAGACATTCACGGGAAGAGAATCGGTCCTATTCTACTCTGTTAGGAACCACATGGTCAATAAATAAATATATTAAGTATAATTTGTGTAGTGAAACCATGTGCAAAAACCTATCCCATTAAGTATTTTCAAGGAAGCGAGAAAAGAGGGTAAGCTTGTGTTTATTAGAAAATACCTTTTCCTTTCACGTCTCACGTAAGGAATTTTTCTCGTTGGCGGAAATTTACCCTTACGCACCTGCTTCTTTTATGCGCGCCGACAAAGCGCGTCCCTTCCTCGCTTTCACGTCTAGTTTCTTCCCTTCCATGGGTGCCGCCCGACGGAAACTGATCCCGATCAAATAAACGTTATTCAAATTAAACGAGATAGATACACGAGAATGAACTCGCGTCGAATGGCTGGCAAGGGCGCGAATAAATAATTCCTGCGGCTCGTCTTTTGTCACTTTACACAATAACTCGGCCTTCATAACGAGGGCGGATAACAAAATATTTTTTTTTCATAAAAATTCACTTTGATAAATACGTCATTCAAATTCAGAGAAATAAAAATGAGTCAACGCGGAGAGTCAACAATGCGGAACAAGTGAAACGTTCCAATAATAAAAAAGGTGAAGCGGATCGCTCTGGCCCGATTTTCAATATCGTTTTGCAGGTAAATGTGGGTGTTATTCATATTGTAAGGACTGGTGCGTGCACGTGTCCTACAGTGTCTCACCTATATTAAAATCTCATCTCCGGAGATTGTTTTCTTTGAATTATCTGATGTACATATCTCATCTATTTTGTTAACTTTATCTTTGATCGTAAACATTTTTCTTAGTGATGGTACTATCTAACTCGATATTGAAAGGAATGTTATGTTATTGATGACATGAGGGGATGGGTTCAATTCAGTATCGGATTAAGGCGAACGTTCGACGGCAGTCGTATCTCTGTTCCGGGAAACTGTTTATGCAGAATGTATACGGCTATTGGTTGCAGACGTTGCAATTTGCAGTCGGGAGGTCCCAGTGCCTATTCTCCGGGCAAGGGCCGATGCTCTGATGGACTTCAATAAACTGATTCTAGAAACTTTGAAACTAGATTAGTTTGCAAAAACTTTACAAATCAACCGAAACCACCAGTTGCCCTTAGTTGATCAATTGTGCGATGAACACCAAGACAAAGTTAATTGGAGTTAAGTTACTGACTCGAGAGACAAATAGTTGATATTATTGAACGTAATGAAAATTAATCGTATTCATTATAATAATTCCTTTGTCATTGACAGCCATTGTAAATTAGGATTGGTCTAGTGTCGCCGCTTTTAAAGTAATACGTGTCTTGTGTCTTAATTTTGACAGTGAAGTGCATTTGTGAGCTATCAGGGCGTACCGCGCATTGCGAGCCTATCGATATTACACACATCTATATATTTCACTACAAATTGTTGCCGAAAACAGCCATATCATAAGCATTACGAATGTCTATATTGCCATCTATATGTATCGACTAGATGATGTCCCACGGTGTTATCTGCACTGATCCCAATTTTGCCGTTCACACGGAAATTTAGTAAAATTTTATCCTCGTGCTCCTAGTGCTCTAAGTAGCCCAAGAAACACATAACCCAGGGAAAATACGGTCTGACCTCGGAAAAACTAATAACCGCGATTTTCTTGAAACATTTAATAAAGTGTTGTAAATTTAGTAACAATTGCTAAAAATTAAGCATTTGTAAGAAACGCCAGTACTAAGTAAGTAACTAAATAAGCTAAAGTTGAAAAATGTGTTTCTTTATAAAATGCTCAATTTAGGGAAATTATCTTTATAAAATTTTGTTCTCATTTTCCTTTCTTAAGCAATGCAGCTCGACGACATTTTCAGCTAAAACACATATATGCCAAACTATAACATGCTTAGATTTTTATCCATCAAATCAAATCAAATAAATAATGCTTTATTTTGTAGGTACACAGGGCACACTTAAAATAGTCAGATTTTACATTTTTAAAGCTACTGCTTGTTCAAAATAAGTTAACTATGTTTAACAAAAGTCTACTTAATTAAATATCAGTTAGTATTTATTGTTATGAAGATACAAATTAAAAATAGGGTTTTCTAAAAAAATCTAGACTAAGCGCTCGTTTTGTTTTAGACTAATTATTTATAATTACATCTCTAATATAGATAATAATAAGATAGCAATTATATAAGTCGGTTCTGAATTATGTCTAACTAAGCTAATATTATACCTTATATTTTCCCGGGACTATATAGCCACAGCATCAGTATACGCATTTTGAGCTGTGTGATGGTTAATCTTATTTTTTTTTAAATCGCACTCAAATCGGTCCACGCATTAATGAGATACTTCCGGACAAAGACTGAACACACACATAAGATCGCCGTCAAAACAACACCCATTGTTTTCCTTCGGGGGTTAAAATATAACGATATCTCGAACTAAAACAGTTTTAGAGAAATCCACAAAAATGAAATACAAAAACATAATGCTGTTTTTATATTATAGATTAATTTATTAGCTAATAGATTATAATAGTAGTATTTAATTCTGTGATGATAGGTTTCCATGGAAGAGATCGTGGTTAGTGATAAGGTCGCCTAATTTGTAGTTTCTATAAGATATTTAAATGTACATTTCTTATTTAAACAATAAAGCGTATTTGATCGATTGATAGATTAGGTACCCGTATCTCACTGTCTATTCACCCTGCTCTAGAAGATTCCAATGTTCGAAATATGCTAAAGCGTGGCAAAGCAAACTGTCACATTACGCATTACAATTATATTGTTAGAGCTATCTATGGGTGTCCTGCGCAGACAAGTTCTGAGTCCGACAGCTTCTATTGGTCCGTGGAGGGTACTCGATGTCCCATGAAACTGCTGCCAAATGCAAATCGCGCAACCCACCTTCCAACAGGTATTAGATACATGTAGATACTGTAAGCTGTTTTAAATGGCTAGTATTAATAACTTACTTAAATTCTTTAAACCTATCAACTTTCAACTGGTCTATGTGGTATTAGTCCAGTAAGGATACACTTTTAACTTCCTATAAACTTAAAAGCCGTAATATTTTGCACATGGATAGAGTACCTGTCAGTGATACAATAAAAATGTTTTCTAGCAAATCGGTAGCTCTCTTTAGATGTAGTATAGATATTTAGTAACACAACATAGACTATTAAATCAAAATTTGCACTGTAAATTTCATTCCGTCCGAAAATAAGTAGTATACTTAGAACTCCTGTAACTATTTACAAAAAAATCGATCACAACTTCGATATATTTATGAAAAATTTCACGGAGGCCAAATATCACGACTCAATAAACAATTTTTAGAAATTATAAAGCAGCTGTTGAATTCTTTAGAAAATTATTTTCTTCAAATATTAGCATCTTCTACTATGCAAACAGTGAAAACTTCAATTTAATATTGTAGGTTTTATAACTAAATTCGAGCTTTATATATATTTAATACCTATACTATACCTAAAGGAAGCTACAGAATGGTTAGACAACATTTTTGTTCTATTACTAATGGATACTCTATCCTTCTACAAAAAATCAGGAACTTCAAGATTATAGGAAGTTACGTATTCTTACTGGACTATACTTAATATAGCGTGCCTTTAGTGGACAACATACTGTGGTCCCGCAGTCATACAATTGTAAAATAGTATAGTCCATTTCCACGCAATTTGTTACCACATAAATATTTACTGACTGAAAGTAATTTCGATAAAAGTAATTGAATATTGGCACTATTAGCCTGAAAAACTACGCGTTATAAATTAGTGTTGATATTAAGCCATCAGAGAAATTGCATGTTCGTTATTTTTTGGAACATGTGAATAAGTAAGGTTAAGTCATTATTGTGAAATGGGTATTGAAAATTAACATAATTCTTCTAAATATTTAAAATAAATGTAATATTATATTGTTTATCTACGCTGCTACGCTATGCGTCATTTCTGATAGAGAAATATAATTTTGACTTCATAACAGTCTTAACAGTGATACTCTACCTCTGTTTACCTACTTCCTTGTTTAGAATAAATTAAAATAATTACTTGACATTGTATCGTATAAGGTATTTAGAAAAAAGTGAATATTCGTACGTGCATGAGTGCTACGGTTTCGTAGGACCGTGGCAACGCAGTCTCACCAACTCACTATGAGGTTTTCAATACCGACATTTTAGGTCTTTGTTTTTTAGGATTCCATAAAGTAAAAACGGAACCCACATAGGATCACTGTGTTGTCGTCATCATATTTAAGAGCCATGCTCTATGTACAGCCATAGGGTTATTGAATTTGATATCAAGTACTAATACCTTAAGTCCTGTAAAAATTTTAAGTTTCTAACTTCCTTTCCTTTCAAATACATATTCCCACACTGACTAGTGACAAAACCTATAGGGGTACTTAGATCTAAAACCTTGAAATTTGACATGAAATAAGTTATCATATCACAACTAAAATAGAAAATGAGAAAATTAGTCATTTCTATGTGAAATTGTGAAGTAAAAAATAATATTTTGAGATTTCTCTTATATTTGATAGATACCTGCATATTATTTTTCAGTTTTATACATTATCACTGGGGATATTAGTTACGCTAACCTCAGGTCACAAGTCCTCTTTACACTACCGGTCGATTCTTTTACTATTCTAGGTACATTTTAATAGTAATAAGGGAAATTATTGTAATATTTTAAACTACATTAGCTTCTTTATGTAATTTATGTAAGAAACTGTTGTCTCTCAAATAAATAAATATAATTAAAAAATAAAGGATTCTTTAAATTGGGTCTGAGTTTGCAAAATTTCGACATGTTTTTGAAAAATTATTAGAAACAGTGCCGGGCGCCGAAGAGATTATTCAGTAAAAAGACGATTCCGCACGATTTTTACTTCTCATAATCTTAAAGTTCCAATATTTTTGCACATGGATAGAATACCTGTCAGTGATAGAAAAAAGTATTTTCTAACAAATTGGTAGATATTAAGTTATAAAACTTACAATATTAAATTTAAATTATCGCTGTAAACGTTCTGACGTTCTCCTGTAACCTTTTTCAAAAACTACTTTATTATTTTTAACACTTTATTCGTATACATCATTAAAGACTGAAATAAAACTGATTTGAACTGACTGAAATCGTCTGAGCTTATCTCTTTGGAGCAAAGACTTCACTAATTAGTAATAGGAAATCTTTTTTTAGGAGTGTGGGGGCGGGAGTTAAGACGAGGAAGGTGCAAGGGAAAGGTGCAGGGAGCGCAAATACTTCGCAATCTATCCTAATGACAAAGAAAAACCACGGGTAGGCAGGCCCCGTGAATATACCTATCTCCTCATCAGATTTGACAGAAACACTTGCGGTGGAATTAAATTAATTACAGATATGAGCAAATATAAACTCAGTAAGTTTGCGTCATTATGAAAAGTATATCTTAAAATTGGTTTTATTTTTTATGTTAATTTAGTACATTTTATAGCTTTTCTCCAATTCGAAAATGAAAAAAGAAGAATTTTACAGATGCTACAGTGTACTAAGTATCGGGAATTTGTCAATAAAACAAAAAATACAAATTATTCATCTAAATTTATTTTATCGCCTTCAAAGTAGGCCCCATCGCTTGCAATACAACATCTCCACCGCTTCACCCAGTCTTCCATACATTTTTCATAGGCTATTTGCGGTATGGCCTTTAGCTCATTCAGCGAATTTTCTTTTATGGCTTCTATCGACTCAAAACGTTTTCCTCGAAGTGGTAATTTTAACTTGGGAAATAAAAAAAAGTCAGACGGAGCCATATCAGGTGAATACGGTGCTTGGTCGAGAACTTTCGTTGAATTTTTCGCTAAAAACTCTTTCACTATAATGGCTGTGTGTGATGGTGCATTATCATGGTGCAGCATCCATGAGTTGTGTTGCCACAAATCTGGACGTTTTCGGCGGATACTCTCACGCAAACGCTTCATGACGCCTAAATAATATTCTTTATTCACTGTTTCTCCCTCTGGAAGGAATTCGGAGTGAACCACACCACGGTAGTCAAAAAAAACTGTCAGCATCACCTTGATTTTGGAGCGACTTTGCCGCGGTTTTTTGGGTTTCGGCTCGTTTTCGAGACGCCATTCTGAAGACTGTTGGCTTGTTTGCATGTCGTACTCATAAACCCATGTCTCGTCGCCAGTTATTATACGTTTCATAAAGGTCGGATCCGTAGAAGCTCGGGAAACCATGTCTTCAGCGACATGCTTTCGCTGCGCTTTTTGAACAAAATTGAGCTCTTTTGGAACTAGTCGAGCGGCGACGCGTTTCATGCCTAAAATGTCAATGAGAATGTTGTGGACGGACTTAAAAGATATGTTCACCTCACTAGCCAACTCTCTCAGACTCATACGTCGATTTTCGAGCACTAGCTTCTTGATTCTGTCGATGTTTTCTTTGGTCGTAGCGGTTGAAGGTCTACCAGAACGAGGCAAGTCTACTACTACTTCTCGGCCTTCTTTAAAAGCCTTATACCATTCATAAGCCCTTGTTTTCGATATACACGATTCGCCGTAGGTATTTCGCAACATTTTTAGTGATTCACCACATGAAATATCATTTGAAACACAAAGGACTTGTCCCAGATTGGGCCTTTAATATTTATTAATTCCGACAGGGTTAAGTTATATATATCTGGATAGGTATTTGAATATCCAGCTGTTATATACAAATTGTACAATTTTAGAAACCTCCGTTTTCGAGAAAATGTATTTTTTAGTTTCATAACAATTTACTTTAAAACGAACACTCCTGCCTATAGAAAGAATGAAGCCTCTTGCAATTCATTCCTTGAAACGAACATTCCGTCGTTAATTAAAACAATATCCACCCACTGTCAAACAAATGTCATTGTCAAACTGGTAACGTCGGTCAATGTTCGGTTTATAGCTATTCTTTCTTAGAATTTGATGGAATTTAAGTTCTTGGAGTATTTTTCTGTGTATTCTACCGAAGCTTACCTGATGATGATGATGCTTCCGACCGATTTCGGCCATGACGAACACTTAAACTCCTAATCGGTTTGGCCCTGGATGTAAAGCTTTTATTTATAATTCGGTCGCAGTGTAGCCCAAAGAGAATATAATCACTACGTTTTAGTGTAGCCTTTCTATTGCTTTCTGTCATAGATACATACATTTTAAAAATATGTCGTGATACCTCGGCAATAAATATGACTATGTATGACATCTCGATTGAAGTCATTTATTTTTAACATGTAGTAGCGTTTTCTGTCTACGATTTAAAAATACAAGAAATGGTTCTCCATAGACATATTTTACGTGTGAAATACATCCGAAAAGCGCCCCACTGATGATTGTTGATTGTGACGCATTGATGAGTAGGTAGATGTGATCACTAAGCGTATAACTATAGCTACGATATATCCACTTTGTATGTGTGAAGGATTGTACAGTTTAGTAAGGGTATATGTAAACTCCTTTTTTCGACGTCATTTAAAAAGTGCGCCCTGAACGATATATCCAATTATTAACCTCGGTGGTGTTACATACATTTGTAATCTTACTTTGCTCCTACCAAACTAACAAACAGAGTCTAGAGACAGAGTGAATGAATGTTCAGTCTGCTAGAAACAAACAATAAGAGCAAGACTACTGAACCTACCAACATCCACTTTATTGGATCTAGTACATTTTTACTAAATTCACAACAGCTAAACATCTTTATGAACTTACTGCTTCAAGAATGAAGAATTGAATTAGAGAAGTTATTGAGCTGGAATGTGCATAATTTAAATTGTATAAAATAATAATAAAGTAGTATAATAAATAAAACACATTTTTGACTAAAATATATTATTATTTTTCCTCATTTTCTATGTCTTCTCTCGCTGGTACATAGTCCAACTGAGTAGTCATTATCATTTCTGAGCCCATCCAAGGTACCAGGTAATTGTCATCACATGAGCACAGCTCCCTTGCCAATAATACAACTACAATAATAGCAACAAATTCGGTGTTGCCAATTAGTTCCTGTTACTTTTAAACAAGATGTCCTTAACTGTAATAAATCTTGTTGCTTTGGTGACGCAACCTAATTCTTCCTCTAATTAAAGCTGTGTCTTGTGATGTGTTTAACCTGGTAAATGCCTTCTTCTTCAATGTAAGAGCTATGCTCTTGTTGGTGGAGTGACCTAAACTGAACAACTATTCTTTTTTATTCTTGTTTTGTTTCTATTCTTGTTTTCTTGATTTTGTATGTCTGAACTGGAAACAGTACATTCGGCTACGGAGGTAGAGCCATTTGCCAAGGATTGGTCTTGGATTGCGAGATCTTCATGAGGTAAAGCACGAGATTGTCTGCCTGTGCTACTAGACATTGACAAGCCACAACAGACACAAACTGATTGATGACCCAGTTGCTGTTCACCTGTTGTGCCCTTAGTCCTATTATTTATTTCTCTTAATAAAAGATTGAAACATTCCCGGCAAACATGGTCTTCGTTTGTCACCTAAAAGCAAAAGATTTTTTAAATACCAACAAAATGTCACATAATAAATATAGTTTCACTATATTGGCACTGTGGACAATGATTGAGGCTTGGTTACATGGAGCATGTGCAGAGTCCAACACTGATTCCCCAGGCTGTCAGATTTTATTTATAGGTTTTGGGAAATCCACATACAGCGCAATTCCACAAACATACAATTTATTATTACAGATGTTATAATTCCAGAAAAAATTGATACCGAGTCCATACCTCGGCTAAGCCTAAACAGAAAAGATGATATAATAAAACAGATTGGCTCACTTTGTAAGGCTGCCACTACAATATTACCTGCATATCTTTTACTTACAATGTTGTACAAACCTTTACTTGTACATCATACATACATTCACGACCTTGGTTGGACCTCATCTTCACTTAACATCAGGTGTGATTGAGGTCAAGTACCAACTCGTTATGCATAAAAAAAGGTAGCTATTTGCAAATCTAATCTTCGACCTCATCTTCACTTAACATCAGGGGGCCTACAATCACCTCTTATAGCAATATTACAGTAATATTACTTTGGAAATTCGTACCCCGACCGCCTTAAAACAAGCTTATTATAATATTGTTTTGTTAAGCAGTTTTGTGACGTCACCGCTGAATCATTCGCTCAATTCGTACCATCATCGTTGTTTAACGGTCGTTTGACAGCTAGTAATATTGCTCAAACGTCAAATTTTACAATCTTAAAAAAGTTAGTCTCTTGTTATGGATTTATTATTGTTTTAGTGGTATAAGGATAATAAACCGTTATTTTCGCCTAAAAAAGTAAGTGGATGTGTTTTTCACAATAACTCTTAATAAATACATTGTGTTCATTGCGTAAACCGATAAGAAATACATTAAATGTGATGTGGTTTTAGATGGCCAATGATTACGAATTATTCGAGTTTCTGGAAGACGATGTCGCAGAGGATTTGTCGGAGAAGATGCAACGTCGAAGGCGATTACGTGAAGAATGTAATCCCTTCGATATTGACGAAGCTGAATTTGTTCGACGAGTTCTTTGTCTAGGATGCTTGCTTATTCTATAAATGCACAAAAATCACTAAAACATTAGTTTGTATTTACTTCTAGTCGCCATAATATAAATTCTATAAAACCAGTAAAAAATAATTTCAAACAAATAAAAATTTTATACCAAGATTATGAAATTAAGAAAGCGCCGCGCTTATTACTTTGACACAATGTTTCATTTTACGGAACGACACCGGCGGCGGGAGCAGCGTTACTTCACATTTAATTTACGCTTTCTTGCATTACTTCAATGAAAATGTATATTTAAATTTATATATGCATAAATATAAAAAACTTTTATTTCTAATTACGCATTTCAACAATAAAAATATGAACATAAACGACAAAAATCATGCACAATATTTAAATAATTGCGTATACCGGAACGCTATTATTATTCAAGGTGTGAAAGTGATAACGCTATACAAAGGTATAACGTTGTCTCGTTCTTCTGACTGCAAGGAATAGACAAATCATTCGTTCTTTCCCGTCTCTAAGCAGGAGTAAAACAATATTGTTTTGTATTATCGCTAGATGATCGCGGTACGAATTTGAGTAATATTACTTTAACATTGAAACAAAACGTTCCTGAAACATGATGGTTTTTAAAATGATCGTTGTAGGCCCCCAGGTGTGATTGAGGTCAAGTAACAACCCGTCGTGCATAACAAAAAAAAATTATACTAACCTACTTTGTTTAGTGTATGATTATTTATGAGGCAAATGTACTTATATATAAATATATTAATACTTACATTCAAGAGTAGGTATAGATCCAGCCGCCGATGTCCAAATCCCGTGCAACATGAAATAACCGTTGTAGAAATTCAGAAATCCGTATATCACCGGTCCAAATCAAGTGCAATCAAAAAATTCTTGTAATAAAGTCAAGTCATCAGTTGTTATAAAGGCAATTCAATTCTTTAGTTTTTGGCAAGCAAATTATAAAACCAAAAGAATCCGAGAAAGTACAAGTTGAACACCACACAACACGGACGCTTAAAAAAATCAACAACCAACAACAAGAGCAATAGGGTTGTTCGATCTGAGGTTGGCTAATCGATCATTTCTGACTGATCGGTACTCGATCCTGTCACTCAATCCGAAAATATAACCAAATCGCATTAACAGGCTGGTCACTCAACAACAGACTTTACGGTGTATAACGGTAAACAATGCTGGTTCTTGTTTATGCATTATTATAACATAATTATGCATTTGTGATTTTTTATAATATTTATGGATTTTTGTGCCAATCATAGTACGTAGGTACCTAATTCAATTGTAATTTCAAGTAATTTTTGTTTCCTTGTTTTTTACTGTATTTTCTTTTATGCCAAAATGATCTCAAATCTTTCAAAAATATTTCAAAATCTTGTTCACTGTGTTTGGGATATGTCTGACCAACCCATTTGGGATAAAGATCGTGACTTTAACAAACACATAATATACAGAAATAAATAACTTACTGTCTTTTATATTTTTCACTATAATTGGTTTGATCATAATCTATTTACGTATATATCCTTGTGTATGATTGCATACAAATCTATCAAATGTAATTATAAAGATAAAGACAAAAATTATTTTATATATAACTGTTAAGAGGTTGTTTAAAACAATTTTTGCTAGAAACCCAGGTCATAATAAAAAAAAAATATTTCGGTGACTTATAATTCTATCTTTCAGTGCTCAATTTGATGTAGAATTTATACTTCAGTGCTACATTGAAATTGGTTATAATATTTTCCTTAATAATCGTTTTAATTTTTTTTGTTTTAATAATCGATTTGCTTTATTGATCGTCGTGATCGATTTTTTGTGGAGTAAATAGTCGCCAGTGTTGCCAATGGCATCGCAAAATAATTCCACCATAGTTATTTCATTAATTTATTTTATAAAAACGGAGGTTTGCAAAATTCATATTAAAGCGGTTTTACGATCTACATTTTTGTACCTTTAATATCAGTGTAGTACCAACCCGGTCGGAATTTACTCGGAATAAAAAACCACCCTCCATATAAAACGCGGACAAGTCATTTAAGGCACACTCTTTGTTCAACAATATTTTCCATTGTAAAAATCGCCGAGGACTCAAAACTATGACCAACAAAAAGTGTAGTTTAAAACAAATTAAATGACAGATCCCGCTCAAATTTTGCGCGCTAAATCAGTACAGTGCTACCAACATGCAGTAAAAAAATTAGAACGACCTCTTTTACGCGGGTCTTTTTATTGACATATTCCCGATACTTTTTACACAGAGTAGTATATCAATCTGAGCGACTAATTTGCTGATCAGTCGGTCATAGATACGTGCTATTACTAATTAATGAAATAAAATGTATTAAACAACAGTATATAAACATTGTCGGAAACGGGATACTAAGCTGAAAGGGGGTTATTAGGTATCGCCAACAGAGGATGTTTCGATGGGTAAAATATATATTTTTTTAATTTTAAGTTTTCCATAAATACAATACAGCACTATGGCCCACATATTCTCCATAATGACTTGAGATAGAAGCTTTGCGTTACTTTTACTTGCCTAAAACATGAACGTAACAGCAAAATTCTGTCTCGTATCGTTGCAGAGACTAAGTTTCATGCTAGCCCGGCTGGTCTGTCTGTTTTGTATGGGAATTGGAAAATTCTTTCTTCTACTTTCAGGTTTTGGTACTTTCCGACTAACCCGTATTTGCAGTTTATAAATTCAAGGAAACGTACAGTTTTATTTTCTTAACAAGAAACTATTAAAAGCCAAAACATCCCAACGAATAACGAAAACTACAGCGGACGTGGAATTACAAAGTTTACTCGACCATTATACCATGAGAATAATTGATTCGCAAAGAAGTTTTCGCAGTCCTACGAGTCTTCGGGCGACTTATTTTTAAAGGGCCAATGAGGATTCGATTCGAAGCACAGTACACAGACAATATAAACAGTGTTTTGGCAATCGTTTAGATCTCTAAATGATCTGGAAGATGGAAGCTGCCCAAAGTATATATATATAGGTAGCCACAAGGTTTTTTTTTATTAATGGAACACTGATACCGATGTACTTACGTCGTATATTTACTTTGCTATTGATCTCGCATTGTTTAAAGATATCTAGATGCTATAACAACATTTCTTTATCTCAGAATTAATCGTTCCCAATATTAAATTAAGTTTTCCAAGACTATGTTCTCCAGAGACACATTTTTCCAATATCAAATTCCCAATACTTTGCATAGTATAGAAAGAGAAGCGATTGACACGCAAAATGAGGATGTATTCGACAGCCTCCCAAAATACACCCACCTACCTGCCGTGAGATATTGAAAACCGTGCCCGGGGCTATTCGTCTGACCTTTTTTATTGGCAACATTTCACTTGTTCCGCATTGTTGAACCTTTGACTGGAACGGGTTGCGTTGTCAAATTGCTCTGATATTTTAGGCGAAGCCCGAATAGCCCTCATTTACATTTTTCGTGATGGTAAATCAAAGTATCACATATTGAAACAAATCGAAACCACCTGAGCATAGTGCTGATGGATTCAAGTCTCCTTGACCTAGTGGGACGAACCTACAGATATATGATATAATATATGATAAATTATTAACTAATATTAGTAACTTATTAGTAATCTGTGCTAATATGCTAATATAAAACGTAATTTAAAAAGTGGACCTTTTTAATAATGTAATAAATAAGTTGATTCGTGAAGGAGGCTATTCAATTTAGACGGTGTACTTTTACCGGACGGACTCTTCTTCGTATACTTCTTCATAATATATTGATTTAGTTAGTACCTTTACTGCTGTTAGTAAATTTTACTCCTCCTAAATCATGACTCTACCTAGGTATATATATAACATAGTTATCTTATTCTTAATACATACATAACATCACGACCTTTATCCCAAATGGGGTGGTAGAGATATGTTACCGGCATTAAATTAATTTTAGTTAGACATTTACGGAGTTACTACTACTATCTATCTACATTGTCAATAATCCAAAAATGCAGGTTGATATATTCCTCACGGATATTTTGTTATAATACCTACTAAACTCCGCCTTGCTGGCTATCCACTATCTTATCTAGTCTGCCATCAAGCGGCAATGTTGACAGCATTATTGTGTCCACGCTATTTGAGATAAGATAGCCAGTCCTCCAAATAATTTGGGATTCTGAGTAAGCACTCCACCTGCAGCTTTATCTTTACTCAACATCATGTGATGTCAAGCGCTAAACTTATATGCATAAAAAATTTCTAGAACCTTTTCACAAAAAACGTCGACATAGAATCCTAATTCTGTCCGATCCGACTGTTATGAACTGAACTTAATAGAGAAGTAGGTATACTGTGACAAACTACTATAGAATGATCAGGAAGCAATTTCTGGTTCTCTACTTTGTATGAATTACATTTATATTCATATATTTTGTAACTTTTAGTTCAACTTTGAATTTAGAATGTTGTTGCAAATTACTTACAAGTCGTAAATGCGTTAACAGAAAATGCAACTTTATATGCAGCACTTTGCGAGTACTTTACGAGGAATTTAGTCGAGATTATCAGCGGGGTCGCAGCGGGGAGCAATGGAAGCTCGCGGAGGATATTACTTTAATCGCGTAAGGCCTCCGTTATGGGTGGTTATGGGCCAAGTTTCGTAGACGTTCCTACTGCCACAACTCGGCCGCTTATTGCTCCCATCTGCTGGTACAATTCTACCTCGTTATCTGTGTTCCAAATTTAAAAAGAAAAATGTTCTTGCGAAAGATAAGGACCAAAAAACTTACAAATAAATTATATAACCCCACAACCAACGGGATAGAATCGTAAAGTCCAATTCGAATTGAAACGGTGAAGTCAATTCTTTTCATGCAAACTGGAATAGAACAAACACTATTTTGATTTCTCAAGTTACGAGTGTTTCAATTACGCTGTAAATAGGTGCACTATATGATTCTCAACACCCATAACGATTAATAAAATCACTATTTATTATTTGACGATCTACAGAATCAGTTTTCTCCCAGATGTCGTAAAAGGTGATTAGTTCAGCCAAGTACCAACTAGCTGCACTCGATTCTGTAGAACGACGTGCCATGAGACTCATAGGTAATTCGATGACTGTTAAATTGCAGAGCCTTGAACACCGTCGCAGTCTCCTGTCTCTCAGTTTTTACAGGATGCATTTTGGGGAGTGTGCGCTGGAATTACATAATCTTATTCCACCGTCGCCGTTCCACCTTCGGACCACTACGCTTAGGGAGGGATTCAACCCGTATAACATACCGAACCGAAAAGTTAATATACCGAACATTCGCATTAATAAGTTCGACTCTTCATTCATCATCCGAACAGCCAAGGCACGGAACTCAGTTCCAGCGTCAGCCTTTCCTGAATCCTACAACCTTGGGATCTTCAAGAGCAGAGTGCATAGACTTTACTGGAATCGCGTTCTTCATTGTGGTCAAACGCGAATCCAGTCAATCATAAAAAATCTTCACTTCACACCAAAAAATATCTTTGCACGTTTTTACGGCGATGATGGGCTCACCCCCTGTTACTTGTTTATTTCTGTTATTTCGAAAGATGAACCGTGAATGTTGTGTCAAGCATTATAATCTTATTGTTTAGAACACCCAACCGCTTATGTTTGGGGTACCTCTGACCACCCCATTTGCTATAAAAGTCGTGACGTTATGTATACTATAGCAATGCCATAGAATATTGATTTTACTTAATCAACCAATACAGTAGGTCTTATATTGAAGATGTTTGTATGTCCTTTTGATAAATCACGTCGTAACGGTTGTATCGATTTCGATGAACTTTATAATGCATAGCTAATCCCGTATTCCTAATATAAATTCCTAATTGGGAGTAAACAATTTGGGAGACAATTACGAAGGGCAATAATATAAACTGGTAAGGGTAAATTTTCGATTCTCGAAGTGTCCACTAAAAAAGTGTAACTTGTTTCGTATTTCCGAAACTATGCCAAGACTATCCACTTTTACCTCATTAAGGTTCTCAGGGGAGAGATTGCTCTTAGTGATAAGTCCGTCCAATTGTAAGTATATTTTCTGAAGTGTGTTTGTATTGCATAAAATAACTAACGACTTTTCGGCAAACGAGTTCAGCATTCTTAGTTCATTAGTTCTGCCTTAATTCTTACTGTTCCGTTAAATGCGTTATTCTATTTTTCATCCGACTGTAAGTAAAAAAGAATTAAAAGTCAAAGAGATGATGAATTCCTTTTCAATTTAATCATCTATTTAAAAGTATTGCCTTTCGATGCGATTGATAACTACGAATAAATCACAGAGTTCACGGCTGAGAATAAATTGGTCTTACCTTACCGACTTTTCTGAATAAGAGGACTCATGCCTATGCTATAGATTCGACTCAGCAACTTTCCTAGCAGGTCTAACATTTAAACTATTTACAATCTACCAATATAGATACTATTTATATCGGTAATATACCTACATATCAATCAATCAAATACGCTTTATTGTTTAACTAAGGAAGGTACATTTAAATATCTTATAGAAACTACAAATTAGGTGGCCTTATCGCTAACAGCGATCTCTTCAAGGCACCCATCATCACGGATTCAATACGAGTAATTATTAATTATATTATATTAATAATATAATATTACATTATTAATTATATTATATTCTTTTTTTCTTTTTGACATTTTCGCAAGTTTAGAGAAACATTTTACAGTTTCTTTTCTGTTTCAGTGTTGTATCATGGCTAGTGACCTTATAATAGAGTTCAGTCGTAACTACAGTCGTGACTAAACCAAATCCACATTTTGAAATATGGCAAACCTACAAAGGAAATTGTCAACAGGAGATATGAATTCAAGACATGAAACAAAGAACGACGATGCTTCAAATATACTCAGTTACAATCTTAATCAAAAATACCTTTATTTAGGCGAGACGTCTGCATATTTACTTTGGTACATTGCTGGATAGAGGCAACATTCTTGGTATGAAAATACGAGTTTTTTCTTTCGCAAATTCGAAGACAAATCGCAATGGTAGTTGTTAGAAATAAATAACGAAACAAGCAACTCGCATTCCGGTGGCGGAGAATGGGACATTTTGCTTTATAAATCGAATGTCCTACTGTTGCAAACGGAACCTAGATCTTCTGGGAAATAACTTAGTGTTTATACATTATCTACCTTGTGCGATAAATTCTAGCATGCGAAATATAAATTTTGCGTTGACATTTCGTAAGTAAAAAGTACATAATATGAAAAACGAACAAGTACGAGTATGAATGGTGCAGGATTCAGTACAAAACTTGTATAGATGTTCGGCCATCACGAAAATCGAGTCTCGAAATGAAGTTTACATAGCAAAAAATATTCTGTTATGTGATATAACCACATTCTTTTCCTTTCCTTGCGCTGTTAAATCATGCTTTTTGCCAAGTTTCATGATTATAATTTTTTTTTTGAGAGAGCACGGTTTGAGACCCAGTATAAATACTGGGATCTTTGAAGATCTATTGTGCCATTCTCGCTGGCAAAGAGTTTAACGTCTGGTGTGACGTGAAACATGCACTATAGGTTTTGATTTATTTTCAATTGTCAAAATATGCGGCGTAAATGGCCGTCTTGGCTGTATTACCTATTTGATCGTGTTGACTTAGAAGCTTGATTTTTTACAGCTCTTTAACTCGATACCTCCACGCGTTCCTGATAAAAAGACAGGGGACAACTAAGTAACGGCTCCTTTTGAGGGTAAAAAGGGCATCCATGAACTTCTCGAACAATTTTTATTAAACTACAAAACGAGCATAATTTTTACCGTAATGACTATCCAGACACTTGCACATACCTCAGAAATTCTTCGCACAATGTTTATTGGATTACCAAAAAGTCAATAACTTGATTGCGGTCATAAGTTAAATTCTCACACCTGACGTGAAATAATTATGCAACACTCAAGTATATTGCTGCCGACTAAGTTAAAACTCTGTTTTTATCCAAAGAAGTTTCGCGTGTCTACGAAAAACCTTTTGAAGGTGATAATCTCATCCATAGGAAAACTTTTGGCGTTTTAACTTTTGGAATTTCATGAAAAATCGACTTCCCTCGAATGAAGGCTTGAAAAGTTTGAAAGTCGCTGACACGCATTGTATGTGGACGAAAAGATTTTCTTCGTGAACTTTCATATCTATGTTCTCGTTTTATATTCTTTGACGACGGCATACAACGCGTAATAATAAAGACTGAAGCGGGTCCTACAAATTTAATAAAGAAATATATTTCAAAAATGAGAGAAAAGCAATGTGACAGCCTCTCGAAGAATTCTAATTTAGATTTTCTCTGTAATTGCAATTGTTACCTACTACGTAGGTATCTCCGAGTCGCGATGTCTTGTGACCAATTTCCGAAGGACTCCCAGGTCCTCCACAGGGGGTGCGGGCGGCGGGATACGTGTTTGATCGGTAGATTGTGTCCGTAACCACTTCCAATAGGTAATTGGATTCCATGGATGATAGAGGCTTAATACAATGGAAATGCTATTTTGGTTTGAAGAATTTTATTCAAACACCAACGTCTATAGTTGTGCGTTGAATTAAGTTATATTTATTTAATTGTTCTAAGGTAAACATAATTATTAAAAGATATGATCGGATACTGAGGTCTGCCATCACAACCGTAGTCGCTAAAAGAAAACGCTATAAGACTATTCCTATACTTTTCAGAGTAATCTATTTCTGAATTCTCAAAAAATAAAACTATAGTCGTCGACGAAAATGGCAAATTTCACAAAAAAATATTTTGTACTTTCCGATCCATTTAGGTACTGCTAAGGTATAAAAGGCTGAACAGCGTAAAAGCCATTTCGATACATCTACTCACTAGCATAAGTAAATATTCACTACTTTATTGAGTAGTGAATATTTAACAGATAAAACGGGGCGGTCCTGAGTCACTGGGTCTAATCGCCCCTCGAGAAATACACGAAATCCACGTTTCTTTTTGAAGTTTTTGGGTTTTGATAAGTAACCAACCATACAGGACATTTTTCATAGTCGAATGCTCTGTATGCCGACTTTTATCAAACATAGATAAGAACACGTCCCCTCGTTTTGTCTTTAATATAAAAAACGCGCACTCAAATCGGACCACACATTACTGAGATACGTTCGGACAAGGACTGGACACACACACAACTCCTTCAAACACAACACCCGTCAAACACATAAACTTGGGCCATGACTAAAATTTCAAAGACGACCTATTGATGTATCCCAAACCATACTCACAGCACCTCCTAGTTACTGTACCCAAGATTGCCAATCTATATTGTGTAAATTGGGTCTCTCACACTTTATAAATTTGACTTTCGATTAACCAATCGGTCAGCGTCGGCGTCAACGGTTGCGGTTTCGAATCCCGCGTGCGATAAATATTTGTGTGATGAATATTTATTCCCGAGTCATGGATGTTTATATAAATATTAATGTACGTTTATCCGTTATCTAGTATCAATAGTATAAGCTTTGCTTCGTTTGGGACTGATTGGTGTAAGTGTCCTAAATATTTTTTTATTATTAATAATAATAATTCTTATCTTCATAATAATATGAAGATAAGAAATATCAAAAAAGTAAGTAGATTATTTACGAACGAAACCAAGACGGACAGGAAAAACACAGTTTTATTGTATATCAGGCAATATTTATTTATTTACCGAAAAAAATATAGGGTCCTTGATTAAATTTTGAAACAGTTTCCTATCGGATCAGTAAATTAAATCAGGGTAAAGAAAACATTGGAGCGGCGAGACCGGCGACCGACAAATATTTATGTACAAGTCTGTGAAAGAGTAAACAAGGGCCAAGCTCGACCTCGCAGTTAATTGGACACATTAGTCATATCCTAGAGGCTAGCGACCACAGACCGCTGCCTCGTTATCTTGTGTGATTTGCAACACCTCTAAGATATTATTACGGTTAGTTATACACGTTGTGAATGCAAAATGCGATTCTATTTTTATGTTGATTTTTTAAAATGTATGTAAGTGCAAACTGGTTAGGTATATGTTACCTACATTAGGTAGCCTTGCGTCCTCCTACAAGTCCGCTCACATGTGCGTTTTTGGTTTTGATTTATCGTTTTATGGATTTTTTTAATCGTCTCGATGACACGTCAATGTATATAAACGATGGCTTCTAGAACAGACGGTAACGCCGCCGGTGGTTAAAGATGTTAGGTACACTAAAGACAAATTAAGAAATATATGTACATAATATAAATACCCACTGCAGGCATCTAGACAGAAACAAAATTTTTAAAAACAGCTTCCTACATTACTTCTTGCTTAATAATTTAAATGCGACGCTTTGTTTGTTTGCCTTTCTTTCACGACCCGTTACAAAGTCTCACAATTACTTAAATGTTTGTACTTAAGGAATATTTACGTCGGGTAGTCGAAGTGTTGAAATGTTTGTTTAACAACGCTACTAGGTCAGCCCGAGTTCAGGAGCAGACCACTAGGGCGATTATACAGCTGAGAGGCGTGAGGCAGAGAGTCATTAATCTCTCTCAAACTGTTCACTGCCTCAATGGAAGATGCCTTCAAACTGCTGGAATAGCAATGATTCGACTTTTACATCCATGGCGAGTATATCACTCACGTTCGATTTACCCACGACATAGGAGTCATGGTAGAATCGATGCAACACCTCAGCATGTTCGAAGACCTCAGTCAACTATTCCAACAGGTGGACTTAAGACGAACATGGGCATAACGAAAATTATGACGAACGTTCGTGCCAACCAATATCAGTGGGAAACTCCATTCTCGATGAGCTTCTCGAGGTTGTAGACGAGTATGTCTACCTACGATTAGGTAGGATAAGAGATCCGTTCACACATGTCCAACTTCGAAAAAGACCCCATTTCGAATTCATTTCGAATGGGTAGCGTTCGGAAAACACAATGTCATCCCATTTATACAACGAAAGTCTATGGGTGTAATGAATTATGACATTGAAATGAGCTTTTTAACTATGAGTCTCATATGAAAGCTCTAGGTCACAGAACAAGCTATGGAGAGAACGATGCTCTACTACTAGTTTGACTACTACATAGAATCTGCAATAAAGAAATCCGTAAGTCACCGACATAGCCCAAAGGATTAAGAAATTTAAGTGGCAGTAAGCAGGGCACATCGCGTAGAACTAATATCCGTTGGGACATTAAAGTTCTAAAGTGGGAGAACACGCACCGACAAGCGCAGCATGTGACATGATCTGATCACTACCGCCCATGATGGAGGATATATTGAAACCGCAAATTTTTTATTTTCTTAACCCATATTGTCATACAAATTAGGGCTACAAACGTTTTGCACATTTATCGTTTGTCCTAAATTTCTTTCACCAACTATTACTTGACTTAATTTTTTGTAAAGTCAGGTTTCCAGTCGGTGATGGTGGCCGTGCCAAGATGAGCGTTCATCCTAATACGGTCATCTCGTATCTTCAAAACTGCAGCACCGAGCGAAGATTTGATAGCACCATTAATTAATCAATCTCCCGAGAAATCGATGGCCATCTCATGGGGTGATTCCCATCAACTTGTTTTCCATTGTCATAGAGTTTCTTGGAAACCAATAAAAAAAAAAGAATTTATTTTACGACTTTAAATAATATTCATGTTCTTTAATCCTGTTGTTAGGGAGAAAGGAAATAACAAGATTATTATTATTTTGTTAAGGCAAAGAAATTCCACAACTCTCAAAATTCCTTTTTCACACAAGTAGCTACACATTCCGCCATCTAGTGCTCGATTGTGGAAACAAAAACAACTGCTCCGCCCTGAAAGCATTCTAAGCAGAGGTATTTAAGATTCTACCAGTGCCATCTATAATTTTTGTGACAAACTTCTGGCTTTTTAAGATCTCAGGAATATGGAGTTTAAAATGACGCATTGGCAATTCATCTCAAAGAAATTCATTTTCCGAATTCCCAGCAGATTCTAGGATACTTCTCAAATAATAGTACAAAGATGTTAATCACGCATTATAAGTGAATCATGCTCAATTGATTTCATAGCAGATTCATATTTGGCGACATATTGCTCAACGTATAATATGATGATATTTTAATGTCGTGACGTATGCTATTTCGTTTTCCCTAAGATCAAATTGATATTAACATTCCCTTTTCCTTATTTAATATGTAGATAATTATACATTTACGTTAGTTTTGTATTTCTTTTTGGAAATGCCAACCTTCCTGACAATCAATTTCACAGTTGTTAGAAACATAATTTTATCTTTCCTGTAATAACATAACTATTACGATAATTTCAAATTTTTTACTCGCAAACATCGGATTTACCAAGTTTAATGGTATTTTTACCCTACTTCAAAAAGGCGGAGGTTCGCTATTCGTGCATTAGTATTATTTGTGTATGTACACTGATTACTCCGAGATTTGGCCATCGATTCGCGTAACTCTATACTATATAAAGGAGTAAATTGTATATTAAAAATGCTTTTAAAAACAAGGTTTTAATGCTCCATGATATTATCACATATTTTCTAGTACCTTTGTACTATTATGTAACTTTATTATGCGATTAGCATAAAGTCCATCCAGGAGTTCCAGTGGCAATCTTCTGGCTCCATCTTCAGACCTGTGAAGGTAAATATCCGCGAATCCACACTATTTCCACTTGGTATACTACTATTGGATAAAACATAGGCCACTCCATTAGCCTGTGTCCTGCCCGCTTGCAGTGGGACATTGACAGGATGATGATTTGATGAAAAATACCATTGATGGATGATACGTATGTATTCAATATTTTAATATACTACTGCAATTAAACAAACACAAAAACCAATATTTTTTATTTTAAAAAAGATCAGTGTCAACATCGACTAACAAATCACTTTTTGAAATCAAATACAACCCCCCGTCTCTAAAAATAGACATCACAGATAAAAATATACACACAAAATATCATTTGCCACTAAATTCACATTTAATATTACATATCAAACGCTGTTTAGCAAACCCATCATAGAGATTCAACGAGTTTATCATTAAATAAATTATATAAAAGTAAATAAATCGTGCTATCGTGGTAATCACGCTTGGTCTAGTTTTATCAACAAGTCAAGAGCTATGATTGTCTATAAGGCGGAATACTTTAAAAGAAACAGAGATAAAACAATAGCCCAATGAAAATGCCACTAACAGCCTTATAATTAGAGTTAGAGGCGAGTCAGCCATGGTAGCTAACTAAGTACTCCAGAAGCTTAAAAACACAAAAAACTAAAGGCTGATGCAGAACATAAAATAATATGCCTATATATCTTATAAATGCAAGGTAAATAAATTTTAATAATCAACTGTCACTATGTAAAGTATCACTACCTTAATGTTACAGCGTTTTACATAGATATGTGATAAAAATCATCATTAATATCGAAGTGTAATAAAAATGTAGAGTAGGTAAGTAGAATAGACTATGCTAGGCCCATTTCTGTATATAATTAACAGCGTCATCAAACACAAATACAGAATACAAACACAAAAATGGGTGTACGTCTTTCCCAAGTTCCTTTCCATTTCCTGTATACATATGTGTGTTCACAGGTTACAATAGAATAAAATAGAAAAAAATATTAGGTTGTCACATACTAACCAACGAACAGCTGTATGCTGTACTTGTGCAAATAGCAAATATATTAAATTATAATTTATAAAAATTATAATCTGTTATAAATCTGTTACAAACTGTTAAAATTTACTTTTGGCTAACTAAATTAATTTTCTATAATTTTTTTATTAACATAGAGTAGTAAGTGAGCTAATTGGAATATGTACTAGTAATACCTAATACCTCATAAGCATATACCTCCCCCTTACCGTGGTGGGTAAAATGTAGCTACTAAGGATAAAGAGGTTTCCTAAAATTGTTAGTCTTTTCACAATCTACATTTTTATCAATTGCGAAAATATAATCAGAATACAAAAAAAAATATTTAGAATTCACTTCAGGATTAAATATAATTTTAATGACATTTACTTATATTCTTACTTACATTTACAAACAGCATTTGGAACACAAAAAATTTTTTGGTTGTGATTATATTTATTATTTTATATTATCTATTAGCCACTTAATAGATTATTTGTGAGGCAAGTTTGAGTAACAAAAATTGTAAAATAAAATAGAAAACAATTTGATTAGCAAAACGTTTAATTACATCCGCCTTATAATTTTCTGACTGCTCTTAAACGGTGAAGGAAAACATCGTGAGGAAACCTACATGCCTAAGAAAAAAAAATCGAAGACATGTGAAGTCCCCAACCCGCACTGGGCCAGCGTGGCGGACTATGTCCCATACTCCCTCAATATGAGGGAAGGTCTATATCCCTGCAGTGGGATGTTTACGGACTGATGATGATGATGATGAATTTGGAAATGAAAACTTCAACTCTTTAGTTTTTGGTTCCTATAAGTATTTTTGAGGTCTACTTTTCGGATAAATTAGGTGCTTACGTTAAATATAAGACAACCAGAAGAAGTCTCTCACAATATCAATAAATAAAAACGAACTTACCACAAAAACCAAAAGTCCTAAAGTGATTTCAAAACACTTGCACATAAAGTGGCTCTTATTGCACGGCTACTAGATTCATAATGCAGTTATGGCAATATTAAGGCTCTTTGGGGGCTTCAACTAGCCATTTCTTCCTCTCGAGCACATAGCTAACTCAACCATGGGTACCTACGCCGCGTGAAAAAAAAACCGCGCATATTTTTTCGCAAATATTTGTTTAAACTTGTAGTGTATTACGATTATTGTCAGGTAATGATGAGGAACCATAATATAGATCTTCGAAAGATATAGATAGATATGTTAAAGAGTTTCTTTTCGCCTCTTCTCCCTAACCACCAACTTGTGAAGCGATATAGTTTAAAAAAAAATAACATGTTGGCTTTCAATGAGTGATATTTTTGTATCCTACATTAAATGCAATATTCTTGATTGTGATTTTTTTTCGATTTTGATCCGAAGTCGCAAGCGATAGCCTCTTGCTATAAAAAACAAAGAAAAATTACATAGTCGCCTACGAAAATGTCATACAACAAGTAAAAATATCCACTAATTATCTGAGACTTTAAATTTGGCTTATTTCAATGAACTGTCAAATAAATACAAGTCTTGCTCGGTGTAGTGTATCTATTCCATGTTAAAAAGCACTGACCAAGTGCATCATTTTAACTATTGTAGCTACAGTAGTTATATCAACTCTTAAATTTTATTCACAAGATAACTTTAATATTAAATTTTATTTTTCCTTGTGTGTTGTAAAACGTCCGAAGAACTGCGTGAATATACACTTTCGGTTCCATTACGCCCTAGCAGGCTGCAATGTGTGGCTCAGGCTGCAATTAAGCCTCGAGACCAACTTAACTTATGTACTTGTATCATAATGTACTATTAACCGTTGCTTAGAGAGTAAAATTCGTGTAGCATGCTTATGTTTTATAGGGTTTTCACATTGGCCTTGTCTAATTATAGCCTCAGATTGTTAGACACTGTCCGAAATCGTGTTTTTGTGGCAAGTTCGAATAACTTTACGACATTGTTCTACATAACGCAGTAGGTCAAAGGTAGATAAAATATAGGTACCTAGAGAGACAACGAGAAATTACCGATAAATGCGAATGCAGTGTTGCATATTAACTATAGAAATAACGTAACATAATTAATGATTACACTTAAGACACACAAACAAAAAATACATATGCGACGAATTGAGCAAACGTTATTAAGTATAGATACTAAGCTATCGTAAATGATACAAATAGATTCTCTATTACAACGACAGCTAAACAACATTTCATAGTAGACGAACACGTACTTACTTATTTATACATAGCGGAGTGCAATGCCGTATAGTAACGTTTATTTCTTTATGTACATTATATATACAAAATGATTAATTTTATTTACAATATTTATATGTAAACATCAAAAATGTCATGTCCTACTAATCTTAATCTTTCGTGAATAGCACATTAATTTGAAATCTCTAAATATTACGTAATATTTTAGAGTCTGTAGTAGACCTATTTATTATATAAAGCAAAACGTCGCAGAGAAACTCCGTACCTTACAAAAGGAACACATGTAAGTACTTACAAGGTCTATACAGGTTGGAAACGTTTACAGGAGATTATTTACGTGATATAAAAGATATCAATACAACTTTATGCTGATTCCAAAATAACATTAATAATTCCCTAAAAAAATTACTTGATGCGTATATTTTGACTTTTGGTGTTCCCATATACATATACCTAGTAATTACAGTAATTTATCGACCAATAAAATTATTTTTTTTAACACATAAGTTATAACTCGTTTGAAATAGATAGATAAAAATATTAATTCAATTCAATTCTTTATTACATTCCATAATGTTAAAATGTAGTACAAAACTCATGACAGTTTATAGAAAAATTTTTACTCTAGTACAAATGTACAGAAAATTAAATGTACAGTAGGTACCAACAAAAGTCAAAATTTTGCACCATTACATTTTAATTATTAATGCACGTCATTTTGCTCAAAAGGTACTTAGGTAAAGTATCGAACTTCTATATTCGTTTAAAGTATTCAATATTTCATAAGAATTATTGAAAAAATTTATCCCTCTTATAAAAGACGGATGAGGTAATTATCATCATTTCAGTCTGTCTCTAGAGTAAACTGCTACTTGACTTTAAGTTCCTGTGTGATATTATTACGAAGATTGGTGATATATAATGATTCAATATACCGGTCCTGTAATAAACATCTTTCTACTCTCTATATGTAACATATTATTATGTATAAAAGTAACTGATGACTTAGTGAGAGCAAATAGTTATGGTATGAATTAGGTGAAGTTACTGTGACTATTTACGCGGCTTTTAATACTGACTTTCTTGAATAATTGAGCAAAATGTTAACAATAAATAATACAACGAGTAGATGCCATAGTATCATATCTAAATGATCATAAACATTGTTATTTAATATTATGCTAAACTGATGGTAAATCGATTATAATGGTTTTACCATGCTAAATGTAGTTGTACTTGTAAGGTACTATTAAAATAATTAAAAAGTGTGGAGCTCACTAACATTTTGTATGTTGTACAATCATCTTAAAATTATAATGGTCTATCTTGATAGAGCCTAGTGTCACGTGATAATTTCCTGCCCGTTCCCCTGACAAATGGGCAGGAAATTAATATAATAAATTTAAAAATGTCATGACCAAATACAAGGTATTAACCCGCACAATAAATAATTTAATACTTATACTACTGACTAACGGGAAGGGGTCACTCAAATACAACAAAATGGTATGCACAATATATCGTAGTAATTACTTATACAGATTTACTCTTCGACATTTTTAATATAACATAAAATCAAAATTGTATCTACTAAAATCGTTTGATCCTGTTCTTTAGTATACATAGATGAATTTGTAACATATTTTGGCTAGGAAAGACCTAAATTACTATTCACTTGTATAATATTCTTTGGACACGTCCGTTACGTATTTAATGGCCTACGAGATCCACTAGGCTCTATTAAAGTAGTAGGGCTGAATACAATGGCAACTTCACGAACGTTGACGAACTCCACTCGTAAAGAATTAAAGTGGTCCTTTCTTAATTTATACTATATCGTTATGAACTAAATGTGTAACAAACTTGGGGCACTATTTTTTGAAAATTTAGATGACTCAATCAAGTGAATAACTCACTTTGAATCTTTGGCCGAGAAAGTAATACTAAATTTTATAACGTCCTATCTTCACCATACAAGTCTCTGAAGACCTCGACTAACTTATCTACAAAGTTATTTATTTTGTAACTTTTTCACTCGCCACTATCGATAGGTATTCTTGCTCGTCGTCTTTGTCAAAAACATTTTAGTAACTCACATTACCTACCTACCTAATTATTTTTTATCGAATGTTTCAAATTTGAGTCACACTGCGTCAGTTCATGGCAAATTTTGAAGAATTCCATATATCCTTGGACTGAATTGGAGGATTACGCTTGGCAAGTTTTCGCTAGAACTTCCTTCTCAGCACTGACCCTTTCAATCAGCTCCTCAGACCACCTGTGCGCCGTACGGTCGACTGTCGATGGCACAGTTAAGCACTGCACACCGCCGTACTCGCAATTGACCTGGAATATAATTTTATGGAGAATGTAGTGTTTGACCATAATCCTGTATTTCTTTAAAATTACATATCAATTTAGGAGCTATTACAATTAATAAAAAAAGATAAATTTGAATACAAAAGCACGGAAATAAACTAGAACAAGTTTTCTCCGTGATTATGATAAGTAGAAAATGTGTTCGAGATGCGTAACGTGTGGGACGGTGCCCAAGACTGGCAGCGTTACCTCATTGTATAGCAATGCCCAAGGCAAGGTAGCTGCCAGCTCTTTTGAAGCGCGACGACAGATCTTTAAAAAATCGTCCGTTTCCTTACCCCACGGGTCTAAAGTCGCCACACCAAAGGACACAAATACATAACCTGTACCCAGAGTTGCGTACTTGGAGTTCTTAGCAGTAACCGCAGCCGCGCCCGCACAGCTTGAAGTTACTTGGCGATGCGACGGAGCGACTCCATCCACACAGGTGGCGTCCCACATCAAGGTTCTGCCATTCGACCACGGAACGAGACTCACGCTGTCAAGTCTCTTACTATCATCACGCACGATTCCTATCGGCTCAAGGATTGCCGGTGCGTTGACGATGGTAAGAACCCGACGACCCGATGGTAAAATCGTTAAGGCTTGAATGACAAGAGAGGCGACCGGCACTGCGCTGACATGAGAGCCCATGGTGACCGAGCTCATTGACTGCGACACCACATCTATAAATGTGTGGTTGATTAGTCCTTAGGCCCAGTCTCAGACAGACGGCCAGGGAAAGAGTTGTCCGTTCCAGAAGAGAACAATATTGTTTGAACCGGATTCAGGCATGCGAGAAGCAAGAAGGCGAGCGCGATCTGCTAGGTCCGTCGCACACTCTAAAAGAGTCTCTCATTTTAGTCCTAATAAAATTTTCTCAACCCATATTGCCTCAGCGATGACGGGTTCATTAGAAAGTTTTCACTCGGATACCTAAGCCCGTGACGATGCTTTCCTGGCCTTGGTTAAGTGAGTGATCTCTTGGTCACCCAATGAGGTCAGAGGATAAGACTGCTGGAAGGGACACGTTTGAAATTTTCCTAAAACCAAGGCCTTCGTGACGAATTGGAAGAGTTTCCTGAGACCAACTGCGTTCGTCGAAAGAACAATTTAGTTTTTCCGATAAATATTGCCTAATCAAATCGTCTAATGGTTTTAAAATTACAGATTGATGCTAGAATGGAGTAGACCTAAGAAAGTGAATTTGCGGACAAAAAGACAAAACCGAATAATACTATATGAAATTAGTATGATCAGAAGCACGTATAAGTCATTCTAGCTATAAAATATGGGGTTATATTTTTTCCTTAATTATTTATCTAATTAAGGAATGATAAACACCCTACAAGCTGAGCTGAAAATAAAATAAAAATGAAGAATTCGCAACAATACCTACTTCATTTTTATTTTATTTTTTTCTAGCCATATTGATTACAAAATATATGATCTAATTAAGATTATCTACCAAATGCAAAAGTAGTAACAGATAATTATGACTAACTATGGGTCATTAATAAATTATGCGGATAGGAAATTACATAGAATTTGTTATAATACCTTGTCTGTGTTATACAATCGTGTTCAAAATTGCATAGCCCAAATTCAAAGATTAAGTTTTTCTCGGATACCTTTAAATTTCTTGTGTAGTAAATGGTACTAGATACTTGATTTAATACAAAGGTTCTCGAAAAATTCTATATCGTTTGAGTTGGAACTATGACTACACTTTTGAACGTGACTGTTATGTACAGTGGCGTTCAAAAGGATAATGTTAATTTGGCATTTAATTACAGAAAGAAAACAAAGGCGTATGGAAAGCGTAAGAAATATTAGGCGCGAAGAAGAATAGCGAGAAGGCTTAAATAGCATAAATCGATCATTCGTTTGTTAGAGTTGCATAGAAAGAATATACAGGTGAGTTGTTCAAGTAGGCGTGCATGACCAAATCTGAAACAATGAGGAATAGCGAAAAGTACTCAAAGGAGCCTCGGGCCCGATTGATAATATAATAAAATGAAAACTAAAACTCCTTCATTGGATTTTTCATAATTATTAAACCCGTTGGTTTTGGAAAAAACACATATTGTATTATTACACCACTCGATAGAGTCGCTAATATGGAACGAATTCTGGGAAGTAATGACATACGGCAAACAGGTAAGAGCAAATTTTTACCAATATACTTTTTTACTTCTCTTACGGTCTTAGTTATTTTTCTTGGTTCATCCAGTTCATTATCAAAATCGGACCCGAGACTCCTTTGAGTTTTTCGCAATTTCTCATAATTTCGGATTTGACCATGCACGCCCACTTGAAAAATTGACCCTGTATACGTTTTACAATACATTATGGTAATGTTTTATAAAATGTATATTTTGTTTCTGTGCAACAAAGTGTATTTTTATTGTATTTCATTATTTCCACCATGTTCCTATATTTTTTTATGATAAACTGGATACGCGTTTGACCACAATCTCACCTGATGGAAAGTGACGATGTGGTCGATGTTTATCTATCATGCAATGGTTGCACTATCTTTTACTTTTCGAATAGTAATATAAAATCGCCCACTATCTCATTTAGGCAGGTAGAGGCAAATTCACTATTTGAGAAATAAATTAATCAGGAACTCAAATTAAAGGATATCTGTAAGGTCCGCTAGCCCGCTCTAATAAAATATAGATCTTCTGATTTGAAAGTTAGAACTCCAATAAAACGTGAATTTCATTTATACCATTTAAGATCACTATTACTATAACTATACGTTCAGTACCCATGTAAGTTTTTGATAGCTATACTAGTGGGCCAATTTTTGAACAGGTCGGACGTGTTCTACTATTTTACAAAAAAAAATACTCCACATCGAGCAGGACCTTAAATGAAGAGCATTGGTCCACCGTTTCTAAGTAGGTATAGGTAGTATTTATTTGGATGGATTTAATTTTGTTTAATAGAAAATTAATAAATACTAACACATGTTAGTCGACATGCAAAAAAAACAGATTCTCGCCATATATTAGCTTTAAGCACTTAGGAAAACAGACTAATAACGACAGCTCTTTGTAGTTGTCTTTGTTAATTGCAACGTTAAAGTATTTTTACTGAATTAATTGTTCTGTAAATACATACGTACAACAATCACACAAAGCCCAAAAGTATATTTGTAAAGTATAATTGATGCGAACACTCAATTTTAATTGTAATAGCAGCGTCATTTCGCTGAAATGCAATAAAAGGGCTTACACAAATCAATGGAATGCCTATTTACCGTGCTTTTATCTTCGCCACTCCATATTCTAAGATTGTTATACAAACTTAGTACGGGCTTAATGACAGGAGGATCATACGGATTCTGTAACAATGTCAATTTTTTATCCGAAACTTCTAATTCTACTATTTGCAATTTTAATGGGAAAAAGAAATATTTGCAATAGGAAGTTATTATAGTTTCCAAGCGACCAGAAAATAAGTATATAGTTACTGTTTGGCTACGTAGTACCCTTTTTAAGGAAACACCCTCACCATCTATTAGTAGGTAAATCACCAAAATGAAAAGCTGATAGATTATTTACTGGAACACCTCAGTAATCCAATACAAAGAACTGTGATTTAAATGGTTGTGAATGAAAGCCCGTAGAATGTGTAATTTTCCAAAAGTGGTCAAGAAACGTGGGCTTTTACTTCGACTAAATTAAAGGTTTACCCGATAGTGATGCAATAAAGCTCGATCGGTTGGGACCCCGACAGAGGTGGCGCCAGGAGCGTGTTCCCATAGAAAGTGGTTCCCAAGCTCGACGGCTTCACGCGGCCGAACTGCATATTTACTGCGGTTCTTAAGGCCGTGCGGTGTCGTCCATCTGCGGGTCTTGCGCGCCGTTAGTAGCGGCGCTGGCGCTTCGGGGTCATCCTGGAATATTAATCGGGGTTCATGAGTTTGCTATTCAACGCTAAATTTCAGCACTGACGATCCAAAGTTTTTTATTGGCCCATGTATTTTTTTCAATCATGCGAGCTGTCGCGCTTGATAAAATCCGTGACATTAATATATTTGTAATGTAAAATGGATACCTACCACGCCATCTAGCAAGCAACAGCGACAAACTGTTCTATATTATTCGGAATATAGCACTTTTTGAAGTTATTATACTTTAGGGCCTAGGATAATTAATCTATGAATCAAGACGAATCCAATAACACCTCTTTTATTCAAATCGGATAAGCAGTTCAGAATTATCCTCAATTATAAGAAATGCCGTGTTGGGTTTTTACATTTCGAACCAACATGGTGCCCATGGGTACCATATCGTATTTTTTTATAACCTATGATACTTGTAACATTATAACGAATTCAAAGACTACTCCTTTATCACAATCGGTCCAGTAGTTTGATCGTTATGATGGAACGTCTATACCGACATACATACATCAGTATGTACCAGTGTACATACTAGGGTGTTAAAATCATAACCTATCCCGTAGTCTGGTAAAACCCCATCCCGTAGTCGGGTAAAACAGAGAGATTGGGAGGTAAAAATCAGTGCCAACGTAGAAAAAATCTAAATAGTCAGCAGCGTAATAGGCTACAATACTTTAATTCAAAGATCGAACCTGATACACTTACTCATGCTATTAAGATGAACAATTATTTATTTTATTTTGTATCGAAATGGGGACATGTACATTGTATACTCAAATGCTATTGTTGCATAAATATTGCTGCATAAAGTATCATCATCATATCAGCCGAAAAACGTCCACTGCTAGACAAAGGCTCCCCCAAACATAAAGCATAAAGTATAGCACATTGGAATTGATTTACGTTTTGCAGGGTTGCCATTTTATCCTACTGCAAAATTAGCTTTACGCGACTTTACCTCCCAGCTGAGATAGAAGAAAGCGTTTCTGAAGAGGAAGGCAGCGGGTGCCTTGGACGGGGGCGAATAGGTGGCGGAGAGCGAGCTCAGCAGCGCAGGCAGGTTGCGCTCGCGCCGCGGCAACACCATCTCGTCCGTGTCGAGGACCAAGAGCCAGCCCGCGCTTGACATCGATCGGTACAAACAGTCGTTGAACGCAGCGAACTGACCTTCCGTCCTGTAAAACATTCATTAAGAATATTGTTACTTGCTCTCCGGACACGGCTTCGCCCATGTGGAATACTTTATCGCCCATTTTTTATAATAAAAATAGCCCATGCCCTTTTCTTGGTCCAAGTTCAGACTTTCGCATTTATGATATTAGTATAGACTTAACACCTGATGTTAAGTGAAGATGAGGCCAAAGATGGAAGCATGCTCACCTGGAACCCTCAATTTAGTTGAGGGACTGGCTATCTTATCTCGAACAGCCGAAACAAAAACAATGCTCCCAATGTCCGTATTCTTCATTCAAATCTAACGGGACCGAACCCGCGACTTCTAGACATATCGATCAGAGTATATAACCACTACACCAAACAGGTAA
This sequence comes from Oegoconia quadripuncta, assembly GCA_949316235.1. Classification (NCBI taxonomy): domain Eukaryota; kingdom Metazoa; phylum Arthropoda; class Insecta; order Lepidoptera; family Autostichidae; genus Oegoconia; species Oegoconia quadripuncta. Next base: position 13,426,137 of record OX438749.1, read on the forward strand.
TTGATAATAATATAAAGGTTTGAAGCTATAATAAGAAGAATACTCATTAATACCCACCACCGGGACCAATGACTCAGAAGACATTACAAATGGTCTGAGGTGTGTTCTAAGAGAATTGTAACGTAAAATTGTTGCAAAGGGGAGGAAAACATATAGTGTAGTATATTTATTTTACACTAGAACAACAGTTTTGATCTTACATGCTGGCTATTCAATTCGTAACACTACTGAATGAGAAACGCTGCTCAATTCGAAACTTAGGCGTCTCGAATCTAACACAAGGCCTAATTTATTAGATTATACAAATTATAACTAGCACTAACTGACCTAACTTTGCTTGGACTACGAGAGGATCCTTGGTTAAATTGATACGATAACGTGTATATATAGAATTTGTAACACAGTTGCTGATTCTGTGTAAGTTAAGAAAATAAAACCTGCAATTTATTATATATAATTTACAATCATGCAACTTGTTTTGTAACAACAATTTTCCTCACCTGATTTCAACTTTAGAGAGAATGGGTAGCTTCCAAGGCAGAAGTGTAACTAGTCCTTGCCGGCGATAGTGTTCTAACACACAGCCAGTGCCTTCACTCACAGAAGTGTTGTACATGTAGAAGTGACTGGCGCCCAATAACCGGTTAAGTTCGAACCACTCGACCAACCATTCATCACGGGCATATGAGAAGTGGAATGGCTTCACGCATAAATGGAGATTTTGCTGAAAATTTAAAAAAACAAGATATTAGTTAGATATATGTAAACGCGGGCGATTTGTTTATATGGTAATTTGTTTATCCCGCGGGAACTGCTCACTTTGTCGAGATATTCTAGGCATATTCCCCGTGGCTCAATGTAAACCACATAGGGTTTACAAATCGGCGGTCGCGGATGCGATCCCCAGCGCGGTACGTGTTTAGTACCCGGTTTGGTTGGTGGTAGGACATTTTATAGGTCAGCCTGGATAGCTTATATCTTTTCTAAGTCTGCCACCAAACAGCAATTTTAATAGCATATGATGGGGTTTCCGGGTCAGTACGTTTCCACCTTCGCCCCCATCTTCACTTAACATCAGGTGTGATTGGGTGTGCATAATAAATATCTACCTATGTACCAAATTTCATCCAAATCCGTTCATCGTTTTCGTCGCGATTACGCAACAAAGAAAGAGGCATTTCCGTCGGATAAATATACCTAACCTTAAACTACATAGAATATACCTTTTACTATGTGAACAAAGTAAAGCTTTTGCGGATGTAATGCAAGAGAAAAAACGAAAGAAAAAGAAAAATTTAGCAAAGATCAGATTTCTAAATAAATACCACCGGAAATCGGACCGGAAGGCGGCCCCGGCTTTTACTTTCCAGCCGCGGTCCTGGACTTATCCGGCCGGATTATAATCCTACGAGTATCACAAACCCCTTCCTTTAGCTTTAGCGTGGTGGGCGGATTGAGTACTTATGTATGTACCTACTATAAAGGTAGAAGGCAATATTGAGAAGACCAGTTGGCAGATTTTGTCCAGGGTATATTCGTTCCATGAAAAGCGTAGAAACCCGTCAAATGCTTGTCAGGGACAGATTGAACTTAAGGTTTTATTAGTTAGATTACTTAGTCGCATACTTTTAACCTTATATCGAAACTATCGATTATCTAAAAAACGTTCACGCCTTTACAAATAACAATATGAGTTAAAAAAACAAAAAACCTTAAGCATATTTTGTATTTCGCGGACGGCATATTGGGGTTTTTACCATAAAATGACACTCCAGGAATCAAAACGAATCTAACGACCCCATGTACTTCGAAATCGGTCTAGCTGTTTAGGCTAAATGAGGTTACATAGTAATCTGCATAGATACATATACTCGAAAAATATTCGGGATTTGTTTTTTATGCACAACGTGTTGGTACTTGAGCTCAATCACACCTGATGTTAAGTGAAATTGAGGTTGGGTAAAGAGGAATGTACGAACACTACTCATTAAATACTAAGATGAAGTTGTGACTAATTATTCCTTTTTTGCCATTTGCCAACCCGGAAAAGAGTTTCACATTCATCACAAATCAACAACCCGCCACTGAGCTACAGCCTTCGCACCATAATCCGCTGAGCGAGCCCAATACAGATTGGTGGATTTGTGTCGGACAAGGGGCCACTTGACAGTCAGTGTTTGCAAGTCGGCTCTGTAGGCTACCGACTGAACGATTGCCTTCAATTAAAAGCCGGAGCTGACTGTAGCATGGAAACCAAAACACCACTAGGGACAGCGTCAAATGTTTTTAACTTCTCGAATCGTGAACGTGGTGGCTAATTTGAGAATACCCGAATATTGTACTCAAATAGTGCTAATAGTGCCCAACACGTGACGCCAAAATGCTCAATAAAATTATTGAATAACTCTTAAAATACAGTGGTGCTAATTTTTTTGCTTTGGGGACTATAGAGTACAACTTTTTTGACATTATTAAAATGGCTCAATTCTACTGCAGGTATGTTTCTAGCATCACGGATAAAGATTTCATCGGATATATATATATATAATATATATTTTAAGATTAACTTGATACGCGTTTGACCACAAAGTGACTATGTGGTCGAAGATGAAGCACGCGATCTTAGTAGATGCCTATTCGCCCTGCTCTTGAAGATCCCAAGGTTGTAGGATTCAGGAAATTATAATAACACTTGGACATATTGTAACATACGGCAACGACTTCCCATAACGCCATTCTAAAACGAGTTGTCAACACTTACATAGTTACTTAAATAAGGCAGAAAGTGAAACAGAAGTGGATTTAATGTTCCTCGGAGACAGAGGAAACTTCATTACTACGGTCTCACTGTCGGCGTTTCTGATTGACATAATAGGCCTCCCGGACCGAGTGGAGTAGTCTCGGTAATTAATTGCAGAAATATAGAACAAGCTGCCCTTTTGTTTTAGATTATTATCAATATAAAAGAAACAAAACGACAAACTGTTTTTGCACAAGATTAATGGTTTCATGAATAGAAATACAAATTAATTAATGCTGCATTTATGGTTTGTTTCATTAATACACATAAATTTACATAATATAATCAATATGGTTAATTTATAATTACTTTTACGTGTTTTCATAGTAGAAATTAGTGTCCTAGTAGTTTTAATATTCTTTAATGCACAGAATCCAGATCTAGGTACGTAGGAAACAGTAAAAAATAATGTACAGTATGAAACAAAAAATAAATTTAAATCAATATTGCGTAAAATGATGCAAAATTTTCAAAATATGTAAAAAATAAATAATTACTTTTTATTGCATTGCATGGCATATAAATGCCAACCGTATTGTATATGTAATTTTATACGTATTAATGAAATAACCGGAAAATATATGTAAAAGTGCACCATTTCCACCACCACCGGTAGTAGGCCTCCAGGTCTCGCTCCGGGACAGTATTGCCAACTGAGAGTTAATTATATTACGTTTTGTACTCTATTGTTGTTTCTTATTGTTCTTTTTGTGTTGTTGTAATTCACGTAGTTTATGTTTCATTTTATTATTGTTAATCCAAAATTCATTGTATCTAAAGTACCTAATTTCTAGAAAGTATTAATTTCTTTTAGACCTTTATTTTTTTTACATATTTCATATAATATTGTTAAATGTTTACCGCTGGAAATATTTGCATGTCGTGGTTACTCCTAATTAAGGTGGCGCATGCACGATCTACAACTGTGTTTTTGCCATATTGGATTGGTAAGCGTCAATCTTGTGGGTAATCCTAAAATATTTTTTTTGAATCCAGCGCGCACTGTAAAAGCACCATATTATATTTGCAAAATGGTCATCATTTGCTATTCAGACAAACCTTAATATAAACCCCGTTAGGAATCGAAACCGTAACTGCAGTACAGTTCACAGCACAAGACATGACACTACTATAATAAAGATGCAGTTGAACATACTTTAAAATTTATGCACATACCTCAATACCGTTCTTGGGCTCTGTATCCAAAACCGTGAGGAGGTTCGTCGAAGGTTTAGTTGAAGCCGCGGCTGATATTACAGCCACCGCTGCACCCACCGTGTCCTTTGGCTGGATCCCCGAATCACGTAACAGGCACAGCACGTACGCAGCGCTATACTTCAGATTCCAGTTTTCTCGGATTGACTGTAAAACCATAAATCAACTGTCAGAAATAATAAAGGGCCAAAAGAATATTAACCAACCAGTGAACCAGTGAATAAACCAACTTCATAGGTAGTTTATGAAATTAATTCCGACGTCCATACATCTGCTACTAAGCATAAAAACTGATGTTATAGTCTACTTGTATTATGTATTTAACCGCCTCCGTGGCTCAATGTAAACAACATTGGGTTTACGATTCGGAGGTCGCGGATTCGATCCCCAGCGGGGTACATGTTTAAGTACTCGGTTTTGTTGGTGGTAGGGCATTTTAAATGTCCGCCTGGCTGGCTACCACCATCTTATCTAAATCTGCCGCCAAGCAGCAATGTTAATAGCATTGTTGTGTTCCGGATGTCAAAGATAAGATAGCCAGTCCCCCAAATGTGTTGGGGTTTCGGGTCAGTACGATTCCACGTTCGACCTCATCTTCACTTAATATCAGGTGTGATTGAGATCAAATACTAACCCGTTGCGCATAAAAAAATAATTAATTATTTGTAAAATGCCATTACTTTGTTATTGTATCAAAAAACATATCTCCATGACTAATTTAATAATTGCGGTTGCCTATGTTAGTAGTTAATTAAAATAAACACAAGAGTTTAATCATAAATATATTGTCGTGCGCGGCATATAACCTCGTTAGGTTCTGACAGAATTATCCACAGACTAGGTCTCACTTGCAACACCATAAGCTGAGTCCGATCCTTCTTCTTGAACTGATTCAGGGCTTGGGTTACCATATGACAGGCGTTTTAGAGTTTAGACAGGCGTGAGGCTGGCATTAGTCTGAGACAGCCACTTTTGAATTTCGCACATTTACTATTCCATATTTTTGTTTTGTAAAATATTTTTTTTCTAATGATATTTATTATAGAAGTCTAGTATAGGTAACTCATAGCTTTGACTACGAAATTGTTGTTTCTTATCTACTGCTTTTTACAGGCATTTTCTTGAAAATCAGGCATTTGAGGCATCCTACACAGTCATCCCTCAATTTTGAAATGGTAAACCCTATTCAGGGCCCAATAACTGCGAAATCCATTATTGTTACTAAAATGGATTACTGAAACATATTGCACTCCACTTCCACTTAACTCAACTCCTATCGACTCCACTCACTCCCCTACACTCCACTGACGCCACTCAACTCACTCCACTCTATTCCTCTTCAGTCCAGTTCATTCCATAAACATGATTGTTCGTCGCATTTACCTGAACTTTAGCTTTGAGTGTGAGTGTGCGGTTATCAGGCAACCACAAGCGACAGAACACAGGGTCCGCACCTCGAGTTTTGGTTGCGCCTATGACGCGTACCGCGGCTACTGTCCGCCGCTCCACAAAAGCTGAGTACACGTAGAACCTAAACCTGGAACAAAATATTTGTTTCATTATTATATGATTTCATTGGAGGTCCCACTGAGAATCAGTGTGGTAATATACACCTATGCTTCAACTCTTGTCCAGTAAGGATACACTTTAAACTTCCTATAATCTTAAAAGCTGTGATAGAATTAATTAAAAAGTATTTTGTCATAAAACATAGACTATTAGATCAATTATTATCTATAAGAATCGAAAATATATTACCACTGTGAATTTCATTGCGTCCGAGAAAGTATGTATACTTAGAACTCATGTAACTATTTTCAAAAAAATCGATCAATAAATTAAATAAATATCCTTAGACATACACACAGCGCCATATCTAGTTCCACAGTAAGCAACTATAGGCTTGTGTTGTGGATACCAGATGATTGATATACTACTTAAATACATTTTTTTTTGGAAATAAATACTTATTATAAATGAAAACATCCATAACTCGGGTACACATGTCCGTATTCATCACACAAACATATGCCCCTAGCGAGATTCGAACCCACGACCATTTGGTATAGTGGTCAGAGTTTCTAACCACTACACCAAACAGGTTCTTCACTTCTTTTATATTTATGAAAAATTCTCACCGAGGGAAAATATCACTCGTCAATAAACTATTTTTAGAAATACAAAGTAACCACTGATTAATTTTTTGGAAAATTGTTTTAGGAGATCTCAGCATCTTCTACAACGCAATGAACTTCACAGTGTTAACTTTTATTTAATATTGTAGGTTTTATAACTAAATACCTATATTATAACTAAAGCAAGCTACAAAATTGTTAGAAAACATTTTTATTATATTATTATTGCTTATTTTTTTTCTATAAAACATCAGAAACTTCACGATTATAGGAAGTTACATCTAAAAATTACGTATTTTTTACTGGACTATTCAAGCTGAGCTGGAAACCTTTTTGGGTTTACTTTTACGACGACCGCAGTGGGGGCAAAGTTGTCTTCTATTTTTATTCCTGTTTGTGTAGCCTATCTCTTGTTTGTGCCTAATTGTTTGTGTCGTTTCGAAAGTAGTCAAATGAAGCAATTCTATTCTATGTTTATTAAACCCTGACCTCGTTTATGGAAACGTAGAGCTTAGTGCGGCCAGTTAGCCACTTCATAATTTCTCCGAATTATTTTAACCCAGCGACATCGGATTTTGATTACAGATTATAAAGTCGAATACGTTAATATACGTAGCTCGTTTTAACCCTTCAATTCAGAAGTTCGGCTTAGGTGGCAATTCATCCGTCATCATCTTCGAATGGGTTTACTACCTTTAATGACAATTTAAGTATTTGAATACCAAAACCACCCAACTTTGTACTTCTTTTTATAATTAATAAATATCCTTGGACTGCACATATACACAGCACCATCTAGTTCACAATAAGCAACTAGGTTTTTATTAGGTATGGATTCCAGATGGTTGATATACTACAGAAATTTTTAAATGCTCTCAGATATCCAGTGACGCACGGGTTCTACATCAGTATAATCAAACTACAAAAAAAAAAACAAATTCGGCGGCAAGGAATCGTTTGTTAGATTTTTAAATGGCGGGCTTCTCTGATTATGACATTCGTGTAATTATTTAGTATACCTTTAAGCGTTGTTGAACTAAACAATAAGGTCTCGAGGAAATGAAAAGTGCACTTAAGGAAACTTGTCCATCTCTGAGGACCATAGAACACTGGTATATTCGCGGCAATTTTAAATTGCGGCCCATAGAAGTGACTACTGATAATAACTTTAATGCTCTGCTGAAGCTATTGAAAGAAGACGGACGTGTGAAACATCGACAGATCGAGGAAAACCTCAAGTTAAATACATTAACTGTTCATCGGATTTCTCACGACCATTTGAAAGTTCGGAGTTTAAAAGTTTGTAACCTTCGGCCTCATCTTCACTTAACATCAGGATTATTGAAGTCAAGTGCTAGCCCGTTGTGCATAAAAAAAAGTACGGAAACCTTGTTTGAATAACAATATTTCATATGTTATCAATCAGTTCGACTGCCGCTGAAGTTCCTAATGTTGTTTGTCTAAGTACCTAAATAACCTTAGATTAGTTCACATAGGTAATGGTGTTCTTGCGTGTTTACTCTATGAATAGACAGAGGCGAAAGTGATAAAGGTTTACAATTTATAAAGGTTAATCGATCTACCAATACAAAAAATATTTTTATAATGTTTGTTCTTTTAATATAATTTAAAAGTAGCGTCTCTTTTAGACATTAGTATTTTGTTACAAGCAGATATGTATGACATGACTGTAATACATATATAACGTCACAACGTTTAACCCAAATGAGGTGATCAAAAATATCCCAAACATAAGCGTTCGGATGTTCCAAACATTAAGGGCCGTATTAATAAATTGAGATTTAAATCAAATCAAAATCGCGCCCGAGACTCTTCTGAGTAGTTTTCGCTATTCGTCATAATCGGATTTGGCCATGCACGCCCATTTGACAAATTCGCCCATACCATGGTATGACAAACTAACCAGCAGCTCACCTGGTAGAAAGTGATTACTAATAATGCCCATGACATCTATACCTGCCCTCAGGGTGAGACCCCAGTCTAAGAAAGATTACCTCTTCAGACTGTAGATTCACGAAGTACTTCTCTTATCGTTCACACTGACACACAACAATGCGGATTTGGTAGAAATTGGTAGAAACAGGCAAGGGGTTACCTACTCAGCAGTCAAACTCCTGACAAAAAAGAGGTCAACGATCTGATAATCTATCAACGACAATAAAATTGTGCCTACGGAAGTTAAAAATACATAACACTAGTAAATAGATAAAATAGATTGTATTCCAAAATAACTACATTCGTACACATATAAAAAAGGTAACTACAAAGGTAGATAATCTAGTAAGTTTACATAAATACATAGCAGTAAGTCATAAAAGGCGACTAAGGGATTTTCCACCAAAAAACATCTATAGTTTTGCCCGTTTCAAAGGCGATGGGCTCACCCCCTGCCACGTTTGCATAGGTATAGGTATTTCAAAAGGTGAAACGTGGATGTTGTTTCAATCATGTTTGGAACACCCAAACGCTATTGTTTGGGATATCTCTGACCACCCCATTTGGGATAAAGGTTGTGACGTTATGTATGTAATTCGGTAGATAGCACTATATATGCACCATAACTTTATCAATTTCTAATTCTAAAACTTAAAAAAAAACTCTTACCAAATAGAAAAACCTCCTATGAACCTGTTGCAATACGATAAGTTCACAAATTGACGTACACCGTGCTTGCTACGAACCCGAAAGGTTTAAAAGAGTTAATTCCTTTCAGTAGCACCCTCATTCGATAAATTAAATTTTTTTAAATACAAATTAAATTAATAATAACGCTCTGACCGGCACTGGAGAAGCCTATAAAAGCTAATTATAAATAATACATAAATAGCATTATGGTTCTTTTTTTAAATTATTGATAAAATCGGTCACTTTTTTTAATAATCGTGAATTCTGAAAAATAACCCCACCAAAGCTACTTAGGTATAAGTATGGGTTAGGTATAAGAGTTTTTTGATTCTGTATTTAAAAAAGAAATCTTAATTTATCCAATGATGGCGCCACTGGACGGACTAAGCTTACTTACTTTAATCACGGAACCCTTTCAATGCTTATAACAAAAGAGGTAGTTAGGTATAAAGAGTATGAAGTTTAACCAGTTTATAATTACGTGCATTTGTGAAGAAAGTTTTTTGTAAATTACCGTCAATTATCTAAAGCAGAAATATAAAAGAACCAGCTTTCCGCCCGCGGCTTCGCCTGCGTGGAATAGCTTTATCGCGGAAATGTTTAATTTGTTTATCCCGCGGGAACTACTCACTTTAACGGGATAAAAAATCCCATGTCTTAATCCAGGGTATATTCTACCTATATACATTTAATCCAAATCCTCGCTTCACCGTGATTGAGCAACAAACAAACAAAGAAATACACAAACAAACACCCAAACTCTCGCATTTATAATATTACTTAGATGTATCTTTAGAGTTTTTTTTTGCGTAAATTTGGTAGGTATATGATTTTTTACTTATTACATAACAGCATAAAATAGCTGAAATGTAAAAGAGAGCCACTTTTAGGCGTATAGGTATGCGTAGCAACAATTAATATACTTATAATTTTACGACGGGATCCAAAATAAATTGATGTATTTAGAACTCCTCAGAAAGAGCCCATACACATCCCGACAAATAAGTTTAAATTTTTGATGGGTATATCAGATACACCCACTTGCAATGACTGCGGGGTAACAGAGGATGTTCACCATGTGTTGACGGAATGTGTTCGGGGCGTATCTTGACGCTATTCAGACGATGTCGGATATTATAATATAACAGTATATTCTCCTCTCCAAATTCGGAACAAGCTAAAACAGTGTATTGTTTATATAAAAACATTATTTAATTACTCTATAGAGGCTGTATAGAGCGACATGGTTGTGTAATACGACCAAGCTCTTTAAAATTAGATAAAAAAAAGAGCCCATATCTATGGAATGGGTTCGTAAAACTATTGATAGATTTATCTTTGAACGCTTGTGCCCGCATCTCTTTGGGTGACCCTGACTGTACTTTAGTAGATATCTGAATTTAACATACAAATATACTTCGTAGAAGTAGTACACTTCTGCTTAAAAAAGGAACGACGATAAACTTAACGAGTAAACTTTTTTGTTGCGATAATGCTAATTGTCTTAGAAATTAGTGTAGTAGTGATAAAAAACATAGGAAGTACTTACAGTAACTTGTGACAGGTTCAGCTCATTCAAAATAATGAGCTCATAAACCATGACAAACTGGGAACAAGGCGGTATAATTACATCGTAACTCATTTCCATTTAGAGCTGCTATAGGTTATCTTGTATCCACCAAACGCTACCACAGAATACATGCCTACCTAGTACATTATTCTTGGAAGCAATTACCATAATTGCGTTCGACATCAGAATTGACATGACAGTTGCAAGAATAAACTTTATCACATAAACGATTTAGTAACAGTTCGCCTATTTATCGATCGCAGCAATATCTAAGTCACTGATCTACGAAGAAATAAATCAGTAGAGTTTTGCGATAATAATCATACAGAAGTTATTGCAGTCGAAGTGGAGCGGCACTCCGGCCCCACAGGGTGGAAAGACACGTTCGTGTGGTTCCTTAAATTAGACCGAGTTGCAGGTGGCACTTCCAAATGAGTTTCAGGACCCGAGCCCCGACGACGTGCTCAGCACAGAAACACTACCTTATTATGTCCCACAACTAATTCATACATTATTGTATTCGCTCGTGTCTTCTAAAAATAATTCATAACCATGTAAATGTTCTGTACAGGTACGTTGTTAGTGTATTTACAAAATAAGATAACAAAGTACCTATTTAAAAGTCAAAAAAATTGTACTTTGCGGACAGTATCCTACGACACTTTGGGAATCAAGACGAATCGAACCTTATACTTCAAAATCGGTCAAGCCTTTTAGGCTATAGGAAGGAAATATGTACCTCGTTCTTGGGCAAGTCGGATAACAATAATAGTCGGCTAATAAAAGCATATACAGACATTGTTTAGGAACTAAATTTGCTTGTACGTACATGTTATGCGATAGTAAGTATTATGGGTTGTGGTATAAATTACTAATAAGACCTTAGTACACTCTCAACATATATATGTCATAGATAGCGATAAATTAGCGATAGAATTCATTATTCAAACGGTTTTTTATTTATTATTATTATTTTTATTTTATTATCGCCGGAAACGGTGCCGTAACGACGTTAACAGTTATATTAGGTCTTCACTCCGAAAATAGGACACACTTTGCTACCAGCCGTCGAAGGAGTCGGACCACCACTAGACATCAACGACCATGAGGGACTCTGATTACCTACTACCATCGACGCTTGAAGAATCCGGTGAGTCGTTACTGAATAAGACTTTGATTATGGAATTTGAGCAAGGAGGAACTATAGACAAGTTACGGCTCCACCGAGTGCACGCGGGGGCCAAGTTGTATGGCACGAGGGGCGTGCACATATTTTTTCTTCAACAGAAAGCATCTCAGGTTCCATGATCATAATCGAATGGGAATACGTTGTCGATTTGCCTATGGTAGCTTGCAATAGTATCGCCATTGCCCGAGCCACCCTTTACCACGCGACTGGCGCCGTCCCGGTCGCTAGCAACGCCCACCCCCCCTAACCCATCATTCTACGACATATATATTAAGATAAAAAAAGAAATAAAGTGAATACTATTTATAATTTTGTTTGGCACAAAACGTGTTACAGGTAATGTTGACCTGACTCGTGAACTGGATGGAACCTGTCAGGAGAAAAATCCTCCCCAAACACTGTCACCTACAAAATAACATACCTAACAAATGACAAATTGAAAACAATTATGATTATGTGGATAGATACTCGGAATGTACAGTAAAATATAGCAGTGAATGAAAACATAAACTCCGTCTAAAGTGGAGCACCCTGTAATAGAAATAGTTGTCTATTTTCAAGTTTAAACATCCTGTGTAAAATTAACTATATTTCTTAATAACTGTAAATTTTAAATTTGGAAAACCCCGAGAAAACAAATCGTTATATAAAATCAAATCAAAAATGTTTTTATTTCGTAAGTTATAAGAATAACATTTGAAATCGTCATGACATACAGTTATCACTCATTCACTAGGCAGTCTCCCCAGAGAAGAACGAGCAAGAAACTCCAGGGTTGCTCTTTTTAAATAAGTCAATACAAATACAATTTAAGATACCTAATTGTAAAATTTATGATTCGACAAAGAAAAAATAAGAATAAAATATACTGGATAATGGCGAGCGGTTCATGTCCACGCATTCTTATCATCCAGATAGTCAGAAATTTTATAATAGCCTTTGGCACATAGTTTCCGTTTAATGGTTGTTTTAAATTTATTGAAAGGCATATTTTGAATGTCTACCGGCATCTTATTGTAAAAGCGTATACATTGTCCCTTGAATGACTTAGTGACTTTGTGTAAGCGACTGCTATGAACAGCAAGTTTATTTTTATATCTTGTATAAACATTGTGTATTTCACAATTTTTCCTAAACAAATACAGATTCTTTCTTACGTACATTAAGTTTTCGTAAATATATTGCGATGCCAAAGTTGATATATAGATTTCTTGAAATTTATTCCTCAGAGATACTCGGGAGCCTAACTTGTAGATCGCACGAACCGCTCGCTTCTGCAGAACAAAAATACAATTTATGTCCGCGGCATTTCCCCATAACAGAATGCCATAAGCCATTATGCTATGGAAATCGCTGAAGTATACCAGCCTCGCCGTGTCCACGTCGGTTAAATAACGGATTTTTTTAATAGCGAACACTGCAGAACTGAGACGTTTCGACAACCTTTCGATATGTGGACCCCATTGTAATCCTTTATCTAACATAATGCCTAGAAATAGAGTAGTGTCCACAAGCTCCAACTCCTCGTTTTTTATTAAAATCGTACTAGCTACCTGTTTGACATTAGGTAGTGAAAATTTTATGCTTTTCGTTATTTTTTCATTAAGAAGTAGGTTATTTGACGTAAACCATTCGACCACCTTAGAGATAGCACTATTCACGTCGTCAAGAGTTTTCTGTCGTCTCCTAACTTTGAAGAGCAAGGAGGTGTCATCAGCAAATATTGTTATCTCATGGTTTCCGTTTATACAATTAGGTAGATCATTAATATATACAAGAAATAAGAATGGCCCGAGAATTGAGCCCTGTGGAACACCTATGCAAACTGGAGACCCTGACGACCTCTTACCATTGACATCAATCCTTTGAACTCGATTACACAAGTACGATTCCAAAAGGTTGAGGGCACGGCCCATAATGCCATAATAGCGTAATTTCCTGACCAGACCATCATGATGAACGCAGTCAAAAGCCTTGGATAGATCACAGAAAATACCTATCGCATCCTGCGAATCTTCCCATGCTTCAAATATATATTCAATAAGCGCAACACCGGCATCGGTTGTTGAGCGACCCCGTGTGAATCCAAATTGTTTTGAAGTCATTAAATTATTAGTATTGAAGTAAGACAATAATTGATTTAAAATTAGCTTTTCGAAAACTTTACTAAAAGTTGGTAGAATTGAAATAGATCTAAAATTAGTGGGGTCCGATGTACTACCAGCTTTGAGTAATGGAATTACTTTACTTTCTACACATTTATTAAAGATGCAGGCTAAGTGTGGTGCAATGCAATCAATGATAGAATTAACTATTTTAACAGAAAGACCATAGAGATCAGTGGTTTTTTTCATTTCCAGTGATTTATACGCTTTCATGATGTCATTTGAACTAACATGTCTAAATATTTTCAGTTGCACATTCGGGGCCTCGCTATTCATTCTGAGTAAAAATTCGGCTACGGTGGGAGATGACTTAAGTGACTTCGTGGTTGTTATTGGAATATCTGTGAAAAACTTTACAAATGCTTCAGCAACCTCCAAGTCTGTATTAAGGATGCAATCGTTAATTTTTAGTTCCATATTTGAATCGCGAGCCTTAACTTTTCCAGTTTCGCTGTTTATAACTGTCCATGTGGTTTTCACAATGTTTGTACTATTTTTAATTTTGGATTTTATAAAATTTGTCTTTGCTAAGGTGCAAACACGTTTAAATAATTTGGAATATTTTCTTACATAATCAGCAAAAGCTGGAGTAGTGTTATATGTCCTTTCATGATAAAAATCATATAACTTCCGGCGACTTTTATGAATTCCCACAGTCGCCCAATCAGTAAATACTAAACCACTATTTATTCTTATAACTTTTTCTTTGAAAATATTTTTGCACTCATTTTCTACCAAAGTGAACAATGAATTATATAATTCATTCGGACTTTCATACATAACATTTGTCAAGTCATGCAATTTTTCCATAACATTATGTCTAAATTGCTTGAGCCGACCATCATTTACAGGAACACACATAATATTTCTTTCCTAAGTCTTGCTAAGGGGTATGTTAATCGAGCGAGACTAATTGACCACAGTGGTCTGATGTTAATTTATTTATAATAGATTTATCACTATAATCTAGATAAACCAAACCAAGTACGTTAAAAGCTAAATGTCTTCGAAACGCCTTAACCGATTTCTATGAAAAACGGCTGAGAACCTATCCCCTTTATAAAATTGGAAATTTACAAAATCATCGAAAGACCATGTTGGCATCTAAATACACCAAAACTGTGTTAAAAGCTAAATATCTTCGAAACATGGTGAACCAATTTTAATCAAACATGGCTAGAACCTTTCGTGTTTAATATAAAATGACTGGATTAAATGAATTAAAAGAATGAACTTACTGGATTAAATATTAGGGACCTGTCTCAGAACTTCTTCAAATCAAATCAAAAATGTTTTTATTTCGTAAGTCATAAGAATAACATTTGAAATCGTCATGACATACAGATCCTTGGTAGTTTCAATATTGAAAATGTAAAAAGCTGTTATTCGTAAGTCGGTTTCTCTACACTACTGTCGTACTAATTTACGTTTACGAACATCTGAGTAATTCACAATTCTTCAAGAACATTCATTAACTAATATTAAAAATGCAAATGTTTGGATTTTTGTTGGTTTGTTTGTTTGTTTGCTCAATCACGGCCAAACGGTTGAATGGACTTAAATGAAATTTGGCATATAGGTAGAACATACCCCGGTTTAAAACATTTTTTGTCCCGATAAAATCAGTAGTTCCCGCGGGATAATATCCGCGATAAAGGTATTCCTTATATGATAATTATATTTTGTGAATATTATATTTGTTTGTGAATATTATCATATATATTATATGATAATATTCACAAAGGAATAACGCTAAGGAAATTGTGACTTTTGACTGACTTCCGTGTAATATGCGGAAAGTCTTATAAATCAATAACATGCCTGCGAGTGGTGGTAACAGTTCCTCGCTGAATGTTACTTTTTGAATGAAATGATACCTAGAAAATGTTATTAATAATGATCATACTCGTAGTATCTTAAGCTTATCATATGGGGTCGCGGTATAATCAAAAAGAAATAAAGTAATTACATTTCGATATTAACCGCCTTAACCAACTCTTTTTTCGTTCGATTACCAACTGGGCATATGATTGTACTCGGTTTAACGTTTTTAAATGTCCAACTAGCCATCCTATCTAAATCCGCTGCCAAGCAGCAATGTTGATAGCATTGTTATATTCCGACGGTTTAAGATAGGCAATACTGTAAATAAGTTGGGGATTTAGAGGCGCGATTGTAGGTACCTTCGGCCTCATCTTCACTTAACATTAGGTGTGATTGAGGGCATGTTGTTCATAAAAACATTAAGCTGTAACTTAAATCTAAACTGTAAATTATGGAAACATTAAAGGGACTTGCCACAAAAAACTATCTATAGATTTTCACGTTTGAAATGCGGATGCGCTCACCCCCTTTTATGTCTTTTTTAAGAGGTAAACCGTGGCTGTTGTTTCAAACATTAAACGTTTAATATTTTGAAACACCCAAACACATGTGTTTGGGATATCGCTGACCACCCCATTTGGCATAAAGGTCGTCACACATGTGCAATGCGACGTTATTGTCTGATACGTAACGCGGTATCTGTCAGTTAATTAGTCAACTTCTCTTAGGATATATGTAGTTTACAATCAAATGGGCAACCAACGCACATTAATTGCCGCGCAGTTGTACGCTCAGAAAAAATAAAGTGACTTTGAAATTAAGTAATATTAATTACATCGTTTGTCAAGCAGCATTTCACTTGCAAGAACATTTTTTTTTACTTTTTCTAATTTTATAATTCTATAATAATAAAAGTATAGTGAATGGCATTCACTTAATTAAGTGAAATAAATCACAGGATATTAACATAGAAAAGTTAACAACTTAGAAATGTAAGTAATTTCATATTCATAACAAAATATAAATTGCAAATTCTTTGAACTTCTAAGTCCGGCTCGACATTGTATTTTGCCAGGAATTTCACCGAAGCTTAAAATAGATCGGTAATAGCTGTATTTAGTTAAACGGTTAAAATAATTACATTAACACGTTCCACATTAGACACAATGGAAGTTTTATTGTTACAACATCGAAAGATGGATTGTGTTCCGGACCGAACATGTCAATAGAAAGTTTCCCTTGCTAAAGACGGCAATTTTTATAATTATTTATTTGATTTGTAAAAATTCTTTATATTTTTTACATTATTCTGCTATAAAATAATATAGGTACTGTTATTATTCAATAGGCACTGACAAGACAACTTATAATAGTTTGTATTCTTATCTTTTAAATATTCGTTTCGGAAACAAATACTCTAATTTCCATTCGGATTGTTAGCAAGCGTCACCAGGCCTTCCCCGAGTTGGCGCTAAAGTACAAAGGCGTGTAGTTGCTATTATGGGAAGGAGTGTAATGCGCAGCTTTCCTTTAGAAAAGGCACTAAAGACAAAGTGATAACAATTTTACGTACAAATGTCCCGTAAATAGACGAGGCAAAAGACGAAAATCTTTTACGCACATACGGCTTAAATATATTCTATATATAAGTTTGCAGAAGGGTAAATTAGAAGTCCAGTTGAATGCTTCATTATGTGGCGGGCATTTCCTGCATTATAGGAAACTGCACTGCTCAAAGTGGAGCCTCACGCAGAGGGACTCTTCGGTAGTATATAATGGAACCTAACCTAAACTGTACGTTCCACCCAGGCATGGCGGGAGGGAGCTAAAAAAGTTTCCCATTCGATATCGCTAAAAACTAGCCGTTAATCTCGCTTGCGTTCGATCGCTAAATTTGGTACTACATAAGCGCCCTAGAAGTAAATTATCGTAACTCGATACATCTATCCTTTACACGTTTATCTCCATACTTATTCTTAGCTCTAGGTTCGCTACCAAGTGTAGCGAACGAACACAAGCGAGCTAGAGAGTAATTTTTTAAAATACGAATGGATTTTTTTAAGCCGTACGCTGCTTGTCTACTCTGGAACACGTCTGCCTGTTGAGTACATACATCGGTATAGTGAGTTTTCGTTTCAAAATTATTTTGTTTCAAAAGTGGTTGTTTATTAAACTCCGACCACACTCTACACTCGCTCACTCACACATACACACAAATGCTGTAGAGCAATGCTTTAGTTTTTAGCGTTTTTTTTGTTTCAATTATTTTAAGAATGATTTTTTTTCTCTTTATATCTCCATACATTTGGCTTTCAAAAGTTTAAGAAATGTTTATTAATGTAATTATATACTGTATGATTTCTATATAAATAAATTAAAAAACAAAAATTATGTGTTATTTACTTGAGTAGTTTTAGTTTATGTAGTATAATATGCATTCCCCGTAATGAAGGTCGGTAGGTTATGTAATATTTTTATTCTCGAGATTTACGATAAAAACAACACAATACCTACGTGTCGCTTGTGGAAATCATTCCAAAGCATGCGATGTATTTATTACGTTCACTTAACTTTATTTCAGGCAATTTTTCCATTATTTTAATCTAGTGGCTCTATCACTTACACAAAAAGAATATTGTAAACCAATACATAATAATAGTCTAAGCGGGACTATTAAACTTTTTTCAAACATCATAATTGTCAAACCAATGACAAATATTATAAATACATACAATGCGGTAACCTAATTGTTAAAGTAAACTATATGTATGCAGATACTAAAAGCTTTTCGCCCACGACTTCGACAGCAAAACTAAAAGGAAATAACAAAAACGCAATACGTTTTAAAATACGGCTATCGCCATAGATGGCTCCATAGAACTGCATAAAACGGCAGCCATCGAATAGCTGTGCTTTAAAGATTCGTTATTAATTTTCATTTTTATAGAGTCCTTGGATCCGGAGATATGGATATTTGTCCTATTTTTGAGACCCTTATGGGCGCGGAAATTCATATAATTCCCTCTCGATGTGCCTCTAAGCACACTAAGGAATATACCGACGATATAGGTACTTACAATTAGTATTTACTGTCACCGACATGCTGGCAGAACTGCTACCATTTTATAAAAAGCAGTCTTCACATAACTATAACTTTACCGTGCTAGAGATAGTCTCTACAGCCTATGTAAATGAATCACTAATATTGTTTATAGAAATGTTAATGGGTACTTTTAGGCAATAATATTTTTAATGCATAATATTGAGTAGGGAACTGGTAAATTAGACCAATAAAATCTTCATGTTTTTTTTTTATAGTGGTAACCACCAAAAGTAGATAGGCGTGTTAACACTCGTTTCGTAATCAAGTGGGTATGACACTTTTGGTGATACGTGATGGATAAAATGCATAACGCGATAACAAGCTTTTATTGAAACGAAACACGTTTTGGACATGCGGAGGAATACCATCAATCCAAGTGCGAGCGAGATAAGACTACAGATTGTAGGTACCTATACAAGACATAGGGTAACCATTTTTAATAGGGTTTTCTGGATTGCTCTATATTTGTCGCACTAGTAATACAAAATATATTTTCGCTTTTAACATGATTTCGGCCAGCACTGAAAATTAACTTGTAGTTATTAGACTGTGCCTTTTTACAAATAGCATCTGTATAATACGAAGGAAGATCTAATTTAACATTAATTTGCTCAGAAGCAAGTTACGTCAAAGTATATAATTTATACCTATATATCGCAATACCATTATTTATTTATATCCCTAGAACTTTAATCCATCAACAGCCTTACTCGTCCCCACTGTTGGGGCACAGCCTTCTCTCACTAGGAAATGGGTATGAGCCATAACCAACTACGTGCTGATTGATGGATTTGTGTCAGACTAGTGGCAACCTGACAGTATATATTTTTAAGCCGCCCCTGTAGGCCAACGACTTGGCTTAACGATTGCCTTCAATTGAAAATGACGGACCGACTATTTCACGTGCTTGCCGAAGCACGGAAACACTCGTATTAAAATGCCACTAGTGGTTGTTCACCCATCCAAGGACTACCGCGCCAGACATTGCTTAACTTCGTTAATCGAAAACAAATGGCGCGCCATGAGTGCTTCAGAGGCAGAAGCATTTAATTAAAGACGATGTTTCTTTTAATGCACAACGAGTCATATCCTCTAGAAGAACCATCAGCCAACGTGCTGAAGCGGTTAAGGCTGTTCAGATAGCCCCTGCGGCTGCGGCTGCGGAAAACGAAAATCTGAAGCTGTGAACATGAGTGAGGATGCCTACTACGAAGTAGCAAATCGATACTTTCGAAAATATTATAAAATACATCAGTTAAAAGGTACTTAGTATATTTTTGTAAAATAAATCACTAGAGATATACAGTAATTCATCTTATTACTGCGACGTATATAATAGAAATGCGATCTATTTAACCATTATTTATTGTAGTGGTATCAGCAGTCCAGCAAACATACGTAATTTGTGGTGTAATTTAATAAGTTTGTGATTTTTTGTAGAAGGGTAGAGTACCCATGCGTAATAGAATAACTTGTCTTTCTATCAATTTTGTAGCTTGCTCTGGGTGTAGTATAGGCATTTAGTTATAATGCCTACAATATTATATTAAAGTTACCACTGTTAACTTCATTGCGTTGTAGAACATGCTAAGATTTCCTAAACTAATTTTCAAAAAAAAAATAAACAATGGCTACTTTATATTTTCTAAGAATATTTATTGAGTCGTGATATTTGCCTTCGGTGAAATTTTTCATAAATATAAAGTTATTGATCGGTTTTTTGAAAATATTTACAGGAGTTCTAAGTATGTTCTCCGACGCAATGAAATGCACAGTGGTCATTTTAATCTAATAGTCTATGTTTTATAACTAAATGCCTACACTTAACCTAAAGCAAACTACCGAATTGAAAGAAAACATTTTTATGCTATCCCTGACAAGTACTCCATCCATGTGCATAAAATTAGGAATTGTAAAATTGCAGGAAGTAAAAATCGTTCCCTTACCGGACCACAATGGGACTTGCAAAATAGTAGGACTCTGAATCAAAAATCATTTTACAGAATTTGTTGTTCGCAAATGAATGTCTAAAAGGAATGTTTCCAATTTTCTGTTGGTAACCCTATGTAATTTTCATGCAGAGGCAAAGTTTGCTCGCGGCATTAATTCCGAGGCAGGCGGAGGCGGCCATTCCTTCAAGTCTAACACATGTTAAGCGAGGCCACCGTCATCAAGAAATTTAATTCACATTCCTAGACACTAATTAAATTCCAGCTCTGAGCGAATCTCTCCTCAGTGGAACGATGCTGAAAGCGTATTCGTAAGGAATGCTGAAACTAGATGAAACGTCATAATAAAATATCTACATGGCGAAAGAATATAATAGCAGACAGACCACTTTATTAATGAAATTGTTTGTATAAACCATTAATATTTTTAATAAATTGTTTCATTAAATTATTTATTTATTACATATTATACACTTAAAAATAAAAATCTTGAATGAATGAGGCTAACTGATACATCTACAAGGGCTTTGATATATAAGAATTTTTGGCGGCATTGGAACAATTTGCCATTGCCGTCCCCATTTCACACATCTGGCTATTTCACACGAGCAGAGTTCCTCACAGGGGGTTGATAGCGCTCATTGAGAATGGTCGTGGAATAAAAACATACATCGGTAGGTACAGTATACTACAGTGCAGTGTTGATTATCATGATATCACGTGCTTACTTATTAAATTGATGTTTTTATGAACTGGTCAATTTAACGTGTTTTTGTTTATGTAGTACAAATTCTAAATTCACATATTTCTATATTCTTTTTTCAAAATCTGTTAGTCGTTTTTTTTGCAGTATCAGTTGTTCACGTGTATCTATGTATATGGGATTCTTTGTTTCCTCGTAGCACCCAAATTGCTATGAGGTAGCTGCTATTAGATTCGTCGTGACAGTCCAAGGGGATAGGTTAAGTCACAAAAAAGTAAACCACAGCGGTCGTAAGAGATAAAGTCGCTTAAAATGAAAAAAAAATACATTATTAGAATCATAGAAAAGGGCTCATCTTGAGGATTCCGAAATCACCGGTAATATCAACTATATAGGTGTATTTCGCAAGCTAATGCATTTTTCGTTTAACCGCTTCCATTCGGAAAATTTCGACCTCAACAATGAATCCCATGGATTATTTTATTTTTTTAACTGTTTTCGCGTTTGACTACAATCTCACCTGATGGAAAGTGACGATGTAGCCGAAGATGTATCACGCGCACCCAGTAAATGCCTATTCACTCTAGACTTGAAGATCCCAAGGTTGTAAGTGTCGGGAAAAACCGACGCGGGCAGTGAGTTCCATACCTTAGCAGTCCACATTATAAATGATGAAGCAAAATGAAGGAAATCCGGAAACTAAGCTTGAAGATGAAGAATTAAAAGTGATTATGGAAGCAGACCAACCTCAAACCACCATTGACGTCATGGAGTTTCATCAGCTTTCAACGTAATTACAAAACTATATTAAGTAATTTACATAATCTCGGCAAAGTAACGAAGCTTGAAATATATGAGCAGACGCCAATGGAAAACTCGCGTTGTCTGCGTTTCTTTGCTGAGTCGGATCGTTACTTGAGATGAGGAATAGATCTTCGATCATTGATCGTAAGCGATCATTTGTGGTTGGATAAGAAACCCTTTAATTCTACTTACACATTCCAAAACAGCAATATACCGGATGAGTAAAAACCGTTAGGAAAAATTAGGGCATATTAGGTAAGGGAAATGGAAGTTATTGGCATCGGTAGTTTAATTATTTTTTTCAAAACGATCATCGACGCACGCGCCGGCTGGTGATTGATATGCGACTGGCAGGATTCATAGGGTTTCTTGTAATGCAAAATTTATTTGGAACTCATATTTTCCCCAGTTTTTTTTTTTATTTAATTTAATGACGTAATTATGTGGAATAGGCTACAAAAGCGACCGTCAAATGACACAACGCTCTATTATGGTTTTGAAAAAAAAAACTAAATATGCCAATACCTTCTATTTCACCCCTATTTTTTGCCTAACG
The DNA here is from genome assembly GCA_949316235.1 of Oegoconia quadripuncta. Lineage (NCBI taxonomy): Eukaryota > Metazoa > Arthropoda > Insecta > Lepidoptera > Autostichidae > Oegoconia > Oegoconia quadripuncta. Next base: position 13,448,796 of record OX438749.1, read on the forward strand.
GTAAAATAGCTCATCCGGTATACCGGAAGAGTTTACCTATAGGTAACCTTAATAATATTATTATGTGCGAAGCTTGAAATAATATAACTAGCTCGTCTCTTCCCGTAGGTATAGTAAAGGCGACTATGGGACTTTCCATGAAAAACCATCTGATGTGAAAAAACAAACGTGATGGGTTATTTCTGTATATTTCCAAAGGTGAACCGTGGATGTTATTTCAAGTATTAAACTCTTAATATTGGGAACACCCAAAGCTAATGTTTGTGATATCTCTGACCACCCCTTTTTGGGTGAGTGAGTGGGTTAGTCTCTTCGATATTTTACGGCCAAGCTTCAAAGTGTGTACTAATAACTTGAGGCTTGATTAAAAAATAAAGATGCAAACAATGTCTTGCTCGTTAACAATTGTGGTAGCTATTTGCTTCTGTTGAATGAGTTTACAGCAATAACTACATCGTCTTTCTTTGACCAGTAAAATGTCTGAGTTATGACGGCGTGTGACTTTAAATGTATCAATGAATTCAATTCAAAATTTCTTACTATCATAGATTACCTCACCTACCTAATGTAGGCATATATAATGTAGGTATACACCTGTTCCCACTGACATCCGGACACTGTTCTCGATTCCACTCCTGTGCTCTAAACTCGAGCGATGCGCGCTACCTATCCATGATTGATTTTCTCATCGCCAGTGGAATATTCGTCGCCAATCTATTAATAATTCTGCAGTAGACTAGGTCACATCAGCACACATTAACAAATTAAATCCATAGGTAAAATATTGAAATACTTGTTACGAAAGAGACGACCTGATTAGAGCACTAAGCGAATAGGCTTGTATTATGGATACCTGATGGTTGATATATTTTGTGTATAAATACGTAATATAAAAATAAAACATCCATAACTCGGATACACTTACCTATATGTCATACAAACATTGCCCGTAGCGGGATTCGAATCGCGACCTTTTGGTATATCAGTTTGAGTTTCTAACTACTACATCATAATAGGTCGTAATAATAATGTAACCCAATGGATTATGGACGTCGGAAATAAATTTAATCTATGTAGTAGACATACAATATTTTTATTTAAACCACGGAGGTGGTTAAATATTACAATACGGAACTCTAAAAACATGATACGTGACTTCAGGTATGTATGTAATAAGTATTTAAGTGTTTAAAAACCTGAAAACCCGACAGAATATTTTGTATTTTGCGGACGCCATGTGGGCCTTTTTACCATTAAATGTATCCATGACCCTCCATGTATCAAGACGAATCCAACAACACCATGCACTTCGAAATCAGGCAAGCCGTTTAGGTTATAGGAGGTGCCAAAGGAACAGACATACTAACAGTCATACATACATATGTTTACTTTTTGTATGTGTCTCGACTGTGTAATACTTGTACGTGATTATTTGTGTCATGAGATAGGTTTAAATAAATTTTTCTTTCTTTCTTCATCCTTACATACACACCTACACTCGAAAAACATTACCTTCCTTTTTTGGGCAGTCGAATAAAAATATAAGACCATTCAAAAATCGCTAATTTTGATACTGGCTTGCTCACTCATCAAAATTTATAGTGAACAAATCGTCTAGAGACGTCCTCGATCAACATACAACAGTGACGTATATCCAAACGACACTTAAAAACACTTTACTATACATTATACATTATACATTACACTTTACTATACATACAATAGTTTGGACATAATAAAGCAACCCTTTTCAACAATGATACCATTCAGTTTCACTTTATGCAACAATGAACGAAATTCCATTCTAATGGAAATTTTATTTAACTGATATAACTACCATTCACGATTTGATTCAAACCTGTATTGTAGTACGCAATAATTCATGAGAAAGCGGTTTAACTCTCTCACCAGTCCAAATAATGCTATTATTCTAAAATAAACGGTTGATTAAATATCGAAGCGAATTTGCCGAAAATGGCCGTCTTTTTAAACATAATTTCCGACGAAAACCGACGTGACGTGTTATGAACTTATGAATACCTATTAGACTCGATTATACAATAGCGATATATTGCTATAATAAAAATACGTTATTGTATTGAAAGCCATTAGGTATCGATAAATATCTAATTAATGTAACGTACAGTATTGTCAATAATTATAAAGGCTTCTAAGTTATCACACTAATTACCTACAATGCAGTAGATACAGTGTTCATGATGAGATAAACCAAATGGAAATTAATTAAACTAAAACTTTCTCTAACATAATAATGCGGCATAATAATAAATGCAAGAATTTAGAGACTATACTGACAGAATGAAGGAATCTAAAATTCGTCGTGTAATACATCTCAAAAGTCACCCTCTATGGCATATTTGCAGAGTAATATTGCGTAACCTGGAATAGGCAATAAGCTTCGTACGTAAGCCCCGCGAATGTGTCGAATTAATTTTGTTCCCCAACATTTCTCAGAATCGATTCTGCGTAACATGTCTTTGAAATAGGAAAAGTCGTCGAGAACTAGACCTTGTAAATATATTTTTCTTCGAGAACAATTTGGAAATTCAAATAAACTGTAACAGCAAACAGTGTGGGAAATACCCATTACGATATTATGCTTAGCCTCTCAAAATGTCTTAAAAATTTAACGTACCTACAGCGCTACCTTTCTCGAGTACCTAGCAACATTAGTAAAAGAGATAAAGTACATGCCATGCGGAAAAATCACAATCTTAATATTAAAAAAATGTTTTCATGTGACAACTTGTGAACTAACAAGAAATAATAGACATCTACATTTCGATCATTTGCGCACCAACAAACTTTAATTTTAACTTAACTTTACGCCTGCTTGTGATCAGGTAAACTTGATCTTGATAATATATAATAATACTGATCTCTAGGATTTAACAGAACTAAACCTCGAATTAAAGGGTTAATAGCAGCCAAAACTTCTTTAATTTCAATCTTCACTGCAACATTTTTCACCTATAGGACAACCCTAAATAAGGGAGCACTTTCAAACAAAAAAAATAATATCGAAATTAGGTTACACTAGAGCGAGACATTAGCGGTACTTATATAATTTAAAATAATTATATACATTCAGTTGAACTGAATCTTTTAAAATAATAGACAGTAGCACATATTGACGACCGATTGGTGTAGTGGATAGTGACCCTATCAGCGAAACCAACGGTTGTGTGATGAATACGAACGTTTGGAAATGGATGTTTATATAAATATTTATGTATGTTTATCCTTTATCTAGTATCCATAGTACAAGTAGTTTGGCTACATCAATCAAATGTGTCCGGATTATTTATTTATTATTATATTTTTTTATATTTTAAATAGTTTTTAAAGTGACAACAGTGGAATATTAATTATCGTCGCGTCGCCTACAATTTTGGTACATTATAGGCAATTATAATAAAACTAATCAAATTAATGTAATAGTTTTCAAATGTATAACATACAGGTCACCATACTTCCGCAATGATAAATTTAAAGACAGTGACAATGGTATTATTTAACAGAAACACAAAACAATATGACCATTTCGCACCTAATTGATTAAAATGAGCAGGCGTCCACAATCAGTACGTTTCCATTTTACGGCTTTTCCTATCAATCAACCCGAATTACCTTCTAATGACCATAGCTGTATTAAAACTCCAGGGTTGTAATCAAACCTGTCTAGGTTGGAGTCCTTGAAGAAGTTTGTAATCTATCTCGGCCGATCAATAACTTACACCAATATCCTGCACCTGGCACCTTAATTTTAAGCCATGTTCGTGTACTTATTTAGGACGCAACTTAAACCAATCGTATTTTGTGAATACCTTCATCAAATTTTAGTAATGAACGTCTATGGGAATTTGTATAAAAATTGTCAAAAGTAATCCTTATATGGTGAAACTGTATACGTTGTCCATCTGTTCGTATAACGTCACACTCGATTGTCTCAATACTATTTAATTTTATATAATACTATTTGTACAAATGCTGACCTGCATCTATTTTAGGAGAAAATTTCTAGAATTTGCAATCCAATAAATTTGAAATAATTACATACAAATATCCCAATGCGGGTGATCAGAGATGTTTTGAGAAACAACATCCACGACTTACCATTTGAAATATACCAAAAGACATATGTGAAAGGGTGTGAATCTATCGCCGTCGAAATGTGCAAGTCTATAGATGTATTGGCGATAATGTCCCTTAGTTATCTTTTATGACGGTAAAATATAAGTTGATTCAATTCATTTTACTTTCCGGTAACCACATAGAAATATAAATAACATGGTTAATACTAAACATAAGTAGTTCATAAAGTGAAAATTAAAAGGGTAGCAATAAAACGAGTGACTGTAAATTACATTTTGAAGGTTCAAAATTAATTAATTTAGGTTATAGTATTACTAAGAGAGCGACTGACTGCGAGTGATGAGAAATCAACAGAACAGCAACTTACAAACATTAATTTGAGTTACTTAAAAAACAAAATGAGAAGCTTCATAATATTAGAGCGACCTAATATTTGTTTGAGTGTCAACGTTACGTCCTGTATTTTTTTCAATATTTGGCAAATGTAATTCTTACATGTCAACCTAACACGAAGGGTATGGCGGAAGCGAGCCGGGCGAGCAGAGCGAGCCTAACCCATCCATGTCGGGGTGCCAAAAACTCCCGTGCTCGCTTCGCTCGCACTCGTCCGGCTCGCTAGCGCCATACCCTTCGAACCCAAACTAAACATGTCGGGGTGCAGTTATGCTTTAGTTGCCCTCTTTGTATATCCAGTCGCTCACTTAGTAATGTAGTCACTCACTTAGTAATGTAGTGTATAAAATTTTAATATCTGAAATGGATTAATCACAACCCACTTTTTGTAAGCTCGTTCTGGATTTTATTATTAATCAATATTCGTCGTTAGTTAAGTTAATTATTCGCTTACTCAAATACATACCGCTCAAGTTATTAAAACAGTATGTCATCATCAGTCGCAAAGTTTTTTTTTATTCGCTTGTTTTATAATTCCTCAAATTAAAATAATAAGCTTACTCAATACTCGAGACGGCAGTTTTTTAACGACAGACCCTACTAGTGACTATAAATATTAAAATAGCCCTTGCTTTAGGGTCTTATCTTGGTTAAGCGGCTTATTCATGTTGTGTCGCTTTTATTAACTCAAATTCAATTCGCTGTATTGAACTTTAACAAAATTTTTTGAGCAGACTGATTTTTACATAATCACACAAGTCACACAAACACATGTCAATAGCTTATAAGGTGCACCTTATAACTCTCCCCATGGAGTGTTTTCATCATTTTCCACAAGACGATTTGCCCTAATCGCCACACTGGACAAGCGTGTCGGAGATGATTGCTGTCATATTCATTATTCGTTGGTCGTCTTTTACGACACGCGCGGCAAAAGACGGATTCATGCTATGGTCTCTTAGAACAAATACTCCCGTCCCAATAGAGACTAGCGCCACCTAGCCGCCATATGTCATAACTTGTTTATACCATGATTACCATGTAAAATATTTAAAGTCTATATTTTCTCAAAAAACAATAAACTATATGCACCTAAGTATATTTAAAGTGATTTTTTCTTGCCTAGTTATTAAATTTTCATATTTGAGATAGCATTAGGTTTTGTGAAGGTAAAACACGTAAAGTAATGATGATTTGGCAACACTGAGAAAAATGTCGGCTGTCGTTGGATGTGTACGCGCATTTTTTTCACTTTCCATTTTCTCTGAAAATTTAAAGTATGTCCTGTGTGATTTGGTGATTGTGATGTGCATTTGCTCCTAATGGTGTCGAGTTTAGCTTTGGTTCCTCCACCTTTAGTCGAGATTGTATGTGAGATAGGACTCTGTGAGACAGGACTCCCAAGTGTATTTTTGTCTTTTTCCTTATGTTTTTGTTTGGTATTAATTTTATTCCCACGGTTATATGATGATAGTTATTGTTTGCTTTTCTTAAATAAAATATGTGTGTTAAATCGCGTGTTTTATTGTATACCGATACCTAACTAGATAATATGTGTAGTTACTTCGGAGGTTTATTTTCGATGACAGCATTGAAATTTTGATGAAATAATTGAAATTTCAATGTTTCATTGAAAATAAATCTCTGAAGTAACTATCAAGTTGCCAGGTTTAGGTAGGTACGGCTAGGTTTCATGACCTTAACGAGGTTAGTTACACATCATTGCGGATAGATGGCGCTGTGAACCCGAGTCGCTTGCAAACGCCAACATACCCGTCTATCTCCGTATATACATTGTAGTCTTTGGACGGATTGGTTCTATTGTGTTCTACCAGGCAGGACTCACAGGCCAATTCATACGGAGAATACGCACACATTTTAATAGAACTCTAAAGAAACTGAGCTACTCATATGATGACATAGATGAATACAGGATGTGCAACAAATAAATACGAGTACTACAACCTATAATAATGAGAAATATATCTTGCAATACAGTTAATTTTGTCCTGTAATTATAGCAGATCGACAAACGACAAAGAAATCTGGATAATAATTACAACGCCATTTTCCTTAATAGGTATTAGATTAATTTGACCACCTTCACTTGTAACACCATTTTGATGCAGACTATAAACAACATAATATGCTTTCGTGTAACGTATCAATAATTTTCGGTATTGAAGTTTCTATTGTGCAATAAAGTATACTTGATTGAATGGTAAGTAACAAACACTACAATAATTGTTGTGTTATGGGTCAAACATTACAATTTAGTCCTAAAATACATATAAGATAAAATATAAAATGCCTACTTAAATTGCAAACTTCACACAAATTTAAAGTAGACACCCCTATTTACACATAATTATTTGTTTATTCTTTAAAGGAAATATTCGTTTAAAAAGATCTCACATTATTAAACTTTTAAATTTTAACTACAAAGTTCTTGAGTAGAACGATAATCTTTCAAAGATTCACGTTGATAGCATGCATGCTCAAGAGAGCCCTCTGAAGAGCCCTCCACGACCCAAGACGCCCCCGATGACACTCTTTCGTCGCCCCACTCGACTCGGGTGAAACTACCCAACGACACAGAAAAACACTCCACCTCACCGGAGTTTATTGAGGAACTTTATCTTTTAAACGAGTAAAATCATATCGTTAGAATTCATAAAGTGAGAATACGGAATACGCAAATACATATACAACAAAATACATAATGTTATTTGTCATACATAAATTCCTAATTCCTAAACTTGAAATGGATAGTGGTCATAACATGCAATTAAGATTTATAATGATACGAGACAAGTAGTCATTAGTCGATATTCGAAAATACAGGTAAATTTTAAAATGCTTATAAAAAATTAGGTAGTCTATTAGACCATAATCGATAAAAAGTAACGAGTGATATGGTTACCTCAATCGAGTGGTTATAAATATTTTACATTTAAAATATGCTGTTCCACGGAACAGCATTTCTTTTGCCGCGATTTGATGCGATGTCAAAGAAAGTCAAATGATTTTATTCAGAATGGAATACGAGTTGTGAACGTTACTTTTTGACAAGTATAATAATAACATGGGTCGTTTTGAAATCGTAGTTTATAATAATATAATCGATGGTTGACGTCAATTTCTCCTTCTTATTTCTTCTTCCTATTTCTCGTTTATATTAATGATTTATCCAATTGTATAGACGACAATCTTGTCGTAAATATCTACCATGTCTACGGTAGAAAGGTAATGAGTTCCCATCAAATAATCCTACTTACAATAAGAAAAACCAATGGTTAAAACTCTCACTAACTAAGATAAAATTCCAATAAAATTTTAGTAAAATACGAGGAGTAGTCGTCTATGAACACTATACTTTATTCCTAAGTATTACATTAGACAAAAAAACTGCATGTAGAGCAGACATGTACCTTCTAGGCGAATGCCTATACGAGTACAATAAGAGCTTGAACTTATGCAAGGAAAAATATAGGTAGGCATAGCGTTGGTACGGTAAAAAACAATTCGTATTCTCAATGACATACAAGCGACTTTGATGACCTTATGTGCTTGTACGGTATACTTTGGACCCTATTAAAGATTTAAGATGGAGACAAAGGCAGGGTGATACGCCTAGTGTAAGCCTCTGGACATATTAGAATTAAAGGAAATCAGTGAGACAACTAGAGCCTTTTGTGGTAATCTCTATAAACACTATCAACATGGCTTCACACGCTCATGTTAGCCTAAAGTTTTAAATCTACCTAAATTGTTAAGATGGTGTAAACATATTTTACTCAGACGTGCAAATTACTTCAAATTGTCGCTTATATGCGGATTTATGTAAATCATATTTTTTTAAATAATACTTGTCTCATGTCCGCTATGGGGTCAAGCAGATGAATAAAGCCAAAGTCACATCGATCTCGTATGTATCTTTTTTGAGCTACTCCTGCTTTTGCCTCCTCCTACTGCCAAGTTAATGACTTATGCTATGTACAAGATGGAGGGAGGAGCATGCAGTCACCAGGGTCGGGATATCCATTACACAGATGACGCCTACGGCTTGTAGCCATCCAATGGCAGTCACAAAGGTGTTTTAACGATTCACTTTCTTTGTTGCAGGCTCTGCAGGTTGAATTTTCAGCCAAGCTCATCTACAACAAAAAGTCCCTCTAATATTAAAGGGATTAATAAGTGTACCCATTATGAACCGGATTTAGGTACTCTCTATTTAATCTGCATATATTTTTGTCCAAGCCTATAACATTATTGTCAATAAAAAAATTATGTGTGAGTTCGTCGATGGTTCCTGTCTAACATGAGAATATAAAACTATATTTATGAAGCTCATAGAGAGCCCCACAAATGACTTCGATTAAAGATTATTTCGAGCCCTTTCTAACCAGAAGCGCACCGATTTCTTTCATTCATACTACTGACTGAAGTCACTGACTGGTTTCGCATTTGGCCACAATCTCACCAGATGGAAAGTGATGATGTGGTTGAAGACGAAACACGCGATCCCAGTAAATGCATATTCACTCGCTCTTGAAGATCTCAATGTTGTACGATTCAGGAAAGACTGAGGCCGGAAGGGAGTTCCATGCCTTGGCTGTTCGGATGATGAATGAAGAGTCGAACTTCTTAGTGCGAATGTGCGGTATATTAACTAAATACGGGTGGAATTCCTCCCCACGCCTAGTGGTCTGAAGGTAGAAGGGCGACTGTGGAAATGCATCCTGTGAAAAACTGAGAGACAGGCGACTTTACGACGGTGTTCAAAGCTCTGCAATTTAAACGGATACATCTCAGAAAGTCGGAGTCAGGTTGAATGAACTCCGTTTGCTGGTGAACAGACACGCCTGTCTTGGTGGCATTAAATTTGACTAGGTTGGCGTTGCCCCAATCGGATACCGCCTTTAAAGCCTTTCGTGCGCTCAACCATGAACCCCCTGAGTGAACGGATATCTTTACCTCTGGACTATGCACCCGACGTATGTCGTCTGCGTACCCAGAGGTTCCGGGTTCAAGCAGGTCGTTGTTGTGCATTAAAAAGAGAGTTGCGAAGAGAACTGCCCTTTGAGGTACCCCGGCATTAATAGCCAATAAGTCAGATTGCTCATCTGACTTATTGGCTATTAATGCCGTCGATGTCTACCTGAATCGACCGTTCTCCCAGAAAATCAGATATCCAAGTACATAGTCCAGAGGGAATTCCAAAGGAAGGGAGCTTACTTAAGAGACCGGCATGCCAGACCCTGTCAAAAGCCTTAGATATGTCCAAACGAAAGGCAAGAGCCATGCTTCTCTATGGCTTCACCCCAGCAGTGTGTAGTGAACACCAGCGAATCGCCGGTTGATCGGTTTCGTCGAAAACCGTATTGCCGATCGCTAAGCAGGTCACAACCTTTCAGATATGCCAGCAACTTGTTGTTTATTACACGCTGCATAATTTTGGAAAGTATGGAGGTAATTGCAATGGGTCTGTAGTTGACAGGGTTCGTACGATTACCCTTTTTGGTTACAGGTTGTACATTAGCAAGCTTCTAGCATTTAGGAACTTGACCCGTTTTTAGGGAGAGTCAGAACAGGCGTGTCAAGATAGGAGATAACTGATCGGATTGAGACAACTTGAACGTTAAATACAAATGCAAACATACGCGTTATGTTATTACAAAATGACAAACATTGTTTGCATATGATAGCTAGAGCTTAACTGTATAAGTTTAAGTACAATAGGAACTGTCAAGTGAAAGGCATTTTTACGACTATTAGCACAGCGTACGGCGGAGTGTTTTGGCAGACTGCCCGGGAATAGTTGCAATCAACGTTATGTGATTATGTCCTCTATTTGCCACAGAATATGTCCTATTTCACAATGAAGTCTAGGTTGAAATTAAATAATAGTAACACAGAAAGGAAATTAGTTGTATGTAACATATAATTTGTAACGATATCAGAAATGTCAGACAAAAATTATTGATGTTGGTTTGTGAAAAGTTAAACATCACTCACAATTATTGTACATGGCTTACTTTATTTAACTACTTTTTGACTTTATGATATGTGATTGGATTTGACCGTGTGACTTTATTTATTCCGTAAATTGTTTGTCGTAAGTAAATTACGACATGGCCTTATTTGTATCACCCTAGCAAAATTTTGGAAATAAAAAGGAAAGTCAATCTTAGTTCAATAATGTCTTTAAAAAAATACAGTTTTAAGAATATTCGCCCCGCATGTGAATCGGACCGCAAGCGTGAGTGCTTAGACACGCTGCGGGCAACAGGCAGATAGCAGATGCTACCCGGAAGTCAGTAAAAACAAACTCTGTATACTAAGCATCTTTTAGTATATGCACTCGTATTATTATATTCACAACAACATACTCGTAAAGATGCAGGCGGTACGATATGGCGCGGCCTCAAATTCACATAATAATAAAAATTAACTGTATGTCAAATGTTACACTTATAATCATCCGTATCATCATTATTTCTTATGGAGAGGTATGTAATACATCCAAGAGGATATATACCTACGTGAAAGTGTTCACCGTCACCCAACAAATTTAGCCTTGTCGCGAAGATAAGATCGACACGATCGACAGGATTTAGAACTATGATATGTTATATTATATATTCATTATATTATGCCGGTAAATTTACTGATTCTCTTATCCTTCACCCCGTTGCACCCACCAATATTGGCGTTAATGCTTGGCGCCTGATGGTCCAAACCGGTGGCAGAAAAAATGTTGAAGTTGTAGAAAGAAATTGACAATAATTGCTTATAAAATTATTCGATTTAAATTTCATTTTAAGTTAATAATAATAACCACTATGGCATTACATAAAGTTTTAATCGTATTGGAGTGACAATGAATCACTATTGCATCAATAATTGAGTCCCGATAGACCTTGGATTTGATAGCAATCTGGTAACTTTTCTTCCCTATTTTGTATGCTTGTCGCATGCGTGACTAAGACTTTTTTTTATACACAACGGGTTGGTACTTGACCTCAATCACACCTGATGTTAAGTGAAGATGAGGTCGAAGGTGGAAGCGTACTGACCCGGAAACCCCAACACATTTGGAGAACTGGCTATCTTATTTCTTACAACCGGAACACAACAATGCTATTAACATTGCTGCTTGGCGGCAGATATAGATAAGATGGTGGTAGCTAGCCAGGCGGACTTTTAAAATGCCCTACCACCAACCAAACCGAGTACTGAAACATGTACCCCGCTGGGGATCGAACCCGCGACCTCTGAATCGTAAACCCAATGTTATTTAAATTGAGCCTCGGAGGCGGTTTTATTTTAAAATTTAATATTTTAATTAATTTAATAATTAGGAGTAATTTTAAGCTAAAACAAAATGATAATAATAAATGCACTGCATAAATACACCAATTATATGGATTAATCTACAGAACCAGACACCAAAAGGAACCGCGTATCATGCACCAAGATACGAGAGAAATATAAATAGAGGCTCGTATCCGAGTTTGTATTATGAAACGTAATAAATTCCTACTACGTTATGAATGGATTTCGTGGCGTATCTCCAATTTACATTCATAAACCATTCCTATCCTACGTCACCGCTCCGCGTATGTCTCGCAGAGAATCAGCATAACGACTTTACAGGGTTAGCTAGCTTATAAACCCTACTTACTACATAAATTATATCACTTTTGTCATTGCGGTTTTATTCTTTATTTTGCTGATATTATCATCTCCTACGCATGATTACGAGGCATTATGGTCTCTCATGGGCAGTAACAGAAAAATAACAAAGTTATCTGTATTTGCATGCACTAAATAAAATTGTAAAAGAAAGCTGTGCCCCTGGGGATATCCCCAGGGGCACAGCTTTCTTTTACAATGTACAGTTTACCTCACATATGTGAGGTAGATTGATTATTAAAACTGTACACTGAATATTAACTATATTACTTATTTACGTATTTATTGCACATGTCTTATATTTGTTTTTAATTTCATCAAACAAATACCCATACGTTTTATCTGCTTTCAAGCTATAACCTGTGCTATGAGAAATTTGAAACACGAACTCTTGAGCGTCTCTTGCGAATGAAAGCGAATTTCGGAGAGAATTGAATAATTTATAATGTTTATTCTGTGGTAACACTAGCTTTCATCTTGCTAAAAATATTTCATTCTTTTTGCGTGAAAGTACTAACAATCACTCCAAGGCGACCAGACCTAGGCGAGTTAGTATGCGTACATTACTTACCTTATATTTATTACAAAGTTCTCAACCAACTTTGTTTAGGAGTTCCATTAAGAAAAAGGTAGGTCGTTCTATTCTATAAAACACATGAAAAGCGACCCTAATGTTGCATGCGAGGGCAATAAGGCTCTACGACTACTTCAATTCTCTGAGTACATACGCTTGAATAATCCAGCCTAAGTTAACATTGTTAAAAAGAAAAATGCGCTGGGCTACGCAATTAACCGGGAGTAAAACAATCTTGGTGCACATTTAGAACTACATAAATATATTATAGATATCATAAATTGTCACCCTAGTCAGTCAATCAATCAGTCCTTTAGTTATTTGTACTACACAGCTATTACAAGATGTTTATAAATAAGCAAAACCTCACAATCTCTACGATAAGCCAACTGAAAAAAGCATAAGAGAAACACAATTTACTTAATAACATTACGAGAATAACTCAGAACAATCTATAAAATCCACACACTAATGATTTATAAGTCATTAAAATGTAATTATAATATGAACTTACTGATAAATGATAATGTCAAATATTTATATGCCAAAACAATGATTTAACAAACAAATGATAAATACAATCCTATCACAAAATATTTCAAGAGTATAAGTTTGTGAAGATGTTTGAATATCTATCTACACGTCCCCATTGTTGGGGTACGGCCTCTTCTCACTGGGGTAGGGTACGGGCTATAACCCACCCGGGCCCTTGGAACAACAAAGTTAACCTCGATTAAGGTAGATACTTTTTAATCAGAAATTTGACTAATCCCGAGGGATGATAAACTAATTCCACCGAGCGAAGCCGCGCCGGCGGAAACAAAAAATAATCAGCCGAATGTCCACAGGAAGCCAAACAGACTTAATAAATTACATTACAAATCACAAGACATGTGATTTGTAATGTAATAACATTTGTAAAATGGTAATTAATAATTAATTATAAAACAAACAGATATGTCCATCCATTATTTCTAATAGGTATCCGTTTTATTTCTATCCCTGGTCCAACAAAAATTCAATAATTATAAAAAACAAAAATGAGTTCCGGGATATCTGAGGAACTATAGGAATTAATTATGCTCTTGTGCATGAATGCAATGTGGCTGTAATTTGGGGGTAGTATTAATTTATCCCAACGTGATGATGATACATCATTTCCGAGCAAAGAGTTCAATTTCATAAATGGATAGTGACAGATCACCAGTGTAGTGGCGGTTTCGTATACTTTTTTACGCCACAAATACCGTATTATTGTCCGTGGCATTACCCCAAACATGATACCATTTCTCTATGTGGAGATAACATAGTCCTGGTAAACAGAAAGGACTGTTTACCCAGCCTGTGTAACGCATAAGTAAATTGGCTTATCTTATTGCAGACTAAATCTTTTATATCATACTACTGTCAATGTGAAGGCCCAAACCAATTGTTGTAACATTTATCAATCCAAGTTGTCATCCGAAGTAATTGACATAATAATTACATAAATCGTCATATTTCAAATTCAATGTCCAATGGCTAAACATCAATTATTTTGGTCCTGTCATCAGCAGAGAGCTCCATGGATGGTTTTCAGGAAGCCATTAAAGTATGTAGTTTAGAAACAACAATGGACTCAAGAGACTTCCCTGTAGCACTGCCTAGTGTTATAATATGTAACTAATATAATAAATGCGAAAGTTTGGATATTTGTTTGTTTCTCAATCACGGCGAAACAGCTGAACCGATTGGGATGAAACTTGGTATATAGTAGAATATACCCTGGACTAAATCCTATGTTTTAACATAGGATATTTTTATTCCGATAATGCGAGTAATTCCTGCGGGATAAACAAAATAAACATACCCACGATTAAGTTATTAGAAATCTATGGAGGAAAATAGTAGAATTATACGAACAAAAAACCAAGTAGAAATTTTGAATTTGAATCTTAGTCCCGACAGTGAGGATGAGTAAGACTGATGATGACGAGATACAATTAGTACTGTGTGGTTGGTGCCTATAAGGTATTTTGAAATGTCCGCCTGGCTAGGTACCAGCATCTAAGTCTGCCGCCCAGTAGAAATGCAAAAGCAGTAGAAGTTCGGCAGTTAAAATAAGATAGCTAATCGCCCAATAAAATTGTGTGTGCGAGCTCCCGCTTTCGAAAACTACTTCAATAAGTTACAATAGACGCGCGCGGCCCACAGACTTACTAGCGTTTACGGGGTAGACAGAAGAGGGTTGTGTGTCCCGAACGTTTAACGTATTTTTATAGTAACTTATGGAATTGTATTTAGATTTAAGTTGTATTTAAAATGAAATGTACCTAGGTGTGATTGAGGTCAAGCGCTAACCCTAAAAGTTTAAAATCATGAGGTCGCAAAGCCGCATAAGTAGACTTTATTTCTGTCCAATCCGACAAAGTCACAATACTCGTTAGCGCGCCGCGATTAGGTACACCAACTGGCACTTTTTACTATCCTAATAGTATTTTGATTACTTACAAGAACTAAAGCTAGATGTGTCTAGAATTTGGTTTTACCCACTATTACTTTTGCAAAGATGCCTTTATACTTTCATTTTGACTTTAGTTGGACTGTAAATAAATAAACCATATAAATAAAAAATTACTTGTAGCTCGTCCCCACCCATTCCGTATCACAACATTTTCATTTCGTATTTTTTTTTGGGTTGCTTTCTTTGAGTCACCAACCGGAATTTCATATAACAAAGTACGTTAGAAAATTTTTATCCTATGGACGAGGTGGCGACGAGTGTACGTCTTGGTTGAAAGGTATATTAAATATAGGTATACCAATCAGCCACAGAACATCCAATGTTGAATATAGGCCTCCCTCATAGATTTCTAGAGCAATCGGTTGAAAGAAGCCTGTGTCCAGCTACTTCTCGCGACCTTCTTTTGGTCGTCCTTCGTCCTACGCTGCACTTAGCAGTGCATGTTATAATACTTAACACGTTCACGGGTAACTGATCCAGACACAATAGATGTTATTACGTCTATGGCGTGCAGTGTCCGCCAACGTGTTAATGTCCATTAAAATATATATATATATATATCCTACCTCATCATGTCCAGCAATGCACAGTTGCGTTCAGTGTACTATTAGCATATTAGCAGAATTTAAATTAGTTCGATCTGTTTGTCTAAAGTAACAACGACAAAGTAGATACATAATAGGTAACATAGTGAATGATGTCCAGCCGTGCGTCGCTCGGACAACCTTGTTATGGTAATTTTTCGATCACCCGGTATCTGCTTCTAATCCCGGAAGTATGGGTCTCGGGACCTTAGCTTATTTGAGATGGTTGTTTGTTTCACCAGCTTACGTGTAGTATATGTAGAGTATTCACCAAATATTATTGTGACGGAGCTTTCGTCACTTAGGTATTGCATCGATAGTGATAATGACAAATGATCTTTATTATAATATCAGATCAAGGTGCATGGTAGCCAAAGACGACCGGTCACTGGCAGTATTTGGTATTTTAGTTTAGTCAGAAGTTATAATAAATATTTAATAATATTTTCGGGATAAGTGGTCAAGTGCACAATTTCAGATCGATACCTTTGCAACTTTAGATTTTATTAATATGCAAAGTTCGTTGATTTCGACACTGACTGACAGTCTGCGAAACAGCACATTGTAAGAGAGAGCCGGGACGAAGAGAAGTGGCGAGAGAGGGGCCTTTGCCCAGCAGTGGGACAGTATGGACTCCTAATAATAATAATAACGTTTACTAAAGCATCAAAGGAAGCACATTGCTTCATAGCCTATAATCCTGTATCCATCCACATTGTGCAGTTTCGATCATTTCCGCGAATCGGCCAACCCTTATAATAACTTCCTGTGACCAAGAAGTAGAGTTATTCAGGGCGATTGGCTTTACGTCAGATCTCATAATTCTTTATGACTGAAATGATTTCCGAGTCTTGGCTATAAATTTTTACATGAAATGTTTTTGATGTAATCCAAATAAACTATTTCACTTGTGAGAGACTGACATCAAAACCTAGTAAACCTATTTTTCAGATTTCCAAGCTCTTGTGTAAGTAAAATAAAGCTTTTACTTTGCACTATTCAACTACTTATTAAAAAAGCTTCTTTAACTGAGGTTGTCTGGAAGAAGTCGCTATCAGCGATAAGACCGCCTTTGTACACTTCATCATCTATGTTAAACGTTCTTCGTATTTTATTTTTGTGTGCAATAAAGAATTTAATAAAAATAAATAATTAGGAATATACAATTTACTTGGCCCGTAAATGGTAAGATAATACCAGCTCATGCTGAGAAAAAGAAATTGAAAATAGAAATAATAATAATATAATAGTTTATATTAATACAAATTCATAATCTTGAGCATATATAGGTGGGTACAATGGCGGCATTCTCACAAGTGATTTCTTCTATGCAACCGCTGGATGAAATGAGTACATTCTATATAGTATTAGTAGGAGACTTATTGCAAAGCAAGTGTGCATAGTAACAAATTTAGCCGTGACTTGCAAATCACACAATATAAACATATATAACGTAAATATAATACACATGTAGGTCATTATTACATTGACAATTTCATAGTTTGTATCAATAGTTTATGAAAACGCAAACATACGTAGATATGTGTGCAAACAAATCCAATTAGAGAGCTAATTAAAACTTGTGGTACGGTTAAAATTCAATCACAAATACTATTTAAACTCTCAATTTTCACCTGCTGATGTGTGAACCCATTCGTATTGTAGTTAATTAGGTAATTCACACTTTCTTATATAATTGTTATTTATATTAAGGATTGCTCATTCTAATAACGCTGTTGCTTTGTAGTTTTTACGACTGATTTTAGACAGGATTTACTGGAAAAAGGAAACCAGTGAAATTATAAAATCTAAAAATAATAATACCAGACAATTACTACACATCAGTAAATTCATATATAACGCCTTACATCCTCATGTTGGGACGCAGCCTCCTCACACTAAATGAGGGAATGTGTGAGCCACGCACGCCACAGACCACCCACTGATCTGTGACGCACGCAGAATCAATATGGATTGGTGGATTTGTATCAGACCACTGGACAATCAGTATTTTCATTCAAGTCGCCCCTGTAGGCCAGCGACAATATGAGTGACTAGCTGTTACTCGCGATTTCGTCCGCGTGGAGAACTGAACATGAACAATTATTCTTTCTAAACCATATAAAATGCATAATTTGTTCGGATTATATTAAAATTATTTCTTTTTTATTTTAAATATATCTATGAAAATTCAATGAAAACCATCCCGTAATTTTTAATTATACACTTTCAAGTACATCGGCCTTTCGATTTTATTATATGTATAATTAGTATATGGAATGTATAGATAATATATGGAAAATTGTATGAAGATTCATGATTATTCTGAGAAAACTGAGTTAAACTTATTAAATACATAAATATGTATATTCCTAATGTATTTTTTAATCTGTTCAGTAAAAGTTTGTTTCTTTTCTCGGAATAGTAAATTTAAGAATACGAAGTTAGTAGAGACATTAGCTTACTAGCTACTTTGATAAATGACATCTTTATATTTTGTTCCATTTAAACATGAGTAAATTTTCAACCTGATATGTAAGCAGAACAGCAACATTTATTTTGTTAAAAATTATTTTGTTATAATATAAATACATGTCTTGATACCCTAACGACACTGATAATGTATTAGCCTAGCAACGTCTTTAAACGTTGTTATGTGTCTCTATAGCTAGGGGCACATTAAATATTCGACAGTAAAAAGATAATTGTACGCATTATACTGTAACAAAAGCGTAGATCTAGTAACTATAATGTCTTTTTTTTTATGCACAATGGGTTATTACTCGACCTCAATCACACCTGATGTAAATTGAAGATGAGGTCGAAGGTGGAAGCGTACTGACCCGGAAACCCCAACACATTTGGAGGACTGGCTATCTTATCTCTGACAACCGGAACACAACAATACTATTAACATTGTTGCTTGGCGGCAGATTTAGATAAGATGGTGGTAGCTAGCCAGGCGGACATTTAAAATGCCTTACCCCCAACCAAGCCGAGTACTTAAACATGTACCCCGCTGGGGATCGAACCCGCGACATCCGATTCGTAAACCCAATGTTGTTTACATTGAGCCACGGAGGCGGTTAACTGTCTCAGTATATTAATACTTTTTCAGACTTTTTTTCAACCACTTGGTTCGGTGATAATGCAACGGTACCATCGTGGATGATGGAGCTAGGATGTAGCTACTGGAACTCCCTGATCACAAATTGCAAGATATAGTCGAATTTGGCCTAGTTTTGTTGCCATGAACACTTTCCATTACACGTGATGACGAGGCTCTGAAGATGGAGCCAGAAAATTGCCACTGGAAGTCCTTAATGGACTTTATGTTACTCGTCTTTGTACAAGAATAATATTGGGTCTTTACCTATGAAATTGGAGTTTTTTTTTCTTCGTTAATCATATGTACCAATTCCTGCGATTTTCAAAGCTATATCCAAATTTGTTTTTTATTTGGGAAATGGAATATTATTTCAAGGTTTCACATGAAATATTTTTTAATTTCTGGGCTAAATCACATAATAAAAAAAATTGAACAGAGCTCTTTTCATGTGCTTCCCATAATCATTTCTTAGATTCGCTGAAACTTTTATAAAGCGGTTACTTTTAAAAATTAACGCTGCCTATACTTAACTTAATGTTATCCGATAATACACACAAAGTTTAGCTAAATTTGGATTTGCCGTTCCCAAAAAAAAAAACAGTCATAATGAAATTCTTCATACAAAACGCCAATTTCATAGGTAAGGACGTGATAATCATGATAGAGAATTAAAATCTAATTAATAAAAGTATTTTTATTTTGCAGTGAGCGATGCGTGATGGTATGTTGACTCGCGGTTTCCTCCATGTAATAATCAGATCAAGATCAACCTTTTTAAGGCGAACTGCTAATCTTTTTACACAAGCGGTTTGTGGGCGGCGTACACCCAACGTGCCTCGTTTCTGTAGTGCATCAGGGATGTTTGCTGAATACCGTATGAACGATTTCAATGCGATAATGTGCAAAAATGTCTGCACCTTGATGTGTTGGACGCGTGATCACGGCCAAAAGCCGTACGAGCAGCCCAAACCTGAAACACTGGGGTGTGGTAACTAGTACAACTACCCACTGAAGGACGTACACACATATGTCAGAAATAAATTTTCAGTGTGTCTATGGCTTATTAGACATGTGTTGTTTATTTTTGTTCATGTACCATTAGTATAGTTCATAAGTCATATTACTAATACTGCTGTATGGATCCCAGAACTGTGGTCTGAATTAAAGATTAATAATAATATACTCTCGTCACGACATTATTACTGCACGAATTGATATATATAGGTCATTAACTATTTATTATTTCAAATAATTGATTAGGTAAAATTCAACATCGATCATTCAAACATCGATAAATTGACACCGATAATGAAAGCCGATATATTTGACATTCAATGTTTAGTAAATCGATGTAATGGGCCGTCGATCATTTAAGCTTTCGATATTACTGATGTCGACCTAATGAGCATCGATATATTGATATTCGATGTTGAGTAGTAAATCCAACGTAGAGAGTCTACTGAGGGAACGATTTCATTTTTGCTAATCTACAATTTCTTGCACATAAATAGAGTAGAGCACAAATCGGAAGCTTTCTCTACTTGTTACTACTGTGAACATAATCAGAACATACCGATTGGGACATTTCATTATCAGCATGCGAAAATCATAGATTCACGACTTCATATATCACAGCTGCTACTACTAAGTACATAGTCTGCTAAAAATAATTTGCAATGGAAACGTTGATCGTTCGGATTTCATCGTAATTCATCGTGTCGTCGATAAAGCGGTACGCCAAGTAGGGCGCGAGATAGAGAACTTTACCTAGGTCATCGTCATGCAGAAACAAGTGGTTACTATTAGTTTAGGTTAATAGTAGCTAAATATATACTCAATTAATAATTAACACTTCTCTAGTATATAAAAAGGAGTAGGAGATAAAATTTGTGTTTTTTTGTCGCTCAGCTGTAACCGCGCTACACCCCTTAGAACTAAGAAGCTGTGGAACTCGCTGTCTGAATGCGATGGACGTGCTCAATCACTGAATGTTTTGGATGGCTCAAGCTCAATTAAAGACTCAAGTGAAGGAATTATATCTAACAACGCTCTAGCTCTTCTACCTCTCCTCTTTTTCCAATCTCTGCAATTGGTTAATATTTACTGACTTTCGTTTCATACTCGCATTCATTAGTGTTTACTTAATTACTTGCTATTTTATATATTTTTTTTAATGAACAACACTTGACCTCAATCACACCTGATGTTAAGTGAAGAAGTGAAGATATTTAATATAAATGTAGAATGTATGTATCATCGTCATATCAGCCACAGGACGTCCACTGCTGAACATATGCTTCCCCCATTGAATTCCAGAATATATGTATATTATATTTAAGATAAGATAAAAACGTTATGGGCATTACAGTTACACACGAAGTAATGCTATACATACAAAACAAATAATAGGTTAATATGTTTTATGTTGCCAATGCATATATTAGTACCTATGTATTTAATTAATTTATGTATTTATATACTGCTCAAAAGATTTAGCGGAACAAGATTTCAAAGTATAACTAAACTTTTTGCTTAAGGTTTTAATTATAACTGGCCACTAAATAATGTAGAGGCATTGTTGAAGAAATTAGAAAACAAAAGAACATCGGCGTTTTTGTTAGTAGTTTCAATAAAGTGACCAAGAGTCTATGAACACCTAAAAACAAAGTGACGCCATTGAATTTTCTTTACTTGCTAATCACAGAAAACACATTTAAAGTGGTTTTTCAAGTTTTTTTAATCTTAACAGAAATTGAAGTGATTCTTTTGAGTATTTTTATTCATTGAAGCGAGTGAGTTTACGTCATAATGCCAGATCTGCCTGAATTGCAAGTCTCCCGAGCTATCGATTTGCTTGAAGAGGGTCGAACTATGCGCTATATTAGTAATTATATTACTAGTATTAGTAGTAATTAAAAAAATAGCAAGGAATTAAATAACATAAAATATATTTTAAACCTAATTGTAGTTTATACAATAGAAAGGTCTAAAATCTTGTTCCTCTAATTGTTTTGAGCAGTATATATTTACCTGCGAAACCAATGGTTGCGTGTTTGAATTCCGCAAGGGGCAGGTGTTTGTATGATGAATACGAACATTTAAACGCGAGTCCTGGATGTTTATTTAACTATTTATATATCTAGTATTCATATCACAAGTATTGCTTAGTTTGGGACGAGATGATTGGTGTAAGAAGTGTCCGAAAAATGTTTATGTACAATATTTCTTGAATTGCCATAATTTATGACCGAAAGTATTTTATACAAATATTTACTTATTCTGCATGCCTTTATTTATCTATAGTGATATTTTCGTCTGTTGCTAACCGATTTTGATTATTGTTTTTTTTTATCACCAGAACGGTTCCATATAAGATCTGATGACGCACTCCGGAGATAGAAAGTGGAACTTTACTGAAGTCGATAGGTTGGCCAATTTTTAGCGGTAGTTAACGTTTGGTCTGCTACTCTTTTTTTATAATTAGGTAACTGGATACGAGTTTGAGCACAATCTCATCTGATCGAAAGCCTATTCACCCTGCACTTGAAGATTCCAAGGTAGTAGGATTCAAGAAGTACTGATGCTGGAAAGAAGTTCCGTCCCTTAGCTGTTCGCATTATGAATGAAGAGTCGAAACGCTTAGTGCGAATGTTCGGGATTTTGATAAAGTTTAAACCTGTTAAAGGTATTCAGGCTGTTTTCAGATACAACTTAAATCAAAAACTAGAGCCATATTTTAATTTTATTTCGGTATCTATTTATATCTACCTCCACAATTTTATTATTATAAAGAAATAGAGATGTTTGCTCGTAGATTTGTATATGGTAAATTCTGGAACTACTGAACATTATTCTTGAGTGACATACACAAATATAGTTACTATGATAAAAATTATAATTTATATATCGAAACTCCCGACAGACGAAGTCGCAGACAGGAAGCGACATGAAATACTTATAAAGGTATGAAAATTCTTGTATTCAATAATGCAATTATTCGACTCGAATCGAGTCGATTAAAAATTACCAAGAAAAAATGGTGCTTATTAACGAAATAATACAGAGGTATTTGAAAATGAACTTACACAAAAATACTTGAGACTTGATCATTTAATGGGGGTGGTGGTGTGATGTGGTGTCAAATAAATATATGTCTATGTCTAATTGTACTTTTTTAACAGGATCATTTGCTGTCAGGCCGACAGGCCTTTTACAGCGTCGCCGAGCGGGGGGCGAGCGGAATAGCGGTGTATACAAGAGCACGGAAAAAGTTTTGCAACCGACGCCTACGGATGCCCACGGGGGCTCGGACCTCGGCTTAGGGCGTTGCATGGGGGAGTTATAAACTAACATAACTACCGTAATGTGCATAGTCGAAGAGAAGAAACGATGCAAGAAACTCTTCGACACACAATTTAGAATTTCGAAAGAGAGACTTGTAAATGGTGCCGGAGAGTGCGATATATCGGAGCTGTGGTGTTATCGTCAGAATGACGGTGAAGAGTGGCTAAAGCCGTGGTCGTAGCGTCGTCGGGGTCCGCGAGTACGTGTTGGGGACGCCTTTTCCGGAAAGTAGTCACCGGTTCAGCGCGATAAGTGACGGCACTTATATTCCTTTCATTTAAAAAATATAAATAGTGACTTACCTAGTGCCTGCCACGGGTTGCCAGATTGCGTCGCGTGGCGCCTGCGCCGGCGGGGGCGTATCAGACTCCTCACTTCCGGTCTCTGTCTTTCCCTCCCAATTCTGAAACCAAAATAAACTTATTCTGCGACGATATAGCACTTTATTACCTACTGCAAAGCCAACTTGATAATACAATCGTTCAGTTTAAAGAAAGAAAAACCAAGTTTTCATGAAGAAAATATTACACTTCTTCATCGACCATCAATTGCCAAAACATATGTAATAAATAAATATATCCGATACCAACTACACCCCAAACTAAGCAAAACCTGTACTATGGATACTACATAACTCATAAACATCCATGACTCTGGAAAAATGTTGGCAAATATTTACCCCTAGCAGGATTCGAAAACGCAACCGTTGGTTTCTAAGGTAGGGTCACTACCCCTACACCATGTTCTGTATACGTAATACAATGTTTAAAACGCGTATAATAACAATTTCATTATTGAAAAATCAATAAATTTCAAGACACTCTGTGGATCAAGACGAATCAAACAACACCTTGCACTTTAAAATCGGCAATCCGTTTAGGATATAGGAGTGAACATAGAAATTTACCTCTATATACATACATTATCGTCGTCAACAGCCTTACACGTCACTACTGTTGGGGCACAGCCTCCTCTCCTCTCATACACTCGAAAAACAGTACCTTCCTTCCTATGATAGAGTCGTAAAAGGACACAAACATGGAGGATAGAGTTATATTTCTACACGAGAATTATATATTGTTCTGTTCAGTAGGTTACGTTTGTGTATATTGTGTAATAAAAGTGTATTTTGATTGATTGGCCGCAGTTGCCAAACTCAGTCTGCTATATGGGATAAAGAAATTTATCAAAACAATACAATACGAATACTCTATATAATTTACAATAATGTTGTATAGTAGCTACAAAACGTAGTGATTATATTCTCTTTGGTAGCTACCTACACTCAAATTCGTGTCACGTCACCACATAACAAAATAAAACAGGCTCTTCTCCATGCAAGTCACGGAACTTGTATCAGTACTTATCTACGTCGTTCATGTATAGCAAACATAACCTACAGACACCACAGTACAAATATATTTTATTGAATTTAGATTTTTATTATTGTTATCTAATAACGATAATTTCTTATCCAGGGAAGAAACGCGGTGTGTCATTTCCCTTATTATCCTACGTGAAAAAGCAATAAAAAAAATATGATCTCAATGACACCTGATGTTAAGTGAAGATGAGGCCGAAGGTGGAAGCGTACTGACCCGGAAACTCCATCTTATGTGGGGAACTGGCTATCTCATCTCTAATAACCGGAACACAAAGGAACACAACAATGGTATTAACATTGCTGACTGGCGACAGATTTTAATAAGATCGTGTTAGTTAGCCAGGCGGACATTTAAAATGCGCTACCACGAACCAAACCGAGTATTAAACGTGTAAGCCGCTGGGAATCGAACCTGCGACCTCCGAATCGTAAACCCTATGTTGTTTACATTGACCACGGAAGCGGTTCAATTATTTTAGTAAAACGAATTGTGACTTTCAACCCGATCCGAGACCGCTCCTTACGGGGCTCATTCTTCAGCATAACATTTTATAAATCGCCCATGGGCCCATTCACATGTGAATAGGTTCCAAACCGGTGATATCGCCTCCTTAGTATACTTAGTGTCAATTTTGTATGACAAGAAATACCTAAACGAATTTCTAAATTTACAACTGACCATCCATATAAATTGGTCCATGATTGACGCATGTAAGTTAGTCCGCATAAACCTATTAAAGCGTGTCCACATTATTCAAGTCTAGCATTGAAAGTTACCTAGGTTTGTTAAGTTAGCAACTGAATACGCCCGCGAATTTTATAAAGTGATTAGTTGTTAGTGCTGCCGCAGAAGTAATACTTTGTTCGGATTAGCAGTAACTGCAATCGATCGCAATATAGTTACACATGCGAACCGCTTATTTCAATGATAGCTAAAACCAAATATCTTCGGATATATTAAAGTGTATGAAAGGCCGCGCTGAAATCTGTATCGACAGTTCTAAATGGGAAAACCATAAATGCTATAAAACCCCACCCTAAGTGAAAAAAGGCTCCGTCAAACTTACAGAATTATCTCCAGATATTTGTTTGCTTTTCTCGCATTTACTCGGATCGCGCGTGACTCGTGGTCACACAAGCCCAAATTGAAGCTGTTGCGATCACATCTCAAACAAATCGAGTCATGATCGGCTCGCATGCTATAGGTACCTCTTGTATGACAGTACATCGGGCACTATTACTATTATATACCTATTCTGTGACACTGGTCAAACAATGAAAATCAATACCTGTCTTCTAACTGTTTCTAGGAACGCATGCTACAGTTTATAAATAGGTAGTAACTCGCATATATTGATCAATTGCATTCTATGAGGTGCAATGAACTTTTAGTCTAAAGATACCCGTGTTGCTAAAACACGGTGCACCTCGATATAAGCAAATAGTTTTATTGCCTTTACTGTATGTTGTTTTTAGCCTGCAATAGGTATCCACTCCAGGGCAAAGGCTTGCATCCGTTCGTTCCGCTGCTCTCATTTCGCATATGACGCTGTCATCCTTTCAGGAAAGCAACTAGCTTGTCGATCCACCTCTTCCTTATACAACCCTGTGGCGTTAATAGATATCTAGCATGTTGTAATTTTTGTTCATCACTTTTCGGCATGCGACAGACGTGATCCGCTCAATCCTACTGCAGCTCAGTAGCTTTATTGTCAAAATTTAATGGACAATGAATTCATTACGATCTCTTACGCCATTGGTCGATTTTTATATTTGAAGCCTTACTATTGGTTAATTGAGAGATGGTGTTGGAGTTCATTCCCATTGAAATCGAAAATAAGGGGGCTGGTGCCTTTCCTGTTATGTCCACTACAGAAAAATAAATTTTGTTTGTTGGTTTGAGTCCGAAACGACGATGCGTTCATTAACGTTTGGCAGTAGAAATAGATAACGAGGGTGGTACCACCCACTCAGTTTCAGACTGGTTTTACCTTTTGTTCAGTATAGAACCTCGCCTGACGCTGTCGGCACGATTATGTAAAGACTGGCGCTATCTATCGGCGAACCCGTGAACCCACCACTAATCAATTTATTCACTTCAATAGGTACAAGTGTACTTGTCTCACGGGTTCCAAGACAATCCGATAGATAGCACAAATCTAAATGTATATATACTGGCGCGCGGCCACTTTTTCGCTCTCTTCCAATCGGTACAACATCCAACAATAAACCCTCAATTAGACCACAGCTGCAGTTTATCTTCTCCCAACACCTTTGTAAAAATGTTACGGAAAAATCTACTGGTTTGAATGTATCATATCTCAACATAATGTTTCTATTTCTGTATCTTAAATTCGGAAACCTAACAGTATATTCATAAAGTTTCTTTATTGCAAGCACGAAACACAGCTCTCAGTCTTACTGATCGTATATAATAGAAACAGACTGGTTTTATCCTGTATGATAGAAAGGATGAACGCGAGCAATTTTTATTCGTATAAGGCTACCAACATTCCCGGACTGCAAACGTTAATATTTTCAAATGTATACCTATACGTTTTAGTCAATAGACGTTATTTCATAGGACACAATTGAAAACGTAACATTTTTTAACTAAATTAAAATTACTATTTATTCCCAAAGCTAATTCCCAAAGCTGAAAACGAGCAAGAAACTCAAGGGTTGCTCTTTCCAGGTTTTGGGTTACAATTAGTGATTTGACAAAACAAGAAAAAATATATACCTATTGTATTGTCTAATTAGACTGAATATCGCCAAGCGACCCTGCTTGCTATCAGCCAAATAATCAGAAATTTTATATTAGCCTTTTGAAAATAGGTATTTTTGTTTTATGGAGGTTTTTATGATGGTAATTTATTTAATGGCAAATTTTGAATGTCTACTGGAACCTTATTATAAAAGCGTATAGATTGCCCTTGACTTAGTGACTATGTGTATACGACTACGTCAGTGAAGTTTAGGAGGCAATGTACAGTCACTAAGTCATTTAAGGGGCATGTACGCTTCCATCATCGGCCTCATCTTCACTTAACATCAGGTGTGATTAAGGTTAAGAACTAACCCGTTGTGCATTAAAAAAGTCAGCAAGTTTATTTTTATCATTTAATTGCATATTTCTTAAACGATTCAATTTTCTTCTTATATACATTAAGTTTTTGTTATATTGCGATACCAAATATTAATATATTGGTTTCCTTAAATGTATTCCTTTATGACACACTGGAGCCCTAGTTGTAAATCGTCAGAACGGCTCGTTTCTCCAGAACAAAAATAGGTACGATTTATGTTCGCGCCATTTCCCCACAACAGGATGTCCTACACATTATATGGGAGATAAATGGAATAAATTACTGTTATCGAATCTCCAATTAATAGGAAGTTATTAATCTGCACATCATCGTAATTACAAAAAAACAACATTTTAATTTAAAGTGGACACCAAAGGGCAGACGTGCACCTTATAATAAAGCCAACTAAGGGTCATCCATCAAAGAACGACGCAGCCTTACGTTGCTATATAAATGATAAGCGAATGCAACTGCGTCACTAGTGCAGTGCCCTACTCGAAAGCAATTGGGACTACCTTACTTATAGCGTCTTGTAATTTTTGAGAAAAGAAATAGATTTATTATTAATAATAAATATCTTTACATATACACACAACGCCATCTAGTTCCACAATAAGCAACTACGTTGGTATTTTGGATACCAGATGGTTGATAAACTACACAAATAGTAAATAAATACATATACATATGTATAAATGAAAAACATGCATAACTCGAAAACACATTCTGTATTCATCAGACAAACATATAGCTAGATTCGAAACCGCAACCTTTTGGTATAGCAGTCAGGGTTTCTAACCACTACACCAAACAGGTCTTATTACAATAATAAAAATATGTTACAATTACAAATAATTTTGATATTAAGTACATTTGTATAAGCAATGTAACGTTCGTCGTACTCGTTTTAACAAGTTTCTGTGAAAGACGTGATACCTCAGAAACTTCACATGGGCTATTTCTTTTAACAACGCTTATTTACCTACTTCTGCACAGCCGATTAGCTTCCATCATTAAATTCCATTTCAAACTGTTTGGAGGAGTAATTCTCTATCGAATCGGAAAATTCTGGGATGGAATTTATTACTTTTGGCTCTCAGAGAAGGAAGTAAACAATGTTACGTCCTATGCACCCCTTGAGTTTCTTGCTCATTTTTCTCTGGAGAGTTAGCCTTCTGAGTGGGTGGTAATTGTATCGAAAATATTTTACGACTTTTCATATTGGTCCGTCCTACACCAGTATTATCGGGGTGTAATTATAGCAATTGATTTAGAAGACATGTATGTACGTACACACATATCAAAGTCGATAAAAGTCCACTGCTGGACATAAGGCTCTCCTATAGAGCGATTTGCATCGCTTTCCATGGGAGGATTTCCCCTAATCTCCACGCTGGGGGTAAACGGTTTGAAGATCGAAGATTTTTTGGAACTCCGCACCCAATGACGGTACTTCCCATCACTAGTCTGTTATGCTCACGATCATTTAACTGAGAAGTCAGGTTGGTCCTATTCTTCATATCAACCACAAGACTCCACTGCTGAACATAAGCGTCCCACATAGATTTCCAGAGCAACCGGTCTTTCTTTCCTACTTTTCCACCGTTAAATTCTTTATTTAATTAGTCTGGGTGCCATGGTCGTAATAGAGACACGTAGGGCACCGTCTACCTTCAGTAGGCGCCGTGCAGAGTACCACTGTTGATCCTGGCTTACAGGAGTTGCAGTGGGAGGAGTGTGGAGGTGGGATCTGCCACTTCAAATTACTAATCCTATACTGGTCCTGTTCTAATCTGAAGGTATACTCGTAATGTTATATATTAATATGACAATCATATCTCACATGATTCTCTTCTTATGCCGGTACTTTCAAGCACAGAAAAGATTACGACACAGATGTATAGATACAGTGTGTACAATAATTACGTAATTATCTAAAAGGGGTAAATATTTGTGTGATGAATACGAACTTTTATTGCCGAGTCATGGATGTTTATACAGGGTGTAACGGTTAAGTGTAGTCATATTTTAAGGGCTTGTTCTACCCATCAATACGAACAACTTTTACTATGGGGGCAACTTCGAAATCGCGAAAAAAAAATCAGCTGTTTCATACATTGCATCGGGAGGTTATTGAAATTTTCTATGGAACAGCTGATTTTTTTTTCGCGATTTCGAAGTTGCCCCCATAGTAAAAGTTGTTCGTATTGATGGGTAGAACAAGCCCTTAAAATATGACTACACTTAACCGTTACACGGTGTATAAATATTTATGTATGTTTATCCTTCATCTAGTTTCCATGGCACCAGCTTTGCTTAGTCTGGGACTACATGATTGGTGTAAGTGCCTGAAATATTTATTTATTATTTATCTACCAATCATGTCGTATTTCATGGCTTATCCAAAATTGTTAGTAGCCGACGACACTTATTAGACAAGATTGCAAGCCGTAGGTATTTCCATTTTAACTCTGTTTGACAATTGATCGCTGACGGACTGTACAGGCTCTATACGGCTTCAATAGATCGTGTCGTTCACCGTATCTCGCTGGATTCGTAAAGTTGGCAGAAATATTGTCGGAGCTTATTGAGCATGAGGACGGGAACATCCAACGCTCTCCCGACGCATATAGTTGAAATGGGCCGGCTTACGTTGATGCGTGCCCAATCTCGCTCCCGACAACCTTCCCTTATTTCGTATTCGCTACCTTTTGCAGAATTATTAATCATGACCTCGTAAACTCCGGCTCCAGCTATATACTCACTATATTCCATACTAAAGCAATGAAGGGAAAGTCATACACAACTTTTGGGAGCGGATGGGTAATATGAATAGTAAACCCCTAGGTTTATGAGCGACTTACGTATATACATATTCGTCACCAAAAACAAATTATACAATATATAATATATTGTATAATTTGTTTTTGGTGGTGTGGATTTATATATATATATAAATCCTTATTCAAAAAAAGGATAATACGTTGTCCAGTTCCCCACGTGAGGAGTACGTTTGCGCAGCGACAATACACTTTCCTAGCTCCTCATTTATATAATATAATAAATTTTAAACATAATATTATTCATGTAAGTAACTATAAAGTCAAACGTGTGATGTTTGATATTTTAAAAGAATATGATTATGACAGTGCTGAGGGTCTTCTTTGTACGACTGCTTGATTTCTGTAGTCCTAGTAGTGGTAGCAATGCTTCATCGCATTTGTATACATCAAGTATGTGGTATGAACCGTGCGCGCTCGCTCAAATCTTTCATACACACCAAAGACAAGAAAACACTACTCACACACCCACACATGCACATTTTATTCTGATGTTCAAGACTTTTATAGTGATAGCACAAAGTTATGTGCAATTACCCGCAATGAAAGATGATCAATATAATAACACATCTTTAGATAACAATATTATTTAGATAATAATATTAACTTTTGTTAATTGTGCAATAAAGAGTATTTGATTGAATGATTGATTATATTTCTCATTACATAACAATAGAATACTTTCTTTGGTTGTTTAAAATAATAATTAATAAGTATCTTTCGCTTTGGTTAGTCTTCTTTTTATTTATGACTGAGCAATCGTTGGTTATAGAAATTGTTAAACTTATAAGCTAGTTTAAGTTTTGGTGTCTTTTTCTTTTAGGGTTAACTTAAAGTTAAAAATTTGAAATTTTCTCTTTGATCAATTATGTCAACTATATCATTGTTTTGTTTAAATAAAAACTAAGACTATTTTTGGGAAGAAACTGCCTACTGTAACACAGTGAAAACTAGTACAGTTGGCAGAACTTCATTGTTAAAGTGCTGATATATACATGAAATAAAGAGATTTATTTATTATTATTTATTTATTATAATAGGCATATTGTAATTGGTTACTTATAAAATGCAACTATGTATACCTAATGAATTATTGTTAGATAAGGTGTATAATTACTATAGAAATGTAACACAGAATTAATGTTATTTAAAATAAGTTCTCTACAATTATATGTATGTGTATATAGTCATTTCAAAGATAAATCTTATTACGACATTATCGCAATTACGTCTAAGTTCCATAAAGCCCGTAAAGCTAAAATCGGTACTTATCGAAAAATATCGAAAGTGAAAATATACTTATCAGTACTCATACTCGGAAAGTAGGTCTGAAGTTGCCTAAGGAGCGGGTTGAAAGTAATACTTTTCAGCCCTAGGGAGAATCGCTTTCAATAGAGAGCTATCAAATAAATTACAATTATATGTAGGTTAAAATTTACTTATTTTTTTTTTGGGAAACCACCTGTTTTTTTTTGCAAAGTATCACTTAATCTAAAAAAACTGAAAGCCACTGATAGAATCTACTTAAAACTTAAATAAAAATAAAAATTATACATTACAATCAGAGAACAGTTGGAAAAATCAATCATATTGTAAACAATCAATACTTTCCTTCGCTAACCTAAAAACAATCGAGTTATGCAGCAGTACCTATTACTTTAAAAA
Source organism: Oegoconia quadripuncta (assembly GCA_949316235.1). NCBI lineage: Eukaryota > Metazoa > Arthropoda > Insecta > Lepidoptera > Autostichidae > Oegoconia > Oegoconia quadripuncta. Next base: position 13,481,095 of record OX438749.1, read on the forward strand.
AAACGTCTACGTAATGTCTTTCCCTGCCGATGTAACGCTGCGGTCCAAATCAAACTCGTCTTCGAAGTGAAGCTGATAAAAGCGTGTTAAAAAACCGAACTGCCTCGATGTTTACTGTTATTTTTGTAAACTAAATTGTTATTTGGAATACTTTGGACCTACATAATCACGTATTCAATTGATCGGGAGTAATAAATTGGGGCATACGATACAGTAAAACTACTAGATATCTACATATACAGAACCTTCTCTGAGCATAGTCATGTCACGCCTGACCCGATTTTATTCAGCTTATACCGGGGTGCGAGCACGTGCGACTGACGTCATTTTTTAACCGGAAAAATTTCATTAGAGCTACTCAAAGCGTTCGCATGAGAGATGGTAATAGCTTCTTCGTTACCTCGGCATTGTTTTTTGAGCTCCCTGTGTTTGCACGATTCTGCAGTTTAACTTGGATTCAGACAAATGTTGTTTTAAAAATGTAAAGTAAATACTATTTTGCAGGCAGGAAATGTGGAACCGCGATGTGAATAGTGTTCACCCTACTGGATACCTACACAGGATGCGAATCCTAGTTATTTTGGAACGCATTTCAATTACCGCTTGGAGTAGGATTCACGTCTCTCACAGGTATGGGCCTGTAATCCACCACGCGGGCCATGCAGATTTGTGGATTTGTGTCAGACTGGTGACCATCTGACAGTCTTTTTATGCCGCCTATTTAGGCCAAATAAAAATTGAAAAGCCTGTCTATAGAAAGGAAAGAAACAATCAACAAATTGTAAATCGCTTGATAATAAGACTACTAAGTATACCGGATGAGTTTTTTTACAGTAAGGAAAAAAATACAGCCTATTAGGTAAGTGAAATAGAAGGTATTGGCATAGGTAGTTTGTTTTTATTTTTTTTTTCTAAACCATAACCCAAAATAAAGCGTTATCATATGACGGTCGCGTTTGCAGCCTATTCCACATAATTACATCATTAAATTAAATAAATAAAAAAAATAGAAAATATGAGTTCCAAAAAATATGAGCCCTACGAATCCCCGAAAAGTCGCATATCAATCTCCGGCCGGCGCGTGCGTCGATGATGGTTTGAGACAAAAATATTTAAACTCCCTATGCCAATAACTTCTATTTCGTTTACCTAATATATTATGAAATGAGAAAAACGAGAAATAAATTTATAAACTTATCCCTTCGAAAATGTACACAAGAAGAGTTATAGATACTCTTACTTACTGATTTAGAATAAATCTCTTGTGTTGGTAGAGAAGATCTCCAGATTCTTCTCCAAACAGCCTTCTCCAGGCCCAAGATAGAGTAGCTGAAAATGTGTAAAAGAAAATATCCGCGTACCCTTGGCCCTACTCTTTAATAGCGGGTGAGGTAAACTGGCGATCAGCGTAAGTGTACTTAAAGCTACTTTACGTCGTAGTATTGTATAGGGTAGAGAAGATCTGCAAGACCAAAGATAGAGTTACTGAAAATAATTAGTCTTATAATAATAATAATAATATTAAATAAAATTCATCGAACTAGCGAACAGATTTAGTTACCTACTCTTCTACGTGTTTGAAAGTTTTCGTAAACCACACACAGCGAGCGGCATCGAGCAATGCGTTCCCTTCACGGGTGACGTATGTGTCGCTACTTTACAAAGTAGTATATAGTTTAATTAAATACGAGTCTTCTAAAAAATCTCGAAAACTTAGAGAAACATAATAATATCAACCAGCAATTGACACGAATATATGGGCGACACATACCCTATTTCATGGGTATGCTTCCGCCCGCTTTAAACTTGTTTCATCAAATCAAATACACTTTATTGTACAAAATGAAATTTATTTTCATACAGGATTTTAGCGATATCGATAATTTGTAGATTCTGCATCATTGAAATCCCTAGTGAAACACTTGACCATCAATCGCCCAATCAGTGGTCTTCACCCCACGCTAAAAATTAATGACCCCAAGTCTAGCTAGATAAAGTACATACATATGTGCTCTCAATTGGTTTTGTACTCGGTGTTATCCAGATAGCAGACCAAAGCAAAGCAACTGTGTTAAATTTCTTCTAAAACGGCTAAACTGATTTCCATCAAACATTGCTAAGAACTCACCAGCTTTCGAACATAACTTTAAGTGACTCCGTGGCTCAATGTAAACAACATAGGCTTTACGAATCAAAGGTCGCGGGTTCGATCCCCAGAGGGGTACGTGTTTAATACTCGGTTTGGTTGATGGTAGGGCATTATAAGTGCCGGTCTGGCTAGCTATGAGTACCACCACCTTAATAATGTAAGTCTGCGGCCAAACAGCAATATTAATAGCATTGTTGTGTTCCGGTTGTCAGAGATGAGATAGTCCCCCAAATAAGATGGGGTTTCCGGGTCAGTTCAGCTTGTCACATGCAAACACACAGATATCCATAGGCTTCAAATTAATTCCTTCTTATTGCGTCGGGGTTTAAAAAAGTACTTAACCAAAGACACAGTACAAATCTCTTTTGTTTATTTTTAAGCACGACGGGTCAGCGCCTGACCTCAATCACACCTGATGTTAAAATAAGTTCTCTCATGAAAAGCTTTATCAATACCTCTTTGCGTGTGTCGCCGGACGCAAACATTTTTAAATTACGTATAGTCGGACATCATGTGCCAGATTATGTAGTACATTATGAAGTGATGTAGTCAGTCTAGAAAGGAACCTATATAGTTTCGACATAATACTCTCTGATTATCTGTATTTGATAGCTCTTTTACAATAAGTGCTCTAAAACTGATTGGGCATGGTTATGGGTAAGTATTAGGTACGAATTTTTTTTAGTTGGTATGTTGACCTACTATACAAGTGGGTTTGACTTAGTTGCATACCTCTTTATGTAGGGTATCTTCGAAGGCCTTTCAAAATGTTGGAGGTCGCCTTAAACATTTTTTTGGTACAGGGATCAATTGATTGATAAAGTGGTCATTTTTGTTACAGTTACGTATATATACCCCACCACCTGCCAGCTAAACCGTTACCTATATTTGAAAATTTAAAAATATTAAGAATACTACTAGAAAGCTAAGTCGGATTTATTAGTTTGCGAGTAAAGTCGACTAACTTATGACATGTAGTTGGGTATATAACAGGCCCATAAAAAACTCCAAACAAAATGCCTTAAGTAATATCAACTGCAAAAATTACTTTGTATTATAAAAGGTATAATCTGATTGCGGAACCTTGCTATGCATGATGGTCCGATACATGGACTTGACTTGATGGCCGGTTTTTTTTATAGATAAATATGATTTATATATAAAATATGATTTATATATAAAAATAGATTAATTTCTCATGTTTATGTAAAATAAACGTAATGCACACAAACACTTTCCTAGTTGTTTTTTTTTTATATGAGAGGGCGGCAAACGAGCATGCGGGTCACCTGTTGGAAAGCAATCACCGCCGCTCATGGACACCCGCAACACCAAAAGGGTCACAGATGCGTTGCCGGCCTTAAAATGTAGGCTCGTTTCATGAAGGTTCCAATGTCGTACACGTTCGGGAATACCGCTGCAGGAAGTCCGTTCCACAGGGTGGTCGTACGTGGTAAGAAGTTTCTTGAGAAACGTACAGTGGTAGACTCATCCAGGTGATGTGGATGGAAATTTAATTTCCGGCGAGAAGTGTGAAGTTGTACATTAAAAATAATAATTTGTTACTTAATAAGAAAAAAACTAAATGTGTTACATTTGTACTGCCTAATGTCAGGAAGGTGCCCACAAATATAATTGTAAAAAATGTCACTCTAGACCTTGTTGATTCCACTGTATTTTTAGGCATTATTTTGGACGCCAAATTACAATGGGGTCCTCATAGCCATAAATTGGCGAAGAGGCTCAGCTCTGCAGCGTATGCTGCGCATACGTAAATACTGCTAGATTAGTATATTTTAGTTATTTCCATAGCCTGATGTCTACGGTATCTTGCTGTGGGGAAATGCCGCGGATATAAATCCAATCTTTGTTTTACAAAAACGTGCCGTTCGCGCAATTTATCAATTGAGACCTGCAGTGTCACTTAGAAATAGATTTAAAGAATATAATATTCTAACCTTTTCGTCACAGTACATTTTTGAAAATCTAATATATGTTAAAAAAATTATAGCACCATTTAGGAAAAATAATGATAAACATGATGTCAATACAAGAAATAAAGATAAACTTGCAGGTCACGTAAGTCGCCTCCGCGAAGTCAGTAACTCATTCAAAGGGTTATGTATACGCTTTTTCAATAAGGTGGCTGTTGATATACAAAACCTTCCTTTCAATAAATTTAAAGATACTATAAAACAAAAACTTATTAAGAAAGCATATTATAAAATATGAGATTATTTAGATGATAAACATTCATGGACATAACCATAACCAGGTCGTTCGCATAAACCGGCTATTTCACAATTAATACCTAATGAAATATTATTGTGCCTTTTTTTTTAAAGAGCAACCTCTGGAGTTTCTTGCTTGTTCTTCTCAGGGGAAAATTACCTTTTGAACAAGCAGTAGCTTTAAAAATGTAAAATCTGACTATTTTAAGTTTACCATGTGTACCTACAAGCTAAAGCATTTTTTACTTGATTTGATTTGATTAAGGGGCGATTGGTCGTCAGACCTCCATCCTGCTCCATCGCCGGCATATTTGCATAACTCTATAGGTACCGCTCATACCGTTTCTCGCGCACAATAAACTTAGGTAATTCCTTTTTATTTCTGAACTAATTTATATTTCGAAAATGTGAAACTTGTAATAACTAGATCATATTTGGTTTAATTATCACTCAGTTTCATGATTCTGCCTAAAGCATTTAAATAATGTCAGCCATTAATTTGTACTTTCAGGCGTAAAGGACTTGTCCGCGTTTTATATGGAGGGTGGTTTTTTATTCCGAGTAAATTCCGACCGGGTTGGTACTACACTGATATTAAAGGTACAAAAATGTAGATCGTAAAACCGCTTTAATATGAATTTTGCACACCTCCGTTTTTATAAAATAAATTAATGAAATAACTATGGTGGAATTATTTTGCGATGCCATTGGCAACACTGGCGACTATTTACTCCACAAAAAATCGATCACGACGATCAATAAAGCAAATCGATTATTAAAACAAAAAAAAATTAAAACGATTATTAAGGAAAATATTATAACCCATTTCAATGTAGGACTGAAGTATAAATTCTACATCAAATCGAGCACTGAAAGATAGAATTATAAGTCGCCGAAATATTTTTTTTTTATTATGACCTGGGTTTCTAGCAAAACAACCTCCTAACAGTTATATATAAAATAATTTTTGTCTTTATCTTTATAATTACATTTGATAGATTTGTATGCAATCATACACAAGGATATATACGTAAATAGATTATGATCAAACCAATTATAGTGAAAAATATAAAAGACAGTAAGTTATTTATTTCTGTATATTATGTGTTTGATAAAGTCACGATCTTTATCCCAAATGGGTTGGTCAGACATATCCCAAACACAGTGAACAAGATTTTGAAATATCATTTTGGCATAAAAGAAAATACAGTAAAAAACAAGGAAACAAAAATAACTTGAAATTACAATTGAATTAGGTACGTACTATGATTGGTACAAAAATCCATAAATATTATAAAAAATCACAAATGCATAGGTAATTATGTTATAATAATGCATAAACTAGAACCAGCATTGTTTACCGTTATACACCGTAAAGTCTGTTGTTGAGTGACCAGCCTGTTAATGCGATTTGGTTATATTTTCGGACTGAGTGACAGGATCGAGTACCGATCAGTCAGAAATGATCGATTAGCCAACCTCAGATCGAACAACCCTATTGCTCTTGTTGTTGGTTGTTGATTTTTTTAAGCGTCTGTGTTGTGTGGTGTTCAACTTGTACTTTCTCGGATTCTTTTGGTTTTATAATTTGCTTGCCAAAAACTAAAGAATTGAATTGCCTTTATAACAACTGATGACTTGACTTTATTACAAGAATTTTTTGATTGCACCTGATTTGGACCGGTGATATACGGATTTCTGAATTTCTACAACGGTTATTTCATGTTGCACGGGATTTGGACATCGGCGGCTGGATCTATACCTACTCTTGAATGTAAGTATTAATATATTTATATATAAGTACATTTGCCTCATAAATAATCATACACTAAACAAAGTAGGTTAGTATAATTTTTTTTTGTTATGCACGACGGGTTGTTACTTGACCTCAATCACACCTGATGTTAAGTGAAGATGAGGTCGAAGATTGGATTTGCAAATAGCTACCTTTTTTTTATGCATAACGAGTTGGTACTTGACCTCAATCACACCTGATGTTAAGTGAAGATGAGGTCTAACCAAGGTCGTGAATGTATGTATGATGTACAAGTAAAGGTTTGTACAACATTGTAAGTAAAAGATATGCAGGTAATATTGTAGTGGCAGCCTTACAAAGTGAGCCAATCTGTTTTATTATATCATCTTTTCTGTTTAGGCTTAGCCGAGGTATGGACTCGGTATCAATTTTTTCTGGAATTATAACATCTGTAATAATAAATTGTATGTTTGTGGAATTGCGCTGTATGTGGATTTCCCAAAACCTATAAATAAAATCTGACAGCCTGGGGAATCAGTGTTGGACTCTGCACATGCTCCATGTAACCAAGCCTCAATCATTGTCCACAGTGCCAATATAGTGAAACTATATTTATTATGTGACATTTTGTTGGTATTTAAAAAATCTTTTGCTTTTAGGTGACAAACGAAGACCATGTTTGCCGGGAATGTTTCAATCTTTTATTAAGAGAAATAAATAATAGGACTAAGGGCACAACAGGTGAACAGCAACTGGGTCATCAATCAGTTTGTGTCTGTTGTGGCTTGTCAATGTCTAGTAGCACAGGCAGACAATCTCGTGCTTTACCTCATGAAGATCTCGCAATCCAAGACCAATCCTTGGCAAATGGCTCTACCTCCGTAGCCGAACGTACTGTTTCCAGTTCAGACATACAAAATCAAGAAAACAAGAATAGAAACAAAACAAGAATAAAAAAGAATAGTTGTTCAGTTTAGGTCACTCCACCGACAAGAGCATAGCTCTTACATTGAAGAAGAAGGCATTTACCAGGTTAAACACATAACAAGACACAGCTTTAATTAGAGGAAGAATTAGGTTGCGTCACCAAAGCAACAAGATTTATTACAGTTAAGGACATCTTGTTTAAAAGTAACAGGAACTAATTGGCATCACCGAATTTGTTGCTATTATTGTAGTTGTATTATTGGCAAGGGAGCTGTGCTCATGTGATGACAATTACCTGGTACCTTGGATGGGCTCAGAAATGATATGACTACTCAGTTGGACTATGTACTAGCGAGAGAAGACATAGAAAATGAGGAAAAATAATAATATATTTTAGTCAAAAATGTGTTTTATTTATTATACTACTTTATTATTATTTTATACAATTTAAATTATGCACATTCCAGCTCAATAACTTCTCTAATTCAATTCTTCATTCTTGAAGCAGTAAGTTCATAAAGATGTTTAGCTGTTGTGAATTTAGTAAAAATGTACTAGATCCAATAAAGTGGATGTTGGTAGGTTCAGTAGTCTTGCTCTTATTGTTTGTTTCTAGCAGACTGAACATTCATTCACTCTGTCTCTAGACTCTGTTTGTTAGTTTGGTAGGAGCAAAGTAAGATTACAAATGTATGTAACACCACCGAGGTTAATAATTGGATATATCGTTCAGGGCGCACTTTTTAAATGACGTCGGAAAAAGGAGTTTACATATACCCTTACTAAACTGTACAATCCTTCACACATACAAAGTGGATATATCGTAGCTATAGTTATACGCTTAGTGATCACATCTACCTACTCATCAATGCGTCACAATCAACAATCATCAGTGGGGCGCTTTTCGGATGTATTTCACACGTAAAATATGTCTATGGAGAACCATTTCTTGTATTTTTAAATCGTAGACAGAAAACGCTACTACATGTTAAAAATAAATGACTTCAATCGAGATGTCATACAAAGTCATATTTATTGCCGAGGTATCACGACATATTTTTAAAATGTATGTATCTATGACTTGACAGAAAGCAATAGAAAGGCTACACTGCGACCGAATTATAAATAAAAGCTTTATATCCAGCGCCAAACCGATTAGGAGTTTAAGTGTTCGTCATGGCCGAAATCGATCGGAAGCATCATCATCATCAGATAAGCTTCGGTAGAATACACAGAAAAATACTCCAAGAACTTAAATTCCATCAAATTCTAAGAAAGAATAGCTATAAACCGAACATTGACCGACGTTACCAGTTTGACAATGACATTTGTTTGACAGTGGGTGGATATTGTTTTAATTAACGACGGAATGTTCGTTTCAAGGAATGAATTGCAAGAGGCTTCATTCTTTCTATAGGCAGGAGTGTTCGTTTTAAAGTAAATTGTTATGAAACTAAAAAATACATTTTCTCGAAAACGGAGGTTTCTAAAATTGTACAATTTGTATATAACAGCTGGATATTCAAATACCTATCCAGATATATATAACTTAACCCTGTCGGAATTAATAAATATTAAAGGCCCAATCTGGGACAAGTCCTTTGTATTTGATTTCTATCGAGAAAATTTCTTGGAATCGTGAATTTGAAACACATGATCATTAGTACAACATTACTCTTACGAGTCGATTAGTCCTCACTTGACTTAGGACCAGCTTAGTTTTATCAACAATGCGTAAAGTTACTTTGTTTATATTACGTAATAAAAAAACAGAACTAATTGTTTTTTTAATACGTAATTAAAATAAAGTAACTTAACGCATTGTTCCTAAGTCAAGTGAGGACTAATCGACTCGTAAGAGTAATGTTGTACAAGCGTCGTCTATATGTCGAAACATTGAAAGATTAAGCATATTTTTGACTATCAGTGCCTACCACGTTTAGTGTTTATAATTCTACAACTGTAAAGTGCTCTTAAAATTAACTGCATCTTAGACTTATTTTACGAGCGTCTGGTCTCCGACGCTCGGCGTCCTAATAAAATTAACGGAAGCTCCCAACCGCAGAGCGTGCAGATAGAAAACACAACTTCGTTGAATTTTCATCAGCCTCTTAAGGAAGATAGATTTCGTTTTACAGGGCCACTTTTTCTATTTGAAATTTGTTAGTTGATTAAAATTTTCTCATGTGACGAAAAGTAAACCATTTCTCATTGCATAGTATTTTGTGTCCATTAATGTAGCATTGGTACACACATCGAGATTTAGGGTTTAATGCTCTTTATATTTCCTAAATACCTAAACCAGTGCTTCTGTAGTTTAAGAAATATACATGAGATATAACTCTGTACGCTCTGTGTTGATGATCAAGCTGATGTACCTACACCAACAAACTCGAAAGCGGCTATGATTAACATTTTATACAAAAAAATGGTTAATACTTACGTATTTTTCAAGATTAATAAATGAAACATGTTAAACGAACGCGTATTTAGAAATCCATACAGAAGGTTAATTTTAGTTTAGAAGAAGACTAGTTGAACATAAATCTTTTATAAAATAGACTGTACGAGTATCTCACCTCTAGAAAACATTTTATTTTGTCCAAGATTAGTACCTAATAAAAGTATTAAGAAAATAAAGATCAAATTGGAAATTACAATTGTAAAAATAAATAAAACATCCATAGGCAAAAAAAGTTATACAAGGTTATAAAAGCTAAATATTAAAACCTTGAAAATCAAAAAATAGAAAATAGGACTATGGAGTTATTCTCGATTTAAGGTAAGAGATTAGGTAGGAACAAAGCCATAGACAATTTTTGGATGATGCAATTTAAGCGGAATGCAGCGTGTTAGCTTTAATTTATCTCGTGATGTGTTGGAATGGCATTTGCAGAGCAACTCAATGAACCAAATTAGCTCCATGGAGCTGTGTGAATATATATCTGCACTAAGCACAAATAGAGTGATTTTTCCAGAAATTGATAAATTACTGCAAGCACTGCCAGAACTTCGTTTAAGGTCCAACTTAAAACCGTATAGGTAATTCTAAAAATGCTTATAGTTTTGTTGACGGAACACAGGCGCCGTTGCGGCCTAAACTTGTAGTCAACAAAGACCTTTTATAGTTTCGCCAAAGTAGGTATTTTAAAAATCTATAAGTAGAACATCTTCCCGATAAATAGGCGACACAAGTGGGAAGAGACGGTGCGGTGGGGACAGAGGACGCTTGCCGGCGATACACTTCGCGAGTGCCAGCGGAGGAGTCGGGGGCACACTTCAAATGTCATCAATTTTCATAGCAGACCGCGACCTCTGAACTGCGGTTGACGAACTAACCGTTATTAGTGTTCTGTGGCAGCAGCCGCCATCTTACCGGTGGGTGATGTCATGTCGAGCTCTCAGTCATCGTCGATTTCCTTTTGAAAGTTTTTGTAAAAGTTCAGATTTTTGTTAATTTGTTGTTTGTTTTTGTTATACTTGTTTTTCATAGCTAATTTAAAGAAATTAGTTATGAGAAATAAAAATTTCCTCATAAACAACAATACCTATTTCTAAACCCAGTTTCTACCTATATAATCAGTGTACGTAGGTATGTATAGATAGATTTAATTCCTCAACCAATCGCTGGCAGCAGCACTGTCTATACATGCCATGGACTTATTAATTAAACAGGACTGATAACTATCAAAAGAATCATTTAGGAAAATGATCACTATGTCAACGCAATAAGGTATTAAATTGGATGCACCATACACAAAGGCAAATCCGAGCCGAGAGAGATAGAAATAACGGAGGCCGTGTGTCTCGTTCTTACATCTTGCCAGCAAAAAAAATGATTATGATCAACAGTTTTGGCTACTCAAAAATTCCATTGAAACACTTATATTTTTGTGTTATTTTAACAATTATAAATAAACAAATAACATTCGCATTAATTTCTTTTCATATATTCTTAAATCAAACAGAAAACATACATTTTTATTTCGATTTTGTTATTTTTATGGTAACCCTGAAAAGCATGTCATGTCATGGCGGTTCGGTGTGATTTTGAATTTTCTTTGCATTAAAAGTTTTTAAAGTATTTGTTATATTATAACAAGTAAAAGGAGTAAAATGGTGAAAAAGTGTTGCGTTTATACTTGCCCAAGTGAATCCTATGGTGGTTGCAACATATCTTTCCACAGGTAAGCTAAAAATAATATTTTTGTAAATCAAAGAAGTAGGATGCCCATGAATTCTTGAAATGAGTCGAAATATGTGAAATATGTGTGATTGATTAGGGTCCTGACTGTTGTACTATTATTGCAGTTTCCCAAAAAATGAAGAAATGCGAAATAAATGGCTCACGCCGGCTAATGTCAAAACGCCAAAGTTTTTTGACAAATATTTTATTACAACATTTGTCCCAAGTAACAAATATATTGTGGTCACCCTGTTAGACAGAGACAAACGGCCTCTACGTTACACATCCTGCTCGGCTCGTTTTTCAGCGGCGAGTACTCAGTCCTGTTTAAATAATAAGTCCATGATACATGCAAATTTAACCACGGAGTTGCCACTCTTTCTCGGTAAATAAGTAGTTACTATACTCTTTGAGTCGGGGTCAGCACGTCATGCGACTCGCGCGCACAGAACATTATTACGCGCGCCCGCACCTCAAACGCTACTATGGCCGCCGACTTTGTACTGTTATTTATTAAGTACGTATTAGCTACATTATCGGACATGCCAACACGTCAGTACGCTTTCACCTTCGACCTCATCTTCACTTAATATCAGGTGTGATTGAGGTCAAGTAACAACCCATTGTGCATAAAAAAAAAATATAGAAGTCATGAACATAAGCTTTACTCTTTTCTAAAAGATCGCAACAGGTAGATGTGATGTCGACATCCCTACATCCGTCTCGAACTAAACCTTCCTGATTCGGTGCTAGTATGGAAGATGTTCTACTTACTCGGGGCCGCGCGCTCTAAGTACTTTGGTTTCGCCATGTCTGTCTGTCCGCTGCTTAACTCAAATTAGTTAAAAAGTATACATATTAATCACGCCGACCAAATTGTAAAATAAAATTTAGAAAAAAAAAAAAAAATATTTTATTATGCCTCACGTAGTAGCAATGACTTTTTTGTACCCCATCGTTTAGTTAGAAATATTAGAGGTTATCTTGAACAGTTTTTCGATTCAGGGATCCGTTTCCGAAATATTAATCTTCAAACTGCTAATTTTCGTGATTTATGCCTTTTTCGTCGTATTCCTGATTGGACATAGGTATTCTTGTTTCGGCACATTCATGTTCGGACGTATTCCGTTTTCGGCATATTCCTATTTCGACACATTCTGTTTTCGGCATAAATCATTATATACAACAAATGAAATCAATTCCAGGTATCGTTATTTTTATTTTCAAGACATTCATATAATGTTGTTATATAAAAGATTGGTCCCTAAAGCATATGAATTTAGATAGTTGGTTATTGATTAGTTAGTTGCCCGATTCTTTGAAGTAATCAGTGCAGGTACCTCAATAGGTACTCAATATATAAAAGCATTTATAATATTAGTTACCTAGATACTTGGATCGTCACAGTTCGGCAGATAATCTTTTCGACGTCACGTTACTCTTATATTGTTCTAGCCGTGCATCAGTTTCATGCATAGTTATACATATGTGTGCAGACATGACATGTAATACATTAATGACGAAACTTCCTCATTATTAGTAGGTGCGAAACGTACGCGTTGGTTTGCACTGGCTAGACAATGTGACTACTACAACATTATTATGATAAGAGTATTGACCTTATCCCTTAGTATGATTGATATAGCTTAAAGACTCTGCCTTGATGTAGGTAATTAATATTTAAGTGCATACCGTCGAACAAAAGGCTCGCTATCCATTAGATTCCACTTTCGTATATTATTTAATAAAGCTAAGAAGTTCAAACGTGGAAAGGGTATCGTTGGACGGAACATTGTATTTATTTTTAATTACTAATTTTACGTAGAATTTCATCCACGCTTTTCACAAGTAATTTATATGATGAAGAAAGATATCTGTACACACGTAAGTGTACACAGGCTACTTAATTATCAGATTTTATTATGACTAGAGTGTACTGCAACAAGCCGATATACGCCTTTTACAACGTCGCCGGGGAGGTCTCTTGCATAGTCAGAGTGCGCCAGACTAAGCAGATGCAATAGATAAACAATGACTACCGTCAAAGCGCTTTGACGCTGGGGTGTGAGAGTGAAATAGTTCGCTCAACAGAAAGGTATACATGCAATTTTTCTCCTGGTGAACATTTCTATAAAGCGCTTACAAATAAACAAACGAGCTTTCAATCTTGTACTCCCTGAAGCCGAACATGAGCTTACATTGTTTATACCAATGTGCCCTTATGCACATAATGTCAGTTCCAGTACAGCCCATAAATAAGTCGACCTCAAGCTCGACTAGATTAATTTTAACCGCCTCCGTGGCTCAATGTAAACAACATTGGGTTTACGTTTCGGAGGTCGCGGGTTCGATCCCCAGCGAGGTACATATTTAGTACTCGGTTTGGTTGGTGGTAGGGCATATTAAATGTCCGCCTGGCTAGCTACCACCAACCTATCTAAATCTGCCGCCAAACAGCAATGTTAATAGCATTGTTGTGTTCCGGTTGTCAGAGATAAGATCAGCACGCTTCCACCTTCGGCCTTATCTTCACTTAATATCAGGTGTGATTGAGGTCAACTGCTAACCCGTTGTGGATTAAAAAAAATACATTTTTGATTTTGATAACCCTTTTTTTTCATATTTATTTTGGAGCGTAGCAATACCTGCACCCTTTTTTATAAATGTGTTTTTATACTGCCAGATAGTGTCTGTTGTTAGGTCAGACAAATCATAAGTGATTTACTTCAAATTATATGAAATAATTTCGAAGGATGTATTAATAATTAAGGACCGCCCAATACAGACAGAGCTGGTAAACTTGTATCATTTGAACCATCAATGGTACTAGCCAATGCTACTACTGGACAAGGGAATGTCAGCTTTTTCTTTAAGTAAAATTAAATGAAGTAACTAAGAAGAAGAAGAAATAAAGACAAATGGATTAATAAAAAAAATGAAATAACAGACAAATATCAACTACATATGATTCTTACACACGGCGCCTACAGTCGGAAATATTGGAATCAAATAATATCCATGATATGAATTATCGTATAACCAAATACTGACTACTCTGACCATGTACAATTTGTTGGAGTTGAATAAATCAAGTATTGACACATCCAACACGCCTTATGTCAGAAGTACGATTGACTAGTACCATTAATGGTACAAATACCACAAGTTTGTATCCATAGTATGTACCATTCAAAAAAAAACAGACATTCCCTTGTCCAGTAGTACCCTTGCCCAGTAGTATCATTGGCCAATACCATTAATGATACAAATGATACAAGTTTCTTTCCATAGTATGTACCATTAAAGAAAAAGCTAACATTAAACACCTGACCGTTGTGGGTATTGACACGTCATTGGTCAAGTCAATAGTACAATGGGATGATCATGGGGGGAGGAGAGGGCAGAAATCAAGAAAGACGCAATTGGTGACAACTTGTTCGAACAATTACTGGATTTGATTCGACTTGAGGTCCGTTTTGCATTTGGAACGTCTGAATGTGGCTGGCGTCGCGTAGATCCTTCTCCAGTCACAAGTTGCTGCAGCTTCTATCAAACTCATCCACCACTCGCTGTTTAGTTGGTCTCGATGGCCTACGACGTCCTCTAATCTAGTATAGACATTAGTAATAAAATGTATAAGCAAAGCAAAATACATAACCACTCTGTACAAGCACAGATTACCAATAAGTTACTGTACAAGTTCATTCTACCATTACTAATTTTTAGACTTGCGAATGTGACTTAGAGAATATATTCGGGCAAACAACAACCGTATTATTGAAGTAGGTACGTAAATATGTAATATACATTGCATGAATTTTCACACGGTAGTTGATTTGAAGCGAGAGTGGTTCTTGGCACGTTATCTCTAGCAGCTGCTATTTCCTTCCAAAAAGCTAACTAAGCTTGGCATACGAGTATATTGTTATACTACATACTCGGTACACGTGTGCCGTGGTGTCATTGTTCGTTTTTTTGTACCAGCTCTGTCTTAAAAACTACAATACCAACATACAAATTTCATGCTTCGTCTAAATCTATCAATGAATTAATCCTGATAAAAACAGAGATGTTATAGGCAGAATAGATAGAGCTTTGTGATCTGTCAATAGGCATAATGAAAAGTTCCATTTTAAATCCAATTTTGTCCGGTTGTAAAACAAAAATTATTTTGTTTTACTTCAAGCAACTATTTCCAACTGGTATATCCATGCTTCTACCGCATGGGTAGAAGTGGGAAAACAAGCGGCCCAAGAAACCAACTAAACGACAAAGTCAAAAAATAAACAGGGAACCAATGAAATCTGCTATGTTATTCCGTAAGCGCCACAGGCACAACTTGCATCAAAATTTACGGTGAAATACCAATCGACCATGAACTTTACGGTCATAGCTTAAAATCCACACTACTGGAAATCTCACCGTAGTTTCGGACGCGAACATGTTTGAATCACTATTGATGTCAATATTATGAAATTAATGTTATAAATGCGAAAGTTTGGATGTTTGTTTGTTTGTTGCTCAATCACGGCGAAACGGATGAACGGATACGGATTAACGGATTTGGATGAAATTGGGTATATAGGTAGAACAAACCCTGGTTTGAAAAATAGGATATTTTTAATCCCGATAAAGTGAGTTCCCGTGGGATAAACAAATTTCCGTGATATAGTTATTCCGCGCAGGCGAAGCCGCGGGCGAAAAGCTAGTTCAAATATTTTCACAGAACACTAACATATTGCATATATTTTGTTCCATACAAAAATTGTAAAAGTCCCTGTAAAAACTTTAGATTAAAAAAAAAAAAAATATATATATTTTGTTGTTTAACATAGAAGTCTTTACATTGTCTGATGATATGGAACCAGTTGTGAGCGAATGCGATTCGCACTTGGTCAGTCTTTAAGTTTAAAGAAATTAAAAACGAAAAGAATAAAATTTCCTTAACAACAGAATTGCCATATTCAATATTTCAAGGTATATACTTACACTATTTACTATACATTATATTTACATGTATTTCACATTTTAAGCATAATTTATAAGTATTCAGAACGACGCGACTAATTAGAGTCATTAAAAATGACCAGAGTTGGCAGGATGCTAATAAATAATTACTACCATACATCCAAACTTCAAAACGTTTTGAAACCAATCGCAAATTGTTGTAATAATAGTTTTAAATCAACTACATATAGGTAACAGCTTTGCGAATCTCGGTCAATAAACATTCATTTACACTATAAATTATGAGTTCGCTGTACGTACTCTAACCAAGTATACTTTGCACTACAAAACAGCACGATACCACATACCTAATTAGCAATTCAAACTCATTGGTCTTAAAATGTCGTGAATGTGTCATTGGGTACACAGATTTTATAAACTTAATTATGAGGTTTGTCCTCCGTTAAGAACCTACCGTGCATCATAATATTATAACTAGTTTTTACGATAACTCATCATTATCATTTTCCTGCCCTTAACTCACTCTTTTTAGGATAATAATATATGGAATCCCTAAAAAAAATATAGTGATCTACAATTGAGGAGTGATTTGGTTTTTCCCATATTCAAATATAATTTACAGAACTGAAAAAAAAAATCTAAAAATACGCTCAGGTTTTCCAATTGTAACAGTATTGCTGCTGCATTTGTTACCGAAACATTAAGATATAAAACAACATGAAATGATTTTGTTTTCTTACATTTTGAAAATTCATTTTATTTATTTTGACATAGAACCAGTAATGCATCTCTTTCGGGACTTTCCACCGAGTTCTTCGCTCCGCTCATTTTCAAAGTAATGAGTTGTCATAAATAAAAACTTATGAATACAAACTTCTCCACGAGTTAGTAATATTTGGCGACACCCTACAGTACTCAATAGACTAAAAACTTATATAAAATAAGACGACAAGAAGTCAGTTGGCGTCAAGGTTATTCACTTCAACCGGATTATAAATTAGATCTCCGTGTGACCACTCCTGCCTGAGCAACATGGAGCCCGGCGAAGGATGTGCATTGTATGTTCAAATTTTTAGTACGCTTCGCGTCATGCTTGTACAGTCCGTTAGATAACTTGTATGTTGTTGGGCAGGAATCCACACTAATAAATATAAATACGAATGTCTATCTGTCAGACTGTTTATAACCTCCGAACTGTTCGTATTGAAATTTGGGAGAAATAGTCTAAAGCCTCGAAAAAGGCAGAGGTTACTTTAAGAAAAGATAGGGAACCGAAGATATTGAAATGTGGCAGAGGTATCCTAGAACCTGGACCTAAGTTAAAGTTAAATAATTGATTAATTGAAAGCAATGAGATGCTAATATGGAAAACCTAAATCGAAAATTCTCCAAAAAAAGTAGCAACTCTGGAAAATTTTAAAGTCACTTTGAGATGTATCTAGAGAAAAATAAAAAAATAGAAAACCCCGAGGAAATAAACAGTATAATATCATCCAGGTATGCAAAGCAACTGTTTTAATAGATAAATATTTACGAAACGGTTGAACCGATTTTCATTAGTGCGCCTTTGCACGTGACCTATCGTTTGTATTCTATTATATGTAATGTTCCGGTGCAATAAAAATATTCTATGGATATCGTATATAGCAGAAAGATCCCTTCATATGTCACAAAATACCACACTACATACATACGAATACAAATGTAATGAATGAATGATCATTAAGGATTACGACCCCATTACATTATTTACATCCACACTGTATGCATAGGAGTACATACTATATATAGGTAAATATGCATTGATCGATTCACAGAAATATATTACGTAGTAGAACTTTGGGTCTTGTTTGTTTAGAAACTAACTGTTGCTTCTAAAATCGCCGTTTCTGTCACATTTTTTTTTTATTTATGACCCCAAAGAGGTAAGTAAAGGTCTTACATGAAAATTCTATAATCGATATAAATAAATCGATATAAATGAATAAATATAAATTATAAATATAAAGTATAAATATAATACATTCAAAACAGTACATAAAAGTCCATACCGAGTAATAAACTTAGTTTTGGTTTCGAAACAGGTATCTAACCATAGCAAGTAAGTTATAAAATGATCTAAAGTAAAAATACTTTTCCGAAAAGTTTCCATTTCAACACAGCACCTACCTTACATTTTACAAAGAGTGTTTTGAAGAATAGCTCCCAAGGCTCGCATAAAAATGCAATTGAGTACTAAAAATATAGAACGAACCTACCTAAACAACGTTTGGCGAAGTCGAATTTTATTTTATTTATTTACCTACAAAGAGGCCACAGTCAATGGTTCATTATTTCATTGTTGCCGGTTGCCTTTGTTTCCACTTGTTGACAGCACTCCTACCGTTAACCTTGTTAAATTTCAGTTCCCATGACATTCAGCGAGAAATCGAGTAACAGGTTAGATAACATTCTTCGTGTAATTCATGATTAATTCAAGACTAGTTACCTAATATTACTTCTCTTGCTTAAACGCTAGGTAACAGTGGAGATTTATCTAATCGTCATTCTTCTTTGCTCCGCTAAGGGTACATTAGTTACAAAGGATTCATGACCCACTTTAAAACCTTGCTAACTGTAATACTGTGTGTTCGCTGTCGGTTGTGTGCGCCTGTATGGCGTTTACTGAAACGTCACTTGTAACAAGTTTCCGTGTGGATTCCATTTATTCTTTCTTTATTCTTTATTGCACCAAAATATTACAATAACAGAGTACAAACAGTAGGTCACGTACAAAGGTGGACCTATCTCTTTAAAAGATCTCTTCCAGCCAACCTGAGCATTGAAATAGGAAACTTAGTAAATTTGGGGTTTAGCAGTAAATTGTGTGCAAAAGAAAAAATCCTATAACTAATATATTATTCACTATAATAAATTATTCAGCTCTACCTTTATAAGACTCTTTAATAAATAGATACAAATGATTGTTGCAGTCGTTTAATTATCAACTAACTAGCTAGCTATTCTACCTTGTCATCCTTGTTAAATATTCATCTCTTTTTTTTACCGACTTCATCCAATTAAAATAATATTGGTGTGTAGTGAGCGCTCTACATATTATTAAGTATTAATATTTAGCAAACACACAATAAGTAGCTATTTACAGACCAAGTTATCAAACGTAATAAAAGTTATCACAAACTTTTTATGATTTTAATTATGCAACATGGGTATTAAAATACGGCTTTTATGTTCCACAACCTAATAAATATTTTGAGGAAATATTATCACGAATAAATAATTAATGAACTATTGACAACTTTTGCTGTAAATACATATAGTTATTTGCTTTCGCTGGTAAAGTCATTACAAAATTACATAATATACAAAACCAGACTATGAAATCTATTTTTCCAGTCGCCTTAGTATCGCTACATAAGTTTATGAACGTGAACAAAATACCTACTTGTCACGGCTAGAATAGAGTTCTATTTATTATTCGCAATTAGAAAAATAATACCTACGCACTTTTAATATGCAGAAATATGAATAATCGCTATCAAGCTACTGTATGGCCTATTTATAAACATAAATAGCGGTACTACCATCGAATTATTCCATTACATAGAAATTATTACTTAGTCATCTTCACGGTAGAATTGATTCTCAGTTGTACCTACTCTCAAGCAACTCTCAAGGCGATACTTTGACTGTCTATTTATAGAATGACACCAAGCACAACGACCGACAACACGTAACCACTATACTTACATTTTTGTCATCGTAATTATAGAGGTCTAGTGATAGAATCTCTTGTGCCACTTAACATGAGTTACCTTTGCATTTACCTAGGAACCTAGGTCAGTATCTCACGTACGTACTTTGTATAATCACGATGTTAGTTTAAGGCAATTCATGTTTAATGTCAGGAATGTTTTTGGTAGATAAACCGGCTTCGCATCGCTGCGTCCAACCTTGCCTTTTTGTATCAGACCAACCCGAGACACGGCAGTTTGATTTGATTTTTTTTCTTTATACATTACCGTAGATCTATTTAATGCTAAAGTAAATGTTTTGCGATAAAAAGTGTTTCGTTTTTTGGTGCATATTTCACTATGTTACCGATGTTAATTACAAAAAGTTAAGAATAACTACAATAAATAGTTACAACTAAAATTCTGGGTGTTAGATTAACAATATGTATATAACTTTATGTAGTTGGTACCAATGTTTCCAGTCCTTTGGTATGCGTACGTACGGTTAGGAATCCATAACTTACAACATGATAAATAGTGTACTCGAAATGAAAGCTTACTATTATCATCATCATCACTTCTTCAGTATATGAACACCCATTTCACGGAACTTGCCTAATAATGCTTACACATATATACATACATAATGTCACGCCTGTTTCCCGTAGGGGTAGGCAGAGACCACAGACTTCCACTTGCTACGATCATGACACACCTCTTTTGCTTCATTCACTCTCATAAGGTTGTTCATATATACTTATACGTATGTTAAAAGCATCCAAGGTTATCAACAATCCTAATTTTAAGTTAAAAATGCTCCTATAAAACATAGTAGGTAGGTAAAGTGAATCATCATCATATTAACCTGTGCCAACAGCTGCTGAGTATGCCTTATGATCACGAGTAAATATGAATTTAGTATTTAAACAAAAGTATAGCTGGTACAATTTGTAAACAAGAATAGCAGAGCTAGTTAACTCGGTATTTTCATGGATACTTACAACCTAAGATACACACATTAGTCGGATATATAATGAAATTGTAAACAGAACTGTTATTGTGTTTCTTTATAGATTTACTTAAGTCAACTCCACCTAAATGTAGTCTCCCAAAAGAGAGCAGTAACAATGCACAATATGAATATAAGTGTAGCTGCGAGAATGCATGCTAATCTTCCAACTCTCCGTGCGACGCTACCCAAGTTTAATAATCTAGGTCATAGTAGCAAGCAGCATTGTCATCATGTAGAGCCACTTTTAATTTTGGAAAAGCTTTATAATACAAGCAAACGTTACTTAAGGTCCGTCTAAAATATTGCACTTTCTTACAGAGTGGAATAATTTCGCCACTTTTGCATAACAATAACTCTACCTTACTGGGGTAGTAACAACACAAACTCTTTCTGTTCCCGTGTACGCACTCACACAGTCAATAGGAAGTCAATTTTACATGTTTTTCCCTCAAGAAAAAAGTTCTTACAATAATATTTTGTGTAAACGCCTTAAACTATATTCATTGAACCGCCAAAAAATTGACAAAACAATCTATTTCAATGCGGTTTCGATCTCATCTCCGGAGTGCATCAACAAATACTGACTGCATCATCAGCACAGTCACTTTAAGTAAAGCAAACCAATCGCGGCACTTTACCTGTAAAGGTTTAAGGAGTGTTTCATGGACTCTTCCTCATTAGATCTTGAGGAAAAAAATGGGATTACCTTGAGAGAGTCCTCTTGGCAATATAACGCACGCAAATCAGTCACGGAATCTCAAAGCACATAATCGGTATTGAAAACCATTTTTTGTAAGTGGGTTAAAAAATGCACTATTTTTAATAGGATCCTATACCAAGTATTAAATAATCTGTGGCTATATAGGTATATAGTAATTATTCAAATGTGCTAAGAGAAATTAATTGTTTTATTTAGGGCAACAGTTGGCTCGCCCCTGTCGAGTACCGACATGTGTGGGTGGTTGTTGGTTGACCTTGTAAAATCCATCTTTTGTCATTCATTACATTACCTACTCCCTTGACTGATTTTATTAATTATATTCGAAGCAAACCATCCCAAGCACATCTCCACTGGTCTGAAGTATTTATTTATTATGTACGTACCTTGTGTAGATAGATAATGGATGGATTCCAGTTAATAAAACGTTTATTTTAAACCGTTATCTTGTATGCTCATCAATCTGTTGTTGTCAACAAACTGTTTTGGACTCCGATATGCCGTAAGTGTGACGGTTGGTTAGTTTAGAAAACGGTTAGAACGCTGAATGTCCAAACATTTATTATTCATGTTATTTCGATGGCTAACCTGAAGGTCCTCGGTGAAGCGGGTTCGCGAGGACCCTGCTGCGCTCGGCCGCTCCAGCAATAAAAGCTCAGTGAGGACTATCACACCGAACACAGCAAAGAACATGATAAAGATGAAAAAGCTGATATCGGCACGGGACTGCGCCGACCGGCGCCACTTCATTTTGCAAAGCGCGAGACCGACTAAATAGAACCAAAGCAACCGGGGCCACAAGCCCATACCACCGCGCGGCGCGCCGCGTACAACGGAATGCCTTTGCCCTCCGCGCTGTTCGACATACTGACGCAAATGACGCACCGCTGCCTGTCACACTGACACGATAATAACTTCTTTCACATCCAGAGTTGCAAGCTCAGTTAGTACTTATTTACAAACAAGATAAGTATAATTGGTAAACATGTACAGTACGACTTACAGCCTACTGCTTTCGAAGTAGTAAAATGTTAAGTTGCATTATAATTGAAACATTCATTATTACTTTTTGCGTAGTTTTTCTCTCTTTGTTGAATTTTTATTTAACATTCACTGTTTGTTTAAAACATTGAATTTTAGAAAGTGAGTTAAAGTACATTTTTGGTTTTCATTTTATTCTTATCTGAATATATCATCGATTCAAAGTCATGTGAATATTCCTTCGTAATACATAATATGTTAACAATTTGTACGTTGATCACGAACTCTAGCAACCCTAACGCCGATTCCTCAGGGCGCATGCGTGCGGTTCCGCCCGCCCGCCCTACGTTCAATGACTTGATACATATACAGTTCTGTATAGGGTGTTAACTGGTGTATACAAACAGACATGTATGTGTGTGTAGGTAGAAAGAGAATCTCACAGAACAATAACTTCGAGTGAAGGTTATTATTTTGAGTAAGATCCTGATAGTCACGAAGCGAGATCTTGCTGTTTCTTGCCCTAACCGAACACTAGTTAGTAATTAGTTATTCTCTGGTTATACTGCTAAACAGGGACATAAAGGTACAGTGGAAATTTTAAAGTCCATTGTACAGTCAGACAGATAAACCTTTACGGCCCTGCATGATACAAATTAAATTTTCTGAGGAAATCATGAACGTTTTTTCAGCAATTACTGAGTTCAAGAATATAATAAAGTATTATCGAAAAATATTCACGATTTTCTGAGAAAACTTAATTTGTATATTACAGGGCTGTAATGTCTGTTTCTGACTACATCATGTTGGAAGACCTTACATTAAACTCTATTTTGCGGTTTCTTTTATCACCTACACTGCGTCTGCTTCTGTGTAATAAATAAAGTAATATCTAAAATTAGTTAACAGTTTGTATTAAGATGTAGGTAACGGCATACGGAACTCTCAAGGTTCTATATATATTCCCACTAATCCGTCTTTTTTTCCCTACGACGAAACAGAGACGATATATCCGGATGTGTATTTTGCCATTTATCTCTGGAACGGCTGAACAAATTTTGAAACGGTTTTTCGAAGTATGGCGCATGTTCTTAAATACTTTTTACGGATATACGAGTGGCACTCACGCGGACATAGTTGTCATTACTACAAATCAGAAACTGGCAAATTACTATTACATTTTTTATTTTATATATGATAGGGCGGCAAACGAGCATGCGGGTCACCTGATGGAAAGCAATCACCGCCGCCCATGGACATCCGCAACTCCAAAAGGGTCACAGATGCGTTGCCGGCCTTTCTGAACTATAAACAATTGAAATATAAAAAGCCACGAAACATAACAATATGTTAAGACCCCCTAAAAGAGCAAAATAATATCAACTGCATATCGTTAATATTATACAATACAATACAATACAAGTACACTTTATTGCACAACAGAAAAGAAAATACAGTTTCAGAAAAGTGGTAAGATTAGAATGTACAATTTGGCGACCTTATCACTAAAAGCGATCTCTTCCAGGCAACCTTTGGGTATTTTATTTGCATTGTAGTTGTAGCTCTTTTTTCTCTTATTGATACTTCACTTTTTATTTGTAAATAAAATTAAATAAAGAAAGAATCTTGTAAGTCAAAGACCCAGTTCCTACGATGAGATTTGTGGATTGAGTTGAGGTTTTTCGTGCACGTGTGATATTACAATATTTCACAACCTTGAGTACAATGAATAATGATGACTCAGGCAGGAGCCTGTTTCATAAATAATATAAAGTCTTACCCAACCAAGCCAGGAAATTGATCGTTTTCCCGAAGTAAATCCTACTTTTCACTGCTACTATGATGAAAATAAATAATAGTAACAATCTACGACTCATCTTTATATCAACCACAACATATATAGCATATCTAAAGCGACCGGTTGGAAGCGACCTGCATCCAATGACTTGCCGTGACCTTCGTAATCCACCTTGTCTACAAATTACTAATGTAAATAAATATTAGGTTGAAATTGACGTTTTGTATGAAGAATTTCATTAAGACTGTTTTCTCCATACAAACATTTTTGATTTTTTTTTTGGGAACGGCAAATCCAAATTTAGCTAAACTCTGTGTGTATTATCGGATAACATTAAGTTAAATTTTTTTTTTATTATGTAATTTAGCCCAGAAATTAAAATATATTTCATGTGAAACCTTGAAATAATATTCCATTTTCCAAATAAACAAATTTGGATCTAGATTTGAAAATCGGAGGAATTCGTACATATGATTAACGAAGAAAAAAACTCCAATTTCATAGGTAAAGACCCAATATATAGGACGAATTTGAATTCGTGTAATTAATTCCCTTTAACTGGTGACGCCACTCTTGATTAGGAACAACTTTCCCTAAGGAACAATAGTCGAAATTGATCAAAAAATTTTCGATTACCCATACACGATAAACGATTCTGAGACCAACTTTAATATGGAAGTCCAAAAATTTACCAGTAGAACTATAACCGAATTGAGCCTAAAATTTTTGGACTTCCATACTAAAGGTGGTTTCAGAATGGTAAGTTTGTATGGGTAATCGAAAATTATTTGATCGAATTCGTCTATGGTTCGTTAGGGAAAGTTATTCGTAATCAGTAGTGGAGTCACCAGTAAACAGGAATTAAGTACACGAATTCAAATTCACCCTGTATAAATAAATATTTCAGAAACTTACACCGCTCATCTAATCCGAAACTAGACAAAGGCTGTACGATGGTTATGAGATAACGGATTGTTTAAACATAAATATTCATATAAACATCCATAACACTGGAATAAATGTTCGTATTCATCACAGAAATACCACTAGCGGAATTCGAACTCAATCCAAAAATCCTCTAGATTAATCGTAGTACTCTTTTCAAACTTCACAAACTCATGAGAATTAGCGTGAATTTTTTAAATTTTATTATTTAAAAAAATTGCCTGTAGCGAGCCTTCAAAAATTATATTATTCTGACCCTCCGTAATAACATGAAACAAACATAATACTATATAACTATATAAATTATTAAAAAAACATACACTTTCGAATCCACATAAATTATTTATAAATATGCAAATGTGTCCGTTTGTTACCTTTCACAACAAAACGTCAAATGGAGCACGAAGAACTAAAGAATAGGTTAATTTAAGATAAGATACTTATTTTCAATTTTCAAGTTTTTATTATAAGATGTTTATTACATTTTCACGGCTAAACCTCTGAACGAACCGTACTGAAATTTGGCATACAGGTAGCCTGGAGCCTGGAGTAGGACGTAGTCTACTTTTCAGTTCTCACTTTACTGAAAACACAGTACACACAGATACAGTAATTTTATGTATTCGATTTTCATATAATATTAGTATGAGTAGTATGATTTCAGCATTTTTATTTAACATTTTATTGCATATAAGTATACTAACATACATTGAACAAACATAGGACAGAAATTACAATACACAAAAGGCGAGCTTATCTCTGTAAGAGATTTCTTCCAGCAAAGCAAATTTTATATTGTAGTCCTTCACATCGTCGTTAAACTTAGGTAAGTAGGTACTTAAATTACTGCTGAAATCATACTAATCATACTAATATTATGCATGTACTAAGTATATAGTATGTACCTACAGTCGACATCAATATTTGGAGCGTCTGCACGTGTATGGGCGCGATACCGTCATCTCAGCATATACTGGCAGTGTTACGCTTGACATGCGGTCGACTGTACATTATAACCTTCCGAAAGAAATTTTTAACTCAAGTTAAGCATACCTAAAGAAATATTTTTAACAAAATACAAACAAAGTAAAGTTAAAAGCTGACATTGCTGGCTACTTTGCCATTAGGTGAGTATTTTATACAACACTAATTTACTCTTTTAATTACATGGCAATAGTCAAATTATTAATAGGTTTAGGTTGAGTTGCACCATCTAACTACAACAATAACCAAAGCCTAACCAGGCCCCTTATTAACTAACCTCAATGGTCATGAACTGTACCGCTCGCTAACTCCTTCGCCATTGGCCAAATTTGAACATTTGAAAAATTTGAAACCGCATCCATGGCTCAATGTAAACAACATTGGGTTTACGATTCGGAGGTCGCGGGTTCGATCCCCAGAGGGGTGCATGTGTAAGTACTCGGTTTGGTTTGTGGTGGGGCATTTTAAATGTCCGCCTGGCTAGCTACCACCATCTTATCTAAATCTGCCACCAAGCAGCAATGTTAATAGCATTGTAGTGTTCCGGTTGTCAGAGATAAGATAGCCAGTCCCCCAAATGTGTTGGGGTTTCCGGGTCAGTACGCTTCCACCTTCGACCTCATCTTCACTTAACATCAGGTATGATTGAGGTCAAGTACCAAACCGCGGTGCATAAAAAAAAATATACGTCAGATGTGGTTTCCGATTGTCTGATGAGACTATCTGATCGTATTTATTTGATACACGTATTATTGTTACGCCAAATTTTTCTGAACTCTGTCGTTCTTGCTTGCATGCGAAGCAGAAAGAAAAAATGGATGAGGAATACTGTACCTTTTGCAAAAAAAAAAATTGAAATATTTGCTGGTGTTGACGCGAAAGAAGAAAAAACCGATAATAAAATCGTATGCACTTCGGCAGAACGTAACCGATGACGATAACGATGAAATATGTAATAGAACCTCTGGGGTTACATAATCTAAGGGCTGATCAGACTATCGGATCCGACTATCGGAAGGAAAAATCTGACATATATCAGCTTTACGGTCGAATGTAAAAGTAGGCGATACTGTCCATTATTCACATTGAACTAATTCAATAAGGATGCAGATGACATAAGCTTTGATAACAAGAGCTTTGAGGTTATTGTTATAATTAGATGGTGCAAGTCAACCTTAGTGTTACGACGGAGCACGTTTATAGCTAAATAAACTACTTGAATAAACATAGAGGTCGGTCATAAAACATAAATTTTTGTTAGGTAGGTAGGTAGCTTTATTAAAAAGTAAGCTAAGGACTTGAATAAATTACGTTTCTTTATACCAGAGATGTTTGTATGTATGATGATGTACTCAGAGAACGAGAGGAGTGATAAATGAACATACTATTATACCTTCCTGTGCTGCAATATTCAGTGGCATCTTATCGTCCTCTTTCATTTAAGGGGAGCAAAAAATACAATCTTGCCACCTCGTCCAAATTTTGAGCGTGCTGAAATCGCAAACTCAGCTACATTAGGCTAGTTGTACGACGCATTTACTTCTTTTTAAGTTAAAACTGAATTCAGATTAAAAAGAAGAGTTCACGTTATACAAGCTGTCATGAAAATTATGTTGAACATTGCTCAATAATGTAAGTCAAATGGGACCTACATATTTATGTGATTGACTATCTGTGCCTCCATTCTTTTTATCTTTCCTTCTTTTTCAACCTTAAATTCTTTCTTCAATTAGTCTGGGGTCCAAGGTAGCAATAGAGAGTAGGGCACCGTCTACCTTCACTAGGCGCCGTGCAGAGTACCACTTGACTGTTGATGCTGGCTTTTACAGTGGGAAGAGTGCGGAGATCTGTGCCTCCATTCTGACACTGATTTTACGTTGGGTTCCATTCATACCTGCTACGCCGCGCGGAATATAGAGATTGCAACCTATTGCTCATTCGCCGCGAGTGCCGCGACTATCAGTTGCGATTGAAATAAATTAAATAATTTACATTAATAAAAATATATTTGTTACATATTACGTTTTTTTTAATAAACAAGATCTTTATCACGTTTTATTTGACCTCTGAAAATAATGAGCACTTTTTCGGTTAGACCCTGTAGATTAGGATGGGTACCTACAGTGAGCCGCACGACGAGCGTAACACTTTCCAGTAACAGCTGATTGCGAGACGATTTGATGAAAATGATTGAAAATGAACTTACTTGCCTATGAAATTGGCGTTTTGTATGAAGAATTTCATTAAGACTAGCTAAACTTTTATGTATTATCGGATAACATTAAGTATACCTAGTCAGTGTTAATTTTTAAAAGTAACCGCTTTATAAAAGTTTCAGCGCATCTAAGAAATAATATGGGAAGGATATGAAAAGAGCTGTGTTCAAGTTTTTTTTATTATGGGATTTATTGGAAAATGGAAAATATATTCCATTTTCCAATAAAAAACAAATTTGGAAATAGCTATAGAATCATAGGAGTTGGTACATATGATTAACGAAGAAAAAATCTCCAATTTCATAGGTAAAGTAAATACCTATATATACCTATAATATATACATATATATACATTCAGTGTACTAAGTATCGGGAATTTGTCAATAAAACAAAAAATACAAATTATTCATCTAAATTTATTTTATCGCCTTCAAAGTAGGCCCCATCGCTTGCAATACAACATCTCCACCGCTTCACCCAGTCTTCCATACATTTTTCATAGGCTATTTGCGGTATGGCCTTTAGCTCATTCAGCGAATTTTCTTGTATGGCTTCTATCGACTCAAAACGTTTTCCTCGAAGTGGTAATTTTAACTTGGGAAATAAAAAAAAGTCAGACGGAGCCATATCAGGTGAATACGGTGCTTGGTCGAGAACTTTTGTTGAATTTTTCGCCAAAAACTCTTTCACTATAATGGCTGTGTGTGATGGTGCATTATCATGGTGCAGCATCCATGAGTTGTGTTGCCACAAATCTGGACGTTTTCGGCGGATACTCTCACGCAAACGCTTCATGACGCCTAAATAATATTCTTTATTCACTGTTTCTCCCTCTGGAAGGAATTCGGAGTGAACCACACCACGGTAGTCAAAAAAGACTGTCAGCATCACCTTGATTTTGGAGCGACCTTGCCGCGGTTTTTTGGGTTTCGGCTCGTTTTCGAGACGCCATTCTGAAGACTGTTGGCTTGTTTGCATGTCGTACTCATAAACCCATGTCTCGTCGCCAGTTATTATACGTTTCATAAAGGTCGGATCCGTAGAAGCTCGGGAAACCATGTCTTCAGCGACATGCTTTCGCTGCGCTTTTTGAACAAAATTGAGCTCTTTTGGAACTAGTCGAGCGGCGACGCGTTTCATGCCTAAAATGTCAATGAGAATGTTGTGGACGGACTTAAAAGATATGTTCACCTCACTAGCAAACTCTCTCAGACTCATACGTCGATTTTCGAGCACTAGCTTCTTGATTCTGTCGATGTTTTCTTTGGTCGTAGCGGTTGAAGGTCTACCAGAACGAGGCAAGTCTACTACTACTTCTCGGCCTTCTTTAAAAGCCTTATACCATTCATAAGCCCTTGTTTTCGATATACACGATTCGCCGTAGGTATTTAGCAACATTTTTAGTGATTCACCACATGAAATATCATTTGAAACACAAAATTTAAGGCACACTCTTTGTTCAACAATATTTTCCATTGTAAATATCGCCGAGGACTCAAAACTATGACCAACAAAAAGTGTAGTTTAAAACAATTTTTTTTTTTTTTTAGTTTTATTTTCTCCTCTAGGAGAAGGCAAAGGGATCTAGCCCATAACAGCCATGTCTTATTTCTCTTATTTCTTCAGTTTGTAAGTCAGTCTCAGTCAAAACACGTAATTCGTCGTATACTTGGCGTATACAGAGTCTAGTCACGGTCAAGTCATTCTTCAGTAAAGTGGCAGAATGCTTTACAAAAGATTTTGGCGGCTTCTTGTGGGAACCCGAAAGCTCCGTTACGCACTTTAATTTACACTTCCCTTCACTTGTACACCATCACTAACGTTTGCTGCACAATATTCTGCCATTATTAAGCTTCAAAAGTTAGAATGCACAAATTATAAGACTTATAAAGAAAAATGCTACTTCACTCGCCGAGTTCCCGCCAAAAAGCCTAGTTTAAAACAAACTAAATGACAGATCCCGCTTTTTTTTTTTTTTTTTAATTATTTAAGGCTTTGGTAAAAACCATCAGCCTAAACCATTGAAAACAACTAAATCCTATTACAAAAATGGGAAGAAAACTAAGATACAACAAATAACAGAAAAAAAAATTTAAAAAAAATCTAAACTAAGCTAATTACAAAAATTTGAATAAAATTACAAACCTAACAAATATACACAACTTATTACAATAGGTAACCTATTACACTTTTACAAACGTATTATTTACAAATTCAAAAATAATTTGATACAGGCTATTATGTTTTAAAAGCTCTTGTATGTTATTGGGTAACTTATTACATTCTAGGGCATCCTGACATAGTGAAATGAATAGCAGACGTTGCAGAAGGAATTATGAACAATCAAAAAACAAATGGTTAACATCGCAATATTCGCAAGAGCAGTAATTACAAATGGAATTAGGACTTAGTTTCAATCTAGATAAATGTGCAGGAACCCTACAATGACCTATGCGGAGCCGGCACAAAGTCGTTATAAAATTCCTGCCTGGATATGTTCGGTATATTTCGAACCAAGCCTTCAATGATGGGTTCGGGACTATCTCGCCGTGCCACTTTCCCTTGACTTCTCTCGATAGGCTTAGAGCAAGACTCCATCTTTTCATTAAATTTTCTTTAAGTATTAATACCAAATCTGAGTGAGGCACTTTGAAATCACAGTGATGAACATTATCCGATGATTTTGCCAGAGAATCAACTAACTCATTTCCGAGTATACCAGAATGCCCCGGTACCCAACAGAATTCCACAATGTTATTATTATTCGAGCAGAGATCATGAATAAGATTCCGTAATATATAAATTAAGTAATTACAATTAGACGTAATCTGAGAGCGGGATAACGCTTGTAGTGCGCTCATCGAGTCTGATAAAATTAAAAACTTATTACAAGAAAAATTATTGCTATTAATGTACATTAGAGCATAAATAATTGCTAGTATTTCGGCTGAATAAATTGAAAAATATTTGCTACACGAAAAAACTCTGCCTGATCTGATAGAAGAATCATAGAAAGCAAAACTTGTACGGGTATTCGTTTTAGAACCGTCAGTATAAATCTTGATGAAACCTCTTTTATCATATAAATACTCATAAAAATCAAACTTAGATTTAAATTTAATAATAGTAATTGGAATATCTCTCATCATGGACTGAAAACTATTAGAGAAACAAGGAATTAAGCTATGCCAGGAAACAGTATCTTGAAATTCAAAGTTTAAATAAGATATAGATTCACTAATGGTGGTGCTAGTGGACAGCGGAGTTACATTATAATTAGGGATGGTAAAATCCTCTAAATAGCGACTAACTAGCGCGTTGTCACGACTGATTAAGTTGAGGCAAAATTTATCAATTAGATAACTTCTTCGTAAAAACAGTGGAGGGATACCGGACTCTACTTCCAAAGAATTTATTGGGGAAGACATCATAGCGCCGGTAATAATTCTTAACGCTCTATTTTGAATAACATCAAGTTTACGAAGTAAAAAATTAGATGCGTTGCCATAGAAAATACAGCCATAATCAAATTGGCTACGAATCATCGACATATAAAGGGTTTTTAATATTTTCGGGTCAGAGCCCCAGTTGACACCAACCAGAGACTTCAATACATTCATACGAAGTTCAGCTTTTTTACATATGTAGGCAATATGAGGAGCCCAGGATAGTTCGGAATCTAGTACAATGCCTAAGTACCGTTCGGAAGTACAAAAGGGTAATAAGGCATTGTTATAATATACTTTGGGATGGAATAAACAACTGTGACTAAATAGCATAACAGAACTTTTGTCGACATTTACTTCTAATTTTAGGTGGTTTTGCAGTAAATTACATAAAATTAATAAACAGTTGTTCATAATAAGCTCACCTTCGGAGAGATCCTCACAATCTATATAAATAACAAGGTCATCAGCATAAAAGGAGTAATTAACTGATGGTGGAATATGTTTCATAAAGTCAACGAGGCTTAGGATAAATATTAATGGGGAGATAACGGAACCTTGAGGTGTACCTTTGAAGGTACTTTTAGGGCCATAAAATTTATTTTTTATCTTAAGAGAGACGTTACGGTTATTCAAAAAATTAAAAATCCAAAATAAAGCAGGACCAGGAATGCCAAGTTTGTGTAAACTTTCTATTAAGTAATTATGATTGATATTGTCGAATGCCCCTTTAAAATCTAGAAAAACAGCTAAGGTAAATTTATTGTGTCTCATATTGTTTCTAATGTCACCTATTAAACAGCCCAAATTATACATAGTGTTTTTGCCCTTGCGAAAACCAAACTGATGATCTGGAATCAGAGAGTTGTGTTCAACAAACCATTCGAGACGATTCTTCAACATAGTTTCAAACAACTTAGCTAAACATGAAGTAAGAGAAATAGGACGATAAGCGTCTAAACTATTTGAATCTTTATTAGGTTTTAAAATAGGAACTACAAACTGATTTTTCCAGATAGGAGGAATAACTTTGTGCAACCAAAGATGATTGTAAATATTTAAGAGAATTCGTTTAGAATCAATAGGTAAGTTTTTAATAACTGAATAGGGAATGAAATCAGGGCCAGGTGAAGTATTCTTTTTCTTATCCAAAGATCCTTCTAATTCATAAAATTCGAAAGGATTCAGAATCCATTGAGCTGACTCTGAACCTTCGAAAGCAAAATAAGCATTTAATTTATCAGAACTAATATTACAAGAATTTGACGACGAAATTTTATCAAGATAATCTCGAGCATTCGATGGATTATCTAAAAAACTAGTTTTAATATTATTATTATTATTCAACTTAGCGAACTTAATTTTTTTAACTTTGTCCCAAATTAGTTTCAAAGGGGTCATTCGATTGAAAGTAGAACAGAGGTTATGCCAGCTTAAAAGCTTCTGTTCAGATAATATTTTTTTCTTTTTAGCATCAAATTGCTTATAAATTAGATAGTTCTCTAACGTAGGATATATTTTGAAAGACTTTAGTGCAAGTTTGGATTGATTGACGGCTTGAGAGCACACATCGTTCCACCAAATAAGTGATTTACGTTTTTTAATGTGGCAATTATAGGATTTTTTAGGGAAAGTCAATAAAATGTCATAGAGTGTTTGTATAAAATTGTTATAGTTGATTATGGGATCGGTTTCTAAAACAAAGGAAGAAAATTTTTCTGTACAGAGTTCTGAGAATTTAGGCCACTCAATCTTATTGAAATTTATGTTGAATATACTGGGAGCGTCCGAGTTGGACGAAAAATTCAAGCGTTCATTACTAAAGGAAGCGATATCATTATTGTACAAAACACTCACCAAAAGCGGAAAGTGATTGCTACTCAACAGGTCGTCGAGTACAGAAAAAGAGCAACTGGAACTCGCAGCAGGAGAAGCGAAAACTAAGTCCAGAACGTTACCTTGTTGTCCGAAAGGAGCGAAGGTTGTAACAGTGAAATCATTCAGGCAAACTAGGTTATGTTCATCTGCAAAAGAATTAATAATATTACCTCTCCTGTCATTGTGACGGGAACCCCAGGCTGAATTGTGAGCATTAAAGTCTCCTATGATCAGGTAATTACGGTTGGAGATTTTAGAAAAAGCATTAGATAACATTTGTATGCTAAATTTGCCATTTGGAGGGAGGGGTATATAAACACATAGTATGTCAATGCAAATACAACCAACATTTACAGAAATTAATAAGTTTTGGAAGTGATAGTTTGAAGAGGTGTCAACAGTAGCGAAAATATACTTATCTTTAACAGCCACAGCAATTCCGCCATGTGGACGATCAGAGTCACGGCGAATGATATTATATCCTGGCAATTTGATGGACTTGGAGGGGTCCAACCAAGTCTCATTTAGCAAAATTATATCAATTTCAGTACCATGAGAACAAATAAAATGTTTTAATTGGTCTAATTTAAAATAGATGCTACGTGAATTCCAGTGAATGATATTAAGACTACTAATACCAATAGCTGGGTCCATAAAAAAAAAAATATTAGGATGTAAGATTATTAATAAGAGTTTCCTTTATATATTTAGAAGAGATTGTGGCATCAGGCAAAGTTTTCTTGTTTTTAAACAAATCTACCAAAGTTTTAGTGATAACATTCAATAGATCATCAGAATTAATTAAGTCAGTGAAGAGGGCTCTCTTCTGAGGGCCTTGTAGTAATTTCTTGAAATTTTCCGAATGAGTCGGTAATGGCTGAGAGCTAGCAGAGCTGCCAGCAGCAAATTTGGTCTTTGCTGTGACTGTAGCGTATGTAATTTTACCACTTATTTTGTCTTTAATCTCTTGATTCTTCTCTGACTTAATTGGACAGTTATTGCTAATTGCCATGTGAGGACCTTTACAATTAATACATTTCAAATTTGACTTGTCATTGCAGACTTTAAAGAAGTGATCACCACTACAGATGGAGCAGACCTGAGAACTCTTGCAGGATCCACGCCCATGCCCAAACTTGTAGCATACAAAACATTGACGGACTGGTTTCACATACTCCTTTACATCAAACCAGATGTAATCAAAAGTGACATGGTTTGGACGAGTAGAGCTTAGAAAGGTTACCAAAACTGTGGGAGTTGGTGAGAATGATCCATCAGGATTCTTACGTGTGAAGCGTTTCACTCCAATGATTTCAGCAGCTGATTTCATACTTGTCAATAAATCTTCTTCTGTAATTTCAATTGGAACTTTTATTATTCCTTGAGTTTCTAGGTGATCGTAGGGGATCTTAGCTTGCCAGTTATGACACTCGAGCAATGATTTGCCTAAGAGAAATGTATTTGCATCTTTTTTACTTTTGAAAAAAACTTTAATCAGAAACTTGCCTACAGGCTTAACATGGTCTAAGCCGGAGGAAGATTTGAGAACATTGATGGTCTTCATTAAGTCCATGGATGTATTAGGTGTTGAAGATGATAACAACACAGGGTACTCCTTTTTTCCATCCTCGGTATATATATGCACATAGTCTCTAAAAAGGCCTCTTTTACCAGAGATGAAATTTGCCGCCATTTTTTGCGGGCGAGACTCTTCTTCAGAGGAAGATTTTCTTTTGGCGGCAGAATTTCTACCACCGCTATCGTCAGTCATAGTAATATTGCACTTATACAATTATGTAACTATCTATAATTTCTAGTAATTAAAGTAATAAAGTCAAAAAATAAAAGGGCGACTACTAAGTATTTTATAAAATTATTTCAAAATTTCCGCCTATCTCACTTGAAGTTCGCGCCCTTTTTTTCCTCACAGATCCCGCTCAAATTTTGCGCGCTAAATCAGTACAGTGCTACCAATATGCAGTAAAAAAAAAAAATTAGAACGACCTCTTTTACGCGGGTCTTTTTATTGACATATTCCCGATACTTTTTACACAGAGTAGTATATATATATATATATAATATTATATTATATATTTATTAAAGATGTCAGAAAATTATTGTTCGAGTTGAGTACATTTAACCAACATTATTCATCCATTAAACCCATAGCACAGATTACCAATAAGTTACTCCCATAGGTTGTACCTAATTTATACATAGACTATAATATGCGTGAGTATCACCTGACCGCGAGGCGATATAAGGCTCAGTGGGCCGCACGCCGAGTGTGTAACACTATCAGCTGATCGCGAAACGATATAATAAGTCATATGCTGTAAGACCAACTTAACGACTGGCGACTCTAGCTATACCCACTAGACAAGAAAGTAAACTTTTTAACACTATAAATCGAACCAGATTCTACATAACAACTCATTTTGAAATTAATTAAATATCTTTTTTTTATTTTAAGACTTCCAGAAGTTAACTAAAAACCCCTACAAAGGTACCATCAGCCCCTGAGACACGGGTTCAAAAACGTTTTACGATAGCGAAAGTCTACAACTCAAAAAGAGGGGTGTTATAAGTTTGACCGCTATGTGCGTGTGTCTGACTGTGTGTCTGTCTGTAGCACATAGCTCTTAAATAGGTAACCCGATTTAGATGCGATTACATCATATGAAATCAGGTTTTTTTGCGGTGGTCCTTAGACATGTTTTATCAAAATCGGTTCGGTTTCGAAGATATTTAACTGTAACACAACTAATTTGGTCTAAGATGATATAATAATTTGTTCCTCGGGGGTTTTCTAAATTTTTAAGCATTTATTTCATCGTAAGATACATGATATCATTTGTTTTGGCGCAAGAAACCCACAAGATCATCGTCCTTTTTTTTTTTCTCTCTTGGCAAAGCACTATTTGTGCATGTGCCACTTACAAATTAAAAAACGAAGGAAATAGGGAGATATTTACAAAGAAAGGATTTGGAACAAGAAAGTATGAGGGTCGTGTAATAAAATAAATAATATTGTCATGTATCTTTTTAAATAAACATTTATTTATTTTTTCAATCTCTGACATTTTTGTGTTAGGTTGCATTACATATTTCGTATTGAAAAGGTTAAAGAGTATGTAGGTTACAGGTAACTTTACGTAAATCGTGGGTTCGATCCTCAGCGTAGACCTACTCAGATAAAAGAATGCGTACCTACTATATTGTTATGATTAATGTTTGCTTTTTTTGTAATAGTTATTAAAATTCATTTTTTAATGTCTCGTAGAGTCAACATTGGTTTTCCGGCTATTTGAAATAAATAACAAATTAAAGGTTCTCAGCATCCTATCATCAAGCAAGTGTGACTGACGTCAAGCGCTAAACAATAATTGAAAAACATCTTGTAAAAACCGAGTTCAAACTTGGCAGTAGTAGTTTTTGGTAGGTTATAATAGCCAAAACAAAGGCGAAAAACCTGTACATTGAAAATATTAGCATAGAGACGACCCTTCTAAGGCAATGTAAAAGCAAAGTATCCACGTAGCCTCTGCGCATTTCATGCCCATCATGTTCCCCACGGGACTCAATGCAATTAGCAAATGGAAGTATGAAAAGAGTGATCTTGCACCGTACTCATTCATATGCCTCCATTTTGCAAATATCATTTTGAGATTTACCCATCACAAAGGGGGGAGAAAGGCTGTGTGGTCAATGTTTCCTAAGCCTCATATTCCAATTCATTAAAAATAATAATGTCAAACATCAGCTGAGAGGGTGACCAACGAGCGGTGTGGTGTGGGTGAGCTAAATGAAGGAAGAGAGCATAGAACTACAAAATAACATCCACATTAACAAAACCGAATTCTTCTGCCTTTAATTAAATATGTCTAAAGAACCACCAAAAGACGTAAATATTATTCAAGCATTCTTCGATGCTATGTACAACACGATAGATGCTCCAGTAACATGGTTTCGAGGTAAGCACTTGTTCGGTTTTGTGTTGATTATATAAGATAGCCAATGGTTATAGCTATGCTGCAATTATGTCGCAGAAACGGTTGTGGTGCCAAACCAGCAGAAGTACCCATGGTACCACCAACAGTTCCGCCGGGTTCCCACCATTGACCAGTGTTATACTGATGACGCAGTTTGCGACTTCGAAGCGAATGCTCAGTTCAAACGCGACAGGTTAGTTAGTTTGGTTTCGTAAATAAATAGTACTATAAATAAAATTTTCGGCGGCATAAACTATTGCTACTTTGCACCAAATTTGCTCAACTTATTTTGTTTACCAGTTCAAAATCTTGCATAAAATAGTACTTACTGTAATTTATTATGAATTAAAAAGAAAGAATATAATACTTACCATTAAAACTTTTGATATCGTATAAATTAATGTGGGATTGATTTTACTTATAAATTTTAGAAATACTAACTGTTGTGTGGTTTCAGCACATAAAAGACTAGATCTTCCCGCGGGTGTCGTAACAGGTGATTAAGGGACTCTATCAAAAAAACATCTATAAATTTACACATTTTAATGACGATGCGTTCACTTCCTATGACATGTGCATTTCTATATATTTCATAAGGTGAACTGTAGATGTTGTTTCAAGCATTAAATGTTTGGGATATCTCTCACCACCCCATTTGGGATAAAGGTCGTGATGTTATGTATGTTTGTAATGGAGCTATATGATTCTCCCACAAATACAATGTTCATTCTATTGCCACTTTGACAGTAGTCTGCTCAGCCCCCGCAGTCTCGACATAGATAGCGATTGCTATACTACTGATTTCGGTCGTTAAGTTCTAACAATGTTATTTTAATTGGAGAGAGTCTTTAGTATCAAAATATCGGTTTCCATTCATGATTCAGGCTTCCAACAAAAACCGGTATGATTATGAACACTATAACATTTAGAATAAGGTCGTTAGGAATTAACAACCGAATTCGATAACATAACGATCGCTATCTATGTCGAGACTGCAGGCCCTGGTCTAGTTAGATCAAGAATAGTATAATCTTACACATGAAAAGCATTATCTCTCCCATCTTTTGTGATATTATTATGTGTATCATCATCTCAGCCCCTAAACATCCCACTATTCCCACTGCAGAGATTTCCTTTCCCTTTTTTTTTATTTTTCTGTATAATGAGGGAGGGAGTATGTCTGTCATGTCAACACATTTTGTATAAATTTTTCTCTTTTAAATAATAAAAATGAAAATGTGAAAATATTTACATTTGTTACATCCATAGTTCATATTACCTAATTTAAATAGAATTTACTGCAGCAACTTTTAGCAAGAGTTAATGATGGTTGAGTATAATCCCAAAGAATTCTCAAGTAATATTATTTTTTACAGAGCCGTTGATTCTGAGATCCTCTCCATATTACGCCAGCGCTATGAGGACTGTATGATGTATGAAAGCCCAGACCATTTGACAGTGTGCAAACCTCTGTGGGATAAATTAAATAGTGCCGAAGAAGCTTGGTTCATTAAATGTAAGATTTTGTTCTAATATTCAAGATATAATCCATGAACTATAAATAAGGGTATTGATATATCCATGTGATATGTATCGATTAATACCATCACAACATGAGACCTATGTCAGGCGACAACTACCAATCAATGTCTTTAGGTATTTCTTTAGGTTTTTCTTGGCATCACTTTGGACTCCACACTACAGTGGGGGTCCCATATTGAGACACTTGCGAGCAGGCTCAGTTCAGCTGCTTATGCTGTTCGTAAGATTAGAAAACTTACTGACATTAAAACAGCGAGGCTCGTTTATTTTAGCTACTTTCATAGCATTATGTCTTATGGTATACTACTGTGGGGTAGGGCTGCAGATATTCAAACAATATTTGTTCTACAAAAAAGAGCAATCAGAGCAATATATAATTTACGCTGCCGTGATTCTCTAAGAGATCTGTAAGTAAATAAGTATTTTAACTGTTGCATTCCAATATATATATGACAGTATAATGTATGTACGTAAAAATATATGCCTATTTCGTAAACATTCTGATAATCATAATTTGAATACTAGAAACAAAAATAAAATTGAAATTCTACAATTTAGACTTAGCAAGCTTAGCACATCCTTTGTGGGACACAGCATACGCTTTTACAATAAAATACCAGAACATGTATTGAATTTAACAGAGCAGAAATTAAAACGCCACATTAAAGAAACACTGTGTAAGAAGCGTTATTACAAGATAGATGATTATTTAGGCGATAAGGGGGTCTGGTGTTAGCTGGTCGTTATGTCAATTGCTATTGTTTTGTAATATGTTATATAAAATGTAATATTATTGTAAAGATGGAAACTAACTGAAAAGATGTGTTGTTGCGGAGTTTCTTGTCGCTTCTTCTCCCTAACCATAACACCTTGTGAAGCGATGTAGTTTTAAAAAAAATAACATGTTGACTTATTTTTGTATCCTACATTGAATAAAATATTTTTGATTTTGATTATTAGTGTAAACGCTAACATGGTGAACTAGATTTATCAATAATTATTAAAAATCATATTACAGATGGAGACCTGGGTGCATATGCTGATGCCAGGAAGGCTTACATGAAACAAAAGCACCGTATGATTTGGGAAAGACGTTACGGTCCCCTCTCCAGTCTAACAAAGTGATTGCATTACTACTGGTCTCTGTTGCCATGTTATTATTTAATTACCTAAAAATAAGTAGATGCTGTAACGCTGCAATAAAAAAATTCTAGTATATGACACGTCTTGTTTAAATTTTAAGTGAACCAAATTCTTAAGTTCAGTTTTGCTTAAAAGCTTACTTTAGCAGAGAAAACGAACCACACATTTTTGCATTATTCTCAAACTTCTTGTTTTTAAAAGAGGCTTACTTGATAAATACCTATTTCCTAAAAAGGCCAAAGTTTTAATAGACGGTTGCGGTCAAGAACTGCAAAGCACTTTCTCATCTCACTCTAAAATTACACATCAATGCCATTCCACGGATTTATTCTTACTTTCTCTACGGAACACTTAGCAGAGCACTTGCGCTCGCATCTCCCCCGCTCGGCGAAGAGGCCTATCGTCCTACCAGCAGTAGACCTATTAGTCAAAAAAAGTTATTATTTTAAGAGGCTTTTGAAGCCCACTTTGCCGTCTACGTCGTATTCTCTACCTAGTTATCGCCACATTTTTTTTTTGCATTTGCCCTCAATCACACCTGATGTTAAGTGAAGATGAGGCCGAAGGTGGAAAGGTGCTCACCCGAAACCCGTCTTATCTATAACTGGACTAGCTATCTATAACAACCGGAACACAACAATACTATTACATTGTTGTTTGGCGGTAGACTTAAGATGGTGGTAGCTAGCCAGGCGGACATTTAACACGCCGTACGACCAACCAAGCCGAGTTTTAAACGTACCCCGCTGGGAATCGAACCCGTTTTCTCTGATTCGTAAGCCCTGTGTTGTTTAAATTGAGCCACGGAGGCGGTTGAAAATTTGTATGGTCACACGTTGCGGCGCCGCTGTGTACATATTTGCTACTATTAGTGCAAACCTCACCTACTGGTAGCTTGTGCTGGGAGGTTTGCATGGAAGAGATCGCTTTTAGCGATAAGGCCGCCTTTTTGTGCGATTAATGATGTACACTGTATTCTTCATGTAGCTTTTGTTAATTGTGCAATAAAGAGTATTTTATCAAAAATGACCATCGCCTAGTTATTATAAGTCTGTGACTAAAGCCCAATCGTCGAAGGGCGAAGCACTCGTGGCGATGTCGCATTCGCTATTCGCTTTCTATTAGCGAAGTTAAGCAAGTTGTCTGGGGCGGTCTATTCTTGGATGGCTTTCTCTCTATAGGACATCTAATGGCATTTAAGTTACACAAATCCACCAAACCACACTGGGCCCGCGTGGTGGATAATGACCCATACCCTCTCCCAGTGAGAGGAGGCTGTGCCCCAACAGTTGGGACATATAAGGCTGTTGATTATGACTAAATCCATTATCTCGCTTATTAACTCAGTTGATCCCTGAGTTGATTCCATTTTGGACTTCATTATAACTAGCGATGAAACGAATACGATTAATCGTAATCATCGATTATAATTTCGATTATTTATGACTTTTATTTTCAAAGGATAAAATGTAAAACTTTTGTTCTTTATTTTAGTTTATGCTAATATTATGCTCATCGATAATAGTACGTTTTATTTATTATTTTTTTAGTTTGAAAATATGTATTTACTATTTCGTTTTTGTAATGTACAAAATATGTAATGTAAATGTAATATGTACAAAATTCTTTCTGCTTTCAAAGCTTGCTTATGCTTGACACTTGAAAAGCATAGTCAAGATATTCAATACACAATATAGTATTTTTACAGTTTTGATATTGGTAAACACGGCAGACGTACGCGTAACGAAGCCTAGGGCTCTCGAGGCCTTTTTGAAAACATTATGGGTAATCGATAATTATAACAAAATATGATAAAGCAATTATGAATATAAATGTTATGACATAAAAGGCAAAACCTTTAACTATTCAGAATTGAAATGAGTGATGTGGCAAGATAAGGCACACCATCCAACACAGCACCAATAGTCTGCGCGAAAAACGTCTGATACACAGAATGATGAAGAAGGGCATGGTAAACTAAGGGATCCCGGTTCGATTACCTACGCTATGAAGCAGACCTGTCAGTGTGTAATTCGCAATGTTCTTTCAGACCCAAATAAAACCATAGATCTGGCCTAAACATCCTCAGCTGGTAAGAAAACAATCTTTAAAAAAAAAATAACATTTATTTTCCAACACTACATTCATTTTTCATGCAATACTGACAAGATTCTACTCCCAAACATATATCGATTTACTATAGTTGGAACTACAACAAGAAATTAATGATCACAGAATCATGAAGATGTTTGAAAAATAATACTAACATCTTACATCTTCCCTTACTGTACTTGAAATACTTAAATCTATATACTATCATAAATTTAAACTTTTATTGGTCACATAAAGTAAAAACATTAGCTTAACAGTACTTAAATGTATTTGCTACAGTCTTAAGAAATTCAATATGTTTATCAAACACAATATTCTAGTGCACAAGTCCTAGCCAATGTTAATAGTACATATATCAAGCTAGCCCGGCCCCATGGCTTTCGCTTGCGAGATGTAAACCAATCCAATATACTCCTGTTCCTAAACATATATGTACACTTCATTTTGAATATATCTATTTGATAAAAGAGATTTAAATACCTAAATCTGGCCGAGCCAGCTTCACGCTTTCAGGTGGACTTCTCCGTACCGCAATAAATACAAGACGTACCGAGAATCTGCTGCTACAGATCGTGTGTACTCCTTAAAATACACATATGGACCTCATTTTTCATTGCTAAAACTATGAATCTTCAGAGATATTAAAGTGCAGTGCTCGGGCTGAAATCTTTATCGACGGCAATGAATAGGAAAACCACAAAAGCTGTATTTATAAAAAAAAAATAACCAATTGAAATTTTTCCGGTCCTGCTCCTTGCAGTCACTAATCTTTAAATATTATACATATGAAATTATGCAAGAAAGCAATATTTGCATTTGTATACAGAGGTACATTAAATAAGTTCCGAGTCCTCTGTTAAATGGCTTTAGATATGGCAATCAAGCAAGGACGTCTGCTCTAACGAAAATAGCTTCGAACG
This sequence comes from Oegoconia quadripuncta, assembly GCA_949316235.1. Lineage (NCBI taxonomy): Eukaryota > Metazoa > Arthropoda > Insecta > Lepidoptera > Autostichidae > Oegoconia > Oegoconia quadripuncta. The sequence continues at coordinate 13,524,733 of OX438749.1, forward strand.
GCCGTAACTTCGGACTTTTTCTTTTGCTAAAAATCCTTTATTTGCATAACTTCAGACGTTCCTTGCGTCTCGTACTAACTTGTGATGTCCAACTATATACAACAAAAGTAACCCAGCAAACTGCAATAGAAAAAGTCCGAAGTTACTGCCGTCCGAAGCTATTTTCGTTAGAGAGTAGACCCCCTGATGTGCATTCTCTAAAGTAAAATCGCGTCTTGTTATTTCAGGAAGAAATCGACAGTACTGCTTTAAGAGTTAGTTTAGATAAATTCAAATCACGACCCCAACTATTTGGCGAGGCAGGTCACTAATTAGTTATTTTTTTTTTTGGTTAAAATAATTTTGATCGGCCTTTTTCATAATTATTTTCGTAAATTATTGTCACGCATTGTAATCGTATTTATAATTGTTATTAGTTATATTTGGTATTTATATTATTAGTATTCTTAAGACTTCAAAGCGCCTCTTTAAACTAGACATCAGCGATTGCGGTTTTTCAATACAGGTGATTCCTAGGAGTTTAGAAAGATTCATGGTGGCCTTTACACACATGGAACCTTCAGGGTCCGATGTTGACCAGGAATACAGTTACAGGATCATTCAAGATGGCCTTTTCACATAGGGAACCTTCTCGGTCTAATGATAACCAGGAGTAACTATATTAGACTCAGATGTACATTCATGACGGCCTTTATCATAATCAGAAAGTTTAGTTTAGAGAATCGACACACTTATCTAAAACAATATTGGTCAGGTGACCATCAGTCACGTGAAAATATTCAAGACTTTATTATATGGAGAAACAATCGAGAAGCTATTAACAAATTGTTACCACAGATTAGATAATAGTTAGTATACATCACTCCCATACTAAATCTGAAATACCTACTACCCTACAGTAGCTTTCATGTAAATAATAATACCAAAAGCTCCCTGCGAGGACAGACGTAGTGCCGAAAGGAGAGATATTTATATTTCATATTTAATGGAAAGAAAACGTAATTGTGTTGTGTACGTATTTGACAGAAATTGTTTTAAAAGTTATTTCTTCGACTCGGAACTCTCTCGACTTTAAAATCTCGAAAGGCCCTGAATCGATGTCCTGAGTGTAGAAACGCAAACTTATTTATTTGTATAATATTTAAACTGATGTTAGCGACTATAAAAGGCCGGGCCAGAAGAATTATTGTAATTGATTATATTTTTATATTTATGAAGTTTAAAAGAGACTCAAAAACATCGTCATAAATGTTTACATAAGTATTATATCATATTTCTGTAACCGAATCAAAACTGTAACACTAATAAAAGTGTTTCTAAATAACACTTACGTATATGTAACACGTTTTAGGAAAACATTTATATATCTATCTATTTACAAAACAATTAATAGTTTGATAAGCGATAACACTTTAGCGAGCTGTTGTCAGATTTACTGTTTGTGGCTGTTGTCCCACATTCAAAAGTAAACTCTAGTGACGTAACACTTATTAACTCTATACTAACACTAATAATACAACAACGATTTGAATAAAACTTACACTTCGATTCTGTTACACATATGTATCTGTTTGTAATGTTTCGGGTACCAAACAGGCAAAGAAATAATAAAAACATTTATTACGGTAACACGATCTCCTGAAATTTTAGAGATTTATAACTTTAGTGGGTTTCCCATTTAGAGGTAAAGATTTCAGTCCGGCCACCTATGCTCTTAATATTTTTATCGTAGTATACGGAGAGGCCAGTCTGAAAGCGTCAGGCATATGTGATTAAGTCTCTTTTATCAAAGAGGAACATTGAAAATTAAGTAAGTACATAATGATATGTTCAGAAAGATTAATACGTTCGATTGATACATATCTCGGAAACTAAAGCCATAGGGCTGTGCTAGCCTGACGTACGTTTCATAGTTTATTATTGGTCACATAAATAAAAGTAAAAATAACTTATGCATTAAATAAATTACGTACATAAATGTATAGATAGAAATCATAGTTTTGCAAAACAAATACTTGGCAAATTGTTTTAAACTAATTTCATTCGAAATGCGGACTGGCAGTGGATAAATAAAGTGAAATCCATAAAAGTTGCATTGAAACAATACACTTGTTGGTGCCTACATAATTGTGCAAGGACCTTCTTACACACCCAATCGATAGTTGGAATTTTTGCCAGCTTAAATATTCGTGTTCCACACTTTCATTATAGCGAATATGATACGCATTAAATTATTTAATTAAATGCCAAACATTTTAACACATTTTGTACCAATGTCTTAAAGATAACAAAATTATGTACACTATATACATAAATATAAGACTTTGCTTAGATTTATTTATTCGTTAATCATTTATTCGACGATTTTTAATTAAATAAGCTTAACAAAATAATAGTGGCATTCATTGGTACATGAGTATCACAGAGGACATGCCTTTACAAATTGTTCAGTTATCAACAATATTTACATAACCTTATATTAACTAAAATAAGATTCATTCATATGTATGTATTACGCCCTTAATACAAGACCCACTTTTTTCGGTTTTATAGGTATCTCTCTCTACTAAGCATATGAAAAAGTTTTGGCATATTTTGTACCGACAAGAAATCGGTTATGTATTAAGTCGTAAGGTATTCCTTGCTATAAATTAAATAGGTAAGCACAAATAAAATCGATACATCTATGTGACTAAATCACATATCGATCTTACCTAAAAGGTTTCTGTTGCATTATTAAAATACAAATTATTAAATATATTCCCACGAGTAGTCTTCTTTAACATATAATAGACTACTAATTACGCGCGTAGATAGAACGATTCGCTATAATTATTTTAATATTGATACAAAAATATTAATATTCTTTAATTTTAATGTGGAACTACGATATCTAAGCTAAGAACATTAGAACCAAAACAGAATATTGCACTTTAGGCACAAGCATATTCTATCAAAGCCATTTCTTTCAATTACCTACCTCTACAATATAATCGAAAAAGTTTTAAACATCCTATAATTGACTAAGTATAACAACTCGTTGGTAGGAATTTAATTATTGCTTCGCTCTAAAACATTAGCATATAAAATAAAAGAGGTGTTTAAAGGATCACATTATGAACAGACGGATTTTTTTAATTTGATTGTTTTGAAGGGAACAGGGTCAACCATTAAAATTCACGACCATACTGACTGAGCCCTAGAATTGAGTAGATTATAAAAAGCGATCTAAAATCCTAACAATTTATGCTTGACAAGGTTATAGAATCACAAATATAATAATTTTAGTAATGCCAAATTCCATGCACATCAACCAGTGGAGATCAAAATCGAAGGATAAACTTTTCGACTCAAAACAATTCACTGTATGATTATTGTACTCTTTACACACGCATTCGAAAAATGTTATAAGGGTCTAACATCAAAATGTTATAATGGTGTAACATCAAAAAAAATTGTATAAAAATGTTATTTGTAAACTTAATATTACATAGACAACTTTGAGCCTCGAATTATAAAAATGATATGTACATTTCAATGTTTTATTTCAAGAAAGATACTATTGTAGTGTTTGTTCACTATACGAGTACCAACTCATTTAATTATTTATAAAACAAAAATTTTGCATCTTTCTTGAAATATTCACATTCAGGTGGTTTACGTTTCAGTCCATCTCATAATTAAAGCTAAAAAATTATATACAAATGTCAAAAAGTAAAAATAAAACAGGTAGAAAAGAATTTGACGATCGCTTCTGCTCATAAATTCTAATCAACCTCGCGTATTGTTCATAACAAGATTTTGGGAAAGACTAAAACATAAAGAAAGTAAACTAAATATCACAGTACAGGATAAATAATATAATTAATATCTTGTCAAGTAGATAAAACGACGAAGAAAATAACTAGAAAAATTATTAATAATTCGGAACCAAAGTTTTCTTGAGGGAGCAAAAAAATCAGATTTACAGAGTGTACAATTTATAAACAATACCGTAAGTATATTATACCCTAAGAATATTTACATTTGATCTGCCTTCTTAGAAGTATTATTGCACCGAGTGACATGTTCTGCTGACCTACACGATACAATTCAATAGCGGTGAATGTAATGGACGTTCTATTTCAAATTACCACTCTATAACATTTTACGAACGCACAAGATTTCTTAACCTAAATAACCTAAATAAACACACAAAAATATAGACCATCTAAAACGTTATTGTTATAGACATCACAATTTATAGGACATTTTGTATTAGTCTAGTTGATAAAATTCGTTGCGACCCTGAGTACAATCCCACAAGTTTCAGTTGATACCGAAACACGCAAACTATACTTTACAGAATAATACAAATACAAAGGAATGCGTCTCTCTTTAAGAGGTACGGGTGGGAATGGACATTTATGCCGAATCGAACTGAGCTGCCAACCGAATGCGACCTGTGAAATAATTTAATTGCGAGTGACTACATTCTCTTTATGATAGTTAACAAGAGTTAATAGATTGTAATATAATAATACTTACGTTTGGTATCTTGGGTGAGGAACGCCGTTGGTGTCGGCAAGGCACTGGCTGGTGGTGAGCACCAAATATTGATCCTCGGAGACTCAAATACGCGGGATCCCTACAATTATCAAAGATGGATGTTTTTATTGTACAACTATGAAATATAACCACTCGAAGTGGCGCGCCTTTGTAGGTATGTTGTCGTTCATGTGCGGAGTGTGACTTGCCTGGTAGTGACCGTCGGCCTGCCCTGATACTACTGACTAAGGCCTGCAGGTCGACGGGCACTCGGGTCTTCCTATACTCGTAGGTCGTAACCGGCCGACTTGCGAGGTACAGATAGTGGGAAGGATGGAGAAGGGTAAAGGGGGTCCATCTCCTAAGTAAAGATTCTACATAAAAGAGCTCTAACAGAGACAATTACGGAGTGACAGTCGTGATCGGAGGTGAAGGTGAGGGATAGAGACCTGTCCCTCCTCTTCTCCGACGTCTCCGTACGCATGGGCTTCCCTGGATGCACCCCCGACACGACGTCGCAGTTGCTGACTGACCACGGCATATTTAAGAAGAGGCTGCATGATGTGACTCTGGTAGACACCCTACTCTCACTGCGACGGTAAAACTGAAGACAGAGAACATGCCCAATGTCCTGTACGAAGAAGCGCGCGATAATATGTTGGCGGAAATTCTTACTAATTATTAGACCATTACACCAGGGCGTGAGAACCGAGGCGAACTTCGCTAGATTCAAAAGATATGAGCACGAATGGCTTCGGAAGCGAGCCCGGCTGGAAGTTTAGCAAAAAATTTGAGAACATTTAGAGTGGACTGCTGGGTCTGGACGACAAGTCGCTCTGTGTTTGTAAAAACATGTCCAAAAAAGGGAGAACTGCGTAAGGGGCTAAATAGAATAAATATTTGTAGAAAGTCAAGAAATGTATAGAAACAGCCCCAAGCAAGTTCTACGCACATTTTTCTATAATCGGCTCGAAAAACCAGTATAGTTGTAGTAGGTTAGGCCTGGTAAAGTACAGTCAAGTTCAAAATTGTAGTGATATTCCAAGGTCAAACGATGAATTTTTATTCGAAAACCTTTATATTTAAGGCAAGTTTCGAGTATCATTATTGAGTAGAACAATCTACTGCACAAAAATGAAAGGTATTCGCTAAAAATTTAATCGTTTGAATTTCGACCATGACTGCAATTTTGAACCTGACTGTACATAGTCATACTTTTGCGTTTCCCCCATTAAATTACATTCATTCGGAGGCAGCACCCCCACCCTATAGTCCCCCACCTTATGTACCTTCTGGCCTGGCGGCGTGTCATGCACGGAGTAGTCCTCATGTGTAACGAAATCGCGGCAATGTGGCACGGTCACGCCGGCGCTCAGAGACCAGCGGTCGCCGGAGCACGAGAACACGGACAGATACAGGCTTAGGAACTCCGTCATGCTCTCAACACCTGGATAAACAAATATCAGCATCGCGGTAAGCTGTATGGCTGCTATAGAGAGAACTGTGAATAGATTTTCCAGTTTTCACACTCTAATATTAAAATTTCCACACTAATCATTGCAAAAAATCTTGAAAATAAAATAACTATTGGAGTATTAAAATCAAAAATATATTTTACAATTTGCGGGCTCAACGGAACAAGACGGATCGAAGACAACTTGCACTGCAAAATCGGTCAAACCGTTTAGGCTACGGGAGGTAACATAGTCGCTCACTCACACGCACTCAAGCACGCGCAGGCACAGGCACACGTATACACACACACATAAACATGCGCGCACGCACACAGATAGAGAACCCACGCATCCTCTGTCACATACAAATATACATACATGTTCATTATAGTCATTAAGTTAGTAAATAATCATTTATTATATCAGTTGTAGATGATCGAAATATGCTGCCCTCTAATATTTTGTAATTATCATATATTTATGAGTGGATCTTCCTGGCACAGGCATCTTTATGCTTAAAAGGAGGATCCCACAACATTTCATTATGTATTCTATATGAAGCAAATAAACTATTTTGTCGCTAGAGCGTCGGTGGCTCAGTGGAGGAGACACAGTCTCCCAATTTGGGAGGTCCAGGTTCGATCCCCAGGCAGGCAACGTACCAATGAGTTTTTAAATTTAATTTAATTACTTATGTGCATTTATCCGACTGCTCTTAAACGGTGAGGACAATGGCCCGCACTCCCTCATTATGAGGGAAGGGCTATATCCCTGCAGTGGGATGTTTACGGACTGATGATGAAACTATTTTGTATTTTATACTCACCAACATCCGCGCAGAATATGGATTGATAGCGGTTGGTATATTTGGCGAGTATGTCGGCGGCGGACAGCGGGGAACGTTCGGCGAGCAGGCTCGCGACTCGCCACACTCCGCGCCACGCCGCCGTCAGCTGCACGCGTCGGTCGGACAACTCTATCACCCGGGCCGCCTCCAGGTTGATTAGGTCGGGATCGGTGCCGCGGAGGCGGCGGAAAGCGCCCATAAAGTACTCCTGCGATTTAGATTTTTTTCAAATTCAATAATTTTTTTATGCACAACTGATTAGGATTTGACCTCAATCACAGCTGATGTTAAGTGCAGATGAGGACGAAGGTGGAAGCGTACTGACCCGGAAACCCCATCCTATATGGAGGACTGGCTGTATTATCCCTGATAACCTCCGATTCGTTCTTTACATTGAGCCACGGAGGCGGATTGGAACATTCATATAAATAAGGATTCCAACAACACCACATTCAATTAAATCCGTTGAGGCGTTTAGAGGTTTTGGTGGAATAAAGAAACTCACAAACATACATGAATCCTGACAAAATGACACTCTTTTTTTTTGGGCAGGAGTGTAAAAAGAACAACATTTGAGTTTCTTGGGCTTCTTTTCAAAAGAGGACTGTAATGCCTGGTAGGTTAACTGACTATTTTCAAGTGTAAATTTTACCTATGAAAATAAAACATTTTTTTTCATGAACTATTATAGAAGGTCATTTAGAAGTTTTTATTGCACGGAAAAGATATGTCCAAGGAGATTTTAAAAAAGAAGCTACCGTTCCTTTGACCAGTAATCCTGATGTAAGGCTAGTAGTGACAGTGTCACTGACCTGTGTGGAGCCTCGCGCGACGCTCCTGTCGGCAGTGAGCACGGAGCAGGCGGCCAGCGCGGCCGTGGCCCAGCCTGGGGAGTCGCCAGGCGCGCGTACAACGCCGCCCTCCACACAACCACCGCTCGCGTACACCAGCGCTTCCAACGACGACGCCTCTAGCGTGTCCAGCGCTGGAGGTGCGCCATATTGGATAGAGTATTGTGCAGGCAACGCGGCGAGGGGAATTGGCGCAAGGGCTTGGAGACGCTGTGCCATCACCTGTAGTAATAAATGTAAATAGAGAGACAGCGAAACTATAAGAGGTCCGTTTTAGTTCATTCAAATTAACCTCGAGAGGAAGCCGCTGCCTGTCAACTATAACTGTATTTAACACTCATAATTGTGGCAGCAGAGATCAAAAAGTTAAGATAAATCAGATGGGATGCCGAGGGGGTCGCGCCGGACCGAGAGCTCGAAATGCTACGGCAGAACGCACACCGACGTGCGATGACGCTCTGGCGGGAGCGCCTTGTGCTACAAACCTGCGCCCGCCAACGCGCCGTCGGAGCCGTTCTGCCGAACTTCGAAGCATGGATGGGGAGGAAAGGCTGCGTCACCTACAGGTTGACTCAGATACTCACCGGGCACGGGTGCTTCGGTGAGTATCTGAGTCGAATCGGACGGGAGGAGACGGCACGATGCCACCACTGCGCGTCCGACCAGGACTCCGCCCAGCACACGCTGGAGGACTGCCCGGCGTGGCAGTCCGAGCGCAGAGATCTGGTCGACCGGATCGGACGAGATCAGTCCCCGTCAGCATTAGTCGCGGCTATGCTGTCGAGCGAGGAGGGTTGAAGGGCAGCGGCCTCCTTCTGCGAAGCAGTCATACTCGAAAAGGAGGCCGCAGAGCGGGATCGGGAGAGGGCCGATCCCGCTCGCAGGAAGCGATGTCGAGGGGGCGGCAACGCTCGCTAGCCCCCCTGCACGTCGCCCGAGGTCGCGGGCGGCTACATCTTCGGGGGGGGATATAGCCGAGAGGATGACACCCCCCGGAGCGACCGGGGGGGTGTCGTCGCATCGGGACCTGTCGCGCCTCATACCGCCCGCTGATCGCGGTTTGAGGCTCGACAGCGCCCCCGCGGAGGGCGCGCTAGCTGCCCTCCGGGAACGGGCCTCCCCTTCTGAGGGGAGGCGGGGCGGGAGGGGACCTGGAGCCGCTTATTCGTTCCCAGGTCCTCGCTACTGCCGAGGAAGGTCGCCGGGGGGTATTAGTGGGTAGTCCCGCTCCTGTCATTGGAACGGGGAGTCCCACATATCCCCATCGCTGCCCCACAGAAAAAAGATAAATCAGTTTACCGTAAGAGAAGCTCGAATATTTCCGTTTTTATATACGTAACACAACAACGCCACACAAATTCTTTCTATTAAAAATCCCGATTGGCTAACGATCGTGTAGAATGTTGTAAAACACAAAAAGCGCCGAAATTCCAGTTGACGTCTCTTACCGCTCTGGCAGCTTTAGTAGCCAGCTTCACGCTGCGCTCCCCGCTCGGCTCACAGCAAACTGTCACAGCCTCGGGGATGAGCTCGAACAACTCGACCAGCTTCACGCAGCCGTAGTGCGCAACGCGAAGCTGCCGTCCGAAGTGAGCGTGGTACGCGGGTACGAAGCGGGAGAACTCCATACGGAGGTTCGGAGTATAGCAGAGGAGCTCGACCGCCTGCAGTAATGGTTTTCATCCAGTTCTAATGATCGTATCTACTAGAAACTTTGCAAATGTATGCATAGTGGTGGTACTCTGATATAATAATGGTGTCGATATGCGTCTTTTCATGGTAGGCCCCTGTGCTCCATCACAATGGGTAATGGGAACTCCTCACTCGACCTTACCAGAGTTTGGGTCAATTTGTAATTGTCCTATGCATACATTACACACGATGACGAGTGTGGAATATGCCGGTGAGTTTTTTTACCCTACGGAAAAAAATATGAAATAGAAGGCATTGGCATAGGTAGTTTTTTTTTTCACAACCACCCACGGCCGGAGATTGTTTTTTTTTTTAATCTTTATTTTATTTAGGGATTTTTGACCTATGGAACATGTCAATCCCATTGTGCCCTTCGCTAGTTAACACAACACTGACAGGGAAAATAATATATATGTATATAATAACAAAAATAACTCTAATAATAATAATAAAGATAAGACTGGCGGGAGTTCCTAATCATGCGAAATTTATTTGGAACTTTTTAATTTATTTAATTTAATGATTTAATTATGTGGAAAAGTCTGCAATCGCGACCCTCAAATTACACAACGCTTTATTCGACGACCTGTTTGGTGTAGTGGTTAGCAACTCTGGCCACTATACTAAAAGGTTGCGGGTTCGAATCCCGCTAGGGGCATATGTCTGTGTAATGAATACGGACATTTGTACCCGAGTTATGGATGTTTTCATTTATAATAAGTATTTATTTACAAAAAAAAAAAATGTATTTATGTAGTATATCAACCATCTGGTATCCATAACACAAGCCTATAGTTGCTTACTGTGGAACTAGATGGCGCTGTGTGTATGTCTAAGGATATTTTATTTTATTATTTTATTTTTTTATTATTCGATGATGGATTGGAAAACAAAAAAAAAATAAACTATCTATGCCAATACCTTCTATTTCACTTACCTAATATGAACCATTTGTTTCATTACGGTAAAGAAACTCATCCGGTATAGACACCCTTTATTACCACTGGGATTAGATGTCATTTGAAAGTAATCTACCTTATCCAGTTTAAAGTTATACCGTTACATTATCTATCTAGCTACACGGCCACTACACCCATCATGGTCATTTATGGGATAACCCTAATCAACCGTCCGTGGTATTGAAATATGACAGGCGCCTGTACCGCAAACGTAAAGTAACTGTTTTGATTGCTGCATGAAATTTCGAGACATCCAAATATTTCAATTTATTACATAGAAACAAACAGTTGATATACATAAGAGAGACAAACTCATACCTGAAGTTCCACTACAAAGACACAGTTTTACATTTGCTATAGGTTTCATATAATATTATTTCGTATAAGCAATCTTACCTGCATAGCGAACTGCACTGTACGAGCCCTCTCTTCAGGCGTGGGCGTGGGCCGCGGGAGCGATATAGTACCGTCAACGGTGACCAGCACCGCTTGCGGCGTCACCATCATCATCAATTCCGGCAATGTGCACACGCCGTAGTCTGCCGTCGCGAACTGACGGCCTAATGTGGCCTGGAGCAGAATTATTATTTTAATACGTGACACGATCTCTTATTACCACAAGCATGTCATGTAGTTTTGAACTCTTGTACACTTAAAATCTGTTACGTTAGAAGAAGTGAGACAAGAAACCAGGTTCTAATGTTTTCTAAGAATTAGAATAGATTAGGATCTCATCAACAATTACTGTGGGTTTTTTTTTCAAATCGAGTACTCAAGTAAATTTCAGAAAGAAAACTCAACAACACAAAAAGCCTTTAACTTTAATAATCAGGAGTAAAAGGAGGTAAAAAGGGGGTCATTACAAAAATAGTGCTATTTCAGCTCGATACGAACGTAATGTGTTCCGTGTCATTGCAATCGAGCGGGTCATGAGCAGTGCGACCGTATGAAGCACACGCCAAGGGACCATCCAACCTCATATCTTCTGCTTTCCTGGTACTTCTTAAGTGTAAGGGCGGGACATATATCACTATGAAATATCTATTTCAAACGATTTTTCGTTCAATAGTAAGAAAGGAAACTAACTAACATTCACTAGAACCATAGAAGCCTTCTTTTCCTTACAGGTCGTTAACTGTCGTGGGCACTTTCGTCAGTTAGAACAAATGCAACGACTGGCTAGGTTGTCCTAAATTATGTATCACTTATTCTTCTTCGATTTAACAGGCTATAAAAGTCCACTACTTATGTTTTGCGTGGCTTTATATGGCTGAGTATTTCCCGGCAGAGTAGGATAGAGTCAACTTTCTCTTCCCGCAAGTGTTGTAAAAGGGGACTAAACGGTCGATAATAGCATAGACCAGTGACGGGCAGTAGCATCATTAGACTCGGGGAAAAACCCTCCTGTCCAGCGTGGCGATAAGATAAAATCCTCCCATATAAATTATGTATAAATTATATAATTTCTCGTTTTTTCTTTACCTGATAGAGTGGCGCGATATCGTGGAGTGAGATCGCGCGTCCGGGCTGCGCCTTCAACAGTTTCACCAGGTCGGACGTCCAACGGCGGCTTTGAGCTGCGCCGGATATGGTGATCACACGAGATGATCCAGAACCCAGAACCTAGTATAGGATAGTATAGATTTAAATGTTTTCTTTAAATACTTGTGGCGCAGTAGTTGTCGATAGAGGATTTACACATCATTTGGTAAAATGCACTATGTTAGAAGTGTGCAAGCCTTATACCAGTCATGTCTGATTGCTATAATGGGCACATAAGGGTGTTTATTTCTTCATTGTTAGGTACAGCTTCTTCTTTCTAAGAGAAGGTATGGGCCATAATCCACCACGCAAGCCCAGTGGGATTTAATGGATTTTTTGTCAAACTAGTGGCCACGTGACAGTCAGGTGTAATGAATACAAACATTTATTCCCCAACCATGGTTATTTATAAAATGTTTATGTATTTTTATGTTATCTTATCTAGTATCCATAGAGGCTTTGTTTAGTTTGGGACTAAATAATGATAAAAATATTCGAATTATTCATACAGTACAACATTAAATGCTACCAAATACGGCCATGAGTTCTGTTACAAATTAAAAAGCATATATATCCAAGGCAACAGTGTATGTAATAAAAGTAAAACGTATGTGTACATATTTATCGAGTCGTAACACTAAATAATAAACAATTTTATTCGAAGGCGCCTTTGACTTTAACATGAGGTTTTAATTTCTCCGGCGCGACTAACAAATAAAAAATATCTATGCACATACACAGAGCGTCATCTTGTTCCACACTAAGCAACTAGGCTTGTATTATGGATACCAGATGGTTGTTAAACTACTCAAATCCATTTTTGTTTGTAAACAAATACTAATCTATAGTAATACGGAGTCCTCATGTGAAATTCGGCTGAAAAATTGAGGATGACTTTCAGAGACGAATTCGGTGTTTATAATATACAACAATATACTAACCACAATGGTGTTGCTAAGTGCAGCGAGAAGGTCAGGTAGCTTGGTAAATCCGTAATCAGCAACTCTGCACTGGCGTCCGAAATGGTGATGGAAAGACGGTATCAGTCTACAACAAAAACTGACAACATGAGATATCAAATTTAAGTGAAAAAAGGAAAGTAAATATAAGGAAAGGAAAAGTATATGAGTGAGTATTCAATCATATTTCGTCGTAGTCATTTACGTTGACATACACAGCGGCATAAATATTTAGACTTTTAACTTTACACAGGCATTGGTATCGATTCGGATGTACACCAACTAAACTAAAACCAGTTTTGGAGTGGTGCCGTCGCATCATACTGTTCCAGGAAGAAAGAGACAGTACTACTTTAAAACTGGTTTTAGTTTAGTTGGTGTACATCCGAATCGACACCAGTGTCAGTTGAAATATACTTTTGTTTTCAAATTACAGAAGCAAATTGACTCTGCCTTGTGTTTAATTGTAATAGAGTTTATGTGAGTGTTTGTGTGTGAAAGTGTCTATGTGTGTAAGGGTGAAGTATGTGTGTGACATAGAAAGCAAATCACATAATATAAAAATTACGGTACATGTGTATTGCTTGTCAAGTTGTCACTGAGCAGGAACACTGGTTTAATTATAAGGGCGGTATAAATATCAATCACTGAAGGTATATTGTAATGAAAAAATACTAACGATAAGAGTAGTGCACTTGGGTGCTGGTAATAAGGAATCGTATGGATATGAGGGAAGACAAATATTTCGAATGAAAACCGAATTGAATCAAACCATTACATCCACGTGGTGTAATATTTCATTACTATATTATTTTATTTTACGAAGAAATCCTTAAATGGCACATAACTCGAATTTATTATTTTTATTTATTAAACTTCTAGAATGAAGACCACGCACTGGCAAGCGCAGCGTAGGACGTGCATTCACATGGTAATGAAATCCAGGCTGCTTCCAAACTGTCGCTCTAGAAATTAGCAGTGGACGTCCTGTGGCTTATGTGACGATGACATTTTTTCATTCCATGATATTTGCACTGCATTTAACAGGCTCACAAAATCCATTAAGAGATAGCAGCTGCCCGCGCTCCACCCGCCAATCGATCCCGTGGACGAGCAACATATATTTTCCGCTATTCTCTGAGTACTTAATTATTAGATTGCTATCTGTTATATACCTACATTAAAAACAGAGAATAAAACCTTACCCATAGATTGTTCTCCTTTCCGTAGATAGCTTGGAAATACTGACTGATACAGAAATGTTTAATTCTACAATAATCTAAAAAAGTACCTATTATCAAGTCTCATATGATTGAATGGTATTGTTACCATTATTAATCGTCACATACATCGCTAGTCACGTCAATTAAAATGGGTACCTACCTAGGTTTTGTATATACTCTTTGTCGGTACCTAGGTACCTACATAATCTATCTCTCAGTGAGGCCGTATCGTATCATAAAAAACTATTAGTATAAGATCCGGCCATAGAAATATATACCCTCATCTGTTATTCGACTATAACAAAATTATTATGTTAGTTAATGAATATATTAATACATTGAAAATGGGTTGCCTAGCTAAATCGCGGGCCAAACGGTTAATTAATGTAAATCCAAATTAATTGTTTTTCAATTAACTTCCCCGATTTGTTATTTATAAAAATCGACCATTATCTGAAAGAACATAACATAAGGAACTGGAAAAATATAAGTTGCCTACTTTCCCTTCAGCCTAACTATGGAGTTGTCATGTATAAACATGCGAGCAAGCGTTATTAATATACCCTCATCAGTTATTTAATTGATTTTTTTTTTAATTAAACGTTATTTTATTCTCTTTTCTAACAGTATAAGGTTGCCTCAGTAAAAGTTTGTCACATGCACGGTTGCTGTGATTTTAGATGCGTCGTACAAGCGAGCTACATTGAATAAATATTGGATTTAAGTCAGATTAAATATTAAAAATGGTATCAAATACTTTTCACTCACATATTTATTTAATAACAATACATAATTATAATTACAAAAAATTAGAAAATTTTTTTGTTTACATATTTTGATTCATGAATAGCAAAAATATTTTTTAATATCTATTAAAAAATTATATAAAAATTTTCCAATAAAATATTTTTTTAAAAACTTATTCTGCTTCTGATTCGTCAGAAGTACTGATATCAAAATCGAATTCTTCATCGTTATCTTCTTTTGATTCGGTGACTATATCCTCCACTTGTAAGGGCGTTGGGTCCCCTTCAAACCACGTTGGCTTCAAGTAGCCATCCAAAAACCAACCACAATCTTCAGGACTTAGATTGACACAACGTGCATTTGTTGCATGAAGCCACATTGAATTGACGTAAATTGTGCACTAAACAATTCATTCTTTTTTTTCCATTTAATTTCTTGTATCGATTTAAAACCTTTCGTGGCCAACTCATGACTATTTAGTTCTGTAGTGTTGTATTACAAGCAACAATGGTGTCGATTCGGATGTACACCAACGAAACTAAAACCAGTTTTGGCGTGGTGCCGTCGCATCGTACTATTCCAGGGAGAAAGAGACAGTACTACTTTAAAACTAGTTTTAGTTTAGTCGGTGTACATCCGAATCGACACCAATGCGTGGTTTATTCTACCTCGAATTAAATAATCTCTCAAACTTTCGTAACGAAATGAATTGAATCAACTCAAACCCACCTTCGTGCAAATAGAGATAAGATGACCCTATCAGTTTGAGCTTCACTATGTTGAAAGGTGAATCGGAGGCATCAAGAGAGTGCATTACATCTTCCTGCTGCCTTTTTAGAGAAAATATTCAGGTCATCTGACATGAGTAAAGGACGAGAGTGACTAAACAAATGCATATAGTGAACCAATATTGTTACTAAATATTAAAAGAAATAATTTGGTCATAATATTTTATTACACTAAACCTGTAGCGACTTGGAGAAAGAAAAATTTTTATATAATTTTTTAATAGATATTAAAAAATATTTTTGCTATTCATGAATCAAAATATGTAAACAAAAAAATTTTCTAATTTTTATGTAATTATAATTATGTATTGTTATTAAATAAATATGTGAGTGAAAAGTATTTGATACCATTTTTAATATTTAATCTGACTTAAATCCAGTATTTATTCAATGTAGCTCGCTTGTACGACGCATCTAAAATCACAGCAACCGTGCATGTGACAAACTTTTACTGAGGCAACCTTATACTGTTAGAAAGAGAATAAAATAACGTTTAATTAAACAAAAAATCAATTAAATAACTGATGAGGGTATATTAATAACGCTTGCTCGCATGTTTATACATGACAACTCCATAGTTAGGCTGAAGGGAAAGTAGGCAACCTATATTTTTCCAGTTCCTTATGTTATGTTCTTTCAGATAATGGTCGATTTTTATAAATAACAAATCGGGGAAGTTAATTGAAAAACAATTAATTTGGATTTACATTAATTAACCGTTTGGCCCGCGATTTAGCTAGGCAACCCATTTTCAATGTATTAATATATTCATTAACTAACATAATAATTTTGTTATAGTCGAATAACAGATGAGGGTATATATTTCTATGGCCGGATCTTATACTATATGGCCGTATTTATACAATGTGTCCCGGAGAGAAGTGACCAGCGGGCGTAGTTTGAAAATTTATACAAAATTATCGATAAATCATTTAAATTTAGAGACCTAACTGCTTTTGTTTTTTAAAAATTGTTAATCCTTTTTTTTTAATAGACATGTATGACCTCCTGCACTATTTTAGTCATAATTTCTTTGTTTTTACGTGTTTCCCAATTCTTTTTTTTTTAATTCAGTGCTGTTATTATTATTAATCAAATTAGGTTATGAAAATTATCCCAAAACAAATAAATAATTTATTAAAACAGAAATAAACTTAAAATTCGACCAACAAAACTGTATTTTTTTAAGTTTAAAATTAAAAAAACGAAAAATGTCCCTATAACATCATGTTTTTTTTTTAATTATTATGATACTACATGATATTCTCTAAAATATCCTAGAACAATGTTTCTATCAATTTCAAACGTGTGCCAAAGTACAATGTGTTGAATTGTGACCTTCAAATAAGGATAGAGCAGGTAAAAAATTACTAGCTGTTATCGTATAGCTCCTGTCCTCCCGCCCCCCGCCACCTTTCTCAGACCGGCTCCAATTTGCTTATTATTAGTTAGTCGATCGTTCCTTGTGTCCGTGACACTACGTCTTTGAATTCAATTGGTGCGCTTCCGAGTTTCGAGGACTACTGTTTAAATTTGTGACTTTGTTTTAAAATGTCTAGACTTGCAAATTTACAACCTTCTCATGTGGCTGATATGCATTTTGTGTATGGTTTTTGTGACGGGAACGCACGAGCTGCCGTTGCGGAGTACAGAAGACGATATCCCAACCGGGTCGTACTTGGATATCGCTCGTTTATCGCAGTACATCGCCAAATGAGTGAAATGGGTTTACGTCGCAGACGAAATGAACCCGTACAACCTGCTCCTGCTGTTCGTATGGACATCGACGAGCAGGTGTTACGTTTAGTAACAGCTGATCCAACGATAAGCATTCGTAGAATTGCTATCAGGCTGGGGATAACAAGAATGCGCGTCTGGCGCGTATTGAAGAAAGAGGGACTTCACCCCTACCATTATCGACGCGCTCAAAACTTAAGAGATGGTGACAGTATACCGAGGTTGGTATTTTGTACATGGATATTACGTCAACACAGGCTTAATCCTGACTTTATAAAGCGCGTTTTATGGACCGACGAGGCTACTTTCACCAGGGCCGGAATAACCAACCACCGAAATTTGCACATATGGGCCGCTGAAAATCCATATGCAGTGAGGGAGACCTCGTTTCAATACGAGTTTTCTGTAAACATGTGGGCTGGAATTATTGATGATTTAATTATTGGCCCATTTGAATTGCCAAGAAGACTTACGCAAGAGGTCATGCTGAATTTTTTACGCAATGATCTCCCACAATTATTAGAGGACGTCCCTTTGCTGACGAGACGTCACATGTACTTTCAATTAGATGGAGCCCCGGCACATTATGCACAATCGGTACGTGAATTCATCAATGAAAATTATCCAAGATGGATTGGCAGAGGCGGTCCAGTAGCATGGCCCCCGAGGTCACCAGACTTGACGCCTCTTGATTATTATTTCTGGGGCTACATGAAGCAAAAAGTTTATGCTGTGCCAATAATTTCAAGAGACCAGCTGAAACAGAGAATCGATGCTGCTGCCGCAGAAATAGCGCAGAATCATGCAGAAATAAGGCGAACTACACTAAGGATGTCATTTAGGGCCCTGGCCTGCATAACCGCTGACGGCGGTCATTTTGAAAACATAATTAATTAATTACCTGATTTTTCTTAATAAACAACCATTTTAACAAATTAAGTATCTTTTATTTATTATTAAACTATCATGTTAAAATCAAAATGATTCATTGTAATAACAAAACACTTAAATGTGCAAATAAACTGCTTAAAACATTACTTTCATTTTTTTAAACTTATCTCTATCTAGTTACTGGAGCATAAAAGGTCAATTTCAATGTCTCGTACGTTCACATTTATTTGAAATAACTAAAAACATTGTTCGAGGATATTTTAGAGAATATCATGTAGTATCATAATAATTAAAAAAAAACATGATGTTATAGGGACATTTTTCGTTTTTTTATTTTTAAACTTAAAGAAATACAGTTTTGTTGGTCGAATTTTAAGTTTATTTCTTTTTTAATAAATTATTTATTTGTTTTGGGATAATTTTCATAACTTAATTTGATGAATAATAATAACAGCACTGAATTAAAAAAAAAAGAATTGGGAAAGACGTAAAAACAAAGAAATTATGACTAAAATAGTGCAGAAGGTCAGACATGTCTATTAAAAAAAAAGGATTAACAATTTTTAAAAAACAAAAGCAGTTAGGTCTCTAAATATTATGATGATATATTATATTATATGATTTATCGATAATTTTGTATAAATTTTCAAACTACGCCCGCTGGTCACTTCTCTCCGGGACACATTGTATTACGGATAATGTACAGATTTTCATGCAATGCAATGCAGTGCGGAGTAGGTACCAATGCACTGCGCCTATAAACATTGCAACCAAACTTTAGTGAGTGAATGACATTTGATAAGAAGGTGCTTCGTGTGTGAGTGACATTAAGAATAATAATGGAAGCAACAGATACGAAAACAAATCAGTAAGTTGACTTATAGCTCGAAAATCAGTTGATTTTAGATAGACTTAAATACAGATTCACCGACAAGAGCAAGGCTCTTAAAAATAAGATGATGAGGATAAATATAGACAGAGTTTTCTCTGTCTCATGTATGAATGACGATATTGACCATGTAAAGCTAGTGTCTTTCTCACGTTGACTGCCTGAAATTAAAATAGGTTATGTTTGTATGTTATGTATATATTATTATTTTATTATTATTATTATTAAATTCTTTATTGCACAGAAAAATAAAATACAAAGATGATGACATAACATAGATAACATTTATTTACTGATATTATACACTGTTTCTATAACATGGAAGTTTGTTTATATAATAGTTATTGAGAGAAAGAGATGTATACACGTGTGTATCCTCTCATCGCATCTTACTGATTACTCCTATTAATTGTAATTGTTATTTGTATGTACATTTGTTGACCAGTTTCCGTGCGTCATTTGGAGCCTCCACTGAAAACAAGCGTTGTAGTGAACGGCTACAACCCATGCTGAGTTGGAGACCTTTTTGACTCCACCTTGCGACACCGACAATTAGATGGCAAACACAATGTTATTTTTTACAAGTGTCGACTGTGTAATATTTGTTTGTACCTGATTGTTTGTATCATGAGATGGGTTTAAATAAATTTTTCTTTCTTTCTTATAAATAAATCCTTCATAACTACGAATCAATATAAATAATTAATAGTTGAAAGAAAACTCGGATCTGTAATTTGAAGTGAACAGTAAAAATCTGGGTCGCTGTGTAGCCTTGTAAGCTAGTTACCCACCGAAATTAGAAAGTACCTAGATAAGTAAGTTTATTATCCGTCTGTCTGTCCGTCAAGACTCGTAGGAATAGTTGCGAGGTATCAAGTTGAAGTTAGCCAAGCTATTATTATTTCCAATAGATTTATTTCATCATCATCGTCAGCCCGTAAATATGCCACTGCAGGGATATAGGCCTTCCCTCGTATTTGAGGGAGTAATAAATTTAATTAATTTACAAATTATATCATGTATGATGTTGAAATAAATGTTTGAAGAAGCTTTGAAGTTATATATTGGTTGAAAACTACGTAACAAGCCAATAACAATCCTATTCTATGGTAGTACATACTTGCTGAATGGTATGCAGCAGCGCGGTGCACTACGCAGCAGATCAATGAGCTCACGCTCGAAAAGCGCCAGCATTGGCTCCAAAGCGGGTGCAGTACGAGGTCGGTCGCGGTCAACGCTCGATCGCGAGCACTCACCTGCAAATTTAAGGAATCATTCGACCACGAAATACTCTTGATCCTTCTAAGAATCAGTAAACTGTTGGAGTGAGGGCGAAGCGAAATTAACAGGTAAATGTGTGATATCAAGATGAGATCTTAAGCCGACGAGCCGATCTCACGTTGGTAAAGTGGTCTATAAGCTGGTTTTTCGATATCGCATTAGCGCTCGAGCATTAAAGTAAGGCAGTGGAAGAAGATCTCGATAATATAACGCAATATAATTAGACGTGAAATGAGCTGTACGATACGATGGGATACAACTAAATGATGTTGCGAAAAACGACTTTGGCAAAAATTTAAATTTTACAAATCTAGTCTAAATATCTTAATATCTTTATTGTACACGAAATTGTTACAGAAATATGCATTGTATATAAAATGTACAAAGGCGAGCTTAACTCAGAGCTAAAATTGCATGAAATTATCTAGAAATGCATAATGTTTTGTAAATGCACTAAAAATTCGAGCTGTCGAAAAAAAAATCCCACATATTAGGGAAATACCTAAACTTTTGAGTCATGGAGTTTTCACGGAACTCCATCGAACTACCCTTATCTTCCTGTGAAAACTGACTAAAGCAAAACTCACTGAGTTGAGAATTGGATGGAGGTGTATCGGCCCCCTCGTCGCGCCAGGCGAGGTGACGCGAAGGGCTATCCTTTACTTCCACGGTGGGGATGCTACGCAACAACAACTCCAGTGGCACGCCGCGACGGGGATCCGCCGTTAGCGGCGGGAAAGTCGCTTCGTAGCACTCCACGAAGCTGTCAATTAAATACAAAAATATTTTACAAACGCATTACCATAGGATAATGGGAGAAATGCCGCTGCTTCAATAAATAAGATATTTCCATACGGAACATCAGACTGAGTTTTACACAAGCGTCGGTAAGAATGACTTACAATCACAGGCTACTTTTCATTACGGGAATATAAAAATAAATCTACCAGGCGGCTCCGCGGGCAGAAGTTAGCACGATTACAATTTCATGATTGTAGATTTAGAAACAAAATATTTATGCTTTTGGACGCAGGCAGTCATAAATATGATAAAGGTTTACGTTTTTACCTTTACAGATTTTTACCTCTACAACCCTGAAAACCACCAAAAGTTATTTCAACTATTTTCATTTCTCTTGTACATTGTATTGTGAGTGTGACTCACCTCAACAAAGGCAATATTCCCCCATGATTCTCCAACAGTAGTCTAACATTCTTCGCCAACACCGCTATCTCCATATACACTGGTTGCAGTATACGACTCCCATCTTCATGGCCGGTGTTAATAGACGCATGCAAGTGGCACTTCCACGGCGCCTCCTCCATCTCCGCATTCGTAACCGGAGTGAGATCAATCAGCTGCACCAATCTCCCGTATCCGTCGTGAATGAACACTGTGTCTTTAACTTTTGCGAGATCAGAGGTGGTCAGCGCGCAGCAATGGCGGCTGGCGTAAGCATCTCGCAAACGGAGTAGAGGTAGGTTATGGTCCTTTTGCTCTAGAAGAATAGCACGAAGACGAGCGCGCAGGACGTCTAGGTTTGGGGCAGGAGATGGGCGTCCAAGGGACAGTTCGAGTCTGCGTCCGTTCCATTGATTATCGAGCCGTCGTTTGTGTATGCGGGCAATTGATAGTCGTGCGTCCCACTCAGACCGTACCAAAACCGTAGCTAAAGGCCCATCGGTGGCCGTCCAAACAGCAACTCGGACTATTGGAACATACTGGCTAAATAGTTGGATTAGCATGTCCTGCAAAGAAAAAAATAATATGTGCTATGGAATTTGCAACAATAAGAATAAATAAATACTGATATTGAGTCTACTCTTTAACTGCCGCGTAGCAGACACAATTAAAAATAAATAAATAAATAAATAAATAAATAAATATCCTTAGACATACACACAGCGCCATCTAGTTCCACAGTAAGCAACTATATGCTTGTGTTGTGGATACCAGATGGTTGATATAATACATAAATACATTTTTTTTGTAAATAAATACTTATTATAAATGAAAACATCCATAACTCGGGTACACATGTCCGTATTCATCACACAAACATATGCCCCTAGCGGGATTCGAACCCGCAACCTTTTGGTATAGTGGTCAGAGTTGTTAACCATTACACCAAACAGGTCGTTAAGTTAATCAATTGCTTGTGACCAGTCAAAGTCATAATGGCAAAGAAAAGCACCGTGTGGGATACTAATATTCGAGAAGAAATTCAAAGGCATCTGTTCCCCATTGATGCTCAGGTTCCGTGTGCCTCAGCCAATATGTTTTCGTGGTTACCGAGTGAGAGGTATTGGGTGCTCAATCACCCTAAAGCAATCTTCGAATAATAGATAGGTAAAAGATTATTTAGATAACTACGTATGTAAGTACCTATTTAGGGATAAAAAAACATTACTAATCATCAACAGCTCACACTCCTGGGGTTGTTCGCTGAAGCTGCCTGAACAGTTCCAGAGTAAGACGGCGCGATTGTAGCTGAGCTCAAGTAGGCTGTCGTCACACCCACCTGCAGAATGTGCTGATCGAACGGCGGCAGGTTGGTGACCGTGAGCTCGGCAGATTCCTCATCGCTCTGCTCGCTGAAGCTGCCTGAACAATTCCAGGGCGAGACGGCGCGACTGTGGCTGAGCTCACGGCGGTTGTCATCGCCGCTGTTACTTGATGAACAACCCGACCGGTCCAGGCTCACTGAACCTGTTGTGGTGTAAATACTACTTCAAGATCTTTCTACAATTACTATTACGTTAAGAACTATCCAAATCCAATTTCTTGTTTACTCTTGTCATAAGACAAATTACAATGTTAGAAAACCCACATGGAACTAAAGGTAATAATATTATATAGGTATATACAGAGTAACGTTGTTAAAAGTTAAATATCCGCGAAAAGGCTGAACCTTTCCCCAAGTCTAATATTGAATATAAAAAAACAGCACTCAAATAGGATCGCGCATTATTCAGATACATCCAGACAAAGACTGGACCAATACATAACGCCGTCAATTACATAACACCCGTCGTAGGATTAATAAAAAAGCGTCATATTATTTTAGCAGTTTTAAGAAATATTGTGGGTGTATTTATCGAGTCATTTTTGCGAAGATGAGGTAGGACATATAATATATAACTATAAATTGACAATTAAGAACACCCCCAGGGGTCCACGGGAAACTCGACGGGGTATACGTTGGCGTGACAAAAAATGGGGGTTCACAATTCGTAAGCGTCCACGAAAATTCATCTGCTTTCGATAGTGAAGAACTAAAATGTTAGCTTGACTTCACCTATCAATGTAGGCAGATAATATTTTACGAAGCTTGATGACCACTTTTTTGATCGGCCAACTTTACTTTTTTGACATCCACTCAGAGCACAATAAATAAATAAATATTTCGGACACTTTCACCAATCATCTAGTCCCAAACTAATCAAAGCTTGTGCTACGGATACTAGATAACGGATAAACATACATAAATTTTTATATACACATCCATGACTCGGGAATAAATGATCGTATTCATCACACAAACATTTACCCCTCGCGGGATTCGAACCCGCAACCGTTGGTTTCGCTGACATTTCCTCCAGTTTACTAGTTCATATAAAAAACAGCACTCAAACCGCGCATTACTGAGATACATCCTGACATAGGCTGGACACACACAAACAATACCGTCAAACACAACACCCGTAGTTTTTCGTCGGGGTTTAAAAATACTTAAAAATACACATAGATCACACGTTTCATAGTCCTATTGAACCAATGAACAACAGATTAATGAATGTAGGTATGCAACTGACCGTGGGTGCCCCTGATCTTGCGCGGGCGCGGCGCGGGCGGCGGGCAGAAGTCGAGCGGAGGCGGCGTCGGCGCAGGCAGCTGCTGTAGAGCCAGCGCCCACTCGCTGGCCACGCTCTGATTACCCAGAAACTCGCGTGGTGACGCCGACACCTAGGTGATTATTATAATGAATATTACCACAGCGTAATAATATTACCTTTTCGCAAACATGGTTGGAAATTTGAGCATTATTTTGACAATCTTCTTCGAGATAAATAGAAAATTTTAGTCAAATACATGCGACCAGCAGGGCTACTCTTGACTCACAATTCCAATATCCAATTACAATTTCAAGCGAAAAATCGTCAAATGGCACTCTTGAATTCGATGGTGGCGCTCCATTGGCCTTAAATTGCGTGAATATTTAGTGAACTAAATGACATTGAGATTGTTTTCCGGGATTGTAAACTGGCACTCTTGAGACGCGTTTGACAGTTATAAATTGCATTGACATTGTGTAATTATTGTGGATTGTCACAATAGCGACAGAGATACTTTTTTGAAATTGAAAACTGTAAAAAAGTGAAGTGAAGTGTGTTTTTCGGTTTAAAATGGCTCGACTACTGTTACAAAATGTTATTTTGCGTGAGGGATATTTAATGGACGTAAGAGAAAGACGCAATATGAGACGAATCGCTCGGTACGCCGATAGAGCGCTATCTACGTGTCCAAAGAGGCATGGAAGCTCGTGCAAATTTGGTACGACAGTAAAGTTGTGGGCAGCACGTGGCCGGCATTAGATTCTGCATTTAATATCTTGGTATATTTCTTTAGTTTTTATTAAAGTTTTTATTAAAGTTTTCATTATTACCTACAATTTTTATGTTTCATTGTGTTGTATACCTTATCCTTGTCATAAAATATTTTAAAATAAAAATTAAGGGATTTTGACTGGTATCCTCAATCACACCAAATGCTGCCTGCTGCCATTAATTACATTTTACAATAGGAAAATGGGAATAGGAAGCTAAAAAGAATTGAGGCAGAGAAAACACTAAGTATACTAAACTTTTTACCAAGTTAAAGAAAGAACTGCGTTAGATTAGATTTAAAAAACAAACCACAAACATAAAAGTTAACACCACGAGTTATTACAAACGTATCCCTATATAGTCTGAGTTACAAACAAACAAACGTTATCTTTTGGTTTTTTAAGGTACTTGGCGAAGGGACTAAGGCATAGGTACCAACAGCCAATTTGACTTTTAAAGAAAATAATTTAATAATTCCTGAGTAAAACACATTCAATCGTTAAATATTAGGTGATTATTGTTAAAAATTAACCTAATAGCTATTTATTTATAATCAAAATGAGATTTATTTTCATTTCTTGACAACTGTCGTACTTTGATTCGTTCTCTTTTGTAGTTTCTTTGTCTGTGGCGCTTTGACGCAAAGACAAAATTCGAACTAACTTCATGTTGTACAATACAATCCCATCACAATCGCAAGCGTATTAAAATCCCGGCAAAATTTATGTCAAGAGTACCAAACGGTAGCACGATCGGAATTGGATTAAAATTAAATTGAGATTGATATTGCGTTCAAGAGTAGACACGCTGATCTGTCGCGTTTAGTGTCCGAATTAATTACTATGACAACTCATATCTGCCGTGTAATTTTAAAACGGAACTATTCTTTTTACTCCGAAACATTGCAATCACGAAGGTAAAATTATCGAAAGTATTATTTAAATTTCGAACTGACTAACGAATATAAAGCTGTTTAATAAAATAAAACAAATATACCTATAATTTGGCGCATATAAAATTATTGTTGTTCGTTATTGATTATGTTCGGAATTTACTATGAATTGATAATTTGACAAAAATATTCTACATAGGTACCTACTACTTAGTTTGAATTTCCGCGCATTATTTGAGAAAATACACATATATAATAAATATACAAGCTTGGCCGCAACCAGGCATTGATACGCTTCGGCCCACATTTACACGTTCGTCCATCCAATACATGATATGGGACAAGTTCCTGCAAAAAAGATTTTTATTTATTTATTTATACCTCTTTTCCCGGCCACTGTACATTCTACATTCACTGTTCATACATTCTATGTGTCTCGACTGTGTAATATTTTGTACCTGATTGTTGTGTCATGAGATGGGTTTAAATAAATTTTCTTTCTTTCTTTCTTTTGTAGGAAACAACTGATATTCCTTTCTAGGTGTCAAAGTAGGTCCCATAGTGAAAGTTATTCGGTTTGATGGTCTGAATAACCATACAAAATTTAGATATCGAATAAAAAATCACCAAGTATGGTATGTGATTGATTAACAGGGAAAACACCTAAAGATTATAGCGATAAGACGACGTCATAGACATGACTGGGCAATCGACAGACAGGCTTCATGTACCCTGTATAAGATACCTGGTGGATAGGCGGTACGAAAGGGCTCCTCGGCTGTGGCAGCGCTGCTGTCGCGGTCCCAGTACTGTAGCCCTCGTCGCTGGAATACGCTGGCTGGAACGCGCTCCGAGCGAAACGTGTGCTGATTTTCCTCCCAAAGACATCCTCGCCGTCCATTCGCTTTAGTGCCCTGCATGGTAAATGATTCGTGTAATTCCTGTATAGCACTGTCAACGACCACATAGCCCTATGTTTGATTTACTGTATCGAATTGTACTGGCAACTAGCTGCGATTAAGGCGGGCACCGCACTTCCATTGGCCCTACCAAAGTTCTGACAGAGCCAATCAGAATTCAGTAACTGGTTTAATACTAACTGTTGTTATGTTCGAAGTTCGAACATAACATTCGTTATTAGTTAGTATTCGAAAGAATGATTCGAAGTTTTTCACCATATGTTCTATTGTCCTGATGTGTTGACAAATGCGCCTCGCCTATTATTAGGATTGTATGACCTGTGTGGTCGTAGAGCACTGTTTTCCAAAATTCAGGCTTCAGAGCCATTGGGCTAAGAAGGCTTAATCTGTCCAGTGGCGCCATCATTGGATAAATTAAGATTTCTACTTAATTACAGTACAAATCGAAGATATTGCTGTGATCTGCAATCGAAAAGTCTTAAAGCTAATTATAAATAATACCTAAATAGCTTTAATTACGCTTTCTTTGGAGGAGTTAAAGTTATTGATAAAAAAGGGGACTTTTTATCACTTTTTGGAAAGTGCCCCCAATAAAACCAATTTATGTATTATTTATAATTAGCTTTTACGCTTCACGAGTGCAGTTCCGGACGATTTTTTTGATTTATTCTGTATTTAAACAAGAAATCTTAATTTATCCAATGAGGGCACCACTGAACGGAATAAACCATCTTAATATGGTAAACAATGTAGTCGCTATCAGAGTTATGTTGTCGTCGTAAACATACTTATATAAATCAAACAACATCAACAATTTGATTCTACAACCTTTACATGAATAATACCTATATGCAATAATTGTCTATTACACCAAGTAGAAAGCGATTTCATTATGCAGCGTTGGGATTCTAAAAAAACGAGTGCAGTACATCACGTAACGCGAGGTTAATAATGTGCTTATCTTTCAACAACAAAATCGGTTTTGCGCGATTATTATTTACAATGTTTGTTTTCAAATTCATATTGCGCACAAACTAGCCGCGGCGAACAATTGATTGTTCTTAGTTTCAATGCCTTTATAGAAGCACCTAGTTACAAGCTACATTACGTGTACAAGGTACCTCCCCCCCTGTACCGAGCTGCGTCCCTATCGACTACTAATAATAAACAATAATACCTACTTACGAACCACTTCCAAATGACGTATTTCCTACGGTTGCAACACATATTAGTCATTAAATAATTTTAATGACTAATAATGCTCTATTATACTAAGTTTTTTTTTTATGATTGACTGGATTCGCGTTTGACCACAACCTCACCTGATGGAAAGTGATGATGTGGTCGAAGATGTAGCATGCGATCCCAGTAAATGCCTATTCACTCTGCTCTTGAAGATCCCAAGGTTATAGGATTCAGGAAAATCTGACGCCGGAAGAGATTTCCATGTCTTGGCTGTTCGGATGATGAATGAAGAGTCGCACTTCTTTGTGCGAATGTTCGGTATATTAACTACATACGGGTGGAATCCCTCCCCACGCCTAGTGGTCCAAAGGTGGAAGGGCGACGGTGAAATAAGATTATGTAATTCCAACGCACACTCCCCGAAATGTATCCTGTAAAAAACTGATAGATAGACGACTTTGCGACGGTTTTCAAGGCTCTGCAATTTAGCCGTCATCGAATTATCACTTATGAGTCTCATGGCACGTCGATCCACAGAATCGAGAGCAGCTAGTTATTACTTGGCTGAACCATCCCAGAGATGACAACAGTATTCTATGCACGAGCGGACCTGAGCCTGGTTAAACACCAAAAGTTGTTTGGGTGTTCAACTACCAGTATTCCAACAATTTTCTAAATATGTCTAAAAAATTCTAATTTAATAATAAAAAAAGCAAATGAATACCGTAACAACAAATAATGTCAGAAAACAGTTATCGAACTATCGCAAATAAAGAAAACAGGTGTTAACTTAATCGATAATAAAATACGTTTTTTTAATTCAAGAGGTGACACTCGTATGTGACTCATCCTGTGACTTCCCGACAATCTAAGAATGTTTGTTATTTTTGTACTCCAAAAAAGTCCCTTGTTATCCAAGAGCTTTCAACCGACCTGTTGGACATCCAAGAAAATCCAACACTCAGCCAAGTGGGCGTAAAAGAAGAGTGAATAATTTTAATAGTAATATTTAGGTACGTTTTTAAGAAATATTCAAAACTTTCAGTGTGTCTAGCGATTTAAATAAGACGAAGTTTCCTATATTGGTAATTTTACCAGATGGCATTCAAATATTACCTTCAAGAATTACATTATCGTATTAGGATCGTAACAAGTGGACATCTGTTGTCTCTGCCTACCCCTAGGGGAAACGGGCGTGACTTTATGTATGTATAACCTGTAGAAGTCCACCGATGGGTTAAGTCTAATGACGCGATTTTGTCCCAATCGCCACGCTGGGGAGACGAGTTAGCGAACGCAGCAATTTGCGACTCCATAGCAACGATGATACTACATATCACTATTGCTCTATGTTAGTTCTATTATACTCTGCTAGGAAAAAGACAACCGCTTCCTGCTGGAAGATCGCGTGAACTTGGCGTCTGAATTAGAGTCGATTATTGTTGATTGTCAGTATGGCTTCTTTACTTCCGATATAACAAGATATCATCATGGAAAATTAGAAAACAAAAGATCGATTCCCAGAAAGAATTCAAAAAATACCGTTACGTGTCACGTGACATTCAGCTGTTATGGATGACGTTGCAAGTTAAGATTAGCAGAAATGCCTGTTAGGGTTATAATTAGGACGCTAGGCCAATTATTTTTAGTATATTGCACATTTAATACTAACACACATACAAAAATATTGACACTTTAGGGACGACAATCAAAAAATATATATGGATAGAAATCTACTACGACGGATTATTGATAACAAAAGAGATAATGTAATTATATAAAAAAAATGTAACCGTAACGAAGAGAAATTCTTACCCTGTGAGCATCATTTTGCACAAAATATTGTACTAGGTACTATTATCATTAATTTCATAAAACTAAACTAATCTATCACTAAAACCGTTAAATTGTTTTAATAAATATCACAGTGTTCTTTGCTTGTGCCTGGCGGTGCAATGAAAGTTTCAATGGCCGACGAACGGTTGCAGTAAAGTCATCCATAATGTGGGTACATTGAAAAAAAAAAATATGTTAACGGATCTGCGTCTTTTTACATAGAAATCATATACACTGCACCGAGCGTAGACAGAGAATAGTATTCTCTGTCTACGGCACCGAGCTTAGCCTATTTCTGGTTTCGTGTGACCATAGACAATACACATGACGATTTTTGTAATTTTGTTGTCAATTCACACTGCAATTTAGAAGTCACAAGTACTACTAAATTCGTGTGACCATAGACAATACACATGACGATTTTTGTAATTTTGTTGTCAATTCACACTGCAATTTAGAAGTCACAAGTACTACTAAATTCTATGTAAATCGTATTCAATTAAGCATTATGATACCAGGTAGTCTTAATATACTAATCGGCTACGCATTGTAGATAGAATTGTATTTGTAAATTGTATTTTTGTGAAATGGGCCCCTGCTTATAAGTCTCCATCTGTCAACATGGATGTGTTGTATCACACCGGTTGTAACCCCCGATTAGGACCAAAGTAATAAACCAATAAATAAAGCGCCGCGCGCCGCCCCGTGCGTAAGTAAGCTTGGAATACGTTTAAAAAATCAGGCAGGAATCATCATTTAAATTGTCAACCAAAAAGTGCTTTTGCAGACTATTATTTTGACTTACCTTGAT
This sequence comes from Oegoconia quadripuncta, assembly GCA_949316235.1. Classification (NCBI taxonomy): domain Eukaryota; kingdom Metazoa; phylum Arthropoda; class Insecta; order Lepidoptera; family Autostichidae; genus Oegoconia; species Oegoconia quadripuncta. The sequence goes on from OX438749.1 coordinate 13,555,371, forward strand.
GCATGCTCAGGGGTGGAAAACTTGAGCACGGCGGTAGAAGCTGTCACTTTGATGACCTTTCCCCCGCAGTTGTCGGCCAGCCGACGCAAACGTCGGGAGATCCGCTCAGGAAGTTGGTTCACGGGAAGATTCGTCACTTCTATTTGAGATGTCGGTAGCTCATCCTCCTCCGTTTGGCTTAATAACTATTGAATATTGTTTACAGTCAGGTGGAATTTAACCAAAGACTAATAAATAAAACACTCGGTAAAACATAGTAACTCATGTGCATGCGCCAGATGTCGACAAATTAACATTTAAAGTAGAGCCATGATCTCGTGTTAGGACACGAGATCACGATAATGTACTTGTCTGTAATAGGTGCATTAGCAACTTTGTTTTATACTACGAGTATTTAGAGATAGTGAAGAGATAAATAAATAAATAAATAATAAATAGACATACACACAGCGCCATCTAGTTCCACAGTAAGCAACTATATGCTTGTGTTGTGGATACCAGATGGTTGATATAATACATAAATACATTTTTTTTGTAAATAAATACTTATTATAAATGAAAACGTCCATAACTCGGGTACACATGTCCGTATTCATCACACAAACATATGCCCCTAGCGGGATTCGAACCCGCAACCTTTTGGTATAGTGGTCAGAGTTGCTAACCATTACACCAAACAGGTCGTTCAGAACAGTTCCAGTTTGCATAGGTTACTTATATTATTCACCAGTGCAAACTTGAACTGTATTGCTTAATAACAAGGTACAGCTTTAATGGACAAGTACATCATCCTAAATCTCGTTATTAGATAGATGGTCATACATTTGTTCCCCTTATTTACTACAATAAAATTTTTGTTACGAAAAGAAACCGCACCGCACAAACAACTCGCCATACAACTACTGAAATCGCAGTGTGGATAATTTAAATATTTTTTTGAAAAGAAATATTTTACTCATGGACAGGTCTTCTGCCGTAGAACCATGTAAATATTTTACGTCCGATCGCAAATAATTTGCCGTTTAACTCGTTGGCGTTCGGTCGCTTTTGGAATCATGTAAACTCCCTAGAAGGAACATTCCTTCAAGGGGATAAATGTCAAATGGATAGATGTAACGAGTTAGCATAATTTACTTCTAGGTCGCTTACTTGGTGCCAAATTTAGATATCGAAGACAAGCGACCTAAATGGGCAAATTCGATCCTACGCAAAAAAAATTATGTGATTGGAGTGCTGTTGGCTATACCTATGTACTATTATGTGTTCTGTACCTATAGGAATCCCCTTTCGGCTTATTACCCCTTCACTGACTAATGTTATATTTTTCACTAGTACAAATAAAAATGTATCTACTAGTAGTTAATAATCCGAGAGAAACTAAGCCAGAGGCAGAGTTGAACCAAGCAAAAGTCCAAAATCCGTAGGTTCAAGCGCGTTAGTCCAGTGAGTTCAGTTTAGATTATTTCTATATGGAGAAATATTTATAATTTAGAGGCCTATTACCCAGCAGTAGGTTGATATATTGTTATGATTTAAAAATCTTGTCTGCATGTAAGTTGAGTTGTGTGACTCACGAGACAAAGAAAAGGCAAATATCCAGTTCCAAATTAAGATCCGGATGACATTAAGTTTGCTGATACTTTAATTTTTTTCTCAAGTATTAACTTTGAAAAGTATGACTTAAAGAAGCAAAATATTCGGGTGTTACACACAATAATGATCTTCAGGTACACTAGTATGTAAACGCGGTCGCACGACGTACGTGACACATTCAGTATAAGCAGACCTCGCTGCGGTCGCATTTTCGGTAACGTTGCACGGCCAGCTTATACTAGTAGTGTTATGGTCATCTTGCAGTCTACTGTACATAGAATGAAGTAGAAATACTTGAGTCTCAAAGACCACAATAAAACATAATAATCTTATTGATTATAGGCATAATCCAATCAGAATATCATTAATAAGCACAGCTATAACATTATTTTTGAATCCACCTCATGAATTAAATGTAAGTAATAAACTTCGTTTATAATTAATAAAATATTAATCAACTGTGACACAGTAACTAAAGTCGCCTCTCTCATCTCGCTGATAATTCATTAAGAGTGAATTTTATTTCCTATCATAAAGAAGTCCACAGACACAATTTTTACTAGGTTAGTGTTTCACTTAAATTCCGAAAATTCTAATAAGTGGCATTGCAATCGAAATGATGATTACATACTAAATAAAATAATTATTTGTAACAAACCTTTGGATTCCTTGGTATATGTGACGTCAGTTCATAAAAAGAATGATGCGTGGAAGCACAGGCGATTAAGGCCCTTGACGTATTTTGTTGATGCACCAGTATCACTTCCATATTTTTTCTGTGAAAATGATTTAGTAAAGGTAAGTGAAAAGTACCCAATCATTGTAAAAACTAGGCGAAATAAACTGTGACTCTTACCTATATCTAAAATCACTAAGGTCGGATGCAAAGTTAATATCACCAGAAATAAGGAGCAGAGCAGCAGGAGCTGAATACAACTCCCCGAATCTCCTCATGCATTGCCTCAGTTTCTCATCAGCAGCATTCTTTTGAGTCCCACAGACATGGATCAAACTCACCTAAAGAAAAAGATAAATTTTATTATGTTTATAGGTTTATAGTAACGTTTTAGAGCTGCTCTGAAAAATTCGCCTGGAAGACTTTATCTGGTTTTCCACAAAAGATTATTCAGTTTGAGAGCAAGCATATTGAATATGTTTTTCTGGCTAAAATTCGTGAATTATACTCACTTGAGCATCATTTAGTTCCTGTAGCCTATAGGGAGCTTCCTTTCGCACATCACACACAACAACAAAGTCAGCCTCTCTCCTCCCTGTAAGGAACTTGGCACGGATTGCTGACACCACAGCTATTGCAGAGCAGCCACGAGGAACCTACAATAATTGCAAAATTCAGTAAAAAGTCAATTATTGGCTATGTGGTTCCCAGCAAAATAGGAAGGGCCAAAATGACTAAGGGTTTATGAACAAAACAACATAAACCTGTAATGGTCAGCAGTATCATCAGTGCAGATCAAAATGTCTGTCGGATGTTCGGCAATAAACTACTACTGTTCAAGATTCATTGTTAGCGCCTAAGTTGTAATTTTCATATGTAATTATTCATTACACTAATTCTTTGATAAAGCATATTTAATTGGTTTGATAATTTGTGATAGTATTTGGGTTGTATTGTTTAGTCTAGTTACAGCAACCTGACTGCATCTCTTAGCTCAAACACTTGCCTCTTCAAACACCAGTCTTTGGCAGAATTACTATGCAGTAGTAGTTGCCAATATATATAAAAAAAGGGAAGTGAATTACAGAATAGGTAATAGTAAGACTTAAAAGAAGTTAATTGATAGTTACATGTTTAATATATAGCAAAATTTTTTACAAGTGACTCTCTACTATTGCAGAGCTCTTGTATTGTGAATAGTGCTCTACTATTGTAGAGTATAAATCAAATCAAAACTTTCCACAAATTCAAGTATTCTGCGTATGATATAGTAATTATACAGGGTGACTTTAAATTGAAGCATAACCTTGTAAGGGGATGTTGCACAGGTCATTTGCAACAACTTTTGTTGGAACACTCATATGCAAAGCAAAAGTGAACCAGTCTTTTTATTGGGAATTTTTTTAAAAATATCTATGTGGTAAGCAAAGAAAATTGTAAAAATAAAATTGTTGAAAATTTCGATAATTTTTCATTTACTGATTAGTCTCTTACGTTCTAGTTACATGTTAGCATCATCAAATCTACATTATTTGCATTATTCTAGACACAGTGCTGTACAAGTCTTTGTGTAAGCAAAGAAAATTGTAAAAAAAAAATTGTTGAAAATTTCGATAATTTTTCATTTACTGATTAGTCTCTTACGTTCTAGTTACATGTTAGCATCATCAAATCTACATTATTTGCATTATTCTAGACACAGTGCTGTACAACTCAAAGAAAATAATAAATAATTTACTAGTTTTTTTACAAAAAACAGCTCGTTTAAAAAAAACTCACTATTACACTTACTCTGCGTATTATAAAAAAAACATCTACATTTCTTAAGCTTTCAAATGAGGTATAAAACTCTGGCATAGCTAGTGAAACATCAGAGATATTAGCCAAACAAGGGAACAGGTTGGAATAGCAAAAAAATTACAGATTACAATAAAAACTAATTTGTGCAAAATGTGACTCACACACTTAGTGGTGACAATTCTACAACACACATTTTAAATTTTATTTAGGTTTACAGTACCACCAGTCCTTATTTTCTTTTAAAAAGCCAAAAATTAAGAATGTTTTAAACACAAAAGTGTCCGTTTTAAACAAAATTTCACTATAACACTTGCTCTGCGTATTATTAGTAAAAAATTTATTTCATAAGCTTTCAAATGAGGTATAAAACCGTGAGTCTAACGGTAAAGGTATTCGCATAACAAAGGCGCACGGCCCAAAAAAGGGTCGGCTAGTAGAGCATGTAGAGACAGCAGGTCATTGTGTGGAATCTGTTTACTTGGTTGTTTAGTTTAGTCCGTTCTTGTGATTCGTTGCGATCGGATGCTTTCGTGTGTGCTCTGCAGTTTTGTTCTACCTCTGACGACCCGGCTTGTGACTGTTTTTGTGATTGATTGCTTTCCCGACGACTTAGCTATTGAACTGGTTTCCGTGTGTTTTACTCAGTGGATTTGGCGTTTATTAAGGACAATGGCTCGCCTACAAGAACGAGCGTTTACCAACGAAGAATATGTTGATATTCTTTATACGTACGGTGTCGCTAGAGGCAATGCCTCAGCTGCCCAGCGCGAATACCAACGCCAGTACCCAAATCGTCGTTTACCTGATGTGGGCGTGTTTTCTTGAGTGTATCGACGAGCCCGTGAGACTGGAAGCTTTCAAAGGCGACGAGGTATGTAATTTAATAAATTATTGCAGAACAGAGATGTAATGATTACAGTCAAAAGCATCTTAAACACTTTGGTCTTTGTACCGTCCCTATTCTGTGCACTTAAAATCTTAAACGTACTTCAATTGTCAAGCGTTATCAGCTCCTGTACCTAAATACCTACGTAGGTCCGGGAAACAAAAGATTGTATTCTCCAAAATGTTTTTGCATTTGTATTAAACTTTGTAACGGAAGTTCAACACTCAAACAAAGGAGTATGTTTTGTTATCATCTTAACAAAAATAGTGACTCAAATGCATGTAAATTTTCGGAAATGTATTGTTGTTTGTTAGTTTTAAAGTGCACAAAAAAGTAATTTCATATCAAATTCAATCCATAATTTAAGCTTGTTTTTTTTTTAACCAGGCGACGCTGGCAGACCTCGTCTGTACCGTCTCGAAGATGAAGAGGAAATTTTAAACCATTTCCAAAGAGATCCTACCACCTCTACGAGAAAAGTGGCCAATTTACTTGGTACATCACAATACAAGGTGTGGAAAGTCGTCCATGAATCTGGGCGTCATCCATACCATTACACTCCAGTGCAAGCGCTGGAGGAAGGAGATCCCGTCAGAAGGGTCCAATTTTGCAGATATCTGCTTAACTGCGACATAGAGGACGGAAACTACCTTAAACAAATTTTATGGACCGATGAATCCAAATTTGATAAAGACGGGATCACTAATTACCATAACGCTCACTTCTGGGAAGAAAAGGTGGTGGAAAATCCAAATCTAAAAAGACCGAAAGGATCCCAAAGAAGATTTTCTGTGAATGTGTGGATGGCTATAATAAATAATAATTTGGTTGGGCCGTATTTCCTGCCACAGAATTTAAATGGTGAATTCTATGAACATTTTTTGAGAAATGTTTTCTTTGATTTGTTGGAAGACATACCCTTAGCCACCTTGCGTGCTATGATCTTCCAACATGATGGGTGTCCAGCCCGCTACAGGCGACAAATTAGGGATTGGCTGGACGAAAATTTCCCAAATAATTGGATCGGCAGAGGAGGACCCATACCTTGGCCAGCTAGAAGCCCAGACCTGACACCCATGGACTATTACGTCTGGGGGCATATGAAAACGTTGGTGTATGTCGATAACCAGCCAGTCCCAGATATTGAAGAGTTAAGACGACGAATTATTGCAGCAGCTGACCAAATTAGATCCAACCTCAGCTCGGTGGTGGTAAAAAGCGAATTAAGAAAAAGAATGAGAATTTGCGTACGAAACGGTGGGAGCCATTTTGAAAATCAGCTGTAATATCCTAGAGGTTAACTGGACAACTGTGTGTGTGTGTATTGTGTGCGTGTACCAGTAATTAGGTGTCAACTCTACAGTACACACTAAAACATAATTTTATAGCTTTTTATCTATTTTAATACGAGAGAATACGGATTGGTGGAACTGAAAACCTAAATAAAATTTAAAATGTGTGTTGTAGAATTGTCACCACTAAGTGTGTGAGTCACATTTTGCACAAATTAGTTTTTATTGTAATCTGTAATTTTTTTGCTATTCCAACCTGTTCCCTTGTTTGGCTAATATCTCTGATGTTTGACTAGCTATGCCAGAGTTTTATACCTCATTTGAAAGCTTAAGAAATGTAGATGTTTTTTTTATAATACGCAGAGTAAGTGTAATAGTGAGTTTTTTTTAAACGAGCTGTTTTTTGTAATAAAACTAGTAAATTATTTATTATTTTCTTTGAGTTTTACAGCACTGTGTCTAGAATAATGCAAATAATGTAGATTTGATGATGCTAACATGTAACTAGAACGTAAGAGACTAATCAGTAAATGAAAAATTATCGAAATTTTCAACAATTTTTTTTTTACAATTTTCTTTGCTTACCACATAGATATTTTTAAAAAAATTCCCAAAAAAAAGATTGGTTCACTTTTGCATATGAGTGTTCCTACAAAAGTTGTTGCAAATGACCTGTGCAACATCCCCTTACAAGGTTATGCTTCAATTTAAAGTCACCCTGTATAGTAAATGCCAAAGTCTAGTCCTCAGTCACACTAAAATACTCCAATATTGCACTCCAACCACCTCCGTGGCTCAATGTAAACAACATTGGGTTTACGATTTGGAGGTTGTGGGTTCAATCCCCAGCGGGGTACATGTTTAAGTACTCGGTTTGGTTGGTGGTAGGGCATTTTAAATGTCCGCCTGGCTAGCTACCACCATCTTATCTAAATCTGCAGCCAAACAGCAATGTTAATAACATTGTTGTGTTCCAGTTGTCAGAGATAAGGTAGCCAGTCCTCCAAATGTGTTGGGGTTTCCGGGTCAGTACGCTTCCACCTTCGACGTCATCTTCACTTAACATCAGTTGTGATTGAGGTCAAGTACCAACCCCTTGTTCATAAAAAAAAATAGTAATAACTGCAGTGGAAGCACACATTTTGTCGCACTTAAGTGTCAAAATGCTGTTGTACAACTGTTATGTCACTCATAAAATGTGTGATAAACTATATAGCATGTGGTCATGCTAACCTTGCTGGAACTCCATTCTCGAAGTTGTAGATAAACATGTCTAATTAGGACAAGAGATCTGATTAGCTAAATACAAAGTTACCAGTGATGACCTACTTACGGCACTAAAACATGGTCTCTCACTATGAGTTTCATAAGAAAGCTCAAGGTCACAGAGGAGCTAGTGAGAAAGTGATTCTTGGCATTTCACAATGAGATGAAACATGAAAGATGAAATCCATAGAACCAACATAGCCCCATAGATCAAAAAGTTTAAGTGGCAATGGGCAGCATACATAGCTAAAAAACTGATGGCTTTACATAGAGACTAATTATGAGATCCTCAACAAATATACATTGCAAACCAGCTCAATTGGGAAAACCGTATTCATTAAGTTGCTGAGGCTCATCGAGGAGCACAGGAAGATACATAGGTGATGTAATAAGAAAAACTGAAGCAAGACTTTGAACCTATTCTACTATAGTAGAGTGAGCCTTAGTGTTAATATTGATCAGTTATCTCATTTATGCATACCCGGCAGTTTTCAATATCCCAAAATATTCCTATTGGCACATTAACATTAGTCCGTTGTTTGTAATGGCGAAAGCGAGATCTAACTCGGGATCGCTCCATTGTTGAAACTCCATCGTCTCTTGTATCCAATCCATCTGAAGAATCATCTTCGATATCTGCAAGGGAGATTATACTATCAATGTTTTTAAATGTAGGCCCAACAAGAGTCATGCACGAGTTATGATCCATAAGATATTTTATTAATTATAAATAGGTATATAAATTATTATTATTTTTAGCATTCTTACCTGTTATCCACAAACGGGGAGGCAGGGGAATTTTAATCCCTGGACTACAATTAACACTCGCCAAACCTTGAGCAGAATGACTCCTCGTTTCCCTGATGCCAGTGTCATGTTCAATGATCCTATTTGAACTCATTGTAAATAGCATCAACAGATTGAATATTATGTATTTTCTCAAGCATATGTTCCAAATAACAAAGACCAATTATTAAGCTACCATTTAGCACGACACGTATGAAACCAACTCAAAATTATAAAAACTTAGCTCACTTCATCAAATACTTAAATCTTATGAGATTTGCGTCTTATAGTAAAATAATTATATACAAAGTGTAAAATAATCAACGTCTCTATATTTGCTCTACGCCATCGCCATATTTTTCCGTGCCACAAACTAAATAAAAATCATAATACTCATCTATGATCAAAATATATGACAGGGTTACCACCTCCCCAAGGAGAAATATCCCTAAAAATGTTCTAAAAATTATAATTCTAAAATAGCCCTAATTCTAAAAAAGATACTATTTTTTTTTTAAATTATTTTGAAACACTCGATAGGAACAACTTTAAAAACCAAGAAACCCGACAGATTATTTTGTATATTACGGGCGCCATGTTGGATTTTAGACCATGAAATGTATCCTTCAACACTCTAGACATCAAGTAGAATCAAATGACACCTTGCACTTCAAAATCGGTTGAACCGTTTAGGCTACAGGAGGTAATATAGAATTTACATACATACATACACTCGAAAAACATTACCTTCCTTTTAGGGGCTGTCGGGTAATAATAAAATTATACATTGGTTTATCACTTTTTTTACACTTGTCGGTTGAAGTGATGCACTTCATTTCTTCCCACTGTTTAAAATCCGGCTTTTTGGCGGGAACTCGGCGAGTGAAGTTGCATTTTTCTTTATAATTCTTATAATTTGTGCATTGTAACTTGTAATGGCAGAATATTGTGCAGCAAACGTTAGTGATAGTGTACAAGTGTAAATTAAAGTGCGTAACGGAGCTTTCGGGTTCCCACAAGAAGCCGCCAAAATCTTTTGTAAAGCATTCTGCCACTTTACTGAAGAATGACTTGACCGTGACTAGACTCTGTATACGCCAAGTATACGACGAATTACTTGTTTTGACTGAGACTGACTTACAAACTGAAGAAATAATAGAAATAAGACATGGCTGTTATAGGCTAGATCCCTTTGCCTTCTCCGTGAGGAGAGAATAAAACGAAAAAAAAAATGTTTAAAATTCGTCGAAATTGCATGTCTCCCAAAGAGTATAGTAACTATTATGTCTCCAAATTCAAAGTATTCTCCTTATATCTCTGTGACTAGGCGTTTTTGTTTCCAGCTCAAGTGGGCGTTTTGCTATACAGCCTAGTCTTCATGATTCCATATGATACCATAAAACTTCAAGCATTTATTTCAACGTTAGATACATGATATTATCATTTGTTGAATGTCAATTTATCTACTCTGGGGGTCTAAAAAGGCCACATTGGGTGTTTCACATTATGGTCACAATATGTTTCATTTCGCTATTCATAAAATGGCAACATTAGCGACGAATCATAAAATGAAACCAAATTTGAATCCTAATGCAATTCATCCAAATTGAAGATTTTGTAAGGAAATTCGTAAAATGGTCCACTTAATATGATTTGCTATTATGTCAATTAGCAGAATCCTTAGAAGTTACTAAGTGAGCAACATCTACAAATCATATTTGTGTGTTTGTCAGCTTTTCCACGTTATTTAAGTAGATTTCGTGGTTGTGGAACATTTATAATTCGTTTTTGACATCTTTTATTTATTTACAAAATTTATGAATAGTGAAAACAGTGAAATTTAATATTATGGCAGACTTAGGATTGTACGAGAACTTTTTGGAGCACGCACGCCTTGAGGAATCTCTCTTGTATAGAAGACGTAGTGCGCGCCTTCGAGACCAAGAGATAGCATTTGAAATGCCAGACCGCGATTTTATAGGGGTCTATCGATTAAATAAAGGTCTGACTCTTGACCTCATTCGAGAGTTAGAACCCCATTTACCTAGGAAAGGTGGCTTAACAACAGTTTCCAAAGTAAGTACTTTCCTATAAAATATTAGCAGCGCACTTGACATTTTTATTACCTACTTACTAACCTGGTTTTTTTTTTAGGTTTTAAGTGCATTAAATTTTTATGCGTCTGGTTCCTACCAAAGATTTGTAGGAGTAAGTGCCGACCATAAAATGCATCAAGTGAGTGTTTCAAACTGCATACGAGCTGTAACACTCGCTTTAAATAATGATGCCTTTAGAAGCAAATATATACATTTTCCACAAACCAGAGAAGAGAGGAATGTAATTAAGCAAGGGTAAGTTTTAAAAAACTACAGTCACATTATTAATTGCAAAACATTTAAATATGTAATTGATAATATTTTAGATTTTATGAAAAGTTTGGAATGCCCGGAGTAGTAGGATGCATTGACGGTTCCCATATTGCCATTGTGAGGCCAGCAGAGTTTGAAGAAAGATATTTCAACCGCAAGCGATACCACTCTTTGAATGCTCAATTAGTGAGTTAATTTATTTTATTCAAGATTTGTAGACCATCAATGGCATAGTTGCTAGTTCATTATAAATACCTCAATAACAATATAATTTATTGTTTTTTTTTAGATCTGCGACTCTGATTTAAACATATTGAGCATTGACGCTGGCCATGGTGGTGCAAGCCATGACTCACATGTGTGGAACAGCCATCCTATTAGACATCATCTTGAGCATCTATGTGATCATGAAAATGAAACAGTATGGCTATTAGGTATTTATACATTATATTGGTAAACAGTGACAGTCTGGAAACTGATTACTTAGTGAATAAAACAAACATTGCTTTAAATATGTTTCAGGAGATTCAGGGTATCCGCTGCGTGCTACTCTACTGACCCCAATTTTGAATACTGAGCCCAATAGTCCTGAACGCTACTATACTGATCAGCATTGTAGAGTCAGAAATTGTGTTGAGAGATGCATTGGCGTCCTTAAATCACGATGGCGGTGTCTTTTAGTAGACAGAAAACTGCACTACCATCCCATCATGGCTGGCTACATCACTAACGCCTGTATAGTTTTGCATAATGTAGCTAATAAAGCTAGGCTACCTGTTCCTGAGCTGACTCCTCAAGAGGAAAGAAATGAATTAGCTATGCAGGTACTTGTACGCACAAACTAAAAATAATTATAGCAACCTAAGGAGTCTAAAATAAAAGTGATTGTCAACATTAAAATTAAAATAACCCCCTAGTTAATGTGTGAGTTTCAAATAGTTATTTATTTTATATATTTCAGGATATGCAGATTCCTGTTTCGGCTGGCAACCCATTGGCAACTGCACAAACAGTCAGAAATGCGCTGATAGAGAGACTGTGGTCTACACAATAGACAGTAGAAATAGTTTATTATAATTTTGTTACTGAAAATCATATGTGGTTTATTTACCCTCATTGTGCCCTGTGAATCCCAACTTTTCCCAATTTCACAGACATTTAATCATAAAAGACATTCTCTATACCAATACCCTATGGTGTTAAGTACCTGCGACATGCCTTCCTCTGACCTCATGGGAATACTGATAAATAAAAATATTACAATTGACAGAAATGTATTGTATTTTTTCGTAAAACAATTAGTGTTTGAAATTATAGTAAAGTTATAAAACAAAATCACTTTGTAAAATACCCAATAAAATTACAAAACATAGAATCAAATAAAAGAAAATAACATCAAATTAAAAAGCATGTCATTACAAAATAAAAAAAATACTATAAAATAAAATTATAATCCACACACTGGAGAAACTCATGTATTTTTGATTTATGGCAAAGAAATAATTAGCTAATTATTATTATTAATACACAATTTTCACAGCAGTGATTGCAGACCTATGGCTAACAGTCTCTGCAGTGCTGAAAAAAAATAAATGTTATTATTAATTCAATTCTTTTGAGTAATTGCTGTTATACATAAAATAAATTTTTAGGTTTATGTCAAAAGGGATATCCTATTAGTAAAGATATTTTGATTTCTGCATGCAAGATATACTACTGGCTAAATTGGATGATTGGAACATATACATATATTATACTTATCCCAAGGTATTGAGAAAAACTTCATTTTATTTCTTTTCATTTAAAGGCAGGTTTCCCCAAGATATCTTCGTTTACAGTTCCAAGATCAAATTGGATTAATGTACAAGATTAATTAAATTAAATTTAAAAACTCACTGGTTCACAGCCTGCCCAGGAATCGAACCCGGACCTCCAATAATTGTATAATTAATAGTAATTGTATTCACCTGTTGTATGTGAGCAACATACATTTCCATTGCGTTTGCAATACGGCCCAAGTTCTGCCCAACCTGCTCAAGAGCACGAGCATTTGCGGCATCTGCAGCTGCTCGTTGTAGCTCCACTTGGGATAAGATTCTGCGTGCCTCATCAAGAGGTGCCATGGGTCGAGCTGAAACAATAAAGCCCCTTAATACATAGCTAAATGTCGTGAGGATTTTTGGACACCTATGTGCAACACTCAAAAACTGATGCAGATTTATGAAATTGCAAATTTTGAACTTACTACGATATCGGGTGCGGCGCGTTCGCCTAGGGAGAGGTGGAACATTGGGCTGTGACTCGGAGACACATTCTTCAGCAGCTACCTGCACTGAACCACTGTCCATGTCCACCACTTCCTCGAGTATGTCCATTTCCCTAAGAAAACCAATTTTAAAATTATAATAAAAATATATTCGCATTCACTTGAAATTTAAAGAAGGAAATCTTACATATCGATTTCAGGATTTTCAGGAGGCACTTCTGCTGCAGAACGATCATTGGACCCTCCAGCAGAAACATAATCGTGGTCTCTTTCACCCTAAACACAATAAGCATTTTTATCTTTTGGATAGTAATAAAATGTGTGTGTACAATACATCTAAATATATAAAGGAAGAAACTGACTGACTGACTGACTGACTGACTGACATATCAACGCACAGGCCAAACCGCTGGGTCTAGAGTTTCCAAATTTGGCACGTAGGTTCCTTACGAGGTCTAGGGGAGCACTAAGAAAGGATTTTTCAAAATTCACCCTTTAAGGGGGTGAAACAGGGGTGGGAAGTTTGTATGAAGAAACAGTATAACTTGGACATTTCGACTATTTTCGACTCGAAACTTCGCAAGAGTACTCCTAGGAACAAATAAGCTAATACGTGTTTTGAGATTTTTCGAAAAACAACCCCCTGGGTTGTGAAATGGGGTTTAAAACCATAAAATCGATATCGGTGTCGTTATTTAGGTTTTATGGGATGTTGATTATGAATATGACATTTATTTTAAGTTAACCCTCTAGGGTTGAGATAGGGGTGGGGGTTGATACCAAAAAAGTCAATATTGGTGTCATTATTTAGGTTTTTTGGGACGTTGATTACGAAAATGCCATTTGTTTTGAAGCTAACCCCTTGGGGTTAGAGAATGAGATAAGGGTGAGGTGAAATTTTTCGAAAAACAGCACCCTGGGGTGTGAAATGGGGGTTGAAACCATAAAATCGATATTGGTGTCATTATTTAGGTATTTTGGGATGTTGATTATGAAAATGACATTTATTTTAAGCCAACCCTCTAGGGGTGAGATAGGGGTGGGGGATGATACCAAAAAAGTCTATATTGGTGTCGTTATTTAGGTTTTTTGGGACGTTGATTGCGAAAATGACATTTATTTTGAAGCTAACCCCTTACGGGTTGCGATAGTGGTAGGGGTTGAAATCACAAATTCAAATTGGTGTCGAAATCGAAGACTCAAAGTCGAAGGCTCAAAGTCGAAGGCTCAAAGTCGAAGGTTCAAAGTCGAAGACTCAAAGTCGAAGGCTCAAAGTCGAAGACTCAAAGTCGAAGGCTCAAAGTCAAAGGCTCAAAGACGAAGGCTCAAAGTCGAAGGCTCAAAGTCGAAGGCTCAAAGTCGAAGACTCAAAGTCGAAGGCTCAAAGTCAAAGGCTCAAAGACGAAGGCTCAAACTCGAAGGCTCAAAGTCGAAGGCTCAAAGTCGAAGGCTCAAAGACGAAGGCTCAAACTCGAAGGCTCAAAGTCGAAGGCTCAAAGTCGAAGGCTCAAAGTCGAAGGCTCAAAGTCAAAGGCTCAAAGACGAAGGCTCAAACTCGATGGCTCAAAGTCGAAGGCTCAAAGTCGAAGGCTCAAAGTCGAAGACTCAAAGTCGAAGGCTCAAAGTCAAAGGCTCAAATTCGAAGGCTCAAAGTCGAAGGCTGAAAGTCGAAGGCTCAAAGTCGAAGGCTAAAAGTCGAAGACTCAAAGTCGAAGACTCAAAGTCGAAGACTCAAAGTCCAAAGTTCAAAAACGAAGGCTCAAAGTCGAAGGCTCAAAATCGAAGGCTCAAAGACGAAGGCTCAAAGTCGAAGGCTCAAAGTCGAAGACTCAAAGTCGAAGACTCAAAGTCGAAGACTCAAAGTCGAAAGCTCAAAGTCGAAGGCTCAAAGTCGAAGGCTCAAAATCGAAGGCTCAAAGACGAAGGCTCAAAGTCGAAGACTCAAAGTCAAAAAGTAAAATTCATAGTCAAAGTCATGTCAAAGTCATAGTCAAAATCATAGTCAAAGTCAAAGTCATAGTCAAAGTCAAAGTCATAGGCAAAGTCATAGTCAAAGTCATAGTCGAAGTCATAGTCAAAGTCATAGTCAAAGTCGTAGTCAATGTCATAGTCGAAGTCATAGTCGAAGTCATAGTCGAAGTCATAGTCAAAGTCATAGTCAAAGTTTTAGTCAAAGTCATAGTCATAGTCAAAGGGGTGAATAGAGTTTCCAAATTTGGCACGTAGGTACCTTACGAGGTCTAGGGGAGCACTAAGAAAGGATTTTTCAAAATTCACCTTTTAAGGGGGTGAAACAGGGGTGGGAAGTTTAAAGAAACAGTATAACTTGGACATTTCGACTATTTTCGACTCGAAACTTCGCAAGAGTACTCCTAGGAACAAATAAGCTAATACGTGTTTTGAGATTTTTCGAAAAACAACCCCCTGGGTTGTGAAATAGGGGTTAAAACCATATAATCGATAATGGTGTCGTTATTTAGATTTTATGGGATGTTGATTATGAATATGACATTTATTTTAAGTTAACCCTCTAGGGTTGAGATAGGGGTGGGGGTTGATACCAAAAAAGTCAATATTGGTGTCATTATTTAGGTTTTTTGGGACGTTGATTACGAAAATGTAATTTGTTTTGAAGCTAACCCCTTGGGGTTAGAGAATGAGATAAGGGTGAGTTGAGATTTTTCGAAAAAAAGCCCCCTGGGGTGTGAAATGGGGGTTGAAACCATAAAATCGATATTGGTGTCGTTATTTAGGTTTTTTGGGATGTTGATTATGAAAATGACATTTATTTTAAGCCAACCCTCTAGGGGTGAGATAGGGTTGGGGGGTGATACCAAAAAAGTCTATATTGGTGTCGTTATTTAGATTTTTTGGGACGTTGATTGCGAAAATGACATTTATTTTGAAGCTAACCCCTTACGGGTTGCGATAGTGGTAGGGGTTGAAATTACAAATTCAAATTGGTGTCGAAGTCGAAGAGTCAAAGTCACTTTTACTACGTGTGGGTGCACCTGTTGTGTTATTGAGAAATTTAAAGCCACCCAAACTTTGTAACGGTACTAGGTTGCAAGTCAAGGCTTTGCACCGGATCGTAGTAGAGGCCACTATTTTAACAGGACCTGCTCCGGGAGAAACAGTGTTTGTACCGCGTATTCCATTAATACCAAATGATCTTCCCTTTGAATTCAAAAGGCTTCAGTTTCCACTAAAGGTCTGTTTTGCCATGACAATAAATAAGTCGCAGGGGCAAACTCTCAAATTCGCCGGAGTAGACCTACGACAGGACTGTTTCTCTCACGGTCAGTTCTATGTGGCATGCTCCCGTGTAAGTTCACCTCAAAGTTTGGTTCTATTGCTACCACCTTCAAACATGGCAAAGAATGTTGTTCATAAGGAAGTACTTTAATAAATATAAACCAGAATTTTTCAGAAAGGTCTTTTAATGGATCCCTGTCTTAATTCATTTACCTGGCAAAACACCAACATGGTTCCACATACCTGTTATCTGCCCAGGGTCTTTTCCTGTTTGAGATAAACTACATGGTAATTTTTCTGCTGAATGTATTCCCGTGGGAAAGTAATAAAGTGTTGATTCATATAGTCTACGCGGACGAAGTCGCGGGCAGCTGCTAGTGTTAAAATAAATAACTAAAGTAGTTTAAAACCACTCCAAATTTTTAAAATAAACTTACCATAGATGGAAGGCGGTCCACCTGCAGTACTGCTGTAATGTCAGGAGCTGGACGTGGCTCTCTTGACCCCTGAAACAATAAGCATATCAATATTGATTATTTTACAAATTTTATTTTACTTCTTAAATGGTAATTTACTAAGAAAAACACATCCATAGTACATACATACTCTCATGACTTATGGGGTGAGTGGAGAGAACCCAGACAGGTGTTTGGGTGCTCCAAATATTAACTTTAATTTCTCACCTTTGATGCAGAAATGCACACAATATGATAAAGGTGGTGGCCATCGGTGTTGAGATGTGTACTAAAGTCTTTAATATAGATTTTTGGTGATGGTCCCTTGGTGCTCCTTTACAACATTCATGGTAAAAGATGGTTTGATTCTATTCTTTTTATGTGATGGAAACCACATGGCATATAAATGCAAATTACTGTTCTTACCGCATCAGGAAAGGGATTCACTCTCACGCTGGGTAAACCTTGGCCAAATCCTTGTCCCAATAATGCTAGAACTCTTTGTTCTTGGTCTGACAGGGATTCAGCCAAGGCAGGTCCTCCACCTGTGGCAGCTATTTCAATGTTTATAGCAGACACCGTCTTCTTCAACTTCGACTTGTAGTTGTTGAAGTACTGCAAAGAATATTTCACATATCATTTATGTCCTATGCCTATTCAGCAGTGGATATTTATCAACTAAAAGGAATGGATGCATTTAAAATGTCTGTAGTTTATACTTACAGTTGCCCATTCCTTCGCTGTCTTACTGGCACCTGACCCCTCAGCATTCAGTAAATTGGCCAGCTGCCGCCACAGGCGTTGTGACTGTTCCCTTCCCCTGGAGCTGTTGTTGTAGCCCCGTATTAATGATGGATTTTCTCCCAAAAAATCCAGCATTATGTCCCATTGGGACGGGGAAACACGAGAGGCGCGTCTTTCCATTTCTAAAAATTAGTATCATGGATTATAGGGTAAATCTATAGGAGTCCATAAATTATAAATAGGGTTAATATAAGTAAATAAATATTTCCTTACTTGTCGGTGTTGATCCTCCGAAGTAACTTCGAACAAAGCATTCACAGTAATGTGAACCATTCTCCTTAAAATTCCACGCGATAAGAAGGAAGCACTTCAAAATATCCTTAAGTGGATAGTTAAACTCACGAAAACATTCTCCATAATATGCAAAAAGCCACTTAAGATTCCCGGGCAACAAAGTTCTTGTTGACATTTTTTTTAGTTTGACATAATTCATATTGTTGCCAGACCCACAAACAAATTACAATATTATTGTTATGCGCTTTTAACGCTTATTTCAATTTTATAAAGGTTGCATTTCATTGAAAAATAATAAATTTGATTATTAGAATATACAAGTACAGTTTTTTCGGTGTAATAAATGAAATAACTAAATTAAAATGAAAACCGTAAAATATCGATAAGAGCATGTCACTGCATTTTTTGATGTGGCAATATCGATGTCCAATATGATTCTGCATATGAAATGAATTGACTATGATTCATCCACATTATGCGGCCTTTTTACGATTTTTATATGAACTGTATAAGTTCTGCTAGAAATCAGCCAATGAATCATATTAGAGACGTTTCATCCAATGTGGCCTTTTTAGACCAGCTGATGTTGCTAGAGAGTAATAAAAAAAATTGACAATACTGCAGGGCAGATTTAAAAAAAAAACGAACGAACAACAGACACTCAGACTATAAAGGGATAACAGACAGAAGCAGAAGTCTATAATTTGTGGACAGAGCAGTGAGTTTGCAGGTTTTGTTTTGCTGTTGTTGTGTATGATACTATTTATTCTAAATTTCTAACAAAGAAACACTTGTATAATCCCTCGCTTAACTGTTATCCCGTAGTTTTAACTGTAAGTAAGCGGTTAATTAGAAAATTGCAACTACTTTTTTGATAGGTCAATAATATAAACCGTTTGTTGCAGATTTCTATAAAGATGTCTTCAAATGGCGATATTGGAGGGCTTGATGCCAGTGGTAAAATAGTTAAAATGGAAGTAAGTTGTATTGTACAAAATATTATGAAGCTGAGTCTAACTTTATAAATTAGGTTATGATGACTTATATTTTGGATCTGTTATATTTCTTCATACCGCTCCTCTTGTTTCAAAAACATTTAAATTATTTATTTTATAGGTGGACTACAGCACTGCTTGTGATGAAAAGATCCCAGTATGGAAGTCAATGGCAGCGAAAGGAAAAGTCCAAGAAGCTATCGATCAGCTGCTGGCCCTAGAAAAACAAACGAGAACAGTAAGCAGCTCTTTCCATTGTTTGAATAAGTCTCCAGAATTGGTCTTTTATATTGAATATTCGTTAATGGAACTATATTTTTTGATAGAGGACAATATAATGACCAATCATGTTTTGTATTACAATATGTCACAGTCTATTTAAAGCCTGTAACAAAATATTTCCAACTGGTTAAGACATAGTTGTTGGTGTCACTTTCGTAACACTATGTGTACGGTCGGGAGTATTGGGACCCGATTGTAAAACTTCGTTGTTGGTTGGTTCTCCGCCGGCCAGAAAGTGTCGACGCCATCATCGTGATACTACAGTTAGGAATCAGTGACTACTGTAATACTTCAGCCTACCCTCTAACAGTGTTATTTACATAGCTGATTTGCATATTTTTTTGTCTATTTCAGGGTGCAGACATGGCGTCTACTGCCAGAATCTTGGTTACCATAGTTCAGATTTGCTTTGAGGCAAAAAATTGGTCAGCACTCAATGACCATATTGTGCTTCTGTCTAAAAGAAGGTATGTTAATTTGCTTATTCCAATTAAAGGTATGACAAATATTGAAATGGCCAACCTGGTGGAGAGTGAAACATTGGTATCATAATTCAAGAGCTATAATTTGAGTATTTTTACTTTTTATACTATTATATATTACTTTAAGCCAAAAGTACCCTAAACCTACGAGCATGTATAAACAATCTTATGTGAGTGAATGAAGCAAAAGAAGTGTGTCAGGATGGTAGCAAGTGGAAGTCTGTGGTCTCTGCCTACCTAACAGACGTGACTTTATGTATGTAAAATTTGAGTGGTACTAGGGCTGAATTTTCCATTTTTTTTCCATTATTTATATATATATATTTTTATATTTTATGGCAATCGGTCGCCTTTAATGCGACAACCATTACTGCCAGTGTCCGGTTGTGCGGATAAAATGTTGGGTGAGGTTGACCAGTAAGAAATCTGAGCCAAACTATTGGTCTGTGTCCTGTTTGAGCCACCTAAAACAAAAAGGACGAACACAAATATACATAAAGTAAAACAACACAAAGACTTCACAAATACGGTATTAAATATTGTAGTTTAATATTATATGTAGAAATATATTTAGATAAAATATTAACAAATGTGGAATTTGTATATAACAATAGGGATTTCATGTTAATGGGCCTGGGGATATCAGGGGGGAGAATATCATACAAAGAAACTGATTGATTAGGGCAGTTAAAGAATATGTGGTCTGTGGATCCTTCCTCAAGGCCACAATCACAAATTGGGGAATCTCTGATGCGTATTTTTCTATTATTTATTATTATAATTAAAAAATTCACACTTGAATTTATTTCAGCAAAATTACATCATGTGATTCCATACTATTTGTACATTCATTAAACCAGGGCCTGTTTACTGGTTTGTTTATAAACCTAAATCAGCATCAAATACAAAGTTTTTTATTTAGGTATGGTATAAGTGTTTTATTTAGATATGGTTCTAGCAGTTTTGTTAAGGATGGAGCGAAACCAAATGGATTTTGAATCAATTAAGCGGTTTTTATGGTTTCCATTTCGCTGTTAGCGATGACACCTCCGTCTCTATTACTACAAACTTCAAACGACGCCGCTTGTCGTTAGAATTAAACCAGTTTATTAACGTTTTAGGAAGGTCTATATCCCTATAGTGGGATGTTTACGGACTGATGATGATGATTAAGGTTTTAAGTTGTTCTCATTTTGGACGCGTTCTTAACGAAACCTTCATTTACTGGTATTTTCGAAACTGCCCTGCCCTGCATTAAACACAATGAGTATTATAAAACCATACATTAAAAAGAGAGGATAAACACTTATACACATATTATAGTAAATTGCTATTGATATGTGATAGTATTTTTTATATTGTAATTATTATTTTTTTCAACTCAAATGTAATATTCTATCTTCATTATTAACATTGTATGCCAAAATAAAGAATGTAAGAAACATTGTATTGTTTTTAGGAAACAGTATTACAGTTATTCGAAATTCAAAAACCATCTCCTTTTATTTATTATTCTGTCCAGTTTTCAAAATCTGCAAATGCAGAAGTCAAATGCTCCAAAAGTTCTCTAAAGACGTCTTCTTGTTGGTACGACAGTCCTGGGAACTGTCCTTCATACCCCAACTCAACTTTTCGCACCTAAAGTACAAAAAAACTATTTATAGCCTACATACATAAGGCTCACGCCTGTATCCCGTTGGGCTCAGGCAGAGACTATTTATTTCCACTTGTAACGATCCTGACATACTACTTTTGCTTCGTCCGCTCTCATCAAATGCTTCATATACGCTTGTCAGTTAGTGGTTAATCATACCTGACCTATTGTGAGTATGTCGGTAACTTATATCCTAATAATATGTATTACCTAATAATTGTACGTACATGTGTATCACAAATACATAAATGAATATGCAATTGCAGTCTTATATTTTATGTCTTATATCACTAAAATTTCTTATAATTAAAACAGTTGGGTTAATCTATGAACTTTACTTATCGCGCGAACTTCTAAAGGTTTACAATTGGTGAAATAAGATGTGACACTTTTGTGTTGTTCTTTTCCTTCTGTGAAATATTGTCCAAAAGGATTTATGATAATGTTACTATTTGAAAACAGATCACAACTCAAGCAGGCGGTTGTGAAGATGGTGCAAGAGTGCTGCACTTATGTTGACAAAACTCCTGATAAAGAGACAAAGATAAAGCTTATTGAAACACTAAGATCCATTTCGGAGGGCAAAATCTATGTGGAAGTGGAAAGAGCCAGGCTAACTCACATACTTGCCAAGATACGTGAAGAGGAAAGCAATGTTACCGAAGCAGCGAAGATCATTCAAGAGCTCCAAGTAGAAACTTATGGATCCATGGACAAACGCGAAAAAGTAGAACTCATATTAGAACAAATGAGACTATGCTTGGCTATTAAAGATTACATTCGTACGCAAATTATATCAAAGAAGATTAATACTAAGTTCTTTGAAGAAGACAACACTCAGGTAAATCTATGCAAATAAAAAATATTTCTATATCCAGGAGCTTTTATCTCTTTTTTGAGTGATTGTACATTCTGTGAATATGCTCGCCTCATTGTTGCAGTCCCATTTCATATATTACTTTTGCAATTGACTTTGATAACATTAATACAGACTGATGGCACATCTACAAGGGGCAAATGATCTCACTATTTTGTTCTGTAGTTTAAGAGATATAGTAAGTAAAGGTAGTATTTTAAATTGTATCTATCAATGGAGACTTGTAAATGACTTGTTTGTTTCTATTTTACAGTTTATAAAAAATTAAAGAGTTCACAGTGTATAAAAAACATAGTCAAAAGTCTTCCTAAAAGTTTACCATAAAAATAAATCCATGAAGCTCTTTGTATAAATCACTCAATCATGCAATATTTCATTTGTAGACACAGTTGTAGGTGTTCTTCTTTCTTCTTCAATTTAATAGCTATGCTCTTGTCAGTGGAGTAATGACATAGGTGTTCAGGTTGATATAAATAAGGCCTTCTAAATCTTACCCTTAGTGAGCGTACAAATATTTAAATATAATATTTGTATTATTTATTATAGGTATGTTAAATTACTTACTAAAGAACATCAGGTGCAACATATAGATTATTAAGTAGATTACAATTTCCTTCAGAATGTCACTGATACTAAAATTATTCCAGAATGTCGTTATTATTATCAGTTGTTAAAAAATGTAAGTTATTTTATTACATAAATTAAAATTAGTCATTATAACAATGGATCTGACAGGAACCATTCTAAATCGTAATAAGTGTGCGCAATTTAATTTTAAATTCGATTACTGACCAATTGTTTCATTTACTGTATATAGTTGGGGACATAAATAATATACACTACTGGTTCAAGGTAGTGTTGCATTGTGACTTCTATATGAACAAAACAGCTATTTGTCCATAATTTTATTTATTTCATATATTAGTTTCCACACTGTATAGAGATGTCATTCAATACACAACTAATCTGTCTATTGCAAAGAGCTGATGAGTTCATTAAGAGCCATTCTCTAATAAATGCGTTCTGTAGACACTCCTATAAAAATTGTAACGCATCACCTAGTTTATCACAAACTTTTCTAGGAATTAAAAGAGAAGTTCTATCGTATAATGATCGCTGTGGACCAACACAACGGGCAGTACTTGGCCGTGTGCCGACACTTCCGTGCACTCGGGCCGGCCGCCGGCGCGGACGCTCTCGTCGGCAGCGTCGTGTTCCTCATACTGGCGCCGTATGACAACGAGCAGGCAGATCTGACGCATAGGCTGAACGAGGACAAGGATTTGGAGAAGCTGCCCGATTACAAGTACACTTTGACTCATTTATGCTGTTTGTGTATACGGGGGTTAAATGTGTCTTAGCATTTTATGCGTACTGTATATTTACCTAACCTAAGACATGCAAACTCAAGAAATGCAGTTCGTCTCTGAAGTACAGGATAGATACTGATTTTTTAGTATTTACAGTCTGTAACTATAGACACTTAAATTCTTAATAAAGACATGTTTTATTTTCATCATCTTGCCCTGGACCCATATTGTCATATATCAAAAATATTAGAATTTAGTGCATCTGTAACAGGGTCCAGGCTGATATGATGATAATTATATTATCATTATCATCATATCAGCCGAAAGACGTCTATTGCTGGACAAAGATCTCCACAACGATCGGTCCTGCGCTGCCCGCATCCAGCGGCTTCCCGCGATCTTTGCCAAATTGTCGGTCCACCTCGTGGGCGGCCTGCCCACGCTGTCTTCCGATACGTGGTCGCCACTCGAGAACCTTTCCGCACCAACGGCCGTCGGTCTTACGAGCAATGTGCCCCACCCACTGCCACTTTGGCAATTCTTCGGGCTATACGGGCAAGGTGACCGGCTTGGTTTTCCTGCAGATCTCCTCGTTTCTGATTCGATCCCGCAGGGAGATTACGAGCATAGAGCTCTCCATTGCCCTTTGGGTGACCTTGGACCTTCTTATGAGGCCCATAGTGAACAACCACGTTTCAGTTCCACAGTTTCGTCTTGAGCTATTGCGGTATTAGGGACGAGACGTTACGTAACTTCCCAACCGCTGCCCAGCCGAGTTGGAATCGACGATTGACCTCATTGTCGAAGTTGGATTTACCTAACTGGACTATTTGTCCCAGGTATACGTACTCGACGACAACTTCGACGTCTCCTATCTTCAGAGGGGTGGGTACAATATGGGTATTCATGATAGTTTTTGTCTTGTCCATATTCATTTTAAGACCAGTGGGTCTTGTGGGCCAAGGAGTGCCATAAGAGACCCTATTGAAGTCATCGAGCAATTTTCCGAGGTCGTCCAGGCTCGGAAAATCGAAGGTTTATGATGTACTCGCCGTTGATGTTGATGCCGAGTCCTTCCCAGTCCAGAAGCTTAAAGGCACCTTCCAATGCATGCTATAATTGAATTGATCTACAATTGTTATTGTACCTAAACGTTAAATGTATGTGTGTGACTCGAGAAATAAATGCTTTATCTATAAATAGGATAGTAGTTTAACTTGTAGTTATATGTACTTTCGGATAATCTTAGTAGGAAGTATAATCCACATAACATGTTTTGTAGCTCTTGCTTATACAAAAACAATCTTTATTTGATCAGCCTACCTCATCCCACTGCTATGCAAACGCTTTTATCCTTGGCGCTTTCCCACCGTAAAGTGAACTCTTGAAAAGATGCAATGAGATCGTCTCCATAACGCTTGCGCGGCCGACCCCTCAGGCATCCAGGATGTGATAGTGTGCCCATTTCTCCAGTGGCATACATTTCTAACGTGGCCCGCTCAGTCCCATTTAAGCATGGGTGTTTTTCTCCAGGGTTGCAGTCATGAAACGCAATATGGTGTTTGGTACTCAGTAGACGCGTTTGTAGCCGAGAATACTACGATTTCATTGCCCTCTGGTAAATCTTGAGTTTAGACTTCTGAAGCTCAATCAATGACCAAAGATAATATAAAATGAAAAACAACTCCTAAGCCAGATTTTCCACTGAACCGACATGGAGTTTCTTTCTTTCTCAAAAAAATCGTACCTCCAAACATGAAACCGAACTATCATGCAGTGTAAAATTAATTAGAATTCCATGGAGATAGTCATGAAAAGCAATTTAATTACATAAAAACAAACATTTGCATAGCAATTTTCTTTAACCCCAAAAGGTATGTAATATAATGTAATTTTATCCTCAGACAGCTATTGGGCTTGTTCATCAACCCAGAGATCATCAGATGGAACATCCTTTGCTCAATGTATGAGAAGATGCTCAGAGCGACGCCTTATTTCGACTCTGCTGATGAGAAGGGACTGGAGCGCTGGAATGATCTCAAGAACAGAGTAGTTGAACATGTAAGTTACATTTATGTAGTGTCTAGTAAGTCGTACAACTGGCTTTGTGAATTGAATAAGCTAACATCTTCAATTGAATAGTCCTGTAAGCGAACATGTTTTATTTCCTATAATCTTAAAATTTCCCAATTTTTTACACATCGATAGAGTACTATTAGCTGTTATTCCTCTATGCTATTAGTGATAGAAAAAAACTCGGAACTACTACTGTACTGTAACTATTTTCAATTAAGTCGATAAGGAACTCATTTTATTTCCTGAGGGAAAACGTATACCAATCATCTAATCCCAAACTAAGCAAAGCTTGTACTATGGATGAATATTTACAGTGCTGTCTTTAGCATATTCCGCGCCGGACTGCGGAAGATCAGTTCCAAAATCAATTTTTGATTCCATACTTAATTATAAGTATATTGATTTCATTTATTTTGAAATCAATTTTTGACTCCATACTTAATTATAAGTATATTGATTTCAAAATAAATGACATCATTGAAATATTTGCCAACACAAAAGACAAACTTGGCCTTCAGGCCAAGTTTGCAGTCTGTCTTGTGTCATGGTTGGACGTAAATATTTTTTTATTAACTTAAATTTTGAAAAAGATCTTTCGCCGTCAGCTACTGTAACAGGAAGTGTTAAGTATACACGTAATGATGTTGGTACGTTAAGAAACACTGAGATTTAATTATTGGAATACATATAACTTAAAAGGTAGAGTTATATCAGCATTTGAGAAAAATATTGGCAACAATCCTACTTCATTATATCAGCAGAGGCCTATATCCGCTCAGGCAAAGCCGCCCAAAATAGACAAATAAACAAAACTAAGAATTACAACAAAAAATAGTAATAAAAAGAGCTATTTTAACGTCCACATTGTGAGAATGCCAAAAGCGGCATGCATCGGTGAATTAATAAAATCATTTATTACTGGTACCAAACCTTGTAACTATTGTTGCTACAGAGAAACCAGAACGTCTTTTCACATGACTGTAATTAGGAGGGGTCTGGTTTCTCTGCAGCTGACTGTACATGCATTTGAAGTAACAAAGTGTACGAAATTATGCAATGCAACGTCTTTGAATGATTTTAGAGGTTAGCTAAATTTCCAATTTCTAGGACTCTGTGCCAAACTAGGACCCCGCGCCCGGGTGCGGCTGCACCCCTTGAACCACCGAATAAAGACGGCCCTGAATATTTATATAAACATCCATGACTCGGCAATAAATGTTCGTATTTATCATGCAAACATTTTTCCCTCGCGGGATTCGAGCCGGCAACGGTCGCTATCCACTACACCAATCGGTCGTCACATGTCGCCACATGTTAACAAATTATTAAAATTAATTTCTTTGGATATCTTCTACGACGAAGTTGGCAGTGGTAAATTTAATTTATTAATACAGGTTTTATCACTAATTACCTACACTATACCTAAAGCAAAGTACCAATTTGTTAAACAGTTTTATTCTATCACTGACACGTACTCTCTCCATGTGCAAAAAATCACGGTCTTTTAGATTATAGGAAGTTAAAATTTTAATCACGTAGTCTATATTTTATTAATCTAAAGCAAGCTACGAAGTAGTTAGAATTTTTTTTATTCTATCACTGATAGGTACTCTGTACATGTACAAATTAGAAACTTTAAGATTACAGGAAGTTATACCCCTAAATTTACGTATCCTTACTGAGCTAGAACGAGTCTGTTAAATTTTATCTGAGCGCACCAACGTCCTTTTTACATTTCGATGACAGCGCTCACACCATCCGTGCTCTAAATAAGTTCTATAACCCGCGCAGGTGTAAAATGTCACAAATGTCGCTAGATGGCACCAGTTTAAATTATTTATACTATAAATTATACGAGAAAGCGAGTTTATTAAATTTAATTTTAGTAGTCTTAAATTTACTAACTTAGTATGACATTTGGTTTAAGAAATATTTTGGAAAAAATCTTTCCTATATGATTTTGTGCCTGATTTTTATTAGCTAGCTAGGCGCTGTCGCTAGCGAAAAACAATGGCATCTCAGGGTTTACCCTAATTTGATTTTTTTTTTTGCATCTATGCCGACTTACCTTGAGAATATCAACCATCCTGACGCACACGATATTATACAATTAAAGTGAAGACAAATTTTCAACCAGCAACCTACAGAACAGCTCCATCTAATGACAAATTATGACTTATTATTCTTTACTTATTCCAGAACATTCGAATAATGTCGATGTACTACACGCGCATTACAGTCAAGCGTATGAGCGAGCTGCTGGGTTTGAGCGAGACAGAAACAGAGGATGCGCTCAGTCAGCTAGTCGTTAGCACAGTCGTACGCGCCAAGATCGACCGTCCCGCTGGAGTCGTGCATTTCAGGTAAAATAATATCTACTTATATATTTGATCGAAAACTTTCGTAAATTATTATAGGAAAGGAACTGACTTGGTCTGACTTCACTTGTTGCTCTAAAGTGTCAACCACATTTTTAACCTTCGTCTTATCGTGTGAATATTCATTTATATTGCGGTCGCACAAGATTGGTGGTAGTGGTGGTGGTTGGAGCATAGCGTTCTTCATCTCACCTTAGTATTTTGTACGAAAACAAAGTTTATTAAACGTGCATTCGCTCTTGATTCCCTGAGTATATTTTACTTTCCCGGGAGCAGTATTTCAAGGTTTATACATTGTTTTATTATGGTTCCGACGACTATACAATTTCCAATTGTGTTATACCTATAAACCTTCCGGAAGAAATTTTCTAAGTGATTAAAAAGTTTATAAAATCCTTTGCATAGTTTACAATAATTAAACGCAAAGACAGACAAAGATAGCCTTTTTTACCCGACTGCAGCAAAGTTAAGAGGAGGGTAATGTATTCAACTCGTCTGTATGTATGTTGCTATAATGGACAAATTAGGTATCGTTAGATTCGTTCTAATGCCGGAAGTATCATAAGGTATATGTCGTTATCATAAATCCAAAATGGCCGACGCCCGCAACCATTTTGTCACACTAGACAACAAATAATTCCATCACTCCATCAATATGGTTATCAAATGAAATTCAAAAATCAGTTTCAATGTTTAAAATAACCAACCTATCTATAAAAATCACAAACGAGACGAAATAACTCAATTTATTTAGCCCTTAGTCGGAGATCGCGTATACAAATTTATACCAATCACGAATATCTATTACGCTTCGTTTAGAGCGCACGGCAGTGCCCAGGTCAAGTTCTCAAAAAAGGTTACACCTTTGAGGAACCGCAATAGAGGCCTTCGACTACGGCCTAAATCAATTACGTTATTTCGTCTATTTTTTAAATTTTTATAGGTGGTTGTAACCGTAGTCGGGTATTAAAATTTTTATGTACATTTTATATATAATTAGAGATTTATAATAATTTGCGTTCATTTATTTCTGTGTGATTGAGTATGGACGATAGATCTCCATAAAAATATATTTTGTATTAATTTTATGATGTTATTTATACTCAATTGAACGGGAGTGATAAAGTAAAAAAACAATGGCTTCCCAATTAGCGTGTGTGCGTTAAATGTGAGCGAATCTTCAGATTATTCATTTATCAGCCATATAACGTTACTACTAACCTAAAGGAGAATATTTTCTTGAGACCTATTATCGATACTGAATTATGCCACACACAGATAAGGTTTTATACACCCTCTTGTATGTAAATAAATTTTGTAACTGTGTTAGTAAAAATTTAAATCTAAAAGAGGGTTTGATTATCCCCATAAAGTCAGTTGGGTTTCTGCAGTATTTGGAAGGGTACTTTTTATTCAAATCTATATTTTTTCAGTTTGAACATGGACGCCTCGGACCGGCTAAATGAGTGGTCGAACAACTTGAACACCTTGATGCAGCTCGTAAACAAGACGACCCACCTGATTAACAAGGAGGAGTGCGTGCATAAGCATCTCCTTGCTACTGTCGAATAAATAATATATCAACTCTTAAGTTGTCTTTTGCGTATTAGATCCTGTTTAAACATACCACTTTTGTCGCCATCACAACTGCTAATACTACTGGAATATTAATATCTAAAGTGCCAATTTAATAGTTACTGCCGTTAATCAATGTGTGTTACCAGTGAGACTTATGGCGCTGAAATGTATTCTCTTACTGTTGGGCCTCATAAGAAATCTCATAATCACGCAACAAGCTATGGAGAGGGCGAACCTCGGCGTTACGCTACGTTATCGAATCAGGAATTAAGAAATCGGTAGAGGAAAGAAAGTTACCGATAGAGCCCTTAGTAAGTTGAAGTGGCAGTGAGCAGGGCACTTATCTCGAAGAACCTGAGGGCGGAGTGTGAGTTTTATTTCGACTTAACTTTACTACCGCGTAGCGCTGGCACTCAGTAGGAACAATTTACGCATTCTCACAAGGGCACTAACGGGACACTGCTGTCTGAGCAAACACATGCTCAACATAGGGCTCCGAGAAACAGGAATGTGCAGATTTTGCCTCCTCGCAGAGGAAACACCTGCACATCTGCTGTGTGAATGTGGCCCGCTAATGCGTAAACGTAATATCCACCTGGGCAGCCACTTATTACACCCGGATGAGATAAAAACCATCGGTGCCAGGAAAATTATCCAATTCCTCAAAGAGGCAAACCTAAGCAACGAACTGTAGGTTAGTGGCGATCACAATAGATCGGCAACGGTCGCAGTGATACAGGTCTCCGATGACCTGCAACAGCCACACACACATACAATACAATACAATACTATCGCGTTCACGTTTACGTGACGATTTGTATGAAGAAATATGCAACGCCTCTAGCGGATAGTTTGCAAAACGATGTCTTTCATAGATACTTTTTCGTAAACGCGAACGCGATGGTAAAGTTAAGACAAAACTCGCACTTCGCACACTGAGCATTGAAGTTCTCGAATAGAGAATACGCATCGGTAAACGCAGAGTAGGACGTCAACTCACAAGGTGGATGGATGGATGATCTGATGAAGACCGCGGGAAGTTGCTGGATGCAGGCCGTTTCCAACCTATGTTCAGCAGTGGGCGTCCTTTGGCTGATATGATGAGTGCTATTGTGATCTTCATCACTGTCCACCAAATTTCAGTTTTGGTCAGACGTGTCGCCAGTAATTATGATAAACAGCTGACGAATATGAATAAAGTTCATTTTGTAGTACCGATGATGATGATGCTTCCGACCGATTTCGGCCATGGCGACCACTTTGACTCATAATCCGTTTGGCGCTGGTGCGCTCGAAGATGGCTAACAGCCGATCTTTGCGGTGAACTCCGTGCGCAATGTGGGCATGTAAGCACACCTAACACGATGAATGGGAGCGGTTGGACGGGTTTTCAGCTCGTCGCGTTTAGCGGCGAGGTCAACTTTACGCTGCTCCTCGAAGTCACTTACTCTCCTATGCACTACCCTGCTCCATTCAGGACGTTGTGTTGTCAAACCTTCCCATGGTGATTGCTCAATGTTGCATCTTTTCATATGACGCTTCTGAACATCCTTATATCTGAGAAATAGTTTACAGTACTACTAGTACTGTAAACAGTTAGTAGTAGTACAGTACTACTAGTACAGTTTGTAGTACTACTACTATTGGAAAAGAATGGAGAATTCTTACAGGGGCTAGGATTAGGTGACTATGACTATCTCTTTTTTAGGTTGTCTGTCCATTTAATCAGAGCTGTCCTACGTTGCATTCACTGGTTCACCATCGTCATTAGACAATTTTTATTTTATTAGTTATTCATTGCCAATTCAACTCACTGATTCTCATAGCTATGTCGTCGCTCATCCCAGTAATACGAGTCTCCGCATTTCGTATAAGAAAACTAGAATACACGAAGTGGAATTCAGCGATTTCGATAATGGTGTCTCAGTTACCCAGTAAACCCAGTTTTGGAGTGGTGCCGTCGCATCATACTGTTCCAGGGAGAAAGAGAGAGTACTACTTTAAAACTGGTTTTAGTTTCGTTTAGTTGATGTACATCCGAATCGACACCATTTTCAACTTAAAGCATGTGCTTATACATATAATGCCAAAAGGAAAAAAAAGAGCCACTGTAGTGTAAGAGATACGCCATGAAAGATAACCATCTTGTGATTTTAGCGTTACCCAAAAGTGGTATATCTAAATAGGCTCTAAGGTCCGTTAATTTATTTGTAAATTACGTTGCAGTTTTAAGCTGGGAACATCTATTGATGTTCCACAAGAACACTAACTTGTTGATGGCACTAAAGTTTGCTAAATTAAATCTAATCTAAACCTGTTGTTTAGATTAGATTTCAAGTAGCATCAACTAAATTGTTATAGCGGATCTGAACAACAACTTATAGAAGTGCACTGGCATGTAGCAACAACTAAATTGTTTTAGCGGATCATAATTTTATTTTATACTTTTGTATACTCTTCGATTGCTTTAAAATAGGAAAAATACAACCGCAATGAGAGACGTTTAACGGTGACTGAGGTTCTAGGTGCGATCCTACACAAATGAATCGCTTAAGTAACCATTAAACGTCTCTGAGTGCGACAGTTACAAACTAACAGTCATGCCATAAAACACCATTTAGAAGAGCCGTGTCTAAAATAAGTACCCTCTGTTTAAAATAATTTTAAACATAAAAGTCTCTTGATAACATTGTATCGATTATTTGTAGAATTAAGAAATTTACGCTAGCAATAATGTCATGCTGGCAACATTCTCGCCCCTTCCTTCTTCTTACTTACTGCGGAACGGACGGCTCTTGTAATTTTCTACTTTAACCAAATTCATTAATACAGTCCTTAAAATAAACTAGCATTTTTATTATACATGCTAAAGAGTGGTCCTTCACCACCTGTGCAAGTAGTGCAGTGTATTTTCGCGTTTTTGCGGTGCTTTTGTGTCGACCGCCCAGCGCCTACCTTAGCAAGTCGTGTCGAGCCGGCGCGCGGGCAATTTGCAGGAAATCTATAATTTCTTTGCAAAAAACAAGATTCGCGAAGATCCCTGCGGGATTCACAGGATATCATCATAATTACATTGATTTTCATCGATTTAGGTGTGGCATGCAAGCTATGGTTGCAATTTCCAACTTACCCACATTTTAATTCATGTTGTGCAAATCGGCGGGAAATCGGCGAATGACAGATGGTTGTGACGTCAGATCAGATTCCCTCATTCGTTCATGACCTATGTTTATACCGGTAAACATAACCTCCAAAGAAATTTTTCCTCGGCGAAGCAGAATTATACTTATAGATTTCCAGCAATTACAGCACATCAAAAGTGTTCACAAAGTGCGGCTATAACGCGAAAGGCGTTCTTTTACAGTGCGAAAAAGTGCGGTTTGTGTCTTTGTGTAATAAGAGCTTTTATTTACGTTTACAATGCCTAGTACGGAAGAAATTATCAAAAAACTACGCCTCGCTCGTGGACAATTGAAAGGTACTGTAACCAGAATTGAAAACTTTGTCAATGACCCTATTGCTCTTGCGTCTGCTAGTACTGAAATGATTCAAGCTCGCTTAGAAAAATTAAACACTACTTTCAAAGACTATGAAAGAATTCAGTTGGACATTTTATCGATTTACGAAAAAGATGATGAAAATGTAGCACTTTTAGAAGATAAATATTTTCTTATTGTTTCAAAATTAAATTCCTATTTAAAAAGCTTAAATACAACTGAGGTGCAACAGTGTACAAATGTTTCAACATCAAAGTTACCTAATATTGATGTCCCAATTTTTAATGGAAAAGACTTTACTAAGTATACTCCGTTTATGGACTTATTTATGGCCGTCATTCACAGGAACACGTCGCTCTCAGATGTACAAAAGCTATTTTATTTGAGAAAATTTTTAATTGAAGATGCCTTATCAATCATTGTTAACTTGCCTCTTGTTAATGAGTCTTATAAAGAAGCTCTTGAACTGTTAAGAAAGCGCTTTGACAATAAGTCCAGATTAATTACAAATCATATAAACATTATATTGCAATTGCCGTCTATGCAGAAAGGCACAGCAACCTCTATCAGGTCTTTCATTGCTGAAGTGCAACAGCAACTGTATGCACTAAAAAATTTACAACAACCCGTTGATAAATGGGATATGATATTAATTTCGATTCTAATCAAAAAGTTGGACACCTATACCAATCGTGCCTATCAACTTGATAGGGATTTAAATACTCTCCCAACTATGGAGGGGTTTATTTCTTTTCTAGAAAAGCGTGCCATAGCGCTTGAAGACAGTAGTACTTCGGACAATATGAAGGCTACTACATCTAAAGTGACCAATGTTGCCATGAAAAATACAGGGGTCTGTCTCTTCTGTGAAACCACAAACCATGGACTCCACGCATGTCCTAAATTCAAAATGGCTCCTATATTAGAACGTGAACATTTTATTAAATTGAAAAAGTTATGCATTATATGCTTAAAATCTCACACCGGAAAGTGTCGATTTTCTTTTCAGTGTAAAATTTGTAAAGCAGGGCACAATACGCTTCTGCATAAAGATAACAACTCTGATTCTCAGCCTGCTGTTGCATTACACTCTAATAACTCTTCAATGAGTATACTATTGCCTACAATTAAGGTGAAATTAATAACTTATTATGGTTCTGAACTCTTTGTCAGAGCGCTACTCGACTCTGGAAGTCAGGCGTCTTTTATAACCTCATCCCTTGTCAATAAACTAGGCCTATTGCCAAAATGTCATAACATCAATATTATTGGCATTGGAAACAAAAACAACAAAATAAATGAATGTGTTGATATCACTATTCACTCTCCAGTGAATGATGTACAATTAGAAATAACTTGTCATGTTGTAGCTTCCATTACATCCGACTTGCCACAGCACCATATAGATATTTCTGCTCTAAATATTCCAGGAAATATTCAGTTGTCAGATGACACTTTCAACATTCCATCTAACATTTCAATGCTATTAGGTGCTGATATATATTTCAATATTTTACAAAATGAACAAATTAAAATTCAAGATACCATGCTTTTGCAGAACACTTTGTTTGGATACACTATTGGGGGAAATATTACAAATAAATCCACCAACAAAAATGATAGCTTGGTCACAAACTTAGCTATTTGCAACAGCAAGAAGTTGGAGGATGTAATGGAACAATTTTGGTTGTCTGAGAGTGTTCCTCCATCTGCAGCTCTGTCAAAAAACTGTAAAGACTTTCAAAAATCTGAAAAATGTTTTCAAAGCTCCGTAAAACTTGAAAATAACAAGTTTTATGTTGATATGCCTTTGGTTTCAAAAGTGAAAGACTTGCAGCTTGGGGACTCATTCTCAGTGGCCCTACAAAGATTTTTAACTTTAGAGAAAAAATTTAAACACAATCCATCGTACTTGGTAAAATATAAAAAGTTTATTGAGGAGTATATCGCATTGGGGCATGCTAGAAAAGTTGAGTTGGGTGACTACGACATTCAAAGTGGTCATGTATATTTTTTAGCTCACCATGCTGTCTTAAACGAAGACAGTTTAACAACAAAATTGCGTGTCGTCTTTGACGGTAGCATGAAATCTAAGACTGGTGTATCGCTGAACGACGTCATGCTGAATGGTCCAGTTGTCCAGAGCGAGCTCTTTGATATCCTTCTCCTGTGGAGAACTTACATTTATACACTCATCTGTGATATTCAAAAAATGTTTCGTGGTGTTCTCATCCATCCTCATCAAAAGTGCCTACAAAACATCCTCTGGCGGGATGATGTCAGTAAGCCCATCAGCTGTTTACAGTTGCAAACTGTCACGTATGGTTTGAAAGCTTCCACCTTTTTGGCTACACGTTGCCTAGTCGAATTAGCTCACAGATACAAAAACGAGTATCCACTAGCTGCTCAAGCTATGCTCTATAGTACATATGTTGATGACGTCATCTGTGGGTCAGATGACTCTTCAGAGCTTCAGCAACTCAAAAAAGAGCTCATTGCACTTTTGGAAAAAGGTAGCTTCACTCTCCACAAATGGTGTACCAACTTTCCTCCAGCGATCCACGATCTCCCCAATGATCATAAATATTTTGAAAAATTAGACATTAATGCAAACAATATAGTCAAAACATTGGGTTTAAAATGTGACATTCTAAATGACACTTTAACGTTTTCCTGTCCAAAGATTAATAGTGACAATATGCAAACTAAAAGGAAAGTTCTAAGTTTTATTGGCAAGATGTTTGACCCACTTGGCCTTATTGGACCTATTATAGTTGTGGCCAAACTTTTCATGCAATCTGTGTGGTCGACTAACATAGATTGGGATACAAAACTGCCTCAAGAACACCTTAACATTTGGAACAAGTTTCTAAATAATTTAATTTTAATGGGTACTCTTACCATACCCAGATGTGTAAATGCTCGCGCTGTGGTGATTGTGGAGCTTGTAGGATATGCAGATGCTTCTATGAAGGCGTTTGGTTGTTGTCTTTACATGAGAATTATTAGCTCAGATGGAAAAGTTTCTGTCAATTTGTTGTGCTCCAAATCCCGTGTCGCCCCATTGAATAAAACTATAACTATCCCAAAGTTAGAGTTAAACAGTGCTCTTCTTCTTGCAGAAATTGCACACAGAGTTTACAATATTTTAATTCCTAGATTTCCAACTCTCACTGTTCACTTATACAGTGATTCTCAAATTACACTGGCATGGATCAAGTCATTCAATCCAAAAACCAACCCGTATGTAACAAATAGGTCCAATCAAATAAAAAATTTAACAAAAGACTTCACATGGTCTTATGTCAGTACGGCTAATAATCCTGCTGATCTTCTATCTAGGGGCTGCGATCCACACAAGTTAGAGTCAAGTGAGCTATGGTGGAATGGTCCGAAAGAGTTGTCAAACAAAGATTTTGAACACTCAGTGAGCGATATAAAACTTCCTATTCCTTACTTGTGTGAAACAGAATTGCTATCCAATAACTGTTCTGTCAATGAAGATGTTGTTGTCTCAAAAACGGATCAGGTGGTTCAACTTGAGCTTGTTGATAAATATTCTGATGTTGGCAAACTTCAAAGAATTGTTGCATATCTGTTGCGTTTTCGTGGCAATTGTTCAAAAGATACAAATAAATGCAGCGGTTCATTGACACCACAGGAGCTCCAAAGATCTTTGTTAGTGATTATTCGCTGTGTTCAGACAAAATACTTTTCAAAAGAAATAAAATCTATTAAAAATAATGTGCCTATCAAATCTGGTCTATCTAATTTGTACCCCTTTTTGGATAATGCTGGTGTGCTTAGAGTTGGTGGTCGTCTTCAAAATGCCAAAGAAATTCCGTTTGATAAAAAGCACCCTGCAATACTACCGAAGTCATGTCACTTTACTAATATTCTTATTCACAAGGAGCATCTGCGTCTACTCCATGCAGGAGCCAAATTAGTATTGAGCTCCCTTTCACAAAGATATTGGCTAGTTAGTGGTATACGTGAAGTCAAAAAATTAGTAAATAAATGTGTCAAATGTTTCCGTTTAAAAGCTGCGGCCGCAGTACAGCTGATGGGTTCTTTGCCACAAGAAAGACTTACTGCAGTCAGACCATTTAATATAGTAGGAGTGGACTTCTGTGGACCATTCAATGTGAAAGTTTCTAGACTGAGGAAGCCGTTAGTTACAAAAGGCTATGTCGCACTATTTGTCTGTTTTGCTACTAAAGCCATACACATGGAACTTGTTAGTGACCTCACAACAGAGGCTTTTTTGGCATGTCTCAAGCGATTTATTGCTAGAAGAGGAATGCCATGTAAAATTTTTTGTGATAACGCTAAAACTTTCAAAGGGGCAGCTAATGAGTTGAACACTCTTTTTGAACTATTTCATTCAAAAATGCATACAGATGCTATAGAAAATTATTGTATTCCTAACGGCATCCAGTTTAGTTTTATACCGAGTTATTCGCCAGAGTTTGGCGGCTTGTGGGAGGCTGGGGTAAAAAGTTTTAAATATCATTTTAAGAGAATAGTTGGCAACATTGCTCTGACCTTTGAAGCTTTGTACACGGTCATTACAGAAATTGAAGCAGTGCTAAATTCCAGGCCCTTGCTTCCCACAAGTTCTGATGTCTCTAGTTTTGAATATTTAACGCCTGGCCATTTCCTCATAGGTAATGCTTTGACAAGTTACCCAGAGATTGATCTTTCTGATAAATCTATAAATAGATTGAGATTTTGGCACATCTTAACAAAAATTAAGCAAGATTTTTGGAAAGTCTGGTCGGGGGATTATCTGACACAATTGCAAAGCAGACCCAAGTGGCACCATGTTCATCCCAACTTGAGAGAAGGGGACCTTGTCATTGTACGCAGTGATAATACGAGTCCTTTGGTATGGCCAATGGCAAGGATTGTGAAGATCATTCCTGGACCAGATGGTAGAGTCAGGGTAGCTGAGATTAAAATGCCAAATAAAAAAATATATTTAAGATCATGTAAAAAATTAAGTCCTTTACCGTTAAACTAGTTTAATAAAACAATATCTTCATAAACATTAACCTAAATTATCAACTTCAATTGGTTTATTGTTTGTTTATTATTAAGAAAATTGTTTAAGTATAGCCTTTGTTAGTTAACCTCAAAATTAAGTTTATTTGTTATATTGGCCCCGGCCCAACTATGTTTAAAATAATTTTAAACATAAAAGTCTCTTGATAACATTGTATCGATTATTTGTAGAATTAAGAAATTTACGCTAGCAATAATGTCATGCTGGCAACATTCTCGCCCCTTCCTTCTTCTTACTTACTGCGGAACGGACGGCTCTTGTAATTTTCTACTTTAACCAAATTCATTAATACAGTCCTTAAAATAAACTAGCATTTTTATTATACACCCTCTTATTCATAAAAAAATACAAACGCTTTATAAGCCTGTTTTAGTTAAAGTATGTTTTGTCACTTTCTTTCATTGCAACATTTCCTCATGAACGACAGAGACAAAACATACTTTAACTAAAACAGGCTTATAAAGCGTTTGTAAATTTTTATGAATAACACGGGTAGTCTTTAGTAAACATGACGTACGCCATTTTGTTTGGCTCCGACTTGCCTATGCGTCCATCCACGCCGCGTCATCGTATGCTGTAGAGTGGCATTTTAAGTTCTGTGCGATTGATTGCAACTGCCGCGACGCAGACACTGGTGTCGATTCGGTTGTACGTAAACTAAACTAAAACCAATTTTAAAGTAGGTCTGTCTTTTTCTCTCTGGAACAATATACGTGACAGCACCAGTCTAAATTTGGTTTTAGTTTAGTTCGTGTGCAACCGAATCGACACTAATATCTGAAAATCTTAGTCTGCACCAAAGGCATACATGCAATTATAACCATTTTAACATGAATTTGTGGTTAAAATTGTTGAACACTTGTTTAAGGTTTTTGTGGTAAAACTTGTATTAGAGAACCCTATTTTGGCGTAGTGCACATTGTCTAAAATATTTTCGTTGACTTCTGGTAAAGTAAACGTATCATATTTTTCAAAAAATAACATTTAACTTATGAAATAAATATGTACTGATTAATAAACTGTTGTTGTTTTTATCATATAAAATCGAACAAAACATCGAAATTGTTTATAGGAAGTGTACCAACATATTGTTTGATTAAGATATTGAAGGTCGAGATGCTTATCTTGTAGCCTTGTACGCAATGTAGAGTTCATTGAAATTGAGGATCATATATTTCCTACAAGAAAATGAATTTTTATTTAATCTATATAGATCATCACACACTGATCTTTCTTCTTAGTACAGTCAGAAATACAAATAAATTGTCAGTATGAATTTCATAACAAAATATTCTAGTAATAGTTTCTTTTGTAATAATAAATTATTATGTATCGAAAGGTTCTAAATTACTGCTGCGTTTATATTTCTTTCCACTTCCATTTTAGTCAGTTTCCATTAACATACGATTGTAGATCTAAAGTATATTTATAAGTATGATAGATAACAGCCGGAGCTCTGTTCAATTTCCGATTATTTTTTGTATTACTCAATATTTGTCCACCTGACATCCACCTTTGCAATCAAAACAGATAAGATAGGTACCCGTACATACATCTGGCATCTACATATTTCGTTAGTAAAATTTATCTATCACTAAATCCGTGTTGGGAAAGATTGTAATCTTATTTTATACCACTTACACTTAGTTTACCATTCGGTAGCATTCAAGTAAGCGTCTCCATCTGTAGTAATGCTAACAATTTTGTCAGTCATGATATCTGTGTTCTTGGTGCTAATCTTTAGATTTATTAATAAGAAATACATCCCACCGGTATTTGGTATTTACCAACGCCAAAACAAATATTTCTGGATCAAGTTTGTTTTTATGTATATTACATTAAGTTTGAGACAGGTAAGTGACTGGATTTTTTAAATAACTTCAACTACATTTCATGACACTTCTAGTGTGGTTGAGTGCGTAGTTAACACATACCTACCTACTTTAGCGATTAAAATGTAGAAAGATTTTTCAGAAACTTATCTCTATTTTTTTAATTAGATACAGTAAAGTTAAATATGTTTAAAATATGTATTTTTCGAAAATTTGTATTTATAGTTAACACGATGACTGCTAACCCAAAATTAGACATTAGCCACGTGTGCTCACCCGAGGCGACCACGCGGCATCGGCGCACTGGCGTTCGGTTTAGAATAACAGCGTTACGACTGTGCTGAGAGCCGCCGAGAGGGCTTCCCCACGGCTGTGCGCCCGAGCCCCCTCGCGGCTTCGCCACACGCCAGTGCGCCGATCGCTCCTCCAAAGACTACAATGTATAAACAGAGACGCTCCTCGCGGCTTCCACACGGCAGTGCGCACCGACCGCCCCTCGCGGCTTCCACACAGCAGTACGCCCGAGCCCCCGCGCGTCGTCGGGAATGTTCATACATAGAATTTAATTAGATTCCATAATAAATTGACCCACAGCCCATGACATTGTAATAATATTTTTTAAACCCCAAATAAAAGTAATCTAATTGTTTTAAGCGATAAATGTATTTATAATGTGTGTGCTTGTATATCGGAGGATTTCTAAGCTGCGGTCAAGATAGTGTATACAGGGTCCCAAGACTATGCGACATGGAGGGGGAGGGAAAGTACCTTAAATATTGTAGATAGGATATTTTGCTGAAAGGAGACTTTATTTTATTTTTAAAAGTTAAAATACAGCATTCTAAAATTTTCTAAAAATTATTTGCTTCGTCTGGGAATCGAACCGACTTAAATGTGAAAAAAAAAACATACCGTATTTTTATGACGCCAATCGAAAGAATACACAAAAAATTATAATTTCTCGGAAGTAACATAGTATCTTAAAAGAAAGGAATATCGTATAATTGATGATTTTAATCAAATTAAAAACATACTTAAAACTGCCGAAGTCAATTACCTAAAAATTTTGCAAATTAATTAATTAAAATTTGATCCTTCTTGTTTTTGCAAATGTCAATATTTTAGTAAGTTCGCTGCCTGTTGATTTTCTTATCATATTATTTATTTATTTACCTGTATACTGATATGCTCGGTGGTTAACAGCAGACTGTGTGGATACTGCTCCCTCCTACCGCGAATAAAATAAGAATACATAAATTAACGATAAAAAAACTGAAGGGCGAAAGCATTCCTGCTCTCTTGCCACGCCTCGTCCAGGCTTCCTCCGAAGAAGAAATAGTCTAAAACAAGTGTATATTTATGTCCGTGATGTTTGAATCCTCAATGGAAATGTAACTATTTTGATAATGTAAAAAAATTCTACCCAATACGTAGCTTAAAGAGTTGGAATTCTCACACACAAATACAGTTTTACCTATATTACAATTTGTATCCCAAAAACTGTCTAAGTAGTGCCTCCGAAATATACAAGGCCCATAAATCTTAGGTAGGTATACCTACATCAGTGCCTACGAAATATATAAATCGTAGGTAGGTATACCTTCATCAAAATCATCGTCCTATCATTTGCACCGGCGAGCATTTGCGCTGCGCGTTCGTTTGGCATACCTACCTATTTGTTCTCTGCCAGTACGAGTCCCGACGGCAGTACTACATGATCTATGACGAAGGGAAGTGACCTCTAAAGCTCTAATACCCTACTTTTTTATAATTTTTGGTCCGGCGGCTATTTTCAAATCCTAATGTTTATATTATAGCTCTTCGTGCATGTGAAACGCTCGTTAGCCGTGGAGCTTGGCTATAGCTACGATGGCACCGTGCATATTCACGAACACGATGTCGCCTTAGAACAGAAACATCCACTTGGAGACTATCCCTTGGTAGGTAATCACGACTATCACAATATAGATCGTATTATCATGATGTGACTAAACGCTCGGGAGGGGTTGCTGAGTCAGACGGAAGTAATGGATATCCGCTTCAGCCAACAACATTACAAAAAATTGCGTAGCACTGTTTATGAATATTATTTTAATTAGTAGCCACCATCTAATATAATAGTAATACCTACTCAACGGTTTTCATGTGGGGCCCGCCATGTGGTAATTTTTTTCTTTATAAATAAAACAATATTTCGGACGTACCTACACGAATTATCTAGCCAGTTCCAAACTAGGCGAAGCCTGTACTATCAGTGTCGTGCGTAGCGTTGTGTCACAGGGTAGGCAAAATTATAAAATTGCTATAAAATGTGAAATATACATCTCCAAAATAATAATTTACTCATAAGAGTAAAATACATAAGAGTTACGAGGATTGCTATAAAGCAATCCTCGTAACTGTTTAGAATATTTCTGTTCACATCAGTATGAATTAGCTATCTTAACAATGCATTTCGAGCAGAGGTGTGACTTATCTAAGATACAAGTATCTGAAATACAGATACAAGATGCAAGATACGTATTTTCATTTTGTATCTAAAATACTTTTTAAAAAATCATTTTGTATCTTGTATTTAAATATATTTTGTTTGGTATCTTAGTATTTTATAAATACTTTTTCTGATAAAATACTTTTAGTAATATATTAGTAGAAATATATAAAATAAATGCGTAAAATTGAGCATGTCATTATTAGTCCAACATCACATTGGTAGATGGCGACTCTTTCTTTGCACTGCACTGGCCTGTATCTATACAAGATGTGGCAAATGCACAAGTCGTGCGAGCCAAACAATTAAAAAAAAAAAACTGAAATGTAATTTCATTTGAGAAGATGACCGCCTTTTTGTATATAAATAAATAATAAATAAATAAATATCCTTAGACATACACACAGCGCCATCTAGTTCCACATTAAGCAACTACAAGCTTGTGTTGTGGATACCAGATGGTTGATATACTACATAAATACATTTTTTGTGTAAATAAATACTTATTATAAATGAAAACATCCATAACTCGGGTACACATGTCCGTATTCATCACACAAACATATGCCCCTAGCGGGATTCGAACCCGCAACCTTTTGGTATAGTGGTCAGAGTTGCAAACCACTACACCAAACAGGTCGTCAACTTAATGTTAAGTTATTTACATACGTAAATAACATTAAGTTATTTACGAATAAATCGTGTAATGTTATGTAACGTGTGTGTTATGTTATCGTGTTATGCTCGTGTTATGTCAATTAAGAAAAATAAACTTAGAATTCATTAAAATAAAATCTTGTTTTCTTACAAAAGTATTTGTATCTTAAGAAGTATTTAGAAGATACGTATTTGGTATTTAGTATTTCAGATACTATTCTCGAAAGTATTTTGTATCTGGTATCTGAAATACTTTATTTAAAAGTATCTTGCATTTTGTATTGCAGATACTTTGTACAGGGTATTTTGTACATCTCTGATTTCGAGGAAAGCTTACAATTTGTTAAAGTAGGCACAGC
This sequence comes from Oegoconia quadripuncta, assembly GCA_949316235.1. Classification (NCBI taxonomy): domain Eukaryota; kingdom Metazoa; phylum Arthropoda; class Insecta; order Lepidoptera; family Autostichidae; genus Oegoconia; species Oegoconia quadripuncta. Next base: position 13,598,586 of record OX438749.1, read on the forward strand.
CTTTCTGCCTGTATGGAGGGCACGCCACTGTGCACTATGTATGCTAGAACGGATAAACATACGTCTAGAATGTCACGACCTTTATCCCAAATGGTACATAAATTTTATATAAACATCAATGATTCGGAATTGAATGTTGGTATTTATCACACAAACATTTAACCCTGTAACGGGATTCAAACCCGCTACCGCTGGTTTCGAAGGCAAGTTTCACGCTACACCAATTTATTTTGATAAAAATTAGGTATTTTTCAGGCAGTAGACGCAGTGTATTTCAACGGACTATCAAAGAAAGGTGCGGGAGTAATATGTGGGGTGGCACGAAGAGCTGACAACGTCTGCGATGCTTTCTTGTATGTGAAGGTAGGTGAACCACCATAAGTAGGGATACGTTGTTGGAAGACGCTCTGTGTGAAGAAAATAATTCCAATCATTAATATGTCTCTTCTATAAAACCGGTCATCTCTTCCCGTGATTTTTTCTCTACCTACGTTGTCATTGGCAGAATTTTTGTGCTAGAAGAGCACGATATAAATACCCATTAAACAAAAAATAAACAATCATGAGCTATAAGAGGTTCTGGTAGTAAAGCAGGTGATTCTGATCGATGACAATGCATGTTTTAATATTGTCCGATTTCACTAATAGGTAGATGGAGAAGATTTATATATGTCGCCCAACCTTCCGGATACTCATTTAAAGCAATCTCCAGCGGAAGATGGCGAGTACAGAGTCCAAGGAATATCGATTGACAATTTTATACCTATGCGGACTTGGAAAGTGTCCTACAGTGGTGAAATGAAGTAAGTATTACGAATAATAATCCAGAAGGATACACTAATAACATCCTATAATTTTAAAGGTCGTGATTTTTTGCACATAGAGTACTTACCTGTCGATGATAGAATAAAAAAAAATCTAACAAATCGGAAGCTTGCTTTGATATAATATAGATATTTAGTAATAAAACTTAGACTATATGATTAAAATTACCACAATGAATTTCATTGCGTCGGAGAACATACTTAGAAAGAACCCCTATGTAACTATTTTCAAAAAAATCGATCGATAACTTCTTTACATTTATGAAAAATTTCACCGAGGGCAAATATCACGAGTCTATAAACTATTTTTAGAAAATATAAAGTAGCAATCGATTAATTTTTTAGAAAATTGTTTTAGGAGATCTTAGCGTCTAAGTATAACGCAATGAAGTTCACAGTGATAACTTTAATTTAATATTGTAGGTTTTATAACTAAATACCTATACTATAAGTAAAGCAAGCTACAGAACTGTTAAAAAACATTTTTATTCTACCTATTACTGATGGGTACTGCATCCTTCTACAAAAACGCAAAGCCAATGTTATTTACATTGAGCCACGGAGCCGGTTATCTGGATGATATAATCATTGTTTCTCTCGGGTATTTTCTAAATTTTCGATTTATTATCGAGTTCTGTTGAGTGATGGGGTCAACGCTTGAACGCAATAATTCCTGATGTCAGAGACACTTTGCTGGTGTTTTTAGTAAACAAAAATAATTTCAAGTGAAGATAAGGCCGAAAGATGGAAGCGCGCTCACCCGAAACACCGAACTTATTTGCGGGACTATCTTATCTCAAACGGCCGGATCAAATCAATGTTATTTATCAACAACACAGTGGCACAAGCTATATAACATTTTCTGGTGCGCATTATGGTATCCCTATCTTATAATCAAAATCTGACTTTATGGCTTGTAATATAAGACTTTATATTATCTAGGACCAAAACGGATTCAGAGAGGAGAGTAAAGGTAGAGATGGATCTCACTTGGAGCGCCAACTGGCCAGTGTTCAACTACGAGACCCACATGTCGGCTCTCAGCATGGCTAAAGATATAGCTCGGGAGCAGTGGTCTTCAGACTACTTCAGACTGTTAAAGAAGTAGGTCACATTCTATCTGCACAGAGAACGCCTTATGGGCTCATCCTTTGGTAAAAACTCTCTTTGATTGAATGGTTTTACAAATTTCTCTCCTATTTTTGAGTGACCTGTTTCGTCCGAAAAAGTTTCCAAAAAAATCTAGTGGTTTTAAACATATGTTACAGACAGTTAATCTTGTTAAAGAGGTAAAAATCCCGACAATTGCGAGTCTGGCAACTAGGGTTCCATACAAACTTGTATGTAGATAATTCGTCCATCATGGCGGTTAGCTGCAGGATGTCCAAGTTGCAGAAGGTTCAGTGTTAGCAATTGTCCAAGTCTCATCAAACCCAAGTGACAAAATATCCAAATCGCAACCACCATGGAAATCCAAGTCCCGAAATGCAGTTTGTATAATTGTAAAAAATGTCATTTTAGATTTTCGGATTTGTTCCTTTACTTGTGCTTAGCTAGCCCAGCTTACTCCAAACAGTTTTGATAAACAGATGGACAACAAAATAATCCTATAAGGGTAGCTTTTTTCGTTTTAAGGTACGAAACCCTAAAATAGAATAGAAATCCAGATACTAACTTATTTCTATAGTACCTGCTATTTCATATACCTAACAATAGAAAAATCTACAATTTTAAATCTCAAACTAATTTCTTAAGTTCACAAGCAGCATTTTTTTTATGCACAACGGGTTAGCTCTTGACCTCAATCACACCTGATGTTAAGTGAAGATGAGCTGGAAGCGTACTGACTCGGAAACCCAAATATTTGGGGAGCTGGCTATCTTATCTGTTACAACCGGAACACAACAATGCTATTAACATTGTGGTTTGGTGGCAGGTTTAGATAAGATGGTGGTAGCTAGCCAGACGGACATTTAAAATGCCCTACCACAACCAAACCGAGTACCATAAACATCTACCCCGCTGGGGATCGAACCCGCGACCTCCGATTCGTAAACCCTATGTTGTTTACATTGAGCCAGACGGTCAGACCAGCATATACACCGCAGTCATGGGCAGCAGCGTCATTGGTCAGCGTGGTTGTCAAAGCAAATCCTAGGCTGTTGATGCGTGTGTGATGTATGAGTTCACATGGACGTAAGTTTAAGCCACAACTTTCTATAACCTATATACCTTTCAATTGTCTAATAAATACGTCAAATAAAGACGATAGACAACTATTGTTCCATAAGTACACATTTCTTTTTCTCAATTTTACTACAGAATACCTACTAAAAAAGAATAAGGAAGCATTTAGATATTAAGCTAGATAAATACCTTTTTGTTTTTGAACAGATTCCACCAAGTACACTACGAACAGATGGGTTTTCTCGAGGGGACAGTCTTGATTGATGGTAAACGACACGGGATGCACATGCCTTGCGTCAGAGATCACAGTTTTGGTAAATAGGATCTAAATAGGCAGATACTTACCTACACTAATGAAATTGTATGTTTATTGCTTTGGTAGCTCAGTTGAAGTGAGCGGTGCCAGAAGTCTTCAAAAGCATCCTAAAGTAAACCTTGTTTACAGGAAAAATGCGAGAATGGCGTAATTTCCATCGCTACGTTTACCATTTCATGTTTCTTGAAAACGGGGACTGCATGGCAGTTGGTACTGTGTCTCAACCTGTGATATTGTCGCAGTAAGTCAACGATAGCATTTTTATACTTCTATATAAGACGCTGTGATTCGTTTAGTTGCTAACGGGTCGCGGGACTTAAGAGGTTTTCTATAATTTACAATAAAGCAAAAGCTTACCACAAAAACTTAAACTAGTCATTAACACGTAGTTATTAAGTATTATATTGAGTGTTATCACAAAACCTGCGGTTTTATTGTCTAACTTCTCCTCAGCTCAGACTGTTCCAACTATTCTTGTGCAAAAACTGAAGTTGAACTGAATGAGTAGAAGAAAGACAGCTAAACAAATAAACTCTCACTTTCACGCATTTGTAATATTAAGACGTTTCTTCAGGACAGCAGCTGTGTGTATTGTAATGCAAAATAAGGCGAAATATCGTTCTAGTTCGGACATAAGTTTATTATCTTATGTCCGGACAAGAACGATATTTCACATTATTATGCTCAAGTTGCCCCAGGAACAGGGGTATTACCTCAGGTAGCCTATATGATTTGAAGTGCATGGATTTGTTAGATTCATCTTGATCCCTAGACTCATTAGATACCTACATTTTATGGTAAAAAAATCCAAAATGGCGCCCGCATAATACAAAATATGCTATTTATATCTATATGCTATATTCACACACACATTCTAATATTTCAGTCTTACCATCGGTTACCTATGCCGCAAATCGGACCAAGCCGTGTTTGCGGTACAATCGTGCGATTTTCAACTGTGGCAGCATGGAGAGGATCAGGTGCTTCCAAACGATTACGGATTTATTTTCGTAGCAGGTAATTAATAACTGGTTTCTCTGTCCCCGACGTCTTTTCTCTCTCTTAAAACCTTCAGTTCTCATTAAGTTTACTCTAAGATTTATCCTAAATAAAGAGTCACATGCTGGCTTTGTATATTCACGTTGTAAGTATTAGCAAATTAAAATAATAATACTAACTAGTTAACAGAGAATATACTAACAAATAACTAAAAAATACGGGCTATTTAAGGACAAAGAAAAAAATAAAACAAACAAGTTTCTAACTTAATTTCTCTTTAGACTTTCTTCTACATATATTTATAAAAAAGGCCTGCTACCTTATCTGTGTTGCCGACTGTACTATTGCGTCTTATTAAAACAGGAAGAAAGCGACAGCACCACTTTATCGGTTTAGTTTAGAGAGGTCGCATAAGGATTTACACAAATCTATATATTTAGAAAAAATATTTAGTGTACTTCTTAATTATTACAGGTGGAGAAACGTATCAAGTAAAAGTGCAAGTGAACGACGACACCACCTTTTACATTGGTAAACTAAGGGAGTCGAAGTTTTACGAACGTTGGTCGAACGTCGAAGTGAACGGAGTCAAGGGTTGGGCGTGTGTGGAGTGGCAGTACAACAACGTAGCAGCCACTATGGCCACTGAATAATTCTCATATTTATAATACATTAATTGTAACTTTAGAAAACACCCGACAAAATATGTACAAATAATAACATCATCCAGGTGTACAAAGCTACTGTGTAAAAATGTCAATATCTTCAAAGCATTAAAACAAATTCGAAAAAAAAAAAATCGTTCGAAAATAAAAAATCATTTTCAAATCTGTTCAGCCGTTTTGGTGCTACAATGCCACATACACATATACGCTTAAACCTTGTTTATTTTTAATACCCTTCTTTTTATACATGCATACAGTCCCATAGGGGTAGGCAGACACCACAGACTTCCACTTGCTACAATCCTGACACACCTCTTTTGCTTCATTCACTTCATAAGATGGTTCATTCTTTTTATATCGGGGCTAAAATAGGAATGATCACCTTGTCACCTCTATTTGCGGTGTCGATCTTGGGTAATGAATGTCCCGTCTTTCTGTTCATTTAATATTTACTCGTAGAAGCTCAAATTAAATACACATGTGGATCAAAATTAAGCGATGTTAGATAACAATGTAAAATAAGTTTAAAACTTGTGGACTTTTGTGATTCATGAATGTGAGAAGATTTGGGAAATAACAGCTTCGTAATCTCAAAGTGCCCATAAATAGAACACGTAAATGCGTACACCCAATAAAAGCCTAAATCCATTGCTCGCTGTTTTAAATCTCGTTTAAAGATCAAAGTAAATAAATACAGAAAGAAATTAGCGAGAAAAGTTAACTTTATTTAGCATAACATTTGATTAACTTATTTAAGTTGTAACTTAGTTTATAAATATGGACTAACAAATTATGGCGTAAATTATTATTTGACATTGTTTTCTTTAAACAAAATAAAATGTTAAATATAAGTGACGTTTCATTTATATTGTTGTTAAGATTGAAACATCAACATCAATATAGCGTTTAAACCTCAACATCAAGATAACATTTAAAAATTGAAAATTGCTAATTCCCTACTAGTCTACTCCTCGTGCGCATATTTGGCTATGATGATATTTACATAAAATAATAATTGTTATGTCACTTATGAATATGACTATTTATTATTTAACATTTTTCACAAACAGAAAATTTACAGGTTCAATTATTAGATAATTATTATAGTTATTGAACACAGAAAGGTATACATTTTAAAAATTGCGCAAGGAGAGTAGTTGTAGCTATAGTTATCAAATTCTATTGATCTAAATAATTATAAAATATTGTACTTTTCAGTTGAGAGATAGATACCAACCAGCCTCATATAACCCTAATTAATTAATTACAATATAATTTTTACATACATTGTCAAACAAGAAGTATGAGATAGTGTAAATATTTATATTGTGCGATCTCAAGTGTTTCACAGTTGCAGTTTAACAAAGCAAGAAAATACTTGCCTGTAGCTGATTTAGTTGTCATTCATATACCAACATTCAAATGACTAGACTATCTTCTCCAACATCATACAACAAAGAAGAATAAAAAATTCTTGCTTTGTTTTGCGAGAGTTCATTATTGGTATGGATCGAAAAAACGCAATGCAAATGGTATCACCAACCAATTGGGGCTTCTAGTTGAATGTTTGCATACCTCGTTGTTTTTCTACTACGAACACAGTATCTACAAATAAATCATGCAAATAGAAATCTTACATTTTACTTAGCAGCATATTAACAGCAATCACAAAAATGATTAGAAAACTAAAATAGCTTTTCTTTCTGTGCATGTAGTCAGAAAAAGTTAAATATTTATTAGCATTGATCAGAATTATAATAGTGTAAATTTTTCTTACATGTCAAATTCGATCTTATTTTTTGTGTGGTACCTAAATAAAATTTTTATGCGATTTACGTTCTTTTCAAACTGAAAAATTTGACAAAAAAAGCAAATGTAGCATTGGTATTGGGCAGATCTGTGCTTAAATTTTACTTTTATTCGGTTTGAAAAGGACCTATGTGGTATATAAATTTTACTTAACTTCGATTATTCTTTACCACAATATAAATACGGCTGAATTTAGCTTGTAACAAAAATTGCACTACCTCTTGCGATCTATTGTGGTTTTTAGAATATAGCCTGTAAACAGTTAATTAATTATATCATGACGTAACGTCTCCAGGACTTTGATATATAGATTAATAGTTTACAGATTATACTCGGACACCCATTTTCGAATTCAAGAAGATTCATACTTGGATATCAAGAAACTTTCTTGAACATTGGTACCTATGTATTTTAAGAATTTAGACACTACTCAGTGGATTGCTCTGAATTTACAGCTTTCGTTACAATGATCTAAAATACTTGTTGAAATGAAAATGTATGACTGTACATTCAGTGTACTAAGTATCGGGAATTTGTCAATAAAACAAAAAATACAAATTATTCATCTAAATTTATTTTATCGCCTTCAAAGTAGGCCCCATCGCTTGCAATACAACATCTCCACCGCTTCAGCCAGTCTTCCATACATTTTTCAAAGGCTATTTGCGGTATGGCCTTTAGCTCATTCAGCGAATTTTCTTTTATGGCTTCTATCGACTCAAAACGTTTTCCTCGAAGTGGTAATTTTAACTTGGGAAATAAAAAAAAGTCAGACGGAGCCATATCAGGTGAATACGGTGCTTGGTCGAGAACTTTTGTTGAATTTTTCGCTAAAAACTCTTTCACTATAATGGCTGTGTGTGATGGTGCATTATCATGGTGCAGCATCCATGAGTTTTGTTGCCACAAATCTGGACGTTTTCGGCGGATACTCTCACGCAAACGCTTCATGACGCCTAAATAATATTCTTTATTCACTGTTTCTCCCTCTGGAAGGAATTCGGAGTGAACCACACCACGGTAGTCAAAAAAAACTGTCAGCATCACCTTGATTTTGGAGCGACTTTGCCGCGGTTTTTTGGGTTTCGGCTCGTTTTCGAGACGCCATTCTGAAGACTGTTGGCTTGTTTGCATGTCGTACTCATAAACCCATGTCTCGTCGCCAGTTATTATACGTTTCATAAAGGTCGGATCCGTAGAAGCTCGGGAAACCATGTCTTCAGCGACATGCTTTCGCTGCGCTTTTTGAACAAAATTGAGCTCTTTTGGAACTAGTCGAGCGGCGACGCGTTTCATGCCTAAAATGTCAATGAGAATGTTGTGGACGGACTTAAAAGATATGTTCACCTCACTAGCCAACTCTCTCAGACTCATACGTCGATTTTCGAGCACTAGCTTCTTGATTCTGTCGATGTTTTCTTTGGTCGTAGCGGTTGAAGGTCTACCAGAACGAGGCAAGTCTACTACTACTTCTCGGCCTTCTTTAAAAGCCTTATACCATTCATAAGCCCTTGTTTTCGATATACACGATTCGCCGTAGGTATTTCGCAACATTTTTAGTGATTCACCACATGAAATATCATTTGAAACACAAAATTTAAGGCACACTCTTTGTTCAACAATATTTTCCATTGTAAAAATCGCCGAGGACTCAAAACTATGACCAACAAAAAGTGTAGTTTAAAATAAATTAAATGACAGATCCCGCTCAAATTTTGCGCGCTAAATCAGTACAGTGCTACCAACATGCAGTAAAAAAATTAGAACGACCTCTTTTACGCGGGTCTTTTTATTGACATATTCCCGATACTTTTTACACAGAGTAGTATATCTAGACAACTTTCATTAACGAATAAGAATCCTCTCGAACTATTTGTTAAAAAATTGGGCTCCTTCACCGAAAATTTCAAAACCATTCTTAAGTGTCAAGAAACCTAACTTCGACAATTATTTAAAAGACGATGCCTACAGTAAGTTTTGAATTTTTCAGCATTACAGTGTTAAAGTTATGGAAGACAAATTGATTTACATAATATAATTCCTGAAAATACTGGCTTTCTTAGTCAACTCATTTTAACTGGGTTTACAAGTTAAAGCATGTGTTGTATCATGCTCCAGAATTTGACAATTTCCCAAAAGTTATATGAGTATTTGAAAAATATGACTCAATTGTGACATAATGTCTTTCTGAATTTATCGATCTACACGATCAGACAAATTGACAATATCTATTCTAATTCTACTGCAACTATCCATATCTTTTAGTTTTTGTACAAACAAATGCCACTACGAGACCAATTTTTGAATTCCTAGAGTAGTGGCTCTACCACAACATAACTTTTAAGTTGTGGTGTGGTATAAGAAACCATTGAAACTAAAAAACATAACTACCTAGAATAACGTGGCTATCGCCACAAGATATCACGTGACAATCGAATTCGAAACGAGTCAAAAACTATGTCTTCCTACACCACATAAATAAAATAAATAGTAATATTTACTACAAATAGACCACATTCAAAACGTTTCCAAATTACTAAATGTTAAATTCAGACATGACATGTATTCTATAGAAAAGGGATTTATCATGTATTTTTAATAGAAATTATAGATTTTCAAATACATACGATGAGAATAATACGATACATTACTAATTGGAAACACTAACATAGTATGGAAACAGTTTCAATTAAACAGTTCATACAAATCGAAAATATAAATAAAACATCTCAAAATATCTCGAGAGAGAGTAGATGAATGTACTAAACGTAGGTGTATTGGTAATTTAAATACCTTTAGTTTCTCTCCAACCCCGTTAACAACTTTTTTAATTCTAAAGATCCAGTATACTGTGTGGAATGGACATCCGACTAGAACCAGTATAAATCACAGCACCTATTAATATGAAATGTTTACAACATTTCACAAGACGGTTAAGATAACACAGTAATTAAGGCAGGAAATATTTTAAGTACTGTTTAAATAACTACTTAACCACAATATTTATAATATATTATAAAGCTCTTTAGTCTATCCATCTAATAGGTATGTTTTCTGATTGATTTAATATGTCACACAGAACTGTTCTAATTATAATAAATAAATATCCTTGGACATACACACAATGCCATCTAGTTCCACATTAAGCAACTATAGGCTTGTGTTGTGGATACCAGATGGTTGATATACTACACAAATTCCTTTTTTTTTCTAAATAAATACTTATAATATAAGGAATCACAACTAAGATTAGATATTATAACAGCACAGGAGTACAAAAGTTAGTAATTAATAGTGAAATACAAATAAATTTTGAGCCGTATTAATGTTTATTGCACACAGAAACACATAAAACAATTTTAAATACTTAATTAAATAAACTTTTTAATATTTCTAATGAGTTAATAATTGAAAATAATTAATACTCGTAACTCGGAATACTGTTGTTTACACTGACTAGGTATTTGTCTTTTTATATGTCGTTTTGGTAAGATTCCTCCGCATAGTAGTGGCCCTTCATTAAAAACCAAAACTTAATGTAACACTTCTTTCTTATCGACCGCGAAAATATGATCAATATGCTCAGGTTGTCCGTTTCTAACTACTTAAAATTAATATCGCATTACATTTGTCTTTTATTTTAAAATAATTAAACTATTTTTATTCCACGGTCTACCCCGCTTACCATCTTCTTCTAATTTAAGAGCTACGCTATTGTCGATGAAGTAACCGCCACTCCTTTCTTTTTTCTGCCTTCTCTTTCACAAAAAATAAAAAATGCTTACTCTACTAAACAAAAAATTAACATTTCAAAAAATAAAGTGTAAATAATATTCTAAATAAACAAAATATATTCCTTTGGTGTAGTATGTACTAAATGTACTTTAAGATTAGTTTAATTAGGTAATAAATAACGCAAACAAAATAAACTGTATTCAGGATGGAACAGTTTGAAACTCGGGACTTGTGACCGGCTCCTAAAATTCAGGTATCAAAGTTACCATGTACCTGTACTCATAAATAATGGTCATAATATTACCGGTGCGGTTATCGTTAATGATTCCCACTACACTGAGTAGAAACACTATTTGAGTAGACAGGTAAAAGTAATTATTCAAATAAGATAAATTTGGTGCTTTGTGGATGGATATCCGTGACCTGTACTTACTAATTTAAGTATAATACCGGTGCTAAGTTAAGGTCAGTGGTACCGGTTTCCGAAAATACAGGTCGTTGAAACCGCACACTTGAATAATAAGAATAATTTCAAATGATTTAGCCGTCTCAAAATTAATACACTAGCTAGACATTTAGTAGAAATAAATAAATCCTACTATATTTGACAATTCAATTTAAAAAGAGGCGATACTTGTTTACAACTCCAAATTATGTAGGTACTTGTACATGAGAACAATTTCGGGCTGTGTTGCTACTTGCAATACAAGGTGTTGCCACTTTCATGTAATTATTTCCACCAGGACTAAGGTTTTCGTGTATTATACGAACTTCATAGGTACATGATATTCTTTAAATTCTTTTTTGTAATCGAATACAGTGAAAAAGAACACGATTGATGTGATGATTATATAAAAAAAAATATTAGTCATATTAGTATTTAGTACTCTAGTTATGTGTCTGTAGTATTCCAAAGCTATTGCAGTAAGCTCGTCGTTCTCTGTCGCACTCCTGAACGTTGTATCACTGTATGCTACATACCGCAGAGGTTCCAGGCGCGTGGTCAAGAAGGGCGCGCCGTCTCTTGATACCCTCGATATACACCTCCCGGTTAAACAAGCCCGCCGCTAAAGGCACCCTGCCGAAATATTTTAATTAATACGGATATTTGGCCACTACACTAGTTCTTGGAACCAATGGGATATAATAAGAAATTTTTAATGCTAAGATAAACTAAAACCTGCATTAAAAGTTGTAACATTTAAATTTTTTTTTGCATTTCTCGGAAATCGATTGATAATACATAATTTTCTGATTCCAATCGATAGTTTCAAACCTGTTGAATAAACGTTGCATATTAGATCCACGAAACCCAACATAAATGTCTCTTTAAATATTTTTCTAATGCGATGTGAATAAAAAACTACAAATGCAGTTTTCTTTAAAAAAACCACGTGCAAGGCAAGTGCAACTCTAACTCGCGCACCGAGGCTTTCGTCATGTTTCAAGCATTTAATCAGTTGAAAAATTTTAATGATATAGACCGCTATACTCGGTCATGTAACACATGCACGCCACACATGAGAACACAATAGAGTTTCTACTGTTATCTGATAGGTTGCTGAGCACGCAAAGGTACTGATACCATACAAGACAATGCCACTATGTTGCGACCATTTCAAAAAGTTCATTTATCGAGTGCAAAATTAAGTTTGTTTTTTTTTTTTTTATATGAGAGAGCGGCAAACGAGTTTCTATTATATTGTGTTAGTTTTTTGCAACTATATTTTACTACTAGCACAAATTATTTCAGATTTTACATTCTAAACTACGTAGATAAAGGGGAGGGAGCGGTCATTTCTCGCACATTTTTGGTCATAAGTCAAAAACTATTTTGTTTAATAATAAAACAAACATAGTTTAAAACGTGTAAACAAAGCCCTTTCACATAATAAGGGATTCGATACTGTTGCGTCATTTAATTTTACTTCGGCGTGACCGAAAGGGTTCCCTTTTTTGGTACGGAACCCTACTAAGGTTTCATTTAATACAATGTGCTAATCTCAATATGTAATTATGGTACTTTCCCTCCATATGCCATCACATATACATATAGACATACAGTGTACATATACATCCTTACATATATATGTACACTGCTTACTCTTAAGGGCTGTATATTTACTCGGCAGAGGTAATGCACGTCCGTCATTTCTGACGAAAATGAACTGAAGATACAAAAAATACTATTTCTGACGAAATCGGAATCTGACGGACGTGTACCAAATCAGAAGAAGAATATGTTCACCGTGATTGTCATAAAAGGTGCGACTAAACGATCTTGTGTATAACGGCAATGAGGGACCAATCGCGCTATTTCACAACGGTTTTACCTTTCGAACAGAACGTTTTTGGTTTTGGTTTAGCTTTAGTTTCCTTGAAGTAAAAAAATGGTATCGGGCTATTTTTAGTGAACGATTATATCGTTGACGCTACCAAAGTAAAGCCCAACCCAAAATGTTAGAGCTAATCACTAGTATTAAATAAAAACTAGTTTAATTTCCGTTCAAATGATTAGCGCGATACGAAATGTGCTTAACGTAACGTTTTTGGTTATGGTTTAGCTTTGGTATTCGTTCAAACGTAGCGCGATCGGCCACCAGTTATGGGCAGAAGCGCCATTGATTCAAAGGCGGGCTTTAAAAAAATTTTGAGATCGCCGATCCGACGATTACAGCTAATCTTGACATGATTAGAAGAACATCATCATCAACAGTCTTACACGGCCCCACTGCTGGGCCACAGCCTCCTCTCATTGGGACAGGGTATGGGCCATAATCCACCCCCAGTGCGGATTGGTGGATTTGTGTCAGACTAGTGGCCACCTGACAGTCAGTGTTCTTAAGCTACCGCTGTAGGCCACCGAATTGGCTTAACGACTGCCTATCATGGAAACACTCGTATTAAAATGCCGCGAGTGTTCACCCATCTATTGACTAACAGCGCCAGACATTGCTTAACTTCGCTAATGAAAAACTAAATAGCGATCATCATTTTTCTTTTTTTGTACAATAAAGCGTTTACAAATAAATAGTATATGTATATTTCGAACACTTACCTACGAGTACACCAATCATCTAGTCCCAAACTAAGCAAAGCTTGTACTATGGATACTAGATAACGGATAAACATACATAAATATTTATATAAACATCCATGAATCGCGAATAAATATTGGTATTCATCACACAAACATTTATCCCTCACGGGATCAAACCCGCAACCGTTGGTTTCGCTGACAGGGTCACTATCCACTACACCAACCGGTCGTCAAATCCCAACTATCCCATCTAATATTATAAATGCGAAAGTTTGTGTGTATGTATGTATGTTTGTTACCTCTTCACGCCTAAACGGCTGGACGGATTTGGATGAAATTTGGTTTGTAGACAGATTAGGACCTGGATTAACATATATAGGCAATTTTTTTTGCTGAACCGATTTTGATGAAATGGTCCACGCGAACGATATCGCAAACTACAACTAGTCACTTATATTGTATGGTGATGTGTACCTTAGCGTGTTATACACTGTTTTAAATACCCATTATATATACATACACGTCAGTGCCGGGACGTAGCGCGGCCGAGAACAGCCCCCACACTGGCTTGTGGTCACTGGTGCACACAGATTGTACGGAGTTGTATGCGATGCACTTCAGCCCCGACGTGATGGGCACCGCGCTGATGCGGCGGAGGCCAGCGTGTAAAGCTGACAAAGTTAGACGACTTATGTATACTATGAATTTTTCAATAGTAATGCTATAGCGAAAAGAACTCAAAGCAGTCTCGGGACTGATTTTGATGAAAACTTAAACTGCATCATAGGATTTTTGAAAAAGAAAATCACACTAGTGTATGAATACATTATTACACCATTCGATAGTGTCGCTAATAAGGAACGAATTCTGGGAAGTAATGACATACGCCAACTTAAGTAAAGAGCAATTTTTTAACAAAATACTCGCAATTCGACTGCTACGCAAAAGCCTATTATAATATATTCCATATATTGAACAAGTACGTGCACTATGGAATTTAATTCTGCGCCAAATGAACTCTGCTACATTATAATAAAGTTCAATTACTTACGTGGCGGTTCTTTAATTATTGCAAATAATAAATTAAAGTACAAAGAGCGCTTAGATTTTGTGAGTCTTTCTGTTGAGCGAACAACTGAATTGGCCTGTATAGAGCTTGAGCGGCTTATTGTAATAAGCGTATACAAACCCCCTTCTTCATCTTATGAATTATTTGAAGAAATTATGGATGAAGCGTTGCATAAAATTAGTAATAATAACAAACTTATTGTAGTTTGCGGTGACTTTAATATTAATTTATTAGAAGGCAGTAGTCTAAGCAGTAGACTTAAATCTTTGTTTCTAAGTTACAATCTTGTTCACAATTTTTCGGCTCCTACCAGAATAACATCGACTACGGCCACTTGCATTGATAATATTTTCGCAAACTTCGATCCCAGTGGAAAATCAATTATAAATAAATTACCCTCAGATCACTGTGGACAGTTAGTTACGATTAAAGTTCCCTTTAGCAAGACATTGGTAAAAAATATTACATGTGTACCTGTAAATGACGCTCGGTTAGACCAATTTCGAAATAATGTTAAAGAAAAATTATATAAATTGACACATATTATTTGTGACAATCCCGATGAGATGTATAATTCATTGTTCACATTGGTAAGAAAGGAGTGCGAGAATGTTTTCAAAGCAAAAAATATAAAAATAAACAGTTGTCTGATGTTCACTGACTGGGCGACTGTGGGAATTGATAGAAGTCGCCGAAAGTTATATGAACTTTATAACGAAAGAACATATAACTCTAATCCGGGTTTTGTTGATTATGTTCGAAATTATTCAAAAATATTTAAACGTGTTTGTGCCGTAGCGAAGGCAAATTTTATTAAAACTAAAATTAAAAATAGTGCAAATATTGTGAAAACTACATGGAAAGTTATAAACAGCGAAGCTGGAAAAATCAAGGCTTGTAATTCTAATATTCAATTAAAAATTAATAATTGTGTTCTTAATACGGACTTAGAAGTTGCAGAGGCATTTGAAAAATTTTTCACAGAGATTCCAATTTTAACCACCAAATCACTTAATTCATCTCCCACCGTAGCTGAATCTTTACTTAAAATGCGAAGTGATACTCCAAGTGTGGAATTAAATATATTTAGACACGTTAGTCCCAGTGATATTATGAAAGCATTTAAATCTTTGCAAATTAAAAAAACCGCTGACCTCTATGGTCTTTCTGTTAAAATAGTTAGCTCTATCATTGATTGCGTTGCACCACATTTAGCCTGTATTTTTAATAAATGTGTGGAAAGTGGTGTGTTTCCTGACCTGGTGAAACAGAGTAAAGTAATTCCATTATTCAAAGCCGGTAGTACATCAGACCCCACTAATTTTAGACCCATATCAATCCTACCGACTTTTAGTAAAATTTTCGAAAAACTAATTCTAAATCAATTGCTGTCTTATTTCAATATCAATAACTTAATGACTTCAAAGCAATTTGGATTCACACGGGGTCTCTCAACAACCGATGCTGGTGTTGAGCTTATTGAGCATATCTTTGAAGCTTGGGAAGATTCTCAAGATGCGATTGGTATTTTCTGTGACCTGTCAAAGGCTTTTGATTGTGTACATCATGATGGTCTGGTCAGGAAATTACGCCATTATGGTATTGCGGGCCGTGCCCTCGAACTCTTAGAATCGTACTTGTGTAATCGAGTTCAGAGGGTGGATGTGAATGGTGAGAGATCGTCAGGGTCTGCCGTTTGCATAGGTGTTCCACAGGGCTCAATTCTCGTGCCGTTCCTGTTTCTTGTTTATATTAATGACTTACCAAATTGCATAGACGGCAACTATGAGATAACAATATTTGCTGATGACACTTCTTTACTATTCAAAGTTAAAAGAAAACAGACATCTCTTGACGACGTAAATAATGCTATCTCTAAGGTGGTTGAGTGGTTCACAACAAATAATCTACTCCTTAATGAGAAAAAAACCAAATGTATAAAGTTTTCACTACCAAATGTCAAACAGGTAGCCACTAAAGTGTTAGTAAAAAACGAAGAGTTGGAGCTTGTGGACACTACTTTATTCCTAGGTATTACATTGGATAAAGGACTGCAGTGGGGTCCACACATCGATAAGTTAGCGAAGCGCCTCAGTTCTGCAGTGATTGCGATTAAAAAAATACGTTATTTAACCGATGTGGATACCGCGAGGTTGGTCTATTTCAGTTATTTCCATAGTATACTGACCTACGGCATTCTGTTGTGGGGAAATGCCGCGGACATAAATTGTATCTTTGTTCTGCAGAAACGAGCGGTTCGCGCGATTTACAAACTGGGCCCCAGAGTGTCTCTTAGGAATAAATTTAAAGAAATTAATATATTAACATTAGCATCGCAATATATTTACGAAAACTTAATGTATGTAAGAAAAAATATAGAATCGTTTAAGAAAAATAGTGATATACATAATGTTAATATCAGATATAAAAATAAACTTGCTGTTCATGCCAGCCGTTTACACAAAGTCACTAAGTCATTTAAGGGGCAATGTATACGCTTTTATAATAAGGTTCCAGTGGACATTCAAAATTTACCTTTAAATAAATTCAAAACCATCATAAAACAGACATTATTTACCAAAGGCTATTATAAAATTTCTGACTATCTGGATGATAAGCAAGCATGAACATAGACCGCTCGGCGATATTCAGCCTAATTATACAATATAATATAATTGTAACCCAAACTTATTTAAAAGAGCAACCCTTGAGTTTCTTGCTCGTTCTTCTCTGGGGAATCTGCTTTGCGAATGAGCAAAAATGTCAATAATTTTAATATTAAGATAAAAAATGTGACGTTTTCAAGTGATAATGTTTATCCTACGAAATAAATATTTTTTGGCTTTGACTTTGACTTTGACTATAATGTATAGAGAAAAACGGTCTTCACGGCAGGCACTACATGTCCGTCCGTGTCCGTGTCTCATGCCGTAAGATATACTTCCATGCAATAAGATTTCAAATCCTACTCTTAACCTTCAAAATTCGTGATTTATTACATCTATAAACAGTACCATAAAATATTTTTAGTGACTAAACGGATCTATATCAATAGCAGAAAGAGTTTCTTTAGAGATTTATATATAGGGTTCTTCAAAAATAGTGTAAAAAAATTATGAGGTAATCAATATTTTATCAACTATGTCATTTCCAAAATAAATAAATCCGTAAGCAATTAACTTTTTTTTTATTATAAGTATAAAGATAACGTGAACAATAACATCTTGCATGCATGTATGAATGACGTTCGTGAGTGAGTGTCGCACTTACGATTACGGGCTGTTAAGCAACTTTAACAATTACATTTTTGAAGGATCCTATATTATCTTTGCTTGCGTTTGCAAAAAAAATAACAAATCAATAAAAAAAAAATTTCATCGCTCAAAACAGGATAGATTACAATTAGTAAGTATGAGCTCAATATGAGTTTTAACACCACAAGTAAAATGTTTATTATCACTGAAATTTCATTCGGTGAAATTACCTGAGAAGGCGGACGTCGACGTAGTTGCCATGGATTTTGATTTGTAGAGTATTCGGTCGGTGTATGCAGGCGCTCTTTGCTTGCTCGACGTGTCAAACTGCTGGCTACCGGGATCATACTGAAATATATCAATCGCTGTTCAAACCCGCTGAATACCTCACAACCCGCGGATCGAAAAACGGTGCGTAAATAGTGCTACCGATATATACAAGTCGCATAAACAGTACTTCAAAAACCATGAATTTAGGTATTTAGATGGATTTGTAAAAACGAGCAGCGCAGGCGACGAACTTTTTGTTCGCGGGGATGAAATGTATGGCGTTCTATGCAATAACGCACACAGAGGACAACACTCGAAAACATTACCCTCCTTTCCTGAGCAGTCGAGTAAAAAAATCCGGCGCGAACAAAAAGTTCGTAGTCTGCGCTGCTATGTACTTTTCACAGACATCTAAATAACTTCATTGTTTTTACCCGACTGCCCAAGGAAGGGGGGTCGAGTGTATGTATATCCGTTCGTTTGGCGCACCTGTAGTCTAATTTCGAAGTGCATGCTGTCGTTAGATTCGTCTTGGCCCCCAGAGTGTCATAGAATATATTTTATGGCAAAACACCAACATGGCGCCCGCAAAATACAAAATGTGCCGTCGGGTTTTTGCTTTTTAAATACTCAAACAGTTATTGAAGTGCTGTTTATAGGGATTGTATATTTAGGTGGTACTTTTTAGGGATACAAATTATAATCATAGGTAAAGCAGTCTCTGCGTATGAGAAATGAGGATTCAAGCAAAACGTGACGCCAGAATGCTCACTTAAAATATTGAATAACTCTTAGGGCCGTATTAATAAATCGATCTTGAGATTGAGATCGCGTCTCAGTCTCAATACCATTTTTTGATAATGTTTTAATATGCAACAGATTCTCAAGCGTCAACTTAAGGTCAACTTCTTGAGAACTTACACTACAGTAGCATATTTTTTTCCTTTGAGCACTATTTTGAAGCTAATGTTACTCTTAGACCCGTATGACAGAATATTAACCAAGCAGAGATCTCCGCTTGAGGACAGTTAAAACATCTCTTTCTAACATTCTATTATAAAAGCGAAAGTTTGGATGTTTATTTGTTTGTTTGTTGGTCAATCACGGCGAAATGGCTGAACAGATTTAGATGAAATTTGGTATACCTATAGGTAAAATATACTTTTCATCCCGATAAAGTGAGTAGTTGCCGCGGGAAACAAATTAAACCTATCCACTATAAAGCTATTCCAAGCAGGCGAAGACACGGGCGGAAAGCTAATGTATTATATTAGAAAAACACAACTGTCCTATACCTTATAAGTAGGCGGAAATGTAATTGGGGCTTCTCGGAAGTCTCTGAAAGCGGCGCCGTCTTCCAACACTGCAGTCAACTGGTCCGCGTGGAGCAAGCCGTGCGGCAGGTGTGGGGGCAGAGGAAACTAGCAGAGAATTAATTTTCTTTATATGAAAATACAAATAAATAAAAGCAAAGTGCTGCCCTCTTAAAAAAAATACGGTCAAGTACGACTCGTGCCCTGATGGTTCCGTGCATAACATCACCATCGACAAACTTCTGAAGGCCCTTTTCGTCCATCTGTCCGTACATGTCACAAGAAACTTTTTCTCAGAAACGACTAGAGTTTCAAGTTGAAATTAATATACAATAGTCTGCTGTCTGTCATAGCTCTAAATGTAAAAAAATATGAAAGTTTTTAGCTAAATTTTCGCTCAAGTTTGCCTTTTTGCCGGTAGACTTAGATAAGATGGTGGTAGCTAACCAGGTGGACTTTTAAATGCCCTACCACCAACCAAACCGAACTGGGTATCTTATCTCTGACGACCGCAACACAACAATGCTATTAACAATACTGCTTGGCGGCAGATTTAGATAAGATGCTGATAGCTAGCCAGGCGGACATTTAAAATGTCCTACCACCAACCAAACCGAGTACTAAACATGACCCCGCTGGGGATCGAACCCGCGACCTCCGATTCGTAAACCCTATATTGTTTACATTGAGCCACAGAGGCCTCCTAGATAATTTAAGTCATATTTATTTCAGATTTTCATTACTCACCTTTTCTTATCATATTTATGATAAAACAAAAGTAATGTTACACAAAGTTGCGAAACAAGTAAGAACTGGAGACTTTATACCATAATATCGAATATAACAAATTCTTAGTAAACTTAGGAAGAAACTTTTAACATCTTCTTTCATAAATTATTCAACATTCTTTGCTAAGTTGCCATAGGTCTTCTAATATATCAGGTCAATTAAATAAATCTCACTTGTGTTTGTTCAATCCATCTCAATACAGCAGCCCTTGGTTCCCCCAATCGAAAATTTAAATCACCACACCAAAATACATAGTCAAAATTGTTTGTAACATCTGAAAATCGCAAAGTTCATTAAAATATTTTAAAGGCGCATAATTAAATACTTTGTACAACGCAAAATGCACCTTTGCTTTTATGCCTGCAAGGCAAGTTCTTTGGTAGGTCAATAGACCTTATAATCCTCTTGATGTCGGACACCCTTTCCTTAACTTTTTCTTGATGAGCAGTCAAATGTGCAGTCACAAATAAAAACGTAGAACCAAATAATGCGAAAGAAATTGCCACTGCCCCTTTTGTGCGAAATGCGGTCCCAGGTCGAACTGAAAGACTGGCATCTTCAGGTAATGAACAAAACCAGATCAAGTCCCTCCGAATAAATATTGTCAAATGAAGAGTCCCTGTAATTAAAGAAGTCTTTTTAGAACATTTGCATTTGATTTCGTAAGTTCATTTTACTAGAAAATATTGTTTACCTAAATAGTATGAATGTAGCAACAAATGTGATGGTCCCAACACCTCTTGAATGGTGATTTCCCACTCATTGCGCTCTGAATAAGACTCCTGAGTTCCAATTGCGAAAATATCTGGCACATGTTTCACTTGGTTTGGGAAAATAAAATCTGCCAGCTCCCTGTGACAAGATTTATTAGGACAGTCATTTATTTAATGAGGAGACTTGAGGCACTGATATTATATTGTAGTTTATTTACTTGATATTCATTCATCTGTGGTAGAAATGAATACATGAAAAGTTCCATACACAAACATAATTTACACATTTTATTTTATATATCCAATAATCTAAAAGTTTATATTCCTAAAGAACATCCTGTTGGATAAAAACTGCCCTATGTTCAAAGACATAAATAAATGAAAGTAAATGAATATCTTTGCCTATGTTCAACTCAGTGAGACAGGATATATGTATACAATACAAAACTTCATGGTGATTAATTTAAATTGTAATAAACAAACTTTCATATTTAGAGCACTCATTAGAGTCAGGAATCTTATAAAATTAGAACTTTAATAAATTAATATTTGTACCTAGGTGGAGCCTGTCCATTCATATTCCAAGTACCAACAAATATTTTGACTTCTCTATCAGGAAATACATGCTCCAACTCTGCTGCTCCCAATAAAGAATGTGATGCTAATCTCCCATAAAGGTAATTCCTGTAAATTTATTTTTTATGTAATTATCATTTTGTTTTGAGAATAAATAATAATAATTAGACATAGGATTAAATGTATTTGCTTAATTGAGCAAAATGTATATTTTTAATGTCACAGTTTGTTATATGTATATTTTTATGAGTTTTATTTGTGTATGATCAATGTAATTACAATGTGAAGCAGTCACTTTTGGCCCACAAATTAAATCTAACTGAGACACTGATAATTTAGTGTACTATAATAATAATAATTATTTTATTAATCCAGACAATAAGGTCCATATGTGTTAGAACAATCATTTATAACTATGTTAGTAAACATTGGTAAATTAAAAATTAAAATAAAACTGTATTAAACTAAATAAATCTCTAGTTCTGTATTGTCTCAAAAATTTCTAACTCATTTTTATATTTCAGTTTTTTATTTTACGTTTATTCAATTTAATTTAATTAAAAATAAATTAGTGTACCTATATTGTTTGAATGGAAATTAAAATTGATCTCACATCCAGATATGTAATTTTGATATTTGCATATGCATGCATGGTTAGATCTTTCTTTGTGCATAATTTTGCATGTATTTGGGTATAAGCAGTTTGATAGTTCATATAATCCAATATCTAATAATGATATGAAAATGTAAACCTTTGCCGAGCCTCCTGTGTCGGTATAAGACGTAAGACCTGAGCGGCAAGTAGCGAATTACGAGCTAAGCTGTCAGTGCTGCCGGCGCGTGAAGCTGATCGTGTAATAGTTGACTTGGTCCTAAGGGTGTAGACAGCACAATTAACACAAACATAAAATTGATCGTTAATTTGAAAGAAATGCTACAAATAATGTGAATTGAAATCTTACCTTCTCTTGCGGTCTAATGAACTACTTCTATCACTCTCAGGAGATGATGATCGATAAAGAGGCTTTGTGTCAGTAGACACCAAGTGATCTGCAGATAATCGTTTAACAAGCATTTTGTTTTTTGTCTTAATGCCTTCAAATGATCCTGAGTGTTCAAAAGACTTTTTAGGGTCACCATGTTTGGGAAATTTTATTGTAGCCTTTGGTATTTCATCGCATTTTATATGAGTAGCAGCAATTATATGGTCACTCAAACTATTGCTGGAGCTGTTGACTGGGCTTGCGGATCTCGAGTACATGTCATCTTTAGAAGGTTGTCCTTCCATCAAACTCTTCGGACGAGACCTCCTGAAGAAGGTCTTGCAGCATTTTGGGTTGTTTTCATCGTCGAGCGAGTGATCAAGATGTTGACTTACGTTATTATGAGACGGTTCTCCTGTTGAATTCCTTTGGTTTTCAGCGAGTTCGCCACTTGGGTCAATATAGTGTGCACTGTGAGCTAAGAAAGGATCTGCGGGTGAGATAGGGCGCGAAGTGGATTGTATAAATTCTTCATTGGAATCAGTATCTACATAGCAGCCAACTTTAGGAGACTTTTTAACAAATAAACGCTTCCGTAACGATAATTTTTGTTTGGTTCTGGTGGGTGATGTTGTCATGTTTCGATTTACAACACAAAAACGATTAATTTATGTTACTAATTACATTTTTACTAAATAAAGGCGACATAACCTATTACGTCTTTACGTCTATCTGACATTTCGCGTTAAGGAAACTGTCAAAAAATTAAATGACGACGATTGGATGGGGATGTATTCACTTCACGGGTCATAATCTATTTAACAAAAATTCAAAATATCCCTACAGACAAACTAAAAAAGTTTTAATTTTCGTTACTAAGACGACGATGATGCGATGTTCATTCAAGCATGACAAGTTGCGTTGCATTGCATTGGGCGTGAAGTGGGGAGGTTTCCTTTGCCCCTATTGCCAAAGAGTAGCATTTTTGTATTAGGTATTTAGTACGATGGGTTACCGGTAGGTAGAGAAAACCTAGTGGTAATGCAATAAAAATTTAATTCCTTTTATGAATAACTAATGTCTGAAAACTTCTGCAAGTTAACACATTCAAGTGGAACCCTCGGAAGGCTCTCCACTTAAACTACCACATTGTACATATTTATCACTCACTACTATAAGTATATAGGTAGGTATCTAGTTGTTATTATAATATTTTTTTCCGTCTCCCACTTTCTTTCCGCACACCGTAACACACTGAAAACTGTATTGCTTAGAAAAAATCTAAGAAACTTTTTACTATACATTAAGGCAAATGCGTGTGTCCTATCACTGGGTCATGCTCAAACAGTATGGTATGATGATGATGCGTATAGTCCTCTGAGTACAGTGTATAGTCGCTCTCCGCACTGTATTTTAGGGTTAGGTAACTACGATTGAGCGCAGCGCATGCGAAAAGAACCATGTTTTGGAAAAACGTTTCCAATAAAAACGATTATAAATAAATACATGTAGTTTATTTTAAAAAAATCGTTATTTTTGGCTGAGCTCTTTGGTATAAAATATCTAATATGCCTGAATCAACATTTTTATTTTTGAATATTTTTAAGTATCTACAGTCAACACAGCAAGTCACCTTGCAAAATTAAAGTATAGTCAACGACACGATAACCGTACATTATTTTATTTACGTACTTTGTAACTAAGTACCAGTGTAAGCTGCTAGCCGCGCGAAGCTACCGAAAATGTGAAATTATACCTAAATAAACTGGACTGGATATTGGAAATGTACAGGTTGTCGTGCGGGCATATGTACCGACATTCAGTAGATAGATATACCTATCTATGTGCCACTAAAACTATTATAATTGAACATAGGTTTAAAATGGTCTGATAAAATTATTAATTCATAGTATTTATTTGACTTTAGTGTACTTTTTAACTACACGAATGCTAGCCAAAAGAGTTTTGGCGAAATAGACATGGCTAGGACATTTTGTTATTTCTGTATTACATTTTTCATATATAGTGGCTGCTTATAATGTTATTTAGAGACAATACAATAACATTATAGTAAGTAACATTACTAAACTAATACGTAACGTAGTCGCACCATCGGTGACGGGGGCAGTACCTGGGACCCTTAGATTGATTCCTGTAAGCACTGGAGTTGGTGACAAATTTCCACCTACCACGGATTGAATGCCGTTTCCTGAAAAAAAATTGAAATAAAGACAGTTCAGTGTTTGAGATGTTAATTGAAGAAGACTTGTGCTAGGTATTGTAAATATTATTTCACCTATATTGCAGAGATCATTCGTACAGGCTCGGTAAAAAGTGCGAAACGTAGAATCAGTGATTTCATGGTTGAGGAAATCTGGGTGATCATCACATCCTCGCGAAAAACTAGCGATCACACCTGCTGGGTCCTGAAATATTTTAAAATGTTCTTATATAATACAACCATTCCGGGACTGAGTCGTCAACGTGACAAAATGTCCAGTGGACGAATTGTTTAATGGTCATAAAGTGCGATTGTCGAAATGAATAGGGGTCAAAATTTACAGAGGTTTAAATACGTAACTGTAAATAAAACCAAATGCCAATGATGCAATAAAATCAAATCACAGAATGCGAATATATGCTATCCATAATATTCTTAATTAATATTAATATTCAGCCCTAATGATTTGTAAGTGCAAAATCCAGACTAAATAACCCTAAACTTATAAAGCGGAGCGGGAGGGGTAGGCTGGCAACTGAGAATTTGAGTGACAGCCGGTGGAATTCGAGTTGTTAGATAGGTATAAGGTACCTACATTTCGCTTCTATTTCGATAGGCTGCTAATAAATCATCACTTCTTGGCGTCAATACTGAGAAAATAGAGGAAGCTATTCTGACGAATATGCAACAACCAAACAATCCGTGACATTATCTATGCTGTAGGTAATCTAAGAGAAGGTTATTCCCAGCTGGCATATCTTTACCTATATAATTACAAAATAATCATCATAAATCAAAAAACATAAATTATACCTATACTTACCACATGAGATCATGAAACAGAAAATATAAAGTAAGCCTCTAAAGCAGACTTCGCAAAAGCAAACTAATCGTAAATTGAGATTAATGCCAAGGTGACTTTTTACCGTGAGCAATAAATCCTAGCTGAACAATATGTACTTACGAGGAATTCCTGACGTAGGATGGTGCAATATGCGAACGGACAGTCCACTGAATGCGTTGAGTTTGTTATTGTCAAACAGGAGTGGTCAGAGTCTACAGATGAAAACCCGCATGCGTAGCATCTTAACTGGCCTGGATAATAACAATAAACAAACTCTTAATAGAATATACCAAAAAGGTAAATTAACATCAATTTCAACCGTATTAATCCACAGTTGGCTATTAACATTTCTTATACAGTAGGGAAGTATACCTCACATTAAGTGCCTACCTACCTATTATAGCAATTTCATGCCGATACCACCCGATACCACATCAGCTTACCTACGAGTACAACTAATTAGATCGCACTATCTATCCTCATTTTTTATGCACAAAGGGTTAACACCTTTGTTAATGCGCTATGAGTTGGTACCATCACTTAATACCAAATATTTTTTTATAATGCAGATGGGACCGAACAGGTTGTAGCAAACTTATAATTCACCCGGATCTCCGGAACCTCCTGATTATTTGGGGTACTGTCTTATCTCAAACAACCGGAATACGTCAAGTTATTAACATTGCTGTTTGGCGGCAGAGTTATATAATACTGTGTTAGCCGCAGACAATTGATTGCTGGTAGGGCATTTCTTAAATGTCTACCTGGCTAGCTACCACCGTCTTATCTAAGTCTACCACAAAGCAGCAGTGTTGATAGCATTATTGTTCCAGCTGTTAGAGATAATATGACCATAGTCCCCCGATATAAGTTGGAGGTTCCGGTTGAGCGCTCTTCCACCTTCGGCCTAATCTTCAATTAACATCAGTCGTGATTGACGTCAACCCGTTTTGTATAAAAAAAAATAGGAATCCACCAAACCGAATTCTAAACATTGTACACTGCTGTGAATCGAAGCTGCGATCTGCGTTTTGCAGCTACATTGACACGGAGCCAGCCATTTCCTCTGTTCAATGTTGTTGAATGAAAAAACTTGTCCTTTCTTTGTTGTGGAGGATTGAGCTGACAATATAACAACTTATATTTTATTAGCAAACTTAATATAGTTTTTATTATTGAAGAATTTATTATCTTTAACTTACCGACTGATTCTCCAAAAAAGGTAAATACCAAGGCCACTACCAAAACTATTTTAAAATCCATATTGTTTCACTGACCGACATCGTTTTCTGACTGACCAAGTAATTCCTTGTTATCATTGGTTATCGCAATCGAAATACTGAATTAATTGGTGATATTTAGTATCCTATCTAAGTACTATGTAATCTTATCTATACTCATCACATCATACATAGGTACACAGTCGTAAAATCACAACACTTCCTTCATTTCATTTTCAGAGTTAGGTAGGTACTCTACCTGCTGTTGGGTTGTATTGTATACCTACTCATATTACACACATTGACGTATATAAGGGAGGGTACGCACCGTCAGCAATCGCCATACGTTGTCGAGACGACCATGATTATTATGACTCGGGCCTTTAGAAATAGTAGGTATATGAGGTAATCGACTTCAGAGGTTTGATGTTAATGATAAGAGATCGCCAAGATCTACAGTTTGCTGTGGTTTGCGGTGTCCTAGGTCGTGTGTTCACCTTGTGAGTGGACGTTCTTCGCTGCGCTTGCCGGTGCGTGGTCTGCGCTCGAGAACTTTAATACTCCACCGGCCATCAGTTCTTCGAGCTGTGGGAAGTCAGGCCGCTTCCAACATGATGATGAATCCTACTCTAGCCTATATAAAAAATCTAGCTAATTGTCTGTAGACGGAAACCATGAGATAGGTAGCTAAAAAACGAAGAGTGGGAGCTTATGGCCCACAGACCTTTTTGTAAACACTATTCCTAAGTAGGTAAAGTGTATAACATTCTAACCTTTTCGTCACAGTACAGTTGGATAAAGTAGGTACAAGTTGTATAGGCCACGTAGCGATTTACAATGCTTACTATAAAAAAACCCGGCCAAGTGCATGTCGGGCCACGCGCAATGTAGGGTTCAATCAATCAATCAAATACGCTGAAGGTACATTTAAATATTTTATAGAAACTACAAATTAGGTACCGTACTTGCCCGTCACAATGTGCGGATTTAGAAGAGGCTTTTTGTTGTTTGATAAATAATTTTCAACGGAAAGTAGTTTATAATGTTTTTCGATTAGGTTATTACTCATTAATTAATATGACTAAGCTAACTAATATTACAAAAAAAGTACGAAAGTTTGGATGTTTGTTTGTTGCTCTATCACGGCTGAACGGATTTGGATGAAATTTGGTAAATAGGTAGAATAACTCTGGATTACGACATAATATACCGATAAAGTGAGTAGTTCCCGCGGGATAAACACATAAAACATATCCGCCATAAAGCTTTCCACGCAGGCAAAACCGCGAGCGGAAAGCTAGTGTTATACCTATAAATTTACTTATAAAACCTACTTAGCTACGATAGTTTTCCTTTCAGCTTCGTTCTACTACTGTCGTGAATGTTTTTACGTATCCGAAACCAACTGTTTAGCTGGCAGAGGGGGGGGGGGGGGACGACGACGACGACGACGACGACGAGACGACGGACACTTGTCTCTCACAGGCGGACATGGCGACACTACAAGGGTTCCTTGTTATATTTCTTCCTAGTTAATGATTTCCTGCTTCATTACATTTTGGGGGAGATATAATAAACAGAGGGGTTTGAAAAAAAACTTATAAATGCGACTGAACAGTACACTTTATTATAACAAAGACAGGTTACACATCTTTAATGTTGCGATTGTCATATGTGTGCGTATGGAATAACGTAGTACATACCTGTGTGCGAAATATTAGATCATTTTTCGGGGTTTGGTATTGTCGGGTATCTACCTACAGACGAAGCAGGGTGCGTCGAAGTTCCGAATTAACTTCAGCTGATTCTAACTACTCCGTCGCTGCTGCAGGGCTTTTCGCTGATGCACAAGTATCTCGACAGCCAGCAGTGCAAAGGCGAGCAGCATGCCGTATGATAGCAATAAAACCACAGGGTACACATCCATTATATTGACAGACGCGAAACTTCCTCCATGGACTGAGCAGGTAGGTTTTCTCGAAAAAAATATACTTTGCTCGCGGTAGGTCAAACCGTGCTCTCTCAGTCTGTACATGCTGAAATTGATAAACTTGATTAATATCGATTATTCCGACTTTCTAGGCGAGTCAAAATCAATGTAGTGTGTATGTTGTGTAGTAACAACGTGCAAGGAGAGAAAATGTACAGAGAATCAAATATACATTTACAACTCAAGTGTTTCTGATGATGTCAATATTTAAGCAAAGGAGAATCGCCTTCAATCGATCAAGTCAAACCACGGTCTGTGTATGGAAGAAACCATGTCAACCTACATTTCATTAGTGCGCACTCTGACTCCCGCGCTCACCCAGCATAGCTGGGAAGGGCATGATCCCACAAGAGGCAGTCGATATGAAGAAAATATCGTCATCATTTCCAGCATATCCTATTAACCCTCTATTGGTTAACCCGATTTTTCCGCTTCCAGTTCGCTATAGTCGCAACATTTAACACGTGAGAGTCCCACATAACGTGTGCCGAGACGTAAGTACTCTACGCCAGAATTGGTTTTCCCCAGCAGCTGTTATCGGTTCTGTGACAGATGTGGTCAGCAGCTCGTTCTGTGACGATTCATCTCATTTCTGACGTTATCCATCAGAGAAGTTCCATGTATACTCTTTCCGTAGCTTACTGAGAGATTTTGAACTTGTGGACTCCGCAGCGCCCGCCAGTGAAGGTTTCGGCTCCATGGGTCCTTAGTGCAATTGAAGTATTTCGTCTTCTGGCTTTATGATATCTACGACGAGAAAGTACGACCCATATTTTCGAATACCTACTGCCCAGTCCCGCAGAATCATTCCTTTGACCCTCTCAACGTTAATTGTACCTAACTGCAAGGTCTGCTTAAGCTAGACGAATTCAAAAATTTGAAGGATCGGCTATCGACTATAACCGGTGCTGCAAAGCTGTTTTTGAGATTTGTAATTGAACGGTCATTATTGCGGGGCTTTAGAGACATCTCAATACTAAGATATATCGACGTAGTCTGGCATCCCTGCAGGTATTGAAGAACCATCCAAGTTTCCAATGAATCCATAGTCCAGTCTACACATACAAAACACAAAGGTTTTATAGTTAAGTTACGTACCCAATTGTAAATATTTCTTTGAATGAAGAATTTCTTTTACAACTCAACCATGTCTTGAACGGTAGTATAAACGCAATTTCCTGAAGACCGCATTTCTCATGCTCTAAGAAATATTTCTCAACTACTCTATATCCAGACCCTACATTCATATGGAAAGCAAAAGGGTTCTGAAACAATCACAAATACACTGTTATTATCACACATTCATGGACACAAAATCCTTAGCTTAGTACTACTACTTACTACAATTAATAAGTATAGTACGAATTTTAAAGCCTAGATAAATAATTACTTTATGTTTATTCACTTAGATAAGTACCTACCACAGACCAACAACTACCCTACTTATCTGCATAAGTGCATACATCTGCATGTAATAGGGGATAAAACATGAAATAATTGTCGTTTCATAACAAAAATTCAAACCAATTTTTTGTTTAAAAGAAATGTATTTATTTAGCTATTATTAATGTAGTATATAGTTCATTTACCCTTTTTTTTGCCATTTCTGCCATCTCATGAAGAAATCATTATTATAAGCTTTTGCGAATACGGACGGAGGATGGCAGATGGTTATGTAGTGTTTGTAACCAATAATACAAAAAATATTTATTAAAACGGTTTGTTGACCAGTGACGATGATGGTGAAAATCTGAGTTTCCCCACCATCGTTGAAAGTCCTTCGCATTTGTTGTTGATAACCTATATCTGGGGAAGCTATAATTAATTGCACTATGAAGTAACTACCAAATAATCACCATCATCTATGGTTGAGTGAGAGGTGAGGTTCGCTTTAGGACAATATTCAGAGGCCATTGCCATTGTTTTCTACGCTTGCGATTATCGTAAAGAATCCAGTTTTGAACCACAGTTTTTAAATATCCGCCTGGCTAGCTACCACCATCTTATCTAAATCTGCCGCCAAGCAGCAATGTTAATAGCATTGTTGTGTTCCGGTTGTCAGAGATAAGATAGCCAGTCCTCCAAATGTGTGGAGGTTTCCGGGTCAGTACGCTTCCACCTTCGACATCATCTTCACTTAACATCAGGTGGATTGAGGTCAAGTACCTACCCGTTTGTTTCTGTACCGGTAATTCATCATTATTTACCCTAGTTTTCATTGTGGTTCTTCAAGTCGTAGATTCCACTACGAGAGCAACCAAAAACGCACAATGCATTAGTCATATAGCCGTATCCTCTCCAAGCACATCTATGATATTGGGAGTTGCTTCTGCTGCGTAGTTCCTAATCGGCCCTCGTATGCTCAAATATTTAAAAAACAATTGAAATTCATAATTTTTTTTAATCACACAATTCACTCTCGAATCTCTTACCAGGGTCAATATCTACCTACTTATAGGTACCTACATTAAAATCCAATTTCATACTTTACCCCTATTATTTCCAATTAAGCAATACTATGTAGGTACCTACTATATAGATACTAGAAAACGGGTCAACATCTGGCGTAAATATCAAAATATTAATATGGGATTCGAACCCGCTACTACTTATCCACCTCCAACCCACTACAGCGCTTGACCATCGATTAGATTAGAGTAATGATGAAATACCTTTTGCAACTTTTGTACTCCTTCATCAATAGGCATGAATTTCGGTTTAGTACCTGGTGGTGCCACTTTCTTTTCATAGATCGCCTTTCTAATGGGTTCGGTAGCACTCTGGAATTAATATTTTGTAACTCAGTTTTACGAAAAACACACTTAAAAATAGTAGCTTACGTTTCTTGTATATTACCATGAAATGATATTTGTTATAAGCAATATCCTCGACACCCAGCTCCAGTTTTGAATTCAGCAGATCCTCCAGGTTTCGAATTTCACTAGATGTGGACTGTAACAGCACTACAATACTAGCCGAATAAGATGTGAACAAAAATAAAAACGCCGTAAATAATATGAAAATTACTAATCGTCCATTTGTTCCTGAAAATTGCATTAAGATTGTTAGATTTGTTTGCAACGTGTTGAAAAAAAGTTTTGAAGTTAGAGTACGAGTAGTAGGTGTACAGACATTCTTAAAAAAAATTGAGAGTATTGGGCATTGGCTCACCTTTCAATTCAACTGAGCTTCCTTGTTGAGTTACAGCACCAGTAATTATCATACCTATGTCACTTAAGGTGTATTTGAATATATTGGTATTGTTCTAAAGTACAAAAAAATCAAATATTAATTGATTAAAATACAACATTTAACATCACAAAAAATATAATCTACCCATAAAGACTAGCTCACCACTCTCCGATTTTTCGCAGTCTCCCATGATGCGTGGATATAAATGATAAAAAGTGATATAAAAATGAATGCAGCAAGACAATACCAGACGCTGGTTGTGAAAGGTAGTAAAAATAAATTATGTTGATAGGATAAAGGCGGCTCCCGGAATACAAACAGATTCCTGACATCTACTGCTGGTGTCAAGAAATGTAATTGCTCTTTACGAGGTCTTGTGATTTGCAAAATACTACCTGAGTAAAGAAAAAACAAAGAATAATAAACAAGCAAACAAGAATTTGAACAAGTAACACATGTCTAAGTTAGACACAGTTGTACTACCTAAATAAATTTGAAATCCTATAAATTCAGTTTTAAGTTCAAAGTAACTATTATATTTTAATTTTACCGTGGTTAATAGTTGTTTGTATGATCGTACATTTAAGAAAGTAAAACTATTTGTTAACAATCATAGTAATAATAATATATATAATATAGGTATAAGGTCTAACAAAATTAACGCGACAAACTTTGGCAATTGCACGTAGGTACATGACAATAAAATTATTTATACATTAAAAAAACTAGCCTTAAAAATTTTGGTTCAAAAAATTAAATGTAAGTGCAAATGAAAATACACATTAACAGACTTACTTCATTTCGATTGTACCTTTGTTTTATCAATGAGAAAAGATCTCGGATTTTTAACATTCTTCTAACGATAGTACCTATTCTTTGCTATAAGTTGAGCATAGTATGCGAGAGCTCTTTAAAGTCAGGTTAAATAGGCATCTTCTGGGAAAGCTCGTTCCATCGTAGACCTTATCTCGACATTAGTCCAGATTAAGGTCAAGAGCGATCCCATTCTAATTAAAAAAAAAAAAAAAAAAAGATAATATTTGTCGCGCTCATTCGCTTGGACGAAATACACAACTATCGCACTCTTATTCCTCCGTCGACAAACGATGTCATGCTACGGGGGCAGGAGCCATAGCCCTTCCGGCAAAGCTAAGGGGCACCATGCGGGCCGATTGGTGGATTTGTGTCAATCTAGTGGCCACCCAAGTCAGTTTTGAGGGCTACCTACTTCTTTCAAACATTGAAAACAACCGGCACCGACTATTTAACGCACCCTATGTAATACGGAAATATTCGTATTAAAATTAATTATTCTGTGGTAGTGGTCACCTATCCAAGGACTGACCGCGCCAGCCATTGCTTAACTTCACTTATCAAAAATGAATTGTGAATACGATGTTAGCCATGAGCGCGATGCACAATTTATTAAATTGTACTAATCTGTGGCACGGTATCTACTACCGTTTGAAAATTTAAAATAAACAATAATTTAACCAACCTGTAATTTCGGCTTTTCCTTGAACAATCAGTCCCACGACTCCATTCCATGTACCATTAACTAAGTAACCCCAATTATCAGAAAATACATCAATTTGAGTTGCATTCAAATAAGAGAAAAGAATATGAATTTGACGATACCCGCATTTGGAAATGACGTCAATGTTATTCCTGAAAATATGTTTTTTCCTTTAAACGACGAAATACTAAGTAGGTATATATTCAATCTTTTTACGATAGAATAACCGTGATCTTCAGTTGAATATAGATACTTTACCTGACCTCAAACATTTCGCCTTTTGACTTGTTATCACTTATGGTAAAAGCTACATTTATAGTTTCTTTCAGCAAATTTTTGCGTCTGATAGAGGTCACGATACCCATATCTTCTGTCTTACGTAGACCACCATTTGTCCAAGACCCAAACAATTCTGTGTTCCATTTACTGTTAGCTTTAATTTTGTAAACTGTAAATGAATATTTAGTTAGTTTAGAGTTTAGTTTAGGTTAAAGTTTAATTAATACATATTCTATATCGTATGTCTTACCTAAGTATAAGTTGTATGAATCAGCATTCTTTTCGTGATTTTGTGAGATAATCACCTCAGAATCTGACAAAATTTCAAGATTGATAATTGCAGCAGGAACAACGGCGCTCTCATTTCTTGGATTACCAACAATTAACCATCGGTTTGGCATTTTAAACATTTCTTTAGCATTCACCTGAAAAATCGAGTATCTATTTTATGACCCCTTCTTTCTCTACTGGTGATATAATACATATTAGTTGGATATAAATAACATTTGTATTAACCTACCTCTTTAAGTACATTGCTGATGTTTGGACAACTAATGTTAACAATAATCACGGAATCTTTAGAAAATGTGTCAATTGTTCTGGTGTTTTTTTCAATAAACTGAACCGTTTTTGGGTTATCTCCAGTTGTGATATTACTGGCAAATTTAACTTTATCAGCTGAAAACATTGGGTAAATAACAAATAACTACGCTGGTTGGTTAAATAGAACAATTTGTAAAAGTATTTCCAAACTCAGAAGTCTCACATACCTATTTCCCAACAGACAATAGCAACTACCATGCTTGGTTTATCATAGGAATTAACAACATCCACTATCAGCTGGCGTTCATCATTCGCTCTTAAAATTGAGAAGACATACTTATAACATAATAGTAAACTGAAATGAAATAAACTAAACTTCATTATATTGTTGACTGATATGCGACTATCTGTTCGAGCTAATAACAATGCTTCTAAGAAAATTCTATGTAACGAGCTATAAACGTGTGTTGGGGTTGACTGGATTATAAATTCCCGTGTAAGGTTATTATTATTCAAAATCATGGGTTAGGTTGCATAATTGCTAGTTGTATTCTGCAGGCGGTTCGATAATTTGTGTGGGCGGGTCGCAACTTAGCTGCTAGCGTGCAATATGTTACTTTTACTGTCTACTGCGAAATCACTATACGTACTTAGGTATAAGCACATTCAAGTAGGTACCTAAGTACCAAGTGTAGAGAGCATTTACCATTATGACGGACTCCGGACCGACCTCAGTAACGACATGGCCTTTGAAGTTCTTTTCAACTCTTGTATTTATTTAGATATTCCTTTAGTTCTTCTAAATCCACTTTATACTTTCCCTAGTGCCATGAATTTATTTTGAGCTTTATTTCTTTATTATTAAATTATTTATATTGTTTACCATTTTTTATATTGTTCTTCCTTAAATATAGCTCTGTATATTTTTAAGTTGTGACGGACAGACCAACCACCTTTGATCTCGCTAGAGGTATTAGTATTCTGTGACCCATGTTCTGTGGTGTGACGTCTGCGGCCGTAGACCACAGAACATTATTACTCCTAGGAGTAAAGCGCTTCAAGCGGATAATCGATCCGCTAGAGGCCCTATTTCCGGACAATTCCCTTCCGCTACATTTTCCAGTTCCTGCAGAACTTTACAATGTCCTCGTATTTGACATGCAGTAGTTCCGGAGTCAACCACACACTCGGCCAGGATGTTGGCTGGTTTCTTCTTGGCCCAAGATGTATGCGATATTAATCATGGTAGTGATTTAATCTACTTGGCCTGTGGATCCAGAGCACTAATGTTATATCTCCCTAGGGAGACCTAGGGTCTAAATCTAGATTTAGGCCCGTATTACAGAATGTTACTCAAGCAGAGGACTCCGCTTCAGTTTTACGTAACTTGTATTAGCGGCATCTCTATGCTTAAGCGCAGATTTACGCTTTGAGCAGCATTCTGAAATATGGGCCTTAGAATAGTATACATATAGTTGGTACCCTTCAGGAATATAGGTATTCGCCTGGCGGTACCCCTCAGCTTTTTCCCACGCTACTTGGGCTTCAGTTTTGATTAGTTTGGTAATTAACTACATCAGATATGAAAGACAGCGGATCCGGGCCAGTGAATGTTTCAGTCGCACCCCGTCTCGCCACATTTCGTCGTCTACTACCTATAGGTACCTACTGCTAAATTAGGGATAGTTATTGTAAATCCGTGTAGTTTCCGACACGTTAGAATGACTCTTCCCGCGAGTGTCGTAAAAGGAGTCTAAAGAATAGATTTTACACAAAACGAACACATATAGATTTGCAAGTTTCGGGTGGGTTACCCCCTGTTGCATGTCTGTATACCTATTTCGAAAGGTGAATCGTGGTGGATTTCGTTTCTATAATATAAAGAAAGAAAATGTATTTAATTAAACCAATCTCGTGGGAAAATTGGAAAATGTTCACTGATTTCACTCTGCATCAATATCAAGTGGCCCAGTAATCTTTTTGACATCAGAAGTTACTTTTAATTGTTGGGCACAACTTCAGTGTTAAAACGATTGATTTTTGAAACTGACAAATTGTGATATGATGGATGACTTATGTCCAGTAGTGGACTTCTATACATTGTTGATGTGATTATTTATTTCCTGGTATCTCTGCATACAGCGATGATAATAGGGGTATACATACATAAGAGAATAATATATTTTAAGAATTTTTATTTGTCTTGAAAACTAAAATTAATTCATTTCTGGGCCTTGGCTTCTCTTGTGGCTTTTCTCTCTGCTGCTCTCGCCAACTGTTTTGCTGGTTTTAGATTCCCCTTTTTGCAAAACCGCTGATTTCTCAGGAATTTGGGGTCCATCTGGAATATTTAATTAAGAAAATTATGCATCATATCTAATTATAAACAACAACAAACAATATAAATTTACTTCATAGCCATACAAAGTAGGTACCGTTAAATGAGTTAAATTATAAGGTGAAGGTACCAATGAGGCTGGCATAGTCACCCCGGGTGTACAAAAGACTCAAATGAATAAAGATGAAAAAAAATAATATAAAAAGTGTGTGATGCTAAAATTCACAAAGTAGAATTCAGTTATTTTGACAAACCGCAAAAAAATGTGCTGAAATAGTGCCCAAGAATACTCATTCTCACACACAGACTGCTTAATGATTATCGGTCGTCAAAATAGAGAAGTCTCATAAATAGTGCTTCAAATACAATTAAGTTATTTAGATGTCTTTGTGAAAAGGGGCAGCGCAGTTGACAGATTTCTTGTAGGCCAATCTAATATCTCATATTTTATTTAAACCATGCTCCTTTAGTAGCTTACTATACTGCATATAAGTATTTAGATTTCTTTGTGAAAAGGGGCAGCGCAGATGACAGATTTCTTGTAGGTCAATCTAATATCTCATATTTTATTTAAACAATGCTCCTTTAGTAGCTTACTATACTGCATATAAGTACCCCATGTCGTCTTTTCATCATCAATCAACCACTGCTGTCCCATAGAAATCCAGAGTGACCGGGGCCTGCATCCTGTGGCTTCCCACAACATTTATCACATTGTTCGTCCACCTTGTCTGATGACCTACAATGTTCTTGCAGGTGCTTGGTCTCCATTCAAGAACTTTAATACCCATCAAATCTATAGTAGCAATGTGCCCTGGCCACTTAACTTGCTAATCCACTGAGCTACGTGATGTCAGTGACCATCAGTCGCCTACGGATTTCTTCATTCCTGATTCAATCACATAATGAAACGCCAAGCGTCGCCCTCACCATACATCGACTTTGATCTTTCTTTTAGTGAGACCACATTTCAGTGCCATAATTCATCACTCATAACACACACTGATTAGAGACTCTCGTCTTCAAGCACTGAAGAATCAGTATTTTCGAAGAGGCACCGACTTCGAAAGAATATTTTTCATATAGAAGTAATAATAATTACAACAGTGAACATAGAAAACTAATTGACAGATACAAGCAATTCAGTAAAACTATTTTTTTACTTTGTAGTGGCTGATTCAAGAGAATGCTTGAAGTCATTTGTCTTTTTCGTTAAAAAGTTTTATTGTGAAAAATTAAAATCTCACTGAATGTATCAAGTTTCACTCAAATCAATACTTACACCAAGAGTAGACTCATGCCTGAACTTCGTAGGCTTCTTGATGCCATTTCTATGGGCTTTGCGATCTGTAAGAAACAATTTAAAATAAATTTGATTAGTGTAATTCCCATTTACATGGGACTCCACCCCTGACTAAAAACAACATTCTACTGGGAACCATAGCCAAATTACCTAACATCAGGTGTATGTGACTGAGGTAAGAGCTAACCCATAAAATGCATATGCATGCATAAATACAGCCGAAACTTGTTGGACTTCCATACTGTAGGGTGTTTCAGAATGGTTTACTTATTATAGGTTATCGAAACTTGATTGAATTTGACGATGGTTCCTTGGGGAAAGTTGTTCATAATCAAGAGTGGCGTCACCAGTTAATGCGAAGTACATGAATTCAAATTCACCTGTATAAGTACAAATTCATTCATAGATTAAATATTATTTTACTATGTAGGTATTAACCTGTTTTGGACATCAAACAATATACTTAATCGAAATAAATAGGTGAATTCAGTTATTCTTCTCTTGTACAGAAAAATAATTAGAAACAAGTCCCCGAAGGCTACACAGTGACCAAGAAATCTTCCAGTCCGCTTCAGAGGTGGTTGGAAAGATATATGGGACGGTGATACTAAACTTAGGTAATTGAAACTAATATCTACAATCAGAAACATTAGATAACTGTAATACAAATAGAATGCATAGGTAAATAATTACCTGGACTTAGTATACACACACAGGTAATTGCCTACATTAAACTACATCTATAACATTATAAGTTACACATAAAATAAATGCATAAACTACTATAGATACACGTATTCAAACTCCTACTTTAATACGTATCATTGTTTACTTACTTTGGTTGTGATTTGTATGATTCTTCGACTTTGCCATTTCGTTAAATTCCGTTCAGCCCTGGAATAAGAAATACGAATGAAAGTTCACAGCTAATCAAAATATCTGCATTAAAACAAATTAAAACCTTAAAAATCTTGCATGATTTCATAGATATTTTTCAAATAAACACTAACCTAACCTGAAGAACGAAAAACAACCTAAAAGAAAAATGACAGGGTCGATACTTATTTTTTCTTTTTTTTAGTTTTATTCACTCCTCCATAGAGTAATATAACATACGGGGACATATAACTCAGAGAAGGCAAAGGGTTTTATCTCCATACAGCCATGTCTTATTTCTCTTATTTCTTCAGTCAAAACAAGTAATTCGTCGTATACTTGGCGTATACAGAGAGAGAAACAGACAGTACTACTGGTTTTAGTTTAGTTAGTTCCCTGGGACAGTATGATGTGACGGTACCACTCCAAAACTGGTTTTAGTTTAGTTTAGTTGGTGTACATCCAAATCGACACCATTGTTTACTTGGTAAAATTATAGTGGAATAAGAAAACATGGCAGTATGGGCTTAGATCCATTTGCCTTCTCCAAGAGGAGTGAATTAAAAAGAAAAAAAATTGACGTGCCAAGTCAGCGCCCAGCGGTGCACGGCACAGGGGCCACAGAGTAGGTAGGTACTTTTTGTGGTATTGCATATTATCGATGCAAAAAGGTTAATTATAATACGATAATTTGTAAAGTTTTGCGACATATTTTTAGGAAATCCACAGGTTTTTGACATCATTCCAAATTAAATATGGTAGTCTTGGACGGCCAGGCAGGAGATGCGAAGCATACACCCAGCGAGGAACACGACAAAGATGAAAAAACGCCAAGTCTGTTATCACTAGAAAGTATCCTTTTATAAGTCATCAACTTTCCAAATGGAAATCTTTGGGGGAAGCGATTGAGGAGTTGGGGTGTGGACAAGAGTAAATATCCAACACTTGATTAGATACGAAGGTTTACCCTCAGGTGTTAGGTTTATACCTATAACTTTTGCGCCCCAATTGGAAAGGCAACCCGTTTTTTTGTTTCAAGTCCTACGAAGACTTAATTAGTGAAAAATTGGTCGCAGTGTAGCCTTCGGGGCGGGTTTTCTCCTTCTCAATTAGTCTCCTCATAGCCTGGGGAAGCCAGATGATATACCTGTTTCCCATCTCTCTCTTATGTATTTCTGCTGCCAAGCATATGATGCTTTGCATATGACATTTTATGCTCAAATGTGAGTGAAGGGTATGGGAGCTAATTAAATCAAATCAAAAATACACAGGCAGGGTACACTTAAAATAGTCAGATTTTACATTTTTAAAGCTACTGCATTAAGTGTTCTATATAATATAGGCTTCAGTGTTCTTTCTTAACCCTCAGGATGACTTTAAATTTTTTTAAGAATTTAGAAAATTGTTTTCTGAACTATGCACCAGTTTTCCGAATTACAAAAGATGCTCAGCAACAACATGGCCTGCGCCATGGTGACTACCAACGATATCGTGGCTACTGCTCAAGGCGCATACGTCGCCTGCGGAAAGTGCTCAAAATACCACAGGTATGTAATATGTAGCAGTACTCACTAAATGTTTGACCCCTGAAACTGCTGTGAGCGCGTTTGTTCTCAATGGGTTTACTCACCCACCAGTCCTCCAAACAAATGTGGTTCACCAAATTGTTATTTTTTTTGCCCCAGAGCCCCAACTCATTGTAATGTTATTTGAAAGCAAAGTGTATTGTCAAATTTTAATCAAGACTGCCTATGAATCCAAGCTTGTCATTTTTTATTAAAATTATGATTAGGTTTATTAAAATTATGCAGTGTTGTTTAACACTTTCTTTCTAGGGTGATAGACGCCATTACCGACGCCGCGATGTCACCACTACCCACCTGACGGCGACCAACGCGGAAAACCGGCTGATTTGCGTGCCTCTCTTACAAGCGGAGAGGGCGTGGGCCCACGCAATGCAGTTACGGCAGGAGGCCAACACGGAGCCCAGAAAGAAATTTCATCTCGTTTCGCGTTTGAAGAAAGCATACGCTCACGCTCAGACCTTGCTTCAGTTGTGCGAGGTAAATTATTTACCGCTTTCTTTCAGGTAATCCCAATAATTTACTTGTACAAACCTGAAAAAAGGATGGCAGAAACAGTAGGTGGATTTGTTGCTCCTAGTGGCGATCCCTATCAATTAAACCAATATAATACATACATAAAATCACGCCTGTTTCCCATAGGGGTAGGCAGATACCACAGACTTCCACTTGCTATGATCCTGACACACCTCTTTTGCTTCGTTCACTCTAATAAGATTGTTCAAATCAATACCTTATTGCACAACACGAAAAGGATTACAGTACACAAAAAAAGCCTTATTTAAATAGCATCGTCAACCAATCACACGTCATCGAAATTGGTATCTAAGAACTCAGAACCTCAAATCAAAATAGTAGTATTCAAAGTGTGCAGGTGCATATTATTACAAAACTTGCTAAGTTTAAACTTAATTAAAGCTTCAATATTTTAACATCAAACACAAATGGTATTATCACCTTAAGATATTCTGCGACATACCAATTTATAGATTATTTATTCAACAATATAGGTCTCATTGAAGTCATTAATTCAAAACTCTTGTGAAGAGACTTAAAGGAACACAACATACCTACAATACAATACAATACAAATACTCTTTATTGCACAATTAACAAAAGATACTTTGGTTTTGTTTAAACATGGAAGTCTAGAAACTTGGCATTACATCTAGATTT
The DNA here is from genome assembly GCA_949316235.1 of Oegoconia quadripuncta. Classification (NCBI taxonomy): domain Eukaryota; kingdom Metazoa; phylum Arthropoda; class Insecta; order Lepidoptera; family Autostichidae; genus Oegoconia; species Oegoconia quadripuncta. The sequence goes on from OX438749.1 coordinate 13,640,209, forward strand.
CAACTCTTATAGATCAAAATGACAGCGGAATGAGAAGTTAGGCCTCTGTTTTTACCTGACTGCCCAAGAAAGGAGTACAATGTTTTTTAGCTTTTTTTAGCCCAGGGCTCCTAATAATAATGTTTTATTTAGTTTGTGTTTGTATGCAGTTATTTAAGTTGTCCATTTCTACAAATCATTTTTCTATGTATGTATCTGGTGTAATCTGAGCGAGTTGATTTTTTGCATATTTCGGTGACAATGCAATATTATGGTACCATCGAGCTGATCTGATGATGGAACTGGGAAGTAGGGATCCACCATGATGGCAAGTGGCAATTTTGGGCTAGTTTGTTTTGTTGCCATGAGCACTTTCCATTACACATGATGGCGAGAGTCTGAAGATGGGGCCAGAAGATTGCCACTTGAACTCGTTTTTTAATAGAAAAATATGTGATAAACATGATGGAGTATTAAAAGCTTGTTTTTAAAAGTGTTAGTTTAATGTAGAACTTATTACATTACTGTTTTTGGTTCGTATTTTTTTTATGCATGTTTATCTCTGAGAACCGGAACACAACAATGCTATTAACATTGCTGCTTGGCGATTTGAATTGAATTTGGCATTTAGATAAGATGGTGGTAGCTAGCCATGGTTACACCTGCCATGTGATAGTTAAACAATAGTTAAACAATTAAACTTGAATAACAATTTCCCTTTAGATTTTCTCCTACATACAGTATATATCAGATGCATGAAAGCATATTGTTGAAAGTAAATTGCCTCTTTCAAATTATTACGGCCATAACTAATTATCGATAACAAACTCCTAAAATATTTTGTAAGAAATCGAGAATGCGACTACCCTCATTGATTTGTCTGGTAATTTCGGTGATTATCTAGTATGTGCTGTCGAATTATTTTCTTAAGAAAACGTCTCATTAGGTTGAAAAACATATCGCCTGTGCTATTCAATAGTGACGTGGCTCATGTTGTAATTAGCAAAGCGGTGCGTGCGACGCGCGTACACAACTCGAGGCTGGCGCGTACGCGGCGTGGCTGAGCGGCGTGCTATTGGTGGAGCTGCAACAATGGCGGCCTGCGGCCGAGAGCCTGCAGCGAGCGCAACTTGTGCTGGAGAACCTGTGCGCCGCTATACCGGAAGACGAGAGGATCGTTTATAAACAGAAGGTGCGACATTTACAAGAACAGAGTAACGAGACGCTGCAATTGGATCATTTTAGCGTTTTCACTTTCGGCGCACCCGTGACTCCTTTGAGTACTTTCGCTATTCCTCATAGTTTCGGATTTGACACTGCACGCCCATTTCACCTGTAATAGGACATGTTTTTTAATATAAATAAGGTTTTTACCAGATTACTCATTTCAAAATTAATGTAATAATAAAAAATGTGACGAGATCGCAACTGGACGCCTTTTAAACGGACAGTCTCTGATCGTAGATATTTGACAACTACGTACAAGTACATAGGTACTCCTACCTACGGTCGATATGGCGTGTGCATCAGAATGACGGGTGTACGTCAAAAAACAGTAATTCTATAGGCATGAAAGCAATGTTCTAGCAATGTGAGGAATGTGCGTAAAATTTAAAGCAATGTGCTTTTATAAAACTAGAGTTATTTCAAAAAGTTAGTGAGCCGCCAACCTGAAATCAGAATGACGGGTGTATTTTAAATCTGACCAAATTACTTACTTTCTAAATATGAAAACCTTAGCGTAGCAATGTTCTAGCAATGTGCTCGAACTTACCAAAAGTAGAATGAGATGTGGCGAAAGGTTTAAAAGTTATTTTGAAAACAAAAATTTTATATTTGAACGCCTGCTTATTTTGTACCGGCAATCACGATGAAATGTATAAGGGAAAATTTAAAGCACAGGTTTGCTGCAGTGCAAAAGTGATGGTCACTGTTTGGTGGTCTAGCGCCGGTGTGATTCATCACAGCTTCTTACCAAACGGGATGAGCATTACTGCAGATGTGTACTGTGAAGAACTGAACACAATGATGGAGAAGCTGACACGTCTCCAACCAGCATTGGTCAATCGCTCCTCTTCGCTGCTCCTGCACGACAACGCGCGACCTCATACTGCACAGCAGACGGTCTCCAAGTTGCAAGAACTGGGGTTGGAAGCTCTCCGTCATCCGCCCTACTCACCAGACCTTGCGCCTACAGACTACTACTTTTTCCAGAATTTGGATAACTTCTTGGCAGGAAATAAATTCAATACCCGAGAGGCAGTACAAAATGCCTTTGAAGAAATTGTTGCCTCCCGTCCAGCTGATTTCTTTAAGAAGGGCATCAATAAACTGCCACTGCGTTGGCAAAGATGCATTGATTGCATGGGTGATTACTTCGATTAATACAAATTAAATATACATGAAAAAAAATCCGTTTAAATTTTTTCATACAAAACGGCAATTTCATAGGTAAAGACCTAATATAAATGTATATCTACATACTATAACTACTACACTACTACATACTATACTACTCCAAAGTATCTAGATATACATTTATATTTCGCTTCTATGATACATCAAACACGTTTTATAAATAATCTTACTAAGTATAGGTACATGCAATTATACATGTTATTAATAATAAAAGGAAAATGAGGAAATAGTTAGGTATATGCATTGCACTGCAGCAAACCTGTGCTTTAAATTTTCCCTTATACATTTCATCGTGATTGCCGGTACAAAATAAGCAGGCGTTCAAATATAAAATTTTTATTTTCAAAATAATTTTTAAACCTTTCGCCACATCTCATTCTACTTTTGGTAAGTTCGAGCACATTGCTGGAACATTGCATCGCTAAGGTTTTCATATTTAGAAAGTAAGTAATTTGGTCAGATTTAAAATACACCCGTCATTCTGATACCAGGTTGGCGGCTCACTAACTTTTTGAAATAACTCTAGTTTTATAAAAGCACATTGCTTTAAATTTTACGCACATTCCTCACATTGCTAGAACATTGCTTTCATGCCTATAGAATTACTGTTTTTTGACGTACACCCGTCATTTTGATGCACACGATATGGCTCATCTTAGCACGGCCACCATCGCCAACTGGAAATCTTACTTTCACAAAATTTCAGAATGTAGTTTTTTTTTTGTAGATTGGAACTCGCTGACAGTCACGTGACTTTTTCAGCTTAACGGGGCGGTGGTAGGGCGAGCACGATAGCGCTCTGCCCAATTCTCAATCACCCGTTTAGAAGATATAGGGGTGTATTGGTGGGCGTGTAAATCTTATCTGAGCACTCATCCTGGCACGGTCACCGCGTATCTTCGAATGGAACTAGTCGATGTACAGTCGCGAACTATTAATTGTATGAATAAAAAAATTAAAAGGGATATGTAAAAAATAAATACGAGCTTATTATGGTATGGTATATATTGGTAGTATCGCAGTTAGTCAAAAATCAATCCGTCAAAATAGCAGGCAGTGAAAATAGCAAACCGTCAAACTAGCGAGTCGTCAAAAATCGAACAGTCAAAATAGCAAATCATTATTAAACTTCGAATACGGGATTCCTCTCTATGTCAATGTGGACTAGATGAAGGGTCTCCGGATCATATTATCTTCAAGACCTCTTCCCTATATGATATCCTCCCCACTGACATTCCGCGTCCCGTTAATCTTAAGTATTTGTTATCCATGGTGTTTACCCCCATTGTCCAAATTTTAGCATACCATATTAGAACTAACAAGATTAAACTGTAGATAGTAATCCGCTGGTGTTGGGCTAACTTGTGTTGTGTTGTCTTTTGTTTTAGACTGCTCAGCTGGAAGTAACATCGCGGCTTTCATTTGGACCAAATTTCTATACTGTGTCACCTTCATGACTCACTTGACACTGGCAAAATTCATAAGAGTTGCCACTAAACAAACTGGAACTGGATGTCGTCTTGTATTATTACAGGGTCATCCGTTATCTGTTTACCACAATTATCCAAATTTAGGTATTTGCTATTTAGTCAAGAAAGCGGAACGAATAAACATCCATACTTTCACATTACCAGTAACATTACAATTATCATTATTGTATACTACCTAAAATAATTAGCCAATTGCCAAATAGTGTTAAAAAGGCATCTTTAAATAAAGATAAAGTGAAAATTATGTTAAAAACCATTTTATGAAAAATAATATAAGCCATATTTTGTAACCATGTCATATAATACATTGTATACATAACCAGATAGAATTGTGAACTCACCATCTACACATAAACCGATGAGGATTCCGTAATTGATAATAATTAGTCGATAATTTGTGACTTGTCGACAAATTATCGACTAATTATTGGTGTTATCATATTGTCGGTGCTGAGGTTTCAAAGATATTAGGTGATCGTGTCTGGATGAGCGCTCATCTTAGCAAGGCCACCAATATCTTCAAAACGGCGGACCGATAAATTCTGAAATCTTGTGACAAATTATAGACTAATTTTCTATAGTAAAATTTCCAGTGTGTGATGGTGGTCGTGCGAAGATGAGCTATACGTATGGCCGGCCGTCGGCTGATCCGTTAAAAAAAGAATGGAAAACAGGCGCACCGTTGTACAAGGTCCGTTTTCTTCAATTCGTTTGAATAGAAGCGAAATAGTTCTTTCATAACCATTTGTACCTCATCACGCTAGCCGCAGCTTTACGGTAGGAGATACGTTGCTAGTAACCTGCCACGTAGAATTCTTATTCTGACCGTAGGTAGAATAGGACTAACCCCTTCTCTTGCAGTGTGTATTGTACAAGGCGACTAAGGGATCGTGAGAGCATATTATACCGGTGACGGACAGCAGCCAAAAATCTTTTGGTGCTCCCAAAAATCTACGATCGCTGACCCACCTATCTAGCAGTGTGACGATTACAGCAAATCCCCCCCTAGAAAGCGAAATAAAATTTCGATTTCATGCTGGTTCACTGGCCCTCTACCTTTACACCAGAACATAATAGTCTAGCATTGATGCTTGACAGAAATATACAAGTGAGAGACCATATCTATTTTTTGTTCCTTATATTCAGTCTGCTCTTCTAATCAGAGTATTTTTATAACAGGTGGAGGAGTTGAAGCCTAGCCTGCGTTACTGCGCGTACAATATCGGCGATCAATCGGCGGCCGGCGACCTCGTCGCCATGCGAGGCCAAGGGCTCATCGATAACTTGGACTCTCTCATGGCGCAAGCAAAGTGCGTAACAATGTATTTTACCTGTTGTAATGCCTTTATCTCTGTCTAGTTCCCAGCAGAGACTGTATGATCATAATATGAATAATAACTTATTATGGCGGTGCCGATCTTGCGTCTTATAGGCTAAGAAGGGGGATATTTGATTTAAAACAGCGTTATTACCAAAAACTCCCAGTAATAAACACTGGTATAGTCTGTTGATGTAGACATGCATGAGAATCTGTAGACAGGACCAAAAAGAGCTACTACAGCAATGGCTGGGTCTGTCATAGATTAAAAATATTTATGATTTTAAACTATGGCAACAGTCTCTTCACGGACACTGTCGTTGGGTTTTGATTGGGACATTTTCCACAAAGCAGACATGGTAGAAACAGTCTGTGTTGACATCGTGACTAATAAGAATAATAATCGCTAGTCAAACGAACGACATAAAGTTTAAGGGTGACTATGGTCTTCCTTACATCTAAGACAACGTTTTTGATGATGATTACTATCGATTTCAAATGTTACTTAGGAAAAAAAGCTTATTTGAATTAAGAGATATCTATAAGGTCAAAAATAATATTGACGCTATCGATTGATTGCTGCCCATACAAATACAGAATTATATTTTCCGCATTTTTATTTTAGGGACGGTAATTTTCATAATTTCAATAATTCAATTAAATGGATATTGCTTAGAGCTTTCTGTATCTCTTGTGTCTTCTTACTGACCCATCTCAACGTATATATCTATCAAATTTCGCCCGATTGGGATTGAGTATCATCCTTCCAAGCTCCCTTATATACAATATTCTTATAAGATAATTTGTCTGCGCAGAGAGTCCCGTTCGGGCGTGATGCACGAGGTAGAGTGGCGCGGGCGGCGCGTAACCGTACGTCCGGAGAAGGTTCGACTCTTCCTCATCGCGCTTCAGGACCTCGACCGCTCCGTCGCCGGCACCCATGCCGCACAGGCCAAGATAGACATCCTCGAGAACATCCTCATGGACTGCAAGGATGCCATATCCGCGCTTAAAGACGAAATTAAAACCGCATCCGAAACGCAAATGTCCGGCATAAACTACCTACTATCCTACTTGATGTACTTGCGCCTGATGCGCACCATCGAGAGAAACAATGTCCTAGTACAACAAGCTGAGGAGGCTCGCAAGACCAACGCCCAGATCGATGGCAAGAAGGTGCGCCCTCAAGACCTAACGAGGCTCTATGAGATCATCTTGCAGAACTTCACTGAACTGCAACAGCTGCCTGGATTTGAAAACGACGCCGTGTATCAGCAGGAGATCGAGACGCAAACTAAAGCATACCGCGCGTTCCGTTGCTACTATATAGCTCAAGTCCTGACCGGTCTTAGACGTTTCAGGGAATCGCTGGCGATGCTCGAGCGCTGCAGCACATATACGGCCGATGCAATCGCTAGCAAACTTACGGATAAACAATTACTAGAAAAGCTGCAAATTCTGAAAAAAGATATTGAAAGCTGCAAGTTCGAAGTCCATGCAGACTCCGTATTAGAAGATGACGATGACCAAGATGAAGATATGAAATATACTTCAACTGGAAAGACCTATAAAGACAAGAAGCCACTCGTAGATCGCTTGGATGAGTATCGTGAGGACACCCAGGTTTTAACGAAGAACCCTAACATTTATAAAATGCCTCCGGCAATGGAAGCCATCCCTTGCAAACCGTTATTTTTCGATTTGGCAAGCAATTTCATAGAGTTTCCAAATCTGGACGACAAGACTGGCGCAGCGGATAATAGAAAGCAGGGCGCCGGCCTCACTGGGCTTGTCAAAGGGTTCCTGGGTTGGGGGAAAAGTGACAAATAAGTCTTTTATGTAATTTTGTACATTTCAAACAATATATCTATCAAACGTGAATAATGTTTATTATTTAATAATATAAGTATAGCTAACCGCTAAACCGCTCCTTTGGAGATTTGCGTCCAACAGCGGACTTGTATGGGATATGAGTGTGTAATGTTATATATTAAATACGTACAGATACAATAAAACATGTATTTAACAAAAAATATTTTACACAAAAGTAATTGTTTAGTTTGAAAACTACAAAAATATAATAGTTTTTAACTTTGAAACGATATAAACCCTTAAATTGTACATATAATCACATTGAACTTAATAATTGCGATAATGTAATCTTTCACATGTTGAAAGGTGTTCACTAAAACTTAATTACAAGGCGGATAAAGCATAGATCGTTAAAAACTATTACATTTTAAAAAAATTACCTAATATTTATGGCTAATGGGAAGAGTGAACCTGACGTGAAATCTGTTGGTAGCCAGTGGTCCTACCGAGTGCTACTAGGTAGGATCAGCACCATTGTCTAACTTCAATGATAATGGATTTGGTAATTGTCGCGGTCGATCAATAGTAATAATTAGATGACATTATTCGACCATGGCACTAAGTCTTCGGATGCTAACGCTACTGTCAGACCAAGAAATAGTATAAGTGTAAACTATTTTATGGACCAACATGACAGTTGAAATAAAAATATGAAAGCTAGTCCTCGCGCACAGTGTGCTATCAACTAGATACAAAGTTAATATCTCCGTTCTCGTATTGTTGTCTCATCACTGATAGTTTCTTTAAGGCATTGCATGGGACTTCTTGAGCTAGAAAATATCTACTCGCCAGCAGCTAAGCGTGCGATCTGACGCACCCGAAGAGTGGGATTATTATTTAAGTTCACCGATAATAATGACCAATGGGAAACCGTGAATTTGCCGAGCGAGCCAATCAGGCTATCTCGAATACTCGAAGACGATATCGATAACTGACTAATTATCTTTCTCTTTTTTTGTCAATGTCCCTACTACTAGTAAGAGCAAGCGGTAACACCATGGGCAACCAACGCGAAATATTCACCTTTCGACACCAAGGGGAGATATGCTAAAGTAATGGATGATCACAGCGGATGTCTTGTCACATCTTTTTTCGGACAAAATAAATTCGTGCGAGTTTATTCTAAATAAATAATTACATAGGAAATGGAACTAATGTCTAGTTTAAATGAGAGTTGTAAAATTTAACAGGAAAATCAAATACATGTAGCTACATTTAATAATGCTTACATTATAAAAGGTACAATGATTCAAATAACGTTCGCTCACGGAGCAAATACAAAGAGACTGTGTAATACATTTAAATTTACTACAGAGAAGGGTGTCGCAGCACGATGGGATCGAGAAAACGCAACCCCCCTCTGTATGTTGCGGACTCGAAAATAATATATACGTAAATTACGATGCAATCTATAGTTATTATTACTATATTATAACACTGTACCGGATTTAGCGTCGAGGGAATATCAATTTCGCTATGACCGTCGACTATTCTTAACAATCTGATAACTTCGCAGTAGATTGCTGCGTGCAAATAGACTTTACTGATCTTCTTCTTTTCTGTCATACTGGCTAAGCCACGCCCACTACGATGAAGTCACGAACTCGCTTGAAAAGGCAGGATACAGTCGTGTTCACAATTGCCCCTTTTTGTTTGCTCCATGAGGTTGTTGCTATCATAATAATTAAATATAGGTCGCTAGTATTTCTTTTAGCTCACTAGCTTGTCTAACAGTAAATTCAAAATGAAGCCGAAAATTATTTCGCGCGCAGTATAAGTACTACTATGTATATTACGTAGTCAGATAGGCATTATTTAACATATCCTACGTCTCCAAAATGACTGGAGGGAGTGATTAATTATGAAACATGATTTAAATTGATATCGTATGTCAATCTAGCTTGATAAAACAACTTTCCCCTACTCTACTTCTAATGAAATTGAATGACATGCATGAAAAAATCTACACAGAGTCACAGAATTAATATAGTAATAAAAAGTCGTGTTTTAGATCTGTTATTGGTCTTGATAATATTTGTATTCAGAATTTACTTAATACATAGATTCATAGGCCCTACCCTTGTGAAATCTTAGTTTTTGTGTTTAAAATCTGCCCCTAAGATTCGGCAGAATTGAACCCAACCCATAAACAACCAATAATCATATTATATTGAACAAGCGCGGTATTTTCTAACTTCGTCGATATCGTTATCGATAACCTTTTCGTTAAAACGTCAAATCGTCGAGCGAGCAATGACGAGTATATAGAGCTATCCAATCACATTAATCTTAGGCCCACCCGAACCTGTGTCCAATATGCAGCGCGTCATTACTACTTATGTTTCGCAAAACTTAGTTGAACTGGGCGTGATCTGGGTTCAATTTGTGGCGAACGTTACAAGGAACTATTTTGCCCTCGTGTCCGATTTTCACGATTACATTTTATAACACTCATTAAATAAAACATTTACTATTTATTTTAAAAATGTATGACGAGTACAACACATTGTAATCGACAGTATCACAATGGCTTAGTGCGGTATCAGTGGCGGCCAGTGCGCGGCGTCGTGGACGATGCGGTCGTCGGAGGACACCAGCTGGCCGCAAGTCGAACACACTTCCAACTGACCCGCTAATTCCCTGCCCACCACAAGTTCCTGCTGCTTAGCGATATCTGGCAACAAAGCGACTAAATCTGTGAACACCGACTCCAATTGAGAGCCCAGAGCAGACTGGCAATGCTGGTAAAACTCGTCTGCACTGATGATGCTGTCACGGAAAGCTCGTGATGCGACTTTGAAGTCTTCCACAGCGGCGGCGCCGCCCAGAGCGACGGCGAACTTCTGGACTAGAGCTCTGTTTCTGTTCTCGAAGTTGGGCGGCGGTATAAACTTGTGCAGGGGCGCAGAAAACGTCTGCCCGGCGGAATTAGTGAATGTCATACCGTCACAAGACGGCCGCGGCTTGAATCCGGGCGGTACGAACCCGGGCGGCACGCTACCGTTCGGAATTTTTTTAACGGGGAAACTGCTCGCACTCCGCGGATTCAAGGGCGGATAGTCTTTGGCGGCGAGCGCGAAGTCACCGTTGCCCTCGTTCCTCTTTTTCTCTGTATTCACATTTGGCGAAGTCTCTATAGTCTTAATTTTCTTGTCAATTTCAACACTTTGATTATTGTTTTCGTTCACTGCGGCATTGTAAGCGTCCCTAATTTGCTGTTTGTTAAATTTCTCAGTCATACCATTCACGTAGGTTACGTCATTATCAGGGCTTTCTTTTTTCACATTATTGTGCTTCTTTTTCTCTTTTTTAGTCATTTTCGCGTTGTCTTGTTGGACGGGAGCGGGCGGTTGAGGTGGAGGTTGAAATGCTTTTTTGGCTTTAGCTTTAGTATTAATGGGTAGAGTGGGGAAATCTGCTACTGGATTGAAGGCTGGTTGCTTGGGTTGTGGTTGCAGTGGATGGTCGGGTTTGGCAGATTTAGGTTTCTCTTTAGACTTGGAGGAAACGGTGATCCACTGTGGCGGCGCTGACGGCGCCGATACTGACGACAGTGCGGGAAAAGCCTCAGTACTAAGTTGGGCCTTCTTCGGCTGAAAGTTACTTCGAGGCGTCTTGAGTGCTTGCATTTCTTGACTATTAATCATGGTGACCTGTAAAAACAAATACACGATTTTATAAATGTATGTACAACATATTTAAAAATGTATCTAAAGGAAAGTTTCAGTTTGCTACGTTTGTCAGTTTGGCGTTGAGAGGAGCCAGTGCCGACTGGTTAAATAGCAACATCCTCGAAATCTAGAGTTGATAACTATAGCGGTTCTCGTCAGTGATGGGAACTCGTCATTCGACAACCAGGGTGACGGCTTTCGCTGGGCCGACGAGATGGAGATGCGATTAGTAACTGTAGTTACCTTCGAGGACTACATGTGCCGACGCTGATACTGGTCATCATCTCGTAGGATGCCCAGTAATGAGAACTCGTAGTTCGACAACGAGACTGACGGATTATGCTAGGCTGGTAGGATAGAGATGCGGTTGGCAGCTATAGTTACCTTCGAGGGCTGCACTGTGCCGGCGCCGATGCTGGGGTGGTCGTCCCTCCCAACGCTCAGTGAAGGGAACTCATCGTCCGACAGTGAGACTGGCGGCTTACGCTGGGGCGGCGGGATGGAGATACGGTTACCGCTAGTTTGCGTCAAACGAAAGTTGCTCGCGCTTGCGGGCTGGCTGTGAAGTTGTATCGAAACACTCGGCTTGGCTGTAAGGTAAGAATAAACCAATCAGGGCTCAGTAGTTTACCTTTGTATATTTCTGCTATAGAGCGTCAATATTAGATTATTGTGCCCTATTTGGCGCAAGTGAGACTACCAGTATTAAGAGGAATTATGACTCCTCAGGTTATCCAGATTTTAAGGTACTAAGTTGATTAATCATTTCAGCCACAGGACGTTTACTGCGGAACATAAGTCTCCCCCATTACATTAAGCGATATTTTTTTTTTATTTCCAACTTGTGTACGTCGTTTTGCATATCTGTCACTCGCAATATTTTAATGTATTAAAAATTACGATGTCAAGTTGTGATGAGATGAACATTAAATGCCGATATTTCTGAAACGTGACGCGATAGGGGAAAAATTAATCACCCCCAATACTGCCCCACCGGCCATCAGTTCTTTAACTAACTAATCCGCTGGGCTATGTCAGTAACGGACCGGATTTCTTCATTCCTGATTCGATCACTCCCATACAATTCAATAATCCTATCAAATTAATAAAGAAGCACTCGTGGCGCAGTCGCATTCGCTATTTATTTTTGATTAGCGAAGTTAAGCCATGTCTGGCGCGGTCAGTCCTTCGATGGGTGGGTGGTTGAACTACTGGCATTTTAATACGAGTTCCGACAGTTTTGTCGATCCGATTCACGGCTCGGGTAAGCTACTTTACAAAATTTCAAGAATGCACTTTATTTTAATATATGTCTGACCGTAGCTTGTGTAGTGGCCACAGAGCAAATACAAACATAGCATAATACGTTTTCACAATATGAAGCATATGACTATGTAACCTACTTTTAAGCGGTTCTGTAAATAAGGAAATCCTTAATTTAGGCAGTAAATACAAATAATAAATAACTATAAACAAATACAGCTACTTACATTATAGGTGGTATCACCTGACGCCATCTAGGTATTATTGACTAGTAAAAAGTCTTTATGCAATATGATTTTCGTATTTTCATCGAATAATACTTGACTGACATATAGCACATTTTGAGGGTCTCCCATAAATACTTTTACAATACTTCATCTGTTTGCAGACACAAAATACAAAAATATTTATTTCATCAGCTTAAGCCTACACAAAATTTCAGCTGAGGAGCTCCTTTTAAGAATTTACTTGTGACAGGAGTCCCCGCTATTCCTATCTTGAACACATAATTAAAGAGATAGTGCAGTTTTGCAAATACTTTTTTTTTATTTATTGGTGTTAATCGCCGCTCGAGTAAACCCGACAAGAGATACAACTACACTGCCTAGGCCACACCTCACACAATGGCGTCCCGAGCACATGAATCACGGGACAGTCGTATACACCATCTCCTCTATACATCAGCTTCGTGGTTGGGACATACCGTTGCTGCGCACGGCGGCGGCGGCGAGCGGCGCAGGCGCACGGGACGGCCCCGGCCCTGGAGCCGGAGCTGCGCCCGCGCCGCCCAACGTCGGGAAGTTCTTGTCCGTACGGGCCAGGTTGTCGCCACCTGACAGACATAGAATAGAATACCTTTATTGAGATAATCTTACAAGTAACAGTGACGTCTAAAAAAATTATGTGATACTTTCTGTATTTTAGCACCCTACCAATTTTAACTTTTATTACTAAAACGTTTTAACAAAAAAATAACCGACTTCACTGAATCAGCCACTACACAAAGTAAAAAATAATGTTATTGTAACGCTCTTATCTCTCAATCAGTTGTTTTCTGTTTTCACTGCCGTAATTATTGTTATTATGGTATATGAAAAAATACTTCGGAAGTCGGCGCCAATGTGTAACAGTAATTATAATGTAGATTGATTTACTTTCAACAGTAGCGCCGCCTTCGAAAGGCAAAGTAATAGAAATAATAATAATTAAAGTCGTGAACATAGAAAATAACTGATTGAGACAGGAGCGTTTCAATAAAATTATTTTTTACTTTATAGTAGCCGATTCAGTGGAGTCGATTATTTTTTTTTTGTTAAAAAGTTTTTATTTTTCACTTTTTAGTATTTCAGCGTGCTTGCCAATCTCCCTGATTACTTTTGTGGGATGGCGACCCTTATGAGCGGGACGCTGGCGGCGTGGCGGACAAACGCGGGAAGTGGCCCCCACGATGCAGTCACAGACACGACAGGTACCTTTGTAGGCGCAGGAGGGCGCGCCGAACGGGACGCTGGCGACGGGCGGCGCGGTGGAGAGACGCGGGAACTGAGCAACGGAGCGCGTGTCGATGTCGGGCGCACGCTCCGGCATGGGCGACAGCGGCTCCACCTGCCGCTCCCTGGTCACAACAATGCATAGGTAAAGCTTCAGAAACTTCATGTCTGGCTGGTAGTTTAGTAAAAAGGACTTAGGTTGGAGATTATCTCACATACAACATATTTTGTGAGAAATCCGACACCTCAAGTGAAAAGTAGTTTTTGGTATTGCTGATCGCTCTCAGTTGAAATTTCTCAACCGCCGATCACCCGCAACTTAGACCCTTTAAACGCAGCGACTTTTTGCAGCGATTCGGTCTCAATGCAGCGACGATACGTTCATATATACACATGCGCTACTTTAAGCAACGAAATAACCGCGATAGAGTCGTTGGTATGGCAGCTGCAGTGCACGTTTTATGGATTCATAAAATCTGCATCGATACAATGGCTACTGTAGTGATGCTGTCGCGTGTTTGACAAACACGCGTTTGTATTGCTGCAAGAAGGCGCAGTGGGTTAAGGGCCCTAGATGTGAAGTTGGAAATCTCGCACAAGACATTCATACATTTTCCAATTTGTTCTTCTTGTTCATTTCGTGTTGATGGCGGGTACCAATAAAGGTGTTACATTTTTGGAGCCCAGTAATTAGCCATGTGAATGGCATTGTCATTGGCATGAGATCTTCAAGCATGCAGGTGCCAATTCCAGATGATGATCTACACGGCCTGACCGCCTGGTGGTCGATCGATAGCCAAACAGTGCTGTATCGATGACCGATCAGTGGTCTATAGATGATCGATGGTTATTCAGAGGTCAAAATAGGTGGTCCATCAATAATCCCTATTTCATCATTGGATGCTGACCTGGGTGCTCTCTGCACAACTGGGTGTGGCGTGATGTTGAACTGTAGTTCCAGAGTCCTAGCCTGTCGCGCTGCGCCTCGATTCATGCCCCGCCCATGGACCGTCGCCTTATGGGCTGCAAATAGTTTTGTAATTCATAAAGGGTGCTTACTCAGGCAGACATAATTAGCAACAATTATAAGAAATATGCTTAGCAGTGAAGCAGCACTCGTGGAAAGTCTCTTTCGCTATTAGATATCGATTAGCGAATTTAAACAATAGGTACTCGGATGGCTGCCCACTAGTGACATTTTCATACAAGGGTTTCCGTGCTTGAGAGGGCAGGTTAAACAGTAGTTCACAGTTGTTTTCAATAGACTGTAATCATTAAATTAAGTCAGTAGTCTAGGCAGGAGACCTCAAAACACTGAATCTGACACGACTCAACAAACCCGCACTAGGCCCGCGTGGTGGATTATGAATTTATGACCCATTCCCAATATAGGTTGATAAAAGTTTATATAAATATTTGTGTTAGTATCCATAGTACAGGCTTTGCCTAGTTTGGTACTGAATAATAAAATTGGTGTAAATAAAGAAAATGTGTGTGAAAAGCTGCGTAAACAGCGCGTGTATGTTCACAGCCCGGTTTGCACCAATATTTAACCGCTAATTACGCATTTAAATCCGGGATGTTTGACAGGTTTGCATAAACCATAAATGTGCCTACTAGTGGTCAGTAGTGAGGAAATAAGGCTGTTGGTATTGAATGGTGAATACACTAATTGCGGAAGTTGTCGAATTAAAAGCGCGCTATGCGAACACCACAAACCTTTCAAGTCAATTTCAGTCCTAAAAACAGCCGTCAAATGGTTCCCAGAGCAATCGCCCTCTTCACACAAATAGTGCTCCGTCCGAAAATGTTGCGCCAGTGCCTCGTGTGTCGCGTAGTACAGATTTCTGCCGTCTGCGTCGCACAGATGGCAGTACAAGTGTTCCTTTCGCAAGTGACGATACAATTCGTCAGCGTCCATGAAACGTTCCTCGCAGAACTCGCAGAGAGGGTGGCCCCTGTTAAAATTTAAGGTTAACATGAAGGTTTGTTATTTAGTGATGATTTTTTTACCTAGAGATACCAAAAATACTTAGCTCAGGTAATAGAAAACGTTCTAATTATTCCTTTATATTTTACAGAACTAAAATCATTATAAAATTGAAGATGGTTATAAAATAGGTACATAGACGCCCGAAAGGAAAAATAATTTAAATTTTGTCTATAATAAAATGTAAAAGTTGTAAAGTTTGGCTTTCAAAGCTATACAACATATATGTGTCTATTAAGAGATCCAAAAGAGAGCCCTAAATTAGTTTTATATTCCTAAAAATTGAGACGAGCATGAATTCGAGATTAAAAAAAATAAGGTATTGGTTTGTACCAGAAAATATGTGTCGGCATATTGTATCGCAAGATTCAAATCATGATCGACATATGTCGTATCGTAGTTTGAGTCTATAAAAAAACAAAATATCCAGAGACAAGTCCAGCGCACCAAGCATGTATCAGTGTAAATGATACATTTGTCGATCCCGATAACGGGGCAAGAACTGCAGCATATATCTTGACTGGACTAATCTCTTTTAAATAACCTGTTGAGGTTGAAAATGTTAGCCATTTCATATTACACTCACTTATTATTATTTGGGGAGACTGGAATGACAAATATGTATGGGTATTACCTATGGGAAGTGTCGTCCAGATCTCCTTTTCGTCTGTGGTGACCCAATTCATGACGTGTGTAGCACTTTCTTTCACTAGTGAATATCTAAAATAGGATATTGGAATTATTACAATAGCAATTAGATAATGCAATCTTCTATAATACTAACTAAAAACCAGTCAAGTGTGTAAAAAATCATTTAAGAACCTTTATTGCATTTTTGAAAACCTGTATAATAATGAATGAGCAACAATACGACACAGTAGGTTACGTCACGAAATTCTTTGTCTGTTAATTCTGTGTATGGTAAATGAAAAGCATTGTTTTTACTGATAAGTTTTTTTTCTATAGTTTATATAAGTCTGTAAATCTTCCAAAAAGTAAATAAATAAATATTTATTTGTAATTTCACTACTCAATTGTATGACGGTTGACATATCAACACCCTTTCCCATGTTCGCCGATTATATTTGTGCCATCGTTGGCGGGGCGCCGAGTCAAGGGATGGTCTAACTAAATCGAAAAATTCAGTTCATTTGTATTGATTAATTATACACACCTATTGAATAAAAAGCCTGATGTCTTTCTTAGACTGTCTTTCTGTACTTGGTGTATTATTCTACAATAAAGAAACTCGAACGACAGTTATCGAATTGCTGAAAGAGAATGCCCTGACCCTCATCATAGCCAAGAAATAGGTTGTGGGATGAATAATGGGTCGAGGTAATAGCCTGCGAAAAACGACAGCAGTGCTTTCGCTGCCTCGAAATCGGCCATGTGTCTCTCTCCCTCTCCCGAGCCTCCTTACGCTTCATGATCGATGTGGTATGATCTTGCACGAGGTCTCTTAAGTCCTTGCTGCTCAACATCACATCGATCATGTTGCTCGTCGAGAGACAGCTATCTTTTAGCAATCACGTTATTAGGCTCGGAAACTAGAGCAACATCAGTGCCGCGTATCGCCATCTCCACCACCATAAGGTCCCAAGCTGGTCTCGAGGTATGGAGATTTACCTGAAGGAAGCTCAACGAAGACATTCCTCGCTTCCTTACGGTGGCGGCGGTGGCGTGCCCACTTGGATTCAGCCTAAGTTTTTTGACGGTATCGACAAAATGTTTCGTCTGTCTGGGACTTAGCCCAGAGAAAATACGGTAAAAAATTAGCTTAGCTAGACATAATTCAGAACCGATTTATATTATTGCTATCTTATAGAGATATATTAGAGATGTAATTTTGAATAATTAAGTCTAAAAAAACGAACCTTTAGTCTAGACTTTTTTAGAAAACCCGATTTTTAATTTGTATCTTTTATAACAATAAATACTAACTGATTTAATTAGGTAGACTTTTGTTAAACACAGTTAACTTATTGATGGGTAAAAAATTAAGCATGTCATAGTTAGGCATGCATGTGTTTTAGCTAAAAATGTAGTCGAGCTGCATTTCTTAAGAAATAAAAATGAGAACTAAATTTTTTTAAATATTTGTTCCCTAAATGTTTTGAAATTAAAGAAATACCCATCACTTCAACTTTTTTTTTAAACAAACACATTTTTCAACTTTAGTTTATTTAGTTACTTAGTATTCGTGTGAAATGTGACGTTTTCAAGTGATAATCTTTATCCTACGAAATAAATATTTTTTGACTTTGACTTTGTATTTGCGTTTCTTACAAATGCTTAATTTTTAGCAATTGTTACTACATTTACAACACTTTATTAAATGTTTCAAGAAAATCGCTGTTATTCTTTTTTCCGAGGTCAAACCGTATTTTCCCTGGGCTAACTACGGAAAGCGCAAGCAATTTAGTTTCTGCAGTCCTTGGTTTATGTCGTGGGCTCCTCAGCGTAAGCTGCGGTCTGGACCGGGATAGCGGGTCGCAACGTGGCCGATTTCGAGGCATGGTCGGAGACAGGCTGTCTTTTTTCGCAGGCCATTACCTCGACCCATTATTCATCCCACAACCAATTTCTTGGCTGTGATGAGGGTCTGGGCATCCTCTTTCGGCAATTCGATAACCGTCGTTCGAGTTTCTTTGTAGAAGAATAATACACTAAGTACAGTCAAAGAAAGACATCAGGCTTTTTAATCAATATATGTGTTATTATAAAGCTCCTGAATGGAGCATATTTGTTATATTATGTACATATCTAAGGGGCCTATGATCGGCAATGGACGACCTGTGTCTGATAAGATGGCGATATATCCTAACTGATACATTCCGTTACTGTTCAACATTCCTCTTTTAGAAATTCAAAATTTTATAATAGAGCGTTACAGTAGCAGAGTAGGTCTTTGCCTGTACCTACTTATTTTTCTAAACAACACATGAGTATAACAATGGATTCTTTAGAATCATAATATTTGTAATTTACAATAAACAGTACCTAGCAGTGGCTGACCTATTTAGCTTAATTTGTATTACAGAAAAGTAAACATTTAATCATGATAAGGCACGTTTTAAGTTCGTAATTATGATGGTGTATACAAATCTGTATTACTAATTGTAAGTATGGTTTACTATTGTATAGTCCAGAATAATGCATTATTTCAACTTAATTATATTTATGTAGTTATAAATAGAAAGTATGAAAAAGTATAGTAAAACATTAACAATAAATACATACCCTCAAATGCTTTACACACAGATCACAGAAATACCTCTCGTGAACCTTTCTCATGTGTTCGCTGAGTATACTAAAATTTCGAAACGGTGGAATTTTATCACAGATCTTGCATCGGTTCTCCAGCAAACGCTCGTAGGCATTTTTTATATTGTCACCGCAGAACACTATTTTGAATTGGCGTTCATAGAGTCTATCCGCAACCACACAATTACGAAGATCTTTGTAAAGTTGGATGGAGTCCGTGAACACAACCTGTAAGTGAAATATAATTTTTAAACAAATATATCAATTCTTAAATTACATATAGAAAAATCACAAAGTCAATCCAATTCACATACATTATTAGAATAATTTTTATTGTGTTTGACATGGATTAACGAGCATAGCATACATAAAAATAGCATAAAATCATGTTATTAATAAAAAAAAATAAGTATAGGTATCCTATTTTATCCTAGTAATGCAAATGTAGTAGCAGTATGTAGCTTTATGTTTAAAATAAACTATTTGTATTTAAGTAGTAGGTTTCCACAAAGGTAACGGACGTAACCAAAAAAATACGACAGCTGAAATGGCGTTGGTGCGGCCATATGATGAGGACAGACAAAGACAAATGGACCAAAATAATCACCGAGTGGTACCCCAGAGACAAGAGAAGGCGAAAGGGAAGACCTAATAAAAGATGGGAAGATGACCTGCCAAAGGGGTGGCGCAGAACTTCTAAAGACCGTTGCCAATGGCGACATCTGGAGGAGGCCTATGTCGTAGGACAGCCTGAACTAGAGGTGGCCGATGTCGACAAATAATATTATATACAATAATGATAAGAAATCTCATTAATAGATCAGCGAATAAAGGCTATTTTTATTTTTTATTTTATTTAGTAGGTTTTAGTTTCCAGTCACTATAGAGGTCCATAAGGGGTCACTTTTGTCCTTACTTTTTTGTTTTCCAACAAGGCAATAATATTGTGTCTACAATAAAGTGCTAAACTATCATAACTTATTATTTATTTTACCATTCACTGTCCTCTAACTCTTGCCATCAATTATTGTTATTGTTGTTTGGCCAATAGGTTGGTAGGTACTTCAACAGAAGATCCAATATTTCTTGTACCATATTTTATAATTTTTAAGCAACATACGTGGTACAAGTACTTAATGCAAAAAGTAAATGCCGTGTCGTATCAGGAAGTTAAAGAAAAGGCGGAATGTCGAGAAGCGTGGAAAGGACTCGATCACATGGCTCGATATGGCGGGCGCTGAATGAGCAGAGCGTTATACAAGCTAAATAGAACTGATAAAAACTAGCTACAAAAACAGCAAGCAGCAGCAGCAAGTGTACGGCTGGAGACAAGAGGAGCCCATTTCCTTATAGAGCAAGGAGTGAAGAAGGGCGACCCACTCTCACCAAAGCTGTTCATTGCAGTCCTGGAATCAATCTTCAGAAAAGTAAATTGGGAGGGGTAAGGGTTTAAATATAAACGGCAAATTCTTAACCCACCTAAGATTTGCAGACGATATTATTTTATTCTCAGAGGACCCTGAAAATTTGGAGTACATGCTAGTGTCTCTCAGCCAATATACTAATACAGCAAAGCAGTCGGATTACGTAAAACCAAAGTTATGACCAATAGAAGTAAAATAGCTATGAGTATGAGTGCTACTGAGTGCTACAGTCAGTACCTCTAGTGTATGTTGATGAATATGTTTACCTTGGTCATCTAATCTCATTTGACTCGGTTATGGAAAAGGAATTAAACCGGAGAATTAAAAGCACTTGGAACAAATATTGATCAATGAAGGAAATTTTCAAGGAATCGCTGCCAACAAAGTTAAAAACAAAAGCGATGAAGCCGTGCTTAACATAGGCGTGTCAAACCTGGATGTTGACTAAATCCAGTCTAAACAAAGTGAGGTCATGTCAAAGGGGGATAGAAAGAAGCTACATGAATATCAAGCTAAAGGACTATGTAAAAAGCTCATTAATCAGGAAAAAGAGTAAAGAGGCAGACTATCAAGCACATACTCAAATTAAAATGGAGGTGGACAGGTCATATACAAAGAACAAAAGACGGAAGATGGTCACAAAATATAACAGATTGGATACCATTCCATAAATTTTTAATCATCTGACTAATATTATAAATATGAAAGTTTGTTTATTTGTTTGTTGCTCAATCGCGGCGATATGAACTACGCGGCTCTTTGGTTCCTGATTATTCTACATTATTCTGCTGGACCATCAAAATATATATTTATTGCGGGCCATATACTATTTATTTCGATGGACCGTATGCGGACCGGATTAAAACCTTTCGCGAAGCCGAAGCTGCCCCGCGGGCCGTACTTTGCCCACCACTAGACTAGATGATAATCATTCGTGGCACTAACCAGCTATTTTGCATGTCAAGTTATTTCACAATAATGAAATAAATTGTACATTTTGTAATATAAAAACCTGTTGCTCTCAGGGAAATTACCTTTGAATGAGCAGTAGCTTAAAAAATTATAAATCTTTAGTGATAATATATTGTAAAACAGCTGTAGGTTTTCCAAAGAAGATAAAAATTGTAACTGTACCCTGTGTACCTACAAAATAAAGAATTTTTTACTTCACTTTACCATTGGTAAACGATACATCCCTTTCAAGGTATAATAAGATAGTAAATCTGATTTGCAACGAATACATGCAGATAAAGAGGTGAAAAGATATGTTTTTTTAGGTAATATATTCTTACTTAAAGATGATTCAGATTTATTTGTAATAGTCGTACACTGGCAATATTATTACATTACTAGCTTTCCACACGCAGCTTCACCTGCATGGAAGAACTTTATCGCAGAAGTTTGTTATAATCCAGGGCATGTTCTACCTATATACCAAATTTCATCCAAATCCGTTTTGCCGTGATTGAGAAACAAACAAACATCTAAACTTTCGCATTTATAATATTAGTTAGATTCAAGTTTGCTAATATTTCATAAACATAATTAACATTGAATCAATTCAATACAGCACAATTCTATTAAATTTAATTCCAAAGTACACAATTAAATTATCTGTTGATCCAATCATGCAATATATAAACAATTCAATAATTCAAAATACAGGGTGTCCCTGGAAGTATGGATCAAATCGAACAGGGGCATGGGGAAGGTCATTCCCAAACTTAAGCTGAAAAAAAAATAAAAAAAAAAAATAAGAAAAAAAAAATTAATTAATTATTTTTAATTAAAAAATTAAGCTGATAGCTTTGCTAGTTTTCTTTTAAAAAATTTTTTTGTATAAGCACTATTCGATAATATGAAAATGTAAAAAATTGATCATAACTTTTGAACCGTCAAAAATGGCACCGACATTCATAGGGTTAAAAAGTTTGGGAATGACCTTCCCCATGCCCCTGTTCGATTTGATCCATACTTCCAGGGACACCCTGTATACAATGAATAAATGATCCAATAATTCATTAATTTCAAAAATACGATAAATAATTCAATAATTATATATACATTATAAAAAACAAGTTATATAATAAATAGTATAGGTATTGATTATGCTGACTCATCCAGGAATTCATTACTGAGTAGTATGCCTTCTTTATTAGAAGCATTTTTAGTTTCATATTTAAACCGAATTTTGAACTTGATTCTTTAAGAAGAAAGAAGAAGAGAAGAATTGTGAAAGAAGAAAGATTGTCACAAAAATTTAATTATGGTGTCAGTTATTTACTTGTTCCTTTCCATTGTCGGATGATAATGCTATTACAGTAAGCATATTATACCTATATTTTACGCCGGTCACAAATCATTGGGTATTTTTAATGTTATTTCATATCTACCTATATATATTTGTTTTCAATCTACAATAGATATTCCTGCAGCCTGTCTATAGTTTAATGTATAAATATTACTATGTTTGTGTTTACATGTGTTGTGCAATATTACAAGTATATACATTAGATAAGTACAGTACAGTCATTAGATAAGTTAGTAACTTTAATATATACATTGCACAATACATAGACAAGACAGTACACATTATGAACAATTAATTAAGAAGGTATGGAAAATTAAATATTGTGATCTAGGGACTCATTACAGAACCAAACTCAAGCCCATTTCCGAAAGAATACATATATAAATCGATATTTTTGCGGCCAAAGGGCATTAGGAATTCAGATTCAAACTTGAGAGTTATTCTATAATATGGACGACCACCTTACTGTATGTTCGGAGGCTCACCCTTGCAAGATCCTGTCGACATATGGGACATTCATTCTGAAGACACAGCACTCTCATCCGGGTAGAACACTCGAAACATACGGGATGGTCACATTCGCCAATCGAGTAATACTCGACATTCTTGAAACACACCACGCAAGTGTTACTATCGTTCGCTTGAAACTCGGCCATGGCTCCCGGAATAATGGAACTCTGGAAAATAGGACACCGAGGAACTGAGTACGTCCTAGAAATGTGCTGGCACAGGCGCACGTTTTGGTTGGGTTGGACGTAAATTTCGTGTGTCTGTATGTATGCACCTGTACTAAACTGAGCAATAGCGTTCTTCTGCCTGCTGTGACTGTGTACGGTCCAGGGGGGCACACTTCAAATGTCATCAATTTTCATAGCAGACTGCGACCTCTGAACTGCGGTTGACGAACTAACCGTTATTAGTGTTCTGTGGCAGCAGCCGCCATCTTACCGGTGGGTGGTGTCATGTCGAGCTGTTGGTCAACGTCGATTTCCCTTAGAAAGTTTTTGTAAAAGTTGAGATTTTTGTTAATTTGTTGTTTGTTTTTGTTATACTTGTTTTTCATAGCTAATTTAAAGAAATTAGTTATGAGAAATAAAAATTTCCTCATAAACAACAATACCTATTTCTAAACCCAGTTTCTACCTATATAATCAGTGTATGTAGGTATGTATAGATAGATTTAATTCCTCAACCAATCGCTGGCAGCAGCACTGTCTATACATGCAAATTTAACCACGGAGTTGCCACTCTTTCTCGGTAAATAGTTACTATACTCTTTGGTACGGTCTCGGTAAATAGTTACTATACTCTTTGGTACGGTCTGTCTGTAGCATGGACTTATTATTTAAACAGGACTGATAACTATCAAAAGAATCATTTAGGAAAATGATCACTATGTCAACGCAATAAGGTATTAAATTGGATGCACCATACACAAAGGCAAATCCGAGCCGAGAGAGATAGAAGTAACGGAGGCCGTGTGTCTCGTTCTTACATCTTGCCAGCAAAAAAAATGATTATGATCAACAGTTTTGGCTACTCAAAAATTCCATTGAAACACTTATATTTTTAAGTTATTTTAACAATTATAAATAAACAAATAACATTCGCATTAATTTCTTTTCATATATTCTTAAATCAAACAGAAAACATACATTTTTATTTCGATTTTGTTATTTTTATGGTAACCCTGAAAAGCATGTCATGTCATGGCGGTTCGGTGATGGTTCGGTGTGATTTTGAATTTTCTTTGCATTAAAAGTTTTTTAAAGTATTTGTTATATTATAACAAGTAAAAGGAGTAAAATGGTGAAAAAGTGTTGCGTTTATACTTGCCCAAGTGAATCCTATGGTGGTTGCAACATATCTTTCCACAGGTAAGCTAAAAATAATATTTTTGTAAATCAAAGAAGTAGGATGCCCATGAATTCTTGAAATGAGTCGAAATATGTCAAATATGTGTGATTGATTAGGGTCCTGACTGTTGTACTATTATTGCAGTTTCCCAAAAAATGAAGAAATGCGAAATAAATGGCTCACGCCGGCAAATGTCAAAACGCCAAAGTTTTTTGACAAATATTTTATTACAACATTTGTCCCAAGTAACAAATATATTGTGGTCACCCTGTTAGACAGAGACAAACGGCCTCTACGTTACACATCCTGCTCGGCTCGTTTTTCAGCGGCGAGTACTCAGTCCTGTTTAAATAATAAGTCCATGGTCTGTAGTGATTTTTTAAAATATTTTAATTCACTCCTCTCGAAGAAAGCAAAGGGATATTTGCCCATATAGCCACGTCTTATTTCTTTAGGCCCGTAATAAATCAATCTCAATACAATTCTTGAGGCAGTATCAACCGAGCAGTTGACGCTATCTAAAGTTCCGTGCTAATTTATAACCAATCTTGAGGTCTACTTAGCTGAAATCACTTCTCAAGTATTCGCCTCAGCGGCGAATGAATGACAGTCGTGAGTTTCGTTTCCTCTCAAGTGAGTACACTTTAGTATGCACGTGCTTTTCAGGTCTCAAGTTAGGTTTATTAATCAACACGTTTACTTGAGACCGGTCACAAGACTGTTCTCAATCTTGAGAATGGTTTATTAATACGGGCCTTAGTTTATTGAAGTCAGTCATTATTCGTGTACTTGACTAAGTATATCAGTCTTCAGTATGTAATAAATAGATTCGACGAAAAAAAACAAACAATTTTATTCACCTCTTTTAAAATAATTACAAATAACTTTGAGTAATTTACGTATCTTAAATTTTAGCAATGTTTCATTGTTTCTGAGATTGGATAGTTTCTGCATGTTTCAAAAATCGGTGGAAAGGGGGAAGTGACTGTTGCTTTCATAAATTAAAATTTCTTTTAAATAACTCCCACATATAATGTGACATTGAGGACTGAGGAAATATGAATAAAATCTTGTACGCGTAATCCAAAGCCTTAATACAGCATAAATAAAAAAAATCGCTTTGTCCTGCATTCGCAAAACCTAAATATAAGATTTATATTTACTTTATAATAGAAATAGGTAAATAGCTTTTGATAACTGTTATGTTCCACAATTCAAGATTATAAAAAAGCGGGCGCTTTTATCAATAATTAATTCCAGAAAATAATCGTTAAACCTATTTGAAATCTAAATTAGGCTTTCCGGTAAATCTAATTTATCTAATGAGGGCGCCACTAGATGAATAAACCCTCTATACAATGTTGGGCATACTCGAGTGGTGTCGATTCTGAAACCAGTTTAAAGTAGTACTGTCTCTTTCTCCTTGGAACAGTACGATAAGTGTTCTGTGAGTACGATGCGACACGGCACAACTCCAAAACTGGTTTTACGTTGGTGTACATCCGAATCGACACCATTAGCAATTCTATCGTCATATTCTCTTTCGTATTGTCAATCAGCATTCCAGTCAAGGACTGTGATCAGCCCTTACGATTATGTAACTTCATCGGTATAGTCATCAATTACGTTGGCCAATAAATTTCCGAGCGAGCGGTGAGCCGACCAATCACATGTCAGAATGTAACCGATGACGATAGCGATGAGATTATGTAATAAAATTAATCGATAATTTGTCTGAAATTTCATACAAGATATCAGAATCAAGCACAGCCAACGCGTATCTTCCAAACTGCAGCACTTAGCGATGAATGCTGGTTAGCGAATTAGTCAAATATTTATAGAAAGGCACAATAATTGGTCTGTATAGAAAGGTCAAGAATGGAAAATCTTTCGAAATTAGGTACCTCACGTACCTTAGGTTAATTTAATTTTAATGCGCAAGATAAACCTTATATTCCTTTATCTACACAAGTCGAAACTAAATATTTTAATTTGTGAACATTTGCCTAAGAAATATGAATAACTCAAAATAGATGCGCTTTTTTGATGCAAGCTTCAGAGGTAAGAAGTGTTTAGGCATACACAATCGAGTAGTATTAGCAAGTCTTTAATTTATTATTAGCATTACCTATTATAAGTAATATATTTATACATAGTAGATAATTGGAAAAAATATATATAATAAACATAATTAAGTCAGTTCTGTTAATATTAACATTCGTAAGCTTGACCTATACTACACACAGTAAGTTACAATTTACTGATATATACAAAAGTATATAAGAGACATAATCATACTTATCAGAAAAATATTTTAAAATTCATATTCACATCGGGTATAACCTTTAGAAGTCTAATATTAGACACTGCACTAAAATAGTATTTTTGTGGTAAGACCGTTGTTAGTCTCTTACATTACAAATTATATGTTTGAAATAGGCAAGTAATAGCTTGATAGGCATCCTCAAAGTATCTAGGTTTATCGGCCTTCATTATTCCATAATCAGGTTCTAATGCAGGTAATAAGTTTCCGCTATTTTTGTTAATAGAACTCGTGTTATGGCTTATATCTCTCAACGACTGATTCCCAGTATGAGAAACAAATTTCGGTGGCTGCGGGGTAAAGAATTTGTTTCTTGAGTTACTCAACATTCTCTTCATTCTTTCAATATTTCCTTTTATAGTCACCAAGATCTTATGGTTTTCCGGAATGTGCAAAAATTCCGCTAAATCCTGCAAAATAAATGTAGAGAATGCTGTTAAATAATTGTTAATAATAATTATCGGTACTTTACGAGAGATAACGCCATTGAAGCCATTGAAAATACATGTGTTAACATCATAGATTTTAAATTGATACTTTTATGCATCACTATTCTGTAGAAAGTTGTGTGTGTGCGCGTGGCATAACGCGTTAGGTAGGTTAAAGGAAATCTTTGGGCATGAGTCATGCCGCATGACTCTCATGACCCAAGTTGCTAAGCGTTGTTGTTTTTAAGAAATAAAATGTTGACTTTCAATAACTCTTATTTTTGTATCCGAAAATATTTTATTCAATGTAGAATCAAATATTTTCGGCTTTTTGCCTTTTGACCTTGTTGTGATACATCGTGAGAAAAATATAAAACAGCCTTACCTCTCTCACAAATTCATACTTCGAGAAGAGCCAAAGATATGTAGTTAAAATGCAAAATAGATGAATTTCGCTGTTGCTGAATCGCCACATAAATTTCAGTATTGGGGGGATACGATCTCTCTGTAAAAAAAAACATCAACTTTACGTAAGCTAGTTATGAATATATAATAAATAAATATATTTCGGTCACTTAGGTACACCAATCATCTAGTCCCAAACTAAGCAAAGATTGTGCTATGGATACTAGATAATGGATAAACATACATAAATATTTATATAAACATCCATGACTCGGGAATAAATGTTCGTATTCATCACACAAACATTTACCCCTCGCGAGATTCGAACCCGCAACCGTTGGTTTCGCTGACAGGGTCACTATTCACTACACCATCCGGTCGTCCATCGATCTTGAGAATGAGAACGCGTCTCAGTCTCAATACAATTTTTTATACTGTTTTAATATGCAACAGCTCCTCGAGGGTGAACTTAAGGTCAACTCAATCTAAAGAACGGTTTATTAATTTTGGGAAATTTTAGGAAGGCTTTTGACATGTTTTGAGTAGCTTTGAAAATTTTGCAGCATTTTTTCTAACAGCCAGATCTACCAAAAGAACGCCATGCACAATTTCGCTTGGGCGCATTATGTCCAATTCGCAAAATGTCCAACTGTCCAATTCTCAATTGGTCCAGTTCGTAATTAGGGGGGTCCATAATTACGAGAGGCGTTTTTGGCGACGAAACCCACCGTGAGATTGGGTGAGATTCAGCTCGAAGTAAAAATGCATATTATTTTTAATGATCAACACTTTCAATATCTCTGTTAATTAAGAACAAAAAATCACATACAATCACGTAATGTTAGTAATGAGGTAGTCAAGTATATTTGTAAAATGGAATCAACATAATTATGGGTGCCTAATACCTATCTAGAAATAGTTATGTATTTTAACAGAAACGTATAGTTTTATTTTTATACAGGCAAATAAAATAAGTCCATACTGTCACGTCAACTAGTTGAGTATATATAATAATACTTATATTAAAAGATCTAAAACTGTAGACATTGGCGCAGTTTTTTAACTAAACTAATATTATAAAGAGAAAAGATTATAAGAAATGTACCTTCCTTATTTAAACAATAAAGCGTATTTGATCGATTGATTACTGTGTTTGTAATAGATGAACTCAAAAACTACTAAATCGATTTTGAAAATTCTTTCACATATAGAAATCCGACCCAAAAATATTATTGTGAAAATGTGAAAATCTCTGTATCTCCATCCATATATTCGAGGATCGATACCTAATTAACGATTGTAATTTGAATTGGCCAATTTTGAACTGGACCATTTGCTACTTGGACAATTTGCGAAATGGACAAATTGCGAATTGGACAATTTACGATTTAGACGTTGTGAGAATTGGACATTTTGAGCGCACTGGACTTTTATCTACAAGGTATATACCTAGTTACCTTTCATCTATATCCATCACATCTATATCCATCACATCTCCAACCACGCACTCTACCATCTATTCAGCCAACCAGCTCAATTATTTTTTTTTCTTTTGACGTATTATTGCAAACCTTCCGACATTGTTTAGTTAGGTTAGTCCACACAAAATTATGTATCGACTAAAAATAAGTTAATTTACTTTTGACGTTTCCATTTTAGACGATATTATTTTTATTATCTCGAATAACAAAAATGTGTTTTGAACTAAGTTGAATTCGACTAAAATAAGTCAAGACCTGTCAAATTAGTCAAGTTTGTAATTTTTCGAATAGCAAACGTTATTTGACTTAATTAAACCGAATTTTAGTGTAGTTTAGTCAAGTTGGTGTACATCCGAATCGACACTACTTATTTTTTTTAATAACTAACTAGTATGCAAAGGCTAATTTCGCTACGGCCCACGTTTATGGCCCGTACCGTCCGAGGCTATGCCCCAGCAATGGGAGTATAATACTGTTGATGAGATACAGATTGGTTGAGTATGCATTGAATTTTTCTATGGAACAGCTGTATTTTTCCGAATTTCAAATCGTCCCACTATTTGTTTCGATGGTTGTCATCGCATTTACCATGCGGAAAGCATTATTTTAAACTTACCGCATATAATTTAGGTCCAGTTACCCTGTACCTAGTGAGATTGACGAGTACGGATGCCGCTGATTTCAACACTTCTATACTAGAAATGGATCTGTTAGTCACAGACATATAGATGTACACACGACGTACAATGGACGAGGCATTGCTGTTGTACATCATCGGGAATACTTCTGTCAATAGTTCTGGAAAGACAACGATCTTGTTAAGTTTTTAATATCATTCAAGTAGTAGGTAACGGTGGTGGAAGTAATTTTTTCATTTGGTAGGATACTATTCTCTTATCTATTTCTGGCGTCAAACCACAGAATTAATATAGTATGTACTAACGTACAGAATGACCACTTACACCCTCCCACCGATTGGCGGTACCGCACCCCGCCTTGCACTAGGTTGGCAAGTTAGCTGTCTTTGTTATGTAAGGCTGTTCGTCATGTCTCGTCTCGCAAATAGTAATGTAAATAATTGTAAAATTAAATTTAGATTCAGATTTATTACATGAATTGTAAAAATAATAAACTAATATTATACAAATCGTAAAACACAACCTATTTCTTATTCATTTATTTATTCAGAATATTGTGAGTTGTTTTTGAGGTAATAAAATCCGGTCAAATAAGCTGAATATATTAAGATAATTATATACTTAAAAGAATTAGATTAACATTGGTGTCGACTAGGATGTACAACCAACTTTAGTTAACCAAAATTCGACTAAAATTAGTTTAATCAAGTGCTTGTGCTATTCGGGTTTGCGTACTAACTGAATTTAGAAACCAAAGAGAATATATGTTAGAAGCCTTGTTTGACAGAGGATAAGGTTAACTAAATGGAAGACAAACAAGAAATGTGAAAATGCGATAGCGGCACTTCAAAAATGCGGATTTCTTGTTTTAACATTTACATCGGTTTCCCTTCTTAGGGCGTATTGATAAATCGATCTTGAGATCGCGTCTCAGTCTCAATACTATTTTTTGATACTGTTTTAATGTGCAACAGTTTCTCAAGCGTCAACTTAAGGCCATCTCAATCTTGAGAACGGTTTATTAATATTGGGAAGTTTTAGGAAGTAAAGCGTGGCTGTCATTTTTGATATCATGTTTTGAGAAGCTTTGAAATATTTGCTGCATTTTTTCTAACAAGAACTCCATTTACAGTTGGCTTTAAAATTAAATTAATTTACGTTTGACGTTTCATATTTTAGACGATATTTGATCATCCAGAATAGCAAAAATGTGTTTTGAACTAAGTTGAAGCCGATTAAACTAAAAATAAGCCAAGTCCTGTCCAATTAGTTAAGTTTGTAATTTTCCGACCCGTAAACATCATTTGACTTAACTAAACCTAATTTTAATGTAGTTTAGTTAGTGTACATCCGAATCGACACCATTAAGAGGCTGACAGCAGCCAATTGCGTTGAAAGATTATCATTTTTTGTAAAGCATATAGCTCGTATCATTATAAAAAAAGTTATAGGTAAAATTGATCATATTTCTGACATGATTCATGTTTTCAAAACATAATTACACAATCTTCTCTCGATAGAATTTAATTGCAAAGTAGCATCTAAAAATGCATGAAATCTTATTTTTCTCAGATATGCATTCACTAACATAAATGATATTTTGTACAATATTGTGTCGTATATGTTACTAAAACAAATTCATGTTTTAGATTTTCAATAATGCGTCTATTTTAATTGAAATAATTAATTTTGTGATTTGCACTTACGCCCTATAATTCTAAGTAACGCTTTCTCTGTTACTCGTACTCAATGCGACAGTGATCGCTTAGGCGCGTTGCTGGATGGACCTGTGTTGTGCGCTGAGACGCTCTCCCAAATATTCGAACTTTTTTTCATATTCATATTCAGGACTTTCTTTTTCTTGTTTTGTTTATTTAATTAGGGTAAAATTTTGTATGTGTGTAAATAATTTTATTTATTAGGTAGGTAATCACAGTTGTAAATAAATAAGTTGGTAAAGTTAATAATAGAAAATGGACTCGAAAAAAAAACAAAACCGAAGAAACGACAATATAAAAGAAATCAGAAACACATGATGGAGGTTGTAAAGTAAGTATAATAAAATATTATATCTCTTTTTAATTAATTAAGTATGTACATGAAACACCAAATTTATAAAACGCAACCATAATTATGTTTTCACTATTTTGTAGTTGCGTCTACTGATACGGGATGTATAGGTACCTTTTTTCGTCACCGCTTATGTAAGACGTTTGGCTCAGTCGACTTGGGCTTGTCGCTTGAATTTCGTCGTGCTGGATCGATCCCAGTACTTTTCTTGTCTTTTTTATTTTATTTGCTTTTATTTATTGTATGTCTAAATAAATCCTGTAATCTTTTTTTACATGTCTAAGTGATATTTATCAAAAATTTCATTTTTGTGCATGGCTGTGTACTTTTCGTCATTACATATTCCTAGGTGCTGACGTACTACAATTCTTTGATTTTCAGTTCTAAAAATCATTTGGGCCCTGAAGAGTCATCAACCGGACTTGTTTTGCAAGAGTGAGTAAAATTATTATTTTTACCAGTATCTAGGATTTCTGAAATAGATAATAGGCAATATTGTTATTTTTGACCAAAAACAAACCTTGTCGAAAGAAATATGTAAAGGTCATCATAAAACAAAAGCATAACTTTGAGATTTTTATAAAATGATTGCCAATGGGACATATAATAAAAATTATATTAAAAAAAAACAAATAAATTCCTTTCAACCGCTAAAATAATCTATTGAGAATTACCATAGACTTACGAAAATCACAGATTCGGCCATCATAATATACAGGGCGTCCCAAAGTTATGGGACATGAAGGGGAAGTACCTTAAATATCGTAGATAGTGAATTTTGCTCAAAGAAGACTTTATGTTATTTTTAAAAGTTAGTAATTCTGCATTCATAGATTTTCTAAAAATTATTTGCTTCGGCTGGGAATCGAACCGACTCAAATGTGAAAAAAAAAACACCCTACTTTTATGATGCCAATCGAAAGAATAGCTAAAAAATAATAACTCTGCCTAAGTAACATAGTATTTTAAAAGAAAGGAACAACGTGAAATTAATCATTTTAATCAAATAAAAAACATACATGAAACTGCCGTAGTCAATTAAGTAGGTATTTTTTTGTAAATTAATTAATTAAATGCTCAAAATGTGATCCCTCTTGTCTTACGCAAATCGCCAATCTTTTAATGAGCCCGCTGCCTGTTGATTTTCTAATCATTTTATGGTGAACACTCGATGTGATATGGCACAATTCTGTTTGCAAACGCTCGCACATACTGTTCCATTTTCAAATTTAAGAACAACATTTAAAAATATCACTTCTTTTTAAAATATCTTAAAAAGTATGCATTCAAACAAACGCTGTCATAAACTGTTCCATTTTCAAATTATAAATTATTTATTTTTGTTTTTAATTTGCCTTCTGTCTAGCTTACAGAGGACGTATTGAAATACAAGTTTTATCATTTCATCTACACGTGCACTTATAATAAGGAAAACTATGTTAGTACCTATTTTATGAAGTGGGTACTTATTTACGAATAATCAATGCTATCTTTGGAATGATAATATCGCTACTTTTCGAACGTCGTCGGCAATAAATAACTTTCTTGAAATTTGACTCAATCATTTTATGTTGTTCCTTTCTTTTAAAATACTATGTTACTTAGGCAGAGTTATTATTTTTTAGCTATTCTTTCGATTGGCATCATAAAAGTAGGGTGTTTTTTTTTTCACATTTAAGTCGGTTCGATTCCCAGCCGAAGCAAGTAATTTTTAGAAAATCTATGAATGCAGAATTACTAACTTTTAAAAATAACATAAAGTCTTCTTTGAGCAAAATTCACTATCTACAATATTTAAGGTACTTCCCCTTCATGTCCCATAACTTTGGGACGCCCTGTATAAGGTCTAACAAAATTAACCCGACAAACGTTGCAGAGTGTATGTATAGGATGTACCTATTACGAAAAAAATAAAAAATAAAACATTAAAGTTAACAGATTTTATTCAAAAAGTTTTCCTGAAGTGTTTCAATAATATTATCTTTTAATGACAGGTACGACATTGAGGCACAAGGTGTTCAGAAAAAAAAAAGATGAAGAGGTATGTACTAACTAATGGCTTAGTAACCTGAATGGTCAACTAAATGTCAAACTAACGTCAAATGCGCTATATAATATATGAAATAAAAGACAAAAACTAATTCCTGACTACGGAAAATATGACTAAAAAGTATTTTGTTCGTGATGACCGCCTTATTGTCTTGTTTTTTGAGAAACACTTAGGCCAAAGACGAAATAATAATAATAATGGGCCGTAGTCGGTAAATATAATATTAACTAATAAAATAATAACGAAAGTTTTCTGTTTCAGACTTATCAGATTACAAGTGATCAGAATACGGAATAAGAAATCTGCATCTGTCGGCGGTTTGTAGCCAACTCGCATTTTTATAAAAAATTGCAAGAAATTTGAACGGACCTCTTGGCTGTAATCTGAATACTATCGATTTAATAAACGAAAAACAAGATGGGCTCATCTCTAAATTTACTTTCGTGTGTAGAATGTGCAATTTAAAGTTTCATATAGAAAATGATTATCCGGAGGATGATTACTTAGATGTCTATAGTTGTGCCATAGCAGGCATAATATCTATTGGTGGTGGTCATTCACATTTGAAAGAGTTTTCTACGGCAATAAATCTACCTCTTATTTCAAATAAAAAATACCAAACCCAACATGACGTTCTGTCCAGAAATTGGCAAAGGGTTGCTCAAGAAACTATGAAGAAAGCAGGGGAAAAAGAAAGAAATTTTGCGATAGCAGAAGGAAGCCTTAGGAAAAACGGTATACCGATAATTGATGTGATTGCTGATGGATGCTATTCCAAAAAGCTGATGATACACAATTTACGGCTGAATTAGCAGCAGCTTTCGACGTTAGCGTCAAAACAATATTGGTCAATTTGCGTCAAATTGGCAAGGTAAAAAAGCTTGACAAATGGGTGCCCCACGAACTCAATGATCATTATACCTAACTATTATTGTATAGCATATAAATTGTATTGTATTCTCATTATATATAATAGTGTATATTTATCTCTAAAGAACATTCTGCTCTGGTTTTTTATTTCATACTTTTCAGTTATTAATATTGCAGTAGTTTAATTAAATTATTTTTTCCGGGTTTTTGAAGTCGTTTTTTTTAAATCCTTTTTTATTTAATTCTTTTTAGTGTCTGGTCAGACATTACAAAATAATAAAATATATTAATTGACCAATATGGGCAGGCTTACGAAAGGTGCTGCTCGTTTAAAGAACTGTCGGTCAAAAGAAACCGAAACTGAAAGGGTACTACGGCTTGAAAAAAATGCCTCACGGAACGCAATTTCGCGTTCCCAGGAGACGCCCGAAGCTCGCCGAGTACGTCTAGTAGCTATGAAAGATTACGTTAAATCACGTATTCGCCAGGAAACTCCAGAACAGAACGAGCATAGATCGATGTACATACATAAATAATACAGAACCTCCTCCTTTTTTGAAGTCGGTTAAAAAAAGTTATTAGTATTATCCGTGGTTGCTAATCTCCATGATAATTTTTGTGCGATGGCGACCTTCTCGCTCCTACAGGTTAAATGGGCAGTTCGGGTGTACTCGACCTGATGATCTTCGATTTGTCATATTTATTGCTGATAATCACACCGATCTAGTCTACACTTTTTCCATACAAACCCAAACTGTATCTACTTAGTTTCCCTGTGTAAAAACTACGCAATCGTCTAAATATGTAATGCCATTCTGATATTTACCATGATTACACAAAAACTACTGGACCGATTGCGCTGAAATTACAATGGGACCAACTCGACGGTATCCCCTTTCATTTACAAAAAGAACCATGTGAATCAACCGCCAAATCTCGGAGATATCGGTGTACATACTCCTTTTTTGAAGTCGTTTAGAAATAACACTTTTTATTTATTTATTTCGCCGTGTCTGAAACATTCTGGTCCCAAACTTATTTTTGAAAACATTCTATGAATACCTATACATTTATATTTCAATAAATCATCCTTGTTATATTATTATTTTGTGTTGTTTTTTATTTCGCGAACAGCGCCACCTGTTGCATTTAGGAGAGCTCTAACTCAAAGTTCAGTTCGCAAGAAGGTTTCCCGTAAGGTCGACTCGTCTGACGGTAAGCATATTGACCGTGTCGCAGACGCAGCGCTGCTTTATCGAACATTAAGTGGGCGTATCCATTGCTCAAGGTCATTGGCTCTATTCAGCGCCTTAACAAGATTATCAATCTCAGGTAGGTAGCCCTGAGCACTTCAGCCACACATGCGAGGTGTGTACAGATGTCATTTGTTTATGTATAATATATGTATAGCATAGTAAAACGAGACGTTTGTATGGAGTGTCCGGGGTGTGGCCTAACGTCAATACCCGCATTGTTGAGTGGCGCTGTGCAGGCAGAGTTTGTGAAATAGGCATGAGGATTGAGATAAAATCAATCTTGTCATTGAATGTAAATATAATAATCTTTTGAAAATAATAAATAGGTATGTGCATTTGTCCTATAGTCGGAATATATTCAGAATCTCTCGGAAAGCTCTTCTTCATTGAGAGGGAATGTCACTGACATGCATTAGGCTAATTCTGAATAACAGGACATTTTAATGGTCTACATATATGGACAAGATTCGCTTTCTTTTATCTAAGTACAGCTAGTTTTATTTCAAATATTGTCCTACATCAGAACCTTACTTATACCATACTTCTTTCATTTTACCACCCAATTTGGGACATTTCCGTAGCATGTATTATTTTCTACTTACCAAGCGATCTAAATGCCCGAATTACGGTCTCTATATCAGACATATTGCGCAGGACCTCCATTGCCTCCTCGTTGCGCTCTTTGAGAGACTCCTGTGTCGAGTGCAATGCTCCGTCGCGCCACCTGCGTCTGAGCTCGGCGACGCGTTTATCAGCCGATACGGAAACGCGTGCTTTATGACCTCGGAACAGAGCCTAGAATTAGAAAAGACTTCATTATTTGCTAAATACAAACATATTATACAGGGTTACAGGAAAAGTCGTGCTAGATCCGTTAAGGGCGTGGAGTACCCATAATTTCTGACTTATTTCACTATGAAACACCCTAGCCTAAACTTAACCCTTTTCGAGATATTCGACTTTTAATTTTTTTATTGAAAATTGACGATTTTTAGGCTACTAAATTTAATTTTGTTTATTTTGTTTTGTGTACTTTCTCCCGGACAATCTAAATGGGGAAAGTTACGAAAACTTTTTGAGAGGAGACTTGAGTGATTTGCTGGATGATCTGCCACTCAACTTGATCAGGGACATGTGGTTCCAACATGATGGCTGCCCTGCCCATTTCAGGAGAAGTGTCAGAGACTGGCTGGACACAAATAATCCAAACAAATGGATAGGACGAGGTCGGCCGTTGCCATGGCCAGCAAGAAGTCCGGACCTAACCCCCATGGATTTTCATGTGTGGGGGCGCATGAAAAGTCTTGTCTACAGCGAGCCAAATCCAGTTTCGTCTGTGGAAGAGTTAAGAGAAAGGATTGTAGATGAGGCAAATCAAATGAGAACAACGTTGACCACTGGAGTAGTGAAGACTGGACTCTGTAGAAGGATGCGACAATGTATTAGAAACAGAGGCGGCCATTTTGAACATGAACTGTAGAGAGAAACAAAAAGTTGTGTGAAAACCTGATACAATAAATGACATTGCATGCTTACCTATTGTTTTATTTTACTTTTTAGGGCTAAGTATTAATTTTCTTCTCCACTGTCGCCTATGAACCTAAGTTTTTTTCAATGCATTTAAATAAAAGCCTAGACTGTTATACCTCGTTAGATAGCTGATGAAACGTAGATATTTTAAAACACATCTGCCGAACAACTGCCATAATATTTTTTTTAGATATCCCTTAGAGAAAAATAAACTTTGTATTTTGTTATTTTAATTACTTAACTTTCACTAGTCTACTACGGCGTATTCAATTAACTTATGTACTATTTTAATGATTGACGTCCTAAAGCATGTTATTACATATGTAAAAATGCAATAATAATAAGACACACAAAATAAACAAAATTAAATTTAGTAGCCCAAAAATCGGCAATTTTCAATAAAAAAAATTAAAAGTTGAATATCTCGAAAAGGGTTAAGTTTAGGGTAGGGTGTTTCATAGTGAAATAAGTCAGAAATTATGGGTACTCCACGCCCTTAACGGATCTAGCACGACTTTTCCTGTAACCCTGTATAATAATCTGGCCGCTATTGATCCAGGTTTACCCAAAATTGATTGAGCCAAACCTACAGCGTATTGACTCAGCTTTAATTGTCTCATCAGTGTATCTCTTTCATTTCGGTTTCTAGCACATTCCATCAGCATGTGTTGGACATCTTCAACTACTCCACAGACTTCACAGTTAGGAGTGTCAGTTCTTTTCATCAGATATCCAAACTTGTTTGATGGATAGTGCCCAGAACGTAGTCTAACAGCTAACTTAATTAATCGCCTACTTAGCTTAACTTCATCAAACCAAGGTACCCGAAGAGGCTGACCTTGAATAGTTCTATACCAAATACCTTTTTATATATTTTTTTTTTATAATTTTTTATAAATTATTGTTATGGATCGCTCAACCTGCTGACTTTTATCACAGAATCCTCACTTACATAATTGACATTGAGTCAATTCAATGTTAATTATGTTTATAAAATATTTACAAACTTGAATAATTTAATAATATTGATAGTGTAAGACTATTACAAATGTATTCGTCTAGTTTAACAACCACCATATTACAAGACTAGTTGCTTAGTGTGTAACTACATCGCGCTGTGTGTAAGTCCAGCGGTAGTTATTTATTCAGAAATTAAAATTCTTTACCAATTTAGTAAAAATCATATTAAAACTAGCAGGCTCTAATATTTTTTGCAGTATAGATGGACTTATACGTTTACGTTTCTTGTCAATGCATTTAATTTTTCATAAAAAAGGAAGATGCTTGCCGAGTTTGCTATTACCTAATTATAATGCAATGAGACCAACCAAGCGCACACCTGTTTCAACAGCAGTTTAGACTTTATATACCTAAAACTACTATACAAATAATACAACTTATAAAATAACAAATAGGTAAGTAATCACTAAAGACATCGATAATAATTTCGTG
This sequence comes from Oegoconia quadripuncta, assembly GCA_949316235.1. NCBI lineage: Eukaryota > Metazoa > Arthropoda > Insecta > Lepidoptera > Autostichidae > Oegoconia > Oegoconia quadripuncta. The sequence goes on from OX438749.1 coordinate 13,679,062, forward strand.
CTTGACAAATGTATGTGAAAATTTACATGGGTTTTTTAATATATATTTTTCCTCGAATAAACTAGTTCGAAATTATTTTTTTTTATTCACAAGAAATTGTTTGTGTTGAATGAAATATATTTAACAATATGTATCATAAATCTTGTATGCCAGAATTAGATATCAATGCATCATCCGGTATCAAACTGATTCCAATACTAAAATGTCCTTCAAATGTCTGTTTTTCAAATATTTAAGTATTTAAAAACGGACAGCAGATGTTGCGGGCGCTATGTTTGAATTTTTTACCATATAATGTATCCTATGACACAAGGTGATCAAGATGAATCGAACGACAAAATTGATCAAGCCGTTTACGCTACAGGAGGTAACATATAAATCTACATACGTAAATATAATCCACCTTTCTGGAGCAGTCGGGTAAAAACGTAAGCGTTTTGCAGATATCAGGTGCGGATTCCGCCTTGAACGGCTCAACCCAGCATCCTCGCCAACCAATAACTACGGAATTATAACGCAAATATCGCTCGCTCCCCCGCAACGCAAAGGCAGGCAGGCATTTGTTTGTTTGTAAACGCTTTATTGTACAAAAAGGCAATACATTAATTTTACGTGGCAATTTTTTTAAATCTTGACGACTACTAAGAACAATTTCTTTGGAATTGAAACCAAGTCTGTATTCCATGCCGTTTGCTGTTATGACAGGCGAGGATTCTGTGCTGACCTTCGAGGTGGACGTCATGGGAAGTGGACCAAAATAGGAATTGGACGTTGTGAACCGGATTGCTTCAACCTATAAGCCTATAGCTCTAACTTCCCAATTATAACACACCCATATTTTTTTACACAGGTGATGTTAGGACTACCTATTTCTTGAATATTTTTTGGCACTATCAAAAGTGAGGGTTCTGTTGAAGGACATTCAATCTGTTAATATAAAGCACTATTTTATATTCAAAATACAGATTTCAATCGGTTATCATTTTATCAGCCACAGGAAGTCCACTACCACGTCCATATTGACCTTCATCAGATTTCCAGAACAAGCGGCCTGCATTCAGCTACTTTCCGCGACCTGATCAGGTCATCATTGGTGTAATGGATGATCGTGACTGCGAAACCAATGGTTGCGGGTTTGAATCCCGCTAGGGGTAAATGTTTTTTTTATGATTAATTGGATTCGCGTTTGACCACAATCTCATCTGATGAAAAGTGACGATGTGGTCGAAGATAATCTATCTTAGAAACTTGTCCACATTACAAATTAACCTGCAAAAATTCATTTGACTAGAGCAAGTGCTTCTAATAACAATAACTATTCAAAGTTAATACGTGGTAATATCTATACAAATTACTTTCATTAAAAAAATACTCCAAAAGGCCCAAACACGTTGTATCCGTTTTACTCAACCCAGCCCGCCGTAGCATGGTAGGCGCGATAAACGTTTAAGTCGCACGAGATAAAATTTTCCTACTCATTCGCTTGGTCGAAATACAACTATCCCATTCTCACTCTTAGTTGCGCGCGACAAACGCTGTCATGCTACGGGGCAAGTAGTAGAAGCAGTTGACCTTGAAATGACTTGTCTATTCGCTCTGTTTCGCTCGCATGTAGCTATTTTCAATTTTGGTTCCTTTATTACTTTTGTTGTCAAGTGTAGTTCAAACTGTATTTATGTTGAGTTTTTGTGTGAATTTTGCTATCGGTCCTTTTTCGGTATGAAGCACTTGCTCTAGTCAAATTAATTTTTGCAGGTTAATTGCCAGTAATATGGACAAGTTTCTAAGATAGGTAAAAAAAATTTTTATTCACTGAGTTTTTCGAGTAAAAGGGCCGAAAAGTTAGAGGTAAGATATGATCTACGTAGAAAATGGGTCATCTCTTTTCTTTTTCCAGGAAAGTATTTGTGCAAACTCCTAACTAAAATTTTATTCTCAAAGACTATTTAATTGGCCATATTCACAAAAGAAATCAACGCTGTAGTCTTACAAGTCCGGGCGCAAAAAAATATTATGTGAATTTTTTGGTAACATTAAAAAAAATATTAAAAAGCAATTTTCTCAAAAACTATCAACTTTCGCGGAACATACATGGGGGCCTATCGGATAGTCCATGGAGGCCTTTATCGATAATTTTCGTTTGATCCATAAGAAAAGCGACACCATGTATATTTAGGATTCAGCAAAGACCGACGCCGGAAGGGAGTTCCATGCCTTGGCTGTTCGAATGATGAATGAAGAGTCGAACTTCTTAGTGCTAGTGTTCGGTATGTTAGCTATATACGGGTAGAATTCCTCCCCCACGCCTAGTGGTTCGAAAATGGAAGGGCGACGGTGGAATAAGATGATGTTATTCCAACGTACACTCCCCGAAATGTATCCTGTAAAAAACTGAGAGACAGGCGACTTTGTGACGGTATTCAAGGCTCTGCAATTTAGCAGTCATCGAATTATCACCTATGAGTCTCATGGCACGTCCTTCCACAGAATCGAGGGCAGCTAGTTGGTACTTCGTTGAACCATTCCAGAGGTGACAGCAGTATTCCATGCACGAGCGGACCTGAGCTTGGTAAAGATTGAGATGTTCAGAGATTGGTACGGATACATCTCGGAAAGTCGGAGTCAGGTTGAATGGACTCAGTTTGTTGGTGAACAGACACGCCGTGTTTTAGTGGCATTGAATTTGACTAGGTTGGCGTCGCCCTAATCAGATACCGCCTTTAATGTCAAATTTGTGCGCTCAACCATCGACCCCCTAAGTGAACGAATATCTTCACCTCTGGACTGTGCACTGTAATATATATCTGTAATAGTGGTGTCGTCTTGTGTGATGAAGACAAACATTTACTCCTGAATTATGGGTGTTGTTATAAATATTTATGTTCGCTTATACGTTATCTAGTATCCATAGTACAAGCTTCGCTTACTTTGGGAATAGACACATAATATTGATTCTTAAATTAAATAAATTACCTGAATTTTTGAAGCAGCCCACTCTCGTCGCTGTTCTTCTCTCTTCTTTATCATAATTTCTCTCTTATGCTGGGTTTGCCTGCGTGTCAAAAATCCTCGCAATGCTGCCTGTAAATTTATAAGAAAGAGCTGTTATAATTTCAGAATAAAACTTTTTAGAAAAGTTTTTTGTTAGATATCTACTATCTACCACAACATAAAATCAAATTTTTCTCTTCTATATACGATACAATAATATCATCACATCAGCGTCAGTTATTATACTTATACATTTAAAATCAAGGTTATTTAGGGAGGTTCATTCGGGAGAGGTTAATAACATTGAATCATATAACATAATCATGTTATATGAATTATTATATTATTACCTGAATTTTTGAAGCAGCCTCCTCTCGTCGTTGGTGTTCTCTCTTCCTCATGATGTTTTCTCTCTTGTACTGAGCTTGCCTGCGTGCTAAATAGCCTCTCCATGCTGTCTGTAAATTTATTGAACAGCACTGTTATAAATTCAAATTATGTGTAGGGCTACAGAGGTAGAGGAAGACCGAAGAAGGTATGGATAGACTGCGCGAGCAATGACATGTATGTGAAAGGGGGGTGAGTACAGAGATGAGGGCTGATAGAGGAGAGTGGAAGAGGAAGACATGTTCTGCCAACCCCTTTTAGGGTTGGACAAGGGCAGGAAATTAATAGCTGTTTTTAAACAAAATAATTACCTGAATATGTAAAGCCGCCCACTCTCGTCGTTGTTCTTCTATCTTATGTCGAGCTTGCCTGCGTGCTAAATATCCTCTCCATGTTACCTATAAAATATAATATAAGCACTGTTATACATTCAATCATCATCAGCCCGTAAACATCCTACTGCAGGGATATAGGCCTTATATCCTTTCATATACGAGGGAGTATGGTCCACCACGCTGGCCTAATGTGGGTTGGGGACTTCACATGCCTTACAATTTTTTATTTCTCAGGCATGGATGTTTCCTCACGATATTTTCCTTCACCGTTTAAGAACAGTTGGATAAATGTACATAAGTAATTGAATTTAAAAATTCATTGGTACATGGCCTGCCTGGGAATCGAACTCGGACCTCCCAAATTGGGAGATCGCGTCTTAACCGCTGAGCCACCGACGCTCTCATACATTCAATATACTCGTATAACTTAGGATTTTCAAGAGCAGACTGTATAGGCATTTGCCCAAATCTCGTGCTTCATAGTAGACCACATCGTCCACTTTCCATCAGGTGATCAAACGCGTATATAATCAACCACATTATTTGGTTCCTATATAAACAAGTAAATAACTACTTATAATTTATTCGGAAAATGAAATTAATTATCTACCCGTATTATTGAAACAGCCCACTCTCGTCTTTGTTCTTCTCTCTTGTACCGCATTTCTCTCCGTGCCAAATACCCTCTCCATGCTGCCTGTAAATAGATTATAAAGTACCGTTATATATTCAAAATACTTATATTACTTAAAAACAAAATAAATACTATTATTTATTGAAGCAGCCCACTCTCGTCGTTGTTCCTCTCTCATGTGCCGAGCTTGCTTCCGTGCCAAATACCCTCTCAGTAGCTGTGTTACACATTCCAGTACTCAACTTTTTTGAACACATAATATAATTACCTGAATATGTAAAGCAGCCAAGTCTCGTCGTTGTTCTTCTTTCTTGTATCGAACTTGCCTGCGTATTAAATGCCCTCTCCATGTTGCCTGTAAAGTGTTATAAACCATTGTTATACATTCACAATAGTTAAAACTATTATATAGTGATGCTGGTTGTACAATGATCATTTTGTAAAACTAGATTAAGTATATGAATTGTGCAGCTGTTTGTTGTCCTTAATAAAATAAAATGACTATTGAACACACATTGACTTTCAATTAAACGACTTCAAAGAGAAGAAGATTCACAATTCGGGCATTCGTAAGTTTTTTTTTGTTTTACATCGATTACTTTGTCCTGCTTTTTTAATTTATTTTACTATTACGGCAGGCTTCAATTTTGCACGAAAAAATTTGGTTAATCATCCCACGTCACGACATAAGAATTAGTAGGTCTTCACAAGGAAAGAATTACGACGTAAACTTAGTTTGAACCGGAAGCGGCGAAGCGCGAGCAAAGAAGCTGGGATAAACGAGCGGGCAAGTAAACTAAATCTCTTCGTAGGGCGTATATCGGAAACGAGGTATCCTTTAAAAAATTAGTGAAAGCAGTATTTAAATTTCTGAAATATTTTTAAATTTCTAAACAAAGGCACACAAGTTATTCTGCCCAGAAAAGTAAATGACCTTTTAGTCTCGCCACCAAGATCGTACAGGTTTACTCACTATAGGGAAACTTTCACCTAAGTGACGGATAGTTGGCACTTATAAGACTGAATTAGTCCAACTACAACGGGTTTTAAACAAAAATATGACCTCTGCTTGTTAAGTAAGTAGTGAACATTTTTTTTTTCGTTTTAAATTAAATTTTCGATCACCTCCTGAATAAAATGCCTCATTTACACCCTGTAGTTAAGAGGAATGATACAACTTGATACAAGCGAAGAAATAAATTATCACATAGACCTTATCGATAACAATATCTACTTTAAATCATAAAATAAAATACCTGAATTTTTGACGCAGCCCGCTCTCGTCGTTGTTCCAGTCTCATGTGTCGAGCTCGCTTGCGTGCCAAATATCCTCTTAGTGCTACCTGTAAATTTATTATAAAGCACCGTTATACTTTTCAAAACAACTTCTTTTAAAGTATAATTGTTTACCATACAAATGGAAGAAATCTGTAATGTATGTATACTATAGGAGAAACTGAATCAACGCACAATCCTACGGGTAGACTGATGTTGGTGAAATTTGGCAGATGTTTTTTAGGTTAATTAGAAGTGCACAGATTTTGTAAAATCCTCACGGTGACGGGATAAATGGCAACGGCACGTGTAACGCCTCGGAACGTCCGTAAATTCAAGCATTGTCGAAATTTACCTACTTTAAATACCAAATAAATTACCTGAATTTTTGAAGCAGCCAACTCTCGACGTTGTTCTTCTCTCTTGTACCGAGCCTTCCTGCGTGCCAAATACTCCCCCCATGCTGCCTGTAAATTTATAATAATAGAGTACTGTTATAATTCAAAATACTTACGTTTTTCATAAAGAAGTTATTTGGTTAAGGACAATGACATACAAATAAATTATATTCGAGTCGAGTATTATCTAAACCACATTTAACCATTTGTAATTCAAACATCGATAATAACTACCTGAATTTTAGATGCAGCCCACTCTCGTCGTTGTTCTTCTCTCTGGTACCGAACTAGCCTGCGTGCTAAATACCCTTTCCATGCTGCCTGTAAATATAATTATAAAGCACTGATATACACTAAAATCAAAACGCTTACATTCTTTTGAAAACTTTATTTGGTGACAAAAAAAAAGCAAATAAATTGCCTCGTCGTAGTGTATTGTCGATATCAAATTTAATTAGAAGACCTCGGTTTATAGACTCTGACCGCTATGTCTAAAAGGCGCGGGTTTGCAGCAATTAACCTGGGCCACCTGAAAATGTCTTATTAGCGATTCCGATCGAATGTCGGCAGATCTGGGGTAAATAATAGAAAATGGGGCTTTTCCACCCAAGACCAGTGTGCTATGGGGCGCGGCAAACGATGATTCATCTTCTAGTGCGCACTAACCTCCACCCCTTGCACTCTCGAAGATCTTCTCAGGTATAACCAAAAGCCGATCTTTAGGAAGCACATCATTTGAGGATCCCATTGAAACCAAAAAAAAATTCATAAAACACAATAAATTACCTGAATTGTTGAAGCAGCCCACTCTCGTTGTTGTTCTCTTTTATACCAAGCTTGCCTGCGTGCTAAGTACCCCCTCCATGCCGCCTGCAAATTTATTGTAATGCACTGTTATATACCTTCAATATACTTATAACTTTTATTAAAGAGTTATTTGGTTACCATACAAACAAATATATTAGGTACATCGAGGGTGATCGCAAGAATATTTAACTACTTTAAATTCATAAAATAAAATTAATTACCCAAATTTTGAAAGCAGCCCACTCTCGTCGTTGTTCTTCTCTCATGGCCCGAATTTGCCTGCGTGTCAAATATCCTCTCCATGTTGCCTGAAAATGATTACAAAGCTTTTTTATTTATTATAAAGGAGGTTCTCAATCGGGCGTCCATATATTTTTTTTATTACTCCCAAGATTTCACAGTCGATGCATGTTCCATATAAAAGAAAATAAATTACCTGTATTTGTGAAGCAGCCCACTCTCGCCGTTGTTCTTCTCTCTTGTACCGCCGAACTTGCCTGCGTGCCAAATACCCTCTCCATGCTGCCTGTAAATTTATTGCAAATTGATGACTATCGAAAACACATTTAATGATTTTAATTCATAAACATAGTAAACTACCAGAATTTTTGAAGCAGCCCGTTTTCGTTGTTCTTCTTTCTTGTGCCGAGCTTGCCTTCGTGCTAAATAACCTCTCCATACTGCCTGTAAAGTTATTATAAAGCACTGTAATACATTCAATATGCTCGTAGAACTGGGATCTTCAAGAGCAGGGTGTGGATTTGCCCAGATCGCGTGCTTCATCTTCGATCACATCGTTACTTTCCATCAGGTGATGAAACGCGTATACAGTTACCCATAAATAAAAACTAATTTGGTAACCATACAAACAGGTAAATTATTGAACTACTTTTAATTCAGGTAAATTATTAATATAAAATAAAATAAATACCTGAATTATTGAAGCAGCCCACACTCGTCGTTGTTCTTCTCTTTTATACTGAGCTTGTCTGCGTGTCCAATATCGTTTCAGTGCTGTCTGTAAATTTATTTAATGTACAGGTATACATTCAAAACACTCACTTTCTTAAAGAATTGATTTGGTTACCATACCAACAAACAAATAAATTATAGGGCCGATGATTATAGAAAATACATTTAACTACTTTTAACTCATACAACGAAATTACTTGAATTTTTGAAGCAGCCCATTCTCGTCGCTGTTCTTCTCTCTTGTGCTGAACTCGCCTGCGTGCCAAATACCCTCTCCATGTTGCCTGTAAATTTATTGAAAAAAACTGTTAAATGTTCAAAATACTTATGTTTCTTATAAACAAAATAAATTACCTGAATTTTTAGAACAGCCCAGTCTCGTCGTAGTTTTTCTCTCATGTATCGAGCTTCTTTGCGTGCCAAATACCGTCTCAGTGCTGCCTGTAAATTTATTATAAATCACTGTTACTGTATTTGTCACTTCCGATCCGATTATATTGTATCACTTTTGTAATTTTTTTTTGTAATATCCTATCAAAATAATTGGTATTGTAGAGTAAGAATACAACACTGTACAATGGTATGACGATGGAAAACCTACGATCGGTGAAATGATATACCGGATGAGTTTTTTTTACAGTAAGGAATAAAATAGGGCATATTAGGTAAGTGAAAAAGAAGGTATTGGCATAGGTAGTTTTTTTTTCGAAACCACAAACCTAAATAAAACGTGTCATTCGACAGTCGCGATTGTATCCTATTCCACATAATTAAATTAAATAAATAAAAAAAAACTTGGGGAAAATTTGAGTTCCAAATAAATTTCGCATGATAGGAGTCCTACGAATCCCACCAGTCGCAGGCCCTCCGGCCGGGGCGCGTTTGTGTGAAAAATAAATATAAAGTATAAAATAGTATAAAGAACTGATAAGTTGGGTCACATGACATTTTAAGGACGCTCGCGAAATTTGTCACATCCAATTTGCCAATCTATTAGTGCAAATTTTTCCCGTCACATAAGTATAGTTAAATTTTTGGGCTATGGAAACAGTAAGTAATCTAGTTTCGAAATAAAATGGTAGGTCTGCTGGAAGAAATTTAATTGTAGAAATAAGCAGAACCTGTTGTGTCGTCTCTATTATGTTGTATCTGTATGTTTTTTTCTTGTGTGCAATAAATGACAAAAAAATAAATAAATACCCTTAGACATAAAACTGTTTATTTGTAGAAATATATTTATGAGGTAGCAATATTTGTAAAACAAAATATTGAACTGTTTAAAAAAGCAAAAGACCAATACTCCAGACCAATTCGTGAAAGGGATAGGCTTGTACATGACATTGTACCAAAATCAACAAATTACAAAAAAAATTGTTATTACATGGCAATACAAATTTATAATAAGCTACCTCAATTTTTAAGACAGTTACCTATACAAAAATTTAAAAAAAGTTTATATGAATGGCTTCAAACTCACAATTTTTATCATGTTAACGATTTTTTTAATTTTAAATAAGCGATTAATCAATGCATGTTCCTATTGTTATTGCTGTATTTTAAATGTTTGCATGCTGTGTTATATAGCTGAATGTGGAGAACTATAATTTCTTTAATCTATCAACTATGTATGTACCCCATTCAATGCGAATAAATAAATGAATATGAATGAATATGAAAAAAAAAGCATTTGTTCGACTTCTAACTTCAATCAAAAACAATTTGTTCAATCACACAGCGTTACGAAGCAACACTTTGTTAGGTTAGTAGGACGTAAAGTATCACGACGAAATCTTAGTTCGAACCGGGAGAAACTAAAAACTCTGGGACAAACGAGCGGAACAATAACAATACAAATACTCTTTATTGCACAAAATAATTTACAATAATTTTTGCTTCAATGTTTTAAAGAGTTTATTTATACCAACAAACCAATAAATTATATGGTTGAGGATAATCGAAAAGACATTTAACTACTCATAATTGGTGCTGCAAAAACTCGCTTCTTAACGCTTGAAAGAGCACAAAGATATGTCTTGAAAGTTGCAACCCTTAAACCAATCCTATTACCCTACAGACACACTCTATCAATATTGTCAAGTGCTGACAGCTCGCCAATTGTTCATCTTATACAGGGTGTCCCTGGAAGTATGGATCAAATCGAACAGGGGCATGGGGAAGGTCATTCCCAAACTTTTTAACCCTATGAATGTCGGTGCCATTTTTGACGGTTCAAAAGTTATGATCAATTTTTTACATTTCACTCAATTTTCAAGCGATTGCCATGGGAAAAAAATGTACTAGAGAAAGTTGACCACGTATCACAAAAGGTTGCCCATTCCATACAGATTCTTTTGAGATGTGTAACACTGGGTTACCCTTATTAATTTAAAAGTTATTAGAATTTTTTATCATAAAGGTCGCTTTTTCAAAACTTTCGAACTTTTAAGATTTTAATATTTTTAGCTTTAAACACGATTTACTCTAAACCCTCAAGTACAAAGTCACCTATCCGAGCACTTTGGTGTGGTTAACATAATAAGACAACATTTTTTTAAAGTAAAACCTCACTAGATACGAACGTGCGGGGGGAGGAGGGGGCTTAAACAAAGGAACCGAAAGGGTCGTAAACAATGACGGTGGGTACCGCAGGGTTGCACTCAGGTAGAATTTTTAGTAACTCGCTATCAGCTTGTAACTGCGCACGTACTTAATTCGGTGTTTATTAATTATTGACGTCATTTGGATTGTGTTACCTGGACTTTGATTTTGCTTGCGATTTGGATACTGTTTGACCTAAAATGACTACGTACAGCAATCAAGAATATGCTGACATGCATTTCATTTACGGATTTTGCGACGGAAATGCACGCGAAGCTTCGAGAGTGTATCGAGAGCGATATCCTAATCGAAACCGCTTTCCTGATTACCGAGTGTTCCAACGTGTACACGCCGCTTACAGAGAAGGCAGAAATCCGGGAGCTAGGGAAGGAAGACCGAGCATTCCAGACCTTGGATTAGAAGATGAGGTGCTTGAGATGCTACGCGAGAATCCAATGACAAGTGTTCGTCGCATGTCGAGAAGTTCAGGGATTCCGAGGTCTGTGGTACATCGTGTTGTGAAACGAAACAGAATTCACCCCTTTCACGTTCAACGTGTGCAAGCCCTTTTACCAACTGATCACGGCCTAAGAATGGACTTTTGTAGGGAAATGTTACGCCGGCATCGTGCAGATCCTCAATTTATAAACAAAATTCTGTGGAGCGATGAAACAAGCTTTCGAAGAATAGGGATATTTAATATGCATAACTTGCATTATTATGCGTACGTTAACCCACACATTGTACGAAGTGACCACTTCCAGCATCAGTTCGGAGTTGTGGGCTGGGATAGTAGAAGGACAGCTAATAGGTCCCCACGAGTTACCTGCTAGACTGAATGGTCCAGAATATTTAAGATTTCTGCAGAACGACCTAAATGGCTTACTTGAGGAAGTGTCACTTGAAACCCGTCGAAACATGTGGTTACAGCAAGATGGGGCTTCCCCACATTTCGCGCGGGATGTAAGAAATCATTTAAACAGAACTTTTCCTAGTTGCTGGATCGGAAGAGGGGGACACATTCGATGGCCACCACGTTCCCCTGACCTAAACCCCATAGATTTCTTTCTGGGGTTATTACAAGGAAATAGTATACGAGACAGAGAGTGCTACCGAGAAACAACTTCGACAGAAAATTACAGCTGCGACCGCCTACATAAAAAATAATTCAAGGGCTTTTCGACGAATAAAAACAAATTTCATTCGTCGATGTCAGTTATGTTTGAGGATGAGGGGCAGAAATTTTGAGCAATTACTTTGATAACATTATTCAAATTATTTTTTTGTTCTTTAATTCTTTATTACACATAATTGTTTTAAATCTAAAAAAAATAAAAGTTTGAGATTTTACTTTAAAAAATTTTGTCTTATTATTTTAACCACACCAAAGTGCTCGGATAGGTGACTTTGTACATGAGGGTTGAGAGTAAATCGTATTTAAAGCTAAAAATATTAAAATCTTAAAAGTTCGAAAGTTTTGAAAAAGCGACCTTTATGATAAAAAATCTAATAACTTTTAAATTAATAAGAGTAACCCAGTGTTACACATCTCAAAAGAATCTGTATGGAATGGGCAACTTTTTGTGATACGTGGTCAACTTTCTCTAGTACATTTTTTTCCCATGGCAATCGCTTGAAAATTGAGTGAAATTTTTGGCAGACCAATGTCTTTGTATTCAATCTTTTTTTTTGTAGGAATCATGTCTGCTATCGACATAAAAGTATTAAAACATGAAAGTCACATGCTCGAACAAACATCGTGAAAAAAAAATTAAGCTGATAGCTTTGCTAGTTTTCTTTTAAAAAATTTTTTTGTATAAGCACTATTCGATAATATGAAAATGTAAAAAATTGATCATAACTTTTGAACCGTCAAAAATGGCACCGACATTCATAGGGTTAAAAAGTTTGGGAATGACCTTCCCCATGCCCCTGTTCGATTTGATCCATACTTCCAGGGACACCCTGTATACTATCATGCTTCAGCACTCATCTACAACCTTCTCATCCGATTTGGATCTCAAAAGAAACAAGAAAGTTATCTCCACCTTTGCCTCTAACACTACCTTCTGCCAAAGATTCTTCTGTTTCTTGGGACCCGCATCTGTATAACAACCTTAATAAAATTATTGATTTCTATGCCCAAAACAAATACACCTGTAAGCAGAAACTCAAATACTGGCTTCAACAACTGACTTACGCTGAAACCGAAAACCTTCTCACTCCAATTGTATAACCTGACTAACACTCTGTGTCACCTGCAATGTGCAAAACTCCCACTATTTATTTTTAATTTATTTATATTCTACATTGCTTCCCCTACCACCGTAACACACCAAAATTCTTACTTGTTATACTTACCTTTGTCTTATGTCCTAAACCACACAAATATCGCCATCCTCTGCTTGTCCGTCCACGTACTAATTACAGTGATCCCAAGATGAATATCGTAGGGCTGGGCGGGCAAGAAAACACATGTACATGTACATGTATACACACACACACACACACACACACACACACACACACACACACACACACACACACACACACACACACACACACACACACACACACACGCGCGCGCACACACGCACACACGCACACGCGCACACACGCACACACGCACACACGCACGCACGCACGCACACGCACACACGCACGCACGCACACACACACGCACACACACACACACGCACACACGCACGCACACACACACACACACGCACGCACGCACAAAACAAAGAAAAAATCTGTGATTTAATTTTATCTGATCGAAGATTAACTGTCGAGGAGATAGCTAAGACTGTAGGCATCTCATCTGAGCGAACACATCATATAATTACTACTGAACTTGGATTCTCTAAGATGTCTGCGCGGTGGGTACCGCGACTGCTTTCAGTGGAACAAAAACGCAACCGACTCACAACTTCTCGCGACTGTTTAGAGTTTTATGAAGCTAACCTAATAGAATTTGTTGAAAGATTTATAACCATGGATGAAACCTGGGTTCACCACAATACACCCGAGACAAAAGAACAGTCGAAACAATGGAAAAGAGCAGGATCGCCCACCCCAAAGAAGGCAAAGGTGGTTTTATCGGCGGGCAAAGTCATGGCATCCGTTTTTTTGGATGCAAAGGGTATAATTCTCGTGGCTTATTTAAAAAAGAGTGAAACAATAAACTCCGATTACTATTGCAACCTGTTGCGTGGTTTGACAGAAGAAATCAAAGAAAAACGCCCAGGTTAATTGAGAAGAAAAGTCTTGTTTCATCAGGACAATGCGCGCGTTCACACCTCTGTGCAATCCACGGCAGAAATCCATCAATGTGGCTTCGAATTGTTACCTCATCCCCCATATTCACCGGATTTAGCACCGTCCGACTTTTATTTGATCCCAAAGCTGAAAAAATTTTTAGGTGGTAAACATTTTTTTACAAATGAAGAGGTCATAGCCGCCGTGGACGCTTATTTTGAGGAGTTAGACGAAGATTTTTTTAAAACGGGTATCGAAGCCTTACCGGGTCGATGGAAAAAGCTCGGAGGAGAACATACTAATAAAAAAAATAAAAATAAACTCAAAATCGTGTGGTTTCATTAAGTATGTTAGGCTAAGAACTTTTCAAATGACTCTCGTAACATGCATTTTATCCCTCCTTATAATATGTGCATGTCAAGCCAAACAATGGCCTTTACACTATTCTATCACGGGTGTTTTAAACTCACCCTTAGAATAGAATAGAATAGAAAAATTTTATTTGACCCACTAAACGACACACAAACTAACATGATACAACTTCCTATACTTATATAAATTAACATTTCAAACATACATACTTACATATTCATTCCTTATTTTATTCATCCTCGCCACTCCACTCATCCCTCTTAATATTCTCATCTCCATTGCATGCTATTTTCTTTAGTCAGGCTTCTTCATCACGGCCAACACGCCGATCCATACATTACGGCAGGTCTTATAACGGATGTATACACTTTGTTCTCTTACCAACTATATTTAACCAATTATATGATAGTCGTGGTATAACTACTTCCAATTCATAAAATATATTACCTGAATTTTTGATGCAGCCCACTCTCGCCGCTGTTCTTCTTTCTGGTACCGAACTTGTCTGCGTGCTAAATACCCTCTCCATGTTGCCTGTAAATTTATTATAAAATATTGGTATACATCAAATACTTACAACTGTGTACAAACAAATTAAATTACCTACCTGTATTTTTGAAGCAGCCCAGTTTCGTCGTTGTTCTTCTCTCTTGTACCGAGCCTGCCTGCGTGCCCAATACCATCTCAGTGCTACCTGTAAATTAATTATAAAGCACTGTTACATTCAAAATACTGACAACTATTCTAAAGAATAGTTTTTGAATTTATAAATTTGAATATATAAATCACATGAATTTTTGAGGCAGCCCATTCTCGTCGTTGTTCTACTCTCTTTTGTCGAGTTTGCTTCCGTGCCAAATACCCGCTCCATGCTGCCTGTAAATTTATTCTAAACATTGTTATACATTCAAAATATTACAACAATTTTTAAAAATTATATACTCGAAACAAATGATATAAAGTCTAACAAAATTAACCCGACAAACGTTGCAGAGTGTATATAGGATGTACCTATTACGAAAAAAGGAAAACATTAAAGTTAGCAATTGTATTAAAAAAATTCCCTCCTTATAATATGTGCATGCCAAGCCAAACAATTGCCTTTACACTATTATATCACGGGTGCCACTTTTAAACTCGCCCTTACATACTCATTCCTTATTTAATTCATCCTCGCCACTCCACTCATCCATCTCAATATTTTCATCTCCATTGAATGCAATTTTCTTTCTTCAGGCTTCTTCATCACGGCCCAACACGCCGATCCATACATTACGACAGGTCTTATACAATACTATACAATACAAATACTGTTTATTGCGCAAAATAATTTACTTATTACGGATTTATAAACTTTGTCCTCTTACCGACTATATTTAACCAATTATATGATAGTCGTGGTATAACACTTTAGTAACTTATTAGTAATCTGTGGTATAACTACCATCAATTCATAAAATAAATTACCTGAATTTTTGATGCAGCCCACTCTCGTCGCTGTTCTTCTCTCTGGTACCGAACTTGTCTGCGTGCTAAATACCCTCTCCACGTTGCCTGTAAATTTATTATAAAACATTGGTATACATCCAAATACTTACAACTGTGTACAGACAAATTAAATTACCTACCTGAATTTTTGAAGCAGCCCAGTTTCGTCGATGTTCTTCTCTCTTGTACCGAGCCTGCCTGCGTGCCCAATACCATCTAAGTGCTGCCTGTAAATTAATTATAACGCACTGTTATACATTCAAAATACTGACAACTATTCTAAAGCATAGTATTCTATAAATAAGTTCGTACAAACAATAAAACAATAGTATACATACAATAATCACTACTATTAGGTAATTTCCATTATCGCGGCGCAAACTACAGCTAACCGGATAAGTAATAATAATGTTCACCGGTTGTCACAAAATACAAAACTCAGACTGCGCGCATATGTTGTAAATAAATGTATTTTTTCGAATTGGTAAGTAACATCTTTGTTTGCCTGGATTTCAAAATACAACTTTATAAAATTTTATTTGGTTGTTTTAAAGAAACAAATAAATTTTACAGTTGAGGATTAACGATAATGCATTTACACACTTTTAAAGCATAAAACAAAATTACCTGAATTATTGAGGCAGCCTGTTCTCGTCGTTGTTCTACTCTCTTGTGCCGAGCTTGCTTTCGTGCCAAGTACCCTCTCAGTATTGTCTGTAAATTTATTATAAAGCAGTGTTATTCAAAATTATAGTTGAGGATTAAAGACAACACATTTCTCTACTTTAATGCATGAAACAAAAATACCTGAATTTTTAATGCAGCCCATTCTCGTCGCTTTTCTTCTCTCTTGTGTTGCACTTGCTGGCGTAACAAATATCCTCTAAGTGCTGCCTGTAAGTTTATTATAATATACATTTGCCACTCGACAAGACGATTATATTGGATTCGCCGCCACCAACACTGTATCACACTTGCAGCATTAATCTGGTTTTGTCGCACCTTCTCTTCCTCTATCCGCTTTTCAACTATGACCTCATATTTCTTTCGCCACCAAGTTTGAATAACGTTCGCTGCTTTCTCAAATAATGGAGCACGAAATTCATGAATCAATTGCCACAAAAGCGATAGAGTTTTCTCACGATGACCATCAGCTATATCGTTGGCAGTGATATCACCAACAATAACAAAATTTGCGCCTTTCAAAGCATTTAAAGCCACTTGAACGTTATGAATTTTTTGTAGACGCGAGATCGGTGGCGTGCGGAGTTGATTTAACAAGTCGTTTTTCATTAAAATTATCTCCATAACTTTTGTTAATCTCACGCCGTCTCTGATATCCAAGGCGATATTGTGTACAGCATATTTATACTCATCTAAATATGACTGTTTATGACTGACAACATAGCCGAGTGGTCTTAGATGTTTAGTAATGTCGCCTATACCTGCAATCACTTCCCTTGTGAATTTGATGATAACGTCTCGACTCTCCTTGCAAACGGCGTTTCGACAGAATAGGCAAGGATCATGTGAAATTAATTTCATCTGTTTAGCTTGATCTAAAAAGAAGACAAGCATAAAAAATTTTTTCAAAGTAAATTTCTTGATGGCTTCCATATAAGCAGGCAGTAGCATGTTTGGTACATTGGATTTAGAATGCTTATTTTTTAGATAAGGATTTTTAAACATTCTCTGAATTATAAAAGTTGTTAAACCTTCAATATCGCTATTAGATTTTAAAGGCAAAACTAGACCGTAAATAGCTTCTAATCCAATGCGAAGCCATAATGGATTATACGATAATAGCAATTCCATTATAATTTTCTGAAGGCCAACATCTAAATGCAGATTTCTGTCAGTACGGATGGCTATTAATTTTTTTTCTATTTGTGCATTTAACTTCTGGAAAACTTGCGAAATTTCAGGACTCATTATTAAAATTCTTGCTGCTCTACGGAGGCTCTCCAATCTGTGGTTATTGTGGTATACACTACACACCTGCTCTTTTGTAGGAGCTGCTGGAACTTCCTTGTTTCTATTTTCAATCCAAGCCTTACCAAAGTCAATTTTCTGTTCTACATTACTGTCCAAATCAGCTGGAGGGGTGAGTATGCAGTTCAACCACTTTTTAAATTCTTTTTCGAATTTATTTACAGCTTCTTCATCATAGAAATATGTGGTTGATAGGAATGGGTCAACTGTGAAAGACTGTGAATATACATTTCCCACTTGATTGAGTGACACATTTTGATTCGAGGTCTTGTTATCCTCTAATGTGCTCATGTGTGTTCTTTGTGTGCTCATCTTGCCACACAAAGATTCTTCTTTGTTGATGCTTGCTCTTGATTTTAACGATTTTCTGGGAAGTGGAATAGGTATTTTCCATAGTTCTGGCTCAGCTCTAATGGCTTTTTTGGACCATGATTGTCTCATACTCGTAGATATAGAATTCCTATCAGGTACTTTATCAAATGTGCGATTTATAGTAAATGTAGACATTTGTTTATCAGTTTTATCAAGAACCTGGGTATCTGATAACTGTGCACTCTCTTCAGGGATTGATTGTAGGGGCGGCGATTGAAAACGTGGTGGAGACTTTATATCAATCTTCGAGTCACTTTGCCAAACATTATGAGATTCATAAGGATTTAAATAATTTTTGTCATAAGCTTCGCCCTGTTGTTGATATTCTCTAAAGAGAGATTGTCTACACATTTTTGGATTATCCCTTATGAAGTAATGAGGTGGTTTTGTTTCTGCATACACCTGATTGAGATGATGATCAATTGGGGTATTTGGTGAATCTTTTGTGTATGTGTCAGAACTCACTTTAGAGGGATCTTCTAATAATTCATGTGTTTCGTTATTTATTTTTGGCAATACTTTCCTCTCAGTAGAAAACCTTTGAGGGAAAAATGATAATTCACTTATGCGTGAGAAATCGGTATTGATAGAGAAATTCGGACTGTTCATTTCTTTAGGGGATGAAGTGTTTGGAATCTTCTTATTTTGAATACTAGGAGCTTCTATATATTGGCCATCTAAAGGGGTATGATGTTGATGATTTACTTTCAACCATTTATTGGGTGGCTGAGATGATGTGATATAAATAACTGAATGGGTTTCATTTTCATTATTCGTTGTGTTCACATTTAAACTGTCATCAAGTTCACTATCAGAGTTCATGCTGAGAATTATTTTAGGTCCTTTATCCAATTTCTCAGTTTTCATACTCTTCAGTGGTGTAAATGTAAGCTGGTCGAATATATCTGAAGCAGTATTTTCATATAGTTGCCTGTTTAATGGTTTCAAAACACTTTGAGATATTGGCACAGTTACTTGTTTATTTGAGTAAGTAGATTTGTCATATGTGTCATGAAGAATATTTTCGGTGTTAGTTCTTCTGTAATTTGAAAATATTTCTGAAGTGTCAAAGTTGAAATCAAGGCTGGTTGGAGAATCAAATGGGCATTTATTCTGATGTGACTCAATGGAAAAATCACTAAATGCGGATATATTTTCTTTGTTTGACGATTTGTAAACTTTGTAATTAGTAGACTGAGCTATGTTAACAGTCTTTTTCATATTTTTAGTATTATATAAAATTTCTGCTTTCTTTTTGTAAATAGCCACTGGGGACTTCTTTGATACTTTCTTTTTTATTTTACCTGGAGATATCTTGAAGGTTTTGGCTGGATAACTCTTGCCTTTTATATTCTGCAACATTAAAAAAAAAAATTATGAACTCAAATATTTCATACTACCGCTATTGGCGAATTTATCGTTGTGCGGGCGTTACTTGAAATTTATGGATAAAGAGTAAGAACGCAGGATATGATACATTATAAATTATCCTTTTGTGTAAGTTATTCGAAATCCTTACAGAATAATTTATAGTATAACAAACATAACATACCTGCTGTGTACCTCAGTGTACCTATCCCAGAAGTTTGTGTAATTATTTACATATATTTACAACTAGATTTCCGATCGCGACTTCGCCTGCGTAGAACAACTTTATCACGGAAATTAGTTTATCCCGCGGGAACAACTCACTTTATCGGAATAAAAAATACCCTATGTCTCAATCCAGGGTATATTCTACCTATATACCAAATTTCATCCAAATTCGTCTATCCGATTCGCCTTAATGAGCAACAAACAAACTAATAAACAAACAAACATCCAAACTTTCGCATTTATAATATTAGCTAGACATATGTCTCCATAACATATGTAAACAAACACCCTAGATTATATAATAGAAATGAATCTTTAATTTTTCAGAAAATATATGACTAAATAAACATTGGAGTATAGCTAGTGTCTGTCTGGAAATTGTATAATATCTTAAAAATTGCATAATTTTCATGGTTCGAAAAAAACAGATTTTTATATAATCAGATACCAATAAAACAAAATTTGTCTGTTTCTCCATTCTTTCGCTTATTGATTGCTACCAACTTGTCTATAATTAATATAAAAATGTTGTCGCTCTTACTCTTTTCCTGCCTATAAATGCCAATAAAAACATGTCACACATTTGTTACAAATGAATGTTATATATTTCAAACTTCAAGTATTTATTTAAATATGGTTTAGTTTCGGCTAGTATTGTTTGGTTTCGGCACTTAAAAAGAAAAGAACCAACCCATCTCTTCTAACAAGGCGGCTAATGGACCTTCCACACAAAACATCTATAGACTTGCATGTTTTAACGGTGGTGGGCTCACCCTCTGTCACATGTGCATTTCAGTATATTTCGAGAGGTGAACAGTAGATGTTATTTCAAGCATTAATAAATAAATAAATATTTCGGACACTTACACCAATCATCTAGTCCCAAACTAAGCAAAACCTGTACAATGGATACTAGATAACGGATAAAATAAACATACATAAATATTTACATAAACATCATAAATAATAAACTCGGGAATAAATGTTCCTATTCATCACACAAACATTTACCCCTCGCGGGATTCGAACCCGCAACCATTGGCTTCGCCGACAGGGTCACTATCCACTACACCAATCGGTCGTATTATCTTTTAATGTTTGGATATCTTATAATTTTTTAATGTTTAGACCACCCAAACGCTTTCATTAGGTATGAGGGTCATAACTTTATGTAAGTATATTTTGAATCAAAATATTCTTAGTGAAGATTAAGATCACCTTATCAGAAACCCTGTAGAAATGCTACATACCATAGAAGATTTGAGAACAACTATGACATCATATCGGCCTCTGTTTTCATCAGTGAAGCGAATGGTTTCCCGTAGGGCTATGGGTTGTGTTGGAGTCCACTTCAAGGTCACACAGTAACATGCTCCAGGCTCTAGCATCATCCATTCCCCTGGTAAGTGGATTACTAGTTCCGGAGGAAGAGCTCGACCAAGAGTTATCTGAAAAAATTCTCATTTTTTTTCAGCAACTACGTACAGTGATTTATTATTATTTATAAATTTATTATAAATTTGTTGGATTGTCCATTGCAAAAAGAGAGTGAGGTTTAAAAAGGCGAATGTATCAATGAGGCTGGCATAGTCACCCAGGGTGTACAGAAACATCAAATAAAAACAAGATGTATATTCTATTCTTACCACTTTTCTGAAACTGTATATTCTTGTCTAATAATAATCTCTTTATTGGCATACTAAATTGTTACAAGCTCCTATGAAGACTCTGACACCTAAACTAAGGAGTCAGTGGCTTCTCCCAATTTAAACTTAAAACAAAGATGCCAAGAAAGCCTATTATCTAAATCACAAAGTTTTCAATTTTATTTTGTTTAAAGATTGTTTATCATTTTTAGTTTTTATTTTATAATGAGTAACAAATAGGTATATTATATAGTAATAGTAAATACAGTATAGATAATATGTAAGTATGCATATAATATATATTAATAAATAAATACATAAAAAGTTGTATAATAAATACAATAATATAATATAAAATTAAATAAATATTTTGTTATAATAAATATATATTTATTTAATGATAAATATAATAATATCTGTCTGTTGTGCAATAAAGTGTATTTGTATTGTATTGTATTTAAAAAAAATAATAATAATTACTGTAAGAACGGGGCTCTGGTTTCAATGCAGCTGACTGTACAAGCATTTGAGGTAACAAAGTGTACGAAATGTGCAATGCAACGTCATTGAATGATTTAAAGTAGCAAAATTTCCAATTTCTAGCACTCAGAGCCCACTAGGACACCGCGCCCGGGTGCGGCTGCGAGTAAAGACGGCCCTGATGATGTACTACCTAGGCGATAGAATTCCATTGGTCGTCGCGACATGAGTGCCCTGAGGTGGCACTGAAGCAAAAAAAAACTAAAATTTTTAATTAACAATATGGGTGTTGTTGACCAACATTTAACGACACCCAAACCAACTAATTTTATTTCCAGTGACAAAAGTTACCTGTTGCACCTGCTTCGATGGGTTCAAAATTTCCAAATTTCTTACGCACGAGTGGCCGATAAGAACATTTTCAAAGATAACTTGAGGTGGCCTAGTAAATGGTGCCAAAATAAGACGTGGACATTCTTCTTTAGGAGACTCGTTCCGTGTAACCTCCTTTCGACGAGCCCGTCTTATATGCTCCGGTGTATTTTCAATCTGAGTGCATCAGAAAACAAATCAAGAAATAGTATGAGAGACATTGAAAGAATAATTTTGTTGAGACACTTACCTCGAAAAACATGATTTAATAAAATGGTTATTCAGTCGTCGTTTCTGCACAAAAAACCATAATCGGTTATTCAATTCAAACTCAACTATTTCTTTCAGATGTTCCTTTAGCAAATAATTAGGTTTTTAAGCTCAATGCAAATGCAAACAATCAACCTCAATTATATTCAAATTTCAAACATTCAATCAACCGTCGTGGATGTAGGCAAAAAGCTTTTTTTTTCTTTTTTTTTTTTTTTTAGTTTTATTTTCTCCTCCAGGAGAAGGCAAAGGGATCTAGCCCATAACAGCCATGTCTTATTTCTCTTATTTCTTCAGTTTGTAAGTCAGTCTCAGTCAAAACAAGTAATTCGTCGTATACTTGGCGTATACATAGTCTAGTCACGGTCAAGTCATTCTTCAGTAAAGTGGCAGAATGCTTTACATAAGATTTTGGCGGCTTCTTGTGGGAACCCGAAAGCTCCGTTACGCACTTTAATTTACATTTCCCTACACTTGTACACCATCACTAACTTTTGCTGCACAATATTCTGCCATTATTAAACTTCAAAAGTCAGAATGCACAAATTATAAGAATTATAAAGAAAAATGCTACTTCACTCGCCGAGTTCCCGCCAAAAAGCCTTTTTTTTTCTTTTTAATACACCCTTCACGGAGAAGGCAAAAGGATCTTAGCCTATACAGCCTTGTCTTATTACCCTTATTTCTTCAGTTTCAGTCTCGTTCAAAACAAGTCATTCGTCGTATACCTACAGAGTGTAGTGACGGTCAAGTCATTCTGCATTGCACACCATCACTGACTTTTGCTGCACAATATTCGGACATTATTAGCTCATCTGCTTCAAACTTCAGAATGCACGAATTATAAGAATTATAAACAAAAATGCAACTTCACTCGCCGAGATCCCGCCAAAATGCCGCTCGAATTTTATTATTATTATTAGAATTTTATATCCTAGACATCATCGTAGTTTTACCGTATTTATAATTCATTGACGTAATTCTTTACGCCATACCGTAATTTTGGACTGGTAACACCGTAATTTTGACATAGAGTTGGACGTAGACCTCTGAGTACTTACTCAGAGACGTAGACAGCAAAGAGTAGAGTATACAAAAGTCAAAACCATGGTTACGTCCATGGCATGGACTTATTATTTAAACAGGACTGAGTACTCGCCGCTGAAAAACGAGCCGAGCAGGATGTGTAACGTAGAGGCCGTTTGTCTCTGTCTAACAGGGTGACCACAATATATTTGTTACTTGGGACAAATGTTGTAATAAAATATTTGTCAAAAAACTTTGGCGTTTTGACATTTGCCGGCGTGAGCCATTTATTTCGCATTTCTTCATTTTTTGGGAAACTGCAATAATAGTACAACAGTCAGGACCCTAATCAATCACACATATTTGACATATTTCGACTCATTTCAAGAATTCATGGGCATCCTACTTCTTTGATTTACAAAAATATTATTTTTAGCTTACCTGTGGAAAGATATGTTGCAACCACCATAAGATTCACTTGGGCAAGTATAAACGCAACACTTTTTCACCATTTTACTCCTTTTACTTGTTATAATATAACAAATACTTTAAAAAACTTTTAATGCAAAGAAAATTCAAAATCACACCGAACCATCACCGAACCGCCATGACATGACATGCTTTTCAGGGTTACCATAAAAATAACAAAATCGAAATAAAAATGTATGTTTTCTGTTTGATTAAGAATATATGAAAAGAAATTAATGCGAATGTTATTTGTTTATTTATAATTGTTAAAATAACATAAAAATATAAGTGTTTCAATGGAATTTTTGAGTAGCCAAAACTGTTGATCATAATCATTTTTTTTGCTGGCAAGATGTAAGAACGAGACACACGGCCTCCGTTATTTCTATCTCTCTCGGCTCGGATTTGCCTTTGTGTATGGTGCATCCAATTTAATACCTTATTGCGTTGACATAGTGATTATTTTCCTAAATGATTCTTTTGATAGTTATCAGTCCTGTTTAAATAATAAGTCCATGGTCCATGGTCACTTTCACTTTTTATTTTTCAAAACCTACGGAGAGTAGATCATAAATAGCAAAAATAGTTACTATACTCTTTGGAGTAGATAGAAAAAGTTGAAGGAACTGAGCGCCATTATCTAAGTGGGTTGCCATAGTTTGCAACCTGTTCTTTGCAGCCTGAAGTACACACCCCGAAGTTCGCGACCAAAATTACACATCCCGTTAGTTCGTGTCATTCTGGCTGCATGGTATTGGCTGCGAAATTCGGGTCGGGCACTTCCAGAGCGTTCAAATATTACGCAGCCCGAAACACACAGCCCGAAACACACGTCCCGAAGTTTGCAGACTCGTAGTTTGAGACTTGTACTTGAACTTACGGTTGCAAACTATCGGCACGTTCCGATAATGCACAGCCCGAAACACACAGCCCGTTAGTCCGTGTACATAGAGAGGTGGCACTTTAAATACTTGTCACGTTCGATTCTTTCGTGTTATCGATGCCAATGTGCTTACAAAGAAGTATCAATATTGAGGTAATTGACTAAAGAAGTCTGATTTTTCTTTTTTAAATAGTTGAAAACAAAGGTATCTGTGGTATAATTGCAAATTGTTTTAATTTTCTGTACGTACGCCATTGTATACCTTTCATAAAATATTTTTCTGTTTTGTACCTATTTCATTAGCGTTTGTATTGAAATTCATAGTAATAGATCATGTTTCTGTGATTAATAATGTGATCCTTGATTGATATAGCGAATGTATAGATTTATTAACTCGTACTTGGCGCCAATAGCCTTTGTATTGTATTGAATTTGGTGTAAACAGCTACCTACATATTTTTGCATTCTAAGACTAGGTAAAAGAACCTATTTTATTTTACTAGTACATTTTACACAAGAGTGAGACCCTTCCTCATCAGAGTGACGCTATGTTGCCGCAATAAAATTCGAGTTTTTGTAATCTCTCTTGTTCTGGTACCGACCATCGTTTACTTACATTTTTATGATTTTAGTTCTTTCAACTGCTACTAACTACATTGAGTAGCTAGGTATTGTTTTGATATTATTAGAACATATGTCAAATGTTATATTTCAGACAGTTACTACATCATCGCTATGGTTTCTAAACAACGCTGAGCGCAATCATCCTGGATCCTTGCCTAATTATGAGACAAACTGGGGTGCTTGAGCGGACCTATCATTAAGAGTGGAATCTTTGAGGTAGATGTATTTATTACCTAATGCACTTATAAATGTAATTTAATTTGCATTAATTGGGAAGTTGATGAAGTGAATGTTGATCAGTGGTATAACTTGACAAAACTTCAAATTGTCTTTCTTCTACCCACCTACCCACTGGTACAAGAACTACAGTGTTCATGATCAAACAAGAAGTAGTAGTTGGTTGATAAAATTTAATTTATTCTCACTTTACATAAAACACTGCATTAGTGTTAGAGTTGATATGGGATATGACATAGGTTGTGACATGTATATTTATGTTTAAATGAATGTCATCATAGGAATGGACTAGTATAATGATTACAGGTGTTATTAGACATCTGGGAACTGCTGATTGTGCACTAAAAGTACACAATTAATTGGCAATTGCTGACTCTGAGAGTCCTGATTAATCCTGTTTATGCTGCTATCTGTCAATGGTCTATGGGCTGCTAACTAAATTATTTTACTATTCAACAGACATCTGTGAGCTGTATGCTTGAAATAGCAGTGAAGGAGTCATCATAATAACAGCAAATTGGAGAAACCACATCAAATTCAACACCCCTGTTACATTTTTGTTTTTACTCATTTCTCATTTTCCAAATACAGAATATTTGGAGTACCTACCTATTTATTTGTGTTTTTACTATACCTCGGGCAGATCCAGTCTACCTACAAACCACATTGTCACTTTCCACTGTGTGAGATTTAGGTTGCAACTGTCCTGTATGTCATAATATGATCACTAATCAACCTCAATCATACTTACCTGAAGTTAAGTGAAGATGAGGCTGAAGGTGAAACTGTGTTTACCCGATATCCACAACTTGTATTATATCTTATCTCAAATAACCAGTTGTTTACTTGGATAAGATTGTTCCAGCTTGTGTGCATCAATCCAGCTAAAACACTGTCGTTTGCATTAATCTGAACCAGGATTTAGTCCTTAGTACATAGGGACTATGTTGTCTCAAAATGCCCGATTTTGTCAATCAATAGAACAAGATACGAGGACTGACATCGCCCCACTTAAGACCTTACCAATTAAGACATCTGGTAACGGTCCGGGCTTATAACTTTTCGCACTGGTATTATTGTGTACTATTATTATAGTACCAAACTATTCAATTTATGGATCATTCTCAACGACCCATCTGCCCCACTGATTGAATTCTTTTTACAAACTTTTATTTAATTTGCAATGGTGTCGATTCAGATGTAACACCAACTAAACTAAAACCAGTTTTGGAGTGGTGCCGTCGCATCGCATTGTTCCAGGGAGAAAGATACGGTACTAGCTAGTTTAAAACTAGTTTTAGTTTAGTTGGTGTACACCCGAATCGTCACCATTATCAATTTAAAAATATTATAGAGTCAAAAAAAAATCCCTGAAAATACCCCTAAAAATTTTAGACACCTAAAAAAAATCCCATCTCACTTATTTACCCGCTAAATCTGGGGGGAAAACCCCTAAGTTGGGAACCGTGGGACGCGGTTATACTTATTTTACTCCTCTCGGGGAAGGCAAAGGGATCTAAGCCCATACAGCCATTTATTTTATTTCATCAGTTTTTGTCAGTCTCAGTCAAAACAAATCATTAGTCGTATACTTAGCGTATACAGAGTCTAGTCACGGTCAAGTCATTCTTTGTAAAGTGGCAGATCGCTTTACCATAGATTTTTGGCGGCTTCTTGTGGGAACCCAAAAGCTTTGCCACGCACTTTAATTTACACTTCCCTTCACTTGCACACCATCACTGACTTTTGCTGCACAATATTCTGCCATTATTAAGCTTCAAAACTCAGAATGCACAAATTACGAGAAATTATAAATAAAAATGCGACATCACTCGCTGACTTCCCGCCAAAAAGCCCTTTTTTTTGTTTTAGTTTACTCCTCTCGGAGAAGGCAAAGGGATCTAAGCCCATACAGCCATGTCTTATGTATCTTATTTCTTCGTTTTATGAAGGCGTCGTCGATTCGGATGTACACCAACTAAACTATACGTAAACTAAAACCAGTTTTGGAGTGGTGCCGTCGCATCGTACTGTTCCAGGAAGAAAGAGACAGTACAACTTCTAAACCGGTTTTAGTAATTTAGTTTAGTTGGTGTACAATGGAATCGACACCACTCAAACTCAGTCAAAATAAGTAATTCGTCGTATACTTAGCATATACAGACAGAGTCTAGTCACGGTCATGTCATTCTTCTAAAAAAAATACTCGTGCTCCAAAAAACCAGCGCCAACGCTTCTGTTTATTTACCACCCAACCCATGGCACGTGGAAGGCTCAGATAAAGTGTAAGTGAGTAATTGTACAAATAAAGAGGATTTCGTATGTTACCGCTACAGTAATTTGAGTGAAATGACTAAAAAAAATAGCTCGTACAAAATAACTGTATTACATTATTTATCCTTATATATAATTTTTACTTTATTAATACGAGCCTTTGAATCGCTCATGTGCTAGGTACACCTCCCGGGTCGGGTAGTATGAATCTCAGCGCGCATACAAGAATGAATTATGATTCGGACAATCGTACAACTTTGCATTTCCACTCACCAAATAGCTATATACCAGGCCAAAAAATCCCCGTACTATCGTTTCAATCACGACAATAAAATCGATTGTTCTAAGGCGTACCCATGGA
This sequence comes from Oegoconia quadripuncta, assembly GCA_949316235.1. Lineage (NCBI taxonomy): Eukaryota > Metazoa > Arthropoda > Insecta > Lepidoptera > Autostichidae > Oegoconia > Oegoconia quadripuncta. The sequence goes on from OX438749.1 coordinate 13,707,178, forward strand.
CTTATTATTTAAACAGGACTGATAACTATCAAAAGAATCATTTAGGAAAATGATCACTATGTCAACGCAATAAGGTATTAAATTGGATGCACCATACACAAAGGCAAATCCGAGCCGAGAGAGATAGAAATAACGGAGGCCGTGTGTCTCGTTCTTACATCTTGCCAGCAAAAAAAATGATTATGATCAACAGTTTTGGCTACTCAAAAATTCCATTGAAACACTTATATTTTTATGTTATTTTAACAATTATAAATAAACAAATAACATTCGCATTAATTTCTTTTCATATATTCTTAAATCAAACAGAAAACATACATTTTTATTTCGATTTTGTTATTTTTATGGTAACCCTGAAAAGCATGTCATGTCATGGCGGTTCGGTGTGATTTTGAATTTTCTTTGCATAAAAGTTTTTTAAAGTATTTGTTATATTATAACAAGTAAAAGGAGTAAAATGGTGAAAAAGTGTTGCGTTTATACTTGCCCAAGTGAATCCTATGGTGGTTGCAACATATCTTTCCACAGGTAAGCTAAAAATAATATTTTTGTAAATCAAAGAAGTAGGATGCCCATGAATTCTTGAAATGAGTCGAAATATGTGAAATATGTGTGATTGATTAGGGTCCTGACTGTTGTACTATTATTGCAGTTTCCCAAAAAATGAAGAAATGCGAAATAAATGGCTCACGCCGGCTAATGTCAAAACGCCAAAGTTTTTTGACAAATATTTTATTACAACATTTGTCCCAAGTAACAAATATATTGTGGTCACCCTGTTAGACAGAGACAAACGGCCTCTACGTTACACATCCTGCTCGGCTCGTTTTTCAGCGGCGAGTACTCAGTCCTGTTTAAATAATAAGTCCATGGGCGTACCCCTAGCATTAAAAAAAAAAAAATGGTCTCCAAATTCTGGCTTCGTGTTTACGGAGCGTTCCGAAATTGCGCAGACCGAACTTCGCATCCCGTAGGTCATGCCCAAATGGCTTCCAACTTACGGGACGCGAACTACGGGCTGTGACATTCCGGCTGCGACATTCCGGCTGCGAACTACTAGCCGCATAGTATTGGCTGCGCACTAATGTAGCGTTCCGTTACTTCGCAACCCGAAACTGACGGTCCGAATTACGCGTACCGTAAACTGGCACCTGTTTCGGGCTGTGTAATTCTGGTCGGCAAGTACGGGCCGTGACTTTCTGGCTGCAAACTATAGGCACCCATCTAAGTAATCTGGGCTTTTTGGCGGGAACTCGGCGAGTGAAGTAGCATTTTTCTTTATAATTCTTATAATTTGTGCATTCTAACTTTTGTAGCTTAATAATGGCAGAATATTGTGCAGCAAACGTTAGTGATGGTGACAAGTGAAGGGAAGTGTAAATTTAAAGTGCGTAACGGAGCTTTCGGGTTCACACAAAAAGCCGCCAAAATCTTTTGTAAAGCAATCTGCCACTTTACTGAAGAATGACTTGACCGTGACTATACGACGAATTAGGTACTTGTTTTGACTGAGACTGACTTACAAACTGAAGAAATAAGAGAAATAAGACATGGCTGTTATGGGCTAGATCCCTTTGCCTTCTCCTAGAGGAAAAAATAAAACTAAAAAAAAAAAAATGAGTAATCTGTGACCATTCTGTGACTAAGCGGGCGGAGCGAGTAAACGTATTATCATCTGAGTAATCTGTGCGTATTATATTCTCTTTTCGAGGGAGGTTGCGGTAAATAAAAAAAGCAAAACCGCCAAAATGAAGTAAAATAGGTTCATTTGGTGAGAGAATTATTGGTCACAGTGTAGCCTTCGGGACGGATTTACCGTGGAATAAGGACATGATTATGGATGAATTCGTAAATTACATACTGATTCTATTGGTCATACTACCAGTTATTTTGTTCATAAACATGTGGGCTGGCATTGGATGGGAGTTGTTTGTGAACAACTGAGATGTTTACAAGCTAATTTTATCAAGCTCGTTTCACGGACATGAATCTGAAAGTTCCAATAATTATGTGTCTGTAATCAGAGGTTAACAATGAAGACTTGTATTCTATGTAATTTTTTATACCCAGTATCATTATAAAGTTGAATGTGGGGAATGTTGGGAATAAAAGCACTGCTGTAACATTATATTAACTTCTTTTATTAATAAATTAACATAATATTGTGCTCAACAAATCTACTTATTATACTATTTTTTTATTTATATCACAATTCAATATTTTATAAATGTAACAATGTTTAGTCATAAGATTTTGATATCTTCAAGTTATTATATATCGTAATTACAAAGTACAAAAATAAAAAATTAAAGTAACTTTGATTAGGTTAGATAGAACTCAATACAGTTTCGGTCACTTAATTATGTACATACAAAACATAGGTTCATGTAACAGTTTGGTAATCGACTAGGTAGAATTTTTATTCCTTTTTCGTAACCAGTTCCAAACGAGATTCATGGGGATATAAATTAAATACTTTTACAAAAATTATATAAATGAAAATTCTACAAAAACCAGTTACCAAACTCAGCTAGGACATATTTACATTGGATAACTTTGATTATCCAAAACCTATGGTCAGAGGTTGGACTCTGTCAGTTATTCCAGGCCTGCATTAACAACATTTAATTAAATATATTTTAGCTGCTGCCCACAGTAATATTGAAAGAAAGAAAGAAAGAAAAAACATTTACTTAATGACTACTACTATTAGTCATTAAGTATTATACCTGCATAATATTGCCTTAGTGTGGGCTAAGGTCCTATTTAATATTTCTTCAAATTCCTCTAGCAAAAAAATGTGAACATTACAATATACAAGGCTTTTACAAATCGACATAGTCTCTCTCTCTCCTCTGACAAGACCTCTGCTTACAATATAGATACAAAAACATTACAAAAAAAGCAGCCACAGGACGTCCATTACTGAACATAGGCCTTGCCCATAGATAATAATATCCTTCAAATAAGTAAGTTAATCATTAGCAATTAGCAGGCACAAAAATGACATGCGTGAGCATCACATTAGATTTCAAACTATGATGACATTCGAATATCTATTTATTTCTAACACATAGTATGCTAGTAGAAGCACGTTATGTGCTAATAATAAGAATGTGTGGTTGTACCTTTATATAGCATAAGATACTTAATCATTTATAGACGAACATTTACATTTGCATAAATCTAGATTTGGTATATCGAATATTCATTTAGCCCAATTTTTAAGACATTATAAATATCGGTTTAGAATAACTATGTTTCTATTACTACTGACCATGTTGTTCAAATATCTGATGCACAGTAACTCTACCAGTGTAAGCTGTCCGCGCGACGCTACCGTAAATGTGAACGCAGCAGCGACATCCGATTATACTGAATCGTACGTCGTGCGGCCGCGTGTATGAGGAAGAAAATACATTGGCCTACCAACTTAGGTATAATGTTAGTGGGACTTCTTAATTATAGTTAGTATATTGTATGCAAGGTGTAGAAAAGCCCAGAAAAAATGCATGTTTGATTGCGTCTTGACACCAATTTTCAATAAAATAAATAACTATCCTTGGACATACACACAGCGCACTATGTACAGTCGACCGCACATCAGACGTAACTCTTCATTATCATATCAACCACAGGACGACCACTGCTGAACATAGGCCTCCTCCATAGAATTTCAGAGTGACCGGTTGGAAGCGTCCTTCATCCAGCGATTTCCAGCGACCTTTATCAGTTCGTCTTTCCACCTTGCTGCGCTAGCCGGCTTGCTAGTATTTTATAGATATTGTTAACGGTGAACAGATTTAATTTTTTTCATTATTGTTGATTTACATACATCTTGATTCCATTTAAAATTTTATCATAATCGGTTTGAAATCGACCTATCTAATATATGAAGAGATTAATTATGATAGTCTTTTGTTTACGCACTTGAAGTCGGTTGCCCCTTAGTATATTTCGTCACATTAGAATTAGAATTTACAACCAATTAGAGGTGTAACGAACGGCACGGCATAGTTTAAACAGCTGAGGTACGGAGGTAGGAGAAACAAGCGAGAGAGAGAGAGCTGGAAGTAGTGAGGTCTCGGTCGCTCGCATAGAAAATGTCTGTGCAAAATCAGTGAGGTGTTGTAAGAAGTACTCTATGTACTCCGCCGGCTCCCTTAGGCCCTCTAGCTAAAACTTTCCAGGATCGCATGTGCTTGCATTTACATAAAGTTTTATTAGCATTTATTTTATTAGCATTACAATTAGTTGGATGTCTTACAAAAATTGTACTTGAAAACTTTATGCTAACACAGTATAATTTTCTACGAAATCCAGATTAAGGTTATAAACTACGCTTAAGGCGTGTTTATGATAAAATTAGTTATCCTGTACTAATGAACATGCGAATCAGGGGTACCTAATGCCAATAGTCTGTGCCAAGTTATATTATCTATATCGTGAGTATGACAAAATTGTTATGCGATAATAAGTACATAACATAATCAAAATTAAATTAATTATGTTGGCAGCTGAAGAACTTTATGACAATTTCTGAGGGAGCTACGACTTAAATTTCACTAGATAGTAGTAGTTCTTCCATTCCCATATGGCCACGATGACGCCAGACTCTGTATCTGGCAATGTCCTTGCGAGTCACCATACCTACAACCTGAAAAAAAAATCGAATGATCTGGTTGCTTGCTATTGATCCGTATCAAAAATGGCAAAACGAAACAAGAAATCAGCTCGGTGTTCGTTCGTCTTATAGCCACATTTTTCAGAAACTATTTCATACTGAAATTTTGTATAGCCGTAAAAAAATATAGCCCAAATATCAATTTTAGATGTTAGTGTAACTGGAAAATTACAAGAAATAATATTATCGTGTCATCATATGAAAGAAGAAAACACTTCAAAATTGCTATCCTTAATTAGGAAAGTATCGCTTACGCTGAAAAATTCGTGAATATAACGTGAAGGAAGGAAGATTGAGGGAAAATAATCAGGTTTGCATTATTTCGGATAGTTTCTCTCTGAAAACTCGTGACAAACTTTTTCTTTGAGGTTTAGGTATTATAATTGAAAAAAATATAATTTACAGTTAGGATAGACCTATAGATAATTTTGCTTCTGCATTATAGATTACTTTTCTCCCAGGCAACCTTAAAAAGACTCATTAATTATGAGTGTAACTCGTACTTGGCCAGGTTTTTATTTTAAAATAAGTAAAACAAGGTTGCATTATCAGACCACAGGGTAGTAAGGTCTGTGATGCTATTACAAGATCAATATGTAGTACAAACCTCATTAACATCGTTGACAATGGGCAGGTGGCGAAGGCCTAACGCGCGGAACAACCGGAACAGACGCGGTAAGGAGGCCCGATGAGGCAGCGTGTACGGTGAGGGATTCATGAAAGGCCGCAAGTCTATGGTGCACGTCTTCTCCCAGTCTGATAAATCCAACTACGAAAAAAGGCTACTGTAAATATGTATTTAAAACCTGAGAGCATATTTTGCGGACGCCATGTTGGTTGTTTTACCATAAAATGTATCCTATGACACACGAATCTAATGACACCATGCATTTCGAAATCGGTCAAGTCGTTTAGGCTACAAGATGTGCCAAAGGAACGGACATACTTACATATATACAAACATGCATATATACATAGATACACTCGAAAAACTTTACCCCCCTTCCTTCTCAGTCGGGTAAAAATCTAGCTGTCATTGTGATCTGCGAATTTTAAGGCATGTTACTTGGCATCCAAGAAACAGTGGGCTGCCGTACGCCTGAGCCTGGTACAGCATTTTATTATTATTACCTCAAACTTACAAACACTGCTGCTTTTTACAATATTACCTGTAATGTAGTTTACGTCAACATAATTTCATTATCAATTTAACAATTGATTCATCCACACATTTATTTATTTTATGATCCTCGTAGGTACCACTAGTGAATTCGTTCGATACTGCGTTCGTTACTCATAGATGCTCATAGCTATCTCGATCCTAGGCATGCATACATAAGGTACGTTTATCTCCTCTCAATGAACGCTTCGTAGATTATTTAGATATCGTAGGCTATTATGCTATTATAGATTAGAATGTGAGTGACGTATGTGTTACGTCCGCGATATCTAACTTGATATAAAAAAGAGACATGTTAGATCTCGTATTAATGTAAAATCTAATTATTGATCTTGCGATGGGTGCCATAAAAATACAAGATGATTTTTGTGCAATATATGTTGATTCCATTTCCGGCTCATAAGAGGTTCGGCAAAATTGAGCACTCTTATACAATATGGTAGGTAAGTACTCACCTCGTCAATGGAGGGAAACCGCGGGTACTCCATCCTGAACATATTCATGTCAACATTGAAGTTAGACCACGTCGTGTTCGCGTTCTCGTTGTATATTTTATTTTGGATTAGCACAATTAGTTGTGATCGTAGTATGAGCCCTCTCAAACGTTTGTACGTTGTTACTTCCGCCTAAAAACAAATTAAGTAATCATCAGTCGGCACAAACTGAAAGATCTGGGTCCAGTACAATTTATTTGAAAGATCATCATTTATAATGCGGACTGCTAAGGTATGGAACTCACTGCCCGCGTCGGTTTTTCCCGACACTTACAACCTTGGGATCTTCAAGTCTAGAGTGAATAGGCATTTACTGGGTGCGCGTGATACATCTTCGGCTACATCGTCACTTTCCAACAGGTGAGATTGTAGTCAAACGTGAAACCAGTTTTTAATAAAAAAAAAAGAGAAAAACGGAACACTTATTTTCTGTCTAGTGTTGTGCACTAATATTTTCAAAAAGCAATTTTCTTTCAATTTTTATTAAGTATTAGTAGACGGGCCTACGGACGACAAGGTCAAGACGCTTGCTCAGAAGTAATTAACCTCCACTGTCTATGGGTCCTATTGGTTATTCCTATCTACCCTCAAATTATTTAACTTCATCGGTATCGTCATCGATAAAGTTGACCAATCAGAAACCGTTAAATTGCCGCGCGAGCGCTCATCCATCAATCATACCATCCCATAGCCCATCAATCATACATCAGAACGTAACCAATGACAAAATTGATGAAATTATATAACAGATGCCCAGGAAGAACTAGGGGTAATTTTGGTCGTGTTATTATTAAATTAAGTTGACCTTGGCGTTACGTACGACCATGGTAACTTATGCCATTAAGAGCCCTATCCCATACACCACCGATTTTTTTTTATCGGTCAAGTAGTGCTCTTATCAGATTTCACGCTACGCTACCATAGACAAACAAAAATAGGCTTCAAATTTATAACACATCTCGGTTAATTTTGCGCCGGGGAAAACATATTGTCATCTCACACTAAGGCCCAAGTTCACCATGAAATAATCACTCGTTTAAAAGTTAAACGGTAGTCATTTTCTTTTTAATCTTTGTAACAAATAAACATCTGATGAGGCGCTACTGGACGCACGGTCAAAAATAATGAAATTCTGTCCTTTATATAATGCAGAGCTAATACTTGTACAGTCAGGTTCAAAAGTGCAGTAACTATTAATTATTTTTATTAATTTTTTCTTTAACTTGAATTATGACTATAATTTTGAATTTAAAGACACAATACATCTTACATCATCAGCCAGAGGTGGATCAACGACCGGGAACCCATTATAGGAGACTACTTTAAGTATCTCGACGATATGCCCGACGTTCTCAACAGTGCGTAGTGTGAACACCGGGTGGGACATGACTTCAGATGCGTAAATGTTGTGGGTCAGGGGCGGCGGCTCCCACGGCAGGAGCGGTACCGCTGCCAATTGGATGTGTATGTCGTAGATACCCTGTGGTAAACAAAAAGTATAATTTGAAATAGGAACTATTTTCAAAGCATTTTTATAAAATTTGACTATTTGGATGATAAGTATGGACATGAACCGCTCTGTGCGATCATATCGATCTAATTTTATATTTTTTCATGTTGTGTCAGGAATTGTAAGCCAAATTTACATAAAAAGAGTAACCTTCGAGTTTCTTACTCATTCTTATCTGGGGAGTCAGCCTTGTGAATGAGCAGTAATTTGAGAGGATGCATTGGTTCTTTTGATAACTAAATATGTAGTCCCAAACTAAACAAAGCTTGTATTATGGATCCTAGATAACGGATAAACATACATAAATATTTATATAAACATCCATGACTCATGAATAAAATGAATATCACACAAATATTTACCCCTCGGGATTCGAACCCGCGACCGGTGGTTTCGCTGACATGGTCACTATCCACTACACCAATTGGTCGTTAAAATTAAGATTTATTTTCAAATACAATATAAATCCGAAATATACTCACTATATAGGTGCAGTCGAAAAGACTAAAAGCTAATTAATAAATCATCAACGACAGCCTATAGAAGTCCACTGCTGGACATAAACCTCCCCATGGTGCGATTTACATCAAACCATGTGAGGATTTGCCCTAATGGCTATACTGGGCAGGCGGGGTTTACTATCGTCCATGTTTTAGAAGCTTGGCACCAATGACGCTGCGGCCGATCTTTGAGATTTGCTGTTAAGCTTAGGATCCCTTAAGCGTCCTTAAACGGGAAAAGATGGACACGGAGGTAGCGGTTTGGTCCCCAACGGCGTACAAGTATGTACCTAGATGTCTAGTAATTAGTTTGATTTTTGAAGTGTCCACCTGATAATGGTTAGTTCCATCAAGTCCGTAACTGAACTTCGAAATACAAACGTGCTAGTAACTGTGGTTCGAGAGATCATAGTTCCGATACTGTGTTAGTAGTCGACACATTGCTTGTGCGATAAACCATGTAGCGACAGAATACTTCTTCGACGAATGCCAGTGCAAAAGACGCACGGACAATGCTGTACGAGTGGCCACATTCTGGTCTTCGAGAATTTGATGTATTTGCCATAGACAAGAAGAAGAGCAAAAGAACTCCCCGGTATGTTCAACATGTTCAACCTAACATCGATGGCTAAGGCGGGAGCTTCGCTCGCTCGCGACAAAGGTCACTTTCGCACGCAAGTATTCGTTTATCGCACAAGCAATGTGTCGACCAAAAGAGTATCGGAACTACGATCTTTCGAACCACATTTCTCGCACGTTTGTATTTCGAAGTTCAGTTACCTTACCAGTTCCATCACTACTGTGTTAATAGTGTTGTTGTTAGTTTAGACGTTTGAGATAAGATAACCAGGCCTTTCAATAAGTTTCTGGGTAAGCATCATTTAACATTATGCTTGTGGTAATGCGCTAACACATTGTGCATAAAGGGCCATTAAAAGGAAACTAACCTCATTAAAGAAGTCACCTATCCATTTAGCGACAACCAACGTGATGATAATCGGCAGAGCGTTGGAAATCTGTCCTGTTGTTTCAATGATGATGACCGTCAGAGATATAGTCATTCTCACCACGCCGCCCAGTTGCGCCGCCGCGCCTATTAGCGCGTACTTCGCCGGGTTGATAGTCTAAAGCATAATCAATAAACATACATGCATGAACATAACAACCAATCCCAAAAAAACGATAAATTCTTGTATAATGTCATGACCTTTATACGAAACGGGGTGGGTAGAGACATCCCAAACATTAAAATGTTTGAAACCACATCCACGGTTCACCTTTCGAAATATTCAGAAATGCGGAATTTTTTGATATAGATGACAGTTGACATTATACAATAATTGACATTTTCAATTGACATTCAGTTTCATCATACTAAATTATTAAATTGTTGACATAATCTTGTATGTAGTTTATTGTATGTAAAAGTAATGAATGAATGCAAATGTAACATTTCGGAATTTTATGACATTTTTATGTATCTTTTTATGCTCAATGTAATTACTTTATTTTATTTAAGTTTATTTTATAGTACCTAATTATCTTGACCTTGTATGCCTACGGGCGGAACACAGCGGTAATAATTTTAATGTAACATCCTTAATCCCGTGATTCACAATAAATGTTATTGATTGATTGATTGCGCACGTGACAAGTTGAGCCAATCGACGTTTAACGAGCAAGTCATGTTTTTACGCCTTTTTGGATGCCCATAGGAAAAGACGGGTTGGTTTTATTATTCTTACGTGTTGAAACGTACGTGATATGTTACAACATATCACAAAAATGTGCTGAGTGGTTTCAACCAACGCCAAACGCCACTCTAGGTTGGCGTTTATAAATAGCATTGCTATAGTTTACAAATACAGTAGCTATCATCGCAACTTTGTACTTTGCATATTTATTTCTAATCTAAATATATAAAGGAAGAAACTGACTGACTGACTGACTGACATATCAACGCACAGGCCAAACCGCTGGGTTCTAGAGTTTCCAAATTTGGCACGTAGGTTCCTTACGAGGTCTAGGGGAACACTAAGAAAGGATTTTTCAAAATTCACCCTTTAAGGGGGTGAAACAGGGGTGGGAAGTTTGTATGAAGAAACAGTATAACTTGGACATTTCGACTATTCTCGACTCCAAACTTCGCAAGAGTACTCCTAGGAACAAATAAGCTAATACGTGTTTTGAGATTTTTCGAAAAACAACCCCCTGGGTTGTGAAATGTGGGTTAAAACCATAAAATCGATATTGGTGTCGTTATTTAGGTTTTATGGGATGTTGATTATGAAAATGACATTTATTTTAAGTTAACCCTCTAGGGTTGAGATAGGGGTGGGGGTTGCACGGCCCGCCGTAGGCGGGTCCGTGACGCCGACATGGAAGCCCAGCTGTACGGTGCCTATCGGGAGTTGAAGAAGGCCCTACAGCTCTCCATCGCCGACGCGAAGGCTAGTGCCAGAGCGGAGCTCCTCGAGACTCTGAACCGTGATCCATGGGGGAGGCCGTACAAGATGGTCAGGGGCAAACTTCGCCCCTGGTCGCCCCCCCTGACGGCGAGTCTCGAGCCTCGACTGCTGGTGGAGGTTGTCTCGTCGCTGTTTCCGAACAGGGCGGAACACCTCCCTCCAGCGATGGCGCCCCCGCGACGTCACGCTGACGTCGCGGATGTGAGCGCGGAAGTCGAGGTCCCTCCGGTAACGGAGGGAGAGCTAGGCGCGGCCGTGTTGAGGATGAAATCCAAAAACACGGCTCCGGGACCCGATGAAGTCCCGGGACGCGTCCTGGCACTGGCACTGGAGGCCCTCGGGGGGAGATTCCGTGGTCTACTGGACGCCTGTCTTCGGTCCGGCCGTTTTCCAGCTATCTGGAAAATCGGCCGGCTCGTCCTGATCAGGAAGGACGGGCGTCCCGCGGAATCCCCCTCAGCCTACCGTCCGATCGTGCTACTAGACGAGGTCGACAAGCTCTTTGAGCGCATTATATGCTGTCGCCTCGTCAAGCACCTCCGAGACGTGGGCCCCGATCTGTCCGAACATCAGTTCGGATTCCGGGAGGGAAGGTCGACCGTGGATGCGGTCGGCCGGATCAGAGCCCTCTCGGAAGAGGCGGCCGCCCAGGGCGGGGTGTTGCTGGCGGTGTCGTTGGACATCGCGAACGCCTTTAACACCCTTCCCTGGGCCTGCATTATGGAGGCACTCCGCTACCATAACGTGCCTCCATACCTGCGCCTCATGGTCGGGGCCTACCTTTCGCAGAGATACGTTGAGTATCCGGTCCGGGACGGTACGCTGGCAAGGTGGGAAACGTCGTGCGGTGTTCCGCAGGGGTCGGTTTTAGGCCCTCTCCTGTGGAACGTCGGCTACGACTGGGTGCTGCGGGGCGAGCTCCTTCCCGGAGCAGAGGTCACCTGTTATGCGGACGACACGCTGGTGACCTCCCGGGGGAGCTCGTACCGAGAAGCGGCACGCCTCGCCACTGTGTCAGTAGCACAGGTGGTGAGGCGCATAAGGATGCTCGGCCTGGAGGTGGCCCTCCATAAGTCCGAGGCGCTGTGTTTCCACGGCGCCCGGAAGGGGCCACCTCCCGGCGCGAGCATCCAGGTTGGTGGCACTCGAATCGAGGTCAAGCCCGAGATGAAATATCTCGGACTTGTCCTCGACCCGCGCTGGAGTTTCCGTGGGCACTTCGCCCGCCTGGCCCCCCGATTGATCGCGGCATCGGCTGCCCTAAGGCGGCTGGTGCCAAACATCGGGGGGCCCGAGTCGGCAAGCCGCCGCCTCTACATGGGGGTGGTGCGGTCGATGGCCCTTTATGGGGCCCCGATCTGGGCGGAGACCCTGACGGCCCGTAATATCGCCCTCTTGAGGAGACCTCAGAGGGTGATGGCCGTCAGCGTCATACGCGGATACCGCACCATCTCTTTTGAGGCGGCGTGCGCATTGGCGGGCACACCTCCCTGGGACCTGGAGGCGGAGGCCCAGGCGTCACTGTACAAGTGGCGCAAGGGCCTCCTCCTCCGGGGCGAGCATCCTGCTCCCAGGGAGGTAGAAGTGCGGAAACTCCAGGCTCGACAGTCCGTGTTGGGGATCTGGGGGGTAAGGCTGGCCTCGCCAGGGGCCGGCCACCGGACTGTCGAGGCGCTTCGCCCAGTAATAAGGGACTGGACGGAGCGCATGCGGGGCTCGCTAACCTTCCGGGCGGTGCAGGTTCTCTCGGGGCATGGCTGCTTCGGGAGATACCTGCACCGGATCGCCGGACGGGAAGCGACCGACGAGTGCCACCACTGTGGCTGCCACGAGGACACGGCGCAGCATACCCTAGAGGAATGCCCAGCTTGGGCAGGGGAGCGCCGCGACCTCGTCGCAGCGGTAGGGGACGATCTCTCCTTGCCGGCCGTAGTCAAGGCTATGGTTGGCGACGAGAGGTCGTGGAAAGCGGTCCTCTCCTTCTGCGAGTGCGTGCTCTCGCAGAAGGAGGCGGCGGAGAGAGAGAGGGAGGCCGATCCCTCCTCTCAGCCCATCCGCCGCAGACGCACAGGGACCCGGAGAAGGGCTTATGCCCACCTTCTCCCCCCTACCTAGCGAGGCTGGGTGGTGACTCGGGGGGGTCACCACCCACACGCAAGCCTCGCGAGAAGGCGCGCGTGGTGTTCCCACGCGCCTTCTTGAGGTGGCTGGACCGGGGGTATTCCTCCCCGCTCCAGCCCAGAGGAGGGCCCGCCGCCGCTGTTGACCTGGCGGCGGGCACCGCGCTGGCGTGGCTGCGGACGAATACCGAGTTGGTACCCGTGGTCACGCCGACAACGGTGCGCCCGAAGGAACACCCAGGAGTTTTTAGTCGGTAGGTCGGCACCTTCTGTGCCGAAGTCCGACATAATCCGCCCCCCTCCCCCGAGGAGGGCGGATAAGCATGAGCGTTTCTCCTGGCTAAAAAAAAAAAAAAAAAAAAAGGGGTGGGGGTTGCTACCAAAAAAGTCTATATTGGACAACCCCCTGGGGTGTGAAATGGGGGTTAAAACCATATAATCGATAATGGTGTCGTTATTTAGATTCTATGGGATGTTGATTATGAATATGACATTTATTTTAAGTTAACCCTCTAGGGTTGAGATAGAGGTGGGGGTTGATAACAAAAAAGTCAATATTGGTGTCATTATTTAGGTTTTTTGGGACGTTGATTACGAAAATGCCATTTGTTTTGAAGCTAAACCCTTGGGGTTAGAGAATGAGATAAGGGTGAGTTGAGATTTTTCGAAAAACAGCCCCATGGGGTGTGAAATGGGGGTTGAAACCATAAAATCGATATTGGTGTCGTTATTTAGGTTTTTTGGGATGTTGATTAGGAAAATGACATTTATTTTAAGCCAACCCTCTAGGGGTGAGATAGGGGTGGGGGATGATACCAAAAAGTCTATATTGGTGTCGTTATTTAGGTTTTTTGGGACGTTGATTGCGAAAATGACATTTATTTTGAAGCTAACCCCTTACGGGTTGCGATAGTGGTAGGGGTTGAAATCACAAATTCAAATTGGTGTCGAAGTCGAAGAGTCAAAGTCGAAGAGTCAATGTCGAAGATTCAAATTCGAAATTCAAAGTCGAAGGCTCAATTTCGAAGGCTCAAAGTCGAAGGCTCAAAGTCGAAGGCTCAAAGTCGAAGGCTCAAAGTCGAAGACTCAAAGTCGAAGGCTCAAAGTCAAAGACTCAAAGACGAAGGCTCAAAGACGAAGGCTCAAAGTCGAAGGCTCAAAGTCGAAGGCTCAAAGTCGAAGGCTCAAAGTCGAAGGCTCAAAGTCGAAAGCTCAAAGTCGAAGGCTGAAAGTGGAAGGCTCAAAATCGAAGGCTCAAAGACGAAGGCTCAAAGTCGAAGGCTCAAAGTCGAAGACTCAAAGTCGAAGACTCAAAGTCGAAAAGTAAAATTCATAGTCAAAGTCATGTCAAAGCCATAGTCAAAATCATAGTCAAAGTCATAGTAAAAGTCATAGTCATAGGCAAAGTCATAGTCAAAGTCATAGTCGAAGCCATAGTCAAAGTCATAGTCAAAGTCATAGTCAAAGTCAAAGTCAAAGTCGTAGTCAATGTCATAGTCGAAGTCATAGTCAAAGTCATAGTCAAAGTTTTAGTCAAAGTCATAGTCATAGTCAAAGGGGTGAATAGAGTTTCCAAATTTGGCACGTAGGTTCCTTACGAGGTCTAGGGGAGCACTAAGAAAGGATTTTTCAAAATTCACCCTTTAATTTCACGGTGAACTTACACGGGAGCATGCCACATAGAACTGACCGTGGGAAAGTAATAAAGTGTTGATTCATGTAGTCTACGCCGACGAAGTCGCGGGCAGCTGCTAGTAATAAATATTATTACGGAAGGTGTCGATTACATAGTCGATATTTAATACAAGTAAAAAGTCATAAATAAGTAGTTTTGCCCGCACCCTGTTGACCGACTTGAAGCACGAAGTCATTGCGGCGGGAGCACTGATCTCTGGTACTGAGCCGGTTAACTGATGTCACTACTCGATCAAGTTGCATGGACCGTATGAATGACTTTTGTTTGACTTTAGCCCTTAGGTACATTTATGTGTAATATGCGGCATGAGCCATATGTATATGACATTTATATAGTTTAGTATATTTTTTATTACTAGCACGCTAAATGTGGAATAGGTATACAGACCAACAGCGTAACAAAAATTCAAAATACATTAACATAGTGATCCTACACCAATCCCCTGCTGGATAATAAGCATCTTTCTAGGTGCGCCACAGACTCGATTTTTGATTTTACGCATCCAGTCGCTTCATAAACGCATTCTAAAATGTTCACTTTGGTAACTTACGGAACTTCAACTTACAGAAATAAATACCGCGCTATTTTCAACAAAGATTCTATACGACTCACAATATATGGCAACGCGTCTTGTATGCCGATCGCCAGTAGCCGGCCCCAAGCGGCACCCGTCAGCAAGTTCGGTATGAAAAGTCCACTGGAGACAGCCAAGCCGAAGGTCCACGTAGACAGCAGGAAGTAGCATATCACGAAGAGCACGATCGACCACGGCTTGTAGGATCCGATCGGATCGTGTAGGAATGAACGCACGGACGCTTCGGGAGTTTGGAACCATATCGCCGCTAAGGCGTTGTATTCGCCGTCAGCGCAGTATAGCTGAAAGCATTTTGAAAACAAATTCGTAGGTCCTAGATGCTGTTGGGTTTTAAAATTACATGCATCAATGTAGTATTATAAAGCCTACGCCACACTGAAAAAGTGAGTAGTTCCCGCGGATAAACAAACTACACGTGTAAACGAAATTACGTAAATAAAGGACTTCCACGCGGGTGAAGCCGCAGGTATATAACAATTTTTGTAATTTCAAAAATGTACCAATGCACAAGAATAATGTTATTTAAATAATCGTTTTAAAAGTTTTAATCTATAGCTGGGTGTTTGTCCAGACTAGACTAAAATGTCCGAACACATTTGGTATCTTTGGACAAATATCTATATTTATAGAATAAAAACTTCCCAATGTCTACATTTTATTCTAAAATATCAAGTAATTCCCATATAACGATAAACTAATACAATAGATACATACATACATAAAGTCACGTCTGTTTCCCGTAGGCGCAGACTTCCAATTGCTACGATCCTGACACATCTTCTTGCTTCATTCCTCTCCTAAGGTTAGTCATACATACTCATCGGTTTAGGGCACTCTTATATACCCATATATTATTTTTGCACTAAATAATAGACAGTCAACCCAAAGCTATTTGGTAATAAATAAAACTAAAAATCCATAAAAACTTCTTACATAGGTTAATTGACATAAAAGCGCGTTTTTTTAAAGCGTTGTGAAGGAAAGCCAGGGATATTATCAATATCGACATAATGTATGATAAACTACATCGCGGGTAGTCATGCTACCTATACCCATGCAGGTTTGATTAGAGCTTGCTGTTTTGTGTGTTTATTTAGTTTTCAAACATCTTCAGTTTAAGGCAGGAGATGGACCCACAAATGCGTGGCTGCGGTTCTTTGCGAACAAATCTAGTGAGGTTGATGAGACGATACCTGTAATGGCACTTTAGTGGGGTCTTCGCCGAGCGGCCGGCAGTCGTTGAGCAGAAACATCATGAGGAAACCACACGTGGCGCTCGCCGCCGCCACGAGGCACGCTTCTACTACACGCAGCCAGGGCGACCTTATGTATCTGTATCAATAATCTTTATTGTACCGTCTTTCAAACATTTCGAAAAATAAATAGTAGATTGTGTTACAAAGGAGCAAAATAATATCTTGAGTGCAGCAAGGGATGCAATATACGTTGAATAAGGTAAAAATAATGTTGCGGCTAAGTGAAATTTGAAAGTAAGAAGAAAGAAAGTAGGTAAGTATTTATGATTTAAAAAGTGATATTATCTTTATTATTTGTAAACGTAATTGTCAGTTTTATTAGGGACAGAGATTGTTGTACTTAGTCTTGTTTATAGTGTGCATGTTTGAAATAATCTTTGTCTGATAGTTTCCGAAAAGGACTTTGCTCTTTTTTCTATTTGTCTAATTGTTATAGGTTTTCAACCATTATTCCCGGGATTTAGAGGTAATAGGTGCAGTAACACATATTTTTTGCTTCGGTTTTAATAATTTCACTACTTGATGAAATCATTTTTCGAAAATAAATTGCACTGTGATGTGAACTTAACTGTAGTCACGGAATAGTAATAAACATTTTTACTAAGCATTGGTGAGGGTTGCCTTCCTCTGAAGTTGACTAGGCAGATTGTACTATCGCAGAGATTTCAGTATGCCATCCCGGCTAAGTGCACAAATTTTTTTTCTAGCAAGCGAAGAAAGTAAAGCAATCCATATAAAGAGCCATTCACTTCACTGGATAGAGCACTCATCAATCTACTTTTTTCTGAATTTTTATATCTATCTAAAACATCCTTATAAAACTGGTATAAAGCCTGCTCTTAAGATAACAGATGAAACATTAACTTACCGTATCCGAAATACGGCCAGCTTGTAATTTATATAGTTCCATAGAGCGCCCAACAGACCCCCGACGGCGCCGAAGAACATGAACACGGGCAGTTCATAGAACTGAAACGGAAATGGCTCCATTTTGCCTAAGTTCAGGAGACCTATGAAATACCAGACAAGTGAAATTAGGATTTATTGAATACGGAAATTCTACAAGATAATAAGCAAGTACAGACTATGTATATACATTCAACAGTGAAAGTATAATATGATTATATTGAAGCTGTACAAAACTATGCTCGTAACATACATTCAGTGTACTAAGTATCGGGAATTTGTCAATAAAACAAAAAATACAAATTATTCATCTAAATTTATTTTATCGCCTTTAAAGTAGGCCCCATCGCTTGCAGTACAACATCTCCACCGCTTCACCCAGTCTTCCATACATTTTTCATGGGCTATTTGCGGTATGGCCTTTAGCTCATTCAGCGAATTTTCTTTTATGGCTTCTATCGACTCAAAACGTTTTCCTCGAAGTGGTAATTTTAACTTGGGAAATAAAAAAAAGTCAGACGGAGCCATATCAGGTGAATACGGTGCTTGGTCGAGAACTGTTGTTGAATTTTTCGCTAAAAACTCTTTCACTATAATGGCTGTGTGTGATGGTGCATTATCATGGTGCAGCATCCATGAGTTGTGTTGCCACAAATCTGGACGTTTTCGGCGGATACTCTCACGCAAACGCTTCATGACGCCTAAATAATATTCTTTATTCACTGTTTCTCCCTCTGGAAGGAATTCGGAGTGAACCACACCACGGTAGTCAAAAAAAACTGTCAGCATCACCTTGATTTTGGAGCGACTTTGCCGCGGTTTTTTGGGTTTCGGCTCGTTTTCGAGACGCCATTCTGAAGACTGTTGGCTTGTTTGCATGTCGTACTCATAAACCCATGTCTCGTCGCCAGTTATTATACGTTTCATAAAGGTCGGATCCGTAGAAGCTCGGGAAACCATGTCTTCAGCGACATGCTTTCGCTGCGCTTTTTGAACAAAATTGAGCTCTTTTGGAACTAGTCGAGCGGCGACGCGTTTCATGCCTAAAATGTCAATGAGAATGTTGTGGACGGACTTAAAAGATATGTTCACCCCACTAGCCAACTCTCTCAGACTCATACGTCGATTTTCGAGCACTAGCTTCTTGATTCTGTCGATGTTTTCTTTGGTCGTAGCGGTTGAAGGTCTACCAGAACGAGGCAAGTCTACTACTACTTCTCGGCCTTCTTTAAAAGCCTTATACCATTCATAAGCCCTTGTTTTCGATATACACGATTCGCCGTAGGTATTTCGCAACATTTTTAGTGATTCACCACATGAAATATCATTTGAAACACAAAATTTAAGGCACACTCTTTGTTCAACAATATTTTCCATTGTAAAAATCGCCGAGGACTCAAAACTATGACCAACAAAAAGTGTAGTTTAAAACAAATTAAATGACAGATCCCGCTCAAATTTTGCGCGCTAAATCAGTACAGTGCTACCAACATGCAGTAAAAAAATTAGAACGACCTCTTTTACGCGGGTCTTTTTATTGACATATTCCCGATACTTTTTACACAGAGTAGTACAACTTAACACCAGAGGCGTGCACAGCGATTTGTCACAGGGTAGGCAGAATGATAAAATTTGCTATTAAATGAGAAAATAGCAATAAAATATAGCAAACTTCGCAACTGTTTAGAATATTTATGTTCACATCATCAGTATGAATCAGCTGTCACAATGCTTCTAAGAAAGTTTTACAACCACCTCAATATCTGAACTAAGTATTGAATTTTGATATAATTTATAGTACAGTTTAATAAATTGTTCATCTTGTATACCTGAAGGCAATAGCCTATTTATTGTAAGCAGTGCCCCTGTATGAAAGGCATGCCACTGCTTATCACTATGGAACTCAATTTTTGTGCTATGACCAATGACCATGCATTTTATGAAATTATTGTCGGCAGGTATGCATTTTTAGGGAAAATTCAATACAAATTCAAAACTCAAAATAGATTCGAGTATATGCCATTCCCAGACTCGCTCAAATGAGAGTCAGTGTTGAAGGACATGATATGCATTATCGACCGACATATTAGATACTAGCAGCTGCCCGCGACTTCGTCCGCGTAGACTACATGAATCAAAACTTTATTACTTTCCCACGGGAATACATTCAGCAGAAAAATTACCATGTAGAGTTTATCTCAAACAGGAAAAGACCCTGGGCAGATAACAGGTATGTGGAACCATGTTAGTGTTTTGCCAGGTAAATGAATTAAGACAGGGATCCATTAAAAGACCTTTCTGAAAAATTCTGGTTTATATTTATTAAAGTACTTCCTTATAAACAACATGTTGTCCAATATAGACTTTTTTGGTAGCAACCCCCACCCCTATCTCAACCCTAGAGGGTTAACTTAAAATAAATGTCATTTTCATAATCAAGATCCCATAAAACCTAAATAACGACACCAATATCGATTTTATGGTTAACCCCCATTTCACAACCCAGGGGGTTGTTTATCGATAAATCTCAAAACACGTATTAGCTTATTTGTTCCTAGGAGTCCTCTTGCGAAGTTTCGAGTCGAAAATAGTCGAAATGTCCAAGTTATACTGTTTCTTTATACAAACTTCCCACCCCTGTTTCACCCCCTTAAAGGGTGAATTTTGAAAAATCCTTTCTTAGTGCTCCCCTAGACCTCGTAAGGAACCTACGTGCCAAATTTGGAAACTCTATTCACCCCTTTGACTATGACTATGACGTTGACTAAAACTTTGACTATGACTTTGACTATGACTTCGACTATGACATTGACTACGACTTTGACTTTGACTATGACTTTGACTATGACTTTGACTATGACTTTGACTATGACTTTGACTATGACTTTGACTATGACTTTGACTTTGACTATGACTTTGACTATGACTTTGACTATGACTTTGACTATGACTTTGACTATGACTATGACTATGACTTTGACTATGACTTTGACTATGACTATGACTTTGACTATGACTTTGACTATGACTTTGACTATGACTTTGACTATGACTTTGACTTTGACTATGACTTTGACATTGACTATGACTTCGACTATGACTTCGCCTATGACTTCGCCTATGACTATGATTTTGACTATGACTTTGACTATGACTTTGACTATGACTTTGACTATGACTTTGACTATGACTTTGACTATGACTTTGACTATGACTTTGACTATGACTTTGACTATGACTTTGACTATGACTTTGACTATGACTATGACTATGACTATGACTTTGACTATGACTTTGACTATGACTTTGACTATGACTTTGACTATGACTTTGTCTATGACTTTGACTATGACTTTGACTTTGACTATGACTTTGACTTCGACTATGACTTCGCCTATGACTTCGCCTATGACTATGATTTTGACTATGACTTTGACTATGACTTTGACTATGACTTTGACTATGACTTTGACTATGACTTTGACTATGACTTTGACTATGACTTTGACTATGACTTTGACTATGACTTTGACTATGACTTTGACTATGACTTTGACTATGACTTTGACTATGACTTTGACTATGACTTTGACTATGACTTTGACTATGACTTTGACTATGACTTTGACTATGACTTTGACTATGACTTTGACTATGACTTTGACTATGACTTTGACTATGACTTTGACTATGACTTTGACTATGACTTTGACTATGACTTTGACTATGACTTTGACTATGACTTTGACTATGACTATGACTTTGACTATGACTATGACTATGACTTTGACTATGACTTTGACTATGACTTTGACTATGATTTTGACTATGACTTTGACATGACTTTGACTATGAATTTTACTTTTCGACTTTGAGTCTTCGACTATGAGTCTTCGACTATGAGTCTTCGACTATGAGTCTTCGACTTTGAGCCTTCGACTTTGAGCCTTCGTCTTTGAGCCTTCGATTTTGAGCCTTCGACTTTGAGCCTTCGACTTTGAGCTTTCGACTTTGAGCCTTCGACTTTCAGCCTTCGACTTCGAGCCTTCGAATTTGAGCCTTCGTCTTTGAGCCTTTGACTTTGAGCCTTCGACTTTGAGTCTTCGACTTTGAGCCTTCGACTTTTGAGCCTTCGACTTTGAGCCTTCGACTTTGTGCCTTCGAATTTGAGCCTTCGACTTTGAGCCTTCGACTTTGAATTTCGAGTTTCAATCTTCGACATTGACTCTTCGACTTCGACACCAATTTGAATTTGTGATTTCAACCCCTACCACTATCGCAACCCGTAAGGGGTTAGCTTCAAAATAAATGTCATTTTCGCAATCAACGTCCCAAAAAACCTAAATAACGACACCAATTTGAATTTGTGATTTCAACCCCTACCACTATCGCAACCCGTAAGGGGTTGGCTTAAAATAAATGTCATTTTCATAATCAACATCCCAAAAAACCTAAATAACGACACCAATATCGATTTTATGGTTTCAACCCCCATTTCACACCACAGGGGGCTGTTTTTCGAAAAATCTCAACTCACCCTTGTCTCATTCTCTAACCCCAAGGAGTTAGCTTCAAAACAAATGGCATTTTCGTAATCAACGTCCCAAAAAACCTAAATAATGACACCAATATTGACTTTTTTGGTATCAATCCCCACCCCTATCTCAACCCTAGAGGGTTAACTTAAAATAAATGTCATATTCATAATCAACATCCCATAAAATCTAAATAACGACACCATTATCGATTATATGGTTTTAACCTCCATTTCACACCCCAGGGGGTTGTCCAATATAGACTTTTTTGGTAGCAACCCCCACCCCTATCTCAACCCTAGAGGGTTAACTTAAAATAAATGTCATTTTCATAATCAACATCCCATAAAACCTAAATAACGACACCAATATCGTTTTTATGGTTTTAACCCCCATTTCACAACCCAGGGGGTTGTTTATCGATAAATCTCAAAACACGTATTAGCTTATTTGTTCCTAGGAGTACTCTTGCGAAGTTTCGAGTCGAAAATAGTCGAAATGTCCAAGTTATACTGTTTCTTCATACAAACTTCCCACCCCTGTTTCACCCCCTTACAGGGTGAATTTTGAAAAATCCTTTCTTAGTGCTCCCCTAGACCTCGTAAGGAACCTACGTGCAGAATTTGGAAACTCTAGACCCAGTGGTTTGGCCTGTGCGTTGATATGTCAGTCAGTCAGTCAGTCAGTCAGTCAGTTTCTTCCTTTATATATTTAGATATCGGTTGTACTCTTTAGAGAATTAGTGTTTCTGTGGTGACGTCATTCGTATAGAAATGAATTACCGGAACGACAGTGAAAATGTTCTTTACTTCGTACGATACAAAAATTATCACTTGAAATCTCCAGAGAACAATGAAACTCGAGGTTTTTTTTTAATCAAGAAGGTATTAAACAGTGGATGTTTGTGAAAATTAAATATTTGTGTGATGCACAACACAAAGTCTGACTTCAATGGGAATGGACTCAATGCCAACTGTAAATTCGAACAAATCACAAATTCGACGAATGGCTAAAGAGATGACGATGAATTCGTTGCCTGAAGTTGGACAATAAGGCCGCAGGTCCACGTTTGTTGTTATTTAAGTAATCTGTAATTTTATAGTAGCTCTTATCTTCTGATTCTGAATATCTCCGAATAATATGGAGTTTATAGATATACAATACAGGCAAAACGTGTATAAGGTGACTTCATACCTGGATAACTCAGCTCTCCTGGATGGCCATGGTATGCAGACAGTGCAACGTTCAGCGTGAAGGTCGACACAACAGTTCCAAAGAACGTCCGCCATGTTAACGCTTGGTTCCAAAAACTCGTGCCTTCTTCTAGGGAGAATAGTACTCCACCTACGAATGAGATACATTATATCAATTTGGGTCTATATCAGCACGGGAAAGCAACTAAGTGCCACTCTAGCAGGCGCGACATTGTGCCCATAGAAATTAATTCCGTGCCCATAGGAAGAAATATTATGCAGATATGTTGCCGTCGAGATAGCCGTGAGAACTCGGGCCAATCATGTGACGCAATCTTTTTTACTCCGTCAAGAACTGTCTATGAAATGACAATTTGATACAAGACAAACTTCTTAGCAGAATTACTACAATGTAGTAGTTGCCATTAGTTAAAAAAGTGAAGTGAACATTGTCGAGTCGTATTCTGTCTTCTCATACACGTTGTGCTAGCACTGCTGTGCTAATATAATCTTGTGTCACTTTACTTTGATGTCGTAAAACATCAAGAAATATAAAATTACAAGTAATTGAAGGGCAGAAGTGTCCTATATTCGACTGCAGACTTCCGTAAAAGTGCCACGAGAGGGGAAGAGTATTTCCCAGAAGTGGCTTACAATTTAAATGTTCACGATAGTAATAAATCTCACCAATGGGTGCTCCAAACGCAGCGGAGACTCCAGCAGCGGCGCCGGCCGACACAAAATCTCTTTTCTCATGATCTTCACGGAAGTATTGGAATATTTTAAAATCTTTATTGAATGTGGTACTCTTTCCTTGCGATATACCCGCTGCGACCACCGCACCGCTGTGTATCATAGGACCTTCCTAAAATTAACGACAAATTGTAGTCGTTGACAATTGTCTGTCAAAAGTCTGTCAGAATGGTGGTATTCAACATGCGTCAGTAATAAGTAAAAGGACAAATTACATTTATTATGAACACAGTACACCATCTGTCATGTTTAGGTTGTGATGTACTTGTATGTTTAGTTAATTGCGGTGAGAGACTTCAATATGACTAACCTTGCCACCTGCGAGCCCTCCGACTACAGCAGTTATTACACCAATAGTTTTTACAAATAGAGTCTTGATTCGTACCACTCTCGGCACTTTGACGCCGTTTAAATAACACTTCACTTGTGGAATCCCACTACCCGCTGCTACTGGCTGCAAATAAATAAAATACACACCGTTAATCTATCAAGGACCTTACCGATACTGCAAGGTATGTGAACTACAAAGTTGACTGGTGTGATCTTTTATGAAATTGTTTACCATTACTTTTATGGATATTTTTACCGTAAGGAAAAAAATATAGAACGTATTGGCATGGGTAGTTTAATTAATTTATCAGAACTTATGAGAAGAACTTTATTAAAACAGAAAAAATCAGAACTTCTCCACATAATTACATCGTTAAATAAATAAAGAAAGGTTGGAGAAAATATAAGTTCCAAATAAATTTGGCATGACAGGAACCCTAACAATCACACAAGTCGCATATCAATTTCCGGCCGGCGGGTGCGTTTTTGAAAAAATAAAATTAAACTACTTATGCCAATAACTTCTGTTTTAGGTTTCGCTTACCTAATAGGCCCTATTTTTTTCCTTACGGTAAAGAAACTCATCCGGTATACTGTTACTTAAAATGCATCTATCATATAAACCTTCCGGAAGAAAATCTTTAAATGATAGGATGATAGTGACAACCGTATCATAATCAAGCGTTTACAAACAAACAAACTTCTTGCAGTGTGGGGCTCGTCGACGTTTTCTTATACATCGACCTTGCTTCGCTACGACATGCTATCATGAGTAATTTTGGGCAACTACTGATTTAAAGCACTTGTGGTGCATTCGTTTTCGATTAACGAATTTAAGCAATGTCTGGCGCAGTCAGTCCTTGGATGGGTGACCACTGACCACTAGTGGCATTTTAATGCGAGTGTTCCGTGCTTCGGAAGACACGTTGAATAGTTAGTCCCGGTTGTTTTCAATTGAAGGCAGTCAAGTCGGTGGCCTACAGGGTTGGCTTAAAAGCACTGGCTGTCAGGTTGCCACTATAGTCTGAAATAAATCCACCAAACCGCTCTGGGCCCGCGTGGTGGACTATGGCCCATACTCTCTCCCAGTGAGAGAAGGCTGTGCCCCAATGGTGAGGATGTGTAAGACTTATTGATGATTTAGTCGCAAACTTGACGCCTGGCAGCACCTCGTCGTAGAATATAAAAAAATCAGGAGCACCACGAGTTAAAATACGATAAGTTATTATTTATAGTTATTATTATCAACATAGAACAAATAAATATTTAACTATAAATTAAATAAATACATTTCCATAAATAAAAGAAAATGTTGAGTTCAAATTTCTTACCTCGACATATGCAACCAATACTGAACCAATAAATACAATTGCAATATTTGACAACACCCACAACAAGTACGGAATGTATAATCTGTCCTGTAATACATATTTGTCTACAGCTGTATAAATATTAAGTTAAGGAAATGTTGCAATTTTACCATCACCATCTTACGTCTACCGCCAACACGGAAATGTTGAGTTTCGACTGTTGGAGGTAAGAATTAAGATTGCGAGTTAATAGGAAACACAATAATTAGCTAGGCTCATACTATAATATTGATACATAAATATTTATAATACACATCAATGGCTAAGGATGAAATGTCAGGGTTCCACTGAGCTATATGTATACCTAGTCTACCTATTAAACCAATCAGCCATCAAAGTTTATGTCTTATTTTTTTGACAATCGGTGTCTCTTGAGCTAATAGTAACTCAGTCAAACTGCTAAGCCACGCAACAAATACAGTACAGGCAGCTTTGACATCACGGGATACATTCGTATAAACCACCTGTTTTATACCGTTTTTTTTAATCGTAAGGGAAAAATAGGTCAAAGTCAAAAATGGTTTATTTTGTAGGTGCACAGGGTACACTTAAAAATAGATTTAACATTTTTTTAAGATACTGCTTGTTCAAAAAGCAATTTTCTCCTGAGAAGAACAAGCAAGAAAAAAAGGAACAATTTTCATTATTAATTGTGAAATATATGGGCAGGACGGCAAAATTTATAATTATTGCTTATAGGTATAACACAATACCTATAAGCGTGCACATTAAAATACATGACTTTTGATTTGATTACATATTTTCACAATTTTCAGGAAAACGATACAAGCTAGACCAAAATAATGAAAGACTGAATTAGTTGTTAACAAATTACCTACAAATAAGTACTTCCATTCATTTTGAAACGAGTTATAGTTTCCAAGCTATGATGCGTCACTGCAAATTTATAACCAGCAAATAATCACAAGAGCTAAGCTGTCCCGGTACTATAGGTATCGAGGATAATCTAGCCCTGAAACTGCTGAAGGACAAGAAGGCGCCGGGCGATGACGGAATCACTGCGAAGCTTCTCAAAGTGGGTGGAACACCAGTACCTAAAGTCCTTCAGAAGCTTTTCAAATCGTTTTTAAACACGTAGGTTTGATGACTTCCAGCCTCCCGATCAAGCCGGTTTCCGGAAAGGCTTATACAGAGTGAAATTTAATTCGTATAATTCTTGTTTACTGGTGACTCCACTGGTGATTACAAAAACAACGGTGTCGTATTGATAATCGGTACATTGAAGTGTTTGTACAATAATGCCACTATGTCAGTCCGAGTACAGGAACAGAGCACAACGGCGATTCCACTGCAGAGAAGCCTGAGGCAGGGAGATGTTATCTCTCCGAAACTTTTCACTGTCGCACTGCCTTCAAACTTCAGGAATGGCAAGTATATCACTCACCTTCAGTATGTCACCGACATTGTAGTCATGGTAAAATCGTAGGAAGACCACAGCACTATGCTCGAGGACTCAATCGAGTATCTCAACAAGTGGGACTTAAAATGAACATTGACCAAACGAAAATTATGGCGAATGTCCAGTCGTGCCCACGCCAATATCAGTTGGGAACTCCATTCTCAAAGTTGTAAGCGAGTATGTCTAATTAGGACAAGAAATTCGACTAGACAGGTCCAAGTTCTAGAAAGAGGCCAAAAGAATCCAACTCGAATGGGGGCAGCGTTCAGAAAACTGCGCAGTTTTGTCATCCAAAATACCTCAGTGTTTGAAGACGAAATCTTTAATCAATATGTGCTACCAGAGATGACTAATGGCACTGAAACGTGATCTCTCACTATGAGCCTCTTAAGAAAGTCCGAAGTCACGTTACGAGCTATGGAAAGGGCGATGCTAGGCGTTTCACTTCGTGATCGAATCAGGAATGAGGAAATCCGTAGGTGAACGAATGTCGCTGACATAGTCCAGCGGATTAGCAGGTTGAAATAGCAGTGGGCAGGGCACATAGCTCGAAGATCTGATTAAAGTTCTCGAGTGGACACTATGCACCGGCAAGCGCAGCGAAGTACGTCCACTCACAAGGTGGGCAGACGAACTGATTAGAGGCGCGGGAAATCGCCGCATCAAAATCGCAGGCCGCTTCAAAACGGTAGCTATGGAATTCTATGGGGGAGGCCTATGTTCAGCAGTGGACGTCTTGTGGCTGATATGATAATTGAAATAAATAAATTAATTCATTTATTGTCAGATAACAACATCCATTAAATCAAATTAAATGCATTGTAAAAAATAATAAATAATATTATTGTTTCCTGTGTATTTAATTTTTGCTAAGCGCAGATTTTTAGTAAACTTTGTCGCGCCATATCTTGGAAACTATAACTCGTATCAAAAGAAAGTTAGTACTCTCTTGTAGATAATTTATTCGTAAATAATTCATTCTCTGACTATTATATCTCAGCTTGCATTATTTTGCTGAAAATTGGAAAAAAATGTTAAACGGGACACATTTCAAGGGGGGTAGGAGTGAAGCAGATTACGGGGGGAGTCGTGTATTTTAATGTACTCAAATATAGGTAGGTATAACACAGTAACTTACTGCGGATATCATAAACAGTACTTACAGCTCATAGCAATGTATAATTAATTATATTTATTATAATTGTGAAAACTAAAAAGGATACATTTCTTCAATTCTTTATATTTAATTTCTGAAAATTCCTCTATACAGATATCAATAATGAATGCAATAAGTGCAGTCACCACACCAATCAACAGCATCACAAACCATCGTGCTATATCTTTCCATATTACAAATGTATATCCTCGCTTCCGTTCCTCATCTAGTAGAAGGTGATTTTCACATGTATCATAGTCTAAACTCTGAAACACAATAAATTAATACAATTAAATATAGTCCACACCACATCACAGCGTACACAGCTATAAAACTAGCACCTTATGTACTTCTATATTTAGACTATAGAATTTATTTTATAAAATGTAGTATTGAATCCAAAGCAAGGGCCCATGGCACTTCTAGTGATTTTATACTTCTTGCTAGACAACATAGTAATATACCATGATGTCGATTCATTATTATGTTTCATATTCAGGGATATATCATACAATATTCTATATTATTAAGTCCCCAACCCGCATTGCGCCAGCGTGGTGGAATATGGCCCATACTCCCTCAAATACGAGGGAAGGTCTATTTGTGATGTGGTGTGGGATGTTTACGGGCTGATGATGATGACGATTCTTTATTGCACATGAACAGCAGTTACATTATAGCATATTATACATACATTTTATATATTATTATAAGACTGCTTTTTCAAAAAATACTATAAGGTTATATTTGACCTACACTACAGGCAATATAAATCCAACGAAATACCTTTGACACATTATATTTGCATGATGGTAGAATACTTTTTGCAATTGTCATACAAAACAAAACGATTTTTTTTGTCACAATTATCATTATACTTACTTATCATTATTTTTCTATTTTTTAGCAATTTACTTTTTTAGTAATAAAAAAAATATTACATTGGTTTTGACTGAACTTGCTAATGTTATTAATAGATTAATTGGCGAGCGGCAGATGTTGATGTGCCTATATTCAGCTGGTGTATTGTAAAGAAAAGGAAAAAGTCACAATTTTGGATTAATAGTCCATGGTTGCAGACTTTCTTCTCTGTAAACCACGTGTCAAGTCTATTTTTAAAACTTGTTTGTTACTACTTAAAAAAATTTAATTGTTACTTCATAAAAAAAACAAATATTTATTTAACTGAAACGGCAAAGTAACCTAGATTAACTCCGTACAAGACTGCATGGGGCAGTGGGGCAGTCGCAGCCGGATCCTCTCAACACAATGTGAACACATATCACTTTTTCGCGCAGGCTGCTGTATTTCAATTTACGGGAAAATATATTTGATTCCGTGAATTTTTTTTATTTTGTTTCTATTGAATACGCCTGTCATTTATTTATTATTCGAAAGAGTAATACATGACAATACATACTTTTCTTGTATCAATGAGGCTGGCATAGTCACCCAGGGTGTACAAAAGCCTCAAATAAAAACAAGATTAAAAAAAAAAAAAAAAAAAAACATACTTTTCTATGAAAATAACTAACAAGGATCAAAAGGATTTGCACAAAAATTCACTAAAGTGACCATTAATCATCCAAAATCTTCAAAGTCATTTATTGAGTAGAATTTTGAATCAAGATTAATTTATTCAACAACTTATGTTCTTGTTCGTCACCGCCAATACGCAATTTACATAATAGTAACAATAATACTTACTTCATATTTTGCTGATAAAATATTCATGGACCCAGGCTCAATCTTTTGCACTGGCTGCCTTCTCCGAACGCCATGGCTACCTTGTATTTCATCATCACTATCAGACTCCTGAAACAAGACTGGGCATTTATAAGGCTACACTGCGACACACCGGTTGTCAGAGATAAGATAGCCAGTCCTCCAAATGTGTTGGGGTTTCCGGGCCAGTACGCTTGCACCTTCGACCTCATCTTCACTTAACATCAGATGTGAATGAGGTTGTGCTTAAAAAAACCTGAGATTGATATCTAGCTAATTGATAATCTTGTTAATGGTGTAGATTTTGCAGGGAGCTTAAAACATAAATTTAAATTTAGAGTGCTCTGAACCAATTTCCTATTCCTATTTCTAAAATTTTGACGTTTCTATAATGTGAAGTTTGATTGGAGTTTTGAGTGAAGTTGAATTTAGGTTTTAGAGATAAAAACCTATTCCAGAAGGCCATTTAAGACATTATTAGCGAAATTTAGACGCCATCTCAAAACATTACGTTTAAAATTAGAGAGTAGGTTTTTCCAGGTATATTGGGCTATCTACAGCCTAAAAAGTGTGAACTTTCGATAAAAGTCTTACAAAAGGGTACAAAAGATTTTCCTAATATGTTTTATTTTGAATTTAAGGCCGCAGTGAACATAACCTAATATATAAATATTTTTTAAAGTTTTTTAAAGGCGAGACTTAATTCTGGTAACTCTTAAGTAGTAATAGCAATTAAAAACAAGTTAGTTGTCGAACGCGAAGAGTTATTTTGATAGAAGAGATTTTCCCAGTATCGATAAAGAAACGTAATTAACC
Source organism: Oegoconia quadripuncta (assembly GCA_949316235.1). Classification (NCBI taxonomy): domain Eukaryota; kingdom Metazoa; phylum Arthropoda; class Insecta; order Lepidoptera; family Autostichidae; genus Oegoconia; species Oegoconia quadripuncta. The sequence continues at coordinate 13,737,885 of OX438749.1, forward strand.
AAAGGCGAATTTGGAGTCATTAAGGAAAGCCAACTTAAATTATAAAATACGGTAAAGGAATTCCATATATTAAATTATTGATTAACATACATTAAAAAAAAACATGTTCTGAAGAAAAATATCTGATTTTGACTATGGCAATACAGTACATCAATTTATTTTAGGCGTCTGTAAACCATCTCTAAACTTAGCGATAGATGTATTTCAGAATAGCATATTTTAGGAAATGCATTTAAAATTAGTGATTTTGCTGCTACTTCTTTCTTTTATTTGTTGATATGATATTATTATTATATTTATGCATGCACCCTACCTGTTTTTCTACCTACAAATATCCCATAGCTGTGGGTTGTCTGGAAGAGATCGCTTTTAGTGATAAGACCGCCTAATTATGTTCTATTGTTTTCATCAAAATTATTGTAAATTATTTTGCGCATTAAGAGTATTTGTATTGTATTGTATTGTATGATAAAACTGGAGAATAAGTAAATGAATAAAAATAGGTTGTGTTTTACTATTTATACAATATTTGATTAGTTTTTAGATTAGTTTACAATTTACAATTCATGAAAGAAATCACTTGAAAACGTCACATTTTCTATCTTTATATTAAAATTATTGAGATTATTGCTCATTCACAAAGCTGTTTCCCCAGAGAAGAACGAGCAAGAAACTCAAGTGTTGCTCTTTTAAATAAGTTTGGGTTACAATTATATTGTATAATTAGACTGAATATCGCCAAGCGGTCTATGCCCATGCTTGCCCCCCAGTATGTAAAATGCGCCAACCTGTCGTTTCTGCGGAACAAAGATACAATTTATATTCGCGCCATTTCCCCACAACAGAATGCGGTAGTTCAATATGCTATGGAAATAACTGAAATAAACCAGCCTCGTGGTATCCACATCGGTAAAATAACATATGGTATTTGACATTTGGTAGTGAAAACTTTATACATATACAATAAGTCAAAATTTATAATACTTATGTGGTGTTACCTGAAAATGGACAGACTTAGGTAGTGTGCAATGTGAAGTACTGGCTTCTCCATTGCTTATTAATTGCGCTGTATCAGAAGTGGTTTCACTAATAGTTTCCTCAATAGCGCTATGCGAAGATTCATTCATGTTTCACAATTTCACTTGATAACCAAAATATAATTTATAATCCTCCTCATTCTTGCTTGAAGTGCACTGCAACATACAAAGGTACTCTATAACTGTAATTGATGATGACTGTACTCTGAACGTAGGTATGTAATAGCAAAAAGTATTTACAAGATAGTTAGTATAGCAATAGTTTTATCAATTATCCTTTACATCAAACAAGACAAAGATATTACAACAATAACTCCATACCAAAGGAAGAATATACTAGATAGGACGTACTCTCTCTTGTACCCGCTGCAAAGAAAGATAATTTATTACTTATTATTAACACCATCCACTAAAATAGAAAACGCATATGAAATTTTTAAGAAATCTAGTCTGAACTGAAATCAAACAATTTTTTATTGTTGTCTTACAACTACTACATAACTACTACCAACTCTTTGTTGTTGTTAAATTCGCCACTTATTGGCAGGCAAAGATCAAAAGACCATACAGCCTTGTCTTTCGTATTTGTCCAACTCTTTGCTACTGACAAGTGAAAGTCTTTCTTTTTTTTTTTTTTTTTTTTTTTTTTTTTAGTTTTATTTTCTCCTCTAGGAGAAGGCAAAAGGATCTAGCCCATAACAGCCATGTCTTATTTATCTTATTTCTTCATTTTGTAAGTCAGTCTCAGTCAAAACAAGTCATTCGTCGTATACTTGGCGTATACATAGTCTAGTCACGGTCAAGTCATTCTTCAGTAAAGTGGCAGAATGCTTTACAAAAGATTTTGGCGGCTTCTTGAGGGAACCCGAAAGCTCCGTTACGCACTTTAATTTACACTTCCCGTCACTTGTACACCATCACTAACGTTTGCTGCACAATAGTCTGCCATTATTAAGCTTCAAAAGTCAGAATGCACAAATTATAAGAACTATAAAGAAAAATGCTACTTCACTCGCCGAGTTCCCGCCAAAAAGCCTTTTTTTTTTTCCTTTTTTTTTGGTTTCATTCTCTCCTTTAGGAGAAGGCAAAGGGATTTAGCCCATAACAGCCATGTCTTATTTCTCTTATTTCTTCAGTTTGTAAGTCAGTCTCAGTCAAAACAAGTAATTCGTCGTATACTTGGCGTATACAGAGTCTAGTCACGGTCAAGTCATTCTTCAGTAAAGTGGCAGAATGCTTTACAAAAGATTTTGGCGGCTTCTTGTGGGAACCTGAAAGCTCCGTTACGCACTTTAATTTACACCTCCCTTCACTTGTACACTATCACTAACGTTTGCTGCACAATACTCTGCCATTATTAAGCTTCAAAAGTTAGAATGCACAAATTATATACCTTATCATAAAGAAAAATGCTACTTCACTCGCCGAGTTCCCGCCAAAAAGCCTTTTTTGTTTTCTTTTTATTCACTCCTCTCGGAGAAGGCGCAGAGAACTAGGCCAATACAGCCATGTCTTATTTCTTTAGTTTAGCGAAGTCAGAAGATCTTTGCATAGATGCGCTTGTAGACAGAAAATGTTGACCCTGCTAGCAGATGGCTAGCAGGGTCTACCGAGTCTTGATTAGTCAAGACCCAGTGTGGTGGTCACTTTGTGTGAGCAATTTATTCAAAATAAATTTCCTGAACTGCTAACCATTTTATTGAATCCAGAAAACTGTCAAACAGATGAATTGTTGGATGCTGTGAAACATATTATAAATCGTCGGGTATGGAAATGGTCTTTGTGCACCTCATGAAGGAGGTAAAAATACGATGACAGGTAAATGTTGCCAAGTGTTACTTTATGTGTTATAAAGTATATGCATAGAAAACAAACTTGATTTTACCCTGAGCAACTTTGATTTATCTTGATTCAATTGAAATGTAAACACCGCTGTTCATAGATGAAAGGGCCGTATTAATAAAGCAATCGAGTAAACAAGACTCAGTCTTTATCAACTTAAGTTCACGTCGATCTTGAAACCACCCTTCCGGTTTAGCAAGATCTGGAGCAAATTTATTATTTGTGAAGGTATAACCTTAGAAGTCGATTATGGTTTTACCTAGTAATATAGTGTGGATAATTGTGATGGTGCATGAAACCAACATTACCATTACCAATATTATTGGAGCTACAAGAAAAATACTTTTGTTGTTGAACTAAGTTTCAAACATTAAAACTTCAATATACACATTTTTGTCAAGCAGATAAAACTTTTCTAAGGAAATTTCAAAGTGGGATCCTATAGACGTTGTTCAAAATTTGATGACCTAAGCCTTCCGTCAAAGATATTGTAAGTACGTCCTTGGATACACACACAGTGGATATTATTTATTATTTTCGAATACCTAGGTACCTACCTATAATGATATAGCATAGTTTGAAATCTTATACTATGAAATCTTATCTTATGACAATTACATTATCTTATCTTAACTAACTTTTAATGATAAGATAACGTTATCATCTTATCACATTATCAGTGGTTCAATGAGAACAGACTGAGCTGCACACACTTGCTAAGTAGCGTGCCTAAACAATGGGATTATGCATTGCATGTGTGTGTGTGGCTTGCTCGTTCTTTCGTTTGGTTGACAATCGCGATGTGATGAATTCTACATCATCGCATGAGCTATATTTTTAACAAAAATCTTTTAATTTTATAAGTTACTCGATTAGTTTCTAAATGTTTTCTTTTGTTGTGATCGCCTTTCTCTGGTTTAATTTCTAAATATGTGTAATGTGCCGCCGAAGTTCCATTCAGTGTGTCGCCTTTGTTTATCATTGTGTGGCGATAATTGCAGTGATGTTAAACTTCCAATTTTCGATCGTGATAAGGATAAATCACGTCTTTCCGACATGATAATGACATATTTGTCTATAATGGTAATAATCGCTTTGTTATTTTGTGCATCTAACATCGAGAAGCTGCTTTTTTCTCGTGTGAAAGTTTAGCTTTTGCGTACGAGATTGTGGATGCTGATAAGCGCCATTAACTTTCTCGCGGTTGTTGGGTATTTTCGCATTGTGATATCATATTACTACCCACGCGTTTAGTGCTCGACGTATGACTAATGTCGTTCGTGGAAGTGATAGGCGAGGCGGGTTGCAGGCGCGTTGTATCACCGCGCGCTGATAACAAAGGAGCGCACGGAGATCTCGTTCCCCGCCTCCTGCGGCTCTCGCGTGCATTTCGTGTTCGTCCCCTCGTCTTACACATGTGCACTTCTCACACACACAACCCTCACATTCTGTTTATCCACATTAACACTGCTATTTTGAGATTTCAATATTTTCTAAATTTAGATGTATATTTTAAGGGAATCAATCTGCAGGGGACGGTCTCCTCTGTTATCTTAATTTATCATTCATGAACTTTGAAGAGGGAGTAAATACAGGGAAAATTTTGTATAATGTATTATCAGATTACCTACCTGTTAATGACTCATTCTCTATGATTACACTTGCGAAAGGTCACTGGCCACATTGCCTCTTTAACTATTGTGATCTTGTGAAACAAACAAATGTGTTTTAGCTAATATTTTGAAATTATATTTTTAGGTTTCTCCAGCAGATTTGTTGCCACAAGTAATTTGTGGCAGTTGTGCCCATAAACTTGGTGAATTCCATACTTTCCGGGAATTATCACATAAATCGGAAAGGCTCCTGGATCAGTTTCTGCAATATGCCAATTCCCTATCAGGGCCACAAGAGGTACGTTATTTTGGTTGAATATATCACAGGTTGCGTTCACTATCAGATAAGCAAAATGCTTCAAATTACACAAAAAAAACTTGAAACAATTTTAACACTTTATTATTATTTCAAACAAATATTGCTATGTACATTTATTTACATCTAAATTTTGTATATGTATTGGAGGATTAAATACTTACTTTTATTTAAAATTAAGTGATTTAGTCTTCATGCAAAACTAGAATCATTATTGAGGTTTAAGTAACGAATAGGCTCTGTCCTAATCTTCTTTTTATAGAAGGCTTTTGCAGCATTCACAAGTAGACCAAGCAGCATCCCAAGGCAGGCTATCATAGCAACTCCTAAAATGCTCCACAATATGTGTTTAGGCTTCAAATCAGACAGGCTGAAACTCTTCGTTGAGGTGAATGTAGTATCAAATGTAGGGCAGAAAGTGACAGTTATGTTTGTGATGTAAGCCCCACTTAGCCTCATTGGTGCTGCACAGCTGAAAATTGAAAAAGGTCTTACTAAGTGTAATCTATTCAAATTTAATCTTTACAAAATAACATGTAAATAAACCACTTAATTTATGATTTACTAAATTATTTAAACAGAATATAAATTCATTGTGAATCAATATTACCTTAATTCATAACCTTGTTACCATAATTTTTGGTATTTGGACATTAGTGTACATACATTCAATGTTTACTACTAAACTTATTACAGTGTGACTCGAGACACACAGTAATAAACTAGTTTGGAGTCAGGGATAACAATATGTATGTTACATAAGTTTGAAAGCAATAAAGAACTTTATTATTATGGTCAGTGTGGCTACTGGCAGAGTAGAATAGGACCAACGCGCCTATTCCTGTGGGGTTGTGAAAGGCGAATCGTGGGCATGATAGTATACATCAATGATGGACAGCAGCACCATTGGTGCTGAGCTCCCAAAAAATCTGCAATCGCCAATCTATTAAGACGAATTTACGACACCTTGCACTTCACAATCGGTCAAACCATTCAATCTACAGGAGGTAAAACCCATACATACATTCGATATGTACATTTATTACATTTTTTACATTACCCTCCTTCCTAGGGCAGTCTGTTAAAAATAAGGTAAGTGACTTAGGTAAATGTTTACAAATAAGTAAGCAGTTTTAAATTAAATTAACCAACACAGTAGAGGATAGGATAACCACAGAGTACTCTTTTCATATGGGACAAAATAAGCAACTTGTTATGCTTTCGCAGCCTTTTCGGTGAGTAAGAAAAATAGATTGTCTGCGATGTTGCCGGACATCGCACGACGTCGCTAAATCTTGTCTCAGTCCATATTTTTCCTACCGGACATATTGTGCGAAGTCGGTCGACGTCCCACGACGACGTCTCTGGCGACCCGTGTCGCGGGACATTTGTCCTCTAGTGAATAAGCACCTTAAAGCCAAACCACAATTATAATTTAGAAAACGTCTATTCATCATTCATATCATTTAAACTGTGTACAATTCTGGTGAAACACCCGGTCCTCGAAATTAGGAGCTGATTCTACTGGTTCTACCAAGGCTCGACTGTCCCAAGTTTCGTGTTTTTGGATTCAATAGTTACGGCTTTACATCGACGAGTCAGTCAGGATAATCTCTCTTTATAAGTATACATACATTTAAGTATACATAATACTTAAATTTTAAAAGGTCAAAACCTTTCATATAGTACCCATGATTTTTGTTTACTTAAATGAATATTTCGCGAGGTATGCCCTATGAGTTTCTAAAGTCGTTAAAAGTATGTCTGTGTGTGTGTCCCTAACTTAACAACCATGCGAATTAAAAAATCGGGAAAAAACAGATAATCCCTTTAAACCCTTCAGAGAAAATTATTTTGATCAAGATAAATATCGTAAATTTTTAGCAACATACTAAAACTCTCCGTGTAATACCCCTTCATTTATATCTAAGGTTGAAAATAGATAATGCGGCTTACTACATGCTACGGAAGCCGTCCGCCAAGCACTTTTAATTATTACGTTTTCGATTGGCCATGCCGCATACGATCTATCGTTCGATCACTCAAGTATTGACATTGGTCGATGGCCGTATCCATCCATCCACGGAGACATACGACTCATAAGGTCCGCCGACGACTCAGTGTAACATGGCTATTACTTACATAAGCATATATCTCTATTGAGTTGTGGTTGTGGAAACTTGAACAGTAATCGAGACAAAATTAAAAATCGAGCTGATCTCGATCCCGAGACGTTAGATCTCCCCAAAATGCAGACATCGACATTTACACGGAGTTATTGCTCCGTCGCAGATGAATTATTATAAATGACTTACTGCGGGATTTCATCAGTTTTGAATTTAGTACCGGCTCCCTGATCTGTGACGATGTTAGCAAGGTCACAGTTGCACAGCCAATTGTTGCCAGCCATTCCCAGAATGTCCAGTTTCTTCCAGGGCATCAGGTCTGTTGATAGCTCACTAAGCTTGTTATTATCTAAGTAAACCTGTAATAGAAATCTTACATCAATTGTTTAAATTATTATTAAGTGCCTAACTCTTAAAATATCCCTCTAATCGTACGAATATCTAAATGATAACGAGTTGTGTAAGGTGCGCTCTAGATTTGGGATAAATTTTGCAATCAGTGATTGATTAATATCAAAATATGTATTATGATTAATCTGCTGAGCTGGCTGACCCAGTTTGTGACTGTATAGTAAGCAGATAAATGTGGGGCACGTTCGATTGCATACTTTATTTTGTGATGATTATAATGTGGTTAAAAACAAGATATTAATAACCGCCATCACCTACGCGTGCTTTCGAGCTTGATAAACATTTTTCGTGATATAATCCGTTCCGACGCTGTCGTATTATGGGAGGGGGAATATCTACATAACATTAAGTTTTGCAAAAACATCCGCTTTTTACGCATTAGATCATCTTGTGTAATATAATTAATTACATATGCATTAGTTTCGTTATTATCCTAGGGTAGGTATGTACTTACATACAATGGGGGAAGTGTAATCTGTATCTAATGGTTCTCATTCATAATTATGTTTATTACAAATGTTGGTTTCCTCGTTTTGTTGTAGTCTCGTGAATCGCGATTGTAGGTGGATAATGTGGATTGTTGCTTCAAGTCAGATCCTGGATAGTTATATGAGATTATTATTGATATACCTACCTACCTTATAATTTTTTGGCGGGTTAAACATACTACTTCCCGTTACAGTGTTCGTTTGTTTAAGATTGTTTTCCTTACGTGGGTCGTCTAAATAATGACTATTTAAGTATTTGAAACCAATAAACCCGACATCATATTTTGTATCTCGTCTGTAGAACTGTTTGCCCGAATCTATTAGGAAAACTCAATCTTTAAATATTTTTAAATCTCAAGTCAAAAACCCGCTACTAAGGTCACCGACTTTTTCTTTTCGCTAACTCCCGCCTCGTGAACATTAGTTGATTATCTATTAGTACTTCTAACTATTGTGTTTTTTTTGTGTTTTATGTATATTATATATATATATATATATATATATATATATATATATATATATATATATATATATATATATAAATATCCTTAGACATACACACAGCGCCAACTAGTTTCACAGAAAGCAACTTTAGGCTTGTGTTGTGGATACCAGATGGTTGATATACTACATAAATGGTTGATATATTACATATATTTATATTATTATTATAATATGTAATAATTATTTCTTTAGTGGGTAGTATCGTGCACCCTACCTGTTTTCGATCTACAATTTCCCAGAGCTGTGGGTTGTCTGGAAGATTTAGTTTAGTCATAAGACCGCCCGATTGAGTTCTATTGTTATCATCTAAAATTATTGTAAATTATTTTGTGCAATAAAGTGTTATTTGTATTATAATTTGCGGGTACCATGTTGGAGTCGTTTACAATAAAAAGATACTTTTGTTTCATTAGACTACATGAGGTAACACACAAATCTACGGTACACGCTTACATACATCCATACAAACACTCGAAAAACTTTATTATCCTTTTTGAGGCGGTGGAGTAAAAATTGACGATCTAACTTTTTAAAATACTAACCTCTTTCAAAGTCCAGTTATCCTTCAACCCGCGGAAGGCATTGTGGCTAATGTACCTTAGATTTCGGTTGTGACATAGGTGAAGCACCCTCAGTTGTTTGAGTGGGGAGAAAGTGCTGCGTTTTACTTCTTCCAGGTAGTCGTTTTCACCAACTTCGAGTTGTTTTAAGTTCGTCAAGTCTGCAATAATTATGTTACAAAGTATATAAGCCGCTGATAGATGGCTAAATGAACCATTGCCAGTTATATGACAGATAGACAGCAATATGTAGAATACGCGGGGCATATGTCGGAACCGTATTTTACGAGGTCCGGTGTAAGCCAGGGCAGTAATCTTGGACCTCTGGAGTTTATCATAATGATAAACGACCTTCCGGAAGTGGTTAAAAATGCAACCTGTTCCCTGTTTGCCGATGACCTCAAACTGTCCCTGGCTATAAGTAACGCAAGTGATTGTGAACGGTTGCAAGCGGATGTGGATAGGGTAGTGACCTGGAGCAAGGATAATCACTTGCAATTCAATACGTCCAAGTGCGTAACTATTACCTTTTCTCGCTCACATAACCCCATCCTACATAAATATAATATTAATGCGAAGTCAATTGTCAGGGTCACAGAAGTCAAAGACTTAGGTATACGTCTTAACACTAAGCTAACGTTTAGCGATCACATCGTTAGTATTTGTAAGAAAGCATTTAGAAATTTAGGTTTTGTGCTCCGAACGATACGGGGCTTTACAAATATCAAGGCAATAATCGCCCTATATAATGCTTTGGTCAGGAGCCAATTGGAATGTAATGCAGTCATTTGGGCTCCACATGAAACTAAGTATAGTATCATGTTGGAGAGGGTACAAAATAAATTTATTAGATATTTATATTTGCGACAATATGGAGTGTATCCTTTCTACCCACTGATGTATCCAACTCTCTTTATACTGGGCATGGTAGGATACAATGAGCTGAGAGTTAGAAGGGAGCTCACACTCGCCTCATATGTCCTTAAAGTACTAAGAGGGAAGGTGTATAATGGAGATATATTGCGGCAAATATCATTCTGCGTTCCGAATGAGATGGTGCGGCGGCGCAGGCGGCCGGCCCTGCTGGCGGTGCCGCGCGCGCGCACCAACCTGCTGAAGGAGGCTCCGTTGACGCGTGCGCTTCGCACTCTCAACCTCATAGCCGACGAGGTAGACATATTCTGTTGCGCCTTGAGTGAATTCACAAGGATAGCCTTACAAGTCATATGTTATAGGGAAGGGAAATAAATTGTATATATTTTTAATGGATGCACGCACTATCGAATTAGGTAACCTGTAATGATAGTAGTAAGATGGAAAATAAATAAATAAATAAATAAAAATTAATTGAATGCCTAGGCGGAGCTATATGGCGGACAATTCCGTTTTTACAGAAAACTGTGCTGATCAGAGCGGGATGGTTAAGTTCCTTTAGATACAACCGACTAGCGTAATTTTATATAATGCAGGACATTTTATATAATGTACGACATACATAACTATCCTAGGCATTTAATTGAATGGCTAATTTAAACATCTGCCGACGGCTTATAGATTAAAAAATTGTTGCATTTAGGGCATTATTTTTTTTTAGCTTTTATATTCGTAGATTGTGCCGACATAAATTTTAAATTCTTACATAAAAATTACAGAAGTAATCGGTGGAAGCGTCGCGTCGTTTTTTTTATCTATATTAATATGTATAATTTTGCATTCACCATCGTCATCATACCAGCCGAAGGACGTCCACTGCTGGACAAAGGCCTCCCCTCCCTCCCCAATTTTGCATTATCCAAATCAAATTTATTCAGTTGTTTAGCTAGAAATTCTTTGATTTGATTTAGCAATAGCAAACAGTAATGCCCAGTTCACAAAAGTGCCTCAACAGCTACTTAAACTTGATTGAAAAGCGGCGAAGGGTACCTAATATATTATTTAGTCGATGGACGATAAAACATTACCGTTAAATAAATCAATATAAATATCCACATTTGTATTAATGCCTCAAAAGCGACCAATTCAAGATTACATGAGCGCTGCTTTCAGACCGGGCTCTTGAGTTTCCGTCAAAAATACCTCTAAGGGCCATATTAATAAATCGATCTTGAGATTGCGTCTCAGTACTAGTTTTTTTGATATTATTTTAATATGCAAGAGATTCACAAGCGTCTACTTAAGGTCATCTCAATCTTAAGAACGATTTATTAATACGGGCTTAAGAAACATAATAGTAGGTATATCCTAAACGGAACACTATTTTCTATGAGTTATTAAGCCGCTTCTACTTAATTTAGTGAAGTATAGGTACCCGCGGGGTTCGCCTGCATTAGAATAACTTTATCGCGGATATGTTTAATTTGTTTATCCCGCGGTAACTACTCACTTTGTCGGGATTAAAAATATCTTATGTCTTAATCCAGGGTATATTCTAACTATATACCAAATTTCATCCAAATCCGTTCATTCGTTTCTCCGTAATTAAGCAATAACCAAATGAACAAACAAGCACCCAAAAATTTCTTATTTATAATATTAGTTAGATTGTGTAACTATGCCCGCGTTGCGAATCGTACTAATGTAAACCAAAGTCGTGGTAATGTTTGAGAGATCAAGGGATCTCTTAAACGTTACGACGCCTTCTATACCTTTAGGTAAGTAGACGTGTAAATAACTACCGTTCGTACAAGACAATATTTAGATTAAGAATTTTAAATCGAATATTCGAGTAATTGACGTAGAAACGTGGTCGCGTAGTACGTAATTTTGCTTACACCCTGTATAGAGAATACATATAAAGCAGGTGTTGAATCATTGAATGCTATCATCATTATCGCGTTGTCAAACGAATGCCTATGCTAAAGATCATCAGTCTTTCTCTCTCTAGCTAGGTAATTGAGTAAGCGGATTAGATCAGACATACTATTTACTGCCATCTGATTTAACTTTTTGACGCAGTAAGATATTATTCTTGCGACCATCATCCATTTAAGTTATAGTATAGTACTTGTTTTGTATTGTGGTCATTCTTGGTAAAGTAATTACGTAACTTACTAATAAAACTGTCGTCGTTGAGTTCCGAGATAGGGTTGTTGTTAATGGTCAAATACTCGAGTGTGCTGCCGACTAAGCTGAGACTCTCGGGCACCGTCGTGAACTTGTTGTTAGATAAATCGATTTGCTGCAGATTCACTAACCCTCTAAATGCGTCCAGAGGTATATTGTCGATGTCTGTTTTCGATAAATCGAGAACCTGGAAAAGAAAGATTATAATAATACAACAAGGTCATTTATAGATTGTGTGTTTGTCTTCATTACAATTTGTAAAATCGTCATCATAGATCGGAATAGAACAAGTTACCAAACGGGAAATCCCAGATTTCTTATCAGTTGATTCTCCAACAAGTAATAATCGTTGGTTATATTGAGTTAATACATATATACAAGAAGTACATGTGTTTGGTAATTTTGAACTCCACATTCTCTCATTGACCTATTGTAAGTAGGTACCATTGAACAAAGTTCTGCCTGATAACTTTTTAACGTCTTATCATTACAAAAAAAAGTTCAAAAGTAGTTTTTAAGCGAAGGTGTTTTCAAAAGACGACAAGTTGCCTCTTCAAGATTCCACAAATAACAAATAAACATTTCATAATTATATTCGCATAATCCACCATACACCGATTTATTTACCTCCAAGTCAGTTGCACTGGACAATGCGAGTATTGTAACGTGGTCTAATATTTCTATGGGATTATTGTTCAGATACAGTCTGGTCAAATTAGGTGTATACTTGAACAAATATCTGTCCAAGGAATGAATCTGGTTGTTACCAAGATTCAAGGTCTCCAGGGCAATGTTGCTGTACACACCGTCGTTATAAGGTCCTTGGAATATTTCGCTCCTCAACACATCGCCTGGAAACATATTTATTATCATTAATACATACATCAACACCTGTATGTCCGGCCCCACACAACCTCCACTCGTTAGGACTCTCTCCATTCCTATGTATGGGCTCTGATCAACTATATGCAGGCCCATTATTATTTATGTACAATGAGTTTCTAAGTAATACGTCATCGAATTCTATTTATAACTGAGACTAGAACAAAGTAACAGAAGTTAGTAGTATGGAGTGTTAACTATTATAAGTCAGCTTAATTTATTGTTTCATTTACGATAAGATTCCATACTTTCGACTGCAAGGCAACCTATGGCTCACTTTATGGCGTTTCAGTTTCGTAATCCTTTCACGGGCAACCACATCGAGATCAGCTGCGAAACGGGAATCTTGAATCTCCAACGAAATATGTTGCCCTGTCTATTGCCAAACAATACTAGGAGTGTTCTACATGTAACCGCGGCCAGATGTCTCATAAATCTTATAAATAACTTGTGATTTAACAGAAATCTTACAAACATACAAGTGTCTCGTCATATAGGTCAGCTCAACAGCCTAAACTACTCAACCGTTGGACGTAGGCTCTTGTGTGTCGCCCTTTTCAAAATGATCGGGTTCGATTCCTGGCTAGAAATATTGTTTTTAAAAATCCAATGATGCAGTTTCAGTTTTCATCAAAATCGGGCCCAAAACTCCTGAGTACTTTTCGCTATTCGTATAGTTTCAGATTTGGCCATCTACGTCCACTTGAAAAATTCACCCTGAATAATGGTATGTTACCTATTTTACCCGACTACGGCGAAGCCCGAAGAAGGGTAATATATTCAACGAGTCTGTATGTTTGTTGCCGATTTGGCCAAATTATGTGTTCTTAGAATCCCGGGATTGTCTTCTTCTTCTTCTTATTTTTGAGGATGGCAACCAGTCAACCTCATTGTCGAGGGACATTACTGCCAGTTTCGAGTGAAAATTTTTATTTATCTTATTTCTTCAGTTTATAGGTCAGTCTCAATCAAAACAAGTAATTCGTCGTATACAGAGTCTAGTCACGGTCAAGTCATTCTTCAGTAAAGTGGCAGAATGCTTTACAAAAGATTTTGGCGGCTTCTTGTGGGAACCCGAAAACTCCGTTACGCACTTTAATTTACACTTCCCTTCACCTGTACACCAACACTAACGTTTGCTGCACAATATTCTGCCATTATTAAGCTTCAAAAGTTAGAATGCACAAATTTTAAGACCTATAAAGAAAAATGCTACTTCACTCGCCGAGTTCCCGCCAAAAAGCCCCGGGATTGTCATTGGATTTATTATCGTCATAATAAATCCAATATGGCGGACGCTATTAGCCATTTCCACACACTTGACAACAAATAATTTTAGGACCCCATCGACATGGTGTATTAAATGATAGGACGTAAGAAATTCAAAAAGGGGTATCAATGTTTTATAAAATATTGTCTAAATAAAAACATTTGAAAAATTAGAACAACCGTACGGATTGTAATGCTATATTTTTAGTACTTACTCGACTACCCAAGGAAAGAGTGTAATGTTTTTCGAGTGTATGTATGTCCGTTCCTTTGGCGCATCCTGTAGCCTAAATGGCTTTGCCGATTTCGAAGTGCATGGTGTCGTTAGATTCGTCTTGGTATCCGCAATGTCATTGGATACATTTTATGGTAAAAAAATCCAACATGGCATCCGCAAAATATGCTGTCGGGTTTTTGGTTTTTAAATATATAAATAATTTTTTGACGATCCGCTAGGACTAACTATGCACCAGTGGAATGGGTGAAACGTCTAGCATATGAAATTGCCACTAGTGATCACCCAACCAACAACTGCCGTGCCAAACCCTGTTTAACCTTAATTAATTAGCGAGTGCGACTGCGCCGGGATTTAGCAGAATAGTCCTCACAAAACAGCGAGCAAACAGTGGATCGCTTCGATGCATGCAAGATTAAAAATATTGATTGTTAAATATATATTTAAATGCTGTTAAGATTTTGTGTGAATAAATAAATAAATAAAATACCTAAAATACTTTGTAGTTAAATTAGTTTGTTTGTTTGTAAACGCTTTATTGTACAAAAAGGCAATACATTAGTCAAGAACTGACTCAGTTTAGTGAACAGTGGGAGTGATATGATAAGATATGTAAAGATAACATTATTTGTTTTGTGTCTTCTGTTATACAGTAAAAATATTTCGTTGTTTACTTTTGAAATGATGGTAGATATTTATTTCCTTACAACAGCGCCTAATACGGAACCCCGTACGGAATGGAAAAAGTTAGCTTAAAAATAATCATATAAACGTCGACAAATATCGTAGCGATTTTTTACGAAAATTTAACATGATTTCTTTGCCCCTTTTCCCCTTGCATTTTTATATTTAGTTATCTTGTGTCTGACAGTTGCAAGGTACTGATTAACAATTCGTCATCATCAGCCTGTAAACATCCCACTGCAGGGATCCTTCCCTCGTATATGGAAGGGGCGGGCTCAATGCGGGTTGGTGACTTCATATGCCTTTGATTTTTATTTCTCAGGGTATGCAGGTTTCCTCGCAATGTTTCCCTTCACCGATTAAGAGCATTCGGATAAATGCACATAAGTAATTAAATTAAATTTAAAAACCATTGATACATGGCCTGCCTGGAAATCGAACCGGGACTTCCTAAAAAAAATCCACCATGTGCCCTATGGATCTTTGTATAATAATACATTAATACGTGTTAAAGGCTTGTTTATAAGGTTTTTGTGTTAAGCCTTAGCCTTATTGTAAAAGAATAACATATTGTGCTGTGTGGTTTCGGCACATAAAAAGAATAGAACCAAGCCCACTATGGGACTTACCAACAAACAACTATTTAAGTATTTAAAAACCAAAAACCCTACAACATATTTTGTATTTTGCGAACGCCATGTTGGATTTTTTTAACATAAAATGTATGGTATATCACTCCGGGTACCAATACGAATCTAACGACACGATGCATTTCGAAATCGGTCAAGCCGTTTAGGTTACAGGATGCGTGAAGGAAAAGGACATACATACAAAATACATACACTCGAAAAACATTACCCTCCTTTCTTGGGCAATCCGGTAAAAACGTATAGATTTGTACGTATAACGACCATAGGCTCACGCTCCTGTCACGTGTGGCATATTTCGAAGGTGAATGTTGTTTCAAGTATTAAAAATTTAATGTTTGGAGCACCTAAACTCTTGTAATTAGGATATCCTAAGCAGTGTATCAGATATAACTCTGACCACTCCATTTGGGATGAAGGTCGTGACGTAATACATACATGTATGTATATAAGATTTACAATATTAATACAATGAAATCAAAAATACTGGCGAGTAATTCTTGATCAACTTGTGGCATGTAGTAAATATAGTCTTGTCTAAGGAAAAGTAGTCTGTAAAACGATTATAGAAACTTCATACAAAAGGCCACAATCAACAACAAAAATTATTTTAAAATCTATATTCTGATTATGCGGACCTTTCTACGAGTGCCCTGATACTCTGTAGTTGCGTTTATTATTTTTAAATGCTATTATTAATTTGACCAACCTGACGGCTAATTTGAAGCTGGCTGTACCTATCTATTCAATATATATCAGTGGTATATATATTTTCTTTTTTACACTTACACCAATCTAGTACCACACTAATCAAAGCTTGTACTATTGTAAGCTGAATAAATGTTTTCCTTCTTTCTTTCTTCTATGGATACTAGATAACCGATAGACATACATAACTATTTATATAAACATCCATGACTCGGGAATAAATATTCGTATTCACCATACAAACATACACCCCTCGCGGGATTCGAACCCACAACCGTAGGTTTCGCTGACAGCGTCATTATCAACTACACCAATATTAGAAGTACATATACCTCTACAATGATTTTGCAAAGGCGGTCAGTTTTTTTCGTAACGAAAGTATTATTGCCTTGTCTGATCTTACTACACATTATTTAAGGCTTAATTTTCGTCCAGAGTAATGATTGTTCTTTTATAAAGTTCTTGGTGGGAAGTGAATAAAATACTTGATATAAGTTATTAGAAAAGGCTTAACGAGAGTCTAGCTCAGAAAACTACTTCTAATAAATAACTTTAACCTTCCGATATCTTCACTCAGGTGTGATTGAAGGCAGTCGCTAACCTGTTCTGCATAAAATAATAAAAGCATTTTGTTTCCTTTCTTTGAATATAAAATGACATTACGTTTCTGCTTGAAATTATTGTATAGTAGGTAAGGGACTATCGAGAAACTCGCTAGCGACTGCTCGATTGTCTCTTGATAGTCGTTCGTGATTCATTCTAATCGAATAATAAAGTAATTCACTTTTCGATTCGAAATGTGAGAAGTCCGCATGCTTGCCGTACAGTAAGACAAATATACTTTAGTGTGTGAAACGGATGACCTTAATTTCCACCAACACGTGAGTGTTACACAATTGCTTACCGCAGGAATTGTTTTTATGTTGTATCTATAAATTTACAAATACAATTTTAAATATTTTAAGTAGTTACATCATCTCCTAGAGAGAAGTTTGTGGCGACGTAAAGCTGTTGATCTGATTTCCCAATTGCGATGAGTACAGATAACTGATCTATTATCGAATATCACAGAGACAATCATAAGTTCCTACATGCTTTATAATACTATTCCATCTCAAATTGCCTCTTAGTTATTAATTGTAGTTTGTTGAATAGACTTGGCGACGCTTTATATCAAAATAGTTAGGTACTTGATTCAGTAAATATTTACCCTCTATTTTATATATTATAGGGTACAAAATAAAGTTCCCAAAAGTATTATATATTCATAATTAAGTACCTACAACTATCTCACCGTCTATTGTTGTTGTCCTGAAAAAACACACAAACCTTGCCCTTTCATAAACCTGGGTTTAAATACATGGGGATTAATGATGAAGGCTCAATCGTGAGATCCTGATCCTCATACATTTTTGTAGGTACTCACAAAGACTACTAACCTGGATACCATCTACGATCACACTACTTGTCAAAACAAATGAAACGAGCCCAAATTCGATGGAGTTGCATTGTTTTATTACAGACTAGCTTTCCGCCCGCGGTTTCGCCTGCGTGGAATAACTTTATCGCGAATGTGTTTAATTTTTTTATCCCGCGGGAATTACTCACTTTATCGGGATAAAATGTGTTGTTATACTTATTAGTTCTGTTGTGTTACAATTTTTATTTTATATAATGCTAAGTATAACAATACATTCATACTACTATACTACAGTTTCCAACTACAGTAGCTATCATCGCTATTTTGTACTGTGTGTATTTATTTCTGTATCCAATAAAATTATTCTTATTCTTAAAACATATCCTATGTCTTAAACCAGGGTATGTTCTACCTATATACCAAATTTCATCCAAATCCGTTCATCCGTTTCGCCGTGACTGAGCAACATACAAACATCCAAACTTTGGCATTTATAATATTAGTTAGATATTTCCTATAACCATCTACCGATTCAATCATGAGACCAGCTCAATGTCACCATAATATTGCATTTTCATGCAAAATTGCAGATTGTAAACCGGAATTGTATTGTAAATCGAAAAGTGGCTCGATAACTTGTAATATTTTTTAACAAATAGACAGACACGGGGACGGGTGAAGCTAAATGAAAATTACGACTAACTACTGGCTCAGCACTTAATTTAAGCAGTCTGATAGTATAAACATTGAATATAACGAAGAAAAAAGGTAAATACTAATACTATAGGTAATGGAGGGGTTTCCGAGTCAATATCATCATCTTCACTGCGATTGAGGTCTAGTGCTACCGTTGTACATAAAAAAAATATAGCTGCAGGGCGATGGCTAAATGATGCAGTTGCTATTTTTTCAAGTTACGTGACGGGATCAGTACCCACGGACCAATTTCGATAGTAGATCTGAATCTGTACCACATTTGTATGCTTGTCGTCATGCAAGTTAGTGTACACCTGGTAGTAATAGAAACGCTGTGAATAATACATTTAAGATTACAGAATTAATACAGTATAATATCCTAATTGAGTGGGTAACCTAAAATATTGAGTCCTATTACAAGAAAAAGTTCCCACGATGAACTATCCTTATCAGCCCGTAAATATCCCACTGCAGGGATATCCCTTCCCTCGTATATGAGGGAATATGGGCCATTGTTCACCACGCTGGCCCAATGCGGGTTGACATGCGACTTCACATGCGACTTCACATGCCTTACAATTTTTATTTCTCAGGCCTGCAGGTTTCCTCATGATGTTTTCCTTCATCGTTTAAGAGAGCAGTCGGATCATTGGTACATGGCCTGTCTGGGAATCGAACCCGGACCTCCTAAATTAGGAAACCGCGTCTTAACCGCAGAGCCACCGACGCTCCTATACTATGTGAACTAATTGAAGTGTTATAAACGTCGACAAATAGGGTAGGCAGAGATCACAGACTTCCACTTGCTATGATCCTGACCCACCCATCCCATACTAAAAAGGCATGTGCGGCTTGTTTTAGGCTGAACATAATATCTTTGCCCTATAGATGTCCTAGATGTTGTTACTATAAAGTAATTATCCTACCTGATATACGATTGTTGCTCAAGTCCAAGTAGACCAATTGGTCGATGTTCCTAAAGGCGTCGTCCTCTATTTCGACAATCTTATTGAACTTAAAGATGAGCGCCACCCTCGTGCCGGGCACGCTCGGCAGCTGGGTCACGTTCGTGAGGCTATTGTTGAAGAACGTTATCCGTACATGAGAATCTGGAATGTATCAATAGGTATGTCAGGTAACAAAAATGATATTTCTCCTACAGATAACATTCCACGATTATCTTTTCTTGTATACAATCAATTAGTTACGTAGTTTTAATTTTCTTGACTTTTTGAATAATTATATTTGAAAAAAGAAAAATAAGTTCTAAAAATTTTTTATTACATATGGGTCAATTTAAAGAACCCCTTTTTTTCTAATAGTATGTTATACTTTGTAAATATTCCTAGCTTTAATTTTACATGCTGCTGACATGCACTGTGTTTATTCATACATAATACATATTGTCACACAATTTTCATTGAACCAAGCAATATATAAAACTCGTGGTATCAGAATAAGTTATCATTGCTTTAAGTGTTATCGAAACGATTAATGATTGATTACTGACATATTTTATTGCGGGAACGAATTAAACTCTAATGAAAAGTTAAAATTACAGCGCTCTGTTTTGATAACGATGGACTAAATAACCAATGTGGTGCATGTATGTACATTATATGTACTTAGGCCATTACAAACACTATCTACTGGTAGTGTGTATGTTCTGCGTCATTCGATGTCATTATTATTATTATTTCTCGATAGGAACTGAAGATAACTAATAGTACCTGTTCTCTAAACCGGCCATACCTTTGTCTATGTCGTTTATTTGTTGCGGCCAGCTCGGTATTCTGTCCATATTACGCCGCGAACAGTTAACTGTGTAACTGTTGTCATCTTGTAGAGAAACATCACATGGGGCATTTTTCACGTCGGCCTTTAGAGCGCAGCTCGCGGAAACTAGGACGCATAATATCACTAACACCTACAACAAAGCACCACCATTATTTATGTAACCGCTAATCGCTAATACACACAAATATGAACGTTTCTGTTCAATATCTCACACGCTATTAGTTTACTCACTTCGAATTTATTCGGTAGGAACATTTTCCTCAAAAATTAAAAAGGATACTGCAAGAACACTTCGAATCAAATGTGTTTTTATCTTATCAGAAGCTACTGATATCACAAGTGACAAGGAATGAGCGAGCGCCCCATTGGTCCATGTTTATTTGAGTTATCGTACAACTAATATGGATTGTTCAAACACTTTACTCTTATTTTTAGGAAATCCTGAACATAACTGCAAACAAACTCGAAGAATTAATCAAACCACTGAATGAAAACGATTATGAACTTATTGAAAAACAAAAGTATGCGGAAATAGGATCTCCTGATTCGACAGAAGAGATGAAGAACTTGGAAAGTCGTCAAGCTGCTGTCACTCTACTTCAAATAAAAAATTACGATCCTTCCAAATATGCAATAAAAACGGAGGAAGATCCTCATATAGTGTTCAATAGTGTGCCCAGTTTACCGCCGTCGGAAAGAGCAAAAGAGGTGATGCACTGCAATGCAGTTATTGATATAATAAGTAAGGCAGTAGCGGTCGCACAGCGGGAAAACGAAGAATCTCAGAAATATACAGCAAACTACACAGGTGTCATTGACAGAACCCATGCACCTAACGCTGGTGACATCTACACACATGAATACTCGGAAGAAAAGTACACTCCGTACGCGTCACAAAACCCGGTTAGCCCTGGCAGTAATGATGATCATGACAAAGAAATGGATCTCTCCCTTTATGGCTCTGTTAAAAACGAACCTGCTGACCAGACTGAGCAAACTGATCGAGATCCCACAAACACATTTTTTCATAGAAATGTGACACATAAAAAGTCTTTAAATTTTGCTGATGAGTATAAGCAACATGTTTTCGGCCAGGCTGTCAGTAAAACGAGAACTTCTAAAGACAACTCCTCAGTTTATGAAGATTGTAGTCAAAGCAGTAGTGGCTCAGATCCGGACAGACTGCAGATGGATATATCTCAAATGTCGCAGGTTAGAATTTTAGATGGTTCATATTTCATACAAAAATGTGTTAGTCTTACCTGCACTCTTTTAATGATCAATGATGGCTATCGTTAAATTAACCATTGAGAAAATGTCCAATTTACAACCAATATAGAGTATTTTCGTTCTGCAGAAGCGAGCAGTTCGGGCGATTTACAAGTTAGGCCGCCAGAGGACACTGGAGAATAATCTCAAGTTTTTTTTTTTATTTTGTGATAACTTTAAAATACCAACTTTAAAAAACCATAGCCAAAATCCTTGAAATCCATAAAATTATGTAAGATGAAGATGAGGTTACCGAGTCAGTACGCGTCCACCTTCGGCCTCATTTTTCGCTTAATATCACGTGTGATTGAGATCATGTGCTAACCCGTTATGCATAAAAAAATACTTTTGTATAAAAATGGTCAACCTTAAAACATGGACCGTGCCATAACTGAGGCGGACGTCCACCGAGCAAAATGCGTATGTCGCGCGAAAACGAGTCGAGACGCAAAACAATATGGGGCTAAGTGCTCGTGCGTGATATACGTGTCCCTCTAAAAGCTTTTGATCTCCATCTCGGTATATAGGAACGATTGTAACTTTCGATAATCTTAACACGTTCCGGGACACATCAGACGCAATAGAACCTTTATTATAAATGTCCTTCTAGCTACCTACCACCATCGTATCTAAGTCTGCCACCAAACAGCGATGTTAATAGCATTGTTGTATTCCGGTTGTCAGAGATGATAAGATATCCAGTCCCCCAAATAAGATAGGGTTTCCGGATCCGCTTCCACCTTCGGGCTCATCTTCACTTAAGATCAGGTGTGATTGAGGTTTAACCCGTTGTGCATAAAAAATAAGTTATTGCATTCGCTAAAAATAATGAATGGAAAGAATATCACGTATTAGGAGTTTTATTAATACGAGCCTTCTTTAGTGTCTTGTTGGAAGAACTGTATAGCTTATATTTATGTGTGTGTGGAAAATATAAATATTTGGGACACTTACACCAATCATCTAGTCCCAAACTAAGCAAAGCTTGTCCTATGGATACTAGATAACGGATAAACACACATAAATATTTATACAATGTGTCCCGGAGAGAAGTGACCAGCGGGCGTAGTTTGAAAATTTATACAAAATTATCGATAAATCATTTAAATTTAGAGACCTAACTGCTTTTGTTTTTTAAAAATTGTTAATCCTTTTTTTTTAATAGACATGTCTGACCTTCTGCACTATTTTAGTCATAATTTCTTTGTTTTTACGTCTTTCCCAATTCTTTTTTTTTTAATTCAGTGCTGTTATTATTATTCATCAAATTAAGTTATGAAAATTATCCCAAAACAAATAAATAATTTATTAAAAAAGAAATAAACTTAAAATTCGACCAACAAAACTGTATTTCTTTAAGTTTAAAAATAAAAAAACGAAAAATGTCCCTATAACATCATGTTTTTTTTTAATTATTATGATACTACATGATATTCTCTAAAATATCCTCGAACAATGTTTTATGTTATTTCAAATAAATGTGAACGTACGAGACATTGTAATTGACCTTTTATGCTCCAGTAACTAGATAGAGATAAGTTTAAAAAATGAAAGTAATGTTTTAAGCAGTTTATTTGCACATTTAAGTGTTTTGTTATTACAATGAATCATTTTGATTTTAACATGATAGTTTAATAATAAATAAAAGATACTTAATTTGTTAAAATGGTTGTTTATTAAGAAAAATCAGGTAATTAATTAATTATGTTTTCAAAATGACCGCCGTCAGCGGTTATGCAGGCCAGGCCAATGAAAATTATCCAAGATGGATTGGCAGAGGCGGTCCAGTAGCATGGCCCCCGAGGTCACCAGACTTGACGCCTCTTGATTATTATTTCTGGGGCTACATGAAGCAAAAAGTTTATGCTGTGCCAATAATTTCAAGAGACCAGCTGAAACAGAGAATCGATGCTGCTGCCGCAGAAATAGCGCAGAATCATGCAGAAATAAGGCGAACTACACTAAGGATGTCATTTAGGGCCCTGGCCTGCATAACCGCTGACGGCGGTCATTTTGAAAACATAATTAATTAATTACCTGATTTTTCTTAATAAACAACCATTTTAACAAATTAAGTATCTTATATTTATTATTAAACTATCATGTTAAAATCAAAATGATTCATTGTAATAACAAAACACTTAAATGTGCAAATAAACTGCTTAAAACATTACTTTCATTTTTTTAAACTTATCTCTATCTAGTTACTGGAGCATAAAAGGTCAATTTCAATGTCTCGTACGTTCACATTTATTTGAAATAACTAAAAACATTGTTCGAGGATATTTTAGAGAATATCATGTAGTATCATAATAATTAAAAAAAAACATGATGTTATAGGGACATTTTTCGTTTTTTTATTTTTAAACTTAAAGAAATACAGTTTTGTTGGTCGAATTTTAAGTTTATTTCTTTTTTAATAAATTATTTATTTGTTTTGGGATAATTTTCATAACTTAATTTGATGAATAATAATAACAGCACTGAATTAAAAAAAAAGAATTGGGAAAGACGTAAAAACAAAGAAATTATGACTAAAATAGTGCAGAAGGTCAGAGATGTCTATTAAAAAAAAAGAATTAACAATTTTTAAAAAACAAAAGCAGTTAGGTCTCTAAATTTAAATGATTTATCGATAATTTTGTATAAATTTTCAAACTACGCCCGCTGGTCACTTCTCTCCGGGACACATTGTATAAACATCCATGACTCAGGAATAAAAGCTACGGAGGAGAAGTTTTATCGTTATAACGTCTATAGGCGTTCAGTGTCTGCGAAAGTGCTAATTGTCAGTCAGAGTGGATAATGATTGCGAACGAGTATTCGCGGTGGTCTTATTACCCTGTAGCTAGAATTTGTATTCAGGGGGAACGATACCACACAGAATACATAATAGTACTACGTCATTGATTTTTTGAATGTGCAAGAAATTAGAAACTTTTAAGATTATCGAAAGTTACTGTACAGTACAGTTACTACGCTAATAAAATTACACACATTTATAATTTTGTGGAAATTTAAATTAATATTTGAGATTACTAATTACTAATGAACGTTTTTCTTGTACAATTTCAGGACGACCCAGAGGAAACGCAATCTGCGAGATCGACACAATCATCACCCCAACCAACACATGAAAATGAGAATGATAAGGAATCTTTGTGGCAAGCACTCCACAGACAAAATGGTAATCAGAATCAGTTTGTAGAAACGGCTAAGTTTGGTAAGCAATAATATGGTCAGGATATTCTTAAGGTACATACATAAATATGCCCACGAATGTTTTCCGTTGGGGTGGCAGAGACTATTGATTTCCACTTGCAACGATCCTGACATACTATTTTGGCTTCTGCCACTCTCATCAAATGCTTCATACACGCTCGTCGGTTAACGGTTGACCGTGGTTAGTCACTTGAATGACGTACGTCCTTCTTGGTCGACTTTTACCGACCCTTCCATTCACGATTTCGTTATAAATTGCTTTCGTAAATCTCTTTTCACTCATTCGTTCTATATGCCCAAAACTACCGTAACATACCTCTTTCTATGTTACTGCGTCATCTTGCACGCCACTCCTTTCTCTAATCACACAATTCTTTAATCTATCATTCAAAGTCACTCCACACAAACTACGCAGTGAACGTATTTCTACTACGTCGTAGGTACCAACACGCCATTGTGGATCGCTACTCTAGCTTTACTTGATAATGACTGCCCACAATGGCACGCAAGGTCCCATTCATACAGGTTCCTGCTTTCACTCTCCTTTCCATATTTTCCTCACACTTGCCGTCTCTAGTAAACATACTTCTCAAATACACAAATTCCTTCACATGTTTAACTTTTACCCCTTTTATCATAACATTACATTCAGCCATCTTATCTTCTCTTTCCACAACCAAAACCTTTGTCTTACTCACATTTTTTTAATTCCTTTCTTTTTTAAATTCTCCATTCATAAGAGTCAGCATGCTCTGTTAGGTCCCCCGCCGTTGTAGCACATGGCGCCTGGTCATCGGGGTACAACAGGCATTTGACCAATAACTCACACAATCATAGTCTCGTAGTTCATTTAAACAACTATCCATGAATAGATTGAACAGCCATGGTGACGTGCCGCAACCTTGTCTGACACCTCTGGAGATGGAAAACCAGCCCGAAAATGCACCATTTAGCCTAACACAGGCGCTGGATCCCTCATTAAATTGCCGTCCAACCCACACTTGGATAGTGTCGACCACAATTCACTCCTAATCACTCTATCGTAGGCCTTTTCTAAGTCCACAAAAGCACAGTAGACTTTTTGATGTATAGCCAGGTGTTTTTCGACTATACATCGTAGAGAAAAGACCTGATCTATGCATCCCATACTCTTTCTAAAATCCGCTTGTAAACCAAAAATCTGATCTGTTACATTCATCACACGTTCAATCAAGACTTTTGCGTATAGTTTGCCCACGACACTGAGAAGACTAATGCCTCCATAATTTTTGCGCTCTTGCTATGATTCCTTGCCTTTAAACAGCGGTACGATCACGGCCCTACACCAGTCGTTCGGCACACGACCGCTCCACCAGCACTTGTTAAAGAGCAGGCACAGCATGCTAGAAACGAGGCCCTTTCCACTTCTCAGCATCTCCAGCGATATCCTGTCATATTCTGCAGCTTTCCCACTTTTCATACTTTTCATGTTTCACAATTTCATCCATAGTAATTTTCACATCTTTCAGTTCAGTCGAAGTCGGGGACATCGTCCTCCGATAATCGACTTGAGCATTCACATCCGATTAAACAAAATTTTCAAAATATACCGTCCACCGCTCTAAAACCTTCGTTTCTTTATTCACCAGGCAATCTTAAGATAAAGTTCATTAACCCATTATTATCTAAACGATTGTTATCGATTTTTTTATCATGTTTTCTTCTTATATGGAGACAATAATTTCCCAGAACGCTCTAAAAATGTAACCAGCTAACCGAGTTTCCGCTAAAGCTTCGCCACAATTCCATTTCGCCAAAAGGTCGCGGGTTCGAATCCCGCTAGGGGCATATGTTTGTATGATGAATACAGACATGTGTTCCCGTGTTATGGATGCTTCTCATTTATTTATGTATTTATTTACAAAAAAAAATGTATTCGTGTAGTTTATCAACCCTCTGGTATCCATAATACAAGCCTAGTTGCTTAGTGTGGAACTAGATGGCGCTGTGTGTATGTGCAAAGATATTTATTATTATTTGGCAGATTCAGATTATCAAATAATTCTTCAGTTTTTCATAAACTACGACAAGCCAAAACAACGGTTATACTTTTAGCAGTTTTTTTATGAATGTATGTGAGTATAGACGTTCCATTTTAGCGATCGAACTACTGGACCAATTTTGATAAATATGGTGTCGTTGAATTCGTTACAGTGTTATGAGTGTCATATATAGGTTATAAACAAAATAGCCAATGGTATTATCGCCATGGGCGCGCCACATTCATTCGAAATGTAAAGTCAATCAAGCGTGGTATTTCTTATGGTTGAGGATGTTTAATAGACTGGTGTTATTGACGACCTGTTTAGTGTAGTGGTTAGAAACACTGACTGCTATACCAAAAGGTCGCGAGTTCGAATCCCGCTAGGGGCATATGTTTGTATGATGAATACATACATTATGTTCCTGAGTTATGGATGTTTTTCATTTTTTGTGTATTTATTTTCAAAAAAATTGTGTAGTTTATCAACTATCTGGTATCCATAATACAAGCCTAGTCGCTTAGTGTGGAACTAGATGGCGCTGTGTGTATTTGCAAAGATATTTATTTATTATTTAAATCCCCCATTTAATTAAAGTTATTGTACTACCTGTTTTGAATGTGCAGGTCGAGGGGGAGAGGCGACGCAGCTACTGAGACGATTGATAAACAGCAAACATCTCGGTATGACAGTGTCACCGCTGCGTGCGTCCACGTCGCCGCTCTCAGCCACGTTACAGCAGACACCCAACGGCGCTGTCTCACCGGTCAGTGCAAAATTATACATAGAAACAGTCATCATCAACAGACTTAACATTTCCACTATTGGGGGCACAGCCTCCTCTCACATGGAGAGGGATAATAGCAGTAAACTTGAGTAATCTTTATTGTTATATATTTACAGATTTAATTTGAAATCTAGCTCCCAAACTAGGAGACCTGAATTTCAGAAGCCAATGGCCTCTTTTATTACTGGCTCTATTTCTAATATTGTAGGTTAGTATACAATTTTCAAATCTTGTATCACAACGTAATTGGTAAGTTACTGATTATCGCAAAAAGAAAGAAATAAAATACAGGTTTAAACAAATCCCTGCAAAACCCTGAAATCACACAACTGATAAAGATTAGCCCAAAAATTTAGAAAAAAAAATTAAAAATACATTTAACTAGATAACATTTTTACAATATCCAGTGTTGGGGCTACTTATGAGTAAAGTTTACTTGTGTTAGTAGCCCCGCTCTTCCATATTACATTTTTTTTTCAGTAAATAAAAATAAAAGTATATAAATTAAAAGTGTAAGGCCTATAAGTGCCCATGGGTACGGATGAGTGTGTGTTTGTGTGGATGGATGTGTTTGTGTGGGTGGATGTGTTTGTGTTGTGTGTGATCTTATTTCATTTATCTATTTATATGTACATATACAGCGAGCGAGCAAGGGATTTTTCTTGATTATATAAAAAATGTACGAATTGGTATGCACCCTTGTCATTCTATATGCGTTTATCAGCAACTATTACAACCAATCCATCACTTCACATGTGGGTGTCAAATAGGTGACTATGGGAGTCATTGAGATATCTAAGGTCGTTGATTGCATCGGCGTCATCGCCAACCCGGTTGTCCAGCTTGGTACATTCTCCTTTAGGTACAACGATAGGCGTTGTACTTTTCATAGGTAATTTCGGCTGTTGATATAAAAAACCAATTTAGTTTTTGATGAATGTTACTTAAAGACGACATCGATTATACGTCATCGCAATTCCTGTAATTTTTTCAATATTTTCGAAAATTCTACATTGAACTTTAAAAAATGGCATGTTCAAATTGTAATTAGCGTACTTCAATTTTAATTGTTTTTACTAATTACAGAGTTGCGAACGTCGCAATTTCTTTAAAAGGGGTGTTTTAAAAATACTGAAATTATTGAATTTACAGGAAGTGACCACAATAAATAATAAAAAAAATAATAAAAGATTAATTAATTATATAGTTTCACCAAAAACTTGCGACGTAATCAACCCGCAGGGTCGGTGCACTTTTAATGGACACTTTCAATTGCATGAAACCAGACTTAGACGCAAATAATTAAGATTACCAACTTTTACGGCTTTATTACATTACAGTTACATTTTAATGCATGTTTCAAAGTTGATATGTAATTGATTACATTTATTTATAAAACTGCAGCAAAACAACTTGCCCGAGTCCCGACTCGCCATTGCTGGTTTTTTACTCATTGAAACGAGTTAGTAGTAACAACTAAAACGTTTTAAATTATATATTTACATACATTGATGATGTTTCCAATTGTATGTAACTTAACACTACTGCGTATAATCCACCGCATACACTCAATGACCGTTGTCGTGACTTGGTATGAATGGGAAAGAATAGTAAACAGAGATAAATATAGGCCATTGATTCTTTTCTACATATATGTTAATAAGGAATGTCACCTTCGCAATATTCTAATAGTGTTGATTTATTATTTTTAGAAACCCTCTTTGTGCCTTGTTTATATGTACACAAAGTCTAAAATTCAGCTGAATTTTCAACTTTAACTTCAGATGTCAAACAATTAAGCTACAATGATATGTAGCATAAACGGACTGCGAAGGTTTATGACCGGACAAGAAAGTAAGACCAGCTCACTACGCCTAGAAAACGTTAGTTGGAAAGAGGCTAAGCGAAAGGTTAGGTGTGTCCATGGGTAACATTTTTTTGAACTTTCCCATGCTGTTAGTACAGCTATGGGTCACTATAGTATAAGAAGTCGAACATATTTTTTTTTCGTAATAAATATTTTGAACCATGGTAATGAAAACAGCTCGAGATACCCAATAGCGCTTTTGGCTTAGTACCACGTTTCCGACTAACCTTGTAGATACAGGCCCTGCCCTTTAGTAGAAATTTGTCTGACTGGATTTAGGGGTATCATACTGGTCTTCCAAAGGCCTCTGTTTATATTTTCTTTTTTTTACAAAGATAAGCCTATACCACAAATATAGAAAGGCTGCAAAGTTAAAAACAGTTTTTTATTTAATTTTTGTATCCACAGCATGATATCCCAACTAATATTATAAATGCGAAAGTTTGCGTGTGTGTATGTCTGTTGTTACCTCTTCACGCCTATACGGCTGGACGAATTTGGATGAAAATTGCTGGGTAGACAGATTAGGACCTGGATTAACATATAGACAAATTTTTTTGCTGAACCGATTTTGATGAAATCTTCCACGCGGACGAAGTCGCGGGCGGAAAGCTAGTGATTAAATATACTATTATATTTATTACCAATAATAATAATAAATATCTTTGCACATACACAGAGCGCCAAATAATTCTACAGTAAGCAACTATGCTTGTATTATAGATGCTAGATGGTTGATAAACTACACAAATGATTTTTTTTTGGAAATAAATACATATATGAAAAACCTCCTTAACACGGGTCGTCAGTAATAATATAATTTTAAAATAAGTCATTAGTATTTAATTATTGAATTAAATGTCACTATTTTTTGTGCACAACGGGTTAGTGTTTGACTTCAATCATACTATATGTTAAGTGAACTCAATCATACTAAGTTATTTGGGGATTGGATATCTTATCTAAAACTCTGGAACACAACAATGCTATCAACTTTGCAACTTAGCGGCAGCTTAAATAAAGCAGTAGTAGCTGGCCAGAGAGTAGCTTACCAAACCGAGTACTAAACAAATACCCCGCTGGTAATCGGACCCACGACCTCCGTTTTGCCAACCTCATGATGTTTATATTCCGTACTAGAGGCGGTTAAGTTATATCGCTAATGGAAAATAAAGCGCGTCACTAACGACAGAGAAGATATGACAATATTTTCTGTTAAGATGTTGCTTGCTCACTCATACGTGAGAAATAAACAATGAAATATACGCCAAATATTTCGTAATATGTCAAAAGATAACTTGAGATCAGAGACTTTCTTTCATATAGGTCTGTGTAAAAGACAGGGACAAGTATAAAATAAATGTTACTAGCGTTCCGCCCGCGGCTTCGCCAGCGTAGAATAGCTTTATCGCGGATATGTTTAATTTGTTTATCTAGCGGGAACTACTCATTTTATCGGGATAAAAAGTATCCTATGTCTTATTCCAGGGTGTATACTACCTATATACTAAATTTCATCCAAATTCGTTCAGCCGTTTCGCCGTGATTGAGCAACAAACAAACAAACATCCAAACTTTCGCATCTATAATATTATGTCCAGCAGTGAATTTCTATAGGCTGATGATGTGATGCGAATTGTGATACATACAAATATTTAAAGAGTTTTACTAACGGGAACGTCATTGATCCAGATTATATCCATTCTATAAACAATATAGGTCACATTTAAATAATGAATATAGATTATTGGATATTATTATTCGATGTAGACACTAATACACTTGGAAAGCCACGGCGTAACTGAATTACGTATCATGTAGGAGAAAAGGAATGACTGTATAGTGCATATATTAGGTTTTGCATTGTCTATAATATAGTGGACAAGTATCAAATGATTGTGAATTTTCCTCGTCCGCCAATATTGTGAGTGAAATCGCCATTGATTTCATGTAAGATACAAAGAACACAAAAGTAATTTTTATTTATTTATGCTGTGTGGTTTTGGCACGTATAAAGAATAAAATCAACCCTTCTTGTACCGTGCTTGTCGTAAAAGGCGACTAAGGTATTTTATACCAGAAAACATTTATAGATTTGCATGTTTTAACAGCGACGGGCTCACCCTCTGTCAGGTGTGCATTTCTGTTCATTTTGAAAAGTGAACCGTGGATGTCGTGCTTTGAACACCCAAACGCTAATGTTGGGGATATATCAGACCATCCCATTTGGGATAAAGGCCGTGACGTTGTATATGTATGTTTTTTTCGGGTTCGTACTTGACCTTGACCTCAATCACACCTGATGTTAAGTAAGGATGAGGTCGAAGGTGGAAGCGTACTGACCCGGAAACACCAACA
This sequence comes from Oegoconia quadripuncta, assembly GCA_949316235.1. NCBI lineage: Eukaryota > Metazoa > Arthropoda > Insecta > Lepidoptera > Autostichidae > Oegoconia > Oegoconia quadripuncta. The sequence continues at coordinate 13,769,707 of OX438749.1, forward strand.
CACTGGGGGACTAGCTATCTTATCTCTGACAACCGGAACACAACAATGCTATTAACATTGCTGCTTGGCGGCAGATTTAGATAAGATGGTGGTAGCTAGCCAGGCGGCCATTTAAAATGCCCTACCACCAACCTTTCTCTTTTTAACGCCCTATAAAAAAGAGAGGTGTTTTACTTTGAAACCGTTATATCTGTGGTATCGTAAGAGAACAGGTAGATTGATTTTAATAACGTTTCATTTGTTTAAAAGCTGATAATCATGAGTGAAATGGTTCTTTGGTATGTTTGATGGAAATTGGCAAAGGTTTACTATTTCTAATTCGTATTTGAAAATTGGTAACATATGACTTAAACATTATCTGATATAAATTCGATATTTCGATTTCGAGATGTGGAAATCGGTCCTGAAATTCTTATCAATCAGTATCTTCGATCATCTACATCTTTAGGTGGTCTATACATTTTGGTCGGTTGTTATTTTTTCAGTCGGAAAAGACTAACAGAGTTTTATAGATATAACGGAACGTAACTCAACGTACTAACCCAATGTCAACCAACTCTTACTGTCAAAACTTACCATTATTCGGATTCCAAATCAAATGAGTAGATCTGGAATATGCAAATGAAGTGACTTTTAACTATGTAAACGTTTTTTCGCACTCGCATTCAAAAGCGAACGACTCAAAAATCGTACCCCGTGTCTCTAATATGATGTCGTTTGTCAACAGAATGGCGAGTGGCAGAGCTCGGGGCGCGGCGCGAACGTGGCGGGCACGGCGCGCAGGAAACAGAGCTTTCCTGCGCGCGCGCAGCCGCCGCAGCAGGACCCACCTGTGCCCACGCCACCCTGGGGGCAGCCTGCCTCCGAGAACGTTAGTATCATCAATTCTTAGCCATTTCAAAAGATTGTCAATGGTGATGTACGGGACCCTCAGGGCACGAGTCGTACTCGCATTTGACCGTATTTTATTGTTATTTATCGAGAATCCTCAGGGCACGAGTCGTACTCGCACTTGACCGTATTTTATTGTTATTTATCGAGAATGGATATTCCTTACAATCTAAATTCAGCCTTATATATTGTGTAGTAAGGCTCAGAGTTAATGAATATCCTTTTTTTTATTGAGAAAACATAGGTAAATGGTGTATAGCTATTCCAATGCTTTCTTCTTCAGCTTGAAAGGGTTGTAAATAGCATAACATTTTTGATTAATCTGGATAGTTATCAACGAAATACGGTTAAAGTTATTTTACGATCTATCTATTTTTGTTTTAAGTTTAAATTGGGAGAAGCCATTGACTCCTGAGATACAGGTTTATTTGACCTAGTTTAGGCGCCAAAGACTTCATAGGAGCTTGTAACAGTTAATTATGTCATTTACCATAAAATGTACTCTATGATATTCTAGAGACCAAGACGAATCAAACGGTCGAGCCGTATAAGCAACAGGAGGTAGCATGGAAATCTACATACATACATTCGAAAAAGTGAACTTCCTTTTTGGGCCTGTCGAAAAAAAATAAAATCTTGACTTTCAATAAGTGATATTTTTGTATCCTATGACTAATCCTTTGATTTTGAAGAGATTATTATTATTATCGCTCTCCCTCGTCGTCCCTGTCACAGCAAGAGCCAATGGACGCGTCGTCGAATACGAGCGTGGGCGGTGCGCGGTCGGGCCCCCGCGTGGAACTGTCGTGCAGCAACTGCGGCACGCACACCACCACGATCTGGCGGCGCGACGCGCGCGGGGAGATGGTGTGCAACGCGTGCGGCCTGTACTTCAAGCTGCACGGCGTGCCGCGCCCCACGGCCATGCGCCGCGACACCATCCACACGCGCCGCCGCCGCCCCCGCCACGACCCCAAGCACTCCAGGAACAGTGAGTACACAGGCCGACACTACACCCCACTAGTCGCTATCAGCTACAGCAAGCTGCATGGCGTGCCGCGCCCCACGGCCATGCGCCGCGGCACCATCCACACGCGCCGCCGCCGCCCCCGCCACGACCCCAAGCACTCCAGGAACAGTGAGTACACAGGCCGACACTACACCCCACTAGTCGCTATCAGCTACAGCAAGCTGCATGGCGTGCCGCGCCCCACGGCCATGCGCCGCGGCACCATCCACACGCGCCGCCGCCGCCCCCGCCACGACCCCAAGCACTCCAGGAACAGTGAGTACACAGGCCGACACAACACCCCACTAGTCACTATCAGCTACAGCAAGCTGCCCGTCTGATCCGACTACCGGAAGGCGTTGGAGCCATTATTTTCATTCAATGGGAGTCGGGAACAGCGCTTATTACTTTTATTACCGGCTTTTTTTTCGCATCATCGCGAGCAAATATTTTAAATTTTATTTCTTTTTGCGATAAGTAACAGCGTTTCGTCGCCGATTTTTTCTTTCTGCTCCGCATGCATGCACTCGGGATAATAACTCGAGAACGACTGCTATGCTGTGGTCTCTTAGAACAAATACTCCCGTCCCAATAGAGACTAGCGCCACCTAGCCGCCATATGTCATAACTTGTTTATACCATGATTACCATGTAAAATATTTAAAGTCTATATTTTCTCAAAAACAAATAAACTATATGTACCTAAGTATATTTAAAGTGATTTTTTTCTTGCCTAGTTATTAAATTTTCATATTTGAGATAGCATTAGGTTTTGTGAAAGTAAAACACGTAAAGTAATGATGATTTGGCAACACTGAGAAAAATGTCGGCTGTCGTTGGATGTGTACGCGCATTTTTTTCACTTTCCATTTCCAATTGTGTTTTATTGTATACCGATACCTAACTAGATAATATGTGTAGTTACTTCGGAGGTTTATTTTCGATGACAGCATTGAAATTTTGATGAAACAATTGAAATTTCAATGTTTCATTGAAAATAAATCTCTGAAGTAACTATCAAGCTGCCAGGTTTAGGTAGGTACGGCTAGGTTTCATGACCTTGACGAGGTTAGTTACACATCATTGCGGATAGATGGCGCTGTGAACCCAAGTCGCTTGCAAACGCCAACATACCCGTCTATCTCCGTATATACATTGTAGTCTTTGACGACTGCGCTCTGAAAAAGTCTGGCGTAACAATCGGACGTGTATCGAGTAAATACGATCTGATAATCTGAGCAGAATCGGAAACCAAATCTGACGTATATTCCCGCCCTCAATCGCGGCGTGTTGCGTGCAGAGACCCGCCGGAGCGGTAACGCGTGCGCCGAGCCCGCGGAGCCGGCGGCGGGCGGCGACGGCGCGCCCGAGGAGGCGGTGCTGGCCGCGCTGCGCCGCCAGCTGCAGCCGCACCTGCTCGCCGCGCTGCACGCGCACAACGCCCGCCAGCCGCCCGCGCAGGTACACCCACCGACTAGCTGAGCGGTGACAGCCTCTTCCCTCGCCTTGGATGCGGTAGGCAGGGTTGTCTACCGTTGAGATCACCACCCCGCTATGAGCTAAGACGCCCTTCCCTAGCTCTTAGATGACCGCCCCTTCCCTGACCTTGGATGCGCCCTCCCTGCCTACGGTTGAAATCACCGCCCCGCTACGAGCCAAGACACCCCTTCCCTGGCACTGAAATGACCGCCCCTTCATCACATAGGGTGCACCCTCCATGCCTACGGTTGAAATGACCACCCCGCTACGACCTGAGACGCCCCTTCCCTGGCTCTGAGATAGCCGCCCCTTCCCTCACCTTGGATTCGCCCTCCTTGCCTACCGTTTAAATGTCCACCCCGTTATGAGCGGAGACGTCCCTTCCTTACCTCTGAGATGACCGCCCCTTCCCTGACCTTGGATACGCCCTCCCTGCCTACGGTTGAAATGACCACCCCGCAACGAGCTGAGACGCCTCTCATCTAGCCCTGAGAAGACCGTCCCTTCCCTGACTTTGAATGCGTCCCTGCCTACCGTTATGCGTGCTATGAGGTGAGACGCCCCCTCCCTAGCTCTGCGATGACCACGCCGCCCTGAGCTTACACGTGCCCTCCCTATCTAGCGGTGAAATGATAACGTTGCTATAAGCTTACACGCGGATAAACCTATACAGGTTTTTGTGACATATACCGGATGAGTTTTTTTTACCGTAAGGAAAAAAATAGGGCATATTAGGTGAGTGAAGTAGAAGTTATTGGCATAGGTAATAATTTTTTTTTTACAAAACCGCACGGGCCGGCCAGCTTTTCATATGCGACTGGTGGGATTCGTAGGGTTCCTAACAGGCGAAATTTATTTGGAAGTCATATTTTCTCGAAGTTTTTTTTATTTATTTAATTTAATGATGTAATTATGTGGAATAGGCTACATTAACGCTTTATTCAATAATAGTTTAAAAAAAAATGTGCAACTACCTATGCCAATACCTTCTATTTCACCTACCCAATATGCCCTATTTTTTGCTTACGGTAAAAAAACTCATCCGGTATACAGAATTTTTCAAGTGGACGTGGATGGTCAAATCCGAAACTATAAGGAATAGCGAAAAGTACTCAAAGGAGTCTCAAGCCTGATGTGGATGAAACTTAAACTGCATCATTGGATTTTTGTAAAATCAATATTCCTAGCCAGGAATCGAACCCGTGATTATTACATCATTCGATCATGTCGCTCATAAGGAACGAATTCTGGGAAGTAACGACATACGGCGAACTTATCTTTGTAACTTTTTAGATAAATAAATAAATACATAATCCTGCAAAAAATCAATATATCATTTTACGCAGTACGCACTTATTTCAAGAATTGACTCTGAGCAACTCCCTCCAGTTGTGTTTGATGGTGTCACGATTTCGTACAACGAGAACGTTAAAAACTTTGGCATAATTTTTGGTAGAACACTCCTAGCCTCCCCAAGTCGCCGAGGTTAGTAGGAAAATTTTGTGTTTCAATAAAATCCTTAAACAGACTGCGTAATTGCCTACTACCACCAAAGTTGCGTTAGCACAGTCACTTCTCTTACCTATGCTGGATTACGCAGAATGCTGCTATGCGGTTGCCACAGTAGAGTTGACAAACAAACTCGACCGATTACAAAACGTTGCAATCAGGTTCATTTTTGGTCTACGGAAATTTGGCCATGTTTCCGAATATCGTAACCAACTCAAGTGGCTCCCCATTCGACGTCGCAAGGATGTGCACATTCTCTCTTTCCTTTATTCCGTATTGTTCAATCCAAAGACCCCTCAATATCATAAGCAACAGTTTCAATATTGTCTTCCACTCATAGTCTTCCCTTACGTTCCTCTGACAATTTTCGTCTTTATGTTCCTCAAAATTTGTCTAAATACGGCCAGTTCTTCACTTTGCATGCTACTCGCCTCTGGAACTCTCTTCCGGAGTCTATTCGTCACTCTCCGTCTTTAAATATATTTAAAGCTCACGTCAAGGTGCATTTTCTTCAATAGCTTATGTCTACTTTTCTTTCGATCGTTAAATTAAATATACTGTTTCCAGTTATAGTAATCCCCCCAAACTTATGTATTTATTTATTATAGTATATGGATATTATATATCATATATCTATATAAGGTATAAGGGGACGCACCGTCCCTAGCCTTGAAATGACCTTTGAGCTTAGTCTGAACCTTATAAGTTTTACATAAACAGCCTTACGACCCCACCTGCTGGGGAGGCTAGGGGACGACATGGACCATAATTCTCCACCCCGAATTAGTGGCCACCTGCCCCCGTATTCTAAATGGTTCGATATTCGATTCAATATCGGAAAATTTTAAATTTGGATGCGTCTTTGTTCACGAAAACGTATTCGAAATTTGAAACTTTCCGATACCGAATCGAATATCAACTGTTGAACCATTTACGTTACGGGCCCTGGTAACATCGACTGATGTTTTCAAGGCGCTCATGCATGAGTGGCGTACGACTGCATTACAACCAATTTGACACACTGTCGCTGTGAGTGAAGTTTCTTGGTTGCGTATCAAGAGAAGTAATTATAATTATGGATTTGCGATGGTGGCCGAAGGAGATTATGAAATATATAGAAACAAGCAAAGCTATGGCTTTTCATAAGGGAGGAATATAGAAAATAATAAATATCTCCGTAGTATTGCATACCCCCCATTATACTAGTACTAATTTCCGCATTCTAACTTACACGTCACACTATATGTATAGTGTGGAGAGCGTTGATTCCTATTGATATAGGCTTCCGCTTAGTTTACACATCAGAGTTCCCTTTATTATGTAACTAAGAGTGTCAATGTATGGTAAATGTGATATTGTTATGTGACCTCCACAAATACTTCAATAAATAAATTATTACTATGAAAGAAAATATATTTTGCAGCTTATAGTGTCAGATTGCAAGTGACTGCAGTCGGTGTTACAGTTAATCATATAGGGCTATTTTACTTGACTAATGGTTAGCTACTTGACTATGGCTAATCTTTCCTAATTTAGTTATTCCATCCGTAGTTCTCGGAAATAACCGTCTAGTCTGGACGATTATTTTAGAAAATGAGAAGCTTGCTACTTTTGTTCATCATATAAATGTTAATAGTTACGATATAATTGTGATAGTTATGTACCTGGGAAAGTTTAAAAAACCTAAAATAGAATGAAATAGATTTTTTTTCATATCACTCTTTACGCAAACAACAGCGAGTAATAAGACAGTAAACCCCAGAAACATTTACGTGGGCATCAACCGCACTAATTACAAAACTGCCCTCTTTAACCCTTACTTTAATTCGAACACAATCCAAATATAATCTACTAGCAAACGATGCTTAGAGTCGATAATTTAGCTGTACATTTTAATTTGTTCAAGTTAAACCCACCTTAAATATAGTTGTATACATCGCAGGCCCCGGAGTATGATGAGGCGCCACTGAATCTGGTCGCCGGCCACGTGGCCGCCGAGGAAACCCACTGACTGCCCACTCTGTGATACCGACACGCCTACAGGCTACGATCGCACTGAACACCTTCGCAATATGCTACGAGGTATGCTCATGCCGTATATCGAAATGCAAATGTCGCCAATTGACCCCGATTCGTAGGTCAAATTCTTCCAACACCAATTCATTAAAAGTCAACGAGCACAGATGCACATGACCGTGAGAGAAGAATTATTGATCAGGAAAATCTTGAGGCGACAGACCTCGATGTTCAGTACGGTTATAGCAATGCACCGATAGAATACGGACAGCAAATAATACGATCTGTCGAATTTCCTTATGCTTTATTTTAGACTGCATTAAAATAAAGACCAGAATAGTGTATACAATAATTTTTAATGAATTGTATTTTGAGTTTTCGTTTTCATCTATGTTGTTGATAGAGTGGTTGTTTGGGATGTTTTTATCGAAGTAGATACCCATGTAAAATAAAAACCCATTACGCCCATCCCACATTTAGCATTGTTGACTATCTCAATATTTAACCTAAGATACGCAGTCATTTAATTAATTCCATAATTTGTACATGCAAATATATTTGTAATAGAAAATCCAAACAGGTACACAATCCGTAGTGATAAAGAGGCCAGTGTCTAAAGACAATAGTTGGGCAGAAAACGTTTATGAGGATGGATATGTTTGAGTATTATTATTGAAAAGCAGGGCATTATTTATTTATGATACACGCATGGATAGGTTGAAAAGCAATATATAAATACATCGTCGATGACTTAGTGCCTATTTATTGTAAAAAGCAAGCAATGATACCACGTTAGAAGTATGAGCGAAAGATTATCTATTTTTCACTGTGTGCATATTTTCCAGAAATGTGATATATTGTGGAAATCATAGTAAGGCAACAAGATGTTAAAAATATGTGAACATGATATTGGTTCAGATATATGAGATTATGTATGTCTAATAGACGATTGGTCGAGTGTATGCTTGAAATTAATTGCCAATTAGACTTAGATGTATCGTCTTGTTAGCACATGTTACACATTGATATTGGTTTTTAGGCCTTGCCTTAATGCTCTCTCGACATTGATGATATTATTATATTTACGGTTACCTATTGCAGGAAGCAAGTATTCGTTTAGATTTAGGTCACTTAAGTTATTGTACATTTTATTATTTTACTTAATAGTAACACTAAGTTAAATTCATTGAATTAAAGTTATCTAATTTATTTCCCATTTCGGTCAGTATTTACAATGTTAAGTATTTTATATCTGTCGAGTATTTTCATTAGATTATATTAGAAGGATACGAAACGTGTTAAGAAGCAATAATTACAAACGAGTCTACGACTTATAAATTTTGTAAAACATATTGTAAAATATATATCGTATTAATAATTTAAACACATGTTATAAAGGACCGACACACATCAAACTTATAGTATGCGGGCGGCAAGACGTTTATGACACGATGTTGCAACGCATTGCTAGTTTGCGTTGCGCGATGTCGAATCGCGTCGCTTTAATGTGTACCAGCGCTTTACACGACAGTATCGGACAAATTACTTTGGATTCAGGAAATAGGGCTTATATATATAATGCTATAAGTGTTAACATCTAACACAGCCAATTACTTAAAATGCATATATAGTTGTATATAGTGATATCGATACCTACATTATATAATTTTTGGCATTGTTATTTATTATAGATATTTAATTAAATGCTGGTTATTTAGGAAAGTTTATCCAATGTAACTTTGGGCATTTTTGGTAATTAAGCATTGAAACAAAACTTTAGCCAAAGCCAAACCTCGTGGCATTATCTTGGTATAAATTTCAATGGATTCACGTTCATCCTGGTCGATGTTCCACAAATCTCTTGGATGAACGTGAGGTAACACACCTCATTAAAGGTCAGTGATTTTATTATATTATTATATAACAAAAAGCATTTAATTTTATCTCAGTTCTGTTCTGTATTATGCTGTTTTGTTATTGCTTCCATACTACTTATCCAATTGACTTTTACTCGCCGTCCTTTGTTTGAAATCTCTACTTAATTTAGTGATATATTTTTATGGAAACCCCACGGGCCAGTAAAACACTACAAGTCTATGAGACATTGTGATAATCTTAGCTAGACAATGTTCAATCATCGTAAGGTTGAGTGAGATAAGACCACTGGAAATGCGTGATTTTATTGCAGGTCTAATAACCATTTTGTCATATTCACTTACTGCAGGTTACGCGAGAAGCTTATTGTATTTAAGAAGCTTTAAAATGTGAGATTATTTATTCTTTATTATTGGTATATAAGTGCTAAGATTTATTCCCTTCCCTATTGTCCAAAATAGGAAAATATATACATATAATATGTTTGTGTGTGAAACGATACTTGAAGGTAACATAATTCTTACTTTAAAGTACAGTTCAATTTAATTTTAGGGAATAAATCACTTCTTGTTAGGGCATTTTTTATACATGTAAATGGCAGTCTACTATGACAATAAAGTTTCATGACTTAGTACGTAAAAATCTGTATATTCACAAATTTATGCTCTCTATTCGGCGTTTTTGCTCTCTGTGTTGATATTTCATAATTGGTCATATTATAAGCAAGATCCGCACTGGAAAACGTGCTTATTTTTCTATTCGTATGTTCATGGTAGTTTACCATAGTTACTTATGCCTATTCAAATATTTAAAAAAATATTGTCAATTCGTAAATGTAGTCACTAAACATACCTGTTCTATGCTAAATTAATTAGGTCGTTGTATGGATTATCTGTATGATCTGAACATAGCTGAATCAATCTCCACTAATATTGCTGCTTGCAGTAGTGATACAGTATTATTTTATTGATTTTTACTCTGTACATTTGTCTTAGGTTATTTTTATATTTTCGTAGTTTTTATCTAGATGACGTCCGAATTCATTGTGTTTAGTATAATTTCTTGTTAAATGGCAACTATGTCACCTCATGTAATGTTTCCTATTAATCTTTTATTCTTTGCCTTGATATTATGTAAACAGGGAAAGCCAGTTAAAATGCATCTTCCTTTACTTCTTCTAAGAAGCACGGCAAAACAATTATATAGTTACACCCCTCGATCTTCCAATTCGATTATTTATTATTTAGGTTAATTATGGATTTAATGGTATTAAGAGTTGATGAACAAAGTATATCGATATTTAGTTACTAACAAACCGGTTGTGTTGTGTGTGCTTACGCTCTAACAAGCATGTGTTTGTGATTTTGTTTGTCTCGTTCTCGAACTGAGATATTCTACCAATTGTTTTGTGTTTATAATTTATGCTGAAATATTGGCTTTCAATCTCGTAGTTATAATTCCAATCGACTATAAAAACATCGTTTTCGAAGACTGACAAACAAACTCTGCGAAGTTTCTCATACCTTACATACTCAAGTAGTGCTCGAAGTATCCAATTGTATAATTAAATTAATGTGATAGGTTTTAAATATAGTGTGTATTTCCGAAAAGCAATAATAATGTGATGAAGATATTATGAGCAATGAGAATTATATGTAAGTTCCACAAACTTTTTATTAGGCGTTGTTTACAGATCTGAGTGATATATAATATTGATATGAAATGATAAACAGCGTGAGTGAACGGATAACGCTCAATTCATAGTATTAAATGTAGTTGTTTCAAAAATCCCTTATACATTCTAAACGAATGCTGATCTAATTATATTTCAATGAGTATCAACATACTCATCGTCTTGAAATAGTGATTTACATTTTTGAAACAACGTGGGTGATCCATTATCGAGCCCGTGTGGGCCAACAGTCTTACTTGTTGACTTAGAGCTATTGACGAGCCGAAAAGTGGACTCGCAAAAAACGGTACACGTGGTTTATTTTTATAAAGTTTATCGTTGGTTAAATATTAATATACAAACACAAAGGGCAGCATTAGTACGCAACCTTAATTAAAATATAAGAGCTATCTGATTTGTGTCAACTCCGTCATTCAATTAGCCAAATAGAGTCAGGCCAAAAGGTTACAATTCAGAACAAGACTCTTTAAAAAGAAATTGCACGACGCGCGCGTACCATACATGGATTGCTTTGTATTGGTAGTTTTATGACCTTTGGCTCGCGCGCTCGTTAGCAAGCCGACAGTTCTGCTCGCATATCGATCACCCCCTAGGCTGCATTCACTCTTCGGCGGAGCGCTACAGATCCGCGCGGATGATAACCTACATCTACATATAGTTGAGCTAACGTAACTAACGCTAAAGAATTAGTGTACGAGTCCGAACAATCAGTATTTATCATGAATCTCAATTATTCTGAGAGGTAGAATGGTATACAAATATATTTTCCATTTCCGCTGCCATTGAATTTTTGAAATTCATTTAGGCAGAAATGGAATACTTACGAGTACATGACAATATCACTAACTACTTCTCTGAATATAGTTGATTATACTTTAAGAATTAAAATATCCTTTTTTCACAAATCTGAATAGGTAACAATGGTTTATCTGTAATATGATTCAGTTACTTTATATTTTATAATGTACCAAATCGCACAAAGTTCCGCCTGATCGATCATTTTTGAAATCAATTACGTTCAACAATCAGGCTGAACCTTCGATTGTACTGTTACCAGCGAAAGTTGCTGAACACATTTAGTTTTCCTACATACACGTAATATAACTTTTCATACAGTTATAGGTAAGTTGGCAACTCGGGAAGCCGAAAGAAAAGTTCCGAAATACGCTTAGATCAAATAGTGTAATACAAAAGCCATATCGAATTACCAACTAAAGTATCTTAAAGTGGTGATCAGGCGAGCCATACAAACATAAGATATTGTCATCTATAATAATAAATAAATAAAAGGTTAATTTATTCCTCACAAAGAACATAAGCATGCAGGAGGTTTGTAAATTTTTTAAATGTATGTACAATAAATATTGTGATGATAGTTGCTGTCACTAAAGAAAGAATGGATTAGCGATTTTCCAATCGTAAATTTTTTTATGTATCTGTAATTAAAATAAAACATAAAAACAAAGCGGTCCCGTCAGTCAGCGCCATCTATCGACCCACTGAACAATTTTTTTGTAGTACGCGATCAGAAAATCGCCCAACACAAATTTTAAATATGACAAAGCGTAAGGAATGTTACAATGTAAAAACATAAAGAGTTGTAATTTTTATTCCTCAGAAAGGAATTGAATAACAAGAACAATCTAGGTACGATGCGATACAGAAGTTATTTCTTTTGTATATTGACATACAGGGTAGAAACTAAATCAAGAAAGTTGACATGTCAGCATTGGCGAAAGCCATAAAAATGCGAGATGGTAATTTTAAAATTCTGTAATTTTAATAATAATAATTATGCTAGGATTTAGGAACGCCTGCCCCCGTAGCATGACATCGTTTGTCGCGCGCGACGTAGAAATGAGAGGGGTATATTTTTAAATTTCTTCAAGGCTGGACAAATATTATCTCACGCGACATAAAGGTTTATCGTGCCCATCATGCTACTAGTGCTGTAAATGGTCATGCTACATGTCGCTGAATAGGTATTTGTCGTAAGTCGTATTAATTTTCTTGTCAATTTCACTGTAATGTAAAATAGGTATATTATCCAAAATTGCATCTGATTGATATTGAATTGAATATCTTCGGAGGACAGTGAAACTAGCATGAGTGAAAAAGAATTCTAGAACGTTTCGATAGCGTTGCATTTTCTAATTTTCCGATTAATGGGTTTGTACCATTTTTATTTTTTTTTCGAAACACCAACAGTGGTGAAAACCAGCTGCACATAATTACCATATACTTATTAGACAAAAAAAAACAAGTTAATGTTCGATATTACGGAAAATAATATGCCACAATTATATATCTGCTTTCCCATTATTGTTGATCCAGAAAGGGAAGCTTCTAACAATACTGGAGCGACTTCGATACTTCCCCTCGACATTATCTAATTTTTGGAATTCATCTACTTAGGGCGCCAATCATGTTTTATTTCAAATCATTTTATGGTACAATATATTTCAGCTAATGTTTCGTGTTAGTTTTCGAGGTAGAAGTGTTTTAGGTTAAATGTGTTCATCTACTTTCGTTGCCGATTGTATGTTATGTACTTATTTACCTAAGAAACAATGGTATACATTAAATTATTTATAGCAACCCTATTTCACACCGAGCGAATACAGGTTTACTCCAGCCAGAGAATGCTCTATGTAGAACCTAAAATTATTGTTAGGAGCCATATACCGGATGAGTTTTTATACCGTAAGGAAAAAATAGGGCATATTAGGTAAGAGAAATAGAAGGTATTGGCCTAGGTAGTTTGATTTATTTTTTCAAAACTCATTGAATAAAGCTTTTATTGTCATTTGACGGTCATGTTTGTAGCGTATTACATCATTAAATAAATTTAAAAAACTTGGAGAAAATATGAGTTCCAAATAAAACCCTATGAATCCCGCCAGTCGCATACAATCTCCGGCTGGTGCCGGTGCCTGCTTCGATGATGGTTTTGACAAAAAAAAACTATTAAACTACCTATGCCAAAACCTTCTATTTCACTTACCTAATGTGCCCTATTTTTTCCTTACGGTAAAAAAAACTCATCCGGTATATGTTTCTTTAAAATACACAGTTAAAATTGCGTATAACTCCGTTAAGTATTTACTCGTGCCTTCGTCAGCTCGGTGTGAAATGCCCTTTACTAGCTTAATACATAAAAAATGGACCATTTGTTAATTGTTGTCGTTAAATGAATGACGTACCGTTATCATGTAAGTTTCAGCATAAATTATCTGATTGAGATTGTTTCAAGTGAAAATGTGACCGGAATACTCATTGTGAAAACATTAATTATTGTTGTATAGATGATAAAATAATGTGACTTACGCAGGGATGGATACTTAAATTATTAAAATTTTAACTGATATGATATAATATTGGCTATGTAGTGAGTAGAATATTTTTTTACAAATAAATTATAGCAGCTATGAAATGTTTCATTTGAATGTTTTTACCTCGTTCTATACCTTACCTTTATGACTTGAGTTTATGTTAACTCATCCATCATACAAGGTATGGTCCCATACTACTACTATTGCTCTTCAACACTGCATTATCTAAACGCTACTTCCCAGCTTAATGGACTAAACTTAGGGAAGCGAATGTCCTCGATTTTCAACTGGCGTTAAGACAATTTCCCTACAAAAAATTAATTAAACTAATCGGAACTATCAAAGTTAGGCTAAGTTCATCAAAAAACGATCACTCAATCCAGATACACTTCAAGTTTTAGTTGAAAAAATTCGTGCAAATAGTAAATTATAATTAGGGCACTAAATTATAGAGGATTTACATAAATGCATTATAAATATTTATATCTAAATTTTTTTAATCCTTGACTCAAATTATATGTTTGTTTGCCTTTGTTCCCGAAATAACTTTTCTCATTGTGAACGGAACGTAGAGATGTAAAAAAAACAACAAATCTAGAAAAACAATTCATGGTCTTCCTTTTATTTCTGACACTATGTTGTTTAGCAAAAAATAATCCTTATGATGAAGCCTTTCGATCGGTATGATAAAGATATTTTTTTCTCGTGTAGCGGGATCGACTCCCGGTTCAACCATGTAATTATTTAAAAATCTATGAATGCAGTTAAATTGTTTTTTAAATTTGAATAATGTTTTCTTTCAGTAAAATGTTTCATCTACAATTATTCAAGGTACTTTCCATCCATGTGGCATAGGGGTGGAACGCCTTGTATATGTATTATAATGAAGCTGAAAAAATAATAAGCTCTTTTATATTTTCCAACATCTAAATTCATCTTTGTCAGTCTCACTTTTTTACAGGTTAAACTATGGGGATACTATAGGTTTAAATTTGAACCATGGGTAGTCCAAGATTAGTTAAGCCTTGTTATAAGCATGATATTATAACAGTTAAACCAGTGTTCAAAGCTAATGGAATAATAACGAAATCATTGGACTAAATTTGTTTGTATAACAATTATGAAATAAAGGCACTAAGAGTATATTTTAGATTTATTTCATAGAGACTAGGTAACAGTAACGATAGGTCGCTTGAGCGCCTGCCTTGTGCGCCGCCGCTTGTCTCGCGCACGCTTGGCCGTCGTCGCCTCGTAGAACAGCTGCTCGCTGCCCGCCGCCTCGGCCTCGCGCCGCATCCACTGTAGCGCGTGGAGGTTGTAACCCACCATGTCCTGCCATAGAGTAACAATGAAAGGATTTGGTACGCAAGTCAAATGTGCTCGGAATAAAACATTGAAGACTTTTTATCCCGATAAAGTGAGTAGCTCCCGCGGGATAAACAAATTAGACATATAAACGACGACCTGTTTGGTGTAGTCGTAAAAACTCTCCTATACCAAAAGGTCGCGGGTTCGAATCCCGCTAGATGCATATGTTTGTATGAGGAACACAGACACGTGGTCCCGAGTTATGGATGTTTTTCATTTATATATGTTTTTATTTACAAAAAAAAAGTATTTCCGTAGTTTATCAACCATTTAAAATGAAAGAAAAACATTTATGCAGCTAATACACGCCTAATTGCTTAGCGTGGAACTAGATGGCGCTGTATGTGCAAAGATATTTATTTATTATATTATCCCATAAACCACACAGCTCATAGACTACTAATAGCATCTGGATAATAGAACAGATGCCCAAAAATTGCGAGTCAGTTATTGGCTAGCCTTGAGAGTTAGCTTAGGAGAGTGTCATCTCCTTTCTAATGCCAGAAAATAAACTACAATACGGAGAATTCCATACGTAGGAATTTTAAACACCACGATGGACATACGGGGGTTGATCAGTTGTTTCTGAGTAATGAAATATTACACAATACTTGGGTGCAATGTGTGATATTGGATATTCCTGTTTTGGTTAAGAATTTGTGATATGGGAGTAGAAACAGAAAATAGGATCGAATAGGATAACAGTAGAACAGCTTAACAAAAATAAACAAGCCTTCTTTGTCCTTATTGTTCTCAAGTTTCAAAGGGTAACCATGCGGGATGAAACCGCCCAATTTTAAAGTACCGGCTTAGTTCAGTGAGCCATTGAAACACGCGCGCACTCCGATCCGCTAAACCAATCCAACAGTTTTTTATGAGCCTTGAGCTGTTTGCTTTGCATTTGAGCTGCAGTTCAACAGTTCAAGTACATATGATTTGCATACTTGAACCGGCTCAGACGTCGTACCACATAATTTTTTTTGCGTTCGATCGCTAAAAATTTGCCATTTGGTACCACGTAAGCGTAGAAGTACGGATAAGGGGATAAACGTGTAATGGATAGACATATCGAGTTACCATAATTTACTTCTAGGGAGCTTACATGGGGCCAAATTTAGTTATCAATCGCAAGTGAACTAATCATAAAATTTTTAGAGATCGAACACAAAAATTTTTACGTGCTACAACCGACGGCAGAGCTGAGTTACCCACCTCTAGTTGAAGTTAGACAATAAAAAAAGAAAGTATTTATTTGAAATTCTATACAAGGTTATTTATTGTATGTATACCTGAAATTAGCTTGGTCAGAAGCACGCATAGAATTTTCCGGCTACATATAGGGTTATATTTTTTCTTTCATTATTTAATTACTTAATTACAAAATATATGATCTAATTTTTTTTTAAACAAGGGGTTAGCACTTGTCCTCAATCACACCTGATGTTAAGTGAAGATGAGGCTGAAGGTGGTAGCGTACTGATCCGGAAACCCCATCTTATTTGGGAGACTGGCTATCTCTGACAACCGGAACACAACAATTGGGGTGAGTCGGTTTTTTGGTGTGCAAAATATCACCATGTATATAAGTTTTACATTAATAATAGGTTTCTAGATTCTATGGAGCCTAAAAATAAGGAGCCGAAAAATAAGGGGGCAGAACAGTCCAACAACGGACGAGAAGTCACTGACGTACCCTTATCTCCGCGAGCCTCATCGCCGCTTTGGCTTGTATCTGTATGAGGTGTTTGAGCAGGGCGCGGTTGGCGACGAGCGGTGCGTGGTGCAGCCGCAGCAGGAACGTGGCGAGCCGGCAGAGCAGCTCGGTGCGGTCGCCGCGGTCCAACAGCGCGGGCAGCAAGCAGACAATGTCGCAAGCCGTGCTGAACGGTAGGAGGAGAAGCGCTTCCTCTAGGTCGCTGGATTAGGGGAGAAGCATATCTCATTTTACAAACATGCCAAACTTTGTCTACCAATATCATCAGCCCGTAAACATCTGCAGGGATTTAGGCCTTCCCTCATATACGAGGGAATGGCCGTAGTCCACCACGCTGGCACAATGCTGGTTGGGGACTTCACATGCCTTTGAATTTTTATTTCTCAGGATTTTGTAATATTAGTGTTTTGTTAACTAAGTTAAATTAAAATATTATAGAATAGAATTTTTATTTTTATGGCGTCTCTATAAACGTCGCCTTCGCTTGGAAATGTTATCATGTTGAAAACTTAATCGTATTATAACCATTTTTATGCCCTAGTACCGGCTTGTACCAAACGATTAGTTTTCAACCCTATCGCGTTTTCATAGAGTTCTGACTTGCTTAACTATAAAATTTACCATTAGTATGTAGAAGTTTAGACTAATTTTCTGGCTAGCAGGAAGTAAAGTTAGGATTATTTATTCCACAAGTGTCACTATTTCAAGCACTATTTGGTGATATATCAGCAATAAGCTATAGGATGTGTTTCAAAACTTATTGAAACTTAATGAAAGCATCAGTTGGCTTGCTCAACAAGGTACCATGTTTTCTCCGCTACTATGGAAGCACTATTATTGAATATTTGCATGTCCGGAGCACTATTTGCGCACTATTCATTGACTTTTAGGTCATGACGATACGTACAGCTATCCTCGATGACACTGCTAAGATAAGACCTAAATATCTTTTAAAATACAGTAGCACTATTTCTGTGCTTTGAGCACTATTAGTTGACATTTTTTCAATGGAGAATATTCAAGGAATCGTCTTTTCGGAACTCCTATTGTGAATATTAACAAAGCACATAGTTCATAAAATAAATGTACCTTCCTTATTTAAACAATAAAGTGTATTTGATTGATTGATAAAATCTTGACCTAAGCCAAACGAGGTTTATTTGACCCAATCAGCGAGGCTATTGTTTTTTTTTATGCACGACGAGTTCGTACTTGACCTCAATCACACTTGATGTTAAGTGAAGATGAGGTCGAAGGTGGAAGCGTACTGACCCGGAAACCCCAACACATTTGGGGGACTGGCTATCTTATCTCTGACAATCGGAACACAACAATGCTATTAACATTGCTGCTTGGCGGCAGATTTGGATAAGATGGTGGTAGCTAGCCAGGCGGACGTTTAAAATGCCCTACCACCAACCGATATTGTGTAACTCCATCGATATCGTCACCGAAAACGCTCTGACGTGTGATTGGTTGGCGCATCGCTCGCTCAGCAATATGACGTTACAGAATAACGTGTCTGGACTATCTGGAAATATTGTATGTACCTGGATCGTATTTTTGCCAAAATCTCAACGAAGAAGTCCTCGACAGTGATACAGTTGTAGGCGGCCATTAGTAAAGGCGGTTGCACATGCTGCCCTCTCGCCTCAGCCACTTCCCGCTTGTACTCGGCGCCCACTGACAGGCATTCTATTATAGAATCCGCCTGGAAAATTTACATGGTTTATAGCAATCAGCTCGCGGTGCAGTGGCGTTTTCGATTAGCGAAGTTAAGCAACGTCTGGCGTGGTCGTGTCTGGATGGGTAACCACCGGTGGAATTTTTATAAGAATGTTTTCGTATTTTGAAGAACATAAAACGGTTTGTCCAGTTTGTATTCAATTAAAGGCAGTTGTTGAGCCAAGCCGGTGGCCTAAAGGTACACCGACAGTGGCCACTAGTCTAACACAAATCCACACTGGGTCGGCGATGTCGATTATGGCTCATACCCTCTCGTAGGCATAAAGGCATGCAGTATTCATAAAGGCATGCAGTATTCATAAAGGCATGCAGTGCTCCATTCACCTGGTTTCCGGCATTCACTCTTCTTTCGATATCCTTCTCACACTTTCAATCCCTTGTAAACAGTGAACCCAAATACACAAACTCACGCACTTGCTCCACTTTTTCTCCATCTATCAAAATACTGCAATCCGTCATACATACACCTCTCTCAAATATCTTACCTTTCGTTTTATTCACATTGACATTCATTCCTTTTTTTTTCAAAGCTCTGTTCATTAGTGTTACTATCTCTAACTCCTCTTGTGCCGACGCAAGGCTTACTTGATCATCGGCATAGAGGAGACATTTGACGAGTAACCCATTCATTCTCAATCCACATTCATACTCTTTCAATACTTGCAGACGTCCATGAATAGGTTAAACAGCCAAGTAGACGCAACACAAGCCTCTCTAACACCTTTCTCGATGCTAAACCATCTAGTATACGTCCCATTAATCCTAACTCAAGCACTGGAATCTTCATAAAGTGATTTCAGTGCTCGCATCAAGGTGCTATCTACCCCATACATAGACAATGCTGACCACAATTCATTCTGCAACACTTTGTCATAGGCCTTTTCCAAATCCACGAAAGCGCAATAGACTTTTTGGTATTTTTACAATAATTTTTCGGCTATGCATCGCAAGGAAAGACCTGGTACATCCCATTTCTCTTCTAAATGCCCTGTCCAGCCTTCAGCATCTCGACTGAAACTCTGTCATTACCTGACTTCATTCTTTTCAACGCTTTCACAATCTCATCCGTGCTTATTTCGTCATACGATTCGACATTTATATGTGAGGCGCGTGCAGGCGTTTCTACCTGCATCTTCTCTCTATCAAACAAACTTTCAAAGTATTCCTTCCATCTCTTCAACATGTGTTCCTCCCCTTTTCAACATACTTCCATCCTGGTCTCTGATTTTAATCAGCTCAGAGGTTGTCGTTTTACCTCTGGCTTATATATTTCAAGAACAGTTTAAGATTTCTTCGGAAACCTTCAGGGAGCCTGCAGTCAAACTTGTCATTACGTTCTTCTTTCTTTTGTTCAACAACTCTTTTTGTCTTCCTTTTCAAAACCTTATACATCACTCTTGCCTTTTCTACATCCTCATTCAACGCCTTTTGTACTCTTTTGTGGCTAACCAATCTAACCATGCTTTCCTCTTTTCACTCACTACCTCTAGCACTTCTTTATCCCACCAAACATTTTTCACCGTATACCATTTCCTCCTCTTTGTAACACCACAAACTTCACTTGCAACACTTACCATTCCTTCCTTAATCGTCTTCCATAATTCCTCAACGTTATTCACATCATCCAAACCATCAAATCTGTCATTTAACTCTCTTTTATACTTATCTTTGATGTCTTCCTCCATCAAATTTTCCACGTTTATGCGTTCTAGATCGCTCGTAGGCTCATGTATAATAAATAAATAAATATCCTTAGATATATACACAGCGCCATCTAGTTCCACAGTAAGCCACTATAGGCTTGTGTTGTGGATACCAGATGGTTGATATACTACATAAATACATTCTTTTTTGTAAATAAATACTTTCTTGTAAATAAATAATGTTTTGTAAATGAAAACATCCATAACTCGGGTACACATGTCCGTACTCATCACACAAACATATGCCCTTAGCGGGATTCGAAACCGTGACCTTTTGGTATAGTGGTTAGAGTTTCTAACCACTACACCAAACAGTAAACCAAAAAATCAATCATACTTCTCTGACTTCCTTCTTCCTAGTAAACAAGCGGATCTTTTTGTCATCAAACATGGTGTTCGTCACAGTAAAGTTCCACTCCAAACAAATCTCAAGTAAACTCTTTCCATTCTCGTTCACTCTTTCATCACCAGACATACCGGGAACCTTTTCATATCCATCACGCTTCACACCTAGCCATCCATTAAAATCTCTGAGCATTATTATCCTTTCATTCTCCTTGCACTTCTCCAATACGTCCCTCACACCGTCCCAAAACTCTTCATTTCTTTTTTAACATTTGGGGACTTGCTTAGGCCCACATTTATCGGAGCATAAACTCCTATTAAAAAGATACGAGTCAGTCCCACTTTTAATCTCATCCAGATGAGTCTTGGGTTTACGCACTCAAACTCATTTACACACTCAGCCATTCTAGCAGAAAGTAGTACACCAACGCCCTGACTGCCTCGGTTGGTTATAGAAAGACCCGACCAGTGAGCCATATAAGGACCGTTTTTGTTGGTGTCACAGCCTTTCCGCTTTGTCTCATTGACACATAAAATATCAATACGTCTATCATCCATCATCTGACACCTGAAGCATTACATATTAAGTTTTATCTGAAAGATGGATCAATCTGGATTTCATATAGACAGGAACATGTTGTACTCACGTAATTTATTATAAGAATGTTAGGAGCAGCAGGAGAGTATACACATTTATACCCAACATATGTCGTCAATTAGACAAAACAGTTATTTTCGAAAGATGGTGTTTGAGAGACAGTTTAAGAACCATGTTTGATGGAAATCGATTAAGTCGTTTCGAAGACATAGTTTTTAAATGTTATTTAACTTTGTTTTTTATAGTGTGGGAAGTACTTACAGCCTTTTCAGCGCCGATGGTTTTCTTGGTGGGCATATTTAGACCGGGTAGACCAGGCACTGGAGCCTAAAATAAATAGATTAGAACTATTACATGGTTGGTTATATAATTTATTTATATCAATAACTACAAGAATAACTGTTGCAAAAACTCTAATTTATAAAATGAGAGGCTAATGTGTCCTTGCAATGAAAAAGTCAAAAGGATGGACTAACTTCTAATCGTGGATTATAACGCAGATCTACGCTTGAGAAACATTCTGAAATACGGGCTTCAAAGTAGGGTAAACTTGAGGTATGTTTTATGAATATGAAGTTAAAGACATCGGTCCGGAAACTTTTTTTATTGCACAACTGGTTAGCGCTTGACCACAATTACACCTGATGCCGAAAATGGAAGCGCGTTCATCTGAAACCACCAACTTATTTCGGGAACCATCTAATTTCGAACCAGTGGAACACAACAATGCTATCCACATTGCTCTTGGCGGCAGATTTTGATAGCCAATGAAGATGGCGATAGGCGACCAGGCGGACATTTAAAAATGGCATTACCAAAACGAGTATTAAACATGGATCCCGCTGGGAATCAAACCCGACCTCCGTTTTGTAATGTTTTTTTTTCTTTATTAGGGTCATCAAACAGTTGAATAATTAGGAAAGATAAACTTATTAAATTAATTGTTGAACCAACAATTAATTATTAACCACAGTTTACTTAAATGACTTACAAGTATCTAGATGCTAGATTAACAACAATTTTAATACTATAGTAGATCCCAAACAATAACAATGAATTAAGTCTGTTGTTTATTGTTTACACGTGTATTTCTACATAATATATGGCTTAACAGGGATTAACTCTATAGTTAAGCCGTTTAGTAAGTCACGCTTAAACTTTTCGGATTCGGACGCGAGCCGCACAAATAAGCTTACGCCCTGTCTCGCTATCAAATGTAACTTTTGTAGTTAGATAGATAGATAGATAAACGTTTATTTGTTACTCCAGCCACACACATACATTAAATATTATTTATAAATAATTATTACACATAATTTAGACTACAGTAAAGTTGAAATAAAAAAAACAGAACATATAAAGGTAGTTCGCATTCAAATCTTTATTTTGTAATTTCATCGATTACGTTTTGTAGCCGTACCCATGCAAAAATTATTGCGTTCTCTAAAAATTTGCCGTTTAGGCGGACATTTAAAATACTACCACCAACCAAATTCAGTACTAAACATGTACCCCGCTGGGGCTCGAACCCGCGACCTCCGAATCGTGGACCCTGTTGATGACATTGAGCCGCGGAGGCGGTTGAAGACTCACGTGTTGTTCGCCGGTGGCGAGCCCCTCCTGCTCGTCGTCCTGGTCCCCGAGCACGAGCGGCTCGTCGGAGCGCGCGTACAGCCGCACGGCGCGGTCCGAGCCGCACGACGCCGCGTGCAGGCCGCCCGCGCCCACGGCCACACACCAGCATTCGCCCGCGTGACCCTGCATCGGCACACATCTCCATCATCAGCCCGTAAACAACCCACTGAACGATACTGATATAGTCCTTCCCTCTGGTCTACCACGCTGGCCCAATCCAGGTTGGGGACTTCACATGCCTTTAAATTTTTAATTCTCAGGCATGCAGGTTTCCTCACGATGTTTTCCTTCACGTTTAAGTGCAGTCGGATAAATGGAGATAAGTAATTAAATTTTTAATTTAAAAACTCATTGGTACATGGCCTGCCTGGGAATCGAACCCGGATCTCCTAAATTAGGAGACCGCGTCTTAACCGCTGAGCCACCGACGCACCTAAGACAGCAAAAACAAACTAAGACTTACCCTCTTACTCTCACTTAACCTATTCAACCTATTCTCAATATGGAATATTCGAATTTATATTTTCTAATGAGTCCTCAACGAAATTTTTCAAAAATACAAAGTTAAGTTAATAAGTTATTGATTGATTTCTTAGAAAATAGTTACAGGAGTTCTGAATATCTTCTGAGACGCATGAAGTTCCAGTGGTGTTTTAATTTAATATCTTTACGTTTAACTAGTAAATATCTAAACCATACCTAAAGCAAGCTACCGATTTGTTAGAAAGCGTTTTTTATCTATCTATCGATATGTAATCTATACATGTGTAAGGATGGCTGTCAATCAAACGACATCTCCCTTCGAATGTACTTCGTTTATTTCTACTCTTTCTAACTACTATAATCGTCTATTAGTCTATCCCTTTCACTCAACGCACGCAATAACCACATTTCTATTTTTCCATACATTCTATCTCCTTCGCACTTGAACATTTTATAATAAATCTATCTCTTTCATACCTCTCGCTTGCTTCGTTCCAAATAATACCTTACATGCCCTTTGAAATTACAAATTTTAATTTATTACAATTTTAATTTCATTCATACAATACCTTACGTGCCTTTCATACTTTTACTTATTTTATTGCTTATACTGAATTACCGTTGCTACTTAAAAAAATATTATTTCCTGAAAAATTTCTACTTTACAAACTGTTATTCTGGTTATACATTTTGCAAGTTGGAAAAAAAAATGTTTGATAGACAATGAATTGATTTAAAAATTTTTTACATACAAATTTGGAGTTGAGAACACACTGTTCTAAGGGATTTACTTGTATACTAGAGGTTTTTGTTTATACATAACTATAATATTTGTTAACTTATTGTGCACTAGAACTTCTATGACATTAAACTTAAACTTGTTCGTTACATTATACAAAAAGAACCTTCTGACTTCTTATATGGAAGAAAAAAAATAAAATAATAACTACTTTTACTTTAAACAAAGACTCCAAAAACAAAACTGTGTTTCTCTTACTTAACTATAGGTAAAATTAATTTCTTGGAACTTAAACCTGTAGTTCCTAAAGTGTTTGAGCTTAAACTTTGTGGGTATATATATTGTACAAAAATAATTTATACATAGGTAATATTATCTACTTACAGCATAAATGAATGACTTACAGTACTAAGCTACTGTTATGGAAAATAAAGAAAAATGTGTAACCTTATAATACATACACTATACTATGCAAGAAAGATGGATATTTCAACTAAATTAAGTTTTGATTATTTCAACTAAATTAAGTTTTCTAAATAAATCGGTAAATTAATGCAATATTCTACACAACATAATGACATGCTTATAAGTATAAATAAACTTTGAATGTTTACATGAGATTGTTTTCATTTAAGTTGTTCACTTAAAACTCACTTAACCTATTTATTTTTTTGTCGTATGCTGAACTACTGTAATTTTACTGTTTCTCATATGTATATAATTTTGACTGTAAATGCCGAACAAAATAAATAAAAATATATTAATAAACTATAAAAAAAACTGGTATACTACTTTCAAACAATGCTCTCTATTTTAACATAATAGATTAAATGTATAAATAAACAAATGTCAGTCCAGTGTTTTATAAATATACGTCATATCCGATAACTTAACTGCTACACAACTATAATAGAAGTCCTACGAAAATTAATTCTTGGCATCATAGACAGCTAACTCGTATAAAATTGTGGTTTTCTTGTTACCCGACCTCTGCTTGTGGTATACACAACGTTGTCATCGTTTGGATGTTTGTTAACCTCATCATCTGGTAACTGATGGTCATCATAATATGGGAACTGGTTGTCATCATCACTGTAAATTTGGTTATCTGAAAAATCTGAAAAGGAATCTAAATTTTGCGGTTGGTACAAAGGTTTCAAAAATTGTACATGTACTATCTTTTTAATTTTTGGTTTGTTCACATCTTGAATCTCATAACATACTGATCCTATTTTCCTGATAATCTTAAACGGTCCTTTGAATCGGGGTGTCAATTTAGAGTCTGTGGGTTTTTTCCACTCATAAACTACATATTCTCCTTGTGTAAATTTTTGTTCCAGTCTTCTCAAATCGAACTTTCTTTTGTTTTCTAAATGGACTTTCTTGATATTTTCTAATGCTGTTTCTCTAGCTTTTGACAAAAACTCTAATTGATGATTTCGATCTGTTTCTTGTATGATTGATCCAAAGTGAATTTCCATGGGTGGCATTCTGGGTGTATATCCAAACATTAAATAGAACGGTGAATATCCAGTTGTTTTCTGTTTTGAAGTATTTATGGCTAATATCGCTTTTGGTAATAATTTATCCCAGTCACTTGTATTTTCTAAAGCAAACTTCGTTAATGTTGATATTATTGTAGCATTTGCCCTTTCGACTAAACCATTGCTTTGAGGTGTGTAGGGGGTTGTTGGAATATGTTCTATGCCATATTTTGAAAAGAACTTTTGGGTCATTTGGCTTGTGAAACATGGTGCACTATCGGATATATATGTCAATGGTGGGCCATACATATAAATTATGTCATTTTCGATTATGTCAATTACACTCTGTGCAGATAATGTACACATAGGTTTTGCAAAAGTATATCTTGTAGCGTGATCTATATGAACAAATATGTATGTGTTACCCGATTCTGTCGGTGGTAAGGCCACTATATGGTCTGATGAAATTACTTCCATAGGTGTTTGTGATATAGGTCTTTGTCCTAACTCTCCGTATGCCAATTTTGTTCGTCTATTCGTCTTTGCACAAATTATACATGACATTGTATATGCCTTCACATCTCGACGCATAGTCTTCCACCAATACTTGTTTTTAATTTTGTTAATTGTTGTACTGAAATCTAAGTGTCCATTGTCATCATGAGCAATTTTAATTATGGTTGATCTCAAACTATGTGGAACAACAATTTTTTCTTGATTGAATAAATCTTGTTTATTGATGTGCAATAATATTCCTTGTGATATTTTAAATGAGTCTTGTATTTGTTTTAAATGCTGGGTGGATGGATCTTTAGACAATTTAGAACTTATTTGTTTGATAAATGGGTCTTTACTTTGTGCCAATTCTAATTTCTCTATATTTGTACTGATTACCAACATACATACGTCTTTTATGGGAAAGCGAGACAAATGATCTGCAATGACATTTTGTTTACCTGGTCTATGGATTGGTATAAAGTCAAACGGAGCTAAGTCAATAACATACCTTGCAAACTTTCTGTTTAATTTTGCCTTATTAATTATATAGGCTGTTGAGTAACTATCAGTTATTAAGGTGAATTTCGTTCCTAGTAGAAATATTCTGAATTTCATTACAATAGCCCAATGAACAGCTGTTACTTCCAGTTCATTAATATGGTACCTTGTTTCGGCATCCTTCAATCCTCGACTGGCATATTCTATTACTTTTTTTTTCTCCATCTTGAATTTGCAATAAACATGCGCCCATACCTTGGTAACTACTATCAGTTTCGACTATTGTTTCTGCGTCCTGTTGAAAATTTGATAAAATTGGTGCTGTAATGACACTATTTTTTAATGATGTAAATGAATTTTGTTGCTGTTCTGTAAGACAAATTTTTTTATTTTTCTTGTTATTGTCAATATTATTATAAATTTGTAATTTATCTTTCTTTAAAATTTCTTGTAATGGTTTAGCAATAATGGCATAATTTTTTTTCTATTTTCTGTTTTAAAAATATTCTTTCAGGCTCCGGTAATCTATATGGCTTACATGCGATAGGTTTGTCATGTTTCAAATTTATTTCCAACTGAAAATCAGGAAATTTTCCTATGTCATTGGAATCATTTTTGAAAATGTCATCATATTCTGATACTAGCTGCATAACCTTAATTTTATTTTCTTGAGAAACTGATATATCCTGAATGTTCACACAACAAGCTAGTGAATTATTGTCTTTTAAAATGCATGGGAAATATTCTGTATGTGTTGGTGTGATTATACAAATTTTACCATCTGGGTCATGAATTATACGGGCATACACAGCCAACTGCCAATCTTTTCCGATGATCATTGGTACTGGTAATCCTTCACAGATTGCGATTTGAGGCATAACATAATCAATTTTTCCTATTTGTATACGTGCTGTCATCCATCCTATTGGAGTAAGTATATTTCCTGCCACCTTATAGTTGCCTTTTTGCCATGGATAAACTTGTATGTCTTGTGGTAACTGGTCTTTGTCAATAATTGTAATAACAGAACCTGAATCTGGCAGAGCATTTAAGTGTAAAGACTCGTTTATGGTTACGGGTATCAAAGTAACATTTGGCATTTCATTTTGTACACAATTAACTTGTTTTTGATCATTTGTGCTGTTAGGATATGGCTTTATTTGTTTATTATGCTGATCCATGGGTAATTTTGCATATTGAATGGTATTTCGCTTATCTGTAGGTTGGAATGGGCAATTGTAGGAGATGTGACCTTTTGTTTTACAGCGGAAACATGTTTGTTTTTCCTCTTTATCTACTGATGGATTAAATTTCGGAATAAAATTGCTATTTTTATAGTTTTGGAATACTGGTGTACTGTTACTTACGGTATCTGTCTTGATATATTTTTCCCTTGGAAGTACCTTTCTGATGTTGTCCATTGTTGACGAATGGTTGAGCAAATCTTCAATATTTTTACAGCAATGCGAAGCTAATGGGATTGACCATCGGTGATCTGTAATGCCTTCCAAAATCAAAGAAACTTTATCTGCATCTGAAATTTTTGTAGGTGATTTTTCTAACATCGCATTTTTATTATAAATGTACTCCGTAATTGTTTCCGTTGGCCTTAAAACTCTCTTTGACTGATAGGTAATAAATTCTGCAAATGACATTTTTAAACTAAATCTTTCTATAACTTTATTTTTCCACTCATGCCATGACAATATGTCTTTTCCAATAGCCCTGTGCCAGTCGTTTGCTGTGCCCCTTAACCTCATAGATGCATTTACTAAGGTCAAATTTTCAGACCAATTCGCTAACGAAGCGACTCGTTCTACTTGTTGAATCCAAATGTGTGCACTTTCGGTTTTACTACCACCGAATAATGGAATAGCCTGGCTTGTATCTGTAGTAGAATATACTTGAAATGTGGGAGATTTTTGTTCTGATAATTTTTCTATGAGTTTGCTTTGCGAGTCGAAAAATTGTGTAAATAATTTTGAAAAATCTGGTTGAGGTGAGTGACATGGAGTTTGAGACATACCTGGGTTTTCATTGGATTTTACCTGCCCTTGAATGGTGAGAAAGTCCAACTGTTTTTTCAGATTTTCGAGTTCAATTTGTTGAGATTGTCTTTTTTCTTTTTCACTTTTGTAATATTCCATCATGTTGTTTTCGAGTTTTTCGATATTATCCGACATTAACCTTTGAATTAAATCCGTTTTCGTACCTGTAACTGTTAAATATCGACTTCTCAGCTCATCTTTTAGTTGTAATACGGTAAATTTATCCAGATCGTCTTTGTTTGTCGAATCCATAGTGAGTAAGATATAGCGTGCTGAAAGTAAATCGTATTAGATCCCGTTCGTGGCGTAATATTTTCGAGAAACCTTTCGTTATTTTTGTTTATTAACACTGGAGACGTAGTGTTTTTGGTTTATTTCACTTATCTTTAAACGTAAGATAATAAAATAGAATTTTTTGTCACAGCGCCATGTAAGGATGGCTGTCAATCAACGACATCTCCCTTCGAATGTACTTCGTTTATTTCTACTCTTTCTAACTACTATAATCGTCTATTAGTCTATCCCTTTCACTCAACGCACGCAATAACCACATTTCTATTTTTCCATACATTCTATCTCCTTCGCACTTGAACATTTTATAATAAATCTATCTCTTTCATACCTCTCGCTTGCTTCGTTCCAAATAATACCTTACACATGTACAATTAATTAGAACTTTAAGATTATAGGAAGTAAAATCGTTCGACTATTGGACTATCTGTCTGTGAGCGGTAAAGAGCTCAACAAAACTTATTCAAAACGCCTTTTATCCTTGTGGCGATGTTGTATCGCCGCGATGCGGCTTTTGGAATTTTCAATTTATTTACATTTAAAATAAAAAATCAAATATACTCACATTCAATGTAAGAATATTATCGTAGCTATCCGCATCCCACTGCTTCACTTTGCCGTCTTTCGATGCTGTAAAGAAGTAGTGAGTCGTCGGTACGAACTGTAGCGCCGTCACCGAGTCGTTGTGGGCGAAGATGGATTTGTGGCAGTCACCGAAGTCCATGCCCCAGATCTTGACATTGCGGTCGGCGGAGCCCGTCGCTATGAGGTTCGAGTCGTAACTTATGTCCAGGCATAGCACCGGGAGTTTGTGCCCATAGAGAGATAGGTAGAACTGAAATAAGTATAGTTTTAATTGTTTTTTAACTGTGGTAGTGTATCAGTGCAGTCTCTCCACAACGTCTTGAGATAGAAGCTGCTATCTAATTCATACTTTAACAACTAACGCTAACGCTTCATTTATGACAGCTTGTCCGCGCCTACGGCTCGCGACCGGTTCAGGGGGGATGCGGGGCACGGACCCCACTCGCACAGCGATCGTCTACCGACCTTCCCTTTTGATTTCAGACACCACGGCGCGCGTACGCATCCATATAACGTGTCCAAAATTCTGTACCTATCCTTTTGAACAATATATATCAAAATTTATATTTTCTATTATTTATATTATGTCCCCGTAGATACAGCTGACTGGTTATCAACTGTTCGCGATTTACAATGAATAAATGACGGCTTTTCGCCATGTTTAATGGAAACCAGTAAATCCTTTTCTAAGCTCAAAATTCTATATGGGCACAATCTTCTAAGAAGAATGGTTTCCGAAATAATAGAGATAATTATATCTATATCCTAGTATGTTTTCCTTGACATATAGATATATCTTGGAACAGTTACAGAAGTCCCGGTAAATCTGATCAAATACCACGAGGTCCTACCAATTGTCTTTTCGAAGTATCGCTAACTAATATCCAATAACCCTATAAAACACCTATACACTTACCTTAAATGTATCAAGAAAAAATATCTTAACGGTAGAGTCAAGAAGGGCGACCGCGATAAACTTGTTGTTTGGACTTATTTTGACAGCTACCACAGATTCTTCTAACTCCAGCGTTCTTGTGTGTAAAAGGGAGAGAACCTGAAAATGATTAAAAAACTAATTATAGTGGTTCTATCGCTAATTTTAAATTATTTAACTATCTCTCTCTCTTCAATTTAAGAGCTATGCTCTTGTCGGTCAAGTCCTTTCAACACTTCTCTAGATTCCGCCTTTTCTTTGATTATAAAATTAAAAAAAAAAACAGATACATTTGGATGGCTTTCTGATTCTCACAAATGACATCTTTCAATGTGAATTTAATAAAAAAAAAACAATGTTTTCACAATTTGATGTTGTTGTTTATCGGAGTTAATAAATAATAACTAACGTTTGTAAGCAAGATCATTGTGAACGCAAAACGGCGAAGGCATTAAAGGGTTGTATCGTGTCTAGTGTCGCCTTTATTTGGTAAATAAAAAAAAGACTTCTTCTCAAATACAACATAAATCCCAATATAGTCACTGGGTGTACTCGAAAAGCTTAAAAGCTAATTATATGTATATAATGTCTAAATATCTTTGACTCCTGCTATATTGGCGACCTGTTTGGTGTAGTATTTAGAGATCCTGACTACTATGTCCAGAGATTTCGGGTTCGAACCCAACTAGGAGGATGTTTGAATGATGAATACGGAGATGTATAAGCGAGTTATAGATGTTTACATTTATAATATAATAATAATCTAAATATATAAAGGAAGAAACTGACTGACTGACTGACTGACATATCAACGCACAAGCCAAACCGCTGGGTCTAGAGTTTCCAAATTTGGCACGTAGGTTCCTTACGAGGTCTAGGGGAGCACTAAGAAAGGATTTTTCAAAATTCACCCTTTAAGGGGGTGAACCAGGGGTGGGAAGTTTGTATGAAGAAACAGTATAACTTGGACATTTCGACTATTTTCGACTCGAAACTTCGCAAGAGTACTCCTAGGAACAAATAAGCTAATACGTGTTTTGAGATTTTTCGAAAAACAACCCCCTGGGTTGTGAAATGGGGGTTAAAACCATAAAATCGATATTGGTGTCGTTATTTAGGTTTTAGGGGATGTTGATTATGAAAATGACATTTATTTTAAGTTAACCCTCTAGGATTGAGATAGGGGTGGGGGTTGCTACCAAAAAAGTCTATATTGGACAACCCCCTGGGGTGTGAAATGAGGGTTAAAACCATATAATCGATAATGGTGTCGTTATTTAGATTCTATGGGATGTTGATTATGAATATGACATTTATTTTAAGTTATCTAGGGTTGAGATAGAGGTGGGGGTTGATAACAAAAAAGTCAATATTGGTGTCATTATTTAGGTTTTTTGGGACGTTGATTACGAAAATGCCATTTGTTTTGAAGCTAACCCCTTGGGGTTAGAGAATGAAATAAGGGTGAGTTGAGATTTTTCGAAAAACAGCCCCCTGGGGTGTGAAATGGGGGTTGAAACCATAAAATCGATATTGGTGTCGTTATTTAGGTTTTTTGGGATGTTGATTATGAAAATGACATTTATTTTAAGCCAACCCTCTAGGGGTGAGATAGGGGTGGGGGATGATACCAAAAAAGTCTATATTGGTGTCGTTATTTAGGTTTTTTGGGACGTTGATTGCGAAAATGACATTTATTTTGAAGCTAACCCCTTACGGGTTGCGATAGTGGTAGGGGTTGAAATCACAAATTCAAATTGGTGTCGTAGTCGAAGAGTCAAAGTCGAAGAGTCAATGTCGAAGATTCAAATTCGAAATTCAAAGTCGAAGGCTGAAAGTCGAAGGCTCAAAGTCGAAGGCTAAAAGTCGAAGACTCAAAGACGAAGGCTCAAATTCGAAGGCTCAAAGTCGAAGGCTGAAAGTCGAAGGCTCAAAGTCGAAAAGTAAAATTCATAGTCAAAGTCATAGTCATAGGCAAAGTCATAGTCAAAGTCATAGTCGAAGTCATAGTCGAAGTCATAGTCGAAGTCAAAGTCATAGTCAATGTCAAAGTCAAAGTCGTAGTCAATGTCATAGTCGAAGTCATAGTCAAAGTCATAGTCAAAGTCATAGTCATAGTCAAAGGAGTGAATAGAGTTTCCAAATTTGGCACGTAGGTTCCTTACGAGGTCTAGGGGAGCACTAAGAAAGGATTTTTCAAAATTCACCCTTTAATTACACGGTGAACTTACACGGGAGCATGCCACATAGAACTGACCGTGGGAAAGTAATAAAGTGTTGATTGATGTAGTCTACGCGGACGAAGTCGCGGGCAGCTGCTAGTAATAAATAAATATCCTTAGACATACACACAGTTGTCAGACTAGGCTTGTGTTGTGGATACCAGATGTCTGTATATACTACATAAATATTTTTTTTTGTAAATAATTACTTATTATAAATGAATACATCCATAACTCGGGTACATAATGTCAATATTCATCACACAAACAATATGTACCTACCGGGATTCGAACCCGCTAGGGGCATTTTGTTTGTGTACCCGAATATGTATGTATTTACAAAAAAAAACATTCACGATATTTTACTATTGAATATAATAATATGGTCTGGAATTGTAATGGTTATGAGCGCGATAATGTCAATTATGACGCGATTCGGAATGCATGCTGACTTCTCAATAAATGTTAACACATCAATTATATTAAAAATTTCAAACATACAATTTTGTAACAATTTACTCAAGTTTATTCGCCATGACATTACAAACCTTAGCATTAGATTCTCCCGTTGGGTCTATTACAAGTTCAAACTGCCACAACTTGACTGTCTTGTCCCCGCCACCAGAATAACAGCCTCGCTAGAAGAACACAATAGTGAACTGTTTAATAATGTTTGAGCAAATCACTCGCAATAAGAAATGTGTTTTATTCATAAAGGAACATTATAGTTGAAGGTTCCTTATATTGCGACCCCAGTTTATGTTGCCCGAAGGTGTTCAAAATTTAACTGTGTGATATTATATGTGAGTATGAAGTTTGGAAAGATCTTACTAAAAAAACTTAACTTATCTTAAAAACTTTTCTACTTTGTTGATATTATATGAAAATCCCGTTTGGCTACGGCGACGACGGCTTCATGTGCAAGAAATGAAGTGTTGGGTATTAATTTCTTTCTTCGGAAATGAACTCCAAAGCTGAAGCGTGTGCAAACATTTCTGATGCGCTTCGGTAGCGCTATAGCCCCAATAGTGCCCTGAATGCATTATTATATTAAACATGAATACATTACAGGTTTTTTGTGTACACTTTTCTGTACATAGGCTGCACGTATAAAAATATTCCTAAGCTACAGGGCAGCATATTTGACCTCACCATCAGTCCGGCCATTCCGTTCCATGTCTACATAATCAGACGTCCAAGTGACCCATCTACTTGAAATATGCTACCCGATTGAATCCGAGATTAACCATGTCGCTGTCACAATGACTATGTCGCTGTCACAATGACCATGTCGGTGTCATACTGACCCATGTCACTGTCACACTGACCACGTCGCTGCCATACTGACCACGTCACTGTCACACTGACCACGTCGCTGTCACATTGACCATGTCCCTGTCACACTGACCACGTTGCTGTCACACTTACCATGTCTGGTGTGAGGCCAACGCTGGAGCAGTCTGTGGCATGCGCCGGGATAAGCTCGAGCACGCGGCCCGCGCCCACGTCGACCACTAGCAGCGTGCCGTCCGCACACCCCACTAGAGCGTGCCGATCGCCCGGCGCGAAGCAAATATTATTCGGCCGGCCGCAAGGCACCGGGATAGTGCGGAGACACGATTGATTCGATCTGATCAAAACGAATGATATCGTAAAATAAAACTGTAATGAAATTCACGAGTTTAAGCACCATTTATGGGTTAAAGTGAGTGACCCCAAACTGGACCTGAGGTCCCTTTTCTACTCATTTTGTGTCAATTAAATCTAGTGGGTTTTACAGTGTTGACTATGTACTTTTAGCAAATACACTATTTTTGAATGTATATACCCTGGCTTCGGAGATGCAGCATCAACAAAAAATAAAAAACCTAACAACACAGATTAATTATATGTATTACAAGCTTCCGCCCGCGGCTTCGCCTGCGAGGAATAACTTTATCGCAGATATATTTAATTTGTATATCCTTCTTCCGTTTCGCCCTGATTGAGCAACCAACAAACATCCAAACTTTCGCATTTATTAATATAAGGTAGACTGTTGCAACACTTACTAAGATAGAGTTTATGATGTCTTTAAAATTAAAAGTTTATACTTATCTATTTTGCAATTCAGTTATAAGTATACAATATTATTCTACAATGAAAAGACTATGAACGTCAAAATAACGATCCATATTCTTGTAACTTTAAGAAAGAGACTCACCTACTCCACAGTTTTATTGAATCAGCAGACGCCGAAAGCACAGCTAAATTGTCGGAGCTGATGGCAACACATCTCGGTTCTTTTTGGTGGCCTGGTTGTGACACTTGTTTCAGAGATCTCACTGTTAAGGAAAATGTAAAAACTTTTTAACAAAAAAAAAACATCGACTCCAGTGAATCAGCCACTGCAAAGCAAAAAATTATATATAAATACTATAAATTTTGTCAGTGTCAATTATAACAATGTTGTTACGCTTTGGCGGACAATGTGTAACAGCGACGGTAAGGGTATCCGCTTTCGTTTACAAAAAAAAAGTACGCGAATCAAACGCTAAATCTCAGAGATATCGGTGTACATACATAAAACATACAAACGGCCAATCTGAGAACCTCCTTTTTGAAGTCGGTTAATAAGTGCTTGTATAGTTGATATTAATTTGGGACCACTTGCACTCGAGCTTCACAACTAAGCTTGCAAATAAGGGAATAAAGCAGAAATATTTTTATTATAGTTGTTCATTTCAATACTGCTGTTCAAACAAGGATTCACATCAACTTAAGATACTTGATATAATTTAAATGTAAGGAAATAATAATAGAATTTATACATTTTTCTGGTCCATCGGTATGTCGAAGCTGCTACCTACCCTACCGCATTGGAAAGGGAAATTATCTTATAATAAATTAATCAGTGGGAAAAGAAGCACAACATGAAAGGAAGCGACGAAATTTGACAAAACGGAACACTTATGTTATCACTGTAATATCGGTCAGTCTGTTCATCTGTCCTATCAGAGGCACTTTGACGTAGACAATTGAAATTTGGTATAGTTGTTGAAAAAGTGGGACCACCCAAATACAGACGACCACGTGAATATATAAAACATTATCCTCCTTTCTTGGGTAGTCACGTAAAAAGTATAATTAGAAAAATTAAAAAGGGCCGGTATTACCGAAGTGGATTTCGTATCACACCAAACCGGCCAAGTGCGACTCGGGGACTTGGACTATGAGTGTTCTGTACTATGAATAAAACGAACGCCGCCGCGACATTTAGAGGGTTGGAGTATAATTACGCTATTTTCAAAATTTCGAAAACCATGTTTCTTTTTAAGTTAGTTTTAAAAATTTTCTTACCTTCCCCATCCCCAATTTTCAAGCTATGCAATTCGACGGTGTTGTTAGCCAATGTCACGCCGACCCTCAGCTCACCACTGGTGCCTAGCAACAAAGCCGCAGATTTCAGCTTGGCCTCCAACTTCACTGATGTCAGACGTTTCACTTCATCTGACAATGTAAGGAGTTCAGCAACTTCTGTTACCTCACTGTCTGCTTCCCCGCTTTCTTTTTGTTTTCTTTAACAATTAGAAATTATAATTATATTATTTCATCAATCACATACAATTTGCTCTGCAATAAAGTAAATAACAACAATATCGATTTCCTCCAGTTCCCATTACACAGGCATTTTCTCCTTTCACTATGAGAGGGCATGGGCAATAATGCCACCATGCATGCTCAGTGCAAATTGGTGAATTTGAATCAGACTACCGACAAATTGATAGTAGGTTTGGCTTAATGTTCTCAATCGAAAATACAGACTGTTCACATGTACTTTAAGCCATAAGTTTTTAACCAGCTCTGTCGCTCGTTTTTACAATTACAAAAGTGAAGTTGTCAGTTCCATTGCCAGTGGTATTCGTTTTGGTTGTTGGTAGTGCATTTTTAAATGTCTGTCTGGCGGCAGACTTAGGTGAAAAGGTGGTACTTTTCACCTAAGTCTGCCGCCAAGCAGCAATATTGTTGCATTGTTGTGTTTCGGGAATTTGCGACACATCTTCACTTAACTTCAAGCGTAATTGAGGCCAAGCATTTATCCATCGTGCATAAAGAAAAGAACACTGAAGCACTCTTATGAAAATATCAGTTGTGATCACCCAAGTTATTGACTATGTTGATTAACTCGAAAATGATTCGCTGGATTCTCGTTTTGATTGCGCTACAAATACAACACAATTTTGACTTTATTCTGGCAATACAATTTATTGCAAATTCATCACTAATTCAAACATGTTCAACTCCACTGCTAGAAATAGGCCCGCTAGAAAAAAAAACAAACGGCCGAATTGATAACCTCCTTTTTTTTGAATTCGGTTAAAATATATATATTTCTCATGAGTACAAAAATAGGTAACCTTTTCCTATATTCATACTTACGCTAACTTTTTCCTTTGTTTCTTTATTCGCTTGTCCATTCTAGCCTTAGCTTGATCATCTGAACAAAACTCGAATAGTTCCAACACTGAGTCTGTTCCGAAGCAAGCCAACACGGATTGGCCTAAGTCCGTCGCAAGGCCGACAACCCGCCCTTTGCCACCGCGTATTAGAGTGCCGACTTGATGGCATTGCAACACCTGTAACAAGTTCCGAATAAATCTTAAATTCAACGTCATACATTTATATGTATGACACATGACATTTATAAGTCATGTGTAAAATAGGTAGATAACTTACAAACCTTACTAATATGATGAATGTGAATATTTAGATCTTTGTTCACTGAGTCACGCTGTAATTTTTAACCCTCGACGAAAAACGATGGGTGTTATTTGACGGCGTTGTGTTTGTCATATGTTCAGTCTTTGCCATGTCAAAAATGCTGTCCAATTTGAGTGAAGCATTTTTCATTTAAGAGTTAACTGGGGGAAAGGTTAAAAGCGAGAATCATGTTTGATGAAAATCGGTTACGCCGTTTCGAAGATATTTAACTTTTAACACAGTAGCTTTATATACCTGTACCAGTAGCATGACAGGCGCGATAAACCTTTAAGGCCGGGAATATACGTCCGATAGTGTTTCCGATTGTCTGATCAGACTATCCAACATCACCACCATCTGGAGCCCACCGTTAGAAAGGTGTCGCAGTAGACCGAAAAAAAGATGGCGGGACGAGCGGGCTAAGTTCCTGAACAACTGGTCAGAGGAAGCCCGGGAGAAAGAGGAGGGAGGACTTTGTCCAGCAGTGGGACCATATGAGCCAATAATAATAAATAAATAAAATAATAAATAATCATTCGCTTGGACGAAATATACAACTATCCCACTCTCACTCTAACGTCGCGCACGACAAACGATGTCATGCTATGGGGGCTGGACGATATTATTATATTTAGTTCCTCGGCGGTTTTAAAAACTTTTAATTTATGTTACAAGATACTAGCTACAGAGATAACTAGGAACACTGTAACCTTGATTACCATGATACACATACACACGGTATTTTATATAAATAAATATTTCGGAGACTTACAGCAATCATCTAGTCCCTAACTAAGCAACGCTTGTACTATGGACACTATGGATAAACATACATAAACATCCATGACTCGGGATAAATGTTCGTATTCAGCACACAAACATTTACCCCTTTTCGATTCGAACCCGCAACCTTTGGTTTTGCTGACAGGGTTATATCCACTATAGCAATCGATCATCACTGCAAAGTAATTGCTGCATGATAAACTGATTACATGAGGACAGAGCGAGAGAGTCAGCTAGATCAAGAACAGAATAAAAATAACTCATTGTTATCAAGACATTAACTAACAGAGCTGTCATCAATACTGTCAGCATCTTCAATTTTCACTATTTCAAGCTGCCGTGCAAGTTTCTCTTCATCCTTCACTTCGCTTGTCCAGTTCAACTTCCACACACGAAGCTCCTGATCCATACTGCCAGTCACTAAGTACCTCTCTTCTTTTAACAATACTGCTGACCATACCTGTCAATAAGAAAAACTTCTTATAAATTTACTGAATACTAAATGCTAGTTGGTCTTTCCACACTTTGTTTTAAATTTTTAATGAAGCCATGATCTCACTTCACTGTCTATCTGTCACACCTGTTTGTCTTAGCCATTATAAAAGCTATCAATTTGAGCTTTGGGCCGTTATAGAAATTGATTATCCACATCCATCACAGTTCAAATAATTATGAAATATTGTTATTTTTATTAGGGTTCGAAATGGACTGATTAAATTTAAATCATCAACAAGGTCGAGTGGAGTATCATATGAAATTGCTTTGTTTACACATTTTAAACTGTTTCTTTTTTATTATGAGGCAATATAGTTATGTGATTTTTGACTTATGACCCAATATGTGTGAATAATGACCCACTTTCTCTTATCTGCGAAGTTTTGTACTGGTAGCGATGATGTTTCCAAATAAATCTTAATTTTTACTATAATACTGTTGTAATATACATATATCCACAGTCAATAAAATTCCAATACTGGGCATACATTGGAGCGAATGCATCGCCTACCATGTCGTAATATATTGAAAATAAATATATGGTTGATTGTCTTAAATTAAATGATGATTTTATTACCTCCATTTGATGTCCACCTAAAGTCTTGAAACAGTGTTTAGTCTCTATATCCCAAAACTTAACAAAGGTATCTTTGGAGGAGCTGACAATACTATTCTTGCCATTAATAAAGAGTACACTGGTTATTGCACCCTTATGCCCACTGAATCGGGCTATACCAGTCTCTGATACTACATCCCAGAGGATTACTTCAGTGTCCTGTAAATAGAAGTAATAAGGAAAAACAATTTACTGTAATTATTTTAATAAATGATGAAATCATTAAAATCTTACAACGACTGGACATCAGCTTTACCTCCCCACTGCTGCGTCACAGCCTCGCTCACTAGGCGGGTCTGAAAATTAATAGTCAAAACGGACTATTGAAATATATTACTTAGTTATTTAATATACAATTTACTCTTTCATCTATAAGATTATATATAAGGTATTTGACATAAGACAATTTATAATTAAAACCATTGCAATGACATTTTCTCATAAACAGAATTGCATATCACACTAAGGAATAAGTAAATAGTTACTTATACCTATCAAAACTAAAGCATTGGTCCCCTGACTCCTGAACTAGGTGTAAACCTGTGCTCTGGGAAACAGTGTTCATCTACAGATTTTTTTTCTTATCTCACAGCTTAAACTTGAAGTAATAATTGTATTAGAAATGTGAATTGGTCACACCTAACACAGTTTTGAATTAAGTTTTCTTATAGATATTGTTATTCCTCAAACTCGGTAGCTGAGGTAAGGGTATGAAAAGACTTCTCTACTAACACCAATGTGGTACAGTCGGCAACACAATTAAGGTATATTTTTATACTGATATTTAATCACTTACCTACAGCAATTCAATGCCTTTTTCAATTTGCCTATGTACATGTTACATTCTCACAAACTTTAGTTCGAGGGCACTCACTATAGAAATGAATGAACAACTGGGACACTATAAGCATTATAAGTTCATGTGTAAACATTGTTGGATGGGTTACAACATATGTGATGTTTTTTGCACGAACAAAGGCTACACTGTGACTGAAATAAATGCATGATAAGTTAGAAATTAATAAACTAACCTTAGAGCCGGACACCAAACGGTGTCCCTGTTCATCATACTGCAAGCATGAGACTGACGTTTTGTGACCAGCAAATACACATACAATATCATTGTTTGTCAACTCAAAAACGTTAATGTTTCCGTCTACGTAGCCCACGGCCATATGATTCCCTGTGGGACTAGCGGCAATCTGCGACACCACTATATTCTCCCCTTGAAGAATTTGAGCCTAAAAGAAAAATAACATTATACACATATAAGTTAAAAGGCAATAAGAGGTTTGTCTTGATACCTTTTAACTTTCTTTTCTCAGTGCCTTCTTGGTGTATAACCCTACCGTTTTTTTCGAACTTTTTCTAAGTCTTTACCTTTTCCCCAAGCCTCATATCCCAAATAATAACATGTTCACATGCTCCGACCGCCACATATCTTCCACTGATTCCACATAACGGCACATGTACATGGTTACAATCAGCACTAGCAATTATATTAAATGTACCGCACGGTACATAACGTAAATATTGCTTTGTGAGACCCATATTTACTTTATAACCAAATAAAATACATCGACCAAACAGTTAACACATGGTAGTATTTACTTATATGTTATATTACTCTATGACTTATATTCTCTTTGGTATTTACATATATATATATATATTTTTTTTTTAATTTATTTAGCGGCTTTGGCAACAGAGCCATTAGCCGAAACCATGGCACTAAATGGAACTCATAAAACTAAAACCAACTTATCTAAAAAAAACAAAACAAAATTCTTTCCAGAAAACAAATGAGAGAGAAAAAAAGAAAACTATGCCTAAATTGCCTACTATATATACAGTTTACTAAAAGTACTGGTAACAAAATTATAAATTATATTATACAACTCAGGGTGTTTGAGCAGCTCTTGCAAAGAGCATGGTATGTTCCTAATTCCTAGCGCCTCCTGGCACATACATTCAGTGTACTAAGTATCGGGAATTTGTCAATAAAACAAAAAATACAAATTATTCATCTAAATTTATTTTATCGCCTTCAAAGTAGGCCCCATCGCTTGCAATACAACATCTCCACCGCTTCACCCAGTCTTCCATACATTTTTCATAGGCTATTTGCGGTATGGCCTTTAGCTCATTCAGCGAATTTTCTTTTATGGCTTCTATCGACTCAAAACGTTTTCCTCGAAGTGGTAATTTTAACTTGGGAAATAAAAAAAAGTCAGACGGAGCCATATCAGGTGAATACGGTGCTTGGTCGAGAACTTTTGTTGAATTTTTCGCTAAAAATTCTTTCACTATAATGGCTGTGTGTGATGGTGCATTATCATGGTGCAGCATCCATGAGTTGTGTTGCCACAAATCTGGACGTTTTCGGCGGATACTCTCACGCAAACGCTTCATGACGCCTAAATAATATTCTTTATTCACTGTTTCTCCCTCTGGAAGGAATTCGGAGTGAACCACACCACGGTAGTCAAAAAAAACTGTCAGCATCACCTTGATTTTGGAGCGACTTTGCCGCGGTTTTTTGGGTTTCGGCTCGTTTTCGAGACGCCATTCTGAAGACTGTTGGCTTGTTTGCATGTCGTACTCATAAACCCATGTCTCGTCGCCAGTTATTATACGTTTCATAAAGGTCGGATCCGTAGAAGCTCGGGAAACCATGTCTTCAGCGACATGCTTTCGCTGCGCTTTTTGAACAAAATTGAGCTCTTTTGGAACTAGTCGAGCGGCGACGCGTTTCATGCCTAAAATGTCAATGAGAATGTTGTGGACGGACTTAAAAGATATGTTCACCTCACTAGCCAACTCTCTCAGACTCATACGTCGATTTTCGAGCACTAGCTTCTTGATTCTGTCGATGTTTTCTTTGGTCGTAGCGGTTGAAGGTCTACCAGAACGAGGCAAGTCTACTACTACTTCTCGGCCTTCTTTAAAAGCCTTATACCATTCATAAGCCCTTGTTTTCGATATACACGATTCGCCGTAGGTATTTCGCAACATTTTTAGTGATTCACCACATGAAATATCATTTGAAACACAAAATTTAAGGCACACTCTTTGTTCAACAATATTTTCCATTGTAAAAATCGCCGAGGACTCAAAACTATGACCAACAAAAAGTGTAGTTTAAAACAAATTAAATGACAGATCCCGCTCAAATTTTGCGCGCTAAATCAGTACAGTGCTACCAACATGCAGTAAAAAAATTAGAACGACCTCTTTTACGCGGGTCTTTTTATTGACATATTCCCGATACTTTTTACACAGAGTAGTACATATGAATAATAATCTCTGAAGGGAAAATTTAGGACATACAAAAAACAAATGATCTAGATTACAAAAATTACCTAAACAATATGTACAAGATGAACTATCTGATAACTTAAGTCTAAACAGATGATCAGGGAACTTACAGTGACCTATTCTTAATCTACATAACGTAGTGATAAATTTTCTGCCAGGATAGTGTTTGGATTTCTCAAACCAAGTTTTTGTACAGGGAACAGGTTGAATTTCAGACAACCACTTGCCTTTTATAGCTCTACTGGCGTCTAGATTCTTACTCCACCGTGTCAACATTACTTGCTTTGCAAATAGCGTCAAGTCAGTATAAGGTACTTTATAACTACAATCTAATACATTACATAATACAACAGATTTAGCAAGAGCATCGACCAACTCATTACCTAATATTCCCGAATGACCAGGGACCCAACAAAACTCAACAACAATTCCTCTGTTTATAAGTTGAAACACTTTTTGTCTTACCACATAAATTAGATAGTTAGTTCTAGCATCAATACACTGACTTTGCAAAGCCTGCAGAGCACTCAAAGAGTCGCTTAATACTAGGATTCTCTTATGAGTGTTTTGCACGTCCTGCATCTGCACAACATGGAGAATAGCATGAACAATTGCCAAAATTTCGGCAGAAAATATGGAAAATAAATTGTTACAATTAAATACTTTGCCTATTTTTAAAAAAGAATCATAAAAAGCAAAACTAGTTCTATTAGTAGTTTTGGAACCATCTGTATAAATCTTGGTATATTCTCGTTTGCCGTCTAAATATTCGAAAAGTTCAGTTTTATCCTCATATTTAGTTAAATTGATTGGCACACTCATCACAATACTATGAAAGTCAAAACTAAAGCAATGTAAAAGATAGGTCCAATAAATAATATCTTGAAATTCAAAGTTTAGATAAGCTATAGAGTCACTCAATGATGTAGATACATTAACAGGTATTGAATTATAATTAGGAATGTTAAAATGCTCTAAATATCTGGGGACGATAACATTGTCACGACTGACAAGTTTCAAGCAATATTTGTCTGTAATATATGCTCTTCTGATGAATAACGGTGGAATACCCGCTTCCACTTCCAATGAATTTATCGGGGAAGACATCATAGCCCCAGTAATAACACGCAAAACTTTATTCTGAACAACATCTAGTTTCTTAAGCAAATGACTGGTGGCATCATTAAAGAAAAGACACCCATAATCGAAATGACTTCGGAGTGTCGCAACATATAAAGTTTTAAGTACTTTAGGATCGGAACCCCACTTAAGACCGGCTAATGATCTCAT
The DNA here is from genome assembly GCA_949316235.1 of Oegoconia quadripuncta. Taxonomy (NCBI): domain Eukaryota; kingdom Metazoa; phylum Arthropoda; class Insecta; order Lepidoptera; family Autostichidae; genus Oegoconia; species Oegoconia quadripuncta. The sequence goes on from OX438749.1 coordinate 13,813,644, forward strand.
AATGTTTAACCCTAATTCCGTTTTTTTGCAAATATATTCAATATGTAATTTCCAAGACAGCTCAAAATCCAAAATGATACCTAAGTATTTAACAAAAGGCTGAATTGGAATGGGTATGTTATTAAACAAAATTTTTGGCTGTAAAAATCCATTTTTAGAAAATACAATCACTGAACTTTTGCTAATATTAACTTCAAGTTTCAGATCATTCGTCATAATGCCAGATAGATCTTGTAAAAATTCATTCATAATTATCTCACCGTGTGCCAAATTTTGACAATCTACATAGACAACAATATCGTCAGCGAAAAATGAATATTTAATAGGTTCTAGAATACGTTTCATGAGTTCAACCAAACTAAGGATAAAAATAAGGGGTGAAATAACTGAGCCTTGGGGCGTACCTTTGAAGCTGGACTTGGGTCCATAAAATTTGTTTTTAATCTTTAACGATACCTTGCGGTTGTTAAGAAAATTAAAAATCCAGGACAAAATATGTCCTGGAATACCTAGAGTAGCCAAACTTTTAATTAAATAACAATGGTCTATATTATCAAAAGCACCTTTGACGTCCAAGAATACTGCCAATGTATATTTAGACCTTCTAAAGTTATTACGAATGTCACCAATCAGACAACTTAAATTATCCATAGTACTTTTGCCTTTACGAAATCCATACTGTTGATGGGGAATTAAATTATTATTTTCTATGAACCATTCTATTCTGTTTTTCAACATAGTTTCGAAACATTTTGAAAAACATGAGGTCAAAGAAATGGGTCTAAAAGAGTCTATGGTATTGGGATCTTTGTTAGGCTTTGGAATTGGAATTACATTTTGGGATTTCCAACTGGGAGGAATAACATTATTTATCCACAACTGATTAAAAATGTCTAGTAAAATTTTTAAAGCAATAGCTGGCAGATTCTTGATGACAATGTATGGAATGAAATCAGGGCCAGGAGCAGTATTCCTTTTATTCCCTAATGAAGCAAGAAGTTCATTTATTTGAAATGGGTTTTGGAGCCATTGCGCTGACATAGAGCCAGCAGAAGAAAAATAATTTGCTAATTGAGACGAGTCAATATCAGCACAAGACGGTGCAATTTTGTCTAAAAAGTTCAAGGCATTAACACTATTGCTTTGAAAAAAAGGTAAGTTATTGTTAGATTGACGTTCCTTTGAAAATTTAAATCGACGAATGTGGTCCCGGCTTTTTGGCGGGAACTCGGCGAGTGAAGTAGCATTTTTCTTTATAGGTCTTAAAATTTGTGCATTCTAACTTTTGAAGCTTAATAATGGCAGAATATTGTGCAGCAAACGTTAGTGTTGGTGTACAGGTGAAGGGAAGTGTAAATTAAAGTGCGTAACGGAGCTTTCGGTTTCCCACAAGAAGCCGCCAAAATCTTTTGTAAAGCATTCTGCCACTTTACTGAAGAATGACTTGACCGTGACTAGACTCTGTATACGACGAATTACTTGTTTTGATTGAGACTGACCTATAAACTGAAGAAATAAGATAAATAAAAATTTTCACTCGAAACTGGCAGTAATGTCCCTCGACAATGAGGTTGACTGGTTGCCATCCTCAAAAATAAGAAGAAGAAGAAGAAGAATGTGGTCCCATATGACCTTAGAGTTCAGTACTCAGAGCCTTAGAGGAGGTCATGCGATTAAACGATGCACAAAGATTAGACCAGCTCAGAAGTTTTTGCTCAATTAAAGTTCTTTTCTTCTTTGCATCGAATTGTTTGTATAAAATGTAATTTTCCATACTTGGAAATTTTTTTAAAGAATTAAATGCTAATTTGGCTCGGAGAACTGCTTGGCGGCAAACGTCGTACCACCAAATCATAGTTTTGCGTTTTCTACTATGGCAATACGATTTCTTGGGAAACGTCATCAAAAGTTATCTGAGTAATCTGTGGTGTCGATAATTAATTGAATGAAGTCGGTATCTATCTGAGTAATCTGTGGTCGGTATAATCTGCAATGGGATCAACGGGATCTGTATTTCTATGAAAATTAGAGAATTTAGTTTCGCAAATTTCAGTAAATTTTGACCATTCTACTTTATTCAAGTTTACTTCTGACACCGAGTGAGCGGAGGGAGTTTGATATTGAATGTAAGAGTCCCCAGTATCCTCGCAATGGCAGTTTGTACCAAATAAAACGTTTACTAATACAGGAAAGTGATTGCTACTGAGAAGATCATCAAGAACAGAAAAAGAACAGCTTGAGCTTATTGTTTGTGACGCAAATACTAGGTCCAAGACATTACCTTGTTGGCCGAATGGTGCAAGCATTGTAGCTGTGTGATCATTTAAGCATACCAAGTTATTGCTATCCATAAAAGAGTGTATAATATTACCTCTTCTGTCATTGTCTCTACATCCCCAAGAGATGTGGTGAGCATTAAAGTCACCGATTATTAAGGAATTTCTGGAATCAATTTTAGTGTACACTTCTTTCAAATACTTAATATCAAACTTACCATTAGGTGGAGGTGGGCTGTATATACATAATATGACTAACGAAATATTATTAATTTGTACAGAGACTAGTATGTTTTGAAAGTCATATGAAAAGGGAGTATCAATCACATTAAACAGATAGTTATTTTTAATACATTAAGCAATGCCTCCATGAGGATGATCTGAATCTCTTCTAATTACATTATAGCCGGGTAATTTAAAATTTTTGTTAGAATTTAACCAAGTCTCATTGAGTAGGATAATATCAATGTTGTCAAAGTCTTTAATGAAATTTTTAAAATGGTCCAATTTGGATAATATACTACGACAATTCCAATGGAGTATATTGAGCTGCCCTTTACAAACCCTACAATCCATTAAGAAGCAAAGTTTGTAATGAGCAATTCCTTAATTAATTTGGTAGAAATAGGACCGGATGGATTTTGTGATTCTTTTTTTGCATTCATTTTAATAATTCCTATAACAGTTTTGGTTATAATATTAATAATTAAATCAGAGTTCAGAATGTCAGTAATTAGGGCACGCTTATGTGGAGATTTACTAAAATCAGATGTGGACTTCATACCTAAAGTATCACTCACGGTTGGGAAGTTAGAAGTGGCAGGTCGTGATGCAATTGAGGCGTATGTTATTTTACCCTGTATTTTGTTTTTAATATCAGCTAATTTTGCTGATTTCTGTGGGTATGATGATGAGATGGCCACATGTGGTCCTGCGCAGTTACTGCATTTAATATTGTCTTTATCTGTGCACTCCTTGAAGAAATGATTGCCTGAGCAAATTGAGCAAATCTGTTTTCCTTTACAGGATCTACTGCCATGGCCGAATTTGTAGCAAACAAAACATTGCAGTAACGGTTTGATGTATTCCTGGATGTCAAACCATATATGATCAAGTGTACAATGATCTGGCCGAGATGAAGACAGAAATGTGATTAAAACAGTTGGTAGAGGTGTGTAACTGCCATCTGACATTTTCTTCTGAAAGCGCTTCACACCGATAATCTCAACGGAAGCTTTGAGGTCGCTGAGCAACTCTTCCTCTGTAATTTCTGTCGGTACCTTGATGATGCCTTGACTCTCTAACCTATCATACGGAATTTTAGCTGACCATTTCTGTTTTTCCAATAAATCTTTATGTAATAAGAAGTTATTTGCATTTGTTTTTGTTTTAAAGAAAACCTTTATTAGTGTTGGGCCTACAGCTTTCACATATTCAACTCCTTGTACAGTTTTCATAACTTTGCTGGTATGTAATAAATTGATATTTGTGTTCATATCAGAGGATGTTAATAATATGGGGTAGTCTTTCTTATCATCTTCAACATAAATATGATTGAAGTCCTTGAAGAGACCTCTTTTGCTTTGTAAAAATTTTACCGCCATTTTTATTGGTATAGAATTTTCCGTCAAGGAATCTACTTTTCTCTTGAGTGAAGGACGCCCATCACTGGATTCGTTCATCAGCGTCTTAGATGAGGGGCAGAAAGTATTTTTATAACAACAACCAAAAGATTAATCTATGAAAATTATCTAAGTTAAAAAAAATCCGCCCTATCCACTTAAAGTTCGCGCTCCATATATATTTTTTAAGGGTTTTTACCAAAGACTTTTTTTTTTTTAGTTGTATTTTCTCCTCTAGGAGAAGGCAAAGGGATCTAGCTCATAACAGCCATGTCTTATTTATCTTATTTGTTCAGTTTGTAAGTCAGTCTCAGTCAAAACAAGTAATTCGTCGTATACTTGTCGTATACAGAGTCTAGTCACGGTCAAGTCATTCTTCAGTAAAGTGGCAGAATGCTTTACAAAAGATTTTGGCGGCTTCTTGTGGGAACCCGAAAGCTTCGTTACGCACTTTAATTTATACCTCCTTTCACTTGTACACCATCACTAACGTTTGCTGCACAATATTAAGCTTCAAAAGTTAGAATGCACAAATTATAAGAATTATAAAGAAAAATGCTACTTCACTCGCCGAGTTCCCGCCAAAAAGCCTTACCAAAGACTACAAGTTTTTACGACTCGGGATACTAGTCCTTTCTTAGCTCTAGGTAAATTATAGTACCATGAACCATGACAATAATTCATTTTTCCAATATACAAGTTATGAAAATAGTTCAGCAAAGCACATGGTAGTTCCGGACTGTTTTTTGAGATTCGTGTATGAATTACTAACATTCTACTTGCTTTTTCCTAATTCATTGCTAAATCTTACCTAATCGCCTTTATCCACTTGCTTTTTCAAAATCCATGTGGCAACACTGTTGCTTTGATTTGTGCGGAATTGGAAAAGTGGTGTGGTGTGTTGTGTTGCTAAAAATAATTTTGCTATTACAGCATTTCCTAGTATTTGGATAAATAATTTTTACTTTTTTTTCTACTGTAAAACAAGATTGCCATCAGGTTATTATGTTACTCAACAAAACCAGGTTTATTGTTTTTCTTCTTGATCCAACGTGTCATCCCCTTCCAAATTATTATTTGCTTACCGTGTCGGAATGTCCAGCACTTACCATTGTTTCCTTGGTTTCACAGATTAGTGGGCTTCACGAGTCGGTCGCGCAAGTCCAATATGGAGAATAATTCCACTTCAGACATTGTAATTCTGAGCGGCAATTCTCATCCGGAATTGGCCGATTTGATAGCAAAGTAAGTGCTCGGGCTTGTTGAAATCATTTTCTTTATCAATACAAAAACCAATTATTACTCTTGATTTTTCTCTATTACTAACCGTGAATAAGCTGTAGCCTAAAATATACCGAGACAACGAATTTATATTCTTTTTTTCACAGCCGTTTAGGTTTTCGCAAAGGAGGTTGCTCAGTCTATCACAAAACAAATAGAGAAACTGTGGTGGAGATTGCTGATTCAATTCGCGGCAAAAACATCTATATTGTTCAGACTGGTACCAAGTATGTATTGTATTAGTAAAAGGATTTAGTTGCTTATAAAGTGTACACTTTAGTCTGAAAAGTGTGTGGTTTTTATATTTTCGATGAGGAATGAAAGTGTATGCTTTAGCTTGATTTAATTTTTCCCTGGAACAAGTTTCTATTAATACAAACAATAACATTCGTAATATTTTACCAGAATAGTGAAGTTAGCAATAAACAAGCAAGAAGAATGCTCTAATGATATCCCAATAAATGTCTAAAATTTTTCTTGATCATTTCATTGATCAAACATTAGTGTTTTTGTTGCTTACTTTACTATGTAGAAATTTTCTCAGTACCTGCAACTTGGTTTCCTAGTAACAGTAAGTAATTGATACTTGGAAACCATCTTGCAAAATACTGAGAAAATTGGTATGTAGTTACACCACATAAATGAAGTGTATTATATGTTTTAATATATACACATTTTAGTGTGATAGCCAAGTGGCATACAGACTCTAGCTGACATTCCCTTGTAAATAATACTGTCAAATTGTACTGAAATTGATTTCAAGAAAATCACTTTGCTGTTCTCCTTTTAAGAAAATTTCATTAGGATCCCGTATACACATTTCATTTGGCTCGATTTTATACTTAAAAATTTTGAAAATTAGATTTTATTACAAGTATGGTTATCATTTCATACACAATAGTACTGTACCAATACAATGTTTTTAATCATAATGTAATTTATGGTGTTTAAATTACTTTGATTGTAGGCCACATTGTGCATTACTTTCCATCAGGTGACCCGCATGCTCGTTTGCCGCTCTCTCATATAAAAAAAAAAAAAAATTGTAATAATTTTTACTGTACTATCAGGGTTTGCATTTCTATCGATTCACATTTATGTATAATGTATAACAATTTTGATATTTACTTTGAGATTTAACCAAAAATGCTTTTCAAACTTTATTCAAACAATTACTGACTCTTTAAATCATCAGTTGGAAGTCATGGCCCAGTCATACACAAAATAAGTCTGCCTCGAAAGAATGTTCTTTTTTTCTTTCATTTGAAAATACAAAATCAGTTTGGAACACAGAAAGCGTTAAAGTCTGTTTAAATCTTCAAGACATTGAATCACTCGATAAAGAAACTGAATCCAATTCCAACACAGGAGCTTGAGTGAAGTTAGCAATATCTGGAGTGGGCAGTTGGAGGATGTGTGACCATTAGTGGCATTTTGAAGCAAGTGTTGCCCAATTGATAGCAGTTATTAAGCAAAGTCGGTGTCCTTCAGAGATGGCTTTGAAAACACTGCCCATCTGATGGCCATAGTCTAGTAGTGACAGGAGGCAGGGTGCCCCAATACTTGGGATATAAGGCTGTTTTTTGGTGTTATTGTAAATATGAAAAACTGCCAAGGACCGCCGGAAATAGTGTGATGAGGTCCGATCTGATCAGGCCAGACCGCAATAATTGTTATGGATGTGATGACGTCAGTCAAGAAATTAAATATTTAGCTCAGAGAAATAAAGGCTTTTTACCAGACTGCCCCATAAAGGAGAGTAATGGTTTTTAAGTGTATGTATGTAGATTTTTATGTTACCTCCTGTAGCTTAAATGGCTCGACTGATTTTAAAGTCCAAGGTGTTCGATCGTTAATCCCTAGAGCATCATGGGATACATTTTATGGTAAAAAGTCCAATCTGGTGCCCATAAAATATATGCTGTCTGGTTCCGTTTTTTAAATACCCAACACGTGATATAACAAAATATCAGATGTTTTCGGTATTTATTAGGAATATCCAATATTTACGATACCCTGCTAAACCGAACCCTGCTATTTATACTGTGACCTAAAATTTAATTTATTTATGATTGGAATTGATGAATATGCACCTATATATAACTAATTTCAGAGACGTTAACAATAACATAATGGAGCTGTTGATAATGGCTTATGCTTGTAAAACTTCATCTGCAAGGTCCATTGTTGGTGTGATTCCATATCTACCATACAGCAAGCAATGTAAAATGAGGAAACGTGGCTGCATTGTCACAAAACTCTTGGCGAAAATGATGTGCAAGTCAGGTTTGACACATATCATCACTATGGATCTTCATCAGAAAGAGATTCAGGGTTTCTATGATTGTCCTGTTGATAACTTGCGGGCTTCACCCTTCCTGTTGCAGTATATTCAAGAAAGTGTAAGTAGATTTCATTTTATCTATGCTATGGTCTTGTGCCTACACCAGCCTTGAGTTTTCAAATACTACCAATGAATACCATTGTTTCAAAATGCGATGTCAGTTTCTGCTTTTATAAACTTCAACTTTGACAGTGTTCAACTAGATTTTGTGAGTTAATGCCATCCACATACATAACATTTCAGCCTCCTTTGTTTTGGCAGATCCCTGACTATCGTAACTCTGTGATTGTGGCACGTAACCCTGGTTCTGCAAAGAAGGCGACATCGTATGCAGAACGCCTGCGTCTCGGCATCGCCGTAATCCATGGGGAGCAGAAAGAAGCTGAGAGTGACGAGGTCGACGGCCGGTATTCGCCGCCATGCATACAGAGGTAATTACAATTATTCAAAGGCCTTTATTTATACCCTTTGCGACACCGACAATTCGATGGCAAACACAATGTTATTTTTTGTATGTGTCTCGACTGTGTAATATTTGTACTTGATTGTTTGTGTTATGAGATGGGTTTAAATAATTTTTTCTTTCTTTCTTTATTCTGTAAATAATATTTATTTATTGAAAGTGGTAACATTATTTCTTCTTTTAATTTTAGTGTGGATCGATCACGTACCATGGATGTATCTGTGGGAGTGCCAGTACACCCAGCTAAGGAAAAGCCGCCAATCAATGTCGTCGGTGATGTTGGAGGCAGAATTGCTATTATGGTGGTAAGTACACACAGAGTAAAATTGTAAATACAGAGTATAGCCCAGAGTAAATACGGTAAAAGATTAGCTTAGCTCGACATAATTCAGAACCGACTTATACAATTGCTATCTTATAGAGGTATATTAGAGATGTAATTTTGAATAATTAAGCCTAAAAAAAACGAGCGCTTAGTCTAGATTTTTTTAGAAAACGCTATTTTTAATTTGTATCTTAATAACAATAAATACTAACTGATATTTAATTAGGTAGACTTTTGTTAAACACACTTAACTTATTGATGGGTAAAAACTAAGCATATTATAGTTAGGCATGCATGTGTTTTAGCTGAAAATGTCATCAAGCTGTATTGCTTAAGAAATAAAAATTAGAACTAATATTTTGTAAAGATAATTTCCCTAAATGTTTTGAATTTAATTTGAGCATTTTTTTAAAGAAACACATTTTTCAACTTTAGATTATTTAGTTACTTTGTAGGTACTTGCGTTTCTTACAAAAGCTTAATTTTTAGCAATTGTTACTACATTTACAACACTTTATTAAATGTTTCAAAAAAACGCGTTTATTCGTTTTTCCGAGGTCAACCCGTATTTTCCCTGGGCTAGTAGCAAAGATTATGCTCTCTAGTTATAAAAGTGTTACACATAATACAGTGTAGTAGTATTTTAATGTCTATTTGTGGAGACTTTTGCCTGACCATTCCATTTGTTTTAATTTAAATTGTAATGCAATGAATATAAGGTTCCCGAAAAAACAAAAAGCTATTCTGTGGCATTAGGTGGACATTTATAGAACAATAACCTATCTTACAAACTACCCGCCTGCGTAGCATGTCATCGTTTGTCGCGCGCGACTTAGGAATGAGATTGGGATAGTTGTATATTTCGTCCAATCTAACAATTATTATCTCGCGCGACAAAACGTTTATCGTTGCTGTCAGCTACGGGGCTGGTTTACAAAGTAGCTGCCTGGATTTTGGAAGTCATTCCCTGGTAGTGTCTTGTATTCCACCTTTGAACTACGTACAGCAATAGGAAGTTGGGTGAAAGAGTAGGAAAACAACTTGACCATTAAACGCTTTAGTTTTCGCCTTGTATTTTATGTTATTTAGAAAGGCAAATAGGTACATTTAAAAACAGTATGCAGTAGTAAAGTTATCAGGAGAGGGGGACCTTTCCGTAATTTTTTAAGATTGTCGTCATGTATTTCACGAATATAGACAACATTGACGAATTTTTTGATCTAATTGATTACAAACTTATATTTTAGCATATAACTTGATAAATTTTGTTTATTTCCAGGATTAGGACACTTTTATCCCATTTCCAATACAGGGTGTCCCTGGAAGTATGGATCAAATCGAACAGGGGCATGGGGAAGGTCATTCCCAAACTTTTTAACCCTATGAATGTCGGTGCCATTTTTGACGGTTCAAAAGTTATGATCAATTTTTTACATTTTCATATTATCGAATAGTGCTTATACAAAAAAATTTTTTAAAAGAAAACTAGCAAAGCTATCAGCTTAATTTTTTAATTAAAAATAATTAATTAATTTTTTTTTCTTAATATTTTTTTTTTTTAATTTTTTTTTTCAGCTTAAGTTTGGGAATGACCTTCCCCATGCCCCTGTTCGATTTGATCCATACTTCCAGGGACACCCTGTATATCCCGTATAAAAAATAAATGCCACGCCTGCAGAAGGCTAGTTAAAGATTTTAATTCAGTAAATTATATGAAATTGTGGATTTCTTTATCAAGGTGTCCTAAAACTTATGAATGGTATTGTGTTTGATAATAAAATAACTGTTGCGTCACCTCTTATGAAGATCAGTTGAACAGCTTACCTAAGTGATCGAAAAGCGAGGTCATTACTTTTAGTAGTACTTACCTTTCTTTCGCGAAAATCGTAAGGGGACTTCACCTGTAATAATAGTGCTCAATATCGCTCGTTGTTTCATTGCGAATTATTATTGCCTTGATGTTGATTCAGTCTCATTGAGATTTACTCTTAAATATTTTAGATAAATTTTTGTTTCAGGATGACATGATCGACGATGTACAGTCATTTGTCGCTGCCGCAGAAGTGTTGAAAGAATGTGGCGCGTACAAAATTTACGTACTGGCTACACACGGATTACTGTCATCAGATGCACCTCGCCTACTGGAGGACTCGCCCATAGACGAAGTAGTGGTTACTAACACCGTTCCACATGAGTTACAGAAGATGCAGTGCCCCAAGATCAAAACTATCGACATATCAGTCTTGCTCAGTGAAGCTATCCGTCGCATTCACAACAAAGAGTCCATGTCCTATCTCTTCAAAAATGTTACTCTTGAGGATTAGTATAAACCTATTTCCATGTTAATATTAAGTATTATTTGTAAGTATTATGTCCTTGTTAGAGTTTTGTAATTTGATACAAAAATTTAAATTCACTTTATATGTATTATACAAATTATAGACAGACATAGTATTGTAGAAAAGAGTATTTTTATAGTTTTAACATACTAAATGTAGAGAGTTAACTCACAAATTATAAAGAACTAATTAAGGGCAGGCATTTAATATTAAAAATTCTTATATATAACATTATTATTTGCGTTAAGTAGGTAATAGGTCTCAGCCAGCAGTGATAATGACGTGCAAAAATTTATCGATCGGGTAAAGAATTATTGAAATGAACATAATATTTATAAACTATTTTTAATACCATTGTCCAAAGCCTTTGTGAATAATTTTTAGATATTACTACTTGCATTGTACATAACAACATTTACAAATGTTGAATATTCCACTAATTCGTGTAAAGTTTTTATACAGTGCATTAAAATCATATTTTTTTTGTTTCTACTTTCAACAGTGTTCTTTTGCGGTTTTATTGTTATCCCCCACAGTTATATTTATGATTTGACAGTAAAATAATTGCACCAATCTTATCTAATTATTTGTATTGAATAGTTTTAAAGCCGTAAAAAGTGTATCGTTGTGTTAAAGTGTATTAAATCAATAAATAATTTCGTGGCAATAATAATTATTTTATTTAAATTTAACCTAAAAAATTCTGCACCTGCACCAGATATTCTCTCTAGTGGCAGCAGAGAAGGTGACGTACTTTTTGAGATTGAGCAGTAGACGTTGGTAGTTCGCGTATGAAATAGTTAGTATCCGTGACTCCAGCAGGACCATCAAAGATCGATTCCTAATTAATACACGCCAATAATTATTACTGCATTTGTGCTCAAAAGTGCCCAAAACTCAGAATTTGGGTGTTATAAGTTTGACCGCTATGTGTGTGTGTGTGTGTGTGTCTGTCTGTGGCACCGTAGCCCTTAAACGGGTGAACCAATTTGAATGTTTTTTTTTTCATTAGAAAACAAGTTTTCTCGCGGTGGTTCTTAGACATGTTTTATCAAAATCGGTTTTTACCGTAAGGAAGAAAAGGGCATATTAGGTAAGTGAAATATGAGGTATTGGCATAGGTAGTTTATTTTTATTTTTTCAAAACTATCATAGAATATATTGTTAATTGTGTCATTTGACGGTCGTGAGTGTAACCTAATCCACATAATTACATCTTTAAATGAAATAAATAAAGAAAATATGAGTTCCAAATTTTCGCATGATAGGAACCCTAAGAATCCCTTCGTTCCCACTAGTTCTGTTGACCGAAGTCACATCAATCTCAGGCCGGCGGGCGCGTGCGTTTTTGAAATTATGGGTATGACGGACGATCAGTCAGAATGAGCGTGTAATGTCGGTATTATTCCATCAATCAAACGTAATTCTTGACTGCTGGAATTGATTGAAGACGGAAACAAATTTTTTCGTATCGCGCTAATTACTTGAACGGAAATTAAACTAGCAATATAAGTATAAGTTTTTTAATACTCGTGTGGTTAGCTCTAAACATTTTGGGTTTGGTTTTACTTTGGTAGCGTCTACGATATAATTGTTCACAAAAAATAGCGTGTCTACCATTTTTTACTTCAGCTAAACCAAAAACGTTCCGTTCGAAAGGTAAAACCGTTGTAAAATAGCGCGATTGGTCCCCAGCAGTGTGACCGTTACAGTAGATTGACTACTGCGACAGTAGATTTTCGGTGTAAATAGTGCGGTAGATTTAAGTTTTTTTTGAAAAAGTAGCGGATTTCAGTAAAATCTATCCTACCAATATTATAAACAGCAAATATTTTTCTCGTAACACGGCAACACCGGAAATGTACATTTATTGCATTATTTTATTTTTGAATGATACAGAATCAACAGCATCATTATAAAAACTATTACATAAAATCTATAAGCCAAAGTCATGCATGTTGTAGCGTTGTAGCTTCTCTTATTATCGATTATAAGAGAAGCTACAACAAACTTAGAGCATAACCTAAATGCTCTAAGACAACAAACGATATGTGTACTGCTCCCATTTTTTGGCGTTTGTGTGGGTGGGTGGTCTGTGGCGTTTGTCTAGTGGCATTATAAATAAAAAAAAACGCATGCGCTTATGTAACTCGTTCGGTTACAACTGGTTACAACTAGGATCCAGCAGCTGGATCGTGTGTATGCTACATCCAGCAGCGCTACCTTGAGCGGACGGACACTTTTCGTCGGACCATGAATAAGTGTCAGACATAAATGAAATGACTTGTAACTTTATAACCATAGACTTATTTTAATTTTATAACATTGATGACCCTGTTTGGTGTAGTGGTTAGCAACTCTGGCCGCTATATCAAAAGGTTACGGGTTCGAACCCCGCTAGGGGCATATATTTGTGTGATGAATACGGACTTGTGTACCCGAGTTATGGATGTTTTCATTTATAATAAGTATATATTTACAAAAAAAAAATAATTTATGTAGTATATCAACCATCTGGTATCCACAACACAAGCCTATAGTTGCTTACTGTGGAGCTAGATGGCGCTGTGTGTGTGTCTAAGGATATTTATATAGGTAACTAAAGAAATTAGACATAGCCGTATGGGCTAGCTACCTTTGCCTTCTCCAAGAGGAGTTTTAAACAACAAAAAAAGGCTTTTTGGCGGGAACTCGTCGAGCAAAGTAGCATTTTTCTTTATAGTTCTTATAATTTGTGCATTCTGACTTTTGAAGCTTAATAATGGCAGAATATTGTGCAGCAAACGTTAGTGATGGTGTACAAGTGAAGGGAAGTGTAAATTAAAGTGCGTAACGGAGCTTTCGGGTTCCCACAAGAAGCCGCCAAAATCTTTTGTAAAGCATTCTGCCACTTTACTGAAGAATGACTTGACCGTGACTAGACTCTGTATACGCCAAGTATACGACGAATGACTTGTTTTGACTGAGACTGACTTACAAAATGAAGAAATAAGAAAAATAAGACATGGCTGTTATGGGCTAGATCCCTTTGCCTTCTCCTAGAGGAGAGAATGAAATGAAAAAAAAAAAAAAAAACAAAAAAAACTCAATTTTGAGGAATCCTTTGCCTATCCTACGTGGATAAATTAAACTAAAAAAAAAAATCAATTTTGAGGTTATAATTAAGTCGTCGTTAGAGCAAGGAATATTATTACTCCTAGCGGAGCGTTAGAGTGGTTATTTCCACAATAAAATTTATTTATTTATCTGCAATGAGATCAAAATATTTATTATTTGTTCCCAGAACCAATTGGTTGCTTTTATTAAAGCGTTCTTGCAGTAGAAATATTTTAAAACTTAGCGAACGAGGAATGTATCAAGATCTGTTTCCTAATACAGCTGCGTGAGTAATTTAATAAATTGTTAACTATTCTTCGCCCAAACACCGGCAAACGCAGCGTAGGACGTCCACTCACAAGGTGGACGGACGACGTGATGAAGGTCACGGGAAGTCGCTGGATGCTGGCCGCTTCCAACCGGTTCTCGAAATTTATGGGGGAGGCCTATGTTCAGCAGTGGACGTCCTGTGGCTAATATATGAATTTTTCTGGGACGTTTGGGCGCAGGATGTATTATTTTATTTTCTTATATTTTACAGGCCTGAAATATTAAATTTATTGAATAAGTCACCGCAGTGTGTTTATGCGGGGTTTGATCCATCTGCAAAAAGTCTTCATGTGGGAAACTTACTTGTCATAATTAATCTTTTGCACTGGCAGCGTAGTGGACATAATGTTATAGCTCTGGTAAGGTGCTCATAAAGATATGAATTAAATATTTTATTTCTAAAATTAATCAACATTTTCTTTAGTTAGGTGGAGCTACTGGACATATTGGAGATCCAAGTGGTAGAAGTATTGATAGAGTTGCCTTACAGAAAGATGTTATACATGAAAACATTAATTTTATTAAGAAGAATCTAGAAACAGTATTTGAAAATCATCATAAGTATCTTTGGTCAGAAAATAAAATAAAATTGAAACCTTTGAAGTGGGTATATTTTAATCTTACACTTAATAATAGTGAGAAAATTAAGCCATTACTAAATGTATAAATAATTTTTCAGGATTGTTAATAATGAAACATGGTATAGGAATATTGACTCTATACAATTTGTAAGTGAAATTGGCCGTAACTTCCGAATGGGTACAATGCTACTGAAACAAAGTGTGCAAACACGAATTAATTCTGAAATGGGCATGAACTTCACAGAGTTTGCTTATCAGATTTTTCAGTCATATGATTGGTTACATTTACTGAGGGAATATGATTGTAGGTTCCAGGTATTGTGGAGTTATATGTATATCTTAATTTCTATTATTTGTACTTGTTAATTAGTTAGTGTCAATTACTTACATGATCATTACAGATTGGAGGAAGTGATCAAATGGGAAATATAAGTGCAGGACATGAACTAATTAGTAGGACTGCTCAGAAAAATGTTTATGGTGAGCTAATTTTATAAACTACTGTTCAGTACAGTATTTGAAATAGATAAAGCAATGTTTTATATTAACACTTTATTTAAATCACATTATAATACCTACCATTTGAATGTAAGCAAGTGAAGTTTTGACTGACTTTGTGAGGTTACTTATATACTTATGGTGTAGATTTTTTTGTAGTAGATGGTGTAGATTGCGGGATTCCAATCTCAGTATATGGGGATTGAAATACCCTACATCTTGAGATGTCCAGGATTAATGACCTTAATGAAACATGTTTTGAAGTGGTGTGGTAAACCCTGCCTGAATTGCCTGGTTGCTATCTAGGGCACTAGTACTAGGCAGCAAGCTGCTAGTGTGCCCCACTTTGTTTGCTACACTCTATGTAGTTTATTATGAAACAAAATTTAAATTAGTACAGAAAATAAACAATTATAAATTGCAAATTTAGAAAATCCCCTGACACAATGATTGTATTATTCATATAGACAAACCTAGTCTGTTAAAAGCTTGTGAAAATAAAAAGTCGTTTTCAAATCAGTATGCCTAAACTACTGTTAGGCACTACAAGGCCACAGGACATAGGCGTCAAACTTATGAAACCCGTCTTATTGCGTTGGGGGTTAAAAAGGGACCTAATTTTCGATTACGATACAGATTGAGATTTATCTGTTTTCTGAGGTATCTTAATCATTTTTGTCAAATACATTACCTTCGCTGAGTATCGAGTTTAATGTAAAAAATAAATAACTACTATTTTAATTGTGTTCTTCATACTATATTGCTGGTCGCTAATCTGGTAATCCCGGGAGGGATTGAAAATACGGGACTTTATTCTCTATACAATGGGCCTGCAGTAGTGCATTACAACCAGAAAATCGCTAACCCACTTGCTTAGCGTGGTGGTGAAAGCATGTCCTTCCTTGTGTGGTCTGATAATTATAGATTGAAGTAAGGAATTTCTTTACAAGCTAAATTCAACTTTATTTCGTGTATGATAACGGTCAAAGTTAATCAAACTTTTTATGTACTTACACGTTTGTCAAACTGAAGAAAAAAAGTAAAAACTTAGCATTGGACTCCCTTACTCAATGCTGCATTTTTCCTTATTTTTAACCAACTTCAAAAAGGAGGAAGTTTTCAATTCGGCCGCTTGTATGTTCTTTTGTGTCGTAACGTAAGTCGCATAAATTAACTGATCTTAAATACGGCTGAATTTAACTTCTTAGAATCAATCTACCTACTCCTAATAATGTATGTGTGCCTGTGAGTGATTTAATGACTGAATAAAGAAGAAGTAAATTACAAAATTTAGAAAGAAAAATTATAAAATTCCAGGTTTAACCCTTCCATTAGTCACAACAGAAGAAGGTGATAAATTGGGCAAATCTGCAGGAAATGCCATATGGCTAGATTCAGAGAAAACTAGCCCCTACAGTCTCTATCAATACTTTATAAGAACCAAAGATTCAGATGTAGAGCATCTGTTGAAGTTATTCACATTTTACAGTCTAGGAGAAATAAAAGATATTATGTTTAAGCATAAAGAGCATCCACACCAAAGGTACCCTCAGACATGCTTGGCTGAACAGCTTACAAAACTTGTACATGGAGGTAAGACTGTTTGCACTATATGTTGGGGTTTATTTAGCGCACTGTGGCAAATAGTCTGAATGATGGCGGTGAATCGTGGCTCCCCATTCGCAAAGAAAATTGGAATCTTGTAGCAGTTATGTGCGCGTTATTTCAAATCAAGAGAGATGTATGGTTGATTTGTGGGTCCTAGTGTTGCCAGAACTGTTTTTCTGAGTATCGGGACTCGGGAGGAAAAACTGGGACTGGGATGAAAAAATGCATAATCATTATGAGTATATCGGACACTTGCACCAATTATCTAGTCTTAAACTAGTACTATGAATGCTAGAGACCGGATAACTACACATAATACGTAAATAAACATCCATAACTCGATAATAAATGTTCGTATTCATCACACAAACATCACCCACCATCGCTTCAAATTGGATACGTTTGATCACAATCTCGCCAGATGGGAAGTGACAATGTGGTCGATGATTACGGAAAAAATGTAAGCTGTGCTTTACAGATCTTGACATGGAATAAAGGGGCCCGAGCGGGGCGGTCGGCTTATTTTCTGATCACACCAAGACCACAGTGCGCCTGTGTATGACAGAGGCGTTATTAAAACTATTTTTTTATCTTCAATTCAGAGGAGGGTCTTACCCGAGCTATAAAGGCAACTGACGCTATGTTCAGCAAGGATGTAAAGACTCTTGTCTCGCTTACTCCCACGGAGTTGGAGCAGATATTTGAAAGCGCGCCCGTTGTCTCTCTCCTGCTGTCGCCGGGGATCACTGTACTGGAGATGGGAATGAAAGCCAAATGTTTTGCTACGGAAAGTGAGAATTCATTTACTGTCATTATTTGCACATTTTTTTATAAACAACCATGTTAGATATTGCGTAAGGTGAAATTTCATACTATAGCGAAGTATTGATATTGCGACTGTAGGTAGGTGTTAAGAAATGAGAAATAAATATAGATCACAGAGTACCTACAAATGGTAAAAATAATTATTATGTATGGTAACAACCTACATACATCCTGGCAAAAGTCGCATGTGCACGTAGAATAGGGAAGCTTTTTGACGTCGTGGTCATCATTTTTAAAGATCCGTAGTTCTTTGAAGTTTCATATGTCGCTGGTTGTGATACCAATACCAGTTGGTACAATCCCTTTAAAGTTGTTAAGGTGTATAAATAACTGTTATGAAACTTGTTACGAAGATTTCGGTCGTTTTTAATTAACATTTGAATTGTTTTCGAATCATTTGACCAATAAAAGCCGGTTCATAGCTTTTATTTTAATGCTCACACAATTTCAATACTTGGCTATTATAATAAATAACCATCGCAGTTTTTGACCTTTCGCAATTATCGCTCTAACTAAATAATGATGTTTGCGGTAACGTGCGTCGAAGTACTTTAATTTCGTACGTTTGATATTCAACATACATAATGTACCAATCATAATCGTAATTTTGTTCATCGCGGTTATGA
This sequence comes from Oegoconia quadripuncta, assembly GCA_949316235.1. Classification (NCBI taxonomy): domain Eukaryota; kingdom Metazoa; phylum Arthropoda; class Insecta; order Lepidoptera; family Autostichidae; genus Oegoconia; species Oegoconia quadripuncta. The sequence continues at coordinate 13,831,858 of OX438749.1, forward strand.
ATAACATTCAGATACTCATCTATTTAAATAATATTCTGTAGTGTGGCTTGGCATTGGCTTAACCATTTTATAATTTCAGATGACGCTATGAGAATCATACAAGCTGGTGGCTTTTATATCAATCATCAGAGGATGAAGAAAATAGATGAAGTTTTAACTGAATCAGCGCATATTTTACCAAATTTGACATCATTGTTGCGTGTTGGAAAGAGAAACTATTATATCGTAAAATGGCAAACATAAATTATAAAAAAAAAATTCTTATTATTGACAATAAGCGCATATTATCGTATGGACAACGCAAACCGGAATCCTTTTTGATCAGGCGCACCATTGTAGTCTTTGAGGCGCACGTCCAACTCTAGTGAACGTCACTGACCGACTGCCATTTGACAGCTACCCCGTCTACTGGTGACACTGGTGTACATGAGACAATGTATTATATCTATTAAATAGATACAAACACTACATCCCTTCCTTTTTAACAACTTTACTTCTTAATACTTATTTTTAAATTGACAGTCCCAATCGGTTAGAAAACGTTTTAGAATCATTATTTTAAATTCAAAATTACTTAATACATGAGTGATGCTATACTCTTTGAGCGGAACATACATGTGTGCTGCCATAAGAATGGTTGATATAAATTGTTCTCAAAAAGGGTGGGTTTCTTACTGAAATGCGACCCCGAGTGTGTGAGGTCGTTCTCTGCCATTTAGCCTGTGCCTGCCTAAAATTGATTGCAACTACAGATGAATTAGCACGCTCCAATAGGTCTATGCTGCTGCCATTAGCAGCTGATGATGCTTTTTAAATTAATTTCCAAAATTTATGGGACAGATTGAATGATGAAGCACTAGTGTCGCAATTGCATGTGCTACTTGTTTTTAATAAGCGAAACCAATACCTACCTAATTAGTTTTCATACAAATTATAAACGACATGTAAAAATTGTGATAGTTACTTTAAAGTTAAAGTTGGTAGGGTCTAATTATACCGTAAATATAGTGATAAATTATTTTATTTTATTATTTCGACAAAAATTACTAAAAATACCCAGCAATAAATTTAAACCTATTTCATTCATGCAAACTAAACTCTACCAACTATAAATTTTATTACTAATACTTCACATATTTTTCTTAAACATTTGGTTGATTATATATAGTTGTATGAAAACTACTTACTAGCGTAGTCAGTCCTTGATGGATGATCCTGCCTGATCTGCTTTGGAGGGCTTCTCTTCAGTCTTCCGTCTTCCGACTATATCCTATCTCTGTATTTTATTATCGAGATCAGTTCAGTAGTTTAGCTGTAAAAAGGTGGTAACAAATATGCAAACAGAGTTATTTTGCATTTATACTATTAGTATGGATAATACTACATATATATATATATACATACAAACACTTGTAAAACATAACCCTCCTTCAGGGGCAGACGGATAAAAATGGGGGGTGGGACCATAATGCTCGTACTACATTCTAGAGAGGATGTACCCCTCATTACATGATGTATGCTTGGACGTACCCAGCATTTATTTACGAGGTGGGGCAAAGGTCGCTCACTATGGGCCTCATAAGACTGCTCAAGGTCACCTAAAGGGCAATGGAGAGAGCTATGCCCGGAGTTTCCCTGCGGGATCGAATCAGAAATGAGGGGATCTGCAGGAGAAACAAGGTGACCGATATACAAGAATTGTCAAACTGAAGTGATTGTGGGCGGGAAACGTTGCTCGTTGGACCGACGGCCGTTGACGCGGGCCGGTTCTCGAGTGGCGACCACGCACCGGAAGACACAGCGTGGACAGGCTCCCCCGAGGTGGGCTGAGGATTTGGTAAAGATCACTGGAAGCCGCTGGATGCGGGCGGTGCAGGATCGATCGTTGTGGAGATCATTGGGGGAGCCCTTGGTCCAGCAGTGGAGTCTTTCGGCTGCTGATGATGATGGGGCAAAAGTAGGGAAAACAAAGTAAACTCAATTAAACTTGAAAAACAATGAAATTCACCGACAATTTAAATAAATACTAAATAAAATATCCTTAGACATACACACAGCGCCATCTAGTTCCACAGTAAGCAACTATAGGCTTGTATAACAATTTGTCGGTGCACTTCAAATTTCATTGTAATCGACGGACGTTCGGTGACAAAACTTCGGTTATGCGGCATGCTACGTATGCGCACGTTCGATTCATCGACACTACGTTGTTTTGCAAGCTAATTTTAATTAATAAAATAATTATTGTATTTTTATTTGTGATGAATCTCCGCAAAGAAACGCCTGAATCAATTATTTTTTAAAATTAATCAATAATTTAATATGCTTCAAGTCGGGGTGAATGGGGCAGGCGCCCAGTCTTGCCCCACCGTGGGTACGCCCACGGGTGTATGGGGCATGAAGGTAAATTATATTGGAAGATTGTTCATGCAAATAGCTAATGCTCACCAGCAAAAGAAGGGTTATCTATATGTATTTAAGGTCTTATGTATGTATTACGGAAATTCCACTGCAACATCCTCTTATCTAAAAGCATCTATTGTCCAATTATCCCGCTTAATGAACGTTTATCTATCCATAAATTGTAATATGTATATCCTACTAAGGTGGTACCTATGTTGTATTGATATTTGTATAGTATAGACTGATATACAGACGATCAATTTGGTTTTTTGAAGTTTGCCTATATACGTCTATATAATAAGGAAAAATAATAATATTTCAATTTAAGGATATAATTATTATTACTTACAACAGAAGCTTGTATACTTGTAGTATATAATAATAATAAAATGCATATCACATAAAACGTCGTAAATACTATATAACATGCTAAGCCTAAAATAATATTCACTGAAACAGCGTATGTAATTATAACTAATGCACTTTCGAGTCATACATAATTCTCATATAATTTTATTAAAAATATGGCTACATGTCATACAACACATTACGTTTGTGCACCCGCCCGCAAGGACGCATTGTTTCTGTGATTAAATCTTACTAATATCACAAGGATTAATTGCAACATTTTTTATATTGTACAAATTCTTCAAATACGTAAAAAAGCTAAATTCAAAATTTTATCGATATGTCTTTTTTGGAATAAATTTTTACTTTTCAAGCGATAAAAATGTTATACCTACATAATTAATTACTATAGATAATGCGTGATAATTTATCACATTTGTTATTGTATTATTTCAAAATAGTTTTATAAAAATAAATAATGTACACTCAGCGCAAAGGAAAAATACAAATTCCTATTTTATTTCGTTTTAAAAAAGTATGAAAGTCAACGACCAATCATCATTCCAGGATCGACATAGCGATTTTATAAATCGTAGTCACGACTGCGACGGTCACAAGAACACAAAGAACACGAAAGAAGTATAAAATGTCACAGTATAGTACAAACAAACACTATCGGTGTCAAAAACGTGATTAGACAAGTCCTTAATACCGTCGATAGCCACGGTTTAATACTGTCAGTCAGTAAGAGCTAAAGGTCGGTGCTCTCGTGTGCGGGAAGCGGCGGTGCGACGGGGTGTGGTGGCGTCACGGGAGGAGGCGGTGCGGGCACCTGCGGCCGCGGCGGCCTCGACGGCTGCGGCCGGGGCGACATCGGCACCTCCGTGATGCTACCCTCGGACTGCGAAAGCTGTCGGCTCGAACTTAGACTCTTGGGTTGCTCTAGCTCCGCGTCCTTCCCACCAGAGCTGTGCGTACGTTGCACGGTCACCCGGGGTCCCTCCTCGCTCTCCACTGCTTCCGAGGGGGCCCCGACTTGTATCACCGTGGGATGCTGCTTGTCCACCGAGTAGATGTGAGTGCGCTCCAGCACCGTGGGCACCGAGTCTGGATTGTCACCCAAGGAGGTCCGCGGAGCGCGGAAGCTCTGAGGGCGCAGGGTGGCGGGTCGCTCGGGCACGGCGGGCTTGTGACGCAGCGCGACGTCGGCGTCGTCCAAGGGCGCCGGCACTATGCTTCGCGGCGCCGCCACGGGGCGAGGCGGCGGCTGCCCCGTCGGCTTCGTCAAAGTCTGTACCCGAGTACCTGCGGCGGTGGATTTGTCAGTCACGATGGCCCCTAGAGATGCCGGCCCGCTGGACTCTCCTACTTTCATTCTGGTGACGACTCCTGTCTGTGCTGTAACTGTTTTGGCAACCACAGTGGAGTCGTTCTTCTCTGCCGCCTTTAGACTTTCGAACCTCTCTTTTTCTAGCTCGAGGCTCTGTCGGCGCGTGTCCGCGAGGTTTTCGCGGCTGCCACTCTTAGCGGCTTCCTCTTTTAAAGCTTTACTTTGTCTATATGTAGATCTGTTAATTGTTTGTACACCTGTGATCACTTTACCTGTGTCTGAAACGATTGGTCTCGGTGGTTTAGTAGGTTTTTCTGATTCGCCTTTTGAATTTGCAGTCTGTTGCTCTCTCATAGGATCCGCCGCTTGTGGTTGCGGTTCAGCTTTTTTGTTTTTATCTGGTGTAAAATTCGGCGGCACAGGCGCCAGTGGTTTATTTTTCCGCCTCGTTATAGGCTTAGGACTACCGTGGGGTGGACTAGATTGATCTGATAGGGAGCTGTTTGATTGCGCTTTTTTCATTTCGCTTTCCAGCAATATTAAGCTAGTGTCGTGACTGTTGCTCCGCGAATGGCGTCCGGGCCCATCGACGGCCGATCTGCCCTGCGGTTGATAGTTGTAGTCGTACAGCGACTTGCTCATGCTGTTGTACTCGCCATTAGAATGTTCTTGACTCAGAGCAGCAGTCTGATTGTAGCCTTGTCCAAAACTGGGTGAGAAACCATACTCGCATTGGTCTGGAAGGAGATCTTCTTTAGTGAAGGAAATGAAGAAGTTGACATCCTCTTGGAAAAACCAGTCTGCGTGATTAATGAGCAGCTCCACGACGCAGTTGACGGCCGTCGTCATGTTCATGTCCAAATTGTTGTCGGCCGCCGGCCACAGGAGGTTCGGTGCGATTACGATTGCCAAATTGGAGGAAGTCATTTTGTTTACGCTTTGGTTTTGTGTCAAAGCGAACAAGAATTTGATCAAATACCTAAGGTTCTGAAAATTGGCGTCGGGTAGGAAGTGAATTGCTTCCCAGAGAGCATTAAGACGGGCTTGTTCCGTGGTCGGTCGTGAGGCAGCTATGAATTGTTCGTAAAGGCGATAGGTGAGGAGAGGCTCGGGCAATTCGCGGAGGTAAGACTTGAGGACGGAAGCGACTACGTGCATGTCTCTGTACTCGCGAGGTAATGGCACATTGAACACGCCGGCGTTTAGCGATAGTTTCATTCTTTTAACCTTTGTTAGACCTGTAACAAAAGAAAAACAGTTCTAGAACTATTGTGAGCATGAATTTTAACACCCGGATAAATATATTAAAGCGAATTTGTTTACTGTCTCAAAGTGGCTCAATTCTTATTTAACTTGGGAACAATGGATACGCAATAGGATTGTCATAAATTTTTTATGGTCTTCGATCGTTGGAAAAGTCAATCAAATGCTAATAAAACAGTTACATTTGATTTCGTATACAATCGATTTAAAATAACATTAATAGAAATAAAAACTGGAAATATCAGTTTTTTTTCAGGAAAAAATATAGATTTCTTTATTGGCCTTTTGGCCAAGGGATACGGGGGTTTACCCCGTTCGCTTGACGTTCACTTCGACAATTTTCTGTGACGGATGTTTCGGGATTCGAAAGACATAATAAACCCATAGATTTATTTAGTGGTAAAGATCAGAGTCTTTATTCAAAATAAGGGAAAATGCAGCATTAACCAGTGCAATGTTAAATTTTTTACTTTGTTCCTGTTTGAAAAGGATGTAAGTTGCATAAAATTTTTGACTAACTTTGATAGTTATCACACGAGAAATACGGTTGATTTAGCTTGTAAGAAAAATCGATCTACCTACTCCGTTCTATGTAAATAACTGTAATTGACCAATTTACATAATGTATTTTATATAGCATAATAAGAAGGTGTAAAAAATGTATCTAGTTATGTGGACAAAAAAAATCATAAGTAGAATTAATTTTACTTTGATTTTTTCATGCAAATAATTTTTTCAAACACTTAACACATTATTCACTGGACCATCTAGTAGCTGAATCAGTTTGCATTTTTTGGATATCTTTGGTAGTAAGTATGTACGTACCTACGTAGGAGTATGTATGTACTTCTCGTGTCCACCAAACTTGACTATCAATTTCGATTCGGATCACAAAAATAATTTGAAAGATTTTATGTTCTGAAATCTTGTTATAACGTGAAAAGTTGACAAATTTCGACTACAGAAGTCGTCGAGCAAAGGCCGGTTTGATCCATCGACCACAACTAGCTGAGGTAGAGGGAAGCGGGGTACCGCATTCCCATTGGCCCTACCAAGGTTTGTTATTTACGTGTCCTTAACAGCTAATCAGAGTGGAATTAGCCAATAACTGATTCGAAGTTTTAGGGCATCTTTTCTATTATCCCGATGGCAGATGGCAGTCTATGGGCTGTGTATTCGATTGCTTGATCACTTGGATTTTGCGCCCCGTCACGTGCTCAAGCGACGAAAGTAAGGAGATACATACCACCGGCGCACCTGAAGAGCCCCTCCTCGTTGAGCGCGAGCTCATGCAGTGTGCACACGCACAGCTCGATGGGGAACGCTATAGCGCGCCCCGTCACGCGTAAGTGCTCCTCTAGCGGGAATCCGAACACAGGCTTCACCGAGCTGTCGTCTGAAATGAAACCACAAAATAATTTTGAGTTTATATATTTTTGTGCAAAATTGAGCACATAATATTACATTTGGATCTCAACTGACCCTGGTCAAATATCCAAATCTAATGTCCAAATCTAATACCCAAACATATAAGCGTTTGGGTGTTCCAAACTGTATAAGCAACAACATTCACAGCACGATTCACCTTTCGAAATAAGTATGCACATACAATTTGGTGTACCTAAAGTCTACTAGTCGCCTTTTACACCTACGAGAAGAGACACATTCCAATTTCAAATGTTTGCGCATTTCAAATATCTGTAGTTCGAATTGCAAAATGTGGGTTCAATTCTTTTTACGTGCCGGAAACCACACAAGAATTGTATAGGATGAATATATAAAGTTTAGTTTTTGGAACATAAACCTCGTCTGCAGAATAATACTCCTAATATGGTTTGTTATTGTTTCTTGTTTTCCTGTCAGCCTGAAGAAAAAGTACAAACAACCGTCCTGTGGCTGACAATTATCAATGGGTGGCGACTATCGCCTATCACGGGCCGACAACTCGCTAATAGTCAAAACAGTATTATTACTTTAATCACAAACATGTTGACTAATTAATTCAGCCTTGATTAAATAGTTTATCATTGCGATGCTGACGCTTCTTAATTAATGGTCACTTAGTTAACTATGATATCTATTGCACAGAATTGTGTTCAACATATTATTTTAAGTTTATGACTATGACAGAAGTTAGGCCCCAACGGACGCCAAATGGGAGGCATCATATTCAATTCCTGGCCAAATTAATTTAAAACTTAATTTTTGCTAAATACTTGGGGCAAAATTTCTCGTCTTGTCTCTTCTCCTTATTGGTATTTTGACATCATCAATAGTAAGTATCACAGTAAAGTTTATTTTACATGGTATCATGAAGAATATGGAATTAGAATGGAAAGAATACCTAATAGGTATGATATTGTTCGTGCACACACCGATCTCGCGTGTTATTGTGGTGATCTAATAATGGGAGGGAGGACACGGGCATCTATCAATGGTGTGCGATATTATTGTTAACTAATGAAGTTATGACACAATCGGTTCTGAAAAAATATTGTCAATCTTCAAAGCCTAGCCATAGATTTTTAAAATTGGTACTTCGATAGCACAGAGGAGCCCAATTGAAACATTTCTCAATAGCCAATTGAATCCCTACATCCTGATAGTAGGTATAACCCCCCGGTATATCAGTGTTGCGCTATTGTTAGGTCGTATTACATTGGCTTATCGTCGGTCAGTACATCGACGCTATACGCTAACTATATTCTAATAGTTAATCGGCTATTGTTGCTCATAAGCAAGCGAATGTAAGTAGAATGCCTATTGAGCAATCACTTAAACACTATCTGTCTAATCCTTTGTTTAGAATCGTTAGAATTTCAGCATGACTACAGTATGCTCATTTTTTTATTTAAGTGATTTAAAATGCAGTCCTTGTCTATAGCTGTATGTAGCTTTAGAAGTTTATGGATCATTAATCATTTGGGAATAAAATATATGAGAAGCATTGTGAGATGTGGAAAAATTTGAAACAAAGACGATGCAACCAGTGTTATTCTGCCCTGTACCTAGCGCTAAAAAGGTTAAGAACTGCAGCTCAATCCGTGACTGCAAGCTTGAAATGTAATTTCAACACCCAGTCTTAAGGCTGCCTGATAGGATATCAAATTTGTATGTTGCAACCATGTTGTTCATAACATGTTTTCACACTCCTCTGTATGTCCATCGACTTGGCTGAACGACTGCCTTCAACAGCCGGGGCAGACTGTATAACGGGCACTCCGAAATACGGAAACACTTGTATGACTGCCACTAGTAGTCACTCATGGAATGACTGACCGGAATGACTGACCACGGCAGACGTAGCTTAACTTCGCTAATCGAAAATAAATAACTCGCATGAACAAAAATTTGTCAATTTCGCAAAAATACCAATCGGCTATCGTTAGTTATCGAACTATTTTCTACATATACTAAGCACAGGCTTATGTTTAGTTTAGATAACGTGTTGGTGAAGTGTTAGCATGCCCGTATGCAATCAATTCAGGTCAAATAAAACCATCCATTTTCAAAAGGTGTTTAGGTTCATATGCATTATCTATCACTACCATACCCTTTAAAATTAATCAGTTTCCTTTGTTTCAACACTTATCATGATAAGAAATCAGAAAAAATTATGCATGCTTGCGTTTCAATCAAATACGGATTACATTTGTTACACATATAGAAATTGTACAACTAGGCGGTCTTATCGCTAATGAACGATTTCAACCAGTCATCCTTTGGGTAGTGGAGAGAAGTGGAAAAAGAATAATAGATGTATAGATTATGCACAATAATTTAAAACAAATTGATAATAAGGCATAAATACGGGATAGGTATAATCGGCAACACAATTAAGGTAGCAGGTCTTTATTTATAAATATATGTAGGAGAAAGTCTAAAAGGAAATAGTTATTCAAGTTTAACTGAAATTTAGACATGATATGTGTAAAGGAAAATATAACAAAATCCTACCAAGAACCTCCAAACAATATCATAAAAGTTAAACCTGTTACCTTAATTGTGTTGCCGATTGTACAAATTAAACAACATAAGTCTACATACCTACCTCGATATGTTTACATAAACATACATAAACAGTGACCTTCATATATAACGGTAGATAAATATTGGATATACAATATATATTACGTATAATAGGAAACAAAGTATAGACATTCTGGGCCCGTATTTCAGAATGTTGCTCAAGCGTAGATCTCCGCTTGAGCATAGTTAGAAAGAGATGCCGCTATAGAAGTTACATAAAGCTGTCCCTTTTTAACTGTCCTCAAGCGGAGATCTCTGCTTCTGTAATACGGGCCTAAGTACTAAAAATCAAAACTACAAATTATACGGTAATAGTCAATTTGCATTCAGTGCATGTTTGTCTCATGGATAATTCTGTATTTAAAAATATAATAAGTATCTTTGTATCAGTATTTCCATATATCTTTATAGGTAATGAAATGCCTGTTCACATCCTCAACTCTAAATAATAAATATTTCGGATATTACACAAATTATCTAGTCTCAAATTAGGCAAAGCCTGTGCAATGAATGCTAAATAACATCTAACTAATATTATAAATGCAAAAGTTTGGATGTTTGTTTGTTTGTTCGGAAGAATGGGTTTGGATGAAATTTGGTTTATCCCGATAAAGTGAGTAGTTCCTGCGGCGCGGTTACGCCACGCAGGCGGAACCGCGGGCGGAAAGCTAGTCATACATACATCTATATAGTATAACATCCACGACTCGGGGTTCAGTGTTTGGATTCATCACACAAACATTTACCCTTAGCGGGACTCGAACTCGAAACCTTGGTTTGGTTTACCAACTACACCAATCGGTCGTCAACAAAAACTTTTGAAAAATTTAGTTTGGTATTATTTAATCAATCAATTAGCGACTCGCCCGAGTTTTGCATGTGTACAATTACTTTCTATGAAGACTTTTTATATTATTGAAGTGGAAGAAGTTTTGGATTGTTCTTCGTTTTATTTCTCTTTCTACGATATCTCTATACATTCTATCTCCTTTGCACTTGCACGTTTCATAATAAATTGTCCTTACATACCTCCTCTCGCTCGCGTGGTCCGAAATAATACTTTACATGCACTTCGAAATTACAAATTTTAATATTCTATTAGGTACAATTTTAATTTCATTGTTTTTGATGACCTTGTTTGGTGTAGTGACTGCTGTATCAAAAGGTCGCGGATTCGAATCCCGCTAGGGGCATATGTTTGTACGATGGATACAAACATGTGTTCCCAAGTTAGGATGTTTTTCATTTATAAATATAATATATAATAATAATATATATTGTGGCTTGGGTATACATATTTATCACGTCGAAAAGTGGTAAAATTAATTCTTGAAAAATATTTTGTCGTAGTCTACCTCTCCTACACGTAAAGTGGGGATGAATTTTCTTTTATTTTTGTACCCATCGTGTGGGTTGTCGTTGGATAGGTCGTTCGAAAATATTGCAGTTTTTTTTAGTCAAACAACATTAAGCCCCCTTCTAAGTCCGCATGTTGTGAGGGCAAGTACGGAACCCTACTCTGCGGGTGGCCCTGCACGCATTTCCCCGATTTTATAGAAGTTTTTTTGATAAAGTCAACTTCTATGAATGCAGAAGGGTATGAAGTATCGCAGGCATTTCATTTACAGTACCGGTATTATTTCGGTACTGAAATTTTTAATACAGGAATCCCGATATTGAGATTAAAAGTTCGAAATAATTACATATTGCAAACTTAATGAAACAGCTCATTTTTAACAAATTACTTTTTTATTTTTCTTACGGTAACTACCTAAACTAACTTCGAACTAACATCACATCGCGGATTAAAACGATTGATGTGAAGTAATTCATGTACTTTAATATAATCCCTCCATGACACGAAATAACGTAAAATAGAGATGAACCTTTCGACCTAACGTGTATCGGAATTTGAACTTTCAAATTAAACTACATGAAGATTTTGAACATTCGAACTAACGGACATCGAGATTCTGAACTTCCGAAGTAACGTCCACCGAGATTTAAACATTCAAATTTACAAACTAACGTTCATCAGACTTTTGAATTTTGAAATTCAGTAAAGGGGGTCACGAAATTCACTTCGGGCGACCAAAGATGACTAATAATCCTAACTCCACAACTAACAGAATTACACATGATAGGTTAGGTACCTAAAAAGTTCAAGTTCGTTATTGCGAGGGTAAGTGGTACATAGAATCTTATAATTATGTTTCGGCAATACTTAGCTGTCCTCTGCCGACATTGCAGAGTAAATGAACTTAAAAAATGAGTAGGCATACTCGTGGTTTACAAAATATGTTTTCACCAAAAAAGATTAGGGGCAGCTAAACTCTCCACAGGCTACGTCGATGATGTGCAATTGGTAAATAAAGAGAAGCAAATTTAAACCAGTATCTTTTTTAATTAAAAAATACCGAAATATTACTCAAAAGTTAGGGTTAGTTCACTAAGAACAGTTTCCCATATTTACACAGTGGCGGTACCTTCATATAAGCCGAGAAGCCCGGCTTGCCGACCAATAAAAACATTTTGAATATGTGTGTACACCTGATTATTATAACGATTTAAATAACAGGCAAGTGCATATGAAACGGCAGATTGAAGAGAAAAGAGAAACAAGATGTACCTATTTGATTTCATTAAATGTGTAAAAACCACAAAATTGACTCATGTCAACTTGTTACATTTTGTACATGTTAATTTGTATATCATTTAAAATAACAATACAAGTCTCTAAACAAACTGGAACTGGAAAACCAAAAAATCGACAGCATATTTGTTTTTATTTGTTTGTAATCGCTTTGTTGTACTTCTTACATAATTGCAATAACTTTAACTAAAAATTAAGTACAAAATCGAACTTATCCCATAAAGGTATCTCTTTCCTTCAACCTGTATATTTGGACTAGAGAATTTTTTGTATTTTGCGGGGGCTATTTTGACACCTTTAATACAAAATGACACTCTAGGGATCGAAACAGTCAAATTCAAAATCGGTCAAGCCATTTAGGCTACAGAAGGTAACATAGAAAATCTGCATACATACAACTGAAAAACATTACCCTTCTTCTATGGGCAGTCGGGTAAAAAGGTGGCACAGCAGACATGGTTAAATTAGATATTATACCACCTGCCCAATATAGCAATTAGGGCAAATCCACCCATGGAAATGGCATATGGCAGACGTTTAAGTCTAGTACTGGACTTTTCATAGGATGTTGATGTGTGTGTGTGTGTGTGTGTGTGATTGAGTCAATTTATTGACATGCCATATTTAATTATGTTATACTAAAATATATATAAACAATACATACTGATAACCCTTTCCAGCTCTGGAACTATGTCTTGCAAAGAATGGAGTGCAGACTCATGGTATGCTCTCTGCAATTTAACATACTGCAGTAGAGTATGCGCAAGGTCCACTTCCTTAGCTACCAGTGCAAACATATCCACTGCGAGCTGATCACTGGCTGACTCTAAACGTGTCTCCGCTTCCACCAGCTCCTCACGACAAGAATTTAGTTTTGCAGGGTTTTCTTCTTTATGCCGCTCCAAATACTAAAATTTAATAATAATGCATCAAACATGACAACCGATTGGTGTAGTGGATAGTGACCCTGTCAGCGAAACCAACGGTTGCGGGTTCAAATCCCATGAGGGGTAAATGTTTGTGTGATGAATACGAACATTTATTCCCGAGTCATGGATGTTTATAGATTACATTTATTTAGTGTACTTTTACCATATCATGTAATACATACAGTTCCGTAAATAAATGATTTCTAAAATAAACGTGATTGTCAAACATGAAACAATTACTTTATACATACATCTCAAAAATTTGTAGAATTATAGGATTATTTAATATAAATATGATGTTAAAATATTGTAGAATCTCAGAATGAATGAAATAAGATAAAAATAAAACCTGTTACCATATTTTCAATAGGTACGTCGTTAGATACTTAAGATTTGTAACCATTGTTACGTCTATGGCAAACATGAGAAAAACATAAAACAATATTATTATATGTATGTTAAAAATTAATTAATAAAGTACTATAAGTATGTAACCATAGTTACGTTAATGTCATATTTATTGAAAAATAAAAAAAATAAAAATTTATACCATGAGATTATCGGTATGCCATAATCACTGATATTATTTACATATAATATTATTTATATACTTATGTAATCTATAATCTATAGTACAAGCTTTGCTTAGTTTGGGACTAGATGATTGATGTAAAGTGTCCGAAGTATTTATTTATTCATTGATAATGTCATTAAATTGATAAACCATCAAATATTAAACTGACTTGCATTGATGCAATAATTAAATGACTGATGCTCTAATTTTCATTGGATTATCCTTCTTGTTTTATGTTATAGTGCGATCAAAACATGGAATTCAGACACTGGAATATCAGTATATAGTTGTGTAATAAGTAAACAAGGGTGAACAATACATACGTTTTTTATTTTTTTACAATTCTTATTTCGTCGGAAATACAATCAGTTACATAATATAGCGGAAACTATTATTGTAATTGTTTTATAATAATTCACTTTAACAGAAATATCCTCATAATGCTTAAAATCACATAGAGTAAAAGACATTAAAAAATACTTTCAAGAATGGGGCCATTGTCAATGATTGATTATATTAACAAAAAAACAATGATATTGAATAAATAATGCCTGCTTTCTAATTAATACCTACATAAAGTGTTTAAATTGTTCCGAAAATAAATGAAAGTGACAAATCAACACTCCATAAAGCAGAAATCTAGCAAGTTGGGAACAATTCACATTTTCAATCAGAATACTATAGAGGTTTGTGAGAGTGCTGTATATTTCTAATCTAGATATTATTATAAACAAACCTAAACGAGGGTAATCTATGACTAAAATGCAAATGGAAAGTTGCTCTCACCTTGTGCCTAAAACAGTCTTTTAACGATTGGAAAATTAAGCTAAACCAGCTAACTTTTACAGATATAATCGTATTTTTATTTTGTATCTATGGATGAATACTTCTACTATGATGGTCAGATCACATTATGAAAGCAGCATAAAATAATTCAACAATATTGGCATAGCACTGAAAATGATGAAGTTGAGGAAAACAGGTCTATCTATACCTATGGCTCAATATGGGCTGAAATTATTGATAGATATGAATTCAATATTGTCTATTGGTAAACAATGAACTCTTCATAGTAATCTATCTACATTGCAAAACTGTGTGGATAAGATTATGTCAAGAATCAAGATTAGTTTGATGTGCTCACCTGACGTTTACTGGCTGCAGACTCTTTTTCACTCATACATTTGTTAAACTGTTTCTTAGCCTTCATGATTGCTGGTATCTCCTGCTCAACAATAGTTGATAATGGTGCACAGACTAACTGTTCTACTTTTAATTCATGCTCTGCAATTTCATTTGCAAGGAATTTTTCTGTTTTACCTGTTACAAAACCAATTGAAAAATTTAATAAACAATTTTCTATTTTCTTTTCCTTCATTAAAAGTGACAGTCCCTATTAATAAACCATTCTCAAGATAGAGATGACCTTAAGTTGACGCTTGAGAATCTATTGCATGTTAAAACAGTATCAAAAAAAATAATTATTGACACTGAGATACAATCTCAAGATCGATTTATTAATACAGGCCTTAAACACTAAACTAAACTTACCACATTCATTTAAAGTATACTTTAAAATACTCTCCTCTTCATCAAAGCCACTGGCTTCGCACATAGCCTGCCCTAGAAGGAACTCTGGAAGCTTTTTCAACCTTTTCTCACGAGCTGCAGGGTCCTGGCCCTGTGTGTTACCCGCTCCTGTAGAGAGCCTCTTATGGATGTGTTGGAGTGCTCTGCTCAGGTGATCCACTCTTCTGCCTGCTGTCTGCAGCTCATCCGTGAGTCCTTCACCTTTGCCCGACCTGCATTAACAATTACAATGGGATACATACACCTCACTATTGCAATAAATATATCCTTAGCAACTATAGTCACAACAAACACATTCTACCCACATAAGAAGTTCCCTTCTAAGAAGTTGATTAGTGATTACCAACATCAAGAATAACTATGAATGATCCAAATTCACAAAGAATTGTGATTCAGAATCTTATCAGATAGCTGGAGTGAGATAAAAAAATATGGATAAACCTACCTTGAAAATGTTTGGTCTGCTAGTTGCTTTACTCTGTAGAACTGTTTCTTCATTTTTACAATTGTTATCGATTATTTTATTAAAATCACAAGGTCATTGGACTTAGTCAACAGTAAAATAATAAAACGATCAAGATCTCACACTGTCAGAACGTCAATGAGATCATCCTCGGCAATAAAAGATGGAAATTGGAATGGATACAGTAGAAATTTTGACACAAATTATCCAATAAGGCACTACATTTCCATAACTCACTTCTGAATTACACAAACTTAATTTAAAACAAAATTATTTACAAAATTCAGCCGCAGAAAAATTATCAGGACAGTGAATGAAAGAATAAAAAAACATGAAAAATAAAATGATTTCTTTTTAGAAAAGTTTGGCAATTTGGATTGGCAAAGGGTACTGCGCTTATACAGCCAAGATTTTAGGTGCTCGAATGTACTATTTCACGAAAGTTGATCAGCGACGAGCGAATTGAACAATGACGAAGGAATTGACGACCCATTACATTAGTTGATGCATCCATCCATAATTTCCGTGGTTATTTTCTTCATTTCCATCCATCGATATTCATATTCATCATTGTCTTATTAATAATGCGTTTCATCCCTCCTCATACTATGTCTATAACGAACCATTTTCTTGCGCTACATACTCATTTCATATTTTAGACTATTTAGATGATAATCATCCATGCCAACTTGTTTGCATGGCAGGCTATTTCATAATCTATTAACTAAATAAATTGTATCTTTTGTAAATATAAAAACCCCTTTCAAAAGAGCAACCCTTCGAGTTTCCTGCTTGTTCTTGCCAAGGGATAGTTGCCTTTTGAACAAGCGCAGCGGTTGGTTAAAGCCGGGTCTCCTGCGCCTGTTTTATGGAAACATTACACAAAAAATTGGAACAAAGGGGTGTGGCCATACACATTTGTGTATGCAAACACAATGTTTTTGCTTTCCGTGGAGGATGTAAAACGTCGCGCGCACGGGTGAAGAGGAGAAGAGTTTGATTCATTTTTTAACAACCTCCGACATTGCGTGTTGAATTTTGAGGTTAATAATTTTAGTCAAAAGAGTAAACGAACTAAAAATTATGTAAAATTTTTGATAATTGTTGTTTTGAAATTAGTACATGATATAACAAGCTTTTGTACGAATCGGCAGTAGCCAGAAATGCCTAATCGCATTTCTGGTGAAATTACATATCTCCGCCGTGTAGCGTTCTTTTCCACATATCGGGCCGAATAATTAAAACCAGTCCTTGAAAAACAAATTTCAGAGGCTCATAAGAAATTGTCTAATACAATTCGGTCTGGTCTGACACTAATCTGTATTTTCTGCCTGATGTAGATGTTATTAGGGGCATACACCACAAAACTTTGCTGAAAGCTACAATTTCAACGGCGACTAATTTTGTGTAGCTAAGATCTATAATTACTAAATCAGAAAGCACGTCTACCTCGTAAGAACTCATGTAATTTTGGCAGCTTCTTGTGGGATCCAGAAAGCAGCGTTCCGCACTCCATGGATGTATCAAGCGAATCCAAACCATTAGCGAGTATTGGAAAAAGCAATGTGTAATACAAGTTATTTCGTTATTTATTTTATTTTTTTCTCTTTAATTTTTCATTATTTTTTCTCTTTTATTACCTATGTTTTTGTTAATATCTTACAAATTATGTCCTGTATTATAAAATTATGTATGTAATTGATTCCATGCAGCATCTATATGTGTAGGTTTCTATGTTACTTCTAGTAGCATAACCAGTGAAAGGTCAATACACATTGACTACCCACTCCCTGAATGAAAAAAAATGCACTGCTGTGGCTGTAATGTTATTCCTTTGGCCTATCCAAGAGGACAAATTTAAAAAAATAAATGTCAGGTGACGGCCCAATATTGTCAAATCAATGTTTTGGGGCTTTTTGGCGGGAACTCGGCGAGTGAAGTAGCATTTTTCTTTATAAGTCTTATAATTTGTGCATTCTAGCTTTTGAAGCTTAATAATGGCAGAATATTGTGCAGCAAACGTTAGTGATAGTGTACAAGTGAAAGGAAGTGTAAATTAAAGTGCGTAACGGAGCTTTCGGGTTCCCACAAGAAGCCGCTAAAATCTTTTGTAAAGCATTCTGCCTCTTTACTGAAGAATGACTTGACCGTGACTCGACTCTGTATACGCCAAGTATACGACGAATGACTTGTTTTGACTGAGACTGACTTACAAACTGAAGAAATAAGATAAATAAGACATGGCTGTTATGGGCTAGATCCCTTTGCCTTCTCCTAGAGGAGAAAATAAAACTAAAAAAAAAAATAAAAAAATGTTTTGGTTTGTTGATTTGATAAAATGTAGACTGGAGGGAGAGAGTTTAGTCGTAGAGTTACGAGAATTAATAGTTTGGCGGTCGGTTCTTATTTATTTATTAGTTAGTACTAGAGCGCCCAACCAACAATGCAGTTGTGTGCCTGAAATCTGGTATAAACGGTCCCCGATTTCACCGTCTGTCGCGCGCGACTTTATAGCGAATTTTATAATTACTGGGTTCAACTGCAGCAATAAGATTTTCTTCTGTACATTTTCTTAATAACAGCCCGTAACAATGGAACGGAGATTTGTTAATGTAATTCTGCTTGGTTTTGGTTTTATGTTCGTATTCACTGCATTCCAAACTATGGGCAATATAGAGGTAAGTTTAACATTTATTATTGAAGATTGGGAAAGTTCTACTGTCCTAACTAGATGTTGCGTATGACAGTTGTCAGAGTCCTGTATTTCATTCAAACCCTGATTCGATATCATCGTGCACAACGATGCAGCCATAACCATTTTTTGGTTCTCTTCTTTCCATTAAATGGAAAAACAGCCATAACCATAAGTTAGAAAATTCACACTTTTTTGAAATGGGGGAGAGATGCGGAATATACCTATTTAAAAATATTTTTGGAATTTTATTTTTTTGTTACTTCTCTTCCATGAATAAAACTAATAATTTGTGCGAATTGGGACTCCTGGGTATTTTACTTTAAAAAAAAAAAGGTACTACATATTTGACCATCCCACCGTTTTTTTAAAACAACAACCTTGATTTGCAACTAGAGTAATACCTGCATATTTTGTATTAATTGCACATTGTTGATTTTTGTCAATCATCAATTTTTGTCTTTGATGATTGATTTTTGTCAATCATTGTTGATTATCAGCAGATTACTTGTGAGAGTCTTGACTGACACAAGGCATACATTTTCCAATGGATATGGATAATGGAGGCACAGTAGTATATAGCTATGGACCTACTCATATTTTATTATATTTTTCTGTATTGGTGAAACATCTTAAGCTATTTTTAGTCATTCGGACTGTTAGTTGATAGATGTTAAATAAATTTGTGTTGTATTTATATATTTTATTACACAAGTAAGTTCTGGAGATTTGTCTAACTTATTATTTTTTTGCAATACAATGTATCACTTTGACTGTGAACCAAAATGCAGTACCTATTTTTTCTGGTTTACCAGTAGTGGTGTATCTGCATATGTGTAGATCTGTGATTCTGATAATCATTTGTATCTTCTGCAGCATCATTATGGTTGATTGCATGCTGAGCTTCACCAGATCCAGTTTATCAAAAGGTTTTTTGCAAATGCATGAATGCAGATGAATAACATTCCTTTCAAAATGAACTTGTTCTATCGTTGCATGTTTTCTATGAAACAAAGTAGTGATCAATCAATCAGTCTCTTAGAAAGAGTACGCAGTCATATACGCACTAAAATCCCTCATAGCTGACAAGTCAGCTTATTCGCCTATATGATGTAAATGCATAAGCAGGTTTGCCAGGTTTGAGGATTATGATAATCTATGATACTTTCCATATTCCCAAGAAGCAGCTGCCTCACATAATTCAGATAACTTGTCCATTATTTACGTAAAATTTTGTTTATGTTCCACCTACTCAATATGTTCCAGGACACACCAGCAAACACAATAGCATACATCATAATGTGTCTCAGAATGTGTCATGCAACATATTGCTATGAATCCTTTATTACGTTATTGCAGGTCTAAAAGTACTTAGGGGTGGGGGTTTTCTGAATAAATTGGATTTTGCCTAGTTTGCACGCAAGAGAATTGATATTTCTTAATGCAATTTTATCATAACTGTTTACCTTGTGTGTGTGATTACTGATTAATAAAGATGTTTGTTAATGTCTTGGCTTATCTATCACACACATCTCGATGTACGTACGTTTAAAATCCTAATGTACCTGATCGAAGTTCTCCAGATTTATGTACGACAGTTTGAAGGTGTATGAGGGTTAGTCCGAAAGTATACGAGGCCAAAATACGTCAGTTCGAATAATACAATGTACAAAATATATAATACAAAATACAAAAATATACAATGTCAATGTACGCAGTGCAGCTCTGAGCGCCGTTTGCTATAATTGCAAAAAATGTCTGCTATATGTAACAATGCACCTAGGTAATTAATTGAATGACTAATGTAACCATCTGTCTACGACGTTTC
This sequence comes from Oegoconia quadripuncta, assembly GCA_949316235.1. Taxonomy (NCBI): domain Eukaryota; kingdom Metazoa; phylum Arthropoda; class Insecta; order Lepidoptera; family Autostichidae; genus Oegoconia; species Oegoconia quadripuncta. The sequence continues at coordinate 13,851,960 of OX438749.1, forward strand.
GGCCACGTGTAATTTGATTTGATGTACGCCCGATCAACTGTTACGTTTACTAACTTTATTGAGACTGAATGAAATCCCGCTGTGAGATAAGTTCGCCTTTGTGTATAGATTTAACTAAATGTATTCCCTATTCATAAAAAATTACAAACGCTTTATAAGCCTGTTTTAGTTAAAGTATGTTTTATCACTTTCTTTCATTACAACATTTCCTTATGAACGACAGAGACAAAACATACTTTAACTAAAACAGGCTTATAAAGCGTTTAAAGCTTACAAAGTTTGTTTGCAAACAATTTTGAACTTTCTAACTAACCTAAAATAGGACTTGAAACTTTCGAGCTAACGTACCACGGTATTTTAAACTTTCGTTGCAAAAAATTTTCAACATTCTAACTAACGTACAATGGGACTTGAAACTTTCGAGCTAACGTACCACCGTATTTTAAACTTGCCAGCTAACGTACCACGGTATTTTAAACTTTCGAGCTAACGTACCACGGTATTTTAAACTTTCGAGCTAACGTGCCACGGTATTTTAAACTTCGAGCTAACGTGCCACGGTATTTTAAACTTTCGAGCTAACGTACCACGCTATTTTAAACTTTCGAGCTAACGTGCCACGGTATTTTAAACTTTCGAGCTAACGTACCACGAATATTTTAAACTTTCGAGCTTACGTACATAGCGATTTTGAACTTCGACATTCAATAGGTACAGTAAAATCTTATATAACATTAGTTCCACTGTTGTGTAATACCCATGTCGTAGGCAGAGAGTTGAATTAGCCATTCAATTGATTCCTAGCTAGGCGGATGGTAAGCTTTGCGGACAACACCGTGACCTATTTCCGCTTTTACAGAAAATTGTGCTGCTCCGAGCGGATTGGCTAGGTTGTTTTAGATTTTCAGCGCCGTTTCGAAATTGCATTATTTGGAAACGGCGCTGAAAATCCGTCATACATTATGATCCGCCGTTATAGGTATTCAATTAAGCATCTTCCTAGATCGTTCTTGCACCCTATAATCTATATCCTGAAGAAGTTTGGCTGGATATAAGCTTCCTCCATTGCGTGATTTGCATTGCTTGCCCTCTGCAAGGATTTGCCCTAATCGCAGACGAGTTAAAGATTTATATACCGTACATACAATAAACAAAGCAATGACCTTTACTATTCGATTTGACATTACGCGACGACGCCGAAAAATAAACCGTCAACCGACCGTAATATCAAGGCCACGACAAAAGCATGCAGTAGGTACTGCATACCTTCACATCGACATTGGAATGTTGTCCTTTTTACATACAAGTAGATAGTTAAGTAATAAATAACTCTAAATTTATAAAACCCCGATATTATCATTAGGTAGGTTATTATATAAGGTACTCTCTTTTTCCGCCGGGGGTTAAAAATAGTTAAAATAAGTACTTATTTCACTACTGTCCGATTACCTTCAATATCATCAAAGACTGTTCAAACTCGCGATAGTTTTTTCGTTCAATATTTCGTGACACCACCCACACATTCCATAGACTCCTAATAACAGGCGAGGGGCGTCTGTCAATCATCAGCGTATTAGATAAAAACTTAGAATCAGTTACGGGCTTAACTGGATACTCGTTTGGCCAGAATCTCACCTGATGGAAAGTGACTATGTGGCCGAAGATGAAGCACGCAGTATTCTCACTGCTCTTCAAGACCTCAAGGATGTAGGATTCAGGAAAGACTGCCACGGGAAAGAGTTTTATGCCTTGGCTATTTGCATTATGAATGAAGAGTGAATCGTTGGCACATCGTACCACAGAATCGCGTGCAGATAGTTGGTATTTAGCTGAACCATCCCAGAGGTAACAGGAGTATTCCATAGCCGAGAGGACCTGAGCATGGTAAAGCTGTTTCGGCGTGAAATATCGCAAGCTTCTTAACGCTGTTTTAGAGTTCGATTCTATGGAGCGCCTAAAAATCGAGTACAATTTATTGTCATATCGAAGGCGTTACTTATCGAGTTTATTGACACGTCTGCAAACCGACTTTATTATATAATTCAATGAAAGCCAAGATCATCGGCCTCGCCTGTCGCTGGAGGCTTATTAAAGCGCTGCCAGTAGTTATTTTATGTTCTGACGAGATTTTGAATGGGTGGGCGACAATGATCGTCGCAGATGAATTGAGCACAGAATTGTCATCCGTATAGTTGTGACTTTTTCTGCTGTTTTGGCACATGCAAATATCGTTCCGCTTGCTTCATTTAAAGCAACAATTCTATACTTATGATTTCGATCTAGTGTTAATATTTTTTTTAATTCGTCTGCATTTTATATCAAGTATCAGCAATCTAATATATTTTCTTTTTATACAATAAAGCGTTTACAAACAGTCTAAATAGATCAGCCTGCCTAGCATAACATTGTTTGTCGCGCGCGACATAGCAATGAGAGTGGGATAGTTGTATATTTCATTCAAACTAAGGAGCAGGACAAATAATATATCGCGCGACAAACGTTTATCGCGCCTGTCATACAGTGCAGGGGTAGGCAAATCCGCGTGTCAACTCCGGCCCGCCAAGGAATTTAATCCTGTTCGCCAACGTCCCATTAGAAGTATGAGTATTTGGAATTTTCCACCACAAAGACACTGCAGAACTGCTTTAGAAGTAGGCTAAAATGACCAATACCCTTTGTTGTAAAAACTATGTACTAATATCGTAGCAGCTTGAACCTGTATACGTATACTAATACATCATGGATTATTAAAAACAGTTCCATTTGTCACACGCCTACTATGGCAGGGCCTTCAAAAAAACCTTGTTTTTATAACATTTATAATAAAAATTAAAAAATAAAACAAAACGAAATTGTATTTTTACTGTAGTTGTGCCCCACCGGCAAAATTTTCACGTTTTTCTGACCCCTCATGACATAATTTTATATTAGTGTGATCTGTATACTCTAATGCTTAGGTACTATTAGGTACATAATCCATAAGGCATTGCATTATCTCCCTAATGGCTCACAAAACTATTTTCGTGGTCGGATTTTTAATAAAGTTTTATTTTTGTTTGAGTTACTCGTACCCCTTCCTGCTAAACACATTTTTTTTTATAATTTAAAAGTATTCACATATAGTTTTAGTGTAATTAGGTTTTACTACATAAATAGGTGTAACGAAATTGAAAGGAAAACTATCACACCTAAGTAGTCTCCCTCTATTAGTTTTCAAGTAATAGTCGAGCAACTTTTGACAACTTGTGACAGAAAGTTGGGTTTATCCATACTAATATTATAAATGCGAAAGTCTGTCATAACTAATAATATTGAAATTTGGCAGAGAGGTAGCCTGAGAGGTAGGAGGAGGTAGGTAGTCTCAGGCTACATTATGTCCTTAAGGAACAGATTGAGTCCGCAATAATGCGTTTAAAGTATATTTTTACTAATAATAATAATATTTATTTATTTAAGCCTCACTTTCAGGGTTTTAGTAAATATTTTGCGAATTATACCTATTAGTGGTCCTCTGCATCTCGTCTATATATACTCTGATCTCTATAATAGAGATCATCGTTCCTCTATATAGTATTAGGAGTGGATAGGGTTATGAGCGGACGATAACTTATAAAGTAAGGAACCCTACTGTGCGTCGTCCGACACACACTTGATAAGTTGTTCTAATAATAGGCTAAGCCTGATGATGTACAGATAAACCAGGGGTACACATAAATTGTATGTAGGTTCAGTACCAAATGTGAATGTCGGTTTATCTTTATGTAGATAATCTCATGTAGTATTAATATCAATTACCAACACAATTTATGTAATATCTCATATAGTAATACAATTATTATCATCCTTATTTGTCGATAAACTCAAGGATTTGTTTGTATTCAATTTAGGTCAATCAGATCTACTCGATGATATTTATTTTCAAGGGTTTTTCTATATCTGTCATGCATGTTCGAGATATTGTTATCGTTATAATAAGATTCTGATGACATTGATGATTCAGACGACACTGACCGAAAGTACATTGTACTTGTGAAATTTATTCATAACCTTTAAATGCACGCTTAAAAAATATACTATACCTAAGTTGGGATTGGGACTAAAGTTGCGCGTGTGTCGACCGTGATATAAATTGTTTTGTGTTTTTGTACATCATAATGACTGCCATCATCATAAAAAATGCATGGACATTTTCGGCTTTATTAGAATGTTCGGGATAATAAATGACTTCAACTAAATACGCGTAAACCGCAAAATTCAAGTTGTAAACAACTTTCTTTCTACTTTAAAAAAAAATACTTACTACTAACTACAGAGTCGCTTCAGCACTAGGTGCATAACAGGCGCGATAAACGTTTATGTCGCGCGACATAAAATTTGTCCAGCTCGTTCGTTTGGACGAAATATACAACTATCCCATTCTCGCGTCGTGTCGCGCCTTGTCGGGCGCTGTCATGTTACGGCGACTGATGTGCCTTCTCAAAGCCTGGTGAGCCTGGTTCAGTCCGTCCACTAAATCTTCCGATCTTCTTGTAAAACTTTATAATGTCTTCGTAGTTCAGATATTGTACTTATTCTTCTTCAATTCTGTCCTTTCCAAAAATTTCCCATCTTAGACTACAAATGACCAGACACTCAGCTAGGAAATGTTGGCTGGCTTCTTCTTTCCCGCACTCAGTACGGTGACGTGATGGTACCTCTCTAAAATTCTAAGAAGAAAACAATTGCGCTACTTTAAAACTTTTTAGTTTCGTTTAGAGGAGTCGCATCAGAATCGACACCAATCGAAATTTACTTTTTTAACTAGACCGCTGTTTTTTGGCCGCCATTTCCTACAACTATATCAATTTTCAATTGTTAATAATTCGTTGTGACAGACCAACGGACACCGAGATGATTCCGTTTGTCATTTTTGGCGCAGAATACTTAAATCGTACCGAATATCTGTGAGCGGTTCTATGTCCTGATGCATGCTTATCATCCAAAATGTCAATAGGTAGACAGAAGTATTGTTACGTTTTCCTGAAGCACTGGTGGCGAACTCTAGCAATATGTATCTGGGGGCACGGCCGTGCCCCCACCAAGTCGAGCAAAAAAGCGTCACGGCCGTACCATCCTTTTCTCGAAGCAATTCAGACCATTTTCGACCCCCTGTAACTTCGTTGTGGATAAAAATAGAAGACTGAAATTTTCAGTAACTATGCAGGCATTGTAAAGACACGTATATTTAAAATTTCATTCAATTTGAACCAGTATTTTTAAGAATTATAAGGGGTCAAATTTCTTAATTTTGTCAGTCACTGACTCACCGATCATCAAAATTCTAAGGCACTTCTAGCAGACCTAGAAGCTTCAAATTTGGAATATAAGTAGTGTTTGGTGTATGAATCAAGGAAAAACTAAAAAATCTAGAAAAGACAGCAAAGAAAATTAAGCCCATACAGCCAAGTCTTCAGTTAATTAAATTTTTCAATATTTTATTTTACGGCAATTATTATTATTGCGTGCGAAGCCGCGGGTTTAAGCTAGTCCCATATAAATATAGGCGCATGGTAGTGCCCCTGCCAAATCGAGCAAAAAATGGGTATTCCGGTGATGAAAACACGTGTATTAAATTATTTATTAATGCAAAAAACGTACCTACGTGCGTATTCGTACTTATTACGAGTGCGTAAGGTTGTATAATTATATACCACGCGCTGCGATGCTAGCGAGTGAGCGCGGGCCGTTACTACGCGCTGCGCGGTGCTAGCGCGAGGGCGCGGGGCGGGGACAGTGGCGGGGCGCGCGGATAGGTGAATGTCGCCGAGCGAGCAGCAGCCGCGCTCATACGCGCGAGCGACCCAATGCTGTTCGGATGTGCCCAGAATTCTTACCTATAAGTTTGCGATTTTCATTGATAATTTCGATTGCTATATTAGTTTGACGACTAAACGCTACTCTCATTGGTTTACTGATATTATTTGCTTACAATTTGGACGTTGTTCGGATAAATAAATTAAATATTGATACTTTAAGTACCTAAGTATCTACAAAATACAAAAAGAAATGAGATCCCATCAAAAACAATACTTGTCAAAAAAACCAAGTCTCGCAACTCAGTTGTTCTGCGGTAAAAAGTTGTGAGATCCATGTAATACCAAGTCGGTTGTTAATTTATTCAGTCTCTACTTAAGCGACTTTCTGTCTTAATACGTCCAGTCTCTAAGACCACGATCGTGGTCCATAACAACTGAAAAGACGTGTAAATTCAATCGCCTGAAAACACATGTAAATTCAATTATTTAGTGCGATGGCCAAGTCTCGATATATTTATATAAAACATTAAAGAATTTTAATATTGATCTGCGTCACTATAAGATGCTGTTAATTATTACGTAATAACTTAATGCTTCGAGTACGGAGATTCCAGACACAAATGATTTTCAATTGTTATGGACCACGATCGTGGTCTTAGAGACTGGACGTATTAAGACAGAAAGTCGCTTAAGTAGAGACTGAATAAATTAACAACCGACTTGGTATTACATGGATCTCACAACTTTTTACCGCAGAACAACTGAGTTGCGAGACTTGGTTTTTTTGACAAGTATTGTTTTTGATGGGATTGTACTATCTGTAAACATCTCGTAGAGCTTGACCGATGCATAAGTTCAAGTGCTTCGATCTATCCAATTGACATATTCTATGGGAAATTTCATACATGAAGTCGCATCTTGTTTGTGCAGAGAAATTAAGCATAACATATTTTTTCTAAAAATTTATGTTTAAAAATTCCATGACCTTATAATAATGTATCTGTTAATGCTTATACTTGTAAACCTTGTACGATTGAAGCTACCCATTTATCAGTAACGTACGTACGCGCTTCAAGTTTTTGCAATAAATTAAAACACGTCCATTCATTGCGATGACATATTATGTGCATTTTAGTGTGATATACAGGGTGGAAACGATAAGTGATTTATCGATTATTCATAGACAAAAATTATAAAACTTTTTACCGATATTAAAATTGCTACATCTTAACATGAATTAATAATTGAAAAAACCCCGAGGAACTAAATATAACAATAGTCTTTATTCTAGTTTAATCTTAAATATTGAATAACCACATACAAATCGGACAATCACATAATGCCTGTAGTTTTTCGCCGGGAGTTAATAGCTATCTATAAAAGAAACAGGAAACAGGCGTGACATTATGTATGTATGTAAAAGTAACTGAATGTGTCCAAAAAAACGATTTTTTCCACTTCTTTACATTTGCTATGGCATAACATTTATTGACATATTCTTGAAGCTTATTTAAGATAATTTTATGCCGATGTTATTTATATTGATGTATTGCATCTCTATCGTTAATACGTGTTTGTACTTCGTTACTTTAACAGAGTGAGTGCAAAGTATATTAGTTGTATGAATGTTGTATCTTTGCCTTAATTTTGATGACAGTCGTTTACGCTAAGTTATTTCAGGAACAATGTATGTACATACGATTATAATAAGTTCCGATAGACATTCAAGATTTGCACTTTAATAAATTTAATACTACCATAAAACCGAAACTATGCAAAAGGTTATTATAAAATATTTGAAATTGATAAGCAAGCAATTTAAAAAGAAAATTCCCTGAATTTCTTGCTCGTACTTCTCTGGAGAGTCAGCCTTGTGAATAGGCTGTAATTGTATGTCATAACCTTTTAAGAAGGTATTTTTAGAAAACGTACAAAAAGCAAAACAAAAAATTCAGCTTCGTAATTATTGGAATTTATTTTTAAAAAGCCTTTCTCTATGCGCTGGTGATGCACTTGCAATATCAGTAAAAAAATTACAATATCTTGTATGCCTTTATTTTTACACATCGCGTGAGATCACATATCGGTTCCAGCCTGTGTAATGTAATGTGTTAAAACATCTGTTACTGGTATAGGTGTTTCTTTTATCGCCATGTTTTATATGGCTTATAAGAATTACCGAGATATTATTATATGATTTCGAAACTAAAGTATGGACAGTCGAATTACGAAAGTTTGTTTTTATCGATGATTAATTAATGTGTCGCCTTGGATATATTTGTTTGGCTTTCTTATCCTTTTATGGGTTTTATTTATTTCAAAACCTACGCTTTGGTTGCACAATCACAATGAAGTGATGCAGCTTTATTATTATGTAGCCATATAATACTTTGTTGCAATAACATTGTATAAGTATATATATGTTTACATGTTCACCAACTGGGTGACATAATTTGTTCGCTTTTCTGAATAATTCTGTTGTGGGACTTGAATTTGTTTTATAACAGGGGTTCATAAATTTACTTACTTATAACAATTGGTTTGTCAGGTATTTAAATAATGTAATGTTAGTCAAGTAAGTTCGAACTAAGTATCTAAATGCAGACAATTAACTAATTACTGACGTTTGGTTTCTGTTAATTATCATTGCTCTAGTTCTAGTCAAATGTCTTCCATTATCTTTCCATATTCGATTAACCTGATACAGTAAAATAGATTGAAAACATAGAACCCCCCCAAGAGGCTAAATAAATCAACTTTGTCAAAAGTTTGAAAAGGCTTAACCGATTTTCATCATACACCAGTTGCCAAAAATAAAACAAAGAAACAGTTTTAAATATTTTAGCCGTTTTTGTGGTACAATGCCACATATAGACATAATCAAACTTATAACACCTCTTTTTTTGCATCGAGGCTTAATGAATAGGTAAGTAAAAGATACCTAGCATTTTTCACTTCCATGATTTTACACGACATCTGAATTCCATGATGTGAGTACTATTACTCGTATTACAACCATCGTTCAGGGGCGCGCAGACCAATCACTTGATCTGTGTTCAGAGGGGGTAGATAGTAATGTACTTAGTCTTATCTTTATTTCCACAAGGAAAAGTAATACTTGAGTTATAAATGTTCGATATTTAAATGAACAAGTATGCTAATATTACAAAGGGGAAAGTTTTGTTTGGTTGTACTTTTTCCTGCAATGACCACTATATACCACTTATATACACGTGAAACTTTCTCTGCCATATTGCACACGGCTGATAGATATTGCTTGTTTTGTGGTATGATCTGTAATACGTAGATATACTCATAATCTTCGAATCAAAACTTGTAAAGATACAAGTGATGTGTGGTGGTTCAGAAAACGAATAGGACCAATCCCCTTTTCGTGGGTGCATCCCGCAGTATATGAAACATGGACAATGGTGTCGATTCGGATGTACACCAACTAAATTAAACTAAACTAAAACCAGTTTTGGAGTGGTGCCGTCGCATCGTACTGTTCCAGGGAGAAAGAGAGTACTACTTTAAAACTGGTTTTAGTTTGGTTGGTGTACATCCGGATCGACACCAATGGATTAAAGTGCTCTTGGTGCATATAAAAAAAAGAATGCGATCGCCTACCCAGCGTAGCGATTTGGACAAATCGATGCAATTCGCCTTTTAGACACTGATATAGGGTTTTTGGCACGTAAAAAGTTTTCCACAAAAAAAACAACCGACTTCACTAAATCAGCCACTACAAACTAAAATATAATTTAATTGAAACGCTCCTATTATTATTATTTCTAGTATATGAAAAAATAACTTTCGAAGTCCGTAATGTGGTTTCAAGGATTTAACTGGGATTTTGGGAATATTTTAGGATAAAAGTTGTGACTACTCGTGACTTTATGTATGTATACATATAATGTTACAACAATGTTTCACTCTCGTACAATCTTCTATTCTGAAAATGTCCACCATGCGAAATCTGTCCAATTCTCAGACTGTCAAAAGTGTGAAAATGTATTAGATTTTTGTTATTTTATAATAGCCCGCGTATAATTTGCGTTTAGTAATTAGTAGGTTAGTCTTATATTTATGAAGGGACGGAGTTTTGGATATGATGATATCCTGATGATGATCAGGAACCAGGCAAAAGCGTAGACATTTCTTTTTGAGGTAGCTACTAACTTTCGGAATTCGGCTGATGGAAACAGATCCACGCCTGTTATAAATGATTACAACAGAGCGTACATTATTGTAATATATTTTATGTCCATAAATTAATAAATAACACACGTCATTATTAAAGATTGTGGTCATTTCTCCTTGATCTTTTGATACTGAGATTTGTCTCAAGGTTCCGGTTGACACTAACTATACGAGTGAAACGTGTTTGAACTTTGTCCACAGAAAACGATATTGGACAGTATATCCCAAGATGATCCTTCGTTCGTTGGTGATGGATACACATCGCTGGCCATCATCTACGCGACCCTGGCGGTCTGTAACTGGCTGGCTCCGTCCATCATCACCATCACGGGTCCGAGAGGCGCCATGCTCATCGGAGCCTTGACATATTTGTAAGTTATCCTACTAATACTATTTATAAATGTGAAAGTTTTGACGTTTATTAATTCAATCACGCTACCAGAATAGATTTGAAAGAAGGCTATTCATACGGAATTTAGTGACAGTCTACATTATACATATGTTCTGTGGCTTACAATATCGACACAGAATAAGTTGAAGAAATTTTTTTACAATAATACAAGGAACAGAATAAGAAATAGTAACAAGAATTTTATGCCGATATTTCAATTAACGCAGATTATTTTAATTGTTGATCTCGCGGAGCACTAAAACGTTTATGAACCCGCGTACGAAAATGCTTTTGTGAACTAAAAACAAATGAACAAAAATTTTTAATTTTTACAAATGTAACATTTATTTTACTCATTCATAAGCTGTGAAAAGATTAACCTTTATAAGTGGTTGCAATCAATAAAAGTGTTACCTAACTAATTATTTTGAAAGGACATAGCAATGCAAATTTTACAATTTAGTTGGTATCACCTGAGGAGTTACGAGTAAATGCATTTTAGTGCAGTTTAATTCTTTGCGAATCACGTGGAAAATTAAGAATAATAATAATAATAGCCGACAGAAAACCCCTTTTTAAAGAAAACTACCATAACATATCCTCTGTTTGTTCTGTCGTCGGCAATATATCGTTCAATATCTACACATTTCCTTAAGTAATCTAATGCTGGAAGAGTGAAAGAGACCTTTTTATTAAAAAAAATCCTAAAACTAATATTTTAACATTCTAACTAATATTTGACTTAATGTCAGTCGATATTTATAATTTGTAAGCTTTTTAAGGTACAGTCCACAACAGAGTAAGTGTAACTCGGGCATTGTAACTGATCTCGCTCTACTATGGACCTGCATACTTCTGCAACCGATTTATAGTCTTCATAGGTTGTAATCGCAAACTGTATGCGAGTGGCGGCGAAGCGACTTTTTTTAATAACAATTGCTATTTAATTACAATTACTAAAATAAATAAATATCCTTACACATACAATTAATGAACTTCATGTTCGCAAAAATTTAACTTTTCCTTGCTTCTCCGAAATTTTGTTTGATCGAAAGTGTTACAGACGTGTGTACCGTATCGTATCCGTAAATTCCTTAACATGACCTCGTGGCCGTTGTATACGGGTTTTTACATTTAATTCTGGACGAGGTCTCGATTTCCATTAAAAGGGCAACGCATCTGTTCATTTCACAACTCATTGATATGGGAATGTTAGACAAGTGGCATAGTGTCATCATCATTATATCAGCGACATGACATCCACTGCTGAACGTAGGCCTCTCACATAGAATTCTCGCGCGACCTTTATCAGGTCGTCTGTCCATCGTGTCCACCCTCGCTGCGCTTGCCGGTGCGTGGTCACCACTCGAAAACTTTAACGCCCCATCGGCCATCAGTTCTTCGTATCAGTTTAGGCATAGAGAACTAAATTATATTATCATAATGATGGATGCTGCATTTTAAATATATTTAACTATACCCGCCCATAACGACTGGGGAGTAAGTAACTAGTTGTTGTTTAAAAAAATTGTGGACTTGTTGCGTTGTCCAGTACTGCCTTTTAGGTACTTTCTAATGAAATTCAGCCCACACTAATCGACCGATGGACTGCCTCTCCCAAAGCACCACGCATCGAGCATCAAGCGCATTAAAGACGCATCCAGTAGCTTAAACATTTGTTCACTAATTTATCCGAAATTCTTCACAACCGATTTTACAAACAAAATGGTTTACAACGTAGCACGAAAGTTGGGCGTACAAATACGTACGTAGAACTCGAAAGGATACATTATGTTTACTTTCACTCTACATCTACCTATACATTATACATTCGTTCGCAATACTAGCGCATAGTTACATAATAGCCTTATCTTACACATAGTTACGGGCATTAATACTTTTTATTTGAATAAATACTTAGGTGGGTGAATTGGGCATGTTTGTATATCACCAATGTAATTTCACTGCGTACACACGATTGGTTGTATCGTAGCCAATTATTATTATCGCGCGGCCAATAGGTTAATAATTCATCTTACTATAATGTCCAAATTCTCTATCTTAGCCACTTGGTTGTTACTTCCTTTTTCTTTACCAATTTATTCTTAAATGGTAACTTGGCTCAAAGCCAAGTCAGATTTCATGATAATTTGAGTTCTAATCAATATTAAATTTCGCGGTCTTGTTTTCTGTGACTCGACGCTATATTGCGCCTGTTTTGTGTGGTGGCACTACGCTTGTAAACCTAGCTCTTCCAAAAAACCTAGCAGACCATTCACGTTGTCGACGACTCCTGGGAGCGTCATCAGTGACTCGAGGTGTTGTGCCTGGTCTTGTTATCACTAAATAGTATAAAACAAAGTCGCTGTCTGCCTCTTGTCTGTTTGTCCGCTTAATTGATATTGTTTGATATGGTTTTCACTATCATTTGGAGAAATCCTTGCGGAAGGTTTTTACAGCGTAACATACCTGTAATACCTGTTTACTGCTTACGAACAACCTTTTTCAATTAATTTCAACCGCCTCCGTGCCTCAATGTAAACAACATTGGGTTTACGATTCGGTGGTCGCGGGATCGATCCCCAGCGGGGTACATGTTTAAGTGCTCGGTTTGGTTGGTGGTAGGGCATTTCAAATGTCCGCCTGGCTAGCTACCACCATCTATCTAAATCTGCCGCCAAGCAGCAATGTTAATAGCATTGTTGTGTTCCGGTTGTCAGAGATAAGATAGCCAAGTCCCCCAAATGTGTTGGGGTTTCCGGGTCAGTCCACTTCAACCGTCGACCTCATCTTCACTTAACGTCAAGTGTGATTGAGGTCAAGCACCAAACCGCGGTGCATAAAAAAAAACGTTCCACTAGGACCACCGAATTCGATCAAATAATTTTCGCTTATATACCCATACAAAGTAAATCATTCTGAAACCACCTCTATATGGAAGTCCAACACATTTCGGTTTAATTCGGCAATGGTTGCTAGTGGAAAGTTGTTCGTAATCAGGAGTGAAGTCGCCAGACCAAAAATTGTTAGACTTCCATACTAAAGGTGCATTCAGAATGGTTTACTTTGTATAGGTTATCGAAATTTTTTGATCGAATTCGACTATGGCCCCTTGGGGAAAGTTGTTCGTAATCGAGAGTGGCGTCACCAGTTACACACAAATTCGCCTGTACCTATGTATAATACATGCATATTATATTTACAGAAAATAATTGCACCCGTACGAAGTCGGGGCGTGTCGCTAGTGGTTAATATATTGAATATATCTTTATTATGGACGTTTCGGACACCCCCGGCGTTAACGTCCCTACTGCAAAATTACCCGCATTCTTAAAACGGCCCGTTGGAAAGTAATAAAGAATAGTTTCTTTCCCTGTATATATCTCACAATGTTCGAATGTATTATCTTGACGTAAACATTTCTTGAGTTGTTTTTATTTAATTATATCTTATTATTAGGTATCAAGTTGTGAGGAATAACATATAAGTCAATCTTTTTATCTTTATTACTTTAGTGACAGTCAAATACATTCATACATCTACATACTTGTACACCTAAGTATGTATGATTGTGTTGGTACATCGATCGATGGTTACCTTTACGATTTCAACACAATTACCAATAAATGACGCGGTTGAAGAAATTATTATTATTTGCAGCTGTGCAAGATCACAATCAGCACACAGCTGTTACCCGCGACTTTGTTCGCGTGGAAGACTTCATCAAAATCGGTTCAGCAGAAGATTTTGCTTATGTTAATCCAGGGGGCCTACAATCACCTCTTATAGCAATATTACAGTAATATTACTTTGGAAATTCGTACCCCGACCGCCTTAAAACAAGCTTATTATAATATTGTTTTGTTAAGCAGTTTTGTGACGTCACCGCTGAATCATTCGCTCAATTCGTACCATCATCGTTGTTTAACGGTCGTTTGACAGGTAGTAATATTGCTCAAACGTCAAATTTTACAATCTTAAAAAAGTTAGTCTCTTGTGATGGATTTATTATTGTTTTAGTGGTATAAGGATAATAAACCGTTATTTTCGCTTAAAAAAGTAAGTGGATGTGTTTTTCACAATAACTCTTTATAAATACATTGTGTTCATTGCGTAAACCGATAAGAAATACATTAAATGTGATGTGGTTTTAGATGGCCAATGATTACGAATTATTCGAGTTTCTGGAAGACGATGCCGCAGAGGATTTGTCGGAGAAGATGCAACGTCGAAGGCGATTACGTGAAGAATGTAATCCCTTCGATATTGACGAAGCTGAATTTGTTCGACGAGTTCTTTGTCTAGGATGCTTGCTTATTCTATAAATGCACAAAAATCACTAAAACATTAGTTTGTATTTACTTCTAGTCGCCATAATATAAATTCTATAAAACCAGTAAAAAATAATTTCAAACAAATAAAAATTTTATACCAAGATTATGAAATTAAGAAAGCGCCGCGCTTATTACTTTGACACAATGTTTCATTTTACGGAACGACACCGGCGGCGGGAGCAGCGTTACTTCACATTTAATTTACGCTTTCTTGCATTACTTCAATGAAAATGTATATTTAAATGCATAAATATAAAAAACTTTTATTTCTAATTACGCATTTCAACAATAAAAATATGAACATAAACGACAAAAATCATGCACAATATTTAAATAATTGCGTATACCGGAACGCTATTATTATTCGAGGTGTGAAAGTGATAACGCTATACAAAGGTATAACGTTGTCTCGTTCTTCTGACTGCAAGGAATAGACAAATCATTCGTTCTTTCCCGTCTCTAAGCAGGAGTAAAACAATATTGTTTTGTATTATCGCTAGATGATCGCGGTACGAATTTGAGTAATATTACTTTAACATTGAAACAAAACGTTCCTGAAACATGATGGTTTTTAAAATGATCGTTGTAGGCCCCCAGGTCCTAATCTTACCAATCAAAATTCATCTAAATCCGTTTAGCCTTGTAGGCATTTATAATTATTATTATAATTGAATTACTTGGATATATAAACATACGCAGATACTTACTCATTATGCATTTTCACGGCGCAATCGCAAATCGCTCCGGATAGCTACAATTAAAAAGTTGCGCGAAGCGGAAAGTTTAGTGGCTTACAGAACGTACTGATAGGTATTTTAATTTCTGAAAGAACGGTCCAATCATCTGCAGTTGTACCACGTGAAAATTTTTGCATTCGATCGTTAATTACCTGTTTACACAAAGATGCAAGACGATTCAATTAGGTAGTTAGATCTATATATACAGGGCGTCCCACGGCTATGCCACATGGAGGGAAAGTACCTTGAATTTTGTAGGTGGAACATTTTACTGAAAGAAGACATTATTTTAATTTAAAAAACAATTTAAACTGCATTCATAGATTTTTAAATAAGTACATGGTTGAACCGGGAATCGAACCCTTTATTTATAAAAAAAAATTACCATGTAGCTTTATCATACCGATCGAAAGGCTTCATCATAAGGATTATTTTTTGCTAAATAACATAGTGTCAGAAATAAAAGGAAGACCATGAATTTTAACATTTTTAATACAAAATTAATCAATTTATCAAATGCTCAAAATGAGTCCCTCAAAATCAAAAAATCGACAGGGAGCGAAATAATCAAAAGAGTGCGACTTTGTATTGAACAGGATGGGACTCATTTTGAGCATTTGATAAATTGATTAATTTTGTATTAAAAATGTTAAAATTCATGGTCTTCCTTTTATTTCTGACACTATGTTATTTAGCAAAAAATAATCCTTATGATGAAGCCTTTCGATCGGTATGATAAAGCTACATGGTAATTTTTTTTTTATAAATAAAGGGTTCGATTCCCGGTTCAACCATGTACTTATTTAAAAATCTATGATTGCAGTTTAAATTGTTTTTTAAATTAAAATAATGTCTTCTTTCAGTAAAATGTTCCATCTACAAAATTCAAGGTACTTTCCCTCCATGTGGCATAGCCGTGGGACGCCCTGTATATAGGACCAGGTTATAAAAATATACGTACACACTCCAAAGCGGCCATTACGAAGAGAAAAATACAAGAGGGATAGTTTTGACAGGACCGCATAGATGACAGATAAAATGAACGTTCGTTCAGTAATGTTAGTATAGATTACAGATTATAAATTCCATCAATAACGTCGAATGGATAGAGGTTTGTCGAGTTACCATTCAAAAAAAAATACAAATTAACCAACTTCTAAACGACGCATCAATATTACTTATAAACTATTGTATACATGTACATTGATAATCCAAAAATATATACTTCTTCCCAAAGTATAACATTAAAAAAACACATTGAAAAAAATCTTGGCTAATAGCACCCACATTCAATCTGGAATAAAAAACTATAGGAAAATCTATTTTTTTCAATCCACATTAGCTAAGGGTTAACACGTCGTTTTGGAGAAGTTAAGTTGAGTTAAGTTAAGTTGAAGAAGAGAAGCTACATACCCAGGAGCATCCGGATGTGCATTATTGAATTTCTAATATATTTTTTGTGATTGCTCGTTGCGAAGTCTGAGTACGTACTATAATTATAAATACCTACTTATTTACGGGTTAGTATTAGTATTTTGGGCTATATGCAGTAGGTCGTGTATGTTGGAGATGATGTAGTAAAAAATGTAGGTATGCTTTATCAAACTTTCCTTTACCTAACCTTACCTATATCATATGTAAGTATATATTTATTTGTTAAAAAGATACAGACATTGCTCATTTATTTTATAATGAAAACTTACGTACGTATTTTATTTAATATTTAATAGGTATTTATCTTATTATATGTATTTAAGTATTATTATTATAGTATTTTGATTTTAAGTTGATTATTGTCACTTTTTTCTCAGTACACGATGTATGTCTATCCTATCAACCTGTTTTTGCAGGGTCTTGCTGGAAGAAATCTCTTTTTAGAGATAAGCTAGTGCCTTTTGTACATTCTGTATCTAGTATGTATTTGACTTTTATGTGTACTCGTGTGCAATAAATTATAAAATAAATAAGTATAAAGGCGGACTTGTCCCATACAGGGATAGCATGCAGTAACTGTGATTGTATTGCTTTTTGTAATTTGCATTATTAAGAGCTAATAAGAATAACAGCTAAAACAAACTTGCGTACTATGAGTAGGTACGTAATATTTATCCGAATACATTGGGTACCTACTTGCTTTTGATTCGTGTTGACCGAACTAGGGTTATACAATCAACTATAGGTACCTATTAGGTAATCTGTCGCTATTACCTTGGCGTAACCAGTTTAGATGCGTTTCATATTGCAGATTCAATACATGAACTAAAGAATTCATGACATTAGTAATTGCACTTCAAAGACAGACTTCCGTCTCCACGGACGCGCAGCATCATCCCAGGAGAGGGTATAGACAATAGGTCATCACGCAGGACCGGTGTGGATTGGTCGATTTGTGTCAGACCTGGCTATCGGACAGTGCGAGTTTTCAAGCCGACTTTTCTTTTGTCGTGCCCACCGAATTACTACCCGAATAAATAACTATTTAAGTATTTTAATCGCGCGGTCGCGTTAGCTTTACCCTAATAAACCAATCACAAATTGATTGAAGCGAATGAATTATTTCGTCCTTCATAATTTTTTAAAGTTTTATTTACATTTTTTTATAAAACACCGATACCTGTTTTTGAGTTACTTTCGTCGAGACCTATCCTAGTGTCTGCCATATTGGATTAATAATGATGATACTGTATGACACTGCCGCCGGTTAATTTAGGCGTATAGGCTGTTGTAGGTGATAACATATATACAAATGCGTTGAATGCATTACGTATTAATTTTTACGGCTCTGGAAGCGTGTCCTTTTGAGCCAGAATGCATTACGCTCCTTTAGGTGTTGCCGTAGTCGGATAAAAAAGGGTATGATATGTCTGAAATTGGCCACATGTAGGTACACTTAGTTTCCCATACCTAGATTTTGTGCAGTCAGTAAAAATGTTCTATCGATATGTGTAATTATTAGGTCTAGTTTTTAGGCGTTAGGTTGGGAACGATTTGAAAATATTCTTCAGTATATTTTGAAATTGTTCCCAACCTAACGCCTAAAAACTTGTTTATTTATTATATTTTCCTTCACTTGTGATTAAAAACGATTGCCGGAAAATCGTAATTTTATTTTTTAAAAATACATGCCTTTGACAACGCACTAACTACCTCCTACCAACAGACCCTCGCCGCCAAGTGTAATGCATAGCACTTGTTAAAACAGACAAAATGAGCCCAAATTCTACTCTCCACCTTTTGGCTATGTCATCAGATCACCCCGATGGCACCAAATTACAATATTGTTGTCAGAATTACATACACTTGTAAAGTTTCTAAACGATACGACAATTTTATTAAAAGTTGGTCAAAATTTACACCCAGATTTGTTTACATAGTTACAAGTGAAGCTAATAAAAGTTATTAAAGTCATTCGTACGCATTCGTTAGGCAGCATACTTCTTGATATTATTTCCGAAACAATCGTCTGGCGATTACACTTTGTATATAACCTAGTGTGACAAGACATTTGACTATATTCAAACTATCGATCGTTTACCAGTGATCTACGA
Source organism: Oegoconia quadripuncta (assembly GCA_949316235.1). NCBI lineage: Eukaryota > Metazoa > Arthropoda > Insecta > Lepidoptera > Autostichidae > Oegoconia > Oegoconia quadripuncta. Next base: position 13,870,968 of record OX438749.1, read on the forward strand.
TCCGGATCTGTTAGCTTGACGTCAGCGTTTGTATTCTAAGTTTCTGAAGACTTGAGTCGCTAGAATGTTACTTAACGATATCAAATCCGTTATTTATTTTTTAACCGGCTTCATAAAGTTCTGAGGATCGTGATAACGACTACTACTGTCAGAATTATATGACTTCTTCGTTCCGAGAAGAAAACTTTCTTTCTTTATAGCTCATTAATTTTGTAACCAATTTGGACCATTCCCCGGTAGCAGAGAATCGTGGAAAGTTGGAATTTCCAAAATTAGTACCTTGTTGAGTAAGAGCCCGCACGAAGTTTTTTATAAATAATGTTCGTGTACGACAATTTCCAAAACAAGTTTTGGTTGCTTTATCGGGATTTTGCTGTCATGATGTGCTCTTGTCTTATACCTGACTAGTCTGGCTACATTTAAAATCGTTTTAACCTTTTTATTTTATACCAGCTCTTTGTATTCATGGTGTTATGCCTGTTTATCAGAAAGTTTTCCTGCCTCAACAATTTTCTGCCCTAGTATGTACTTATATTCTTTTCTGATCGTTATCTACTTATTTAATGAAGCGCTATTCTATTTTATATTTCAAAACACGTACTAAGTGGCAGACTCAAGGAATAGGATCAACCTTTTCATCGTTAATTGACATTAGCCTTGGTTACAATGGGGTTTTAGATGTTTGTAAGTTTCCTGTTTCTGCTTTTACAGTTAAGAATCTGTCATATTTAACTACTTAGTATGAGGATGTGTTCTTCTATTTTATCTTGCGAAACATGTCAAGGGGAAGTGAGGGAAGTTAAAATTCAACCTTTGTTTTCATTATGCCCGCGTGGATTTTTATTGACTTCCCCGGAGAAAAAGTAGCCTATATTATATACTTCCGGACGTAGATGAATCTGAAGATGTGAAGGATACTATGCGAAACAACTTAACAAACGACGTCAAACAAAGACGTTTGCACTTTGTAAAGTATGAAATATGATTGATTACATTACAACAGGCTTTAGTTTTAACAATATAATATTGTAGATCTGTTCTGTGATCATTACAATGTTATGCCTCTGCTGAAAATCTGTTCCATACGCCCCAAGAATACAATACAAATACTCTTTATTGCGCAAAATAATTTTCAATAATTTTTGATGATAACAATAGAACACAATTAGGCGGTCTTATCACTAAAAGCGATCTCTTCCATACAACCCACAGCTATGGGATATTTGTAGGTAGGTAGAATGCCTTCTACAGGAGCTAAAATTATAACTAACAATTTGCCTTTCCATTCAAATATATGATGGACCTTCTATTGCAACTCTAAAATGGAAATTCTCAATAAAATGCGTGTTTTTTTTTTGTCTACCTATATGACTTAGCATGACTGAGTAGCTGTTCGGGTCGTTAGTGTTTTGTTCACTGACATTTACTATGCTAAGTGTGCGTATATCGATCTAGCGGTTGCAAAACATTCGCTATTACATTCACGCTCAAGGCTGTCTACTTATTCAGTAACACACAACAATTTTGTTTTGTTTTCCTTTTGGGCAATCATGTTGGTTTTCTTATTATTATATACATTTTCGTCAATTTTACTCTCAGCAATTAACCTCGTAACCTAAACACACATTGAGTTTTAAATACTTCGGTAGTTTAGTTAAATGTAATGGTTCAACAAATTTAGAGTTTCAATTATATTCTTTTTCTAATTTTCGTGAAACGAGAATTACCTACACGTTTTTGTTTACCCTCTGGATTTACATAAAAAATATGGGAGTTCTTGGATAATTCTTTTCGTGTGTCTATGTATCTAACACATATGAATTACATGACTATCCTCTCACTTCCACTTATCAAATAGCGACACTGTGAAAGGCATTATTGGTTTAGAATTTATTTTTGGTACGTAACTTTAGTGTTGTGTCACAGAATGAAATAAACTTCAAGAAGGTTTTTAGTTTTTGTTATTATCTATACATATAATAAAATCATAAAGGCAAAAAATTTGTACATTAAGGATATTCGGAAAAAACCACCAAGGGCTTCTTAAAATAAAGTCCTTAAAATTTTAAACCATTTTTAAATTAACAGTAATACTCTTCAAAAACGTTTTTATTATTATACATATATGATGCTTTTCTTATTGACAAGATCACAACCGATGTCGAGTGTAGGACAATAATAAGTAAGTTTATGAGCTGTGTGAAAATTTAAACTGATCAAGACATTAATGTTTAGTAATTCTTATTGCTAATAGCTGGCTCGTTCTCTACATACAAGCTATTAAAAATAGATTAAAATTGTACTATACTCAGTCAGTCATTGTAAACGTCACGTATTTTTATTATTAGAATGGCAATTAATCTCGTCAATATTTTCGATTAAGAACATAAAACTTATTTTTATCGGACTGTACCAACTATGTTACCTCCTGTAGGATAAACGGTTTAACCGATTTTGAGGAGCAAGGTGTCGTTGGATTCGTCTTAATCCTCAGCACTCTGAGGATGGCATGGCATCCCATGGCACTCCATGGGATACATTTTATGGTAGAAAATCCATGGCGCCCTCAAAATACAAAACACTGCTGGGTTTTTGGTTTTTAAATGTCTACTGAAATAGTTGTTGTTTTTTACATACTATTTACAGATTATACATAAATGTAACGCCAAGTAGGTATACTCGTATGAAGATATTTTAATCTTATTTGATTGTGTACTTTTGTTCCTCATTCTAAAAGAGCATAAAAATATTTTCACATCAATAGTAATTATAGAATATCCAGTATTTTTAGTGTTCCGTACCAAAAATGGCAAAATTGAATGCTTATGTAATTTCCTCGGTTCCTGTTCGTTGTGCTACATACATTAATTTTTACTTTTGCCGTAGACGATGGTTGTAGGGCTCGACACAATGTGTTGTGAAAACATAATGTTTACGATTTTAAACAATTAGTTTTTCTATTTCTCTTTATTAAAAAGAAGAAGATTTAACAGCCTAACGCAATATTAAAAAAATTAAGGGTGTCATGTGGAGTGGTATCATTATTATGAAAGCCCGACTTCAAAAATACATGTATAAAGGATGATTTTAATTCATGTAATTCCAATTAATTGATGACGCCACTCTTGATTATCAAAAACTTTCTCCAAGGAACCACCACCTTAACATCAGGTGTGATTGAGGTCAAGTACGAACCCGTCTTGCATAAAAAAAAACCACAGTCGAATTGGATCAAAAAAATTTCGATACCTATACAAAGTAAACCATTCTGAAACCACCTAGTATAGAAGTCCATCAATTTTAGCTGAATTCGGCTATGGTTCCTAGTGGGAAGTTGCGCGTAATCAGGAGTGGAGTCACCAGTAAATAGGAATTACACGAATTAAATTTCACCCTGTATAATATGTTACACTTTATGAGAAGAATTTTATACTTTTTAAAACGCTTCAAAATTGCCGGTCCCAGAATATCTCTTAGAAAAATTATCTTGCACGTTGGAAGGCATAAATTGAAGGAAAATTACAAAGTTTGCGATACGTTGGATACTTTTTTACACAACAACAAAGCTCTTTGAGGAACTTTGTGTTTGTTTATTTGCATGAAACCAAAATAGGTGGAAATAATTACGGTTACTTACTTTTAAAGGCGTATTGTTATTGTTGTGGAGCGCGTGTAAAGCTTATTTTGAACTTCTTTGCATGGCATACCATAAGGAATAAATCCTCTGAACGATGTGTCTCTTTGCAGATTCTTCATAGTGACGTTCCTATTTCCACGCACCTGGCTGCTCTACGTGGCGAGCGTGCTCATTGGTGCCGGCGCCGCCGCCATATGGACCGGCCAAGGGAACTACCTCACCCTCAACTCCGACGCGGACACCATATCCAGGAACTCGGGCGTTTTCTGGGCTATGTTACAATGCAGGTACGAAATAAATAATTCAAATAATATAGGCAGGCACGATATGGTCTCTCCAAGGAAACTATATCACGCTCAGCTCCACGTGGAAACAATCTCCAGGAACTTTGGCGTCTTCAGGGACGGGTGCGGCAGTACAGGTACGAAATATATAATTCAAACATCGTACGCAGCCGCTATATGGGAACTACCTCACGCTCAATTCCGACGCAGCCAACATCTCCAGTAACTTGGGCGTATTCTTGTCGCAATGCAGGTACAAAATAAATGATTGTAACACTATGTTGTTGACACATTCTTCAGGAACTCCGTCGTCTTCAGAGACATGGTTCAGTACAGGTACGAAATAAATAATTGTAGGAACAAAGGCAGCCGAGATAATGATCCCTTCAAGGCAATTACGTACAGGAACTGGGGCGTACAATATTGTCTGACACACTTCTTTCAGTTCATTCACTATCGCCTGTTTTCGTTGGCTTGGCTTGTTTTCATGTTGTTTGCTTTCTTGTCTAGCTGACACACAGCAGGGTAGATTTCAGGTGTATTAGTTGAAACGCAACGACTTCAGACCTGATAAGTGTTCATAATGGATGAAAGTCACGGAGCAAAAATGGGTGCAGACTAGGCGGACAAAAGCTCCAGCAAATTATTTAATCTTTCAATCAATTATTGATTACAACTTTACAATCCTTGTATATGTTGTAGGCAAATGGTTAAATAAGCCATATATAACGATCCCCTAGGCATTTAATTGAATGGGTATTGCTTAATGAATTCTGAATTGTTCACGCACTACTCCGCTTGAGCCGCTGTTGTCACTTTCACCTAATTTTAAAACTTATGCTAGTAAAGGTTGGATCTTGTTTTGGTTGGTTTCGCTCGAACATTATTCCATCTAGTCTCCAACTCTAAGTCATGTTAGTAGGTATTACATACAATATCTCTTAAGATATTCATATCCGATGTCCGCGTAGGTTTTTTTTATTTTCAAATAATGCAACTGCTGCAGGTATCTAGTTTATTCATTTTATAATTTATATCAAGAACCTACCATTAAGTCTTACCATTTCTATCTTTTCCGCTTCCAGTCTCTTCTTCGGCAACCTGTTCGTGTTCATACAGTTCCAAGACAAGACGCACATAGACGTCGGCACGCGGAACGTCGTGTTCGGCGCGCTGACGGCGGTGTGCGTCGTGGGCATTGGGTTCCTGCTCGCACTGAGGGCGACGAGGCGAGAACCAGCCATCGATGACGCTAAGGTACTCACCAACAGTTTTTTTGAATAGATTGGAACTCGAAACTTCGTGTTCGGCGCGTTCACGTTCCTGCTGGATGAGTGACGAGGTGGAACCAGTCGTCGATGCCGCTGAGGAGTTTTTACCACCAATCATCATGATCTCTCATATTTGAAGGCCAAGGATACAAATTAGAAGATTTAACACAACTAATTGTCAGAAACGTTTAGAGGTGTCCCTTTTTTGCATTAGTAATAAATCATGGTCAATAAGTGCAAACTTAATTGCTAGCTACACACCTACATAAACATACTAGATTTATTGCTGGTGGTAGTCCTCCTTTATGAAGTCCTTTTTCAAGACGAATTGTAGACCTTATCACCGCCTCCGTGGCTCAATGTAAACAACATAGGGTTTACGAATCGGAGTTCGCGGGTTCGATCCCCAACGGGGTACATGCTTAGTAATCGGTTTGGTTGGTGGTAGGGAATTTTAAATGTCCGCCTGGCTAACTATCAGCATCTTATCTTAATCTGCCAATCAGTTAAAATAACATTGTTGTGTTCCGGTTGTCAGAGATAAGATAGCCAGTCCACACAGTGTAACCAGTAACACCCAAACGCGTATGTTTGCGACATCTCTGACCATTTGCGATATATCAATTTTTTTCAGATGGAAATGGTGAATCATGAAGCGGAAGGTCCCCTGGAAGCTTTCAAAGGTGCCTTGAAACTGTTCTGCACTCGTGACATGATGCTGCTCAGCGTTACTTTTATTTATACTGGTAAGTGATTATAGGGTCCACACCATATGTCCTCGTTCTCGCAACTTATCTAAGCGACCAATACCCATGAATTGAGACACGAGTACTTTATAGTATCGATACTTCGCATTCGATACTTGTACTCACATGATACTTTTTGGCCGGTATCGTATCGAATCATTAAGATTTGGCTGTATAGAAAGACTTAGTCCACTCTACACAAAAAAAGGCATAGGCAATGTGATTGCGTTTCGAAATTTTACAGTCGATTTTCGGACATCGATACTTTATATTCGATACATGAGTACAGTGCCGATACTTTGGATTCGATATCGTACCCAACCCATGAATATGAATAACTCTCACTATGGAACCAACACTTGAAATCGCAATAAAATCAAATGAATAACAAACGATAGTCTTTTATTCTCTTTTACACAACTATTTCATTTATAAATTATAACTAAACTCAGGATGTAATTACCGTCAGGAAATTCTGACGTTATTTTTTATTTCTTGTCGGAAACAATTTTCAATCACTTGCCTTTCAATGACGGTGGTTTCTGCTTCCTTTATTAATTTATTAGTAATGGTATACTCGTGTGTATGCATTTGTGATGTTCGTGATGCTAGAATCCTGAAAATGGAATTCAGCTATATTTAGGTAAACATTATGCTCATACAGTGCCTAAAGGAAAAGTTTAGGCCATGTAGTTCAAGAATTATTCAACATTTTTAGTGAAGTGACTCATTATTTCTCATTTACATTTACCTATACGTATACTCATACGCAGAACCTGTTTTTACTATGATTATAATTTGTATCCCAAAAAAACAGCGCCTAAATAGTACCGCCGAAATATATCAACACCAACCGCCCGTAAACATCCCACTGCAGGGATTTAGGCTTTCCCTCGTATATGAGGGAGTATGGTCCATAGTCCACCACGCTGGCCCTGTGCGGGTTGAGGACTTCACATGCCTTTGAATTTTTATTTCTCCGGCATGCAGGTATTCTCACGACGTTTTCCATCACCGTTTAAGAGAACAGTCTGATAAATCCACATAATTAATCGCCGAAATATATAAATCACATAAATTTGTTGAATTTCAAAATTGTCCGACCTACTTTTTTTGCGCGACACTATTATATATGCATTTATATAATATTTTCTTTTTATGCAGTCGACAGCACGTTGACGGTAACAATATGCCTAAGCTGTACCAATGAGACCCGCTTATACTGGAAGTCTGTGTACTATGAAACGGACGGTCAATCAGGGTAGTCATTGACGGCTGCTCCTCTGACCTCATGGCTATTAATGCCGGAGTTCCTCAGGGATCTGTTCTCTCTGCGACCCTTTTCCTGCTCCACATTAATGACCTGCTTCGGCCCGGTATTGTTGGTTATGCAGATGACAGTACGGTCACAGAGAGATATATATCTAGCCAAGGAACCGACGGGACAATCAGTTCCTTGAGAGAGGCCATGTTGGAGCGGATGAACCTGACCTTAAGTCTTGTCTCTAAGTGGGGAGATGACAATCTGGTCGGATTCAACGCTCCCAAAACACAGGCATGTCTCTTCTCCACCAAACGGAGTCCACCCAACTTGACTCCGACTTTCCGAAATATAACCGTTCCTGTCTCCGATCACTTGGAGCTACTTGGCATGAAGTTGTCATCCACCCTAAACTTCGGCACATCCATTGAATCTACAGCCCAAACTGCGGCCAAAAAGCTAGGCATTCTCAACAAGGTCAAGCGATACTTCACACCTGGACAGCTTCTTACCTTATACAAAGCGCAAGTCCGATCCGGTATGGAGTATTGCTGCCACCTGTGGGATGGATCTGCTAAGTATCAGCTTGCCGCTTTAGATTCAGTGGAACGCAGAGCCAAGCGATTGATAGGCAACAAAGAGTTGGTAGAATCCCATCTACACAGCCTTGAACACCGACGGAAAGTCGCATGCCTTTCAATCTTCTATCGGATATATTTCGGAGAGTGTGCTGAAGTACTGCATGAGTTGATCCCGCTATCCCCGTTCTTACATCGAAATTCAAGACGTACCGCAGGATATCACCCGCACTTAGTTGACGTGCCATTTATGTGTGTGCCACTGTGTTTCCAATCGCATATAACCCGCAGCTCTTTAAAGACAGGTTAAATAGGCATCTTCTGGGAAAGCTCGTTCCATCGTAGACCTTATCTCGACATTAGTCCAGATTAAGGTCAAGAGCGATCCCATTCTAATTAAAAAAAAAAAAAAAAAAAAATGTTTACAAATTAACTACATCTAAAGCACTTCGTTGTTTTTGAAGTACTATTTATGGGACTTGTATTAGACACATTTTTTGGGATACGTATTGTAAATCCATAAAGCAGTATTTGCTAATGAGAAATAAGTATTCTAGCGTCACGTGACGCCAGAAGGACGCTGACGCAAAGATCGGCATTCTAAATATCTGGTATTAATATTTAAGGTGTGGAGCTATCATTCTTCAGTGGTGTCTACAGTTCCAGTATAGGGTTCACCGAGTCTTTCGGTGAGAACGCAAAACAGCTGGTCGGCCTCTCGGGGGTGTTCATAGGTTTGGGAGAAGTACTTGGTAAGTGATTTAGATTTAAGAATTACTGTACAGTCGATCGCACATCATACGTAACAATTCAATCTTTGGACCGTGTCTGCACGTTATGTGGGCGTGCTATCGTATGGCAGCTCAGCTTATACTGGCAATGATACGCTTGACGTGCACTCGGGTGCACCATTGTTATTATTAAAATTAAATATAAAATAAGAATAGCTACGGCCTTCGCCAAATTAAAAATTAAATTAGTAATGTACTTTTAACATAAAAGTTAACCACTACGTTTTCCTCCCGTACTATTGTTGAAATGTACACTTGGAATTCGTCTCTCAACCACCACAAATCAAAAGCAATTTTACTTAATATAAAGCATCGCAAGGCTGATTCAAGTGATTTAATTAATTTCTAGTCTACTAGCTTTCCGCCCGCGGCTTCGCCTGCGTGGCATAACTTTATCGCGGTAATTTGTTTATCCCACGGGAACTACTAACTTTATCGGGAAAAAAATATCCTATGTTTTAATCAAGAGTTATGTTCTACCTATATACTAAATTTCATCCAAAACATGCAAAATTTCGCATTTATAATATTAGTTAGATATTACGTGAGTGTTAAGTAGTATCTATTAGTGATGGAATTTTTGGAATCTGATTAGTACTTTCGAGTTTACAAGTCATTTAATCGATGAACAAGTATAAACACTATGTTTTCCTCCCGTACTAGTGATGAAGATGAACACTTGATATCTGTCTCTCAACTATACAATCTTTATAGATCGGAACCGTCAATCTAATAATTTGAAACATTTTTCAGGCGGCGCCCTATTCGGCATCCTTGGCAGCAAAACCACGCGCTGGGGCCGCGATCCGATCGTTATCATGGGATACGTGATCCACATCATCAGTTTCTTCCTTATCTTCATAAATCTGCCAAACAAAGCTCCTATTGGAAGCACCACGGACTCGTCGTACATCAACCCGTCGGCTTACTTGGCTATGTTCTGCAGTTTCCTGCTAGGATTCGGTGATGCGTGCTTCAACACGCAAATATATTCTCTACTGGGTGGCAACTACTCTGATATTAGTACCTCTGCCTTTGCGCTCTTCAAATTCACTCAGGTTTGTGATTCCTAATTTTACTTTCCTTTTCAATCACAGATTGTGCTAGCCCATCGCCTAGCCGTACGAAGTTCATGGCTCTAAATTTCTACGTAAATTTAGAGATGGTGTTGACATATCTTACGGACGCCTATAATTGAATTAATGTACTGTATTGCCATAGTCAAATGAGATATTTTTTCTTCAGAACAGGATTTATAAATGTTTGTTCGATGATATCATATGTGGAATTCCTTTACCGCATTTTATAATTTAAGTTGGGTTTTGTTTTTAACTCCAAATTTGCTATTTGTTCTGGCTTTGGTTAATTACATTTTTTTACCGATACTGGGGAAAAGGCAACTTTCTTTTAGAAAAACATCTCTTCTATCAAAATAATTCTTCGCGTTCGACAACTAACTTGTTTTATATTTATTTGGGTGCCCATGGGACTTTTTTCCTCCATCGAAAAATCAACATGTTTATGGACGCCAAAGTCCGATCTTTTGGTGTGGCTCATTACAATATGAACCATTCTATTACTTATTCTGGCGACATGTATTAACGCTTGCGTCGTTAGGTACCAATATGAAGAATAAGAGAGCTAGTGAAATGACTGGCTTATGAAATGCTCCTTTTGAGTCCGCAGTATGGCAGGTCATCGGTGACCCCATTATTTATCCATACATTGATGTGAAATTTCTAGTAGTGCAGCCTAAGAAAGTTGCCAGGTATTCACCCTTTGTAAATCCATCTTTTTTATGCACTACGGGTTAGCACACCCGATGTTAAACAGATGAGGCCGAAGGTGGAAGCGCAGTCAACCTAAACCCCTACTATTTGGGGGACTGTATTATATTATTTCTTTATGTAGGTACTAGGCCAGGCGGACATTTATAAATGCCCAATCACCAACCAAACCGAATACTAAACATGTACCCACACTGCAGATTGATCCTGGCGGGCTTTTTTCATGAGTGATATTGTAAGATAATGTTAATCAAACGACATCTTACTTCGAATTGATCTGTTATATTTTTTTCTAACTACTACAGTTACTTAATTTGTCTTTCACTTAACTAAAAACTAATCAATTCACGATGTTTCCAAACATTCTATCTATTGCGCACTTGAAAATTATATAATAAGTCTGTCTCTTTCATACTATTCGATCGCGTGGTCCGAAATATCTTACGTGCACTTTGAAATTAATTTTGAATTACATTCATACAATACCTTACAATATTATTTCTTTTCTTTTTGTACAGTCACTGGCAGCAGCGGCATCGTTCTTTTACTCGTCTCAAGCGCTGCTCTCCGTTCAGCTGAGCATACTGGCAGTCCTAGCTTCACTGGGCACCTTCACCTTCTGCCGCGTGGAGTGGGCCGCTAAGGCGCGCGCTAGAGCTGCCGCCCTCGAAGTTATCGACGATAAACCACTACCCAGCGAAAATGCACTGCACTATGACTGAGATATTCATAGATACGACACTCCCTTTGGTGTACCCGATTAGCAGGTTGGTTGCCTTGCCAATATGAATGTACCCAGTTTTGAATGCTATGACATTGTTAATAAAATTCAAAACTGATAAGACGGCAAGACTTGTGCGATATTGGCTACTTTCGAAAATCGCGGCTTATTCGCCTATTAAAGTTTGTACAACAGCACAATTTGTATTTTGGGGAGTATCTGTTGCCTGTCTATGCTATGTTATTATAATAAAGTAAACTTTCGCAACAGCGTAAGTAATGACGAAAATATAGTTGTCTCAAAATACGTCGAAATTAAGCAATGGAATAATTGGATGTTTAACATCACAAGCATTCAAAAATAAAATAAGAAGTTCTTCGAAAAGATGTGACGAAAATATTTATTGTCAGAGCTTTAAGAGACTAAGTATCCAATTACCAGAATACAGGGATGTGAATAGCTTATGTAGCCATACAGAGCATACAAATAAATAAAATGCAAATATTGATTAGCATTTTCTTAACTATGTTCGATCAATTTCAAACAGCAATCTTGTTGCCGAAAACAAGTGAATCCTGTGCCAGACAGTAGTCACAAATTTATGAATTTCAATTAATTTCGAATAATGTTACTAATATAGATAATATATATATATGGATAATGAGATGAATTTGACGATTAAAAACAGATAAAATAAATCTATGTTATGATCGGAAAAGTATTATTTTCGAATATTTAAAATATGTGGTAATTTTATTATTTCAAATGCAGATGAAAAAAAAATGTCTTACAGAATTTGTCTTTTATATCATGCTACTCTTATTAGGTTATTTATATCTAACTTGTGAAGCCTGTAGATACATGAAATGAAATATTATGGCAGCAACTGGCTTAGTATTATGATATGAGAAAGGTGCTGATATTATAATTGTAAAATAAAAATATTTTTATAATTAAGAATTATGTACTTACCATTGATATTCATAAATATTAACTGACTCCAGAGACACAGTAATGAACTACTTTTAGAGTCATGGCTAACATTATGTATGTTAAGTTGAAGCAATAAATCTAGTCACAAGTTTGCAAGAAATCTTAATATATTTGGAGATGAAAATCATTGTAATTATGTTTATAGCACAAAGTTATAATTTGTTATAAAGAATTATTTAAGTTGTATATTTAGTTGTTTTTTCGTATTATTATTTTTTTACAAGTGACAATACATTCCATTGTATTTATTTAATATTTTTTATAATTTAACTACACCACAGCTTATTCTCGCACACACTTATTTGCTCATACAAAAATCTCAATGTATGTTACAAATGAATGTCACAGGAACTTACACAATCAGAAATTTAGTCTAGTCAATTGTGACTTTCTGATTCCTACAGAATAGGGGTGGTTATGTTAACTACTAGATTAGTTTTAAGGAAAATGTAATAAATGATATTTTAACAAATATAGTTATTTTAAATAAGCATCCGAAGAATTTGATTACAAACTACATTCTGAGATCAACAATATTATATTTAATCAATAACCTGAGTACCATGGATTTCTTTTAAAATTGACCACAATCCCATGTTTTTTTTTCTTTTTTTTATCCATTTTTTTTTATAATTCAGTCTAGTATTAGTTTTTTAAAAGGCTATTAAACTTTGTGAACAATAAAATAGGCCACTGAATGTATTAGTCTAGATGTACTCATGGTATCTATAGCGATTATTGAAACCAGAACAGATTTCAACTTTTTTTAATGACTAAATTATTAACAATTCCTAAACAAAACTATTTATTTTCCTGCGTATCATTTCCAAGTTTGAAGTCCATAGGTTTGTCATATCCCATCATCTTTGCATAATGTAGTGGGTCATTGAAGTGTCTCGCTTCAATGAACAGAGGTTTGCCCTTTGCATTCAGCGTGGTGAACATGCCCGGGATGTCTGGTACGTCTACATCTTCTACTCTGAAATTCAGCTGCAATGTACAACAGATTAAGGTAATTAATATTAAAAATAGCTTCTTATTACATTTCTGTCATTGTGGTATTTCTGTTTTCCCCTAGGGAAAAGTAGCCTCTCACCTTTTTCGACCCTTCAATTGCCTCGTGTATAAAATTTGTGTTTAGATGAAAGAAATTATGTGAAAGGAAAACAAACACACTTTTGCATGAAGATCTTAACTAACATTAACATAATCATACTAATAATGCAAATAATAGTAACATATGCAGTAACTAAAAAAATCTATTGATAATTGTAAACGTGAATGTTTGTTTGTTTACCTTTCCTTCACATCATTATGAAGCATCAGAATTTTGCCCAAGGATACTTGAAGGGCCAGAGAAGGATATAGATGACTTTCTACATTTCCATCTTTGGGTGAAGAGTGGCAATGCAAAATTATAGACGAAGATGGAGGAGGTCTTTGCTCGGAGGAGGTACACATAATATAAGCATAGTAACAACTAATATTTTGAATGTCAAGCTTGGTGGCAAAATGGATGAATGGAATTTGGTACACAGGTAGAATATACTCTGGAACGGGACAAAGGATAATTTTATCCCGATAAAGTGAGAGATTCCTGCTGGATAAACAATACATGAATGAAATTGACATGGTCAAATACAGCTACTGACAAGGTTAGCTAAGTTACATCTATGTAGTTGGAAAAAAATCATGTGAACCTATTTGATAAGGGGCTGTAATAAACATGAACTAACCTGTTTTTGAGCGAGGAAAAAGTTTATTGTAGTTGCCTTGTATGTTGCAGTCGAGGGATCGTAGTATATTTCAGTTACATACTTTTTGGTAACAATATGAAGCAAAATCGGTGTTATAAATGTAAAGAAACCGACTACTGAACAAAGGGCAATAAGCAAGGACGTGCTACCTATAGTTGTCGCTTCTGATATGATTATAGGTTGCGCTAACAGTCCTGCTATACTTGAGCTCAGTGAGAATACTTTGACGGCTCTTATTTGTGGCGTCAGGGGACCGTAGTATATGCGTTCTGCATTTTCATTATCTGCGTTATTTGCAAAATGCCTGGATATCGTGCGGGGGCATACACCGACTGATTTCAAATTCAATGTGATTTTTCTAAGTGGAGTAGGTTGAAACACTGACGTATATTGTGAGTAAGTATGACGGGCACAAAACCGCAACATTTTTATTGACACAAAGGACGCCAAAAAGTAAGAAACAATCAATTTATATGTCAACCATTTGAAAAGACAATTGCACTGCACACGAGAAAAACTGGGAAAGAAGTAAGCAAGAAGCAAGCACTTCAATAAGCAGACAGCAGAACAGCTGATAATTGACAACCAGTGTCACTTTGACGTACCTTTTTTTTTTTAGTTGTATTTTCTCCTCTAGGAGAAGGCAAAGGGATCTAGCCCAAACAGCCATGTCTTATTTATCTTATTTCTTCAGTTTGTAAGTCAGTCTCAGTCAAAACAAGTAATTCGTCGTATACTTGGCGTATACAGAGTCTAGTCACGGTCAAGTCATTCTTCAGTAAAGTGGCAGAATGCTTTACAAAAGATTTCGGCGGCTTCTTGTGGGAACCCGAAAGCTCCGTTACGCACTTTAATTTACACTTCCCTTCACTTGTACACTATCACTAACGTTTGCTGCACAATATTCTGCCATTATTAAGCTTCAAAAGTTAGAAGGCACAAATTATAAGACTTATAAAGAAAAATGCTACTTCACTCGCCGAGTTCCCGCCAAAAAGCCTGACGTACCTATGTATTTTTTTCCTTTTTTTGGTTTCATTCTCTCCTTTAGGAGAAGGCAAAGGGATCTAGCCCATAACAGCCATGTCTTATTTCTCTTATTTCTTCAGTTTGTAAGTCAGTCTCAGTCAAAACAAGTAATTCGTCGTATACTTGGCGTATACAGAGTCTAGTCACGGTCAAGTCATTCTTCAGTAAAGTGGCAGAATGCTTTACAAAAGATTTTGGCGGCTTCTTGTGGGAACCCGAAAGCTCCGTTACGCACTTTAATTTACACTTCCCTTCACTTGTACACTATCACTAACGTTTGCTGCACAATATTCTGCCATATAAGCTTCAAAAGTTACAATGCACAAATTATAAGACTTATAAAGAAAAATGCTACTTCACTCGCCGAGTTCCCGCCAAAAAGCCCGTATTTTTTTCCTTTAATTCACTCCTCTTCGAGAAGGCAAATGGAAGTAAGCCCGTACAGCCATGTCTTATTTCTTCAGTTTAGTATAAAGTCAGTCTCAGTCAAAACAAGTAATTCGTCGTATACTTGGCGCATACATAGTCTAGTCACGGTCAAATCATTCTTCAGTAAAGTGGCAGAATCCTTTACAAAAGATTTTGGCGGCTTCTTGTGGGAACCCGAAAGCTCCGTTACGCACTATAATTTACACTTCCCTTCACTTGTACACCATCACTAACTTTTGCTGCACAATATCCTGCCATGATTAACTTTCAAAAGTTCTGACTTTGCACAAATTATAAGAAAATTGCAACTTCACTCGCCGAGATCCCGCCAAAATGCCGTGAATTATTCCTTTCGGAAAAGACAAAGGGAGCTAAGCCCATAGAGCCAGGTCTTATTAACTTTACTAATGACGGACTGGTCTCAGCGAGTTTTCATACAAAAAGATTAGAGGAAACAATGTATGGAACTCGGTTGTATTGTAACGAGGGGTTTTCACAAGGAACGAAAGTTTCCACGATGGCAAAGAGATGGCAAAGAGGGTCACGGAAAAAAACAGCACTCGTCATATATTATGGCTTCATTCTTCTTCATTCCATCATTCAAGAAAATAAGCAGTTGACATTGCAATGATTTATTTATAAACTGATTATTGTCTTCACTTTGATACATGACTTTGAATCAGAGCAATCTGTCCAGACTACCAGCACTAAATATGTTTTATCGTCATCTGGAAAACGCTAATTGTCGTCAATTTTATACGTTTGTGGCTCACACTTGTCTCTGCAAACACTGTTTTGGTAGAATAACTGCAAAATTAAAATATGTTGCGAAGTAGTAGTAGCTAAAAGCTTTAAGGTGGACATCAATCAATCAATCAAGTACACTTTATTGCACAAAATTCTACAATACACTTCTTAAATATAGCTTCAAAAAATAATAATTGTACAACCAGGCCGTCTTATCGCTATTAAGCGATTTCTACCAGACAACCTTTTACATTGACATTTTACATAATAATCATAATTAATTTAGGTATTTCTATAATCACATGGATAGGTACATAAACCGATGACTTGCTTTTATAGCGTGAAATAAACTGAAGTTTTATAAATTTTATCTCGCATGGGTAAGGTAGATAAATGTTATACTCATCCTATCGAAATTTATCCTTCCGGTGCTCCTTGAATGAGATAATTCTAAACCCAGGTTAAAATTTTCTTCACTGAACGGGTGATGAACACACACGTACGTACGCGGCCCTGCCGACAGCGTCTACACTACAATAAATAGTAGCGTTTAGGTTGTCGCCAAAGAGTATAGTAATTATGTTGTCGCTCTGTCGACTGTACCTACCAGTTTTGACATGTTATTCTGAGGTCACAAGTTTTTGGAGAAGCGGCAACCGTAATAAGTTCGTCATTAAAAATACTTTTAAAAACAAGGTTTTAATTCTCCATCACGATTATGACATAATTAGGTATATAGGACACGATCCTGGCTGCAGCATCACTGCATGTCTATCATGTAAATGCAGGTATTGTCATACCTAGTCATAGAACATATGCAAAATTTCAGCTCATTAGGTAAACAGGGAAATGATTCTAATTAGACGGACTTTTTAATTTTTAACGGACATGGTTACATACCTACGCAAGTTAAATAAAAGCTTCTAAAAAGAAACTTAAATCACTAAAAAGATGTAAATGACAGTGCGATAATTAAACTTTCACGTATAGGTTACGTTAGTACTATATTAATTCTGTGCCTCGTTTTAACCTTTTCGGGTAAATTTCCTTTTGCGCAAATATCCTTTGGCACAAAGGGCGCAAATGTCTTTTCGCACAAATATACTTTTGTGCAAGTGTCTTTCGCGTAAGATACATTTATGAGCAACCTCGCAACGTGGAAAGTCGCTAAGGCGGTCGAGTCTCCCTGATAAGCTGGTACTCGCTTAAAATACTAGTATAGAATGTTATCGTGAAGTGAAGTCATGCGAGCGGTACTCTATTTGGGTGTGCCTCCGGAAGACCATAAAATACCACATATCATGTTGCGATAAATACTGACCGGTGTTAATATCCCAAACGGGATAGACTAAAGGTTATAGGCAGCTCAATAGAATAACAAAAAGCTCTGGGACTTGCCTTGTCTATTTGAGTAATGTCTCCGTAGAACAAAATAAGTAAATTGTATTATTATAATCTCCACTAGTACCTTCTTCAATAATATGACGTCACGATCTTTATCCCAAATGAATGTTTGAAACAACTTCTACGGTTCATCTTTCGAAAAGTACAGAAATGCACACGTGACAGGGGGTGAGCATATCGCCCTTAAACCGTACAAATCTGTAGATATTTTTTGGTGGAAAGTCCCTTAGTCGCCATTTGAGACACCCATCCACGGGAACAGACGGGCTGGTTCTATTTTTATGTTCCGAATCAGCACAACACAGTATACACGTATCGTAGTTAAAATTTCACAAACACAAATATCTAGGTAAACAATCCTTATATTCGTTTATCAACAATCATCCATTAAGAAATAATCCTAAACTATTCAAATTTAATTAAAATCAACATCATGTGTTGTTGGGCAGTTGTCCACATCATAACAGTACCCACTAACAGTGTCCAACACCATTTGGTTTGGGCAATCGCACCGGGAGAAGCCACAGGCTGTGCCGACGTATACAATCTCAGGGTTGTCGCAAGTCCGCAGCGCCGTCCAATAGGATTCACTGCAGTTACTCTTCGCCACTACCATCCATTCGGGGCACGAGTCCACGCCTGAGTAAGTAAAGTGATCTTGTAACGACAATTTTATTATTTTTATTGAATGTTTTATTGATAAATTTTATACAAAAACACAAAATATTTTTTTTTACAGCAAAAACATGGTGACAGACGCGAACACGGCCTCTACTCTCTAAAACTATGAAAGGTAGAAAACGTGTCGAGTCGAGGTCCAAACAGACAGGCAGCATTACCCCGTTGATTGGCAAGGCTAATTCGCTGTACGAGGTAGCTGCCAGCTCTTTATCTTTAGTTGTGGTTTCGAATGTTGTTTAGTGCCTAATCTACAACAAAATAAACCACCTCCGAGGCTCAATGAAAACGATATGTTTTGAAAACATAGGCAAAACCAGTACTTGGTTTGGTCGGTGACAAGGCATTTTCAAATATCCGCATGGTCGCCAGCTACCACCATCTCACCTACATCTGCCGCCAAGCCCGATTGTTGATAGCATTGTTATGTTCCAGCTATTTGACGTATGTTAGAGCCAGTCCCCCAAATAAGTTGGGGGTTCCGGTTGAGTGCGTTACCACCTTCGGCTTCATCTTCACTTAACACCAGCCTCCGTATTCTAAATGGTTCGAGAATAAATAATCTCTTTAGTTTCGGAATCGAATTTAGAATGCAGGGGCAGATATGGTGGAAGTCAAGCGCTAACCCGTTGTGCTTAAAAAATTGAATTTCCCTCATTGACTTATATGCTATAGATATGGTCGTGCGAACAAATCTTTTTCCAATCATCGAGAACTAATAGGACCAGCTGAGAATAAATAGCTAAGACCGCACACCCAAAATTTTTTTAGTATGGTTGTGTGGTTCATACACAAACACAACATTGATTAAAAATTTGAGTTTTACGAGAAATATATTAAGTTTGTTAGACTTATAAGATACTCGCATATTTTTGGTCACTTTTCTGTGGTAATTGATGCATTTTTTAAAACATAAATCAGCATTGATACAACAGTTCGCGAACGAAGTCGGTGTATGGCTGAGTTCCCATTGGTTCCAAACTCCCATTTTAACGCTAACGACGTGGTGCCATTTTGATTGTACGCAGTAATATATACATATAAGTCTATGATTTCCCCACCCTCAGAGTGTACAAGAAACACACAAAACATAAAGTTATCACTGAGCTTACTCAACTCACAACCATCGATTGGTAGGTATTTGATCATTGTACCCACGCAGCCAGTAACTATTTGTTTAAATTTCAACGATTTTAACCACAAGGAAAGAAATAAAAATTTTCTATAAGATATTTAAATGTACATTCCTTATTTCAACAATAAAACTTATTTGATTGATTGATATATAAAATAACAATATAAATTAAGAACCAAAAGTCAACAGCATATTTTGTATTTTACGGGCGAATATTAGTATTTTTCTATGACATTTTGAGGATCACGAAGAATCTAACGACACATTGCACTTCAAAATTAACTACAGACTATTAACTACTGGCAGCTGTAGAAGGTAACATATAGAAATCTATATATACACGCGAAAAACATCACACTCTATTCAGCCATTATTTTTTAATTTTTAATATGGTGTACCTATATTATCTCTTACAGTTATACGAAGGCAAGATTAATGAATTGAAGAGTGTAGTCTTTGTATACAAAAACTTACACGATTGCAATAGGTTACCTAATGCCTGGCGATTAACGTTAATTGAGGCATTTATCTAACTGACAAGAACAAATTCAACTATGTTAGTGAAAGTATTGTTTAAATTGACTATATTTCAAAACATGAGCGGTATTAACGTAAGACAGAGTAAAGGTCACCGTAGAGATATAACTAATATCATATTCCGTGATTTGCGAGATTAATATTATAGTTTACTAACATAGTATAATCTTTCGTAGCCAATGCCATTTTTATTTATTTATATGCAATATCCGTGGAATGTATGACAAAGTGAATTAATTTTGAAAATGGTTAAAGATAACTTAGGATACTTACAGGTATTATTGTGCCATAAACAGACCTCCATAGAGCTATGGTAAGCACAAGTGTAGGCGAAGGTAAGCCAGAATATTGGAAACGCTGTACTTAGCATAATGGCTATTTGTAAATTGAGACTAATGGATTATTGGTTTCACGTTTTTATATATAAACCTATAGGTTAGATCATTGTTGGATGACGATTGTTTGTGATAAGCTCTTGAACAATGCTCCGTACCTACTGAATAGGCTGAATGGACCGTTGTCTGTTGAAAAATAATGGCGCTGATTACTTCGGAAACGTATACGAGTAAAATAAACATTCCACATGTTATTGCATTCAATCTTACATGAATAGGTATGTACGTATTACAAGAATAATGGACATTGGATAACCCCGCGTCTAATACGGACGGACGTGGAAGGAGTTAAATTAAAGAATAATTTTTATAAGTATGTACTAAATTAAAGATGTGTTACATTTGCACTTTATGAGTCGTATTTGAACTGATGCCTTATTTTAAACTGGATTTGGAGATCAAGATGTAAAGTATCGGGAAAAACTGATTTGGGAGTTCATTATGAATTTTGCTATATTTTAATATAACTATTCGTAACACACCTTAGGTTAGGTTGTATATACATATACAGTAAGTAAGAAAGCGAAAAACTATAAGATACAATAAGCCTTTTCCCATAAAATCTAATTTTATTGATGTCTTTAATATTTTCACTCATCCATCATGAGGTTATAAAATCTATCTACCTACCATTCATAATTTTAAAGCAACGTTGACTTCAAACGTTGGTTTAAGATAAAAGAGCGGTATTTTTGCGTTGCAGATAAGGGGCGAATCATCGACCTAAACAAGCAAGCGTGAAAGGCCACAAAGCGGCTATCTGGCGGCCAAGTAAACAAGGTCTATTGATTTAGTTTATCTACGAGTATGCTCAAACATTGTCGCATGCACAAGCACCGGGCACGACGAATGGTGAACCCTTGAACTTCATAGATCATAATGTATCTAAATGCTTTTCTTTCAGTATTTAATTCCATTTCTTACCTTTGTCACTATAATAATAGTTATAAATTTTTAAAGTTGGACCTATAAATTGACTCTACACTATTGTAGAGCTCATTGATGTAAACAGATCTAATATTTCCTCTGTGGTTTTGACAAAGAAAAATATTTGAACAAACTTTCAGGAGAGGTAGCGACATAGAATATACATAGTATAAATAGGCCGCATCATTATTGATCATCCAAAATTTAACGCCTAATTTAATTTATAAATCTTCTCGTGAAATGTAGATATTACATTGTAAAAACCTCTAGCTGCAAGATCTCACTAAAAACACGACAGGCGCGATAAAACTAAATTCATAGAATTAGAGAGAGCCCAAAGATCTCTTGTAAAAGTTATGTACTGTAAGCCGTATAAGTATTCCACAGAAAGTTTATATGTAATAAGTAACCTTCTTACAGTTAGAAAATTATATATCTTGCAAGCCATCTTAAGATTACATACGTGCATGCCATACAATCCTGACAAGTTTCTCAATAAAAGAAGAAAGCATGCCGTGGCCCCAATAGTTTCCATAAATACATCCTATGCTAGAAGACAATACCCTAAACAATCTGCGCATCTTTATAATTTAATAAATGAAAAAGTAAATATATATCCATTGACATACCATGATTGCAAGAAAACAGTAACTAGCTACCTAAAGACCAAAAACTATGATGAAATAGAATCTCTTTTGCAATATATTTCCTGAGTATCTTATCTTACTTACCTCCCTTGATATCTAAATTGTACATGCAGCCGAAAACGAATGTTTCTAACCGATAGACTTCTCATACACACATTCACAAACACAAATACAACACACACACAATACACAGATACACCCACACCCACTCACACAACACATACTTCGCATACACACATTCACAAACACAATACACACATACACCCACTCACACACACGCACACAACACATACCTCTACCTCTATTTTTATAATTTTATATCTCAAAATAATATTGTTTAATTAAGAATTTACTTGTATACCTAACTTACCTTCTTGTTTAAAGCATTTATGTAGTTGTAGAAGAGCGGAGCCTCCTAATACAGGTAAACATTTTTACTTAAAAGGAGACCCCTAATGCTGTTATAGATAATAAGAATAAGTTACTTAAATAAACATTTTTGATTTTTTTTTTTTTTTGATAACGTTTATGTCGCGCGAGAGAAATTTGTCCTGCTCATTCGCTTGGACGAAATATACAACTATCCCACTCTCACGTTGCATCGCTCGCGACAAACAATGTCGTGCTAGGCCCAAAGGCGGGCTGAAGAGCTTTATTTCTCGTTCTCGTTCAATCAAAATATCACACTATGACCGGATATATGTATACGAAATGCCAGTATCGAAACCAAGTTGAAATACTGTTTTATTCAAATTCAAGAGCAAAGATATAAAGTGCTGATTTTGAATAATCTTGCTCTTGTCTGAACTTCTAGGTACAACTTTTCACTTCTAGGTACCAGCGAGAAAAATATGACATATAAGGAAAATAATTGAAAAAAATAATCAACACATTATTTCGTTAAAGTGGAAAGCGCTACGAACATACAAGAATATTATTGTTAGCCTACCTTAATATTACAACTAACATCAAGTTGGATTAATTAACTAGGTACATTATTAGTATTTACCCAAAAAATGAAATGCTCATCTTTAACAAATACGTAATTATATTTTTAAGTAAAATAGTTCTTTGGCGTTCCCAAACCCCGCAAAGCTCTATCATTATTATAAAGTCCATTAAAACACACAAAAAATAGGGATGTGCTAAATCATGGCAATAAAAAGCGGGGTTGATGATTATACGATAACGCATAACAACAATATTGCATAAAATCTTCGGTTTGAAAATATTTATTCCTTCCAACCTTCACCATTAAATTACTGCAATATACTATTAAATAAATGAAAATGATACTTTGGATTGAGTTTGATTTCTGAACCGTGCATGACAGTTTCGTAAATTTCATTGCAGATTTTTTTAATCTAAAATGACAACGTGTTTCTTTAGATATGAGAAATTACTGCAAGAAACGTTGGTACATTATTAACAACATTTCTAGTCCACTGAAGAACGTAAGCATCCTTAGTGGGTGACACATTTTGATTCATTTTTGGCAGCTTTTATTTAGAGCACGTAATCATCATACCTACCTTAGTTTAGTTTCAACACCTTTTGCTAAACAAAAACTATGTATCTATAGACTTAAAAGTTTCAACAGCAGCGATGGGGTCGCCCCCTGTCAGGTTGTGTATCTCTGTATATTTCGAACGGTGAATCGTGAATGTTGTTTCCAGCATTTAACTTTCAATGTTTGGAACAACCAAACCATGAGTAACTGTGCCCAAACGCTTACGTTTGGGATATCTCTGACCATCTCATTTTAGTATGGAAATACGCTTTGAAAGGACTTATCTTTTTGTTGCGTAACGCTAGAAACTTGAATTTTTACAGCGTTATAATACCGCATGCCTTGTATATTACTATATTAATTCAAACTTGATACTTCCAGCCGTTTCATTCCTTCCTTCAAAATTTTATTAATGATGATGTTATGTACAAAACTTTCAGGACACGAGTCCTACTTGTACTTGACTGTCTTTTTTTATTATTTTGAAGTAAGAAAAGTGAAACTGAATTTTGCCACGTTTGTACCGTAATAAATAACTCTTTAGTTGGTGGAGAGTGGAGACCTTTTAGGTATTTGGAAATACTCCATTATATTTCCCAACACCTACAAGGTCTCCAGATGAAAGAGAAAAGGTAAAAGAGTTATTTATTACGGTACAATGTGACAAAATTCAGTTTTAAGATATAAACCATTGATTTTTATGTATAACGAGGAATATATAATAGGTGGGAAAAATTGAGGATTATTATTATGATAATTAAAGCTAAAGTCAGTTTTCTGTTCTAAATTTTTAATATATAGAAAGCTGGTGTCCAGCTGTATCTACTAATACTAATTACTACATAAAAAAAAACTTGGGACACTCAGAAATTTTTGTGAAACTTAAAAAATATGTTCTATGGTTAACTTTTCTATAGCTCTCCACCAGCATTTATACAAAGTTTCATGCGTATGAACCAATTTTCAAAACACTCTTTCTTGTTGTTCATAGTTCACACAAAATGCTCGTGTAGAACTTCGTGAACGCTTCCTGATCCAATCTGCAGTAGGTGCTGAATCTCGTGATATGTAATTCGACTATTTTCTTTGATAAAATTTTTCACTGCTAGCACGTTTTCTGCCGTAACAGCCCTCAAAGAGCGACCACTTCTTTCATCATCCCTCAAAGTTAGTCGACGGCATTTTTATTGTTATACCAGCGGTATACGGTTTCTTTAGAACCTTCATCGCTAAATGCCATTTGAAGTCTATCATACGATTCCTCCGGTTTAAATGACTTGAAATCATAAAAAATCATCACGTGAAAATGTTTTCGACGCAGCTCCATTTCGCATTGCGGCTCGATAATTGATTTTTTAAAATTTTTATTTGTAACAGCCAGTAATGTCCCACTGCAGGGCAAACGTCTAACTTCCAATTTAAATTAGCTCGCAAAAATGTGGAGGGAAATTTTAAAATTGGAATGTTCCTATTTTTAATTATCTCCAGTGTCTCATACATAAAAACTTTTTTTTTGCCAGCTTTCTGCGTAGCCTGATTTATAAAATAATACAAACAAAACATTTATTTTTAGTACCTAGCGAAAGTTCTATTATCTACCTATCGAGGCGGAAAATAAAAAAGAAGCACAAGTTTTCCCGCCAACTCAAAAGCTTTTGTAGAGTATTTGCTAATGTTAGATTGAACTCTCGGCATACAGCTTAATGTTCTAAATTTACAACCACTTGCCGCATGTTACCTATATCTCCTGGGTGAACACTCAAACTGTTGTTATAACTGTCTCTATTACACTTAAGAGTAAATGCGTGTTTCACACTTGCTGTCCCTTTCACGTTGCATTGGTTGGTATTGGTTTTAATAATTTAACTTTAGTAGAGTTTCAGAATCAGTGAGGGATTGCCGTTTGTCACAAATTTTCCGCGTGTTGTTTATATTATGTGATAATATTATTTACGTTAAAAATATCATGGAACCGACATAGGGGATGGTTTTGGAGTGATGTGATACTGTGTTACAAACTTTTGGGACTGGCTTGGTGGACTTTTGAAGATGTGGCCGGAGGCTGCGTTTTGGACGATTGTTTTGGGTGTTTGGGCTGTGGAGGCAAGCGTGAAGGGTGATCAGTGCGACTGGGCGGGCAGGTATGACACTCTTCCATTGTTATACTCATAGCTTATGTCGATTAGAAACTTAGAAAGATTCAGATATTGATTTATCTATTTTACGGCCCACTTGTCGCAGTACTTTCGTATCAGCCGTAACCAAAGGTTCCAAGTTTGATATTCTGGTTTTCTAAACTTTTCCGGCTCTGTGTGTTACAGACAATTTGCTTAGAAGTCGTCACATTATTCCACTCATATCAGTACAGCATATGGCATAGGTATGTTTGACTATATTAAATATTAATTGAGTTTTTAGAAAATTCCTATTAGCATTTTTAATAATTTATAGGCTTACAAGTTTTGGATATAATTTGTTTTTATATTATAAATGTATTTAATAATATTTTAGAAGAGTTTAATATCCGATATCAAGAGATATTTTAATTATAATTACTCATGCCACTCACTCCTCCAGTACGAAGAAGACTGTGTTTACAATACAAGTACCTATGTACTTCTGTTGCGGACTTATTGTGACACACACACACACGTATCAATTTATTATGTATGAACCAATGAATCTGATTGTCTTGCTCAACCTTCCTGACTAGTATCGAGACACTATACAGATACCCAATTTATTACATACTAACATTCCGCTCGCGGCTTCGCCTGCAATAAAGAAAATAAAGTTATTCTTTATTTGTTTCATCCATTGCGCCCTGGTTGAACAACAAATAAACAAACATCCATTCTTTCACATTTATAACATTAGTTACATATAACAATGTAGAGTCAATAATAAGTACTAATAAAGCTTAGTCAATGTTACTTTATAATGATAAATCAGTAACACTTATAACAAAAGGAAACCATGAGTCACAAAGAAATGAATTAGGGACGACATCCAAATTTCCAATGAGAATGAATGCATTATACAGCATTTATTAAAGTATTTTCTGATTTGAATTGGAATTCCATGTAGAGTCTCATCATCTCAGCGATCTTGCCCTGAGGCGAGGTGCTGCACCCGCCAACAATTTGCAAAACGCTTCATCCTTTTATTTGATCGTCGCGTGCCTAGTGTTATTATCAGCTTCAGATAGAATTTATTCAAATATAGAGTCGATCCTAATAGGCGTCCTGTAGCAACAAGAATTTATTGTTTTTATACCTTGTTTTTTGTGTGAACATTTGAAAAAGACGAACATTTTAGAAGTGGGACAACATTTCGTGTGATTTTTATGAACAAAATTATATTTATTTCAACGAAAGGTACCTATATGTAAACATATTTTAAACATGTATTGTCCAGTCTCTATTAAACTACGCTTTACAATACATTAGATTATCTCTCTTCTGCAATTAAAAGCATCAGCATCAGATTGAATCATCAAGCTCCTAAGGAACTTTCTATCAGGTGACCCGCATGCTCGTTTACCGCTCTCTCATATAAAAAAAAAAAAAAAAACTGTACTCTTCGATAAAGCAAGACGCCTTACTACTTACGTGTCAACACGTTGAGTCATTAAAAGTAAATAATTATTATTGTCAATGCACGCAACCCGGAAACAGTGCTGATAGGGGGCTATTATGAAACAAAATCAAAAAGTTGGTGGGGTTTCTCATTGATTCGTTGGGGACGGGATGGCGTGGGAAACCGATGGGAAAAGCGTTCTCGCATCCCCCGCTATTTGGACACGCGACCCTTCCGGTCGTGAAGGGTGGATTTATAATATTACTTAGCGCAACATCAATAATTGTACTTTTTCATTAATTCAGAAATACATTTTGAAAGGATTCGAAATCTTTCGATTGGTCAAATTACGGCGATTTATGAATTTTGGCAGCACAACTACGGACTGGAACTACAAAAGTTATGTTCTATAGTTACTTACTATAGTTGTTTATATCGAAACAAACAAACAAATTACACACGTACAATATACTCGCACACAAACATTATCAGCCTGTACAGGTACAATAGTCCATAAGCATATAAAAAAACTATAATACTAATTAATGCTCCAGAAGACATGAATTAAGTTGCAGATGAGAAAACCTTTTACAGAATATAAGTTTGAATACCAACACTGTTATAACTTCAGATTCATGTTTTAAACGCTATAAAGGTGCATTTACACCTTCTATTGAATAGGCGATAGTTGCAAAATTATTGTACAGTGCACTAAATAACAGCATATTGCGTGGATACTATGAATTATCGCATAAAAACGATCAGGTTTAGAACGGGTCCACGATGGGTCCACCACCTATCAACCTGGGTTGATTGATTTAAATCAAGTGTTGTTTTTATTAAAATCAGTGATTTAAATCAAACTTGACTTTTTTCCATAAAAATTCATTGATTACTTATAAATGCAATGATATGGGAGTAGAACAGAGAAATACCTACTTAGTAAAATTTATTATTAAAGTATTTGAAAATAAGCAGTTCCCTTTTTAAGTATATACACAACTCTGACTGCATCATAAGTTTATAATATCATTGTGGAGTGCCCATGTGAGAAGACAAATTCTGGCTACAGTATCAGATCCAATGAATTGTAAATAAATAAATGTAGGTATCATCATTTTGGGATAGTGAATCTCCATGCTTAGTTCGTTGTCGCTCGTTCATGTTAGTTTTGCTAGTATTAAAAAATGGTAGTTTCATTTTATTATTAAGTTCTGAGTTACTAGGTCAAAATCACCTTCTCAGGTGAAAAAATTAAAAATAAAACATGATTTATTCGTATTTCATAAAAATATCAAAAAAATCTGTCAGAAACATAACAATCAATACATTTGTGGGCTGCGTCTTTTGGTCTTCTTGTAAACCCAACCAAATCGCAAGCGCTGGTTATCGGTAGCAGTCGTTTGAGGCCGAGAGCAATTCATATTCCAGGTATATATTTTAACGGAACTTGCATACCTCATAGTGACAAAGTCAAAAACCTCGGGGTCATCTTTGATGGCCATCTGTCGTGGTCACCTCATATAAACGACGTAAGCAGGCGCATGCATTACACCTTTCACTCTCTTAAGCGACTTCAGAACTTCCTTCCTTTAAAAACTAAAATTATGCTATCACAAACCCTTCTTCTCCCCATACTAGACTACGCTGATGTATGCTACTTGGCTGTGACTGAGGAGTTGCTAAATAAGCTTGAGCGCCTACAAAATCTTGCCATTCGTTTCATTTTCGGATTACGTAAATATGACCATGTATCTGCGTTTCGCGCTCAGCTAAAATGGCTCCCCATCCGATTTCGGCGCAATGTGCACATCCTCTCCTTCCTATATAATATCCTCAAAAATCCCAACTCTCCTGATTATCTGAGTTCCCGCTTTAATTTACTCCCCCCTCCTGATGTTCCTAGGCGATCCTGCATTACAAAAACACTTGCCTGTCCTAGAGCCACCACAAACTTTCTTTTTCACTCCTTTAGTGTTCAAGCAGCCATGATGTGGAATAAACTGCCAAAATTAATTCAGGACAGCCCTTCAATTGCAGTATTTAAGAAAAGGCTAAAAGAGCATTACCTCTCCCATCTTTCGTGATATTATTAGTATGTGTATGTAGGTTTATAGTGTATATATATTTAAATTATGTTATGTATATATTTCGCAGTAGGTATATGTAATATATTTAGTGTAAGTTTATTATTCAGTTATCTTTTCTTTTTTTATTTGTTTTATTATTCGTTATATGACTTTTTCTTTTGCACACAATTTACTGCTAAACCCCAAATTTACTAAGTTTCCTATTTCAATGCTCAGGTTGACTGGAAGAGATCTCTTAAAGAGATAAGTCCACCTTTGTACGTGACCTATTGTTTGTACTCTGTTATTGTAATATTTTGGTGCAATAAAGAAAGAATATCAAATCATTACCCCAGAGAAAATACGGTAAAAATTAGCTTCGTCATCTTCAGCCGAAAGTGGTCCACTGCTGGACAAAGGCCCAAAGATCTCCACAACAATCCAAAAATTAGCTTAGCTCGACATAATTCAGAACCGACTTATATAATTGCTATCTTATAGAGGTATATTAGAGATGTAATTTTGAATAATTAAGCCTAAAAAAAAACGAGCACTTAGTTTAGATTTTTTTAGAAAACCCTATTTTTAATTTGTATCTTAATAACAATAAATACTAACTGATATTTAATTAGGTAGACTTTTGTTAAACAAAGTTAACTTATTGATGGATAAAAACTAACCATGTTATAGTTAGGCATGCATGTGTTTTAGCTGAAAATGTCGTCGAGCTGCATTGCTTAAGAAATAAAAATGAGAACTAATATTTTGTAAAGATAATTTCCCTAAATGTTGTGATATCAAAGAAATGGCCATCAATTGAGCGTTTTTTTTAAAGTAACACATTTTTCAACTTTAGCTTATTTAGTTACTTAGGTACTTATTTAGTTAGTTACTTGGTAGTTAGTTTAGGTACTTGCGTTTCTTACAAATGCTTAATTTTTAGCAATTGTTACTACATTTACCACATTTTATTAAATGTTTCAAGAAAATCGCGGTTATTCGGTTTTCCGAGGTCAAACCGTATTTTCCCTGGGCTACATGATTTTATCAACCCTGACGCAAAATATTCTCGTTATTGAAATCTATCGGTAAAATTTACTCGACCGCGATGGCAGCAGCGATGGAGTTAGTTTACTATAACGAGAGCGGGTTGCGTGAACTCATGGTAGACTCACTGCAGTGTAAAACAACTACAATAAACCTACTATACATATTAGGTATATACTTTAAAAAGAAATTACTGCACAAGTGTGTATTTCCGTTACTTTTTTCGCATCAACACGAGCAAATACTTTCAATTTTCATGTTTTTTTACATTAAGTAAATGCAATAAGTAACAGTAATTCGTCATCCATTTTTTCTTTCTGCTCCGCATACAATCACTCGGGATAATAGCTGCAGAACGACTGAGTTCACAAACAGTCTGACGGAAGAATCGAGTATCGAGTGAACGAATCATACAATCGGAAACACTATCGGACATATATTCCCGGCCTAAATGTTAAGTCTCCAGGAATCAAAATGACTATATTTTGATTTTGGAATCAATTAAACTCCAGGAAGTATGAAATATGTGAAATTTTTAAACGACTGAAGAGGTGAGCACTCTCTAGGGTTGTATGCGATTTTAAAATTGAATGCGGTAAAAAGACGGGAATCTTTGTGACTCAGGCCTCAAACTAACTTGTTTACTGGTCTACACAGGTAAAAATGAATGGAAGTACCTAAATCTATTGATCACTGAACATTTTTTATGATATATGTTGGTTTCACGATTAAAGTTGTACAGTTTGATGATCCATTGGCCATAGAGTTTGATACTGTTGAAACTTTCTTTCCGTGCAGTTTTCAACACCCTGATAAAACGAAAAATATGAAAATATTTATTTGGTTTTTAGGAAATTTTTAGATAAAGCTTTTTGAAGTTGGCAGTTTTCAATACCTTGATAAAATTAAAAATCTTCAACTCCTTTATTTATTCATCATTGAAACTTTACATTACACGACTAAATTTCCTTCTAGTTTTTTTTCCAAATTGCTTGTAAATTTAAAAGTTCCTTGACATAATTATGTATAAAATAAAATCATGAATCTAAAACTATCCCAACTAATCCCAGCTAATATTATAAATGCCAAAGTTTATGTGTGTGTATGTCTCTATGTATGCATGTATGTATGTATGTTTGTTACCTCTTCACACCTATACCACTGGACGAATTTGGATGAAATTTGGTTGGTAGACAGATTAGGGCCCGGATTAACATATAGGCAAATTTTTTTCTGAACCGATTTTGATGAAATCTTCTACGCGGACGAAGTCGCGGGCGGAAAGGTAGTATACTTATACACCCAAAATCATTTGCAAATAAATTACTATTTCATTTCATAGATATTAACAAAATTAACTTAACCAACTAAAGAATATCTAAATAAATAAATTACTAAAATCAAAAAAAAATTTGTCCCAGGAGACCTGAGACACAACCAGAAAGGTCCCGAGTAGACTGGCGGCATTGTTTCGTTGAATGGCGGGTTCACCCTCCATGCTAAGTAGAGACCAGCCTAAGTTGAAACTTCTGGCAGTCTTCATCTGTAGGTCAGAACCACCTGCCAAAGTTAATGCAATATCCTTAAATTTATAAACAGTAAATAGCTTTACCTAACACGTACCCATCTATTGCTTATTTTATCACGCGAACGTTACGTAGTAATTAATTAACTGTGTTAACAAAATAAACTATCCAAACAAACACGACAATCGCTAAGTGGCAACTTAGAGATTGTTTACGTTGATTCGTGACGACGTACTTACTGCAGAACAAAACCTCCTAGGGTTGGTGACTGCAGATCAATGATGTATATTTTGAATCACTATTCGAATTTAGTGAAGTGATGTCTAAAAGTTGCATTATGCTTTGGGCTGTTTTTTAACTTGCCTTAAAATAACAATATATCTACATATATTATGTTAATTAATTATTTAAGAGCCCTGCTTTTGTCGCTGGAGTTTTATATATATATAGTTTTTTGGAGTTTTATGAAAAACCTTATTGTATGCATGTTTAAATTTTTGGAATTTTCAATTAGAGGGTTGTTCAGTATCGGAAACATTTTGGACAAATGATCGGGAAGGGCATTTAATTTAGAAACGAGTTTTCCATG
The DNA here is from genome assembly GCA_949316235.1 of Oegoconia quadripuncta. Classification (NCBI taxonomy): domain Eukaryota; kingdom Metazoa; phylum Arthropoda; class Insecta; order Lepidoptera; family Autostichidae; genus Oegoconia; species Oegoconia quadripuncta. The sequence goes on from OX438749.1 coordinate 13,903,042, forward strand.
AATTAATTTAAAAAAAGAGTCCGTTATCAGTAATGTTATAAATACGAAAGTTTGGATGTATGTTTGTTTGTTTGTTTCTCAATCACGGCGAAATGGATTTTGGCATATAGGTAGAACATACCCTGGATTAAAACATAGGATAATTTTTATTTCGATAAAATGAGTAGTTCTCGTGGGATAAAGTAATTAAACATTTCCGCGATAAAGTTAATCCACGTGGGCGAAGTCGCAGGCGGAAAGTTAGTAGTAATATAGTAGGAAAACTTACCTCAATAGCTTTCAACAGCAAAAAAGCATCGACAATGTGTGTGGTGTCAATGTACCAGCATCACTTGGCTCATTGTGGAGCATTCAAGTTCATACATTAATATTTATTAGGGAGGGCGGAGAACGCGAGGGGACCGAGTACTGTTTATTATAATATCCTCATCCTATTATAACGCGTTCGCACGATATGCCTTCTGATTGATATGTGCCTATTTACAGTGTTACGTACGGTACGAATAACCCTTCTATGCAAGAGAGTAAATAAGTATAGATAGGATCTATCTATTTAGTTCATCCCGCCCTGCGTTCTTGTGATTGATAAGTATTATATTTTAGGTACAATGATATGCCATGTTGACGTCATATGTCATAATTGGCTAATTAAATTGCCCCACGCAGTGCATTTGGCTGGATTGGAAGTATGCGACGGATGTGCGCAATAATCGTGTCAAATGAAACAAAAAGAAATCAAGCGTATAAAGCCCTGGATGCACGCGGTCCTCTTCGTTTCGGAAAGATATATGTCCATGGAACCCCGAATATCGAAAACCCCCATCACTTTATACAAAAGTCCACAAATGCGAGTAAAAAATTATTTACAATTAACTTTCCGCCCGCGAGTCTGTCCGCGTTAATAAAAAGACTTGGCTGTATGGGCTCAGTACCATCGGCAGTCCAAAAAAATATTTTTATTTTTACTACGGTCATAGTACATTTTATTTGTGTTAAATCATTTTTTTGTGTTAAATCATTTTTTTAAATGTTCAGCTGTTTGGCGGTACAATACCACAGACAGATACACATAGGAAGAGATAAGCTTCTAATTTTATTTATAACATCCCTTTTGCAACATTTTGGTAAATATTAAGATTGAGCCCAAATGTTAAATACCTATATCTGTGAAAATCACATCACAATCCGATTAGTAGTTTTTCCGTGATGCGCGTTCAGACAAACAAACAAGGAAACGATTGCCGATTTTACTACATATACTTTCTTTATTCTTTATATATTCTTCTACTTTGTTTATCAGATATGAAGAAGTAAATATTATTCTAACATTTAATTTTATATAATCTTTTATTGGCAATTTCTTCCCTAGTAAGATAAGATTACTTACTTACTACTTACTATGTAAACAATTTACATCCACGTGGATAACTTGATTTATTATATAGGTAATAAAAACATATTTCCACTTCTCAATCCTTCTGTCTATAACCTTGACTTAAAACAAACTAGTATATTTTCACAATTTTGATTGTCAATACAATTGAAATTTTAACAGACTATTTAATTTTCACGGCCAAGCTACGAAAGTTCAACAAGATCTAACTAGAAATATGCAACCTTACACTACCCCTACATCTATCTATACCTACATATGTCACTATGCCGAAAAGATTTATTTACCTATTTGTTGCTTTTTTCGTTCCAGCCAATGTTTAAGAAATATAATATAATTTTTATTCGTAAAACATTAGTAGGTATCCTTGCTGTATTGATGTTTCTCAATATCGGTGAAGTTTCTGGCAATATTTTTTTTCTAAAGCTGGCGCCATTGGAACATTAGCACTTTAACACGCGTAGTTTCGAACAATAGATGCGATACGACCACTTAACAGTTAAAAGGACAGAAGACGAGGACGAAGAATTTTACCATGACTAACGCTGTTTTAAACCTTTGTTATCTTATCAAAGAACATTTGTAAGTTTTTCCTATATTTAGATAAAGTAGCATTTATTTATATGCCATGGCCATGGGCCAAGCAGCAATGTTAAAGCGCTGTTGTGCATCGGTTGTTTGAGGTAAGATAGTTCCCTGTAAACTCCAAGATAACTCCCTGTAAACCTAATTGGGGGTTCCGGATCTGTATTTAACACTGGGTGTGAATAAGGTCAAGTAATTGAATAAACCGAAAAATCAACTTTTGCTGCTCTACTTTAGCTATAATCTATGGGAAAATTTTTTGCGGTTTTACTTCCTGAATTTGACCTACATAATTGCAAATTACCACCGAAAGCGGATGTCGCTATCTCGACGTTTTGTTACGCTCACGATAAAATATCAGATGGTGGTTTGCACAGCCGCCAAGTCACACGCTCTCCATATGGCAGACTCGAACCGATAGAGTGCGAGTTTTACGATACCATCGGTTCCAGGAAGAATTTCCCATTCCCCGCCCCATAATCTACAGATACAGTTCATTAATATCATGAGTACTTAATTCAGAGTAGAAGCGATTCGGCACCATGGGACCGCTGCTGCAGGACATTTCACATGGTATGGTTGTGGGAACACCACGCTTCGTTCCACTAAGAGAAAACAACCGTCACATGTTTGATGAAATCACGGTTATTTTTAAGCGACGATTGTTTTTATTCGCTCGCCAATTGAGGGCAATCAGCGACACGTGTTCCGTTTGAGACGCTCGCCTTAAGGCCTCTTCATTGAGCTCGTTGATATCGGCCCGTGTCAGCTCGAATATTACATGAATCGTAATATTGGTCTCATTGAACTCGCAGCCAATTGGAAAGCTAATAGCTAATGTTTAACAATAAATTTATTTATGTTCTTACTTTACCTTAGCCAAGCCATGCTAAACGCCGCCTTGCAGCGACTTCTCGGTGAAAGGCTAGCCGAGCTCTACTTTTGTTCCAACTACAATTTATGTTCATAGTTGCTAGAGGCTATAAGTCTCGTGAATGTCTTTTACAATCACAGTTATTTGTTCTGCCAAAGATTTACCAAATTGTTCATGTAAAACGGATTCGCTGGTTGTTCCCAAGATACTTGAGGGCATAGTTACGTTTCTACTATCATCTTTCGGCTCGCACTACGCGTACAAGTTACATAGAAATATTTTTATTACGCTCTCAAGCTCCAATCACAAGAGATAATGTGTCTGTTCGTTACTGAAGGGTAATTCAATGCTTATGCCACATGTCCACTTAACTACTTTGGGTGTATGTGAATTATTGCTTTGTAAGACAATATCTTAACACATATGAGCCAATAGAGGCGCCTCCGTTTTTTGGCGTTAATGTTATTAATTATAATAGCCTAGTTCTATATAAGGAGTACAACGACGCAGCTTCAATCAACGGTTCTTTGAATCGCAACTAAATGGTAGTTCTCGACACCGAAAGCTAATTGTTTCGTTTCATCAAACACGGCATTCTTTGAATGAAACTAAACTAATTAACAGCGAATTGTGGGTCGGCATTGTGTGGCCTGCATTGAGCGCAGGTCAGATGAAGGCTCGCTTTGTGTCGCGGCTGTTTATTTTTCCAATTCGTTCTCGGAGCTGGTGTTGCCGCTCTACGGTAATAACAAAGGTGGTAAACTGTAATGCAAGCGGGGCGGACCGCTAACGCTTAATTACTGTCGAAGTTTATGATCTCCGAAGGTTCTAATAGGCACCTACGCTGCACCCGTAACTTACATCGATGGATAGTAATAGATACAACAAAAACAATCTACAGTTTTCTTGAGAATGATATTCGAAAATTAAGCCAAATAGAATGTCTATTTCCACCAACGAATCCCTGATCAGGAATAGAGGGAGTTCGGCGAAAATATTTAAGATTTGGGATCAACGGGTTTTGGGTGTTGAATAATGCATACACGCTGGTCCACGACTCCGAGGGTGCGCGAGCGCAAGCCGCACCGCACGCGCTGCATTTTAATGCTGCTCAATTTCGTCGGCGCGCCGTCACATTACAATATTTCATTCCAATGTATCCGAAATAGATTCAAAATGATAAATGTTTTTGTCATTTTCATGCCGTTTCTCCTTCCTCTATTTAGGTACCGCGCTGGGAATTAATGGCATTCGTTGGCGCCTATTGTTGTTTCCCATAATTAATGTTAGTTTTATTAAAATAGATTGGGTGTTGTTTTAGTCGACAATAAATGTTTATCAATCTATGAAATTAAGAGAGAAACTAAACACCACAGTCTATTAGATAAAACTATTGTCTCATAGTTTGACGATGACACTGGAGGTATTTAGAAACCCTATAATTGACCATAAAATAGTTATGCGGTGAGGTACAGTTGCCTTTCGAAGAAAATCTTTTGGAAAACCAAACTAGACAAAACTCTATGTTATGATTTCTAGACTTACGTAGGGACGTACTACTAGACTGGGTATCTTAGTTATTATTTTTATATTCTATATTAAGTATCGTACTTGTATTGTATAGTGTTTATACTTCCCTACATTAAACTTTGAAATATTATATGAATGCAGATTACTGCAGAATGCACGCAAATTACCTCATGTTACATCGCTAATGAGGCGGCACGGGCCGCGCCGCGCGTAATTCGACCTGTCCTCGGACCTGTTTGGACCCCCCACCCCTGTCATATATGCACATGTATCTACATACAAATTCCCTTCCAAACGTGTGTATTTCTTGCAACTTCAGTAAACAAATCTTGAAAAACAAGAATTCGGCTTCCACAAGACTTTACGGAATTGAATACTAAAATACGCTACCACTTCTTTGCATCCAGTGCCATGTAAGACAATCAGCACTTATTCTGGACGCAGCAAAAAGAAGAAAGCGACGTCCGATTATAATGTAAAAAGAGGTTCGCGGTAGTTCCATAACCGATTGCAAATGCCAACTGCCTTAGGCCTCGCTGCGCCCTTTTATAGCCCTTTGCAATCTCGGCTGCTAAAAAATAATCGAGCGGCAACCGCTTCACCGGATCGCTCCATAGCTATCGATTGTGTCCTTAGACTATAATGTGAAGGAGATAAGATACTACAAGACGCCGAAATTTGTGACACAAAAAGTTAGGCTCGCGCCGCGGTCCCCTTTCAAAATGCCTTCGCGTACTGTGCGATTGTTCCCTTAGGTTTTTTTATTCTGCTGAGCTTTAGTGAAAGCTCCTCTTTTAACTTTTCTTTCACCAACCAAAAGTTAGAATCACGTATTATCAATACTCACGCCTTATACCTACTATAAGTAGGTAACTGTAGCACAACTCTGTGCAAGTGTTGCAATGTAGGTACGTATAGTGGGTATGTGTTCCCTAAAACCCTTTTAAGCCATTTCGAAGACGCGACAAGGAATTATGGCCGCATTAAATTCTACCAAGAATGCCATAAAACTTGGGTTTCATATTTTAACTGGTTTTGTTTACACCATGGCCCGAGGTATAAACTGGAGACACAACAATGGGGCAGCCGAGCTTAGTACGCCATTCGAGATTTCTCCGATAAAGGCTAAATTGGCTTTAGTTTGCTTAATAAGGTGTCTTACCTCTCCATCGGTGACAATCGATACTGTTCCGCAGTTGTGATCAGACTATAAGTAACGAATACCCCCTTAATTGGACGTAAGATTAATTGAAATATACTGAAGTTTTTCACTAGTTGTTTAAACTAAAAGCAACTTGTCTCAGGAAAATGTATTTCCATAAATTTATATGGAAATGCATTTTCCTTAGGCAAGTTCCTTTTAGTTACTATTCATTCCAACAATAAGCATCTCCTTTTAAAAAAATGACGTCAACTCCTTCCTTCTTTTCAGGAGCTTTTCCCTTTCACGTTTATAATTTGTGACGAATATTTATAACGTGTAATAACATAGACACAAGGTATGTAATTAAAGTTGGTCCCAATTGAACAAATCTTTACTTCCTCTTGTCATGAAAGATTTGAGTTTGTACCTATCATAGTGTGATTCCGTGTAGATCACGCTTGGGTGCGTTTAGACTGTATTGTATACTAGAATACCTATATACACACTGGAATGTAATATGATATTAGAACACGCAAAATGTCATACGATACAATGAACACTGCTTGACACACTGTTTTATAAACATCTTACGGAAATTTTGCTGTTCTTTATAAACATTACTTACTCAGTCAATTCGTAGTTAGCGAATTATGTGTTATTATTATAAATATAGTTTCATCATCAATAGCTAGGTGTAGCTTTATACTTAATCATATAATCACACAACATGTGAATTGAGTAACTATTTCTATAACAATAGTATAACAATCCGAATCTAATACATATTGTAATTTTGTAGCACAATTTTACCCAGGCCTACAATTTGAGGAGTCAAGTCAACATTCGCTGACTTAAGAAACCGATTGGATGGTGGTTGTAAAATATGAAATATACGAACAAGTTTTGAGATTGTGTCGCTGCCTTTCAAATTTATGGGTCCAGTCCAGTTCGGTAAGCGGCTTAGCTGCGCTGTGGCACAATAAGACGACCACGATCACCGGGGCTTTTCACACCTCCGTGTTTGAGCGGCGCGTTAGCATTCACGCCTCATGTGTGCCTACCCCTAAAGTTCGCGCCTTGCCTCTACATATCACGTGCTCAATATGTAAAGGTATTTCTTGTCTATATTTGAGGTGGTGGTCGGGCCGCTTCGATATTGGAGGTTGATTACGACGCTTTCAATTTAGACTTTGGTATTTTTTTTTGTGAAAGAGTGTTAAAAGCAATAAATGTCATCAAGAAAATTAAATTTTTTTGATAATAATAAAACAGTAAGAAAGTAAACAATCACAAGTAAAATATCTGTCCCAGATCCTGCGTCATCGAAATGAAGGGTTCCCAACAGGCTGGAATTCTTTTTCCGCTGTATAAGGATAATGGTTACGTTAAGGATACGTGGTTAAACGCGTATCCAGTACATCATAAAAAAAAACTTACTTTCAAATCAATCGACTATTGTAGGTACGTGCCTGTTCAAATATAATAAAAATATTAATAATTATAAAACTTTGATTCATCATAATGATTCCTTTTCGATTTTCGTACTTTATACGTATAACGTTTTAACAAAGATTTATACTTACTTGGCGAGAGTGACCTTTTTGCGAATGATCAATCAGTTGGTCCCATTATGAGAGACAGCTAAGCTGCGCTTGCGTTGGACTGCGTGACTTAAGTGAGGTCGTGAGGTAGGTACCCTCTGTAAAGAACGTCTAGCATACGTTGACACATAGTGATGAAACTATTGAACACTTTCGATTAGGTAAGGTTATATACTCAGCCATTTTATTTGTTTCAAAAATATCACGAAGCCATTATATTATATTATCTAACAACCTTCAGTATTTTTTCATAAACCTCTCTATAAAATGGTACATAAATATTGAACCGGATATTTCTTGAATCACATTGTTTTGGTACCATCAACCTTCCTTTACTGTCTACGGACGTAAACTACGGATATCAATGTCCTAATTACGGATATCAAGGCTAAGTGTAGTTCTTGCCAATTCATACTAGACAATAAGGTTTTCGTGAGACATGAGCCATTGTTCTGGTGAAAGTTGACGTTACGATCGTTTTGCGTGTTACTAAGCTGGTTAGCGGACGACAGTTTTGTGATCATAGCATTAGGTTTAATGAGAGCAGTAATTTGAACTGGAAACAAATACAAGTTTCTCAAACGTTAGAATATAATACACTTGAATTATTTTGTTGACCTTATGTGATAATTAGCTTGAAATATTGGAATTTACTGTCTAAGACGTCTGCTAAACTAATGATTTATGTTTAAAAAAAAAAACGACTTCCTAACCTATTTGTTAATACAGTACCTTTATTAAAAGCCTGTTAAAATTTAATTGGCTGTAAGTAGGGTTGGTGAAATCACTGCGATACATTACGACTCTGAGATTCAGTAAATAAACAGCAGTGACAACATTGAGACATTGAGGCGTCATCATAATAATGCTGATTGCAAGTCGCGGAGTGCGCTTCTGTCGCCGTCTCGTATTAATCAAAATTGCATTTACGTCGCTTTCGTCACGCCACACAGGGCTCGCCGACTTTGCGGGTAAAAAATCACATTGCCCCGTATTGTATTACTGCTGATGATTGATGGAGGACTTTGAACAAACCTGTCAATTATCGCCGCATATATATACTTCTTATATAATAAACTGTATTAAAATGAACAGATTATACAAGTAAGGCAGTTAGAGGCATTAGAATAATGTACCACGAGATCGACTTATGAATTAAGAGATCCGAAAGTCGTCGACATAGCCCAGCGAATTAGTAAGTTGAAGTGGCAGTAAGCAGGGCACAGCACGCAGGAGTGATGGCTGTTAGGGCATAAAAGTTCTGACCACGCACTGGCAATACAGTCGCGGGAAGTGGCTGGATGCAGGCCGGTTCGAGGTGGTAGCTCTGGAAAACTTTGGAGGCTTATGTTCAGCAGTGGAAGTCCTGTGGCTGATATGATGATGAGAAGGAATGTAAAACTAACTATAGTATTTGTCAACAGATCATTTAGTAGGTCAACACAATAATCTTCCCTTTAAGTTAATTTCAGACACTTACACCAATCATCTAGTACCAAAACTAAGCAAAGCTTGTAGTATGCGCGTTAACACATGGATTCTTCGTCTAAGCTCACGCTCTTCTCAAAGTGCCACAGGTACCAATACTCGTATATAAAGCTGCAGATCTGTTTTCTTATACAGTTTTCTTATATACGGGATGGTTTAAATTAAGAAAATCAATATTATGACTAACTTGAGCCTAGTTAGTGCACCTGCGTGACGATACAATGGGGTATTATTGAGTGTTTACTGTTAATATTTAACTGGATATATCCAATGGTGGGGCTAGAGGCGTAGGCGGCGGCGCGGGCGCAGCTATGGCGTCTAACGAGTTATGTAAACACAAACCGCTGACCACTACCGCACGGGTATATGTGCTGGCACAAGCCGACATAAAATACACATTCCAAGTAGCTGGAATAGTACACTTACTGGATACCGAGGTGTCATATCTTGGATGTTTAGAAAGCGGAGATACTATGTTTGTCATAACATTTGATGTTCTGAACGAACTCTACCTAAGTATATAATGTGTGTATGTGTAATCGGTTGGTTACCTAAAGTCATGTTAGAGAAGAATGGGCATATCGTTTGAAGAGACTGTTTCATATTACTACGCTCTACTTTATATTGATACGTCAAGATTAGCACGGTTGCACCCAAATATTTTACCTTCGAGACAAAGGCTTCGTGGTTCACCATTGTGTTGAGGTTTAGTGGTTTTAAAACAAGTTCGTACGACCGATAGATACGAACGAACATAATAAAATTGATTTATTTTATAACTGTAAGTTGTATAAGATATTGCTAAATTGAAATAGGTTCATTTATTAACTGGAAGAAATAGTAGATTCAACAACGACAATTAAAGAGTCATCAAATAGCCGCCAATGAATTTATAGTATTTTAATTGACCTCTGTGTAGAGCTCGAATGTATTTTTTTATAAATACCGCTTCGTAAAGATTGAAGATTACAATTTTTTATTTCTGTCTTACTGGATATTTAGAGTCTTTAAAGATGTTATCTTGAAAGCATCTATTTATCAGCGACTTAGAGTTCGTCGACCACAATGTAATATTATAATTATAAATAATTGTTTGACTAACACTCGCTATAGACAGTTCTCGAATTAATATGTGAAATTTCCATCGTTCATATCACTACTTTTGGTTTAACACCTATCTTTAACCGCCGGCGAAAAGCGACGGGTATTCGCGGCATTGTGTGGGTCTATGTTTTTCAATAAAGCTTTCGATTTGAGTGCGTTTTCCTTTTTACCTAAGATAATTATCCCCAAAAAGTTTTAACGCAATCCGACGTTAAATCGATTAAAATAAAAAAAATTCTTAATTCAACAGATTTGAAAGTACCGATAAAAATAATAAAATCTAATCGAGTACGCGTTTGATTGGATATGACATTAGTGAGTTCACAAATCGTTCACGATGTTTCTGGTAGAGCCATAAATTAAATTGACTGACCAAGATGACATGCACCTAAATCAACCCTAATGAATAAGGTATTGTTTTGTGGCCATAAAATATCTAGATGGATGTTTTGGTGGTTTGGTTGTGAAAGATTTTCGCGGCAGAATTTCGTCTAATTTAATGGAATTCTTTGGCACAAGAAGATATTTCAATCGTCATAAAATAACAATAGCAATAAATTTATGCCCGAGAGATTATTTTATAGTAGAAATTAAATATAATACCAGATATTAACATAAAACATATTATAAAGAGGACCCAAAATTATGTTGTATTTATGTAAGTACCTCGCTTTCTAAACTTTGCAAACTGGTTTAACCCCCGACGAAAAACGACGAGTGTTATATGTTTTACGGCATTGTGAGTGTGTGTGTGTCCATCCTTTGTACGTGTCTCAGTAAGGTGTGATCCGGATTTGAGTGCGTTTTTTTCTATATTAAAAACTAAATGAGGGGAAAATTTCTTAGCTATATTTCATGTAAATCGGTTAAGCTGTTTAAAAGGATATTTATCTTTTAACACAGATTTGTAGTGTATTTATCAGATATCAGGGGATTTTACCATTTTTTTTATAAGTGGTTTTAAGCTATGTTTGATGGAAAACGGTTAAGCTGTTTCGAAGATCTTTAGCGTTTAACATAGTTGGTTAGGTTTGTCTAGATGATACAATCATTTGTTTTCTCGAGGGTTTTCTAAATTTTCAATAAATAGTAATGAAGTTATATCACAACTGTTAAAGAACTTCGAAACCATTGAGATATATTGAATTTTTATAATCCCAACATTTATAAAATATATAAAGCTGTTACATTTTTCGGTGCCTGCCCCTTTGGTCATTAGGATGTTAATCCTTTTTTATAGCCGGCGAAATAAAAGTTATAATCAAACTGGCTATCTCCTTGTAAAGCCAGCAATTAATTGAGAGCAAAGTGGGTCGCCGTCTTGATTACCATTAGAGTAATTACGGAGCCAAATGGAAATGTTGAAGTACCTGCTGACTCAAGCTACTTGCTATGTATGACACAACGATGTAAATTGTTGAAACTTTAGAAACTTGGAAATACAGGTTTGTGGAATTGTGTGTCAATAAACAAATTAAATCCATAAAAACGCGAAGATGAATTAAAATGTAATATTTATGGTTTAACTTATTTATACAGATTTTTTTAAACGTATTCAATGTGCTATAATTTGGTTTCAGTTCTAAAGATTATGCTAAAAATATCCCAAACATTAGGTTTTGGGTGTTCCAAACATTACAAAATTAAATACTTATTATGTTTTTCGGTGTAAAGTCCCTTAGTCGCCTTTTACAACAGCCACAGGAAGAGACGGGTTGGTTCTATTCTTTATACGTGCCGAAACCACACAGCACAAAAAGGTAAAGTTATATTCGACTTTATTATGTGTAAATAACCACACATTTACATTTTAAATCGATACAAATGAACATTAGACTTTATTCTGTGGATAACCTACTTTGCATCTGTCCGATACCACACGATCCGTTATCTAAATAATGCTTGTCAGAATTTGGTTCTCATTAACTTATCTGATCATATATGGAACTGTAGATTTCTTTACCTTAGAAACGCCGCGATTTATCGTAGGTGAGGAGCTGTATTATTTTAATGAGGTCTGTAAATCAGTTGCAATAGTATAAGCCGGCGCAGCCGCGTGCCGCAAGGCCGGTCGTCTGAAGGAGTCAGATTATCCTGCCCACTCGGCCATCTCCCTCGCACCCACCGCTATTACATATATGGAGCGCTGGGTTGTAGATATGCCATAATAGTCTAGATTTCTGACTAGGGTTGCTTGTGAGGCAGATTCCATTATTGATTCCGACAAAAATGTTTTCATTCCAGAAATAGGAATCTATCCAATTTATGAGGCCTATGCCTAATAGATTGTATAGATATTGGCAGTTATTACATAAGACATATCGGTGTCAAATCAAACAATTAGATAGAGTTATATGTTGTAAATTTATAGGTTTTCAAGTTGACAATTATGAAGCAGGTAGGTATTATGAATTAGATAAAAAAACTGTCGCATTTTCCATATAGATCCAGCTGTCGACCCTAATTTATGTAGTTGGTGAGCAAATCGATACATTCGTCATTGCATCGCTGTCATTGCACGCACGTGCTCTGTAAGGCATTGCAATCGACACTGGACACCGCTATGACTTTATTCAAATCAATGTGGTAAAAAATCGTCTCTACCAGAGATAGCAGTTTGAGTAACGATGCCGGTGTGATGTCAGTATCAGCCGCCCATTTACTTATCTGATCTTAATGATGCCGTCGTATTAATTGGGATGTAAAGTATTTAAACATTTATAAACATAATGGCTATTGACGAATTAATTATGTTGGATTTTTTTTTTATGTTAGTCACACCTATTTGATTTCTCCATCGCATTGTTAGCCTTCATCAACATCTTTTTATAACAAAGGGTTTATAGTACCTACCTATCTTTGTTATTTAATTCCGCGTCCAGTATTTTAAATACAAAGGCCTGCTAGATTTCATCAGAATTAATTTAGCCGTTTGGAACTAACATGCAGACAATTTTGTCATGTAATATACGTGTAAGTAAATGAATAAATTAGATTAATTATATTAAGTAATAAATACATTTTTGATGTTAATGAAGTAATAAATGCAATATTGTACATTTGTTGTATTATCTTTCTTTATTTGTCATTGAAATATTTTAGAACGACACAGACGACATTTATCTTAGTGGAAATTTATAATAAATCCACTCAGGGAATAGGCACTAAGTTATGAGTAACATTTGTCTTTATTTTAAACAATTCCTTTCATACCCATAACGGCCAACCACTAAAACAACCTAATAGTGCAAGTATCATATTTGTAGCTGGAATTTAAATCGGCATTAAATATTTAACAATTCCGAAGAGCTATTTCATGTTGTACTGAACAAAGGCACTCGTTGGTCAAAGTCATTCGGGTCTCGGTCATAAAATAATACATACATGTTTAGCAGGACTGCATTGGCAATAGCCGGGGGCGTAGTCAGTCCGGCTTGGCGGTTCATAATAACGAGGCCGTATCGCCTGGGCTCCACTGGACTATAAATTGTCAGCAGCCCCCGGGCATGCGGCACGCAATCTCAATGCGGAAAATATTATTCCGCGGCTAGGGTTACCTACCACGGCAATGTCCAGGGCTTGCCTCTGTGGAAAGACTCAACCGTTACAAAAATAAGATACTCCCTCTCTGAGCAGGTAATATGGGTGAAGAGTATTGTCGCAGGTTAATAAAGTTCTTCGTTGTAACTGAAAATAAGTGTATATAAAGTATAGTTCTTTTAAATTAAACACGCTATATAGAGTTTCACCATCCACCTCTGGGCTCCATCATCAGGTCCTGGACATTAAGTGTAAAAGTGCAAAACGAATCATACGAGCCTAAACTCGAGGGGTTTAGGTACTACTAGCCACTGATTTTTCCACCATCAACAGATCAGCTCCAAGATACAAGATAAATCCAAGATAAATTATAGTATTGTCGTCCAAACTATATACATATCAAGTTTCAAATCGATATGACAATTAGAAGTAGGTTAAAATTTACTTCCAAGATTTATTAGTCAGTCAGTTACAAGTGAAGCTAATCTTTTATAAAACAGAATTTACACGTGAATATACCATGTTGCTTGTACAATACAATAATATGAGGTATATAGTTTACTAGCTTTACGCTCGCGGCTTCGCCTGCGTGAAATAACTTTACCGCGGAAAGTTGTTTATCCCTCAGCAACTAATCACTTTATCGAGATAAAAATCCTATGTCTTAATCCAGGGTATGTTCTACCTATATATCAAATTTCAAGCAAATCCGCTTTCGCCATGATTGAGTAACAAACAAATATTCGCATTTATAATAATAGTTAGATGCGTTAACCCGGAAAACATAAACGGTATTGGTAGCCCTATGCAGCTGTGTTCGTAGCTAGCTAGAGAGGTCCACAGCGAACAGACCTCAGCCGCTGGCAACAGCAAGCCTACTATTGTTGCCTTGCGTCTATACATCCCGGTTGAAGGCACAAGCACCACCCAGAACTTAACTTACACTCTGTGATATTGCTCCATTTGAAAGTTAGGTTTATTACTCGTAAACTGTACAAAAGCTTTACGACTAATCATTACATGCAAATGGGGAGATTTATATACATAAAGAGGTTGTAAAATAACATACACTGTTAAAATTGTATTTACTGATGTATGTATTTTATTGTGAGCTGCAATTGTTATGGAGGCCATTTTATTGCAAGAGAGAATTAGTTGTATCGATAATTTACTTCAAGTCAATTTTGAAACCTACTAGTACATATTGTTTTGAGCGGATATCTCTATATTATTTTGAAAAAAAAAAAATATTACTTAACGTGGATAGTTTCGTAAAAACATCTGATTTATGGTTCCGTAAGCAAAGGGTGCAAAGTGTACAGTCGTACTAAGCTTACAAGCAAGCTGTTACAAGAGTGTACAGAATCAGCGGTAATGTCGGTAGCTAATTGACATTCTCATAGAATACGTGTTCTCCATACAAATATGGCAATACCAATGGAAAAAATCTAAAAAAAAAACGTATTTGTTCAATGTTTTCAGTTGAACTATACCTGAAAAACGATAATTTAATACCTACAAGTTTGAAACTTGCTCTGAAATGTGTATATATTCTCCATAGTAATACAACACATATAATTAAAATAGATATACATAGTAGTTTGGTAATAAAATGTCGTCTACTAGTAAGTAAAATCTAAAAGATAGCAAAGGCGAATGAAGTTGTTAAGTCACTTCCCATCAGGTGAGATTGTGGTCAAACGCGTATACAGTTAATCATAAAAGCATCTTTGTGAGGCGCTTATCACATTTTGTTATTTACCATAGAAGTGTTTATATTGTTTGGTGGTACAGAACCTTATGTGCACGACTCTGACTCACACTTGTCCGATTTTTGTGGTTATAATGACGAGGTACGTATTTCTTATAGTGAAGCCAAGCGAGTGGCTTGCTTCCAGGCGGTCGAGCATTGTCGCGTCGCATTCCTGCCCATTGTCGCAACCACGGTCCGCTTGCTACAGATATTAAAGCGCATTTTATTGATTCCCTACACTTTAGCTACGGGATCATGTATTTTTAGGAAGTGAATGGGCTCGTGACGGGTTCTGTGATTTATGGTAAGATTGCAGCTTAAGGTTCATTTAATTTCATTTCAAAGCAGCTTTAGGTGTTAAGTCAACTGCTGGTTTCAAAAGGGCAACCTTTTTGCCTATATCACTTCTGGCTGTGTAATGTGTGATATGCGATTGGTGCAGTGAATCTTGCTTTCAATACCAATGGTAACTAGTTCTA
This sequence comes from Oegoconia quadripuncta, assembly GCA_949316235.1. NCBI lineage: Eukaryota > Metazoa > Arthropoda > Insecta > Lepidoptera > Autostichidae > Oegoconia > Oegoconia quadripuncta. The sequence goes on from OX438749.1 coordinate 13,918,533, forward strand.
ATCCCGCAAGGGGTAAATGTTTGCGTAATGATTACGAACATTTATTCCCGAGTTTTTTTTTGTGAACAACGGGTTTGTACTTGACCTCAATCACACCTGACGTTACGTGAAGATGACGTCGATGGTCGAAGCGTACTGACTCGGAAACCCCAACACATTTGGGGAACTGGCTGTCTTATCTCTGACAACCGGAACACAATAATGCTATTAACATTGCTGCTTGGCGGCAGATTTAGATAAGATGGTGGTTGCTAGCCAGGCGGACATTTAAAATGCCCTACCACCAACCAAACCGAGTACTTAAACATGTACCCCGCTGGGGATCGCACTTGAAACCTCCGAATTTTAAACCCAATGTTGTTTACATTGAGTCACGGAGGCGGTTAAAATTATTCCCGAGTCATGTATGTTTATATATTTATGTTTATCCGTAATCTTTTATTCATATTTATTTATTTCTTTAATGTTTAGCAAATCAAAATGTTGAGCTATAATTGGAATATAGAATTATACGACATCCATAAAAACAAGAGATCTTATTTCACAGTCCGCTGTGAAGTGGGAGGGAGTATATACAAACACATAGCAAAACAGCAAAAAATATATGTCTAATTATAGTATGACAAACGAGCACGCAACTCACCTGGTAGAAAGTTATACTACTCCTATGATATTTGACCATCCAGAGTTATGTCGATATATTAGAACAGTAATTATCCAGGCCAAGCCAATCCAGGACATATAGTTCACAAGTATAGTTGAATGAACCTTTTCTAAGCTGGTTAACTTGAGATGTTAGATTCGGTCCGGCGAAAATTTGACTGTAGATGACGTTGCTGATAGAGCTATGCAAGGACAAGTGAGGTAGACCCAGGCGTTACTGTATCGAGAGCCTTATGTATTTTCCATGTTATGTGAAATATTTTACAACATATTATATGGGATGTAAACATATTAGGGAGGCGAGGTAGTATGTAAGAGAAAATCGTTTCATTAGTTTCATCCAAATTTCATCTCCTTCAGAGATAAGTTCACCTAAGTTAATATGCATTTATTCGTAGTCCAACCAGACGTCAGCTATCTATTCAGAATTGCAGCAGTGTGTGAAAGTTATGTGTACCTCAAGGTTCGGTTTAGGATGGGTGGAAATGTACAGTAGGGTAACAAACTTGGTTCACACATTCCACTGCTAGGTATTAGATGAATTATTATAATGAACTTAATTTAGTGTTACTTAGGCAGGACCCTGTTATGGTAATAAGATATGCATGATAGGCTATAAATGTGTTACACTTAATTTCTATGACTTTTACTAGTTTAACTGAAAACTGATACCTATCACCGTTCTGTAATGTTACCACTATTACGTAGCACAACGCGGTCCTCGCTAGACTTTTTCCTTGCCATAGTTAGTTTAACTTCTAGTTTTCTTGTATGCGAGGGGGGGTAGTACAGAACTTTTTAAATTATTAATATAATTTAAAAAGTCACATATTTATCCATTGCACGCAAAATATTTCTTATAAGAACTTGACTAATATTAAAGTAACGTAATGTAAATATCAAACAGACGGACATGTATTAACCAATAATGAGCTAACATCAAACGATTGTTCGGATTCGAAAACGAATGGGTAGTTTCACTCGTCGCGAATGCAAATTATGTGCCTTTTGAAAAATGCGATCTTTTGAAATGCGAAGGTGAATCTGTAATTATGGCATACGTATTCAAAACGAACGATTAAAAAATCGCACCGCGGCGGCCTACTTTGTAAATGTACCCCTACCCGATACAAAGTAGGATAGAAACGGGGTCTTCTTGTGTTGCCACCTGAATTCTTAGCCACTGAACAAATACAAACTGTTATCTTCTATCATCAATACTATTGTAATACTGTGTCAATACTAACTAACTTTGATGAACTAGACGACGTTGATGTCTTTTGTATATATCCAGTTTGAATCTGGTTTTACGTAAATTGTGGTGGTTTAGTAGTGGTGGTTCTAGAGAACCAAACACAGAGGACATTTTGAGGATCCGTAGTTTAAGAATGAGACTGTATGATTTAATTGGTTTTCCTACGCAGGTTTTCTTAAACTTGTCAACACTACCACACGGCGTTTATTCGCGTGATGTGTTAGTGTAGGTGACAGTTGCTTTATCTATCTAAGCAATAAATAAACATTCGGTTTATCCAAGGGAGATAAATAAAGCGTTACTATTGCGGGAATGGCTCAAAGCAATGCTCTACCGACGACATATCAAAATACAACGGGGACAAAACTTAACAATTATTATAAAATGGTTACTTATGGTTACTTTTTTTTCAGAGTAGTTCTTTGTTTAATATTCTTTAATAAGTTGCATTTCAAATATCCATTGGAACACGTCCGACCCAAATTCGGTTCTCTAATCTAATTGCCCGAGCTCCTGAATATATTAGGTCCTTACCTATGAAATTGGCGTTTTGTATGAAGAATTTCATTAAGACTGTTTTCTCCATACAAACATTTTAAAATTTTTTTGGGAACGGTAAATCCAAATTTAGCTAAACTTTGTGTGTATTATCAGATAACATTAAGTTAAGTATAGGCAGCGTTAATTTTTAAAAGTAACCGCTTTAAAAAGTTTCAGCGAATCTAAGAAATGATTATGAAAAGCACATGAAAAGAGCTCTGTTCAAATTTTTTTTATTATCTGATTTAGCCCAGAAATTAAACAATATTTCACGTGAAACCTTGAAATAATATTCCATTTTCCAATTAAAAAACAAATTTGGATATAGCTTTGAAAATCGCAGGAATTGGTACATATGATTAACGAAGAAAAAAAAACTCCTATTTCATAAGTAAAGACCCGTAAAGACCCAATATATAAAAGTATTTGAAATTCTATTAGAAAAATTACGGAAATTTTTAAAAACATCTTTTGTTTTATATCACTTTTATGACGTCATTGCAAAACTTTCACTCAAAGCGTTAAGCGTTCGGCAACAATTTTTATGTTATATATAAAACGTTTATGGGACACAATGGTTTCACAAAAATGAGGAGTGTTCTCGAAGCCTCAAGTTCGTAGATACTCGTTATTAATGCTGTTGGTGGAGATAAAAAAGGTGCACAAGATTTATCCAACAATAAAGTTACGTCAGATGTAGAAGCCTATACATTTCGTGAGAAACTGCGACGTCGGTACCTATTACGTCTAAACCGTAAGAAACTATATAAATAGGTCAATGAAATTGTAAGTGACGATGTTAGTATTCAGTTGGCAAACCACACCGTCCTTTCTCACGCCTGTTTGCGTATTCTAGACTGGACTTGCGTGAGAACTACGGCTTACGGCTTACCCATGCGGGTCTGGATACACCCTAATCTGATTGAATCTCAGAGATAGTCATCATTCATTGCTTTGCACCTTTGTTTTATTTTGGCGTTATGTTAGTGGTAGATAATGAATGCATAATTTTATTGTAGCACTTTGTGAGGGCATAGCAATTTTTTTAATTAGAGGAAGCCGAGCGTCCAGTGCCGTCGTCAAATTTTTTATTATTCCATTAATTTTAAAGAGAAATTGCGAAAAGGATGATGGATTAAGTGTACTATACAAAACAATATTTTTTTTAATGCACAACGGGTTAGCACTTGACCTCAATTTGATTACAAATATAAATAATTATACATTGAATACTGTTATTCCAATTTACTAATCAGTTAACGGGATCACTGATCTCTGTTTAGTGGAGTATGACAAAACCATTTAGTGTAGAGCTATTTTTATAAGTTATAAAAAGCATGTTGTCCTGTGTGGTCTTGGTATTCCATCTTCATTTCTGATTTAATTTTTAAAATTAACGTAGTAATTAAATATTTGATGATGAGAGTGCCAATAGACTCTCTACACTTTCTTAGACAATTAACGGCGTTACAGACAAATGCTTGTTTAGCAATAATTACTTCTTTAGCTAGTTAACATATCTATTGTTTGTTATGTCTATTGTAGGGGGTAGGGATATCAGGAGGGACTGTTTTTCGAATATATTTTGTAGATTTCTATGTATATATATATAATTTCTATTGTAGTCTAAATGGCTTGACCGATTATGTAGTCCAAGGTGTCGTTAGATTCGTTTTGATCACAGAATATAACTTATGGTAAAAGTTTCAACATGGCGCCCAATCTATGATGTCGGGTTTTTGTTTTTTAACCGACTTCAGGGTCTTGTTACAAACATATTGTATTAATTGTGTTTTCCAGAAATAAATAAAATAAAATAGAGTTAGTAAAGCATTGCGAACGCAAAACATCACTCGAGAGCGAGTGCGTTAAGGTATGGCAAATTGAGTTGGCAGAAACAGAGGCGTCGAAGAGCTAGGAATACTCCTAGCTCTTACTACTCCTACATACGTATATTTAGTGGTACGGTGAAATCGGTGCGTGTTGTAATCACTTGAAGATTGAAAGTCGTTCATTATTTTATGATCAACCGGAGACCGACACTTGATTTACGTTGACAAGATAGTTTTGCGAGAGCGGTAAGATAACAAATATGACTATTAAATACTCTGTGGTATAACTTACAAAAGCCTCGTAGAGTTATGTGTTATAAATTGTGTTTTCAAAACTGATATTCTTTTATGAAGGACTGGAGACGCATTTGTCCCTAGACTTGAAGATCACAAGATTCTAATGTCGGGGAATACCGGGACACCTGCAGCTACTTACATACCTTAGCAGGCCCGCGTTATGAAGAAATGAAAGGCATAGTGCAACTGTTTGATATATCGATAACAAAGAGGTGGCAACCGAAGGCGTCTGCAGATGGAAAGGTGATTGTGGAATAATATCAAGCAAATCCAACGCACATTCGCCAAAATGTTGCGACATTGATCAAAGCTCAGCAATATAGCAGTGGGTAAGCGACGTCACCCATTGGCGCGACATTCCACGTAGTCGAGGACAACCAGTAGGTTACTTATATCCCTCCCTACAGGGAGGGGAGTCCCACATAACCGTCTCGCCGTCCCCCAGGCGAGCGGTACGCGTCATGCGTTTCCCCGCGTCATAAAAAAATGAAAGGTTACTTATATAATTCCTTTTACGACTATCCAATAATTAACATATAATAAAGACATCTCAAGGTGTTTATCCCACACTTATTGGATGTGATAGACATCACCTGACAGCGATGACATGTTGACTGGGCCCTCGATTGTCACACTGTCACTTGTCAGATAGGCGTGTGAACGGCGCTTATCGCGTATCTGCGCGGGCGCCGACAGGACTCCACCATGACCTATTTATCATGAGAATCACCTGGCACCTGGACAGACGACGAGTAAACAAACATTATATTTTATTGCTGATAATAAAGCGCGGCATTACCTTTATAAGAAGAAAGTAAAAAAACTAAAAAGAATTCTTAGAAAATGAGTGCGATTCTCTGATCTTCTAATTCTTAGTGGGATAAGAAAAGCTAGTAACTGCATGTAATTATTACATAGACGGGCTCAGAGTACTGTTTCATTAATAATACACGTAATTTTTACATTGTGACCTTATTAGAAAAATGTACTATTACAACTTGTAACCGTTGTACTTAGCTTTTTTATTTTGTAATTACTCTTATGAAATAAGGTTAGATGTCGAAAACCTAACACCAAATAGTGTTGTGGGTGTGCAAATAAACGTTTTATCTAACTCTTTAAACATAAATTTAGAATTATACTCTCTACTTACTGATGAATCGATCATGCGGCAATATAACTTGTGTGAAAATTTACAAATATTACTTTTGTGATGTGACAAACTCTTATCGTTTTATGGCAAATTTGCAAACAATTTGTTCGTGGGTCAGAAAATTATATCAAACGTAATCAATTCCCACGATCGTGCGTGAAAGCACGCGTTCGCATGTCGAAATCTCTTCTATCACCTTATCGATAATTTTCCCATGCGATCTTTACCGCTTCTTCGGTATTTCGGTTATTTGCATAGAAAATGATTATATAGCGTGACGAGTGCTTTGAATGTACCCTAAAGTCAACTAATATTTCTCACTACATTATCGTAATTTTTCTAATTCACAACAGGTACATAGAGTCGATTGTTTAATGTAAGCTGGGTTTCATAACTTGTATTATAAGCCGGTTGACCGGTTTATAAATAGCTTTGCTCAAATTATAAGGCTGATTTAAATTTCACAGATTTGTTGAATATTTTATAATACCCTAAGTGCGCTTATTTTCAAATACAACAAGTTCCACGCACCAGCAAAGAGCGAATAATGTCGCTGTAGTCGCACATAATTGCATGCCCCTGCTCCGCGGTGCGTGCCAACGAAATTACATGTAATTGGAGCGGTGTTTTACTGAGATCTCAAAGGTTATATTTATTTTTCACCTAAATTAGGATTAAGTTAAAACAAATTACATGTTTATATAATAATTATTATATTTCCCGATTTTATGACATCAATGCAGCCGACTCGCTTCGATAATATAAAACCAAATATTCAAATTACAGATAATCTTCCAAAGTTTATAGTGCATGATTTTTTATTGCCTTTTATGGATTATAATTATTTTACAAGTAAATTAATTTCCTTACAAGTATTAATAGAAGTTAATCGTTTTACTACATAATTTCGCAATGTGTTAACCGAGTCGATATGGTTTAATGAAGCAAAGGTCAGCGAAGAATGTTAAATATTATTTACAATTTTTATTTGCTAATTAATTTTTATATTCTTAAGTTTGCCAGGTTGTATCCGTATATGTGTATTATATGTGTATATACATTATCTTTAGTTTAATGTGGGTTTATTCTGGCATTCCTTATAAACTGAACACTTTGTACGCATAAGAAGTATACATAATTCTAAATAGTTTAGAAAAACAACATTGAAACTAAATTAGTACAATTTTAACATAAAAGAGTAACAATTATATTTTTTAATCCCAAAATCTCAATAATGCCTGATTCGATTTGAGTGCGGTTTTTTCATTTGAGATTAAACTAGGGGAAAGGTTCATGTTTGATGAAAATCGGTTCCGCCGTTACGAATATATGTAACTTTGACACAATTACCTTGTAAACTTGGATGATACTAGGTTTAGTTCTTCAGGGGTATTCTAAATTTTCAATTTATGTTATTTAAATGAAAAACTGAAAATTTTCTCTATTTAAACTTGTGTATGCTGCTTAAGATTTTTAAATGTAAAGTTTGGGAATAAATCTTCTCATTAATTATACCTTTTTGAGGCAAAGACCATATTGAATGAATAAGTAGATTATCAAAAGGATGAACGATAATGTAGATACCTTTTAAGGGGCAGGTTTAGGGAGGTATTGGGGAGTAAAATGGAACAAGTAGATATTGAATAACTTAGAATGGATGTTTAGTATAAGTATTAATTAGAGAGATTGATGTTATATAATTCATTAGTATGTATTGAACGCGTACGTTGTTTTATCAAATAAAAACCAGGAATAGTCAAAAAACTCCAGCAAAATATCATTGTCGTAGACCGATTGGTGCAGTGGATAGCTGACCTATAGGTACTGTATAGATGCGGGTTCGAATCCCACGAGGAGTAAATGTTTGTGTGATGAATACGAAAATTTATTCCCGAGTCATTGATGTTTATATAAATATTTATGTATGTTTGTTTATACGTTATCTAATATCCATCCATATTTATTTATTCATTGTAGCTAATTATCATTAATGGTTTTGCCGCGACCTATCAAATACTTAATTTTTGCTTTTTGTTAGTCTACCTCAAGTTTACTTTGTGATTTATATATTAGACAGTATAAGTATAAGTTACTCGCTTAAAAAGCATAGTCGTCTGATAACGCTAAGGGGATTTTAGAAGTATATTTTTGCTACAGTTTGCTTTGTTTGTTCGCAATGTTTGGATACGGCAACATGTGCTGGTGCGGCGGCGCCGATGACATCGGTGCGGCGACGGCGTCCGGCGCCGGCCACACATGCGCGAGCGAGAGAAATCTACAAAAACACATGTTTCTAAGATTTATCGGGCGACACTTGTAAAAAACCGAACGAGGAAAAAATAGTGCGGAAAATGACTAATGTTATCACCGATTTTTATTATACCAACTCGGAAATCGTCAAAACGGCGATCCTCATTTTTAGGGTTCCGTATCCAATGGCAGAAATCGGAAACTTTATAATTTCGTCAAGACCGTCTGTTCGTCAATTTGTCACGGACTTCTTTACTCCTTTATTCTTGAATCGATCTTTATAGAAGGTGTTTTATGGTCACCAGACAGTGCATAATAATATGTCAAGAAAATTAGAAATAGATATCCCTAAATAGAACTGAAGAAAGCTTACTTTTTCACACGGCTTCTGGGTATTGTTGATCAGATCATTAAATATGACATCAAGATTCAAAACTTTTATTAATGTGAATTTATTTCATCTGTAACTTTAAATTCTCTAACTTACCAATCCAAGGTAGCAATTGAGTTACGTAGGGCAGAGTCTACCTTCAGTAGGCACCGTACAAAGTACCACTGTTGATCCTGGCTTGGGGAAAACTTACAGGAGTTGCAGTGGAGTATGTGGAGGCGGGTAATATGATAATTTTTGATGAAATGATAAGTTTAATCATATGATAATTTTGAAATTATCTGAAAAAATTAAGATTTTTTTTGATGTAGGTATGCTACATCAAAAAAATCGCTAGAAACGGTTTCCAATTTCAAACTACATGAATGCAGTTTTTCTTAATTAAACGAATGTAAGATTCCATTTTATAAAAATTTGTTATTCCCAGTGTATTAATGCATTTATGCATTGAATTAAGAAACATGTAAACACGTAGCCTACATTTTCTAATGTCCGTACTTGACCTACACACCCATAACTCGGTAGGACGAATAACTACAACCATGCACATAGTAATTAGAGCCTTAGTCATGGTCCAGTCCGGTAGACGAGTGTGTCATTCATATGTGTAACTACATAGTAGTCAGCCAGTGCTGATTGGCCGAGATAATCCACCAGAAGTTGTTTGCTGTACAAATGTGATTTGATTACTTTATGACGAGGTTTTCTTTGTGTTATGGTATGACAAACGTGCAAACAGCACAGGTTTCTAGTTCAGTATTTTTTTAGCTTATATGGTATCATACATGTATATTCATTAAAGTTTCATAAATTATATTGTATTATAGTTATGATTATTACTGTACTTTTTTTATGAAATACTCAACATGCGTTTGACCACGCCTAAATTTAATGCCTAGAGTTACAATAATTAGAGAAAATTAAGCAACCTTAGGTTACCTCAACATTTCTGAAGTTTTGTACTTCACGTGATGAACATTAGAATCTCTTATAAGAGTAAAATGGTGAATTTAGATTATGAAGTCGTCGTATAATTGGATTGAACGTTTAAATTCATTCTCAAAACAAAATTTATCACTAGACGTTTCAAGATGAAGATGATTTATGATGTGTGTGTAGAGATGTTATTAGGTGTTCCTTCCTAAGGCAGTGACAGAGGGCGGCCCACGCGCTGCGCACGAGTGCGCCCATTATACAATCAGGACGAATCAGCACATACGATTGCGATTGCCATTATTGAGCTATATTCTCATCAAGTCTATATTCCAGCGAACAATCCATTCAACTGTACGAGTCGAAAGGTCTATTTTAAAGCGCAGCCGTCGACCTACGTCTAAGTACTATGCCGCTAAGCAAATTGTAGGTTCGGTTGGTTATTCGAATAGTGATTGTTCCTTGTAGCTATATGCGTTTGACTCGGACGAGTGTAAGACTACTTCCTAGTGTTTACGTCAACAACTTACTGCGTTTTACATTTTAATGTTGCTGTTGATTATGTGAATAAATGAAAGGAAATCATCTTTATTATTCTCCGTCACACAAATCTATGGTCGTCACACCAATCAAGTACCTATATTACCTACATTAGAACCTATAGACGCAGCGAATTGTGCCTATTTCAAGAGTTCAAACATGCTATTATAGTGCACACTATTAAAAATTCGTATACTTTGGTTTAATCCGATAGTGTGAGGTGTAGACATTTAAAATAAGACTTTTTCACTGAGTTTTGCTTAGTCTATCTTTCGTAGACCAAATTGACACTTACATATAGCATACAATTGAACGTAAACCAAGGAACCTCATTTACAGTCATATGAGACTTCTTAATAAGAGATTTCATTTTAATGGCCCATAACTGCATTGTAGAGAAACTCGAGAGTAAATAGTTGGTCGTCTGAAACATGGCCATGCGTTGTATTGTGTAGATGGGCAGGTTTGTATCGGCATATGAATACAATGGCACGCACGTGCGCGGGCAGGGGGGGCACCATCGTCGCCCGCGGCGTCCGCGCACGCCATTGTCCAATCGCCCATTGTTTCACGGAAATCCTGAATACATGCTTTGACACTTACAGTGCACTTACAATAAAATTTCATTTCGATATACGAGTACGTTAAAGACTTTACGGATATTAAAACCCAATATAGAATACAATGAGACCATATATGATTACGAACATGGAATAAATTTGGTTCAATCGACAAGCATTGATTGTGGTACGTAAAGGTATAGTCTACGCTTAATAATAACTGGTTGCCTCGAAAGCCAAATCTGTATGTGAGGACCGACAAGCTTGCTACAAGGTTTTCAAGTTTGCTTCAAAGCTCTATCAGTTTAATCGACACGCAGCAGATTACGGAACAGTTTACTTAGAGGTCTCTTACATTGTGTCTCTCGAATCTGACCTAGAAACAAAAAAACAGCAAGACTGGCTCATAGTGTTGTAACGGAACACAAGCGTACCGTTGATACAAATTCAGTGTGTGAGGCATTTTGTGGGTTCGAGGGGGTACAAGCTTATTAAAGAGTAATAAAGTAGTTAGGACACACTTTTCTAGGTCAGGTAGTATTTTAAAATGATTCCACTTAAAATCCAATCTAAATAACAAAAACTTGATTTATTGGAAAACTAGGGGGTATTTCACAAAAATGGAAATGAGGAATTCATTTCAGTTAGCAGTGGGTCCTATATCTCGAATTTTAGCAATTTCGTAATTGTTGTGTATTCTTCTATGTTACCTTAAGGCGGACGGTCATAACCCGCTGCTGGTATGTATAGGGAGGAGGCTTGTGAGTTTAATACAAGATGCGAGGAAGCGACGCCGGCCAGATCGGCCGAGTGCCGCGCGCGTACCAAAGTGTGTTGGTAGATCGCGCGTGGAAACGCCGAACAAATAAAAAACTTACTTTAAAAGGCATCGAGTGGTGACGATGGCCTGGCCTCCTCCTGGCGTTTCAAGCTTCCTTGCATAACAGTGTGGTGGTGGCGCACTAGAAAAGCATTTGCAATTGATCGAACATGAAAGCAAAATTATAATCATTCTCACGTAGGGTGATTGGAAATGAAGATGCGTTGATGTCTCTTGTATGAGAATTTCTCGCATAGTGAAATCGCAATAAAATCTCACATTTGGTAAATCCTAAGTAAAGGATGATACGCTGCGGCGTCTAAACGAAGTTCCTTGATGGACTTAGAGGTGGGTTGAGCACCTCATATGGAAGAATGTTCTTCCTAGTTATATAATGTTGTGTCGGCTGAATGCTTCAAGCATTTTGAACAGTCGTTTAAATTATGTTGAATTCATAGTGGGCGTTGATCGCTTACCTTGCGTTTAGCATTGTCTAGTACGATACGTCCTTCGGGGCGCCGTTCTAGTAACCAATTAACAAATAAGGCGTGACGAGCTACACGCCAGATATCAAATGATGTCTATAAGCCTACAGGCGAGCCTACGGGCCGTTTCTAGTATGAAACGTCTTTCGGGGCGCCGTTCTAGTAATCAGATCACAATAAAGCATGACGAGCGACATGCCAGATATCAAATGATGTCTACAAGCCTTCGGGCGAGACTGCTGGCTGAATCTAGTATGATACGTCCCTTGGGGCGCCGTTCTAGAATTCAGTTAAGAAGTAAGCGTGATGAGGGACACGCCGATGTCTTATGATGTCAATAAGCCTACGGGCAGGTTCTAGTATGAAACGTCCTCTGGGCGCCGTTCTAGCAATCTAATAGTGTGAAGGTGGCACACTAGAATGGTCACTGAGGTGAACCATCAGCGTGAGTGGGTACACGCTCGATGTTTACGAACATGTAAGGCCTACGGGCTAATAAATATGGATCTGCGGATACCAAAATACGTGGCACGGCACGTTGGCGTGAGTGGCGACACGCAGTGTTTACGAACACTAAAAGCCTACGGGCAAATGAATATCTAAGGATATCAAATAAACAGTGTGAGCTGGCACACTAAAAATGGTCACTATGGTGAAACCATTGGCGTGAGTGGTGAGTGGAGACACGCAGTGTTTACGAACACAAAAGGCCTACGGGCTATTGAATATGCAATGATACCAAAAATCGTGTTAACACGTAAAGCATGTAGGGAGGGAATACATGCTAGGTGTTCGAACATCGACCAAACGGGGCTTCAGTCTGGAGAAGTTTACTAACCAAACCCTTACTTCAATCATCTCATTTTAGATGATTTAAATATGAATCAATGGTTGAAACGCCCATTCATAGCTCTTGATAAGAAGTCGCTGGTCGCCGAATGGACGATAGGGGAATGGCTTATCAAGAGTTGTGGGGAGAAATTTAAGAAAGGTATTCAACCAATAGTTTTAAGGAAACCTAGCGTAATTAGTTTTAAGCTATACTTTTAAGGAAAATCAACCTGGGATCGAGGTCTACCGAAATATTAGTCCGTTTATTGAGTGATACGTAATAATGCTCGAATATCTTAATCGCCTTTTAAGCACCTTAGTCGCCTTCTTAACAAAAACCGTAAAGGGAATTAACTGACGATAAGCGATGCTTCGCCAACTGTATTCGTAAAACCAAACCTGCTTTAATGTCATGTTGTTCAATATTTTATAAAGAAGTCTGTTGCCCTAGTAGGATTCTCAGATAACGATCGAAAGGGAATCTTATAGGAAGATATAGATTGGATGCAAATAACAATAGTACATTCAGGCTATGCTGAAAGGATGTATTATTGAGGAAGAGAGTTATGGAATCTAACAACTAAGCAATTCGTATGATAGGCATGTAAAGGAATAATAACTGTCAGAAACTCTGTTTACCCCGATAGGATTCTCAGAGGTAATCGAAAGGGAGTCTTGTAGGGGGACAGAAGTATGCTCTACGACTGTAAGGTTGAATCGCCTGTTACGATTCTCTGTGGGAGGTCGCTGGTCGCCGGATGGACGATAGGGGAATGGCCCACAGGAATCGCGGGAGCTAGATTACAGTAAAGGATTCAACCACCAATAGTACATTCAGGCTTGTAGCCGAAAGGATGTGTTATTGGGAAGGATCGCAATGGAGACTGACATCTGTGGTTAGCCTCTTTATCAGCGTGGCAACTACGTAATGGTACAGGGATAGTAATTTATCTAAAGGTAAAACTACACCGTAGTCTTGTAGGCAAACAGAAGTATGCTCAACCATAAGGTTGAATCGCCTGTTACGATTCTCTGTGGGAGGTCGCTGGTCGCCGGATGGACGATAGGGGAATGGCCCACAGGAATCGCGGGAGCTAGATTACAGTAAAGGATTCAACCACCAATATTACATTCAGGCTTTGGCTGAAAGGATGTGCTATTGGGTGATGTCGCAGTTGAGTTTGACATGTAACTACCTAATGGTAGAAAGTTCGATTACCTAAACATTACAGGCAGTTTTAATATTATCCAATGACTTGTTTCAAGAATAACTAGTTTCTTCCTAAAATTGGTTAGGCCCAAGTCGAATCTCTTATGGCGAGATTGCAGACTGACCAATCTCCTCTCAGTAGAAGCTATACTTCTTTTGGAAGTTTCTATCACCTCTTAATTACGATTGTCACTAAATAAAGCTAAATAACGACAATTTATCTAAACCCCTTGCTATATTAGTTCAGCGGATGACCTAAAATATCATATTGTAAATTCTAATACTTAATACTTCCGAAGGCTCAATTGCCTCAGGCATAGGAACTATATTTGAGACTTAATTAATACTTATCGGCTGATTGTATCAGTTGAACTTAAAGATTTCATCATCACTTTCGGGAACGTGTTAGGCACGCTTAGAAAATCACTTGCATGACTGTTGATACCCGCTGGGAGTAAGGGTGTGAGTGGGGCCCTAGGGTGTAAATTCCGTATAACGCAAAACCCTTTGGTGATTATTGAAATCTAACTACATAGTAATGGTTGTTACCATTATAAACCTACACTTTTGTAACGTGTCCTCCTGAGGCATGGTTTCTTCGAAGTTTATGCAAATACTTTACGCTTCACCTAAGGTCTGGCGTTTGAGCTGAAATAGTAGAGGGATCTATTCCTTCTTAAAGTTAGGTCTAGTTGTACTAGATCTGTATTGCGAATTGACTCGTAACTATATAACACTGATTGCATTAGTGTAAATTTTAATACATTTATCAGCATTCCATCTGATTGTATCAGTTGGACATGTGGAATATTTTCCCAAATACCTAAAACCATCAGCCGATTGTATCGGTTGAACTAGATGATGACAATCATTTACTCCCTTTTTCTCCCCTTTGGGGGGGAGTCACCATAATGGCCGGACTCCACCGTGGGTGGCGGAGGAGGCGCCACCCGCCCCTCATCTGAGGGCTGCCAGGATTACAACTTTCATGTTGAAGACTGGGGACTCAGATGGGGGCTAACTAGTTAGGCTTCCTTCAGAAGCATTATTCCTTTAGTGAGATTTGGGTCTCGTTTGTCATTCTGACAAACGGGACCCCTTTCTATTTAAAATCATAATTAAGTCGCTTACATCTTTACAAGTTGGGTCTCGTTTGTCTTCCGGCAAGCGGGACCCTTTTCCATTTAACCTTTAGAATTGATAAATTCGTACACTTCGGTCTCGTTCGTCTTCGGCGATCGGGACCTTCTTTTATGTAAATTTTCTTAACTATCACAGGACCTTACCTCTAGTTCGCCATCTTATTTTGTACTGTAAATCTCTAAAAAGACACCAGGGTTCTATTACCATCACAACGTAGGTGTTCTAGACGATCACAAAGCCAAAACTAACCTAGTATGCCTAGGGCTTCAATATATTTCCGGCATCTCAGTCTATTTTATAAATTTCACGTGGGTTCAGGGTTAGCTAACATTTTCAGTTTGATAAACTATTCGAGGTCTCGACTTCAGGGAGTAAATTGTAACTGCTCTACGCGGTTGTTTGCTTTTAAAGAGTGAGAGCGCGTTAGAGATTTTTAAAGAGGGGGGGTCTTTACAATTAGAGTTACCGTGACCAGGATGTTAAAGTTAATTCTATGACTGAGATACCTACCATAAATTATTATTTCGGCTTTCGAGCCTACAATTGCTGACCGTGAAATGGAAGAGATTAACATAATATAAATAAAGATGGCATTCACATGTACCTACTATGTGAGAACTTGAAATAGAAAAGTGATTTACCCTTCTGGTCTAGATCACTGATTTTTAGAATATTAAATAATTTTCGAATGGAAGAAGGGTAAAGTTGTTTGGCTGCTTAATTAGTAGTAGTAATTCAATGAAAATAAACTAAAGAATAACTAAAGTAGATTTCAAAATTGAGGTTCCATTGGTGTACCATTTAGTTAGTTTAGCTGTAGGACGATCATTATTCTTTATGTGTTCATAATGATTGTTGAGTGTTAGGTACAAATAGTGGTTATTCTCAGAACGTGAGTTCGAGAACTATAATAGGTTCTTCTTATTATATTGGTTTATAGTCTTAAAAATCTTAACGACTGATTACGATCATTATTATATATAGAAATTCAGACGACTTCATTTTGAGGTCTCGTTTTATTCTTTTTTTCTTGTAGCATTCCTTCGTGGCCCTAGATAAATAGTTTCATTTGTGGAATGTTGGAATGCTATGAAAGCATAGGTAACACAGTAGTTTAGTCGGTTGGAATCAAATTAAAAGCCTGTTATAAAGTCAAAGGTATGAAAATAGATATTTTATTTATTGGGTTAGTACGAAATCAAAGCAAATAAGTTATTTTGCGGAAAAGTAGGTACCTAATGATGGTCCAATATTAAACAATAAGGCCCAATTCATCCTGCCTCTTGAACGAACACAAATGAGAAAATGTATCTTTACTTATAATTACTTAGCCATTGTTAACTCATTACAAATTTTTTATACCTAATTTGCAAAAGAAATTCAACGTTAAATTAATGTCAGTTATTCGAAATCTACTCGATACCATCACATTTTAAGGCCAACCAATACTTATCACTGTCGAAATTTTTAATTTACTGTCATTAGTTCAAATTGTTCCCTATACGTAAAAGAAATACAAATTTGATTTACATAATTAAGAAACGGTTCAATTAAAGTCAATGTTTGGAAATTAATGCATATCAGTCAACAATATCAATGACATTAACAATAAGTTAGGAAGAGAAAACAAATAATAATTAGCAAGTTCTTTTTATGAACTGCTGTTCTGTTAAGTTTTGCGTATAGTCGTAACTCTGATTGCTTTTAGGGTTTGATCTTCGTATTTAACTCAGATTCACTAGTAATTTGATGCATTCATAATGTTGAGTATATAGTTAGTTAACTACTCAATTATAGACTCCGATTCTTTTGGTAAAACCAAATAAAATACTAAGACATTGTACTTTAATACAGCTCGGGTATTTTAGGTTGAGAAGTATAGGTATTTTGTTAAAAGTTCTGCTACTACCATATGAAGCTCTTTTAGGCGACGATGTTTAACGTCTTGTAGTTCAGTGATTGTAAATTGTAGAAAACCGAGACAAGTATGCGATTAGTCACTCGGCAAGTTGAGGACAAATACAGGAATAGGTAATTTATCACGGTTTATAAGTACTATAACTTCGGCTTTAATCTAACAAGCCCAATAGTTTTCGCGAAGGAAGGAGGGTTTATATGTTAATTACTTTTCATCGGATACTAATTATAGGTTAGGAAATTGGTAAGATAGATTAGATGTGGGAATAATTGGGTATTGGAATTATTCTATATAAGAGGCTTCGTTTAATCAATGGAGTTTTGAATTCTTTAAATCTAGTGTGAATTATTGACGTACTACGCCTTGCACCATAACGGTAATTTGGATAGTGGGTGACGATATGCAGGGGGTTGTATAATAGATGCAGCCTTTTGCTGGTCGCTAATTATCTTTAGTACTGTGACAAAAGAGTACCTTTCAGATATTGAAGAGTTACAAGTGGTCTGCAAGGAATTCTTATACTCCACAAGAAGCTAGAACCTATGACTACTTTACACTTTACCTAGATTTGCAATGATAGCTCATCAAGGGAATTTTGAGGTGGGTTTAGAATGATTATACTGGTTGGATGTGTCACCTTCAATCTGGAATGTGTGATTGCCGGAGGGCTATTTAAGTAGTGTAACCACTCTTTACCCTAAATTTACCTTTGATACTTGAAAAGGCAAATCAAACTTTCAACATATCACATTTTTCGGACGTATATATGCCAACAATTCATACGTTGATTAAATATTATTAAATGAGCTGAAACTTAAATTCGTTAAAAAGAAATAGCATTAGCTGGGAAGAACGGGAGTGCTAGGTTATAAACGATTGTTACTAGAGTTGTAGTGAATAGAGTGGTGAGATAGTGGAAGCTTGATGATCACGTTACAGATACGATTTTACTTTACGTATTATTTATCAAATAACAGTTGTTCTACGAACTCAGTACTACCAAATGTCAGCATAAATGTGACGCTGCATGGAAGAGGCGGAAACGACCTCAATGTCGGATAATTTACCTCGGATTTATTAGTAATATCGGAAGCTTGGAGCAACATTGTAGTAATTATTGTTATTTTTTTTTTTTTTTTTTTTTTTTTTTGACAAGGGACGCTTCGGCTCCGAGATTATGAGATCAGGGAAGTCAGTTTTGAACAAGTAAATAGTTGGGGCTTTAGATTGGAATTTGTATGGTTTGGGAAAATTTTAACCGGGTAAACCTTATAAAATTTTGGCGGGCGAGTGTAACGGAACACAAGCGTACCGTTGATACAAATTCAGTGTGTGAGGCATTTTGTGGGTTCGAGGGGGTACAAGCTTATTAAAGAGTAATAAAGTAGTTAGGACACACTTTTCTAGGTCAGGTAGTATTTTAAAATGATTCCACTTAAAATCCAATCTAAATAACAAAAACTTGATTTATTGGAAAACTAGGGGGTATTTCACAAAAATGGAAATGAGGAATTCATTTCAGTTAGCAGTGGGTCCTATATCTCGAATTTTAGCAATTTCGTAATTGTTGTGTATTCTTCTATGTTACCTTAAGGCGGACGGTCATAACCCGCTGCTGGTATGTATAGGGAGGAGGCTTGTGAGTTTAATACAAGATGCGAGGAAGCGACGCCGGCCAGATCGGCCGAGTGCCGCGCGCGTACCAAAGTGTGTTGGTAGATCGCGCGTGGAAACGCCGAACAAATAAAAAACTTACTTTAAAAGGCATCGAGTGGTGACGATGGCCTGGCCTCCTCCTGGCGTTTCAAGCTTCCTTGCATAACAGTGTGGTGGTGGCGCACTAGAAAAGCATTTGCAATTGATCGAACATGAAAGCAAAATTATAATCATTCTCACGTAGGGTGATTGGAAATGAAGATGCGTTGATGTCTCTTGTATGAGAATTTCTCGCATAGTGAAATCGCAATAAAATCTCACATTTGGTAAATCCTAAGTAAAGGATGATACGCTGCGGCGTCTAAACGAAGTTCCTTGATGGACTTAGAGGTGGGTTGAGCACCTCATATGGAAGAATGTTCTTCCTAGTTATATAATGTTGTGTCGGCTGAATGCTTCAAGCATTTTGAACAGTCGTTTAAATTATGTTGAATTCATAGTGGGCGTTGATCGCTTACCTTGCGTTTAGCATTGTCTAGTACGATACGTCCTTCGGGGCGCCGTTCTAGTAACCAATTAACAAATAAGGCGTGACGAGCTACACGCCAGATATCAAATGATGTCTATAAGCCTACAGGCGAGCCTACGGGCCGTTTCTAGTATGAAACGTCTTTCGGGGCGCCGTTCTAGTAATCAGATCACAATAAAGCATGACGAGCGACATGCCAGATATCAAATGATGTCTACAAGCCTTCGGGCGAGACTGCTGGCTGAATCTAGTATGATACGTCCCTTGGGGCGCCGTTCTAGAATTCAGTTAAGAAGTAAGCGTGATGAGGGACACGCCGATGTCTTATGATGTCAATAAGCCTACGGGCAGGTTCTAGTATGAAACGTCCTCTGGGCGCCGTTCTAGCAATCTAATAGTGTGAAGGTGGCACACTAGAATGGTCACTGAGGTGAACCATCAGCGTGAGTGGGTACACGCTCGATGTTTACGAACATGTAAGGCCTACGGGCTAATAAATATGGATCTGCGGATACCAAAATACGTGGCACGGCACGTTGGCGTGAGTGGCGACACGCAGTGTTTACGAACACTAAAAGCCTACGGGCAAATGAATATCTAAGGATATCAAATAAACAGTGTGAGCTGGCACACTAAAAATGGTCACTATGGTGAAACCATTGGCGTGAGTGGTGAGTGGAGACACGCAGTGTTTACGAACACAAAAGGCCTACGGGCTATTGAATATGCAATGATACCAAAAATCGTGTTAACACGTAAAGCATGTAGGGAGGGAATACATGCTAGGTGTTCGAACATCGACCAAACGGGGCTTCAGTCTGGAGAAGTTTACTAACCAAACCCTTACTTCAATCATCTCATTTTAGATGATTTAAATATGAATCAATGGTTGAAACGCCCATTCATAGCTCTTGATAAGAAGTCGCTGGTCGCCGAATGGACGATAGGGGAATGGCTTATCAAGAGTTGTGGGGAGAAATTTAAGAAAGGTATTCAACCAATAGTTTTAAGGAAACCTAGCGTAATTAGTTTTAAGCTATACTTTTAAGGAAAATCAACCTGGGATCGAGGTCTACCGAAATATTAGTCCGTTTATTGAGTGATACGTAATAATGCTCGAATATCTTAATCGCCTTTTAAGCACCTTAGTCGCCTTCTTAACAAAAACCGTAAAGGGAATTAACTGACGATAAGCGATGCTTCGCCAACTGTATTCGTAAAACCAAACCTGCTTTAATGTCATGTTGTTCAATATTTTATAAAGAAGTCTGTTGCCCTAGTAGGATTCTCAGATAACGATCGAAAGGGAATCTTATAGGAAGATATAGATTGGATGCAAATAACAATAGTACATTCAGGCTATGCTGAAAGGATGTATTATTGAGGAAGAGAGTTATGGAATCTAACAACTAAGCAATTCGTATGATAGGCATGTAAAGGAATAATAACTGTCAGAAACTCTGTTTACCCCGATAGGATTCTCAGAGGTAATCGAAAGGGAGTCTTGTAGGGGGACAGAAGTATGCTCTACGACTGTAAGGTTGAATCGCCTGTTACGATTCTCTGTGGGAGGTCGCTGGTCGCCGGATGGACGATAGGGGAATGGCCCACAGGAATCGCGGGAGCTAGATTACAGTAAAGGATTCAACCACCAATAGTACATTCAGGCTTGTAGCCGAAAGGATGTGTTATTGGGAAGGATCGCAATGGAGACTGACATCTGTGGTTAGCCTCTTTATCAGCGTGGCAACTACGTAATGGTACAGGGATAGTAATTTATCTAAAGGTAAAACTACACCGTAGTCTTGTAGGCAAACAGAAGTATGCTCAACCATAAGGTTGAATCGCCTGTTACGATTCTCTGTGGGAGGTCGCTGGTCGCCGGATGGACGATAGGGGAATGGCCCACAGGAATCGCGGGAGCTAGATTACAGTAAAGGATTCAACCACCAATATTACATTCAGGCTTTGGCTGAAAGGATGTGCTATTGGGTGATGTCGCAGTTGAGTTTGACATGTAACTACCTAATGGTAGAAAGTTCGATTACCTAAACATTACAGGCAGTTTTAATATTATCCAATGACTTGTTTCAAGAATAACTAGTTTCTTCCTAAAATTGGTTAGGCCCAAGTCGAATCTCTTATGGCGAGATTGCAGACTGACCAATCTCCTCTCAGTAGAAGCTATACTTCTTTTGGAAGTTTCTATCACCTCTTAATTACGATTGTCACTAAATAAAGCTAAATAACGACAATTTATCTAAACCCCTTGCTATATTAGTTCAGCGGATGACCTAAAATATCATATTGTAAATTCTAATACTTAATACTTCCGAAGGCTCAATTGCCTCAGGCATAGGAACTATATTTGAGACTTAATTAATACTTATCGGCTGATTGTATCAGTTGAACTTAAAGATTTCATCATCACTTTCGGGAACGTGTTAGGCACGCTTAGAAAATCACTTGCATGACTGTTGATACCCGCTGGGAGTAAGGGTGTGAGTGGGGCCCTAGGGTGTAAATTCCGTATAACGCAAAACCCTTTGGTGATTATTGAAATCTAACTACATAGTAATGGTTGTTACCATTATAAACCTACACTTTTGTAACGTGTCCTCCTGAGGCATGGTTTCTTCGAAGTTTATGCAAATACTTTACGCTTCACCTAAGGTCTGGCGTTTGAGCTGAAATAGTAGAGGGATCTATTCCTTCTTAAAGTTAGGTCTAGTTGTACTAGATCTGTATTGCGAATTGACTCGTAACTATATAACACTGATTGCATTAGTGTAAATTTTAATACATTTATCAGCATTCCATCTGATTGTATCAGTTGGACATGTGGAATATTTTCCCAAATACCTAAAACCATCAGCCGATTGTATCGGTTGAACTAGATGATGACAATCATTTACTCCCTTTTTCTCCCCTTTGGGGGGGAGTCACCATAATGGCCGGACTCCACCGTGGGTGGCGGAGGAGGCGCCACCCGCCCCTCATCTGAGGGCTGCCAGGATTACAACTTTCATGTTGAAGACTGGGGACTCAGATGGGGGCTAACTAGTTAGGCTTCCTTCAGAAGCATTATTCCTTTAGTGAGATTTGGGTCTCGTTTGTCATTCTGACAAACGGGACCCCTTTCTATTTAAAATCATAATTAAGTCGCTTACATCTTTACAAGTTGGGTCTCGTTTGTCTTCCGGCAAGCGGGACCCTTTTCCATTTAACCTTTAGAATTGATAAATTCGTACACTTCGGTCTCGTTCGTCTTCGGCGATCGGGACCTTCTTTTATGTAAATTTTCTTAACTATCACAGGACCTTACCTCTAGTTCGCCATCTTATTTTGTACTGTAAATCTCTAAAAAGACACCAGGGTTCTATTACCATCACAACGTAGGTGTTCTAGACGATCACAAAGCCAAAACTAACCTAGTATGCCTAGGGCTTCAATATATTTCCGGCATCTCAGTCTATTTTATAAATTTCACGTGGGTTCAGGGTTAGCTAACATTTTCAGTTTGATAAACTATTCGAGGTCTCGACTTCAGGGAGTAAATTGTAACTGCTCTACGCGGTTGTTTGCTTTTAAAGAGTGAGAGCGCGTTAGAGATTTTTAAAGAGGGGGGGTCTTTACAGTGTGTGTTCTATTACTATGGCGTTTGTTATAATGTGAGCGTGCTTGAAAGGTTATAAATCTTGGTATACTTGTTTCGTGTGCGACTCGATAGAGAGAGTTGTATAATGCAGAGCGCGTATTGACAAACCTTGAGGAATAACTTCCTTTATACGAGTATATGTATACAACACTACAGAAATATGATATTTGTAGATTTGATTTGGATATACAATAAAATGTTTTTAACTCGATGCAAATACTGTATATAGTCGTACATAGGTAAATGTAAATTTCTTGTGTATTTTATAACTTAGATCTCAATGAAATAGTTCAAGAAGCTATTGTGATAAATTTTGATTTATATGCAATCTGCGATTGTCGTTGTAGTAGTAATTAGGTATTTAATGTCTGACTCTATTGCGTACAGCACGATGGTCTAGAACGTGTGACAGAATACGCTGCCTGGCGGCGCGTGGGTAGCTTGTGCGAGCGCACAGCTCGCGTGTCAAACATCTAGGGCTGGCATGGCATCTTGTCAAATTAGGAATGACCATACTAATATTATAAAAGTTTGGATGTTTGTTGATTGCACGGCAAAACGGATGAACGGATTTGAATGACATTTGGTACATAGGTAGAATATACCCTGGATTAGGACGTGAGATATTTTTTATCACGATAAAGTGAGTAGTTCCCGCCGAATAAACAAATTAACCTTATCCGCGATAAAGTACTCTAACACAGGCGAAGCTGCGGGCGAAAAGCTTGTATAACAAAAATGTAGTCATTTAGACCTTCGGTTGCTTTGTAAAAAGTATCCACACATTGTAATACACAATAAAAGCAAATTGAAGAATTAGATGAGTCAGAGCCTGATGGTGTACAAATGTTGTCATATCATATTCTAAGGTATCTCAGAGAGAAAGGTATGGGCTAAGTAATGTAATTTCCAATAGGAGCAGCCCTGTAGTCTGTAGGTTGAGCATACGTGTCATTGTTATCTCGAGTCGAGCCAAGTTTGGGAGAGAATAAATAAAAGTCTTCGTAGAAGAGATACACATTTATTTTATATGCCGTGAGACTTTTGTGGCTCGCGATAAAGCTTTATGGGACCTGTTATCACACACTTACGAACTATTCACGCAGATAAAAGATTGGGCAAAACGACACTGAAACCATCAACTGGCTGGTATTCTTTTATAAGTCCCTTAATGACTGATATTCAATAATTCCATAACTGTCACATTTTAAGACTTGTGCCAATACTATACCAGCATCTACTTTAATAAGAACCTGGTTACCTTCGGCGTAGTCAAGTAAAAATAATGCCTCATCCAATGATATTCAAATTCAAAATGTTGTGTACATTTCAATTACGTTAATTAGGTGTGATAGAAATCTATAATCAAAGATAAAGGTGGTGTTAAACATTTGTATTACCAGTTTTATATTAAGCACATGTATATATAATGTATTCTGCTGAGAATGCTCACCGTTAAAAATACGATTCTTCATTTTGAACAAAACGGTCATAATTTTCTCGATAGTCGTAAAGATATAAAATTTCAGATTTACATAACTCGTCGAATGTTGTTTCTGGGGATTGGAAATTTAAATTTTTGTTATTAGTCGAATTGGCAAATTAGCACAAGTATGTTAAAAGAAGGTAGTGTTTTTGGGAGGACACGAACTTGAGGATTTATGATATAACACCAATGTGCCTTTAATGCAAATCTTAATTTAAAAATATGGATTCCAGTGGTTTTGTTGTGTGAATTATATGTGTATGTGGTTTTTACATATATCTACGAGTATACAGGATGGTTTTTGAATAAGTGATCTTCCATGATAGTAATAAAATTTATAGGTATTCGTGTTTTCTGTATCCATAAAAGTTCTTATGTAAAAATTAAAAATATCGATATTCCATAATTTCCAATAGCAAAATAAGAAAACCTAGGAAATTACTACTGCTTGTAGTGGTAATAAGTTCCGTAATGGGGTAGTGCCATTTTTTTGTACTTAATTTTGACTTTCTCGCCTTTTTTGCTCACAAGTAGATTCTTTAGGTAACACTTAAAAAAATTGGATAGATACTGATTAATAAACCGCCCTGTATATTATAATAATAACTTAATATGTTAGGTATCGCTAAATTATCATAAAACGTTCTTCTTGACAAACCTGTATTGTAGTAGTTTAAAATTTGAAATCTGTGAACAAAAGGACCTTGCCAGTAAATCTATGTAAATTATAATAACTTACTATATTTCATGGGCACTAATTTGGTTAAGCGCGTGACTTCATTTTACCGGTAAGTCTTTGGACCTTTTCAAAAGAGATAAAACTATACATTATATGGTGAGTGCGAGAGAGTGGCGCTACGTTTCGGAGGGTGACGCTATGGTACATTAGTGGCTTTTAGCCCGGTATCGGCGCCTGCGTCATTTGCCTTGTAATAGCCGAGGATTGCCTCAATTTGAATCTGCTCTGCCGATGATAATCTTGGTTTTGTTCATTTTGGTGTCCCTAATGGATCACGACTTCCATGGCCCTTGTCTTTCAGCATTAGTTAACCATATGGTTACGATTTTCTATACAAATCTACTTAACTGCTCTTATTTGTACTTAGCTCTAGAATAAATTTAAATGTCTATTCTAACTACTTTATCTATAAATAAACATAAGCCAGAAAAACGTGAAGAATAATAATTAATAACTCATAAAATAGGTAATATTAATCATCATTTAATTTGTCGTTATTAATAGAATTTGTACAGAAAAAACCTACCGCATCGAAAACAAGAGAACGCGGAACAAGCCGTTTAGAGTTCAGGTTAACACCCCTCTGCATCAGATTTTTTGTTTCCAAACATAGAAACAAAAATGTGTGCCGTTTTTATATATGGTTTTTGTGTGTTTGTTTTAGCGCGAGCCGATAGCGTGGATGCAGGGTGCGTACTATAGTAACTTTTGTGGGTTTTTAAATGATTAAAGACGAAACTAAATCGGTTAAAACGATAGAAATGAACACTCGATGTCCAATTATTTTAGCTATCATATTGGTAAAATGTATCTGAATACACAATGGATCAGGTTTCCGTTCTCTACGTCCGAAGTGAATTATCAGATCTTCAAGCTAAAGTATACTATCAAGGTATAATCCTTTCAAATAAATCTACAGGATTATTATCTACTAGATAGCAGCTTTCGCCTTCGCGGTACTTTTTAAAATTATTGCGGGGTAAAAGTAGCCTGAGTTTCTCTGACTCTTCATCAACCGTATATTAATAAAAAAATCACGCAAATCCATATCGAGATTGATTTTTTGGCTGAAGTTGGTTAGTGAAGTTATTTTGATGCTCTGTAATGTAATGACGTGAAAAAAGACGCAAACACACTTTAACATATTATAATAGTATTAGTTAGCACTATACAGCAAAAAACGTTGAAAAATATGAGAATAATACCCGCAATAAAATGGCATAGCAAAAGATAAATTCTACAATATAAAACGAATTCACTCTACATCTAAATCTACCAAAAAACTATATAATCTCCATCCAGGTATTCAACCCATTTCAAATTAATCCATTAGTAAGTCCAATAGGTTGTTCACCCCTGCAGACAGGGGTAGCCCACGTGTGTCGCGATGTGAGTCCCCACACTTGTTACTGCTCATAATTTACACACAACACACATTTCAACGTTTGCCCATTAGGGTGGATTAAGGAAGATTTGATGACTTGAAAGTATTAAGGAAATGACTTGTCACAGTCACCATTTGAATTTCAAAATTGATCACCAACCCTTTACTGGGCTTAATTATTCTTTAGGTTTAATAACATTAAGCATAGTTATTGCTTACCTAATTAAGTACTTTCTTTATATATTAACACACATAAATTGCAATTTACGATCTTGATTTGTAAGAGTGTGTAAACGGTATTCAATTCTGTCTGGCAGATAAAAAAGCGTCATCGGAACCACGGCCACACGGACAATAGGACGAAAGTCGTTTTACATAAAAAGCAGTGTGGTGCTTTTATTGCTGTCGCATCAAGCCATGTAAGATCTTTACGTGGCATCTTTTATAGTCGCGCTTAGTCGTATATTTTAGTTTTATGGCGGGTGTTGTCCGTGGGCCGTGCGTGGGCGCTACTCCAGAATCGCTGCGGACGACGACGGCCCACGTGCCGGCACAGATCGAAGATACAATTGTCCGCTGCCGGCTTGTTTATGGGAGCACTCCTCGCGATACCGGCCAGAAATGACACCTCGATCGCGTGCCGTAATCTCACCACTCGACTCTCGCCACTCCTTACTTTACAAGCCACAATAAACACACGATCTACATTTTACAATTCGCAATAAAAGCGGCTGGTATAGTTTCAATGAAACTTACCAGTTCTGAATGCAATCAAATACGTCTGAAGGCTGGTCAATTATTGTTTTTTGTGTATAATTTCACAATCGTTAAGACACTGAATTTGGTATTTTTTTGTGTATGTAGGGTAAAGCGTATCTTACAAGAATGATGACAATTTATGGCTATAAAAACCGAGAGGTGCATAAAACGGTAGCAATTTTGTGTGTAGTAAAAATATTTTTTATGAAGTCAAATAAACGAGGCGGCTCCGTGTCGCGCTGCACACGGAATACGTAATGAACTTTCTTTTACAAATTAATGTCTTCGGTAGTCGAAGGTATCCCAGCCCAATCAAATTGTCCAAATATGATTAAGGCAACTTTTCGTCACCGTAATGTATTCCTCCCATAATTACGAGTAACTCCAAACCGCCGCGGTAACAAACCTTTAGGCAACGCTTTAATTATTCTGATAATTTTTTATGCGCGCTTTTAAAAATCAGTTCTGTATTTAAATATTTTGAACGCCAGACGGAAAAAGAGTAGCGTAGTTTTTATCTGTCTTGCTACAGATGGCATCGTAGTTCGAGAGCAATGGGAAAATTAGATTTTTTTAGTTTGTCTGATATCTGGTAGACAGATTATCTCCTTGGCAATATCAGTTCAGTCGTTACCAGGATATTCCGTACTCATAATTATTAGCTACAGAGAAACTTAATCTTACCACAAAAAAAACATACAAACGGCCGAATTGAGAACCTCCTCCTGTTTAAAGTCGGTTAAAAAATGACGACTGACTGGTGTATACCCTGCTTTCGAAATCAGTTATGGATTCGAATCTCGCTAGGGGGTGTGTGATGAATACGTACATTTTATCCCGAGTCATGTACGTTTATATAGATTTATTTTTATCCAGCATTTAGTATCTTTTGCCTAGTTTGGGACAAGATACAATTAAGTGTCCAAAATATTAATTTATCTAAAAATCTTAAACATACTCAAATAAGTGTTTTTTTAATAATAGTTGTTTGAGAGTGTTACTACAAATTCATTTTTAACGTGCGTGTAACTTATGAAACAATAAGGGATTGTAGTGTTAATTTTTGACACTAAGAGAGTGTAGGTTAGACACAGTTTATGTAAACAGGAGTATTTTTAGGATAAGACATAAGACCGATAGAGTTCAGGCATAAGTGTTCAAATTCTTACTTCTATAATATAATTAAAGGCATATTTCATTTTATAATTCACCTTTTTGTTACAGTGGGCTGAGTTCGAGCGCTGAGCGTGGAGTGACGCCGGTGTACCTTCGGTGCCGGGAGGGCGCGGTGTCCTGGCTGTACCCGCGAGGAGCTCTACGACTGCTGTTTAGGCCTCCACTGCCCGCCGACGAGCGCGACTTCAGGGTCTGCGTACGGGTGATTAGGCGTCGCGACCCGCCTGACCTGTTCCATTCCTTGCAGCTTAACGATACAGGTGAAAATAATATATTTTTTCAACCGTCTCCGTGGCTCATGTAAACAACATAGGGTTTACGAATCGGAGGTCGCGGATTCCATCCCCAGCGGGGTATACATGTTTAGTACTCGGTTGGTTGGTGGTAGGGCATTTTAAATGTCCGCCTGGCTAGCTACCACCATCTTATATAAAGTCTGCCGCCAAACAGCAATCTTAATAGCATTTTTGTGTTCCGATTGTCAGAGATAAGAAAGCCAGCCCCCCAAATAAGATGGTGTGTCCGAGTCAGTACGCCTCTACCTTCGGCCTCATCTTCACTTTATATCAGGTTCGATTGATGTCAAGTGCTAACCCGTTGTGCATAAATAAGAAAGAAAAAGGATTTACAACGACTGTGGTAAGTTATACATCATCCAGACTCAAACTGACGATAGACTTTCAAATATAGTTCGATCCCCTCCTTGAGGGAATGTTAACGCACACATATGGGTTACACATACGGAGGTCGCAGGACCTATCCTCCGAGGGGTACCAAGACATTTAGTAACTTGGCTTGCTACAAGCATCGTAAGGCTGCCGCTATGTTTCGGTTGTTTGAGACTAGACAGCCGCTTTCTTAATATTTATAGTTAGTTCTAGTTCGAGCAACATCTTCACTTATCTTCAGATGGTTTAATTGAAATAACTTTTATGTTTCTTTATTTTGCACCGTTTTTTAAGGTTCCGTTGTCAATGCGGAACCATTATAGTTTCGTCATGTTGGTCTAACTGTCTGTCTATCCGAGACTTAGCTCAGAGGCTCTTAGTACTTGAAAGTTGTAATTTGGCATGTATACCCATGCAAAATAAAGAAACATAAAAGTGATTTCAATCACGCCGACAATGTGGTAAAATAAAATCTTGAAAAATATCCTCTACACGTAAAGAGAGGATGAATTTTTCGATTTAGAGATCCGTTTAAGAAATATTAAATTTTGTGAGAAACAAGTGTGTGTGTGTGTGTCCCTTAAAGGTTAAACGGTTGGTTTGGATACGTGAAAAAATTATTTTTTTTTGTAGTGAAATTACTGGGGGGGGGGGGGGGGGGGGGGGTAAATTTAAAGAGAAACAGCATACTTTTGTGTCTCAGTTGCCTCTAATACGACATCCTCGGGAAAGACGATCCGCATAGCAATGCCTAGGCATTGACCGACACACATATGTTTACAGAAGCTGCGCAACGGTTTCCAGCGCGTTTGTTCGTGGAAGGCGCTCACAGGCTGATACCACTATACGCTCCTGACGACGATGACCGTCGCGAGCTGCGCTGCTTCCGTAGCCGTCACGGTCGCGCAGCTCTCTACGTCGAAGCCGAACCAGAGGATGGACCAAAACGGAGGGTGGCCACTTTCAGATACGAGGCCAGGCCTCTAATCAGGCGACACTACGATCCCGCAACCGCCGACTGCAGACCCTGTTCCGAATCAGAACTTGAACTCGCCTTCTGTACGAGCGATCTTGGTAAGACCCCACACCAACGGAAATATTAGATCTACAGGGGTTATGATGAGTTATGAGTTCCACCGCAGTAATGAGTAACCAGAAACCCGGGAGCGGCGTGCTCGCCTGAATGTTAATAAAACCCGACCTCTCGCCGACCGCATGGCAATTTGTCGCCATAATCGAAATTCCTCGCGCCTGAAATTAAATTAAACGTTTATTATTATACCAGAATATAATTTTTCCTCACTTAACTACCGAGAAATATTTGCACAGCGGTGGCTACCGTTTATCATTCGATGAACTCGTTTTTCGAGGAAAATACAAAATTTCACTTGCCTACCAAAATGGGCATAAGACAAAAAAAGGAACTTTTTGTCTTATTGTCCGCGCGCCTTTTATGTTGTTCCGCCTAAGTGCCGCAAGATAAGGTCCTAGAAGCGGAGATAACTTTGCAAATCATACCGGTTTTTTATTTACGGAAGCTTTTGCATTAATGTGGTTGGATGATGGCTACCTAGATTCAATTTGCGTCCATAATGGTCGGACATGACCAGTACGGGATACTGGACGGACTAGTATATCTACTGGAGGCACGCGACGCAGCGGGTATCTGATGTTACTCTTTTTATTCTTGTTTGATAAATTATAATAGTGGAGTTATGTCACTGTGGCGCTCCCCGCAGGGCGGTGGGCGGCTGCGCCTGCGCCAGTCGCGCTATTAGCCGTCTCAAACACGCATCATTGAAATTTTTGTTTGTCATGCCATATAATAATTATTGATATTTTTTACCCGAACGACATTAGTCGGGTTTAGGGCCGCCTTGTGGAACTTAACTTCGACTTCGGACTGACGGATGCAGGTTTATAAATCTGATTTAAAACGTTGCTAGTCTAATAAATTAATAAAAAAATATAAAATATTAAGAAGTTTTATGTAACTTTCTCACTAAAAAAATTATATACTAATGTAGTTTTTAGATATCTACTATGTAGTTTTTAGATATCTATCTAGATATCTATTATGGATATAATATTGGTAGGTAAAGATAGACAGATGATCACGTGTTCCTCAGACGTGGTGCAGACTTAAAATGAACTCAAACAGTTTCCTGCTTACCTTCTGCCACCTAGGTATAGACAGAGCTTGTAGTAGCCAGACAAAAAATTTTAAACATTTAGAAAAAGTACGAACCAGTATGAGAACTTAGATCGAAATAAGGTCGAGACAGACACATTGCTCGTTAGTTAAAAGCCTTCGCTGTAATTATCAGTTCTCGGGGCGGAGACTCGGGTTGATGACCGTTTACCGAACACGTACTATTCACTTATCTCCTCCAAACAAAAGGTTGGACTTAAAAAAGACGGTTACATTTGCGCTTACTCATTCCTCGAGCAAAAAGCTATGGCGACGCGGACAATAGGCGACATTGTGATTAATACGTATAAGAAATCTATGTTAGCAAGCGTACAGCTAGTTCAGGCGTTGTCGTGTGGTCTGGGTTGTTAATAGAGTCATTTTTTGCTTGACAAGAATTCCTTGTCCATAGATAATAGAAAACTAGTCACGATGATGTCATGTTACAAACTGATCGACTTTTAAATTGGTCTAGAACCATAGATATTATAATATAGAACCTACGATCGCTTTATTAACCCCCGACGCAACAAAAGGGTTGTTATATGTTTGACCGCTATGTGTGTGTGTATGTCTTAAACGGGTAAACCGATTTGGATGTGGTTTTTTCTTTGAAAGCAGTTTTCTAGCGGATAATCTCAGATAAGTTTTATCAAAATCGGTTCATCCGTTTTTTTTCAACCTGTTTTTTGGTGGATTTCTAAATTTACAACTTATAGTTACTTTGTTCACAATTTACTATAATATTGAATAAGTATCAGCAGTTTAACTAGAGTGAGTCACGATCGCAAGTCATTCCTTACGCACGCCAATAGATATATACCTATAGCTTTTTCTCTCAATCTTCCGATTTGATGATCGCTCATTTTCAGTAGCTTAGTATCA
Source organism: Oegoconia quadripuncta (assembly GCA_949316235.1). Classification (NCBI taxonomy): domain Eukaryota; kingdom Metazoa; phylum Arthropoda; class Insecta; order Lepidoptera; family Autostichidae; genus Oegoconia; species Oegoconia quadripuncta. The sequence goes on from OX438749.1 coordinate 13,950,485, forward strand.
ATAATGGTTTAGTTTTTAACCCCCAATGCAAAAAGAGGGGTTTTATACGTTTGAATCGTGTCTGTTTGTGTATCGTAGCACTAAAACGGCTGAACAGATTTGAAATAGCTGTTATATATTCGAGACATGGTGTTTGTCATAAATTTGTTGGAACTCGGTTCGATGATAATTAACTTTGAATACAGTTGCCTTGTATACCTGGGATATTATTATGATCATAGTTCTCACGTGTTTTCTATATTTATTTTATGTAAATAACTTCATTTTGCCTCCTTTTACGACGTAGGTACTACGGGAGATAACATCGTAAATATTCTTAGGCGAGGACCCCACACAATGTTCATTAGTTTATATCGTCATGATCATCATCATAGTTTATATACCTACTTACGAAAAATTTACTATAGTTTATGGAGGTTTTCTATGGAGGGGTATAAGTGCCTATGCATACGATTTTACATTGTGACGATTTTCAATTTCATGACGTGAAAAAGAATTGTTTCGACTTCTGATTTCGATGTTAATAAACGGTGTTGCTCCACAGTATCCCGAGGAGTGATCGTGGGTAGCGAGCAGAGGGAAGACCTGGACAGTACGCAGCTTACTCTCCGGCTGACCAAATTGATCCGTGCTACTGGCGGCAACGAGCATAGAGACGCCGATGCGAGAGACGGTGACGACTATTTTAGGTAAGCTTACCTTGTGTTCTATTCAGAATTTATAAACTTATTTCAGCTCCTCAAATCGAATTGACATGTTATCAATATAATAATTAAAATATGAATAGCCCCGCCACCACACATAGGAGTTACAGTGGAAGGCACTGTAACTCCTATCAGCAATGATCAACCGTGGTACGTACTCGACACGGGCGGCTTTTAGTAAAGGTAGACGGTGCCTTACGTGATTCTATTGCTACCTTGGACTTAAAGAAAGAAATAGGATGTGCAAGTAAAACAAGAAGTTTCCCAATGAGATATTGCCTAATGGGTAGCTAATGAAGTGCAAAACGGCACTAAGGTCAGCCCTGTAACGATAGGACTTACATAAAGTCATGTATGCTTAAATTTTTATATAAGCATACATGACTTGGGTATAAATATTCGTATTCATAGCTTACCACTGGCGGGCTTCGAACCTACAACCGATGGTTTCTAAGGTAGGGTCCAATAACAATTAATCTTGTCGTTCTGTATAGGCCTGAGTATCCGAACGTAGCGATGTAGATTTATTACCCAGTCACTATATCTAATCATGTCATTCTATGTCTTCATCTGGTCATAAAGCCATTAAAATATTTAAATATTAGGTAATCCGTCATAGTTGGCCTTATTTACTTACCAAGCAACCTAATAAGCATCTAGACATAGGTGGGGTATCGCTAGATAAATAATTCCAAATGTGTTTTAAATCTATCATTCAGTGGTTTTCGCCCTCTCTATATATGTTCTATAATTACTGGAGCGCAAATGCCGTTTCAAACATTAGACCCATTAATTTGCAGACCATGTATTTGTACCTGGGCTCTGTTACGTTGTTTAAGAACCTGCTTGTTGTCCACAGATATGAAGTCGACAACACTCTTGAGCGGTCGACCCGCCGCAGTCACAAGCGGCGGCGGAAAGCGCGGAGCCTCCATGCCCACGTCCACGTGTCCTCAGTGTGCGGGGCAGCGGCGGGCGCGGGGGAGTTCCTAGTGATGGCGCGCAGAAGGCTCGGCCGATACTCGCTGGTCTGTGCGCCCAGGTTACACGACTGGGTACAATTGGTAGAAAGGAGGAACGCCGAGGGCACTGCGCACTGCTCGCTGCAGCATTAGTAATAATGATGTCACCTTTGCAAGTGATACAAGACTGGATACAGTTAGTCGAGACGAGAAACGATGAGGGCACAGCTCGTTGCAACACTAGAGATAGTGCCGTAATGTGCAGTGGGGAGTGGCTAGGGATGGTTCCGCTCGCCGGCCTGCACGAATAATGTTGGGTTAAGTTAATCGAGAGAAGGAAAGCTGTGCGCTGCTCACTGCAGCACTAATGACGTCATATTAGGGCACGGTGGTTCCTTCATTGGCGGGCTCAGTCCTTCTGACATACCTGTATGGAAAATCTGGGGTGCATTGTACCGGCTAAAGAACGAATTTTCATGCATTTTTAATGAAGTTGCGGTTCCTTTGTCGGCGGTGACGAGTTACTCGTTCCAATGCTCTTCTTCCGCTCTCTCCGCAAACAACCCAGTTTTTACAACTATTCGCCTGCGAAAAGTCAATGATAGTCTTATCTTTGGGACAAGACAATATGCTGAAGTGTGTGCCTGGTATCAACAGTGTATGAACCTTAATTTCCACCGATTTGTTTAAAGTATTTGTGTTTGCGGTGATTGTTACTTGATGGAGCTTATGGTGTGAAGAAAAAAAACACGCATTTTGTGATAATAATGTTGGATATAGAAATAGTAGAGTATCTATCATATATACCTGTCTTGATAATTTAAAACATGTTAACTAGCTAAACGTGTATTTGGAAACGAGTCTGTTATCTGTTCAGATAACAATATTTTGAACATTAGGGTATCAGAGTTAGTGCTGTTTTTGTTGTAATTTTTAAAGTGGTCGATTGTCGCGAAAAGCTGTGAGCTTAATGTAGGTATGAACTATAAACTTTAGTGGCAAAATTAATTGCTCTATAAAATTTGTTTACTATAGGTATCTACGACGTATGAACTATATTATTTAGTTTAGAAAAAAAGTATATCATATTGCTTGCCATAACTAGCTTGCGTGTTAATGCAATATGTACAAATGTGCAACAGTGTTATTATGTACAGACAAATTGTTTATATAGATATTTACTGTAAATCATATTAGTTTGTAGCGCGAATTGTGGTCCAGAGTGCCAAAATCTATAAGATCTTCATAAGTAGATGTAAGATGTAAGGTTGATCTCAACTCTGTACATATTTAAGGTTAAGGGTACAAAGTTTCATAGCCATAATATATTTAGCACCATTAAAACAAATTTCATTCTTTGGTGTGTCGTCAAATGGATCATCAGCAGCCCACTGTGGGGCACAGCCTCCTCTCACTGGGAGGACAACGCCGTCTATCCTCAAATAGATCTAAGCGGCTAAAGTTATCAAATATTCGCGTGGAATTCGTTATTACATAAATGTGAAATGAAGTTTATTACATACATTACTACAGTGACTACTGCTACACTGAGAAAAAGAAAAGCTTGATTCAAGCATCAATTTTAATGTTGAAACTACGAAGCAATGCATGAGTTTTATTATCCTTAATTGTTTAGATGCCTACATTTGAAACAACTTGGGCTGCTTACACATGTTTGATAGGTACTGGAGTATTTCCATTATTTTAAACGAATAGAGTAAGGCAGTTTAACGCCTTGATATCTCTCATGGATGTTAAAACACCTTTCCTGTTTGTCATCAGATAAACTAGCCGTCTTATTCATAAAAATTTACAAATGCTTTATAAGCATGTTTTAGTTAAAGTATGTTTTGTCTCCGTCGTTCATAAATGAAAGAAAGTGACAAAACATACTCTAAAACTTGCTTATACGTTTGTAATTTTTTATGAATAAGAGGGTAAGTTTTTAGAATAATCATAAAGAAAACAGTGTAAAGAAATTAAAAAAATTGTTTGTTGATCATTTTGTACGATTAAAAATGTTCTGAAATTGGGTGCTACAATAACAGTTGTACAATATCTTCAATGCGTGCTTCCCGTTACAGATTATTATTATTATCTATTGCATATATGATAAATTACCATTATTAACTACTTTATTAAATTGTATGGTTGTTCAAATAGGTAAATAATTTTTTTCGACAGAAACCACAGATTGTACCAATTTTAATTAAAAAAAAGAAAAAACTTGGGAATGTATAACTAAATTGTTAAATACTGGACTAAACAATCAATACGCAAACAGTAGCTTCCGTCAAAGACCTTTGACACCAGGGTTTAAGGCGCAGAATATCGAGCACCGATTGGCGCTGTTCGGAATAAAAAAAAAATTATACCTAACTGGAAATCAGAACATTCCTAACTATCATTTATTATAATGTACCTATACAATACAAAAATTCTTTATTGTAGATACACCAACACTAAGTAAAAAGCTTTATAACATTCAAATTACAATAGCTATATTTAGGTGAAATATTACATCAAAATACCATATGAGACCGTTTTGTTCTAGAGGTGTGTTTGTAATTTCCGGTAACCTATCATACTTTCATACAAATTTGATACTATAAAGGAATCACTAGTATAAATTTATAAATGCAAGGATATATAAAAGGAATAGTTTTTCTATTTTATACATGACATTTGAATTATAATTAATACTGTTTTTTGACGAACTCATTGGTATTAGTATTATTAATTATGTTTGGGATAATTTAGAATTCACTGTGCTTAGCTACGTAAAACCACCCACGCCACCAAAAATCAATGCAAATAAAGTGATTTCATTTCGAAACTTTCTTGCTCGAAGGTTGTGTTTTTATAATATTGTTAATAATATTCTGAAAACCAAAACGTCTGGCAATAGATGCTTCGGCTAAACATTCGGTTGAACTTTAAAACATATGTACCTAAATTAAAAAAAAATAACAATTGAATATCGTACATTCGAACTTCTGTAAAATACATTTTCGGTGAAATGAAACATATAGAAAACAAAAATATGAGAAACGTTTTCGAACAATTAAAGTTCGAAAAAAAAAATCGCATTCGTGATAGGTAACCGTAATTTCCATTTGCATTTCGGAACCATAGGTACTTTTTCTCCAGCAGCCCTGGTATTCTGAGCCCGATTTAGTTTCGAATTCCCAAGATTTCATTAAATTATACCTATACATGTATAAGTGTATGTTTATTTCCATTTTCAGTGAAACATACCTTGAATAGCCATACACGCTTGTAAATAATTCTATGATAGTTGTCGATATGTGATATAGAATACAACGAGTGTAATGTTATATAAAAAGTGCCTATTGTATATAAAACTAAAGAAATCGTTCGAAATTGACATTTATGAACAATATATTGTAAATTAATATAACAAGAGAAAAACTGTTAAATAAAATAGTTTTAAAACTTTTTGGTTCTCATTTCATATTCACGATCCATCTTACCCAAACAAATGTGTTCTCGTTTTACGAAATAAGGTAGAATTGACTAGCTATACGGCGTGTTGAAAGTTGAAATATTTTCGAAACGGCTGAACCGATTTTAATTAAATGTGGCTGAAAATTGCAAACACCTGTAAGGGAATCTTAACCACACGCGATGTAGTTTATCACACGTTATATCGCGGGCATCTGGCAAAATGCAGCTGTATGACTGTTATTTCGCTCATTGTGACAGATGAATACGATAAAATGTGTGGTAAACTCAGTAAACTATATCGCAAGATGTCGTGCTACCACTGCAGTATACTAGAAAAAAAAAACATTTCAATCTGTTCAGGCTTTTTGGAGCTGCGATGCTACTGACAGACTTGCCCTTCAAGTGTAGAAGGTTTTTGCCTAGAAGTTAAAAACCCACTTATAGGATTCTAGATACATATAAAAAGTCTTTTAACAAAGTTGCTGTTGGTTCGTTCGAAGCGTTCTAGTTCTATTTTTCCTCAACCGGAATGTCAGATGTATTTAGGTAAATCATATACGTGTATAGAGATCATTGGATCCTTATTTGAAGCTGAGCCATTGGTCAATTATTATTGCAATAGCAGTTCGTGAAATTAGCTACCTACAGTTAACATTTTATACAATTCGTTACTGCACGATTAATACATATGTATGAATAATCATTGCGATTCATTCAAAGTTCAATGGGTGAGCGATATTTGTTTGTTTCTAGAATAAAGGGATACCACAGCAACTCATGCATTGCATGGACGTAGTAAAGGACCGGATAATGTATTGGACATAGCAAAGGACCAGAAGGGCGTGAAAGGGAAGAGTGCTTAGTGGGTTGATAAAGACGTTAAGGATACCCTTTGTTGAAAGCTTTGTATCAGTATACAGGGTCAGCAATCATCAAAATGGATAAAAATGAAACAGAGCGGCGAAATATAGCATTTTGTTTATTGAAAAATTCACAACTGATACCACATAGAAAAACTACTCGGCACGGTTTAACTCTTAACTATAAATATCACATAAACACTTTCAATTTATAAACTATATACATACAAAGTTTACAGTTTTGGTTCACACTGTGAAGTAACTAGGTAGTCAATCACTAAGTGATCGATCACTGATCACAGGCCGTAATTAAAACAAAACAAAAATAAACATTTCCATTACATTGCTGATAAATAAAATAAATATAATTACAATACAAAAAAAAAATCACAATAACATAACTGTATTTTACATAAAGTAAATTGGATCGGAAATAGCCATAGGTGTAACAAAGTTTTAGTCACAAACCATAGATTCATTATAATATAAGTACAGAGTAAATAAACCTCACAACTGTAGGCGTAGCTTGAAATTTACTTAACATGTTCCGGGACACATCACGCCTCTAGTCCTAATAACAATAAAACTCTATTTTACCAAAACGTAGCCACTAACAGAAGTCCTGTGACGTTAACTTCTATTGTGTCTGGTGACGTGTCCCGAAACGTGTTAATTGGTAACGGTACCCATTTCTAAAACAATATTTCTGTCTAATAAAAGAATCACTAGTTGAGATCAGCATACAATACTCGGAAACTATGCCTGTCGCAATCGTTTACCGATTAAAAGTAATACCATACACATACATATGGTCAATTTAAAAAGGTACATAATCGTATATAACTTCATTGTTTGTGATATGTAGTGTCCGTTGAAAGTATTTTTATGAGTCGTATCGCATACATAATATACTCAATAACAACATGAATTTACTAAAAAATTACTTCTTAGCGTATCAACATTTATCCAAAAAGTTCATAAGATTTCAGTGAAAACTGTGACTCGCACAAATAACAATTAGTAAAGTTTATTAACGTACTCCGATGTATATAACATAATCGGATGTTTTGGCATTTATTGGTTACCTTTTGAACACAATAAAAAAACATCAAGTCTAAAAGGTGTTTCTAGTATTTGACAGTGCTGTAAACAAAAAAAAAGACTTGAGATATACGATTTTTCATAAATAAACCTTAGTTTATATCAAAAATTTTACATTCACCCAAACATTAAATTCGTATCAATCAGCACTAGTCGCTTACCTTCCATTCATCATTCCATCAGTCAATATAGTCATGAGCAAGGAACGTTCAGCCTTCATGGATTCCATCGTTCGTCGTTTACTGCTACCCAATTAAGTCATTTATTATGGATGACATAGTTACGCCGATTTATTAACAATTAATTGTGCGAATAAATTTCATACACCCACGCTTTCAAATTCGGACTCTGAGGAAATACGACTATGAAGCTCAAATATAATGCTAATCAAATAATTATGTTCATATGTAAGAGTAGAATGTACAGTGCTAGGGAAATATAGAATGTGTGGAGGCCATCCATTCATCGTTTGCATTTGATCAAGTAATGCAGGCAAGAAAGACCGATGTGTGGATGAACCGTACTAGAAAAACGTGGTTACTAGAAAAATATAAAACCGAGCCAGACAATTAAAAAGTATCGTTGGTGACTTCAATTTTCGAGAATAACGCAAAAATGTCTGGCGTCCCGGTTCAAATTGCATATCAATTGATTGCTCTATAAATACGTTTTAAATAATGACTCTACTGATAGTAAATATTTCATTTACAATTTTGTTCATAATATTCATATTAATGTATAAAATTTGATTTTGGAATTTATTAACATCATATTACTTAAGATGGTTTTATTGTCAAAACATTAATAACTAACGAGAGGAAGCTCATTCGCATAATGGTATCAATTAGGTATTGAAATTCGTATGTTCTGTACGTTAAGTGAAACCCGACCGCGAAATAGCGGAGCATGTGCGATGTAATGCCATATAGCCTTAACACGTGATGTAATAAATAATTCAAATTACGATAATTACTATCTGGATGTCTGTAGAATCTAAAATACATCACAGTAAATATAAAGATAAATGTTACTAAATCAAATTATATATAACACATCTACATTGGTTATTCATACACAAATGAATATAACAAATACACGCTGCAAAAGACATACACAAGATATTAAACTAACGCTAAATAATTCATAACATAATTGTTTTGGAGTGTAATAAAGTAAAAAAAATCACAATGTGACATAAATAGCACTCGGCTGTTGGCAACACTATGCTATAAGAACCATAATACGCGGTACCCAACATTCAAGTCAATATAATAAATAAAAACAGTTTCCACAAAAGAAACAAATTTCCGCCTACGTGGGTCTGCTCTAGTTTATGTAAACTATTCTCGTTATTGAAATCTATCGGTAATGTCCCCATACGAGTAACAGTGATAGAGCGATAGTAAACTATAACGAGAGCGATTTGCGTGAACAAATGATTGACCCACAGGTTTATAATAAAATATTTCAAGCGTTTATATATCTGCATATATTACGTATTTAGAAATAGAAAATATTGTCAATTTGTGAAAATAAAAATATTCATTTTACAAACTTGCACGTAAATATTCTAATACTCCGTAAGTCTGATAATTTATTCGACTGCTAGTAAAGTTTCATACACATATTTGCTAAGAAAACTACCAGTTTATAGAGAGAAATATCAAGCAAAAAAAATCAAGTGTTATTGATGCCACGCGTAAGAATATTGAGGATTCTATATAAAAAGCCTGAGGATAGCTAACGTCAGGGGATATTTGAATAACGTGATTTAGACATTTTTCGTAGAATATCCTCTAAGACGAACTTAGAAATGTTGAACTACCATGTATATATTTATACAAATAAGAATTATACTGAGTAATTTTAAATGCGTTTCAAGTATGGCAACTATCATATGGCTCTCGATTTTAGGCTATGAATGACATTCGTGGCTCGCATAAGCTATTATCGTTGATTTAGTCGCCTGCCATAGTCAAACAGACTATATTATCTTGTACTTAGAGCTTGCTTATACTCTAATATACTGTATAATAATAATATAATTCAATTGAATGATTTGTCCGAAATATAAATTTATTTTTTAAATAGAGATTAATATTTGAAAAATACAGAAAAGAATTGCCATAAATTTTAGTTAATTTTTATCCATTAAAGTACTGTAATTTATAATATTGATTTCAGTCCTAAATTCTCTCGTAAAATATAGCAGGCCATTAAATCCACATCTGAAGTGATCAGGTTATGTGTCGTAGGCAATTCGTTAAATTAGGCACTTAGATGACTAGGCAGTTCATTAAATGCAGGTCTCAATTGAAGGCTAGAAAATGCTTAACCAACTTGTTGAAAGGAACGTTTAACGAAAGAACTAAACGTCGCAGCCTTCTGGTTAAATGAAATTGTGATGTACATATTAGGGTGCCTGTGAGACCGTTAGATGGGGCAGATTATTTTATTCGAGCCTGCTGATATAAAGAAACAAAGTAATGATGTTAAAGATTTGTCTGAACTGTATTTAAAGATTGGATTGATTCTGTCATATACATATACTACTATAACTTCGCGAAATTCCATATAGAAGCAATAACGTTACTTTGATGTTGTTCGCCGAATATTTGGTTTAAAACTCGTATCCTTAACGTTTTTCTATATACTGTCTATTTTCATTTAAAACAAATTACTTTATCAAAAAATAATACACACTGCAGAGCAGTGGCAAAATAATGAGCTAAATTTAAATTAACCTGGCGACTTCTGGTTAAGCCGTTTCCAAACGGCAGGCTTTCAACGTTGAGATATCTTAATTAATTTAACGATAATGCCGGCATTTAATGAACTTCCTAGGTATCCAACTAAGTGCCTACTTTAACCATTTGTCTACGACATATACACGACTTTACTATAATACCAAATGGTTTGACACAATGTTATTATGCAAATGGTATGCACTACAGAACTTGTAAATGGAATCACACAATTGATGAGCGATAATATTTAAACACTTTTACTGGAGATCGCACATGGACAAGTCATCACCATTGGCTACTAATGCCTTACTACCACGGTCATCCGTCAGTCCGGTGAGGGTACGTAAATTTTAATTTTAATTTTTGATAATATAATAAATATTTTTTAAGAAATGGTAAACTTGCTCTAGGTAATTTCGCGTACATACTTGGTTATATAAACCTACAATATTCAAATAAAGTTTTCTTTTTATGATTAGATACGCGAAGTTATTACTGAAAGTTGATTACGTCGCAAAACTCAGTAAGAACCACCGAAACATACGTTTTTAGTACATTGTTTCAGAAGTCCTTAGTATTATTACCCACAGTAACTCAAGTTTAATTCTATAGGTTTTACAACTAAAATACCTATACTATATCTTGAGCAAGTTTCCGATTGGTTAAAAAACATCATCATGTATTTATTATTCAAGAAGAAAAAATGAGGAACTTTAATATTAGCAGAAGTTCAGAATCGTTCGCTTACTGGACTACGTTTCTACTGAAATATCAAACTATATTTTTATAGCACACAGAACCCAAAGCTTGCACCATAAATGTGGCAATGGTGTGCTTTACTTAGAAAATTGTGTAATTCTATTAACACTGTTATATAAACGTTAATATAGTTTTATCCCTTCGCAAACTGTAGTAAATTTCTACGTTCTCACAGTCAGTCCTTTACGATTAGTCGGAAGTATAGTCACCCTGCTATAGTGAAATTCACGACTTCAGGCACCGTTTGTATGCAGTGTGTACACACCTTTTTCTGATAGCAGCCAGTTTTCAAATATTAAATTATTTATTGCCAAATACTATGATTGCAGACCAGAACATCGGAATTTGGGCAAATCAGTCACGTCTATTATAATTCGCTTACGCTTGGGATATGTCGGCATGTCGGCATGTCCGCTTTTTTAGCTATCCTTAGGACCCGTGACAACTGTCTCTGCGATTGGCAACAGAAGCTACGGGACAGAAAGTTAATGTAATTTTGATGGTGATTGAGCAGTTGTGTTTTCGTCACCTACTTGTATATTGTTATCTCATTCCAGACTGGGCCACGGTCCCGCCGGAATTAAGCAATTCTATTACTAAATTAGTTGCGATCCAATGGCTGCGGACACTAAAATGGTTAGATACATGGTAGATCCGTAGAGTCCATGTTCCGTTCGTGATGCGATGGATGACAGCATCAACGGACGTGTGGTACAGATTGGATTATATCGACTAACAGTACAGACACGGAGCAAATACGCACACATTGTATTAAAACCTGGACTCTTATAAATATTACCATTACACCTTTCTGATCAAAGTAGCAGAATCCAAGTCGTGAATTTTACTATAGGAATCTATAAAACAACTTCATGGAAGTAATCACATATAACAGCAAATAGTAACACCTGTTCTATCTACTCGTACTCAACCTGCGTGGGCGTCATGACTTCGACGATGATGTCTTCCATGTTGGGCAGCACCATTACCTTCTCGAACTCTTTGGTGAGCTTCTGCTCGATCCAGTTGGAGATGTGAGCGAAGCGGAGCGTGCGGGCGCCAACCGCCGGCCGCGCCTTTAGTACCAGTTGAGGATTCGTACGGAACCTGGGGGTTGTAATACAAAATTAGCAAACCACAGCGTTACAATTTTAATCCTTACAGTGGGAAGACTTCATAGACAAGTTTCGGATTACTGCTAGTTGTCAGAAGGATCTATACATAATACAGAGTGAATTTGAATAGGTGTAATTCCCACTTCATTTTTTGGGTAACTTTACCTAAGAAACCCGAAGGAAAACGAATTGATTAAAAAAATTTCGATTACCCATACTAAGTAAACCGTACCGAAACTACCTTTAGTATGGATATCCAACAATTTTCGGTTGAATTCGGCTATGGTTTCTAGAGGATAGATGTTCGAAATCAGCAGTGGAGTCACCAGTAAACAGGAATTAAATTTCACCCTGCATATATAGTATAAAAATAAAGTCACGCCTATTTGCCGCAAGGGGTATGCCAGAGACCACAGACTTCCACTTGTTACGATCTTGATACACCTCTTTTGCTTCATTCACTAGGATTTATTTTTTTAGTTTTCAATCTCAAATTTCATAAAGTCCAAAGTAGTACTGCACGATACGAGCGGATGTTGTAGTAGCGTATGTGATATAGTATGATGAATCGGTCCGGCCCATTTAGCTACCTATCCCACACTGTACCTCGTATATGATTACTTTCGTATGCTAACTAAAAGGAGAAGAAGGCTTCCTTGTTTATGTTAAACTGTGCTACTGCTGTGGTGGTGTTCGGCACAGAAAAAGAATCGAACCATTCTACCTCTTCTCGTGGGTTATCGTGAAAGGCAACTAAATGATTTTACACCAAAAAAACATTTATAGACTTGCACGTTTCAACGGCGATGCGCTCGCTCTCGGTTCAATCTTTTAATGTTTTGGAACACCCAAACGCTTACTTTTGGGATATCTCTGACCACCCAAGCCCATGACGTTATTTATTAAAGTTACTACTCCAATAGCTGATGTAATGAACGGCGCAAAGCAACTTGGATTCAAACTAAATAACAACCGTGTACAAAATACAAATTTTAGAGTTCCTAAGTTGCTCTTTAGACGAAGCAATATACGTCGTTCGGATCGGTGCTTTTGGGGTTTGACAGCTACTGTCGCCGATCGCTTCCTAGTCGTAAGTTACAAAATAAGCCAGCGTGAACCACACGGTCAAGTGTAGCCACAAACGGTGCTTTTTATTTTTCTGTACAATAAGGAATCTAAATAATATTATAAATTCGAAAGTTTAAATGTTTGTTTGTTGTCCAATCACGGCGAAAATTTAGTATATAGGCGAATATACCCTATTTTTTATCCCGATAAAGTGAGTAGTTTCCACGGGATAAACAAATTTTCAGAATAAAGTTATACCACGCAGGCGAAGCCGCGGGCGGAAAGCTAGTAATAAATATTTCTTTTGAACTTAGAGTGTTACTCACCCAATCCAGATCCGGTCGTGTGGCGGGGGAGGCAGGTTGAGCGCCAGTCGACCCTCTATACCGTGCACCTCCAATTGCAGTTTGATGTCCGTGTTAGATAAACCCTCCATCGCACGCTTCACGTATTTGTAGTCAGTTACCTAAATAAATATTATATTTGTATGATTATTTTTGATAGGTTTGTCACTTTTGAACTATATGTGTGAAAGTGATAGACATATTAAAGTCGTTCGACATTGAAATTTCGAGTGCGCAAGAGTAGGGCCCGTGATCTACACGTTTCTGAAGAGTAAACGTTTTAACGGTGCGCAACGAAAAACGCACTACTTACATAGAACTTTATACTAGTTGAGCAAAATCAAAGTTACCTATAAAGTTACGCAATCAATGTACTAAATATATCAAAGCGGGTATTTGTACGCCAACCAATTACATATCAAAACGTAACATATACACATAGCGAAAGTCATTATTAGAAGCGCTGCAGGTGGGAAAGGTAGAAGAGTTGTATGTACCGCATCGCATCTGTGAGCCCTGTATTGTGAGGTCGAACTACTCGAGGTTATCAATCGGAGCTCGGAAATCTGTTATGGGCAATCCTGCATACTCTTCCACTATAACTCCTATAAACTAGGATGAACAGTGGTATTCGATAAAGCGCGTGGCGCCTCCTGCAGGTAAACGCGACTTTATTGCTACCTTAGATCCGATACTAATTTATATAAGAAATACCTAGTGTGTGTAAAGAGGTTTCCCACTTCCCTCTTCAGCTAATGAAATGTAAAGCAGCACTAAGGCTAACCCTATAGAATTTCTATTATACTATTATATTCTAATATATTCGTACAGTCTTCGTACTAACCTGTTGAAAATATTTGTTAGTCGCGATCTTGTCGACCATACGGAGGAATTTCTTCTTAGATGACGACCCCTGAGTATCCATTGAGTATGCTCTGGAAATAATTAATCGTTTCTAGAATAAACCATGTAACTTGCTTGGGGTTTTCACCTTTCAGAAATCCATCTCTTTGGCTCAATTAATATGATATCACGTTGACAAATCGGAGGGGATGGGTTGGATTCCCAGCGGAGTACCTGTATACTTGGTTTGCTGGCAGTAAGGCATTACTATCCATTGTCACACTACATTATTATCTTAAGATGTGCTGTCGAGGAGCAATATTATTAGCTTTACCCTGACTATTTAAGATAATATTCGGTCATAATTAAGTTTAGGGTTCTAGGTTACATCTTCCGGTGTGATTGATGTCAAGCGGTAACATATTGTACTTAAAATATGGGAGAACAGTTAAATATTGGGCGTGATGGGAGACTCTTTATACTAACCCAGGACGTCAAAGAATTGCTGTGTTCCTGTGTGAAGGATGGCATCTTGAAGCTTATTTTTTTTAGCAGAAAAGTTGTGTTTGCAATGTCGTAACGTCACTCGGCGCTGATTGGTGTTTCGATCGTTTTGAACAAGTGATAGGTCGTTTAAATTTATTTTTATTTATTCAGAAGACCAACAGCTGCAATAATATTATTACAAATTATTGTAGGAGACAAAGATACTGCAGGTCCTCACAAATAGAACTAAATTGTAGAGGATACATAATTATATTTGTAAGTTTTCTGCCCTTGCGGCACAATTTAGCAGATTTAATCATTGCCAATTTATGTAATTTAATATTATAGATTTTTTTTTATTTTGATAATTTAGACTTGCAATGAAGTGATTTTATTTCACATCAACATACTATAGTAATTATTAACCATATAAATTTTTGGTAACTTTGTACAACAGTTGGCCACAGTTGACAACCGAAGAAGAGAGATGATAGGTCACTTGATACGACACAATATTTTTTTGAAGAACATTATTAAGGGAAAGATTGAAGGAAAGAGAGAACCGACAAGAGCATAGCGCTTAAATTGTGGAAGACAATCAACTACCCTATTGCGGGATCTCGTTGACACTAGAAGTATAGCGCGAACTCGGATAAGTCGAAATTTCGTGACATTACATCCCCTACCAGGGGGTAGGGGGCTACGGCAGCCCATGTACCAATGAGTTTTTAAATTTAATTACTTATGTGCATTTATCCGACTGCTCTTAACACGGTGAAGGAAAACATCGTGAGGAAACCTGCATGCCTGAGAAATAAAAATTGTAAGGCATGTGAAGTCCCCAATCCGCATAGGGCCAGCATGGGGGTAAGCGGCCCATACTCCCTGATTGGGATGTTTACGGGCTGATGATGATGACATCCCCTACTTACGATATTTCGCTTTGTGGTACTCTGTCATTGCTGTCGACAGGCTGTAGGGGCGGGCTCTCGTCGTCGCTGCTCGATTCGGCCGAGTCCTCAACATCAGAGTCGTAGGCGGCCGTTTTCTTTTGCTGCAAAAAAAGGCGATCAACCAATCAAAATCATTTATTTGTGATACACAGGTCATACAATATAGTAATGTTATAGACAGAATGGGAGAGTTGTGTGATCTATCAATTGACGTATAAAATACTACACTACTAACTACTAAACACAAAAAATCAGATTATAAAACAAATACACTGATCTCCAAAAAAATCGACCCACCCATTTAAACCTCCATACAATTTCATGCATGTCTGGGATTAAAAATTAGTTAGTAACTCGAACAGTTACTTTAATTTTAATAAGAACAGAACAGAGATCTATACCAATTTTAATGAAATGATCACTTTTTTTACAGTCAGTAAATCACCAATTAAAATGATGAGCGAGAAATTTTCCATTACAATGATGTCTGGCGGTGGTGGAAAAATAAACACATGCAGTGCCGCGTTTATTTTAATCGTATGAACTGTGAAATTGAACTATTTAATCGGTTTCGGTCGAATAAGACACTAACTAGTTTCTAAACCCAGACACGCAGGAAGTTGTATAGAGTTTTATTTGGTGGGCCGAATTTTTTGATGACCAGTGTAATAAATCAACAAGATCAAAAAAAATATTGTTTTCGCTCATTCGACTCGAAGAAGGTTGATCAATAAATGCTAGTTACACTTGCTCATATAACAATATAGTGATAGGATGTACCCACCATCAGGACTCGATCAGAGTGTATGATGCCCGGCTCTGTAGCATTGGTATCGGGGTCAAAGATATTTTCATTGGTGTTCCTCAGCTGATCTTCTAACGAGATATCTGTAAAACAATCATAATTTTTACTAGCTATAGTGCAGCATGCACTTTGCATTAGGCAATTGAAAAAATTTGTGAAAAAGATTGTAAGTTATCTAACAAAAATTGGCTATACGATTTTTAATAGAAACAATTGTAATTTACAAGATCATCCGGAATATATTACTGAGAAAATTAGACGCTTTGTTGTATTATGTAATAATATATAACCGCCACCGTGGCTCAAAGTAAACAACATAAGGTTTACGAATTGGAGGTCGCGGGTTCGATTCTCATTAGGGTACATGTTTAGTACTCGGTTTAGGTGGGGTACAGCATTTTAAATGTCCGCCTGGCTAGCTACCACCATCTTATCTAAATCTGCCGCCAAACAGCAAATTTAATAGCATTGTTGTGTTCTGATTGTCAGAGATAAGATACCCAGGCTCCAAAAAATGATGGGGTTTTCGGGTCAGTACGCTTCCTCCTTCGGTCTCATCTTCACTTAACATCAGGTGTGATTGAGGCCAAATGCAAACGCGTTGTGCATAAAAAACATGTTCAAACATAACTAGCCAATTAGGCTGAATTGTCAAGGGAAATTACAATTGTCTCTTTTGTGAAAGGGTCCTGTTTTTAATTTAAAGTTAAGTAAAGATGAGAATGAAGGTAAAAACGCGCCCACCCAGAACCCAAAACTTAGGAGAATCAGCAATCTTGTATGAAATATTCGGTAGACAACAAACCTGATACAGATAGATCAGCAAGTGGTGAAACAAGTAGTAATCTGTATAATAAATATGTAAATATCTTTGGACATACACACAGGACCGCTTAGTTATCACTAAGCAAATAGGCTTAAACGTTGATACACTAAACGTTTTTTTGTAAACATATACAATCTAAACTACCATAACTCAGGTACATATGCCCATCTCATCATACAAACGTAAACCCCAAATGTAATTCAAACCAGCGACCTCTAGACAAGGATCAACCACTAAACGTCGCTATCGAATAATAAATAAATATTTCGGACACTTACACCAATCATCTAGTCCCAAACTAAGCAAAGCTTGCGCTATGGATACTAGATAACGGTAAACATACATAAATATTGATATAAACATCGAAGGCTCGGGAATAAATGTTCGTATTCATCACACAAACATTAATTCGATTCATGGATTTCGGATTCGAACCCGCAACCGTTGGTGTTGCTGACAGGGTGACTATCTACTAAACTAACATTCTATGGAACTTGCTAACCATGTAAACAAACCGCCATATTGAAATTGTCTCTGAATGATGAATTTGCTAGTGATGAGCAAGACTCTTACTTACTCCTTTACTTGTGTCAAACCATAATAAAATACCGAAAGTAAAAAACAAGTAGGTACGAGAGAGATCTGGGATCGCCTTTTGTTTACATAGTTAGCAAGTTCCATAGAATGACACTTTACACCAATCGGTCGTCAATAATCAAAGTGCAAATGTGTTTACACGTCGTGGATGACTCACTCTTCTCTTTGAGTTTCATGAGGTTAATCTGAGTGAGGATCGTGATGTAGGCGCCGCCGTCGTATCGCATGTCGGCGTCGAGCCACACGCCGCGCTCGTCCCACGTGGGCGCCGACACCCGCTCCACCAGTGGACAAGCGCCGGCCAGCGACAGCTCCGTCACCATTAGCGGGCTCATGAATGAAGGCAACTGGGAATAAATATTGCCGTTCTTACTGCAAAAACCTCTAACAAGTGTAAACGAGCAGCGGAACAAAAACATGATAGACCGTACACTCCCTTTAATCTTTTAGATAGAGCAGCAGCAAACAAAATGTCAGGATAGGACTTGGATATACTTCATACAAAAATGCGTACGTGACAAAGGAGAGCCCATGGCTGTTGACACGTGCAAGTCAATAGATGTTTTTTTAGTGAAGTCCCTTAGTCGCCTTGTCCTACCTATACCCACGGGAGGAGACGGGTTGATAAAATCACACGGCTATATTAAATATGAATTAACAATTTTGAAGTTATATTTATTAAGTGTATTCTTATATTTTTCAGAAATAAAGAGTACTTGATTGTTTGATTAATTTGACCTCTTTAATCATTACTATCATTAATATGAACTGCATCTTCCGAAAGATATTAATTCGGTAATTTACACAGGAGAAGATCGAACGGAAGTCAAAACAGTAAATCAATATCTTATTAAAACAATTGATACTTAGTCATGGAGCAAAAAAAGATAAGGCGGACCGAATTAATTCTGTCATCTAGCTGAAGTATGAAGGAGGTGAGGTACCGCATTTCAATTGGCTCTACCAAGGTTTCGTGTCCTTGACAGGGTTCTCTGCCCTCTCGCCGAAAATTGTTTGCCAGACTTTCACTTGCCAACTAACGTTTCGCAGAATTTTACTTCGCCGAATAATCATTTGCCAACTTATCATATAATTTTGTTTTATTTCCCAACCTCACAGTTACCAACTGTAGGTTTGGTCTGCTTTTCATAATGACACTTTTTAAAATGCCAACTTTCAAGTAGCACAATGTTTTAGTTTGCGTAATATTCCTTTAGTTGTTTATTGTTTACCAAATGTGGAATTAAATAGGGTTTCATTTCTCTATGTATACATGTCAATCTAACAGAATTTCCAACCTAACCAACAGATGGCGGGGTGCCCCGAACTACCGTGCTCGCTACGCTCGTACCCGCCCTATAAACATTTTGTATAGTACTTACCTACATTCATCTAAATTATTATTATTCCTTTTTAGGAGACGGTTCAGATCATTCAGTATGAAAAGGGAACTGTTACACTGATAAAACGTCATTCGTCTAATAGTTGTGTGGCCTAGTGAAATGTTTGACAAATTATAAATGTCCCAAACGTTTTGTGCTATTATAATAATCAGCTTAACAATAATTCTACCAAATGAAACGTTGTCACCCAAAAATTTGCTAATCGTTAATTGTCAAAGTGAAACATCGGCGAAACGTTGGATGGCAAGTGATAATCTGCCAAACAATTTTCCGCGAAAAGGCAGGATACCCCTTGACAGAACGAATCAGAGCGCACTAAGCTCCCAGGACTAACCAATAACGTTTCGAAGGTTTTGGGCATCTGTTCTGTTATCCTGATGTGTCGACAACAGTGGCGGTAACTACCGTCACACAAGCTCCAAAAAAAATTATTTAAACAATATAGGAAATCTTTGATTTAAATATTCGCACTTGTCAAACCGAAACGTCGTGCTTGGTTAAATTTCACTAGCTGTGTAAAAATCACAAAAACATTGTCGGGCTTGCCCTATTTTGAGACCCAAGGCACGACACTGTCGACAGATGCCCTTCACCTGTTATGACAGTCAGTGTCCACCGCGTGATCAGTTCTAATTATAGGCTCACCTTTAGTGTGTGCAGTTTCCTCTGTATCCGGTTCTGGAGGCGCGCGATCATATCCGTGTTGCGAGTGACGTCATAGATAATCCGCGCGAGCACAGTGTTCACCCATGTCACCTCCGCCGGTAGTTTGCGGCATTCGCACGTTGATGGAGCATTCTTCGACTGTTGGACATAGTTTGTATATAATAAAATTCATGTAATGGTTAGTCGTCGCTTGGTGATACTCGTTTAATCGAAAAATAGTTGTTATATTGTACCACTGATCGGTAAAAGGATTTTTATTTCATTTACAAGCTTTATAAATCAGTGCAGCGTCCCCATTGGGTACTTTATGAATTTCTATGTTTGCACTATGGTAGTTACATGAGTGCTGATATGTGATTGGTCGGCGAGGGATTTTGACGTATTCTCATTGGTCAACATTAACAACCGCCCTAATAATTTAATTAGTCAGTCAGTCAGTTGCAAATATTATTTCTTAATTTTAGGAGGACGCAGATCGGACATTTTTTTAGATTGATTTTGATCAATTAATCAAGCCACTTTATTGGACAACAAATACGGATTACATTTAAACAAATTTTTTTTTTCAAATCAACGCGTTCGATTCCCGGTTAGGAATATTGATTTTTCAAAAATCCTATGATGCAGTTTTAGTTCTCATCAAATTCGGGCCCAAGACTCCTTTGAGTACTTTTCGCTACTCCTTAGTTTAGTTTCGGATTTGGCTATGCACGTCCACTTGAAACATTCACCCTATATATCCATTTAAATAAAAATCTATTTGCCGATAAGTGTTCGTTAGGGTTAAAGATCGTGTGTCGTTGGCAAAAATTAACAGTATTTCTGTTAACCACCAAGCAGTTTCATGAGTTGCTTTCTTTCAGGGTGTTTATGACACTGGGATCATTTAATATGAAATATACTGTATCTACTTACATAATTAATTAGTATAGTTGGTAAAATTAAAGAAGATTTCATAGCTGATTTACAAAATGGGACTACATTATGGTCTATTATCACAGAATAACTAATTTAATGATTTAAACTATTATAAATAATAAATAAATAAACAAATATTATGCATTGGGAGTGTAATAACTCGATGAGCTGATTTGGGAAAACAGTTATAATAAAATGTAAATGATTTCAGCATGGGATTAATGTTCCCGTTCATATAAACATTACTAAATAAAACATCAAGCACCAGACTTATTGCTATTTCTACATTTTTGCTATTACAAAACTGCTATCATCTATGTAATTTGATACTTTTATGTACTACTTTTCGATGTATAACGCTAATACTTCTTTTGAAGAGGCTGTTTAAATAGATCTACGAGTAAAGTAAGTTTCAAACATCTTTTCTCTTCTTTTTGCTTTTGGAGCGGCCGAGAGGCGACGGCTCAATCTCACACATTACGCCAACTTCGCACGTTTGTTTGTACATCATTTCGTGTATCTGCGAGAATAACATGCTCATTAGCGCGTGTAGTTATGAAGACCATACGAGTTGGTGGTAAGTAGAGCAAACACTACGACCATATAATGGAAATTATTAATTACATAAACCATTCAGATGTGTATTTCGTAAACAATGACTATATTTGTAAATGGAAGGATATTTTTCCAAAATAATACAACAAGTAAACAAAAATCAACATCCTTAACTTCCTCAATGTCGGGGCTCAACCTCCTCCCTGGGAAAGTGTATGGATTGGTGTCAGACCAGTGGACACCTGACATTCAGCTTTTGACTTTACTTAACGACTAGCAACTTCGCTAATCGTAAACAGTGAGCGAATGCGAGTGCGCCAACCAAAAATATATTTTATATAATCAATTATATCAAAACTTCGATACCTGAATGACTTTGAATAGGTACGGCCAGAAAGTCTTTTCATAGTTTTGATCTTGAAAGTACGCGTACAATGGTGTGCGATCAGACAGCCCTTCCAGGAGCGCGTCAATAGGTTTTGTCTGTGAATTCCAATGTTTAAATTAAGTATAAAATATATAACAAGAGAGCACTTTTCGTTTGCATTTATCGGGATGGGACAGATGGTAGTGATTAGATGTGTGAATAACGGTTTACAAAATGGAGGCCACGGGATACATCCCGGATTTTCCACGTAATCATTCAATTATTTATTTTTATTGCTTAGTTTGGGACTAGATGATTGGTGTACGTGTCCGAAATATTTATATTATTATTATTTCACCAATATACCCACATCTTATTTTATGATACACTTGGTAATAGCATCGAACCATCTTTATCGATGGTTTTAGGAATTTACTCATGTGAAAAATATGATTTTAAAAATAAACAATTTATTTGAACGCATATCTTTAATTTTGTGATTTTAAGGCAACCATTCCAATCTCTGTCAGCTTGTGACCCCCTCCATAAATATCGACATATGGCCAAATGTCCGCAATTTATTGATAGTTATTCAATAACGTTGGCCGCCTTATATTCGTATGACCTTCGTCACTCCACACTCAGACTGATAGTGTGTTCCGCTGACTTCTTTAGAAAAATTATAGTGCAGTAGTTACAAGTATATTTGTCTATTTCTCTAATGCACGACGGGTTAACAATTGACCCCAATCATACCTGATGTTAAGTGAAGATGAGGTCGAAGGTAGAAGTGCGCTTACTTGGACTATCTCAAATAGCCGGAATACATTTAGCTGCTTGGCAGCATTAGATACAATGGTAGTGGCTGGCCAGGCAGACATTTTAAAAATGTCCCACCATCAACCAAAATTTAGTAATCGGACTAACTACATACTCTGCTGGGAATCGAACCCTCGATTTTCATATTGCAACCCTAATGTGGTTCACATTGAGCCACAGAGGTACAGGTAGGCTCACCGTGTTCTTAGCGAAGGCAACTGTGTCCTTTTCGGATAACTTGTAGACAGTCATCTCGATGCCCTCTTTGCATTCCTGCTGGTGTTGCTGGGTATCAGTGGTGGACTTGTCATCCGATGTGGTAGGCTTAGCCGCCTCCGCCGACGCAGTGGCATTCGCCTCTAATATTGCGGAGTTTAGTCTTCGGTACCTGTGAATATTACTCGTTGTACCAAAAGCATTCATCAGTACATTCCTTATAAAACATCAAACTCTTTTTTACAATGAATTTAATGGTGTAAACAGCGCTTAATATTGACCAGTCAAGGGACAATAGAAGCACCAACGGACTATAAAAAAAAGGATATCCCAGGACCGATTCTTAACGGAGTACATATAGCAATGATTTTTCATTTTCACAATAAGGAATTTACGATACGGGAGGACAAAAATGCACTATGGCTGTTTGGCGGGAAATCATTTTTTTTTATGCACAACGGGGTGGTACTTGACCTCAACCACACCTGATGTTAAGTGAAGATGAGGTCGAAGGTGGAAGCGTACTGACCCGGAAACCCCAACACATTTGGGGGACTGGCTATCTTATCTCTGACAACCGGAACACTACAATGCCATTAACATTGCTGATTGGCGGCAGATTTAGATAAGATGGTGGTACCTAGGCGGAAATTTAAAATGCCCTACCACCAATCAAACCGAGTACTTAAACATGTACCCCGCTGGGGATCGTACCCGGGACCTCCGAATCGTAAACCCAATGTTGTTTACATTGAGTCACGGAGGCGGTTAATCGAGTGACGTTGTTTGTTTCTTTATATATCGTGTATGTGTTTTTGAGGTATGGTGTGTAATAAAGCCAGCATATTGTGAAGCAAAACAGAGATTGTGTACAAGTGAAGGGACGTGTATAAGTGTATGACTGAGCATTCGTGTTCGCACAAAACTCAATAACTTCAATAAGGCACTGTCACTTAATTGAAGGTCAATGAAATCATGAATAATTTATCCACTGAATACACACACTTCTGGCAGCTCTGGCTTGTACACCTGTTTAAATAAAGTTGTGTAGAAAACAAAAATGTATTAGCGTTTACTTTCAGACGTCATCCATCGGAATAATTATCATATTCTTACCATTCATGCTTGTCTCGGCCAGTGCGCGTAAATAAGTACAAGCGCGAGTGATTGTCCTTGGAATGTTTCACGTGCAAACTCCACTCGCCCTCCGACGTACCGTCGACCGCTGTGTCTAGCTCCTAACACAAAACACACAGTAAGCATACCAGGATAGACCAGTGATGGACAGCAGCAACATTGGTGAAGAGCTCCCTAATACCAAAGATCGCAAAACAGCCTGCTCAGCATGGCGATTAGGGCAAATCTTCCCATAGAAAACGACACAAATGGCGCTGTGAGAGAGGCTTGTTAAGCAGCGAACTTCTGTAGGCAATTGTGTGATTAACTAGACAATCTGTATTATTATTTTTATTCATCATCATCATAAGAATAGGACGTTCTCTGATGGACATAGGGTTCCCCACAGATTCCAGAGGAACCGGTTGGAAGCGGATTGCATTCAGCAACTTCCCGCGACCTTCATCAGGTCATCCGTCGACCTTGTGGGTGGACGTCCTACGCTGCTTTTAGGTGCTCAAGAACTTTCGATGCCCCACTGGCCATCAGTTCTTCGAGCTATGTCGCCTGCACACTAACCTTCAACTTAGTAATCTAATCTAGTTACTCTAATCCGCTCGGCTATGTCAGTGACTTTCGTTCTTCTACTGATTTCTTCATTCCTGATCCAATATCATAATGAAACGCTGAGTTACGCGACTTTGAGCTTTCTTATGAGGCCCGTAGTGACAGACCACATTATTTATATTAATTTGTCAGTGTTAAGTAAGAATTCTTTGAGATCAGATTATTAGTTGGAAAATCTTTGTTGGCTGGTGTAGGTATTCTATTATCTATACTCACAGTCTCTTCTAAGAACTCCTTGATCTTGGATAATTCAGTCTCGTCAAGGTCCTCCTCGCCATCATCTCTCGTGCTGGTGACGGACGGGCGCACTGCAGTGATCTCCATTTCAGCGTCGTGGAAGGGTGCATCTTCAAATTGTAGGTTCTTGTCGACTTGACTCTCAGGAGGTTCTGTACAAGTTGACACACTGTCTGTCTTCTTATCTGTAAAAGTAAACAACACATGATTGAAACTATGTCATAAAAGCTTTTCGGGAAACCTCGCGGTCGTTCCCAATCATCTAATAATAATTGAAAATTTAAAAATAAACAAGATTGATTGAACAATAGACCTAGACCAAAAGATTTATTTAACTCTGTATCATAAAAACACATCAAAATACACATTAAAAAGAATTAATTACAAATGATCACATTAAAAAAAAAACAAAAAAAACGAGGACAATATTTCATTTATTTTTAAAAACACAAACAGTCAAAGCATAATACAAGAAACATATTGTTAAAATAATAATTCTTTGACAAACAATGTCCACAGATGAAATTTTTCAGAAAACATATTCATTTAACACCACCAGAACTACTCTAAGAGACGAATACATCGAGATGCCCAAAAAGGACATCATCCATTTTGGTCCAAAATCAAAAGTGCCGGCCAAAAAAAAAAGTGCTGTATTCTGATAGAACACGTCGGCCTTAGCATTTGTTTATATGGCACCAAAGCTGTAGCACCACTATTAGAGGTGCTATAAGCTTTGGTGCCATATTACGAAATGATGATGAAATGTCACATTTCTTTAACATAAACACCTATTTAACTGACATTTCATGTATTTTTCAATCAAATGAAGTCACTAAAGTAATGAGGTACCATATTATTTTCGATTAAATGTATAATAAACCGTAAATAAAATGTTCTGTCATGGTAGCATCCATTTATGATTGGGGAGTTGTAATAAAATAAGTATAGTTTTTTTATATGTTTAATGCAATATATTATTATTAAACAATGTTATCAAAATCATCTGGCATTACAATGACATTCTCCAATCCTAAAGCTGGTGGGGCTATATTTTGAAAATGTCGAGCATAGCTCATATACCACACAATACACATAATGTGAGAACAGCACCCAATTGTTCTTTTACCGATAATGCACGTGCAGTAGTAGTGAGCGATGGCTTGTCTTCCTGATAAAGATTTGTCCACTACAATGTAAGTATAATATTGTCTTGCTCTGACATGCCGGGATTGCAATCGCCCACGAATCATCCACAAATTGTTTCCCGGCTGCTGCAATTCCGTCAGGTGCGCGACTGGCAAATCATTGCTGAGCTCGATTGTAAATGATCCGTTTTCGAGGATATGTTCGCCATAATAGCTCTTAGCTTGTTTTAATTGGTATACACCAAGTGCGAATAAAAACAGCTCGTGCTCAGTCAATGTTGGGAATTCAGCAAACTCTTCCATATCCGCTGTCATTGTCCTGAATTGAGCACGTCTTCGGTTGTAATTGTTGGCTTCAACGAGTGCGGCCAATCTGTTTGGCATATTTATTCTTTCATGAATAATCTCAAGCAAGCTTGAAACATGTGGGTTGTCCTCAATTAAAACATGGAAGCGATTTAATATGGCTGCTGCGATCCTAAAATAATCGAACATGCTTCTCAGGGCTCTATTGTTGTAGACGTTTCGCAGCAGCCGAAAATCTCTCTTAAATCTCCCGTTGACCACTTCTACGACCCAACGGCAGATGGTAATCAATCTTGATTTATTTGCCTGATCCGTGGTTAATTGAGTTTCATTGGGATATATCGTTTCTGGCATATGTGTCACATAACCACATGACTCCAGATTTACTACTGAGTCGCGAAATCCACGGTCTAAAATAAAAACATCGCCACTCCTATAAAACCAGTGGAATGCACTGTTCGTATTATTTAACAAGCCATTCATGATATCCGCGTCAGAAGTAACAGCAGCATATGGTCCAATAACGTCGACAATATGTCCATCACAAGAAACCAAGAGGAAAGGTTTGAGAAGATTCCTATACTTGTGGTGGCTATAAGACTCACGTTGAAAAAAATAATTGCCGCTTTTTTGCAAATACACATATGTGCCATCAACAATAGTTATTGCTTTCCTTTCTGCTTCTGGACTTGAGGGGTTCCCGAACAGATTGTTGGGCAGTGTCAGGTTCCGTTGTGCCACTTCCTCGCGTGTCATGTGATCGAACCCAAGATCTAAGGGCACGAAATCTTCCAAAAGTGCATTCCGTCCGATTTGTAACCATCTGTGGAATGTTGTTTCGCCGCATTTGAATATATTAGCAAGCCTTGCATTGGAGTCTCCTGTTCTCAACTTAACTAATACTGCGCTCAATATGGTTTTCCTTTTGTTTATTGATCTCAAGCTTGGTAAGTCCTCGAGCAATTCCGCAAACTGATTTTGATGTAAACCTGTCCAGGTATAAAATTCGTGTGGTGCCATATTTTCATATTGTTCAAAATCAATAATATCTTGAGTGATATGTTTCTGTAGTATTGAAAAAATACTACATATCTGTGCAGCATTGAACTCCATAGATGAATTGTCTTGCATTGGCAGTAAATGCCACAGATTTTGCTCCAAATGTTCAGTGCATACACGTGCACTTTCGGGTACAAAATAATTGTACCGGCAGAGCATGCGAAGAATGATGTCTTCAGGAATACGACGGCGAGATTCATTAACACAATGTTGGAATATACAACTATTTGATGTATTTGGCGCGCGAAGAAGACTCGGAAAATCCAACTAAGTAGGTCTTGGATTTGGATTTTCGGGTGGATTATCCTCTTGGCCACCTTGTTCTTCGGCATCTCGAATACGTCGTCGGTACGTCCTTTCTGTTCTTTGCCAACAGGGTCGGCAAATGAACTCAGTACGCTCCAACTGAAAAGAAAAGAATCGATTTTCATCTATATTTGCTAGCATATAATCTTTATCATCAATAATATATGAATGATATAAGTACAACTCGACTGAGATAACTTCGCACCTCCCTGTAATGCGGTTCTGCCCTCACATACTCGCGTTTAGTAGGCGGCGCGTCAGTTTGACCAACTCGGCAAAAAAATTGACAGTATGCATACAAGGATATGGCGTCATAAACGCTAGGTTTGGAGTTAAATCAATCGGATAGTATGCAAGAATTAATACATTCATGACATGACAGCAAATAAAAGCCAACCAGGTCGACTTATGTAAAAAATACAAAGAAGTATTTTCAAATACTTAATCTTAAAATAATACATATAATCGTACATTAAATGAACTGTGATCTTACCTGTCTATCCACCAATTCTTCGATCACTATTTGGGCGATATCAAGATGATCCCTTTCTCGGGAACTCCAGTCATATCGTCGCCGATTTCCTGTCGATTCACGACACAAGATACAGTCTTCCATGAGTCTTTTTTATACCACACGGACACGTAACAGTCAATAACAAAGTCCAAAACGTAACAGAAAATAACAAAACTTAACAAAGGTGAAAACAAAAAAAACAACAACAAAAGGTTTAGCGAGCGAGAGCTAACTAAAATGTAACGTACACGCACGGCAGTTGACGGCAACTTCGCACTCAGTACTAAAGAAATAAACCGACACACGTAGGCGGCGAGACCAGCGGGGAAGGGTTGGGGGAGGGGTGTTGCGGTGCGGTGCGACGGTGTCCCATCGTGTGGCGGTAGGGTAAGGCCATTGTTTTAATTCCAAGAAGTGAAGCCGCGTCTATTTTTAACATTCCTTTTTATTGTTTGTAGGTAGTCATGATGTATTTTTTTGGGTATGCAGGGTATGTATACGACAATGAGTATATCGTGTTAACAAAAACAGAAATAAAACGCCATATTCTGTCAAGATACTTCATTTGTTATAGTTAATAGTTTAATCGAAAATTAATAAAAAGACAGACTTTTAGAACTCAAAAACTACGATGCACAGTGGTGCTACAGCTTTGGTGCCATAGTAACAAATGCTAAGACGGACGTGTTCTATCAGAACACAGCAGTTTTTTTTTTTGGCCGGCACTTTTGGTTTTGGACCAAAAATGTATGAAACGTGGATGATGTCCTTTGTTTTTATGAACCTAAGTACGATGGATCCCAAAAGCGCATGGACAACCCCAGCTCAGACTTCTCATAACACTTGATTTTTTTTATGTAAATGATATTTTATTATTGTGCAGTAAATTGTACTACATCAGAAAAATACTCGATACTTATCACATATACAAAAATATACAAAAGGCGAACTTATCTCTATAAGTGATCCCTTCCAGCAAAACCGCGTAAGTGAATCAATTTTAACTTAAAACAAATCTACTCGACACAAGATGGTCCTTGATGGAATGTTATGCACTTTCGTTTAAATAAAAAAGTTATTGATAGTTTTCGAGTTATCAGCAAAAAACCGCAAAAAGTTAGAACTTTTATCATTTTTTAGCTTTTATTTTATTCATTTTTTAATGTTGCATCACGAAATTTTGTTAGCAAACCTCTGATTCGTATTCAGCACCCCAAAAACATGGATCATGGAAGAAATCAACACTATCCCACAACTTTCCCATTTGTGGGCCTTTTCAGTACAATTTGACTGGATTATTATTGCATGACCAATATATTAACAGTATTTTTAACACACTTTTCACTAGGAACATATAAATTCGCGTATTAATTGTATGACTACCGCTAGAAAAAAGATATTGTTAAAAGCTAAATATTTTCGAAATAGGTAATAACATATTTCCGGATTTTTAAATAATAATAAAAAAAGTATAGAACCCCTCGAAATACTATGATTACTATGAATAATCGAGATACACCAAAAACTGTGTTAAAAGCTTAATATCTTCGAAACGGATTAACGATTTTCATGAAACACGAGCCAGGTGGAATATGAGTGATTGTATGTGTCTATGATTATGTTGTTAAGTGCTCTATTACAGATTATATATTCATAACTCTTTTGTTACATGTCGGATTGATATAATATACAACTCTAAAGAATTTTATGTTACCAAGATACACTCTGGTCTGTGGTGGTACTAACCTCTATGCATTTTTCTAACAAGTCTATGCCGCAGCCCTTCTTTACCAGATTCGCCGTCAGAATGTGAAATGCTGCAATTAAAACATATTTCGGTAAATGTAAATCGCTTTAGAAACAAACTCGGACAACTCGAAATGCTTCTACGCACCTCTTCTCTCTTCTTCTCCATACAAATTTCTTTTTTTTCTCAGGACTGGTATTGGTTTCGGCACTTTCCATTTCGTGCATCTGTTCCCGTTTCTTCTCAGTCAGACCTTCAGCTGCTTTTTTATCCGCCGCCGAAATTTCTTTCTCCAACACTTGGATCTTTTCTTTTTCGCTTAGGATTATGCAAATAGGATATTTTTTGCTCCATTGCCTGTAACAAAATAAAATTAATAAGCGCTTTGCGTTTTCTGACACAATTTGAATTCATTGCTAAATACAGTTTAATACAAAAAAAATATTCTCGGTATATTTATAAGTTTTACTGCAGATGTATTCATGACGGGCGTAACGATTAAGTGATGTCACTCGATTTGATATGTAGTTCAAAAGGTATAGAAAAACTTCTTATTGAAAGCGTGAAAAAGAAACTGAATATTAGTGATTTTTACTTGACTCAATGTAAATTTCCAGATAGGCATGGCATCTTTATCTATTTTTCATATCATCTCAATCTGTAGAATTTATTAAAAATCACTATGTAAGTAGGTTTTCTTTTTTTTTATGATTGACTGTATTCGCGTTTGACCACAATCTCAGCTGATGGAAAGTGATGATGTCGTCGAAGATGTAGCACGCGATCCCAGTAAATGCTTATTCACCCTGCTCTTGAACATCTCAAGGTTGTAGGATTCAGGAAAGACTAACGCCGGAAGGGAGTTCCATGCCTTGGCTGTTCGGATGATGAATGAAGAGACGAACTTCTTAGTGTGAATATTCGGTATATTAACTACAAACGGGTGGAACGTCCACGTCTAGAGGTCCGAAGGTGGAAGGGCTACGGTGGAATAAGATTATGTAATTCCAATGCACACTCCCCGAACTGCACCCTGTAAAAAACTGAGGAACAGGCGACTTTGTTCAAGGCTCTGCAATTTAGCAGTCATCGAATTATCACCGATGAGTCTCATGGCACGTCGTTCCACAGAATCGAGTGCAGCTAGTTGGTACTTGGCTGAACCATCCCAGAGGTGACAGCAGTAAAACCACTAAAAGTTGTTTTGATGTGAAATATAGGCATGGGAGAGTAGTACAATAGAAACCAATATTTAGGACATATTTAGTATGGAATATGATGGAAGTTAAATGTCAAGTTTTACTCTCGACTATACATTTTAACAGAACAAGTCGAATGGGATTTTCACACTGTATAGAGAGACAGTGCACAACAGGTCAGTGATATTCGGCGTTATAGTATTGTTTCACTGAAACTTTCAGCGATTTGGCACTGGACAGAAATTTAGGTACGCCAGCGGTGTTAGAACATAAGTGACGATATGAATGTTAGAATATAGCACAAACGGTCATTAGCCCAGTTAATGTCAGTGCAGCGGCCGGTAACAATTAACCAAGGTTACTAATCATATCGCTTTAAAGGCGAGTAGTAAATCAACTATGTGTTTAAAGCCCGTATTTCAGAATGTTGCTCAAGCGTAGATCTGCGCTTGAGCAACGTAAGAGATGCCGCTACTCAAGTTACATAAAGCTGTCCCTTATTAACTGTCCTCAAGCGGATATCAATATATATACAGGGCGTCCCAAAGTTATGGGACATGAAGGGGAAGTACCTTAAATATTGTAGATAGTGAATTTTGCTCAAAGAAGACTTTATGTTATTTTTAAAAGTTAGTAATTCTGCATTCATAGATTTTCTAAAAATTACTTGCTTCGGCTGGGAATCGAACCGACTTAAATGTGAAAAAAAAAACACCCTACTTTTATGATGCCAATCGAAAGAATAGCTAAAAAATAATAACTCTGCCTAAGTAACATAGTATTTTAAAAGAAAGGAACAACATAAAATGATTGAGTCAAATTTCAAGAAAGTTATTTATTGCCGACGACGTTCGAAAAGTAGCGATATTATCATTCCAAAGATAGCATTGATTATTCGTAAATAAGTACCCACTTCATAAAATAGGTACTAACATAGTTTTCCTTATTATAAGTGCACGTGTAGATGAAATGATAAAACTTGTATTTCAATACGTCCTCTGTAAGCTAGACAGAAGGCAAATTAAAAACAAAAATAAATAATTTATAATTTGAAAATGGAACAGTTTATGACAGCGTTTGTTTGAATGCATACTTTTTAAGATATTTTAAAAAGAAGTGATATTTTTAAATGTTGTTCTTAAATTTGAAAATGGAACAGTATGTGCGAGCGTTTGTTTTTCGGATATTGATCTGTTTAGTCTCAATTCACTTACACAAGTGTTATTGTGTTAATTTATTGCGAACATGGCATATCAAGTAAGTTTTGATCTAATGGAAGCATATTTTTTGAACGATAAAGATATCTCTAGAAGTTTGCGGTGGTATGGCGTAAAATATCCTGATAGACAAATACCGTCTCGTAAAGTTTTGAAAAGGCTTGTGAACAATTTGAAAACTCTGGGACGTTTCGATAAACGCCCAAGAGAACCACAGCAAGAAAACCATACGATCAACGACGAAGAACTTGGTATTTTAATTTACTTTTCGGCTTTTCCGAAAGCATCGGTGAGAGAAGGAGAACATGAAATTGGAGTTTCAAAAAGTAAAATACACCGTGTATTAAAAAAACACGGTTTTAAGAGTTATGTTGAAGGACGATTGGTTCAAAAATTACTTCCGGGCGATACAGAAAGGAGAAAAAATTTCTGTCTTGATATCCAGGCACGATTGCTCGAAGATCCAAATTTTTTGGATAATATTATTTGGACAGACGAATCTAACTTTAGCAATAACGGTATGTATAACCGCAACAATAATCGTATTTGGTCTAAAGAAAATCCCCTACGAGTGACTGAAACTAATAACCAAGTGCGTTTTTCACTCAACTGTTGGTGCGGACTTTTAAAAAACCGGGTTTTCTTAATCCATTTTTACCAAGGAACCTTGAACACAGAAAAGTATTTAGGAATACTTCAAATTTTAAGGGATAAGATAAGAAACCATTCCGCGGCGGAGCAAGAAAACTTAATTTTCCAACAAGATGGAGCTCCGGCTCATAATAGTCGGAGAGCAGCAGATTTTCTAAATGAATGTTTTCCTACATGGATTGGTACAAATGGACCGATTAGATGGCCGGCCAGATCCCCGGACCTCACACCATTAGATTTCTTCTTTTGGGGATACGTGAAAGATATGCTATACAAAAAGCGATACGAGAACGTAGGCGAGTTGCAAACAGAATTGTGCCATATCACATCGAGTGTTCACCATAAAATGATTAGAAAATCAACAGGCAGCGGGCTCATTAAAAGATTGGCGATTTGCGTAAGACAAGAGGGATCACATTTTGAGCATTTAATTAATTAATTTACAAAAAAATACCTACTTAATTGACTACGGCAGTTTCATGTATGTTTTTTATTTGATTAAAATGATTAATTTCACGTTGTTCCTTTCTTTTAAAATACTATGTTACTTAGGCAGAGTTATTATTTTTTAGCTATTCTTTCGATTGGCATCATAAAAGTAGGGTGTTTTTTTTTTCACATTTGAGTCGGTTCGATTCCCAGCCGAAGCAAATAATTTTTAGAAAATCTATGAATGCAGAATTACTAACTTTTAAAAATAACATAAAGTCTTCTTTGAGCAAAATTCACTATCTACGATATTTAAGGTACTTCCCCTTCATGTCCCATAACTTTGGGACGCCCTGTATATATATTATTTTTTATCCGTGCGAAATCGTAAGTAGCTAATACAAAAATAGATTTATTGAACCCATCTCACATACATCTATGAAACTACTTTTAAATAGAAAAGCGAGTACTAAATACGCCATTTTTTTTTATTATTTCGGACCCTTACACCAATCAACTAGTGCCAAACTAAGCAAAGCTTGTGCTGTGGATACTAGATAACGGATAAACATATATAAATATTTATATAAACATCCAAGACTCGGGAATAAATGTTCGTATTCATCACACAAACATTTACCCCTCGCGGGATTCGAACCCGCAACCGTTGGTTTCGCTGATAGGGTCACTATCCACTACACCAATCGGTCGTAAAGGATCATGTCGGTGGATGGAAGGCGGTCGTGTCGTGGGGATGGAACACGCAATCGAACCCTATATGTAACCCATTGTTGTTAACATTGAAGCCAGGATGTGCTGCGAAGTATGTAGTTGTGTTACTGTTTACTACTTGCAGTGGCTGTACATAAAATAATCCGCGCAACTAATCTGCTTTTTGTGCGTGTTAATTTTAGGTGAACGTTCCTTCACAACTACAAACGAAATACGATAGCTAATCGGAGTAAATTGATTAGATTAATTAAATAGATAACTAAAGGTGTGTCAAAATAAACACAGGGTATCGATATATTTGTTACTTGGTAAACAATGATTTGATACGTTCAGCATATTCAGATTTTTTTGCAAACCGAAAACGACGAAGTTACCTAACACTTCCAGTGTAAGCAGGTCTCGCTGCGTTCACAATTCCGGTAGCGTCCCGCGGCCAGGTTACACTGGTATTATTGTTATTTCCGTTTTCTTGTAAAGTAATATTTTACCGTGGTACGTCTGTTGTACCCTGCGCTACAGCCACCAGCACCCTCATTGTTTAAATTGAATAGTAATTAAGAGTGTTTATCCTACACGGTATTTCATACAAAATATCAACTCCAAATTTTTCGAAACAAATAAACAGATTCTAATAAAACTTTATACGCATAAAGCACGTACATAGATCTATAAAGCTAGTAGAGAAAATTTTGGAAAACATGTATTGAAAATAAATTAGAGTGATTCGAAGTTTTCAATAGTAACAGAAAAAATGCAATATATTCTTTTAAATTCTATATTTTCAAAATGTATTCTACTAACTTTTTAGATCAATTTATCATGCTTATACGTATAAAGTTTCATTAGAATCGGTGTATTCGTTTCGAAAAATTTGGACTTGAAAGTTGGTATCAAATAACGTGTGGGATAAATACTCTTAAGTTCATACCCATAGATCACGTTCGATACAAATATCAAATTCGACGAAGGAGAGGCAACGCAGTTCATTACCTTTGAAATATAGACACAATAGCCACACTGGGCATGAGAGAATAATGAAGAACAAATATGAAGGAAACATAATAAATATAACATTGTGTTACCTTCTCTTTACAAGTCCTTTTGGTAACAATATAAGTCTCGCACCAGTTAAATTATAAAGTCTATGTTGATAGAACATTACTTTTTCTATTTTCTCATCCCAAAGTGCTCTTTTCCCTATTTTCGATCTTGTGTACGATATTCGCAAATTGCAACCTGCAATACAGTACAAAACATTAGTTCATTGACACTATGACAATCCAAAACAATAGAAGCTAATTAATCATAGTAAACTCGTGTAGGTTAATATGGTGAGCAAACATGATGACTCACCTTCAAGTTTCATGAATGATGTTGTAGTCTTATTAATATGATAGGTATGTGGATCGTAGTCTGAAAATCTATAATGGTTTACCCAACCCTGAAAAACGAATGCACATCGTGTTAGTCTATATATTATAATGACAAAAAACGTATAAAGATTTTTACTTAACTCTTCAACGGATAGTCAGTCAGACAGTCATAGAATTTTTATTGCTATAATAGTTTTATGTCCTTTAACGTGTTAGGATTACGAACGCGATGTAGATCCGCCCTTAGATTATGTCAGTCATATGCCCGGGTCAGTACGCTTCCACCTTCGACCCCATCTTCACTTAACATCAGGTGTGATTGAGGTCAAGTACCAGCCCATTGTCCATAAAAAAAAATTGTAACTTTATCGGTATCCTAATCGATTACGTTGACCAATGAGAAACCATCAAATTGCCGAGCGAGCGATGAGCCAACCAATCACATGTTAGAACGTAACCGATGACGATATCGATGAAATTATGCAATAGAACCCCAGTTCACTGCTTACCTCATACTTCTTCAGAGGTTTATATTCTCTCACCGATGGTATGGTATTCATTGGTAAACTACTGCTACGCCCCAGTTCGACATAACTACGCTTAAATGGTTCTGTTTCACTAAAATAATTGTCTAAAAACCATTGCTTCAAGTTGCTAATAAAGCAAAAGAACCATATCCCCATTAGAAATCCGTTCCAGATATTCCAATTAGGGAATAGCAAATAGTTTACAAACAATAGGAAAGACAAGAAGTACATAGTGAAGTTCAAGAAGTAGTCTTTTGAGTTTTTTTCTTGTGATCTTTGTATATTATTTTTGTTTGGGGGTAATCCACAGTCTGTGGGGGGGTGTGACGGTGGAGGCGGCGTAGGGACTGCCTCCACAGGTTTGCTGTTTTGTAGGTCGTTATCCGTGTTAGATACGTCGGCGAACCCGTCGATGCCATCCTCAAGGGCCTCTACTCCTGATTCCACTTCCATGGCGTGGCTGCCATTATAGTCCTTTGTTATATCCGCCGTGTAACTGTGAACTATAGGAATTCTTATTTGTAAAAACAGGAAAATGAAGATTATGGTTTATATTACATTTTGTTTTATTGCCTATATTCATTAGGGACATCGTGAAACAAATAAGTCAAAGCCTCTACTGAGGACACTAAATAACAGATAAACAAATATAACTCGGTATAAGTGTTTATATTCATCACAACATGAGTAGGAATTCGAAGGAAGATCCACTAAATCAATCGGATGTCTAAAGCATACATAAAATAAAGCCTGTGTCGTGTCATTTTCGGTATGTAAAAAGAAAACCGTCTCTTCCCGTATGGGTGACGTAAAAGGCGACTAAGGAACTTTACACAAAAACATCTATAGACTTGCACATTTCAGTTGCGAGGGGTTCACCTATCACGTGTGCATTTCTGTATATTTCGAAAGGTGACTCATGGATGCTCCTTCACGCATTTAACTTTAAATATTTGGAACATACAAACGCTCATGTTTGGTATATCTCTGACCACCCTATTTGGAATAAAGGTCTCAATGTTATGTATGTATGTAAGAATAAAGGATGCACTAACTTAAGTAAATATTCATACTTATATTCTTGTGGGTATCGTCGCTGGAATCCGAATTATTTCTGTTCTCAAGAGGAGGAGTTTCGCATTCAGATGCCTTCGCCGTCAAAGGCTGGGTCATATCAGATAGATTCTGAATACTACTGTTCAATGAGGATACCTATTAGAAAGAAAATATCTTGATGCATGTTGTTAATGAATAATTATATCGTAATTAATGAATAGGTATAATTATGATTGATGCCAATCTACCTCCAGTTATATTACAAAGCATGTGAATATGATGTAGGTATTTAATTTCATTGTGATTTGTTAATTGTATTCTCAAGTACATATTGACCATGACGTACAGTTCATTTTCCGAACTGTGTCAAGATTGTGTTTTTTAATTAACAAATCTTAATATAGATTTAGGATTAGGAAGACAGAAAAAGTATTTATTTAGCAGCATTATTGCTTAGCCTTACTTAAATTAGAACAATAGGAAGTGGCGCTGCCCAAAAGTCATATCCTTAGCATAATATGGCGACGGTGACGCTTTGAAACGCATAATGTTTATTGTCATAAGTTCAATTGACATACATCATATGTCATACAAATTAATAAGTATAATAGTGTTTCGCAAATTTATTATTACGCATAAACATAATAACGCAGATTTGTTGAAGGGCATAATAATAAAAGCCATAATCATATAAATCTATATTTTCATTTGCCATATTTTTATAAGGCATACTTTGAAAAGCAGATTTTAATTATCTGTCGTGTTGTGGCATCCATAATAAATCAATCTTGGCACCCCGACATGGTTAGGTTAGGTTCGAAGGGTATGGCGGAAGCGAGCCGGGTGAGTGCGAGCGAAGGAGCACGGGAGTTCATGGCACCCCGACATGGATAGATTAGGTTCCGGATCGCCCGCCATACCCTTCGTGTTAGGTTGACATGTATGCATCCAAAAATTATGCCTTTCATTACTTATGCTTATTAAAATTATGCCTTTCTATGATTATTACTTCATTTACTACCACTACATAACAATGTTCATTGTCCTTGGTTCCGGAGATATTGACTTTTGTTTGAAATATTTCTCAGAGGATCTTTCAAATTTGAAATTCAAAAAAAATCCATGTTAATGCACCTCAAAGTAACCTAAGGAATACTCTTGCCAAAATCTCATCCACATCCCTGTCTTAGGGAGTCAGGAAATTGCCTTCTATTAATTATTAATAAATTCTTCTATTAATTATTAAAGTTAAATAGACAAGTTTCTGGTACAGAAAACCTTACTACATACATGTTATTTGTAGACTGTAACAAAGCTTTCCATTACTTAATACATTAGTTTACGAACAGACACGAGAGTCAAAGGAAAAATATAATTCATCACATGTTAGAAATTCTAGACACAATAGAATTCTATTGTTTATCTGTCAACAAGGATAATTTGTTACACAATGGGATAGGGATCATTGACGAACAAATTATGAAAACAGCATATCCCTAACATTCAGCTAGAAAAAATATGGTAAGAGTTTAAATTACAAAAGGGTGTGAAGCAAGGAGATCCTCTATCACCACAACTCTTTGCAGCTGTTGCAGCAGCAGGGACTAGGTCCAATGTATTCAAGTAGGTCGATAGCTATCTCACAAAAAAAGATAGTATATGTATCCTTCCAGTGGTTACTTGTGCTTGCCAAACATGGTCATTTGCTAATAGCATCACACAGACACTAAAGGTATAATTAGCTGGTACACTAATGACCAGTTGGTATCTCACGGAAAACGCCGGCGAGGAAGACCAGTGAGACGTTGGGAGGTCGCCCTGCCCACGGGATGGCGAAGAGCGGCCCGAAACTAACGAGTGAAATAGTCTCGAGAAAGCCTGTGTCAAGGGACAGCTGGACAACCTTATGTCGATGTTAAGTTATTTTCATTTAATGGAATAATTAAGATTGTCAGATACCTTTATTAATTTTATTTTTAAGTATTTATGACAGATCCTAAAATTCAACCAACAGAAATAAATTTCATGTACAAATAATTATTTAAAAATCAATCCATATGAGATTGTGACATTTTAGTGACCAAATTAAGTGTTTGCTCACTTATAAAAGCAATTAAAAGTAGATTATGTATTTATATGTCTCAAGTTATGTTCATATTTGACTCCATCTATGGCAAATTAGTTATGCGCTACTAACTTTGGAGGTGGTTTAGTTTTTTAAATGCTCAGAAAGGGTCAACCTAAGGCCAAGAGAATGCCTCTTAAGCTTGTAACTTCACTAGCTCTCTTACTCTTCACACTAGAACACAATGATGCTGGTATTGATACTTGGCAACAGAAATACATAAGGCAGTGGTGTTATGCAACCAGTTAGGCTCCTGGTAAAGGAAAAGAGGTAAACGAACAGATTTTGATCTGCTCTTAATTATCTGACTATTATTAGCTTAAATTATGATTATGATTATAATAAAATCATAAATCTTTTGTTTGTTTGAAAGACTATCTCCATCTCCACAACCAGTTAAAATTTAGGTCAAATTTTGAGAAAAAAAAAACAGCAGTATTATCAAAAAAAAATTAAGGCTTTAAAATTTACTGCAAACTGTACTCTGGGGATTGTGGTAAAGAACAAAAATATAATTTCTTTATAAAACTTGTCCCATTGGACAGGTAAAAGATATGGGTCTCACACAATCACTTTTATCCATGCGGAAGTAGTCACGGGCGGAAAGCTAGTTATTTTCTATGGATGTACTAATTTTCAAGGCCAGAACCTTAACAATTACCAAAATTTATAATTATCGATTACCAAATAAGTCTCGTGTTAGTTGGATTTTATGTCGAGTTAACTATGTTTATATTATCTTGCTTTGTTTTGTAATATGTAATATAACCATAATATTATGATGTAAAGACACCTATTTAAAAGATATGTTGTTATAGTTTTTCATCATTCCTCTCTCTAACTTTAAGACCTTGTGAAGCCATGTAGTTATTAAAAACCATTTTGACTTTAATAAGTCGTATTTTTGTATCATACATTGTACAAAAATTATTGACTTCCTTTCTTGACTACAAAGTTTCAGAAATTAATGTATATGCATCCATCTCCTCGTTGATTGGAATTTAAGGCTGATTACTAACCTGGTTGTCAGTGTCCCCTACACTTAGGTCAAAATCTTTAACAACAGAATTTTCCTCAGAATCTGATATAGAATTCTCTCTTGGAACAGACTTCTCCTTAGTTTCTGGTGGAGAAATAAACTAATTGATCAATTGTATTTAAAATAACAAGTACAAATAGATGGCAAAATAAACTCAGTACCTTCAAGGGAACGAGATTTCATGTCTACAGCTTGTGTGATCTTAAATTTTAGGTCATGAAATAACCTCCATGTATCATTAGGTTCCTTTACTTCTGGTGGCACTTCAGATACACTTCTTTTACCCAGGCGGTTTAAATAATCTTTTTTGGGTGATGATGTTACTTCTTTCGATGAACCATGGCTCTCCTCAGATGTTTTAGTTTCTACAGGTTTGGCATCTTCTAGTTTGTCTAAAGGTTTCTCAGTCCTCATGGATCTAAAGTACTTGTCTAAAATTGAGGAGGATTCACCTCTTTTTGGACTAGCATTTTCACTTCTTACACTAGGAGATGCATCAAACTGTGGAGTGGGGGGATCATCTTCACATACATCATAAATTTCTTCTAATTCTTCATTGTTAGCATTGTATCTAAAGGACAATGATGTATTTGGTGATTTACCTGAAATTTGTGTTAAAATTTTTGTAAGTGAACAAAATCAACATTCCTACATATTATCTTAAAGGTATCTTGATATTTTATGGACTCAATTATGTTAATATAATATTAGCCTAGTGGTGAGCAGGTACAATATTGTTGACTTTGAGCAAGTTGATTAATAATATAACCATCAGTCTATGTGGTGTGACGATGAATAATATTATAACAACAATGAAAATAGATAGAAAACCGCAGAACCCACAGAATACAAATTTCGACTTACCCATTTGTATTCCAAAATGTTAATACAATTATCTAGGTAATAACACTTAAGTAATAGCCAATTATTGCTACAAATTTATCTAGGCGCGTTACGCAGAGGTGAATTCCCCGATAGTTAATATACAGTCATGTTCATCGCCTTTGTTGTCAAAAATGTAGCTGTACCCCACGATGTTACTTCCCTGAATGAGCATTTATTAATCACTAACTAATAACACACGTCTATGGCGAAACTGATAACGACCGGTCTGATAGAGAACAGCTACAGCTGCGTAAGACAAAACAGTAAACAATCCATCATACACCAGAGATGACAATACGTTGGGCAATTTTAAATATTGTGAAATAATATTCGACAATTCCTTAGACATTCATACCTGTGCCGGAGACCTCCATATTACAGTATTTACAACACTACTTATCTAACGTAAATAATAATCAGAAATTAATTGGTTCAATATTTTCCAAACCATTTAAAATTATTTCCAAGTTGTTTAGCCCATATTTCAATGAAATTGGCCCAAACGAAAACCTATTTAACTGACACATTCAATATTACAAACATTACAATGGATAACTGACACTGACAGCTAGCAGGTGACAGCCAGGTGTAAATGTTGCCATATCATAGAATAAGCGACCACTTTAAAGGTACGTTCATGTACCTCTAGGAGAAAATTCTCGCACGTTCAGTGACGGCCGCCGCCCCGTCAGAAGGAAGAAAAATAATCATGAACTTTGGCTGTGGGGTCTTTACATATTTGTAATTTCTAGAAGTAGATTCGTTCAATAACTTGATTTCTAATTCTCATTTCGGTATTGATTTAACTCCCCTGCTCAAGGAATACCGGAAGTTTAAGAATAAGAAAACTTTATTTGATCAATTTAGCGACATACATACATTACAGTTAATTGATCGGGTTAGATGTACCTACTATATAATATAACATAAAAATATGGAACATCAATCCAAAAGTAAGCAGTAGCTAGTTTTCGGTGTCGTAAAGTGCTACCAAATCAGATCAGTGCTATCAAATCAGCTTTCCCAATGAACGTTTTTATTAAACATTGTACCTAAACCAATACCTACAAACAGTGGCGACTGCCTCTTAAGTGCACTCATACCCTGCTCTACTAGATGTAAACCCACCTACGTACTCTTACCTACCAAATTAATAATACTTAACAAATAAGTCTCATGATATAAAAATACCGCCGCGCGCCGTAACGTTCATAATTACGACTTAAAATCATATTAACTAGTTTTGTTTTCTACTACACAACTATTAAAACTTATTTTCGCTCGAACTAATATGTCCCGTGCGTTTTGCGGAGCGCACGCGGAGTCCCCATACAGTTTTTTGCCTGGCGCGTGAGACGCAAGCCGTCTAGTAGAAATTGTATAAAGGACCTAACAAAAATTCTTTCGCCGTACGCAGCTGAGTTTTACCAAGGATTTGCAAAGGCCGAAATATTCCTAGCGCGTAGGAACCCGACCTTGCTCGCATGCATGACCCGACCCGTTGCCGTTGTCATCGACACGTTCATTTGTTTAATTCATAAAATTGCTTATGTAATTGCGAATAATTAGAATAAATTATTTACTGTGAAAACAATGAAATTATTATTAGATTTAGGTATCCGACTAATATTATAAATGCGAAAGTTTGGATGTTTGTTTGTTTGTTGCTCAATCACTGTGAAACGGGTGCACCGATGTGGATGGTATATAGGTAGAATATACCCTGTATCTTAATCCAGGGTATATTCTACCTATATACCACCTAAATCTACCATCTAAAAGTATATCTTTTTATACCGATGAAGTGAGTAGATTCCGCGGGATAAACGAATTTCTGTAAAAATGTTATAGGATAGCTATGCAACATGTTAGTACAGTGCACCACCTAGTTTTGGAGACACCAGCCGCCACTGCCTACAAATCGCACTAAGGTTGTCTTTAAATGAGATCAAGGCTATCCTTGTTTATTTTTTTATTTTTTTTCTGCACTTATTTCTGCTATATTCTAAATTAAAATACCGTACCGTAAGGAAAAAATAGGTCATATTAGTGAAGTCAAATAGAAGATATTTAATTATTTTTTCGAAAACCAATCGAATAAGGCGTTAATTGTGTCATTTGACGGTCGCCTTTGTAGCGTATTCCATATAATTATAATTACATCATTAAATTAACTAGGGTAACATTCATGCCCGCCCGCAAAATGTTTGTCGAATAGCTACCAACTTGTTACATACACCGATCCGTGCTTCCCCCAAAAACTTACTAATCAAATGCTCAATGGGACAATTGGGGCACCCGGAACGGCATTAGGTAAGTCGAATGTTTAATCCATCCAATCACATGCAAGTATTATTTGACTTTGACAGCGTCAGTGTTACCTGTCACAAATTTTAGGTGAAATTCCAAAGGAACTTTTAAATTACGAGCTGGAAGCATGGACTTATTATTCAAACTGGAAGTGGCCATTACTTAGTAACATGCATTTCTATTTTAGAGTAATAATTTAAGAAAACCAATCACAGCCCACATTATACTTAAGCATGATCAAAGCGTGCTACACATAACTAACTAGCTTTCCGCCCGCGACTTCGGCCGTGTGGAAGATTTCATCAAAA
This sequence comes from Oegoconia quadripuncta, assembly GCA_949316235.1. Taxonomy (NCBI): domain Eukaryota; kingdom Metazoa; phylum Arthropoda; class Insecta; order Lepidoptera; family Autostichidae; genus Oegoconia; species Oegoconia quadripuncta. The sequence goes on from OX438749.1 coordinate 13,993,978, forward strand.
TCGGTTCAGCAAAACCTATATGTTAATCCAGCTCCAAATCTGTCTACCAACCAAATTTCATCCAAATTAGTCCAGCCGTTTAGGCGTGAAGAGGTAGTAAACATACATACATACACACACACAAACTTTCTCAATTTATAATATTAGTTGGGATTAGTTGGGACTAATATGCCGCCTAATATCGATCTCACCCATAAACTTTCCCAATGAAATGTACTTCTTATCACATTTTGTATTTAAACCAACAAACGAAAAAATTAAAATATACAGGGTGTAATCGTTAAGTGTGCACAGGCGATTATTCCGTAACTATTATAGATATCAAAAGACTTTAAACTGATATCGAAAATACTTTACCTAATGAGTAAAATGACATTAATAACTTTTTAAAAATAAAACGAGAAATATCCAAAAAAGTTACATTAAACACTGAATACATTTAGCATGAGATATTAGAGATTTTAGTTTCCTTATTTTAAGTGGAATAGTATCAACTCATTTTACGCTTATCATTTTATAATTATGTATTATGATAGTGATGAATTTCAAGTAGATATACGTGTAGGTTAATTATCTTACCACTTCAAATTAATAATAAACCTTGTTTCAATATCGCATTGATTTGAACTGGCTGAAAAGCAACATACTAAATAAAAACAAAAAAAAAGATACTATTTGGTGTTCGTTCTAAATTCAAATTCTTTATCGCGGATTCTCGTTCGCGCCAATTTATTGCGTTTTTTTCAATTTGCGTCAATAATCGTGATTGTTGCATTTATTAATAAAAAAATGGCATATTCCAATACAGAAAAAAGGGACATGTTTAAAATGTACTACAAACATGATTGTAACAATAGGGCAGCCATAATTGCCTACAGAAGAGAGTACCCAGATAGAGAACTTCCTTCTGGTACGTATTTACGTAAGCTGGATCATTGTATTGCACAACGAGAACGTCACTTCGAACATCTGCTTTGAATAGGTACAAAATTTTGTACTTACTAAGAAATAAAATGTATGGGAGTTTTTAATATATTTTTTTTGGATATTTCTCGTTTTATTTTAAAAAAGTTATTAATGTCATTTTACTCTTAGGTAAAGTACTTTCGATATCAGTTTAAAGTTTTTTGATATCTATAATAGTTACGGAATAATCGCCTGTGCACACTTAACGATTACACCCTGTATATACCGGTGAGTTTCTTTTACCGTAAGGAAAATATAAGGCATAATAGGTCAATGAAATTGTTCAGATTATCCAGAGTGAAACGACAATATCATGATCCCTATTACGGTAGAAGACGATGTAAGTATAAGTCCTAAAATCTAGAAATCTGTTATATTGAAATATCTTGTACACTTATTTATACGAGCATTATAACGAGTTTTTGTACTGTAAGGAAAAAAATGGGTCATATAAGGTAAGTGAATTAGAAGTTATTGGCATAGGTCGTTTAATTTTTGAATTTTTTGATATGCGACTGGCTGGATTCGTAGGGTTCCTATCATGCGAAATTTATTTGGAACTCATATTTTCTCCAAGTTTTATCTAATTGAGCACTGTGATCAGCACACTCACAAAAGAATTGGCTGTATACTGTGTACCCTTTGCCTGTCGAGTGCGTTCATGCACGCCTGCTCTGCTCGCCAAACGTCAAGTTAATGGCTTCCCGCATGTGTCATTCATACCATTATTTGTTTCCTAGCATGCATGTCATGTTATTCCAACAACCAAACAAACCTCTCTACTTCAATCAATTAATGAAATGAAATGTTTTTACCATCATAGTACCTTTAAACGGACCGTAGTCAGTCCGCCCACTGCTGGCCAAAGAATTGCTGCTGACTCAATTTAGTTAGCGTATAATGTTTTGTGTGGTTACAATGGATGAGATCGTCTTTAGTTCACATAATATTGTTTAGTGTAATAAAAACTATGAAAATGAGGTGCTTGCTCATACTTGTGTTCATGTTTGGGTCGTTTGGTTTCGGTACACAAGTGGACAAAGACGGAAAGGTGGGCAGAGCAATACGATTGCGTGAGAATCACGCCGATTGCAACATTAAGTAGCATAATATATTTAGGTAGGTGCCTTGTTTATGCTGTATGACTTGTTTCAGGAGAGCACAGAGTTGTCAAGGGCTCTAGACGACCGGCCACTCTTGTTGGCTACTCTTGGGGGCGGCATGGTAGCAGTAGAGCCCATTGGAGGCAACATTATATGGAAACTAAAGGATGGTATGTTATGTACATATATCTAGTATTGAGTAGTTCCTACATCCATACAGGGCCAACCTAACACTCAGTCAATGTTAATAATGGGGTGATAGAAATTTTCCAAAAGAGGTAATGGAAATAATTAATTGTTCAATACCCATTGATTCAATTCACAAGGTGAACTGGCAACAGGGGGCGCCAGGGGGTTTTCAAAGGTTAATGTAATATTATATGGTGGGCAGCAATTTATTGCATGGCCACATGCTGATTTAAAGCATATTCAAATAATTCGCTAATCATACTGCTATAATTTTCTAAAATAGTAACTAAAAGACTTCCCACTTTCTTATTTTTTTAATTTCTTATCTTTTTGAAGATTTTCTACACCCTGGGTTACTATGTCTGCTTCATTGATGCCTTCACCTTTTCAAACCTCACTCTCTTTTTGCAATGCAATTGACAACCTGTTTGGTATTGTGGTTAGAGACTCTGACTGCTATATCTAAAGGTCGCGGGATTGAATCCCGCTAGGCGCACATGTTTGTATGATGAATACAGACATGTGTTACCGAGTTATGCATGTTTTTCATTTGTATATGTATTTATTTACAAAAAAAATATATTTGTGTAGTTTATCAACCATCTGGTATCCATAATACAAGCCTAGTAGCTGAGTGTGGAACTAGATGGCACTGTGTTTATGTGCAAAGATATTTATTTATTTCATGGACAATCCAACAATTTATACAGATTCATAGCACTTCTACAGAGCTCACCAGCCAACACTCAGCTGAGTCGTACATTGCATAGATCCGATAATTTAAAAGTTATTCTCAAATCTCCATCAAAAAGTGTAACCAATTTTATTTAATTCAACATAACATGAGAGTTGGATCTCCAAACTTGCTAAACTGCATTTAGACATAATGCATAATCCTGATCATAGCTGAATATGTGTGGCAGAGAGATAATATGCCTCATGTACATTGCAACAGGGCTATGCTCTTGTGGCACACATCTTTAACTTCTGGATGGGAGAGAGAACTCATCAGTATTTCATTAGTTTCAATATTTCTTATATGTTTAGTAAGAGATACAATGCAACTAGCATGCACTTATTGTGGAAAAGTTCCTAAACTGAGAAAGAAGTAATTTTTAGGCAAATAAAGTTTTTGGTGTTGAAAGATTTTTAAAGTTAAATCTACATTATCCTTCCTCCAATTCTAATTTCTTTTATAAGTCTTTCACTGTACATGCTGCACAGTGGTGGGATAAATTACGAGCACATATTTGCAACAGTACTTCTGTGCCTGTGTTTAAGAAGAGGTTAAATGAGCACTATCTTTTTCAATCATTGATATGACTTGATTAGGTATTTATTATATGTATGATTTATTGACAACCCAGTTGGTATAGTGCTTAGAAACTCTGACCATGACCACTATACCAAATGGGTGCGGGTTCGAATCCCGCCAGGGGCATATGTTTGTGTGATGAATATGGACATGTGTACCCGAGTTATGGATGTTTTCATTTATAATAAGTATTTATTAATTATTTACAAAAAAAATGTATTTATTAGTATATCAACAATCTGGTATCCACAACACAAGCCTATAGTTGCTTACTGTGGAACTAGATGGAGCTGTGTGTATGTCTAAGGATATTCTGCATTTCTGGTGCGGTAAAGAATATATAAAAATAAAAAATTACGATGTAATGTATGTAAATCAATAAGATGATTATTGATTTACTTAAATAAATATAATCTCAACACTAACTTTAGAAATATTAATTTGTTCAAGGCTATCTATTTGTCTGACAGTATTTACGCTTTTAATCCGATAATAGATAAAGTATAGAAACGTGTTTTGGAAAATTTGCGGAAAGTCCAATAGATAACGATAGGTATTATATACGAGGTACATATTGCCTTGATGATACTTCGAAAAATCTTTATGCTGCATTTTATCATATTCTTGCCCTAGTACCAATTTATTTGGAGTCGTCGCAATATGTCTTTTTCTACCATTTCCTCTGCCAGCTACTCATCATTCACGCTCTTTTCGTTCATATCACCTTTCACACAATCCATCCATATCACCTTTCACACAATCCATCCATAATTTCCGTGGTCTTCCGTTCCAACCATCGACATTATTATTCATCACTCTCTTAGTAATATGCGTTTCATCCCTCCTCGTGGCATGTCTATACCAAGCCAAACGATTTCCTTTCTACTTGTCTGTCACGGGTGCCACTTTTAAACTCCCTCTTACATACTCATTCCTTATTTTATCCACCCTCGTCACTGCACTCATCCATACATTCTCATCTCTGTTGCCTGCAATTTTCTTTCATCGGTCTTCTTCATGGCTCAACACTCAGATCCATACATTACGACAGGTCTTATTACGGATTTATACATTTTGCCCTTTAACCTGAGGGGCATCCGTGAGTCACATATTCTTTCGGTGACCAGTCGCCATTTCATCCAACTCGCGTTAATCCTATTTGTGACGTCCTGGTCGTTGTACCATCACCATTGTACGAGTGACTGCATCCTTATGACGCATTTATTATCTATTAAAAGTATTTCATTAAGAAAACACATCTTTTACTATTTTCACCCTGTGATTGATGATACGGATGCAAAATATGAACATGAATTGTGGACGTCCTGAGGCTGATATGATGATGGCTGAAATGTTCCCAACATTCCCACAGACGGTTCCATAAAAACCATACGAATGTGAAGGGAACCAATCAATTTATAATTCACTCTTTCCACTCAATATGGCTGAAAGATAAAACTCCAAGTTAAAAGTTATGACCATCCGATAACACTCGTTATCGTCGTATACCACCGCGCGTAAACGCATACCAGCTGTAGTTTTCAGATGTTTTTATTTTATTTTTTATCAGTTTAGCTAACTAGATGGATGGAATCGTAATTGGGCGTATTATCACTTGTCCAAAGAGCGGCCAACCAAAATGATCTAGATTGAATGGGCGTTGTTTTGATAGTGATTACTGTGACATGTGTATGCATCAGATTACATTTTGGGATGACGTGGTGGGATGACGTGGAGGAATGAGATAAATCTTTTTTTTTTTATTAAACACACAATACACCATTTTAAAGGGTTTTGGCGAATACTGTTTAAATTTTTAATTAAACATTGAAATTAAAAAAGTAGCAGATTCATCATCATATCAGCCACAGGACTGCTGAATATAGACCTCCCGCATGGATTTCCAGATCGACCGGTTGGAAACGGTCTATGTACAGGTTATGATCGATCAATAATCCAATGGTAGATAAATTTACTTTTGGATTATTTGTCAATCGTAATATAAAGGATGAATTTGAATTCAGGTAATGCCCATTAACTGGTGACGCTATTCTTGATTACTAACAACTTTCCCCAAAGTACCCTAATTGAATTCGATCAAAAAATTTTCGATTACCTATACAAAGTAAACCATTTTAAAACCACCTTTAGTATGGAAGTCAAACAATTTTCGGCAATGAAGGCTAGTGGACAGAGCCGGCTTAATCATATGATGTATGGCTTATAAAATTAATAAGATTAAAAAAAAAAGGCTAGCGGACAGTTGTTCGTAATCAGGAGTAGAGTCACTAGTAAACAGGAATTACACTAATTAAATTTCATCTGTATAAACTCTAATCATATTACAAAGTTTCACTGATTGGGGAATCCGTTTCTATTGCAAAATAATAAACACCAGCAAAATAAGAACTGGTAGCAGTTGTAATTTTGTTTGTGTTTATTGTTCTGTGGCCTGCTAGCCGTGCCATTCCCCGGCAGAGTAGATAGGACCAACCCGCCCGGTCCCGTGGGTGTCGTAAAGGTAGTATTAGCAGAAGCGTTATTTGTGCGGATCTCCAAAAAATCTACGATTGCCAGTCGGCTTGCCCAGCAGCGTGGCGATAGGGCTAATCCTCCCTAATCGGAACCAAGATACACGTTTGCCGAACGAACAATATTTCAAATTGATTGATATGCAGTAGGCAGACCGTTAAATTAGTCGTTTAACAGAACGCCTAGGAGGATCGTAACCTATGGCAGATTATTTCCGCTTTTACTGAAAAGAGTGCTGCTCAGCTCAGAGCAGGTTAGTTAGTTTCCTTTGATACTATCGAGGAGCACTCAGTGGGGTCCTCCTCTGGGTAGCGCAGTTTCCTATAATGCAGATATTGTGCGCTATATATTACAATCCGTCGACGCATTGAATTGAAAGGCCAATTTAATCATTTGCCTACGACAGTTACAAGATCAATCAATTCGAAACGAAACAACGTTTACATTGAAATGCTTTAGCTATGGAATTAAATAATGTTTGTTATGCTAAACTTGTTTTTTTATTGTAAAAGTTGGATGTTGGAACTGCAGTGGAACTAAGTTGACTCCCTAAAACAAATGAGGAGACTACTAATCGTGCGATAAATAAATACATAAATAATAAATATTTCGGACACTTACACCAATCATTAGTCCCAAACTAAGCAAAGCTTGTACTATGGATACTAGATTACGGATAAACATACATAAATATTTATATAAACATTCATGACTCGGGAATAAATGTTCGTATCCATCATCAATCCCGCGACGGGTCATTGTCAGTTACCCGTCGCGGGATTCGAATCCGCAACAGTTGGTTTCGCTGACAGGGTCACTATCCGCTACACCAACCGGTCGCTTAATAAGATTACAGAAAAGGTTTAGCAACATAAACCTATTCATTTCAAATTCTGACGATAGTTGCTTATCGCGACAGCAGAATGCTTCTATGCCATAAATAATTTACGCTATGTATGTACTCAGGCAATTTATTTTCTACACACCACAATGGTACTGTGGATTCGTGGCAACAACGTGTCGAATGGTAAAGCAATTAATGCAGTTAACTGCTTTTTGTACAGTTAAGAGGGTTTCTCCTACACGGTGTTCCATACAAACTTTCAAATCCAAATTTTTCGAAATGTATAAACCGATTTTAATGAAACTTTAAACGCATAAACGCACGTATATTGATCTAAAAATTTAGTAGAGAACATTTTCAAAGAATAATATTAAAAGTAAATTAGAGCGATTTTAAGTTTTCCATAGTAACTGAAAAAATGCAATATATGCTTTTAAATTCAATATTTTTAAAAGTTTTCTACTAACTTTTTAGATCTATGTATTCTGCTTACACGTAATTTTTAAAAATTTAATTAGAATCGGTTATTATTTTTTTATTTGTATTAATTTATTTATCTAAAATGTTACAAAGATATACTTACAGGTGATACAAAAACCTATACAGGTTTTTTTTTGGAAAATTTCGGAAAATTTGGATTTGAAAGTTTGTATGGAATACCGTGTGGGAGAAACCTTCTTAATGTTAAAAGAAACAACTACTTACGGCAATTTAGCAATATTGTATTCTTTAGACGTAAATATAATTAATTAGAACACTCCCATTGTCCCCCCCCCATAATGCAGATACTGATGGTGTGCATGAATTAGTTAGTATATATACTGCTCTAATTAAAGTAATAAAAAAAGTAGTAAATACCTAACTTCAGTATTTATGAAATATAGAAAACATTTTGTTTTTAGAGCCCGTCGTGAAAGTTCCGAATCAGCAGGCTAATTTGATGCCCCAATTTCTGCCGGATCCACGCCATGGTTTCCTGTACATGTACGGTCCAAGGGGAGACCAGCAGATGCTCAAGAAACTACCTTTTACTATACCGGAACTGGTAGCAAACGCTCCGTGCCGGTCTACTGACGGGATATTATATACGGGGAAGAAAAGCGACACGTGGTTTATGCTCGATCCCCTCACAGGATCGCGGGAACATGTTTCAGGTAGAATGAATTTTGATAATAATGTATTTATTAATAAACTAATAATGTATTTAATTTATTGCAATCACAAGAACAGAGAGATATTAGTTACAATGGACCATGGAGGTGAAGTAATGTAAGGAGTGAATTTTACTAAAATGAAACCTCATTTCAATTAATGATAAGAAAAATTGGTATCATGAAAATTTGAAAATTGCCATTTCCATATTTCTGTCAGATAACCAAAAGAGAATTGACGAAATCGTTCACGCTATTTTTGTTAGGAAACAGGCGTGACTTTATCTATATAGGTATTTTTGTTAATAATAATAATAATAAATAAATATTTCGGACACTTACACCAATCATCTAGTCCCAAACTAAGCAAACCTTGTGCTATGGATACTAGATAACGGATTAACATTCATAAATATTTTATATAAACATCAAAGACTCGGGAATAAATGTTCGTATTCACCAGACAAACTTTTACCCCTCGCGGGATTCGAACCCGCAACCGTCGGTTTTGCTGATAGGGTCATCATCCACTACACCAACCGGTCGTCGTTAGAACGTAATCTGCAGGGTGCTCCCATTTAAATTGGTGAAGACTGATGGATAATGCATTGCGGAGTTAGACAACGTCACTCTAATGAACTCTGTTGTTTTGTTGTCAACCAATCCTTTTTTATTTTTATTTAATAGACTTCCTAAATTTCTTACAACTTCAAGGGGGATTATCACCCTATTGAAGTTCTGTATTTTTTTAATTAGATGAATGAATAAAGTAAGTCTGAACAGGCTACTCCCTCATTGATTTCCAGTACCAGGGCCACTGGCTGGAAGCGGCCTGCATGCAGCGACTTCCCGCGACCTTCATCAGGTCTCCCGTCCACCTTGGCGGAGGCCTATGTTTAGCAGTGGACATCCTGTGATGATGATGAACAGGCTACTTCGCGTCCAAATATGATTCACTTAAAAAAAAAAATTGTCTACTGGGAATACTCTAAATGAATTTATTTCAGATGAATATAAGTTTAAATGTCGTGATCACACCAGTTTGTAATTTACTTTTGCTGTGATCTTTTAGGGTTCGATAAAACAAAAATATTTAACAACGAAGAAGATCATACGTGCATTCCCGATAAAAAGCGCGGGATATACGTGGCTCGGACGGAGTACAACATTCTAATGCACGATTCCAAGAACCAAAATCACAAATGGAATGTTACGTTCTTTGATTACACGTCACATGCTATGGGCAAAGAGATGCTTAATGATTATGGTAAGTTCATCGAATTGCTGTGACCGTCCATATGATCGAGTATACCTAATAACTCGGTAAGAGGTCAATACGAATTATTGTCGGTGCCTTTGACTTTGGCATGGGTTGTGTGTCTATTCTACACCGGATATTATATGTGACATGTGATAAAATCGGAAACATAAAGGTGTATTAGGATGGTGCAAACATCGATTGTTATCGTCACTCACGTTTGATAAAAATCATATATCCGGCCCTAGTACCGTACATTAAAATATGCCATTATTTGTAATATTTCGGTATTTCCCGTAAAGTAATGCTTTATAACATTCATCATCAGCCCGTAAACATCCCACTGCAGGGATATAGGCCTTCCCTCGTATATGGACTGTAATCCACCATGCTGGCCCAATGCGGGTTGGTGACTTCATATGCCTTAGAATTTTTATTTCTCAGGCATGCAGGTTTCCTCACGACGTTTTCCTTCACCGTTTAGGAGTAGTCTGATAAATGCACATAAGTAATTAAATGAAATTGAAAAAGTTGTTGGTACATGGCCTGCCTGAGAATCGAACCCGAACCTCCCAAATTGGGAGACCGCGTCTTTACTGCTGATCCAGAGACGACGCTCTTCTCACCGACGCTCTTTGATAATCTTTATAACATTATAAGGTTTAATTTTAACCCCCGACACAAAAAGCCCCTCTTTTTGTGTCGAGGGTTAAATTCGAATTGTCTGACATAAATTCACCAATCCGCACTGGGCCCGCGTGGTGCATTATGCCCATTACGCCCATACCCCTCTGCCAGTGAGAGCAGGCTGTGCCCTAAGCATGGATACGTGTACAGCTGTTGATGATGATAAGTCCGAAGTTAATTTATTATCTCTCTGTGGCATTGTAGCTCCAAAACGAGTGAACAGATTTGAAAATTGTTTTTTATTTTCGAAGCCGATGTTTGTGAGGTGGTTCAGACGTATTTAAAAACAGTCAGTTTGTAAGTCTTGCTGATATAATAATAGTCTCTCGAGGTTTTCTAAATTTTCAATGTATGGTTTATAATATTCATTACTAAATTACCAGGTATTATTCACTTCACGTCAACGTCAAGCGGGCGGGTGATGTCCTTCGATCGCAAGACCGGTGACCTTGTGTGGTCGCACAATTTAGAGACGCCCGTCGTTGCGGCCTATCTGCTGGACAGAGACGGCCTTATCTCTGTTCCTTTCAACTCCATCGGTGATGACACCCTCGACCATATAATGGAGGATGCCTCTACTGTCAGGAACGGACAGGGAATAAAGAATTCCAATATAGAATTGTAGTGAGTAATTTGTTTTATTGAACCGTAACTAAATTGACCAGAAATTGTGGAAAGTTATGGATGGTAATCTTATTTTCAGTCCAACATTATACGTCGGCGAGCATAACCATGGTTTGTATGCTCTATCTTCGCTCGTCGACAAGAATACTATAACCATATCTACAGAATACACGAAACCGTTACTGATCGAAGGGCCAACGAGTGAGACTCTTATTGAATCTGATAATAAATACGAACCATACAAAAATGTACACTACAAGCTAAACGATATAAATTTGCATGTAGCGGCACCGTATTTGTTGTTAGGGCATTATAAGGTACCGGAATTGACGACTTCGTGGATGCCACAGATACCGAACTCCAATTTCCTGAATGTGCGAAATATACAGAACGGTGCTATCAAATTAATTAATGGACAAGTTCATACTGAAACCGTAAAGGACGTGGAAAATGAAACGAATTTAAAATCGAATTCCATCTCTGTATCTGTACAAACCGATGAATTTTTCGAAGGATTTACTTTTAGGCCAGATTTGTTGTACAAAAAAGGCTACATATGGCTTCATCAGCAGGAGAATAAGGCTCTCAAAGTGGCGCTTATAATTTTAGTTGGATTAGTCATCACAATGTTTTGGTATCTGAGATATCAGGTAATTATGCTTTGATTATACCTTATCGTAAAATACTATAAAATGTTAGTATTAAGTTAACTAGGTCAATAATTTATAGGCACGAATTGATTTTAATATGCTAGTAGCATCCATTATTATTTAAAGTCGTGATACGATACAAAATAAATAATTATATGTATTAGCCCTGCGTGTCCCAGTGAAAAGGTCTCTTAGCTTTGCATACTTTACAGTGGGCTTATTACCTTTCAATCTTTCGTCACACACACAACAGTAGAATCCGCATTGTCTTGATTAATGTATGGCTTTGGAAATAAAAGTTGTTGACATTTCGCGCCGGTCTAAATCATGTCTGGTTTTGTTTGACATTCACTACATTCTCTGGGTCGATTACATCACGATTAGCAATTTCCTCCACTTGTTTGCTCAGGTGGTGCATTCGTATTTAAATGGGAAAAATGGAATCAACAATGCCTGTTGGATCAATTTATGTTCCGTTATCGTATTGCCATATGTTGGGCCGAGTTGCGATAATCGTAGTTCGTAGAATTTGAGATTTTAAACACGTAATATTGTCGCGCGAGGGGAGGATTGTAAAATTTAATTCATTTTCTTATAAAAGTTGGTTCTTTTTAAAAAAATCGCAATACAAGCATATATAGTAAGTGAAATAGAATTGGAACTTTAATTTTTTTGTTTCAATACTAGCATCGACGTACACGCCGGCCCGAGATTGGTTTGCAACTGGGGGATTCGTAGGGTTTCTATGATGCGAAATTTAAATGGAACTCATATTTTATAGTGGATAGTGTGACCCTGTCAGCGAAACCAACGGTTGCGGGTAAATGTTTGTGTGATGAATATGAACATTTATTCCTGAGTCATGGATGTTTATATAAATATTTATGTATGTTTATCCGTTATCTAGTATCCATAGTACATGCTTTGCTTAGTTTGGGACTAGATGATTGGTGTAAGTGTCCGAAATATTTATTATTATTTTCTCCATTTTTTTTTCATTTATTTCATTTAGTGATGTAATTGTGTGGATATGACTACAAATGCGACTATCAAATGACACAACGCTATATTAGATGGTGGTTTTGAAAAAAAAAACTACATATACCAATACCTTCTATTTCACTTACCTAATATATATTTTTTCCTTAAGAACTCATCCGGTATATGTTGACAGATATTTAACTCAAGTACCCGCTAAAACGGCGATAAATACGTTCCCATAGCGTCAAAGTTTAATTAGATTGCATAATTTTCCGCCATTTTACGGTAGAGAGAAAAATATAATTTATGACTCATTAGTCATTACATAGACCATTAGACCATTTAAATTTTATCTACAACGGTACACTTTTACATACTAATTGGTTGTTACATTACTAAAGTTGCATAAACATTGTACATATTATTTAGATATCTCATAACATTTTAATTTTATAAGGTCATTTTATATGCAGGTAATCTGCAAATCAATATCTAACTATAGGCTGTAATTTATTACACTTACAATGACACTTGACCTAATGACGATGTCTTGGAAAAGTATCGATTTCTATAAATTTTACATGAGAAACTCGCAATTTCAAGTCGAGTAAATAATTGTTAACCTACTTTTGATTTCCAGGCGCGTGAATTCCAGCAACTGTCGCAAGGCGGTTCCCGCGGCTCGAATATCTCAACCTCCTCCCATGGTGAAGTGACAGGCTATCTCGAGGAGGTCGGCGACGGGGAAGTGCGGATCGGCAACATCAGCTTCCACACAGATCAGGTGTTGGGCAAAGGATGCGAAGGCACTTTTGTTTACCGGTTAGTTCAGATTTCCTGCTAGTGCACGGGGCGTTGGGTGAGAGAATAAATAAATATCTTTGCACATACACACAGCGCCATTTAATTCCACACTAAGCAACTGGACTTGTATTATCGATACCAGATAGTTGGTGAACTACACAAATACATTTTTTTGTTCATAACTCTGGAACACATATCTGTATTCATGTTACAAACATATACCTCTACCGGGATTCGAACCCGCGAACTTTTGGTATAGCAGTTAGAGTTTCTAACGACTATACCAAACAGGTCGTCGTACAATTCGTTTAGATAATTCAATAATATATTGCATTGGTCTTAAATAATCGTTATGCTCACAATACCACGAGATCTATTCCGACATTCTAAACCGACATCGTTCCTTCCTCCCTCACTCAGCTCCCGTGCTAACCTTACCCAGCCATTAAATTGCCATTTTTACAAACTAGCCACTTTTTAATCGTGACCAAATTTAGTTTGCGTAGAAATTATAAATTCAAATATTGATTTTAAAATTATTTTTTCACAATCAGTTAGTCATTTGTTTTAAACCTCGTTTGTTATTGCTCTGCATTTTCATGAATTTATTGATGAATAAGCTATCTTCTATTCCGTTCGGGTAATTTCGACCTAGATAATGAACGGAAAACCAGAGAATAAGGTGGAAGATGAGGAACTGAAAGCGATAGCGTAACCCATTTCAAATTTTCCACGTAATTTGTATAACAATGGTAAAGCAAAGAAACTTAATAAGTTGGTACCCTATGAGTTGAACGCCAACAGCAACGCTCGTCGATAAATGCTTTGCAATTCTGAGCAATTCGAACTGCAGACAGCGATGGGACACCCTCAGTAGAACAACTGAAGCTGGGCAATCGCACATCACTATTGCTGCTTCACGACGACTCTCGGCTGCACACTTCACGGTAGTGGGTTGACTTCAAGAGCTGAAGCTTCCATCTCCCATACTGTACATATGTATACTCGCCACTTAGAGAAAAACTTTAAACGTTGAAGAGTCGGTGTAAAATTCCCTCATAGAATTTGTTGACTCCCAGCCCACATTCCTGTTTTTTAATTATTTTTGGAAGGTTTCGCCTATTCGTTGAAAATAAAATATCAACAACAAATGTAAATATTTTCTTACTAAACAATAGATTAAATTTTCTATACAAAACGGTAATTTCAATGGTCAGCAAGGTCCTAATATTTTTATGAATACCATTGTTTTTCAGAGGTACGTTTGACAAGCGAGCGGTGGCAGTGAAGCGGCTGCTTCCTGAATGCTTCACATTCGCTGACCGCGAGGTGGCGCTGCTTCGCGAGTCCGATGCTCACGCGCATGTAGTGCGCTACTACTGTACAGAACGCGACAAACAGTTCAGGTAATGTAGGCATTCGTGGCGCAGTCGCGAGTTTTGTGAAGTTAAGAAACGTTTGGTGAGGCCATTCCTTAAATAGATGACCACTAGTCTTCATACGAGTATTTTCGTGCTTCGGAAATAGGTTCCGCATGTTTCTTTTTTAGCACTTGAACTCGATCACACCTGATGTTAAGTGAAGATGAAAGAACTCTCACCCTGAACCCCCCCAATTTATTGATTGAAGACAGTCGTTAAGTCAAGGTGGTGAGGTGGACTATGGGGATAGTTTGAAAACAAGTTACTTGCTAGTACAGATCTGATGCCAATCCATAAATTCGCACTGGGTCCACGTGGTTGGACAATATGACCCTACTTTCTAAGGCTGTGTGCCAACAGTGGGGAGGGATAGAGCTACTGATATAATTTTTTTAACCCTAGTCACTTCATGCTATAACCCATTTAATATTATACATTTGACATTAAATAAAGGTGACAGATGCATACCCTGGGTGTTCTGAGTATTTGAAATATCTTGTATAGAACTTGAGCGACTTATTGTAATGAGCGTATACAGGACCCCCAGCTTCTTCATATGACCAGTTTGAAATATGTTTAGATGAAGCGCTGTATAAAATTGGTAATACCAATAAGTACATTTTGATTTGTGGGGATTTTAATATCAATATATTGCAAGACACTCCTTTGACTAGAAGATTCCAATCATTTTTTCTTTGTCACAACTTAGTTAATGTTTTTCTTGAACCAACCAGGACAACAGCAACTTGTGCAACCTGTCTTGATAATATTTTGCGAACATTAAACCTGTTTATAAATCGATTGTTAACAAGTTACAATCAGACCACTCTGGTCTATTATCAATTTTTGAGATTGTTGAAAAAAACTTGCCTCATCTTGCCCGGAATAGATGTGAAATAGTATTGTTTGCAGATGACACATCTGTACTATTTAAAGTTAAGAGATATCAATCATCTTGTGACTGTAACTGGTTTGTAAACCAGTTAACAAGATTATTTACTGTAGTAAATAATCTTCTTTTGAATGAAAAAAAAACTAAATGCATAAAATTTACTTTACCAAATGTTAAACAACTGCCTACTGACATATTTGTACGAGGTGATAAATTGGATCTTGTAGATACTACTGTCTTTTTAGGACTGACATTGGATGCTAAGCTTCAGTGGGGGCCTCATATTGAGAAACTAGCGAAAAAGCTCGCTTCTGCAGCGTATGCAGTCAAAAAAATCAGAAATTTAACAGACGTTCATACCGCAAGACAGGTTTACTTTAGCTATTTCCACAGCTTGATGTCATATGGCATATTGTTGTGGGGAAACGCTGCTGACATACATATCATTTTTGTTCTGCAGAAGCGTGCTATTCGTGCCAATTACAAATTAGGACCTAGAGTGTCTCTTAAAGATATATAATATATAACCGCCTCCGTGGCTCAATGTAACCGCCTCCGTGGCTCAATGTAAACAACACTGAGTTTACGATTCGGAGGTCGCGGGTTCGATCCCCAGCGGGGTACATGTTTAAGTACTCGGTTTGGTTGGTGGTAGGGCATATTAAAATGTCCGCCTGGCTAGCTACCACCATCTTATCTAAATCTGCCGCCAAGCAGCAATGTTAATAGCATTGTTGTGTTCCGGTTGTCAGAGATAAGATAGCCAGTCCCCCAAATGTGTTGGGGTTTCCGGGTTAGTACGCTTCCACCTTCGACCTCATCTTCACTTAACATCAGGTGTGATTGAGGTCAAGTACGAACCCGTCGTGCATAAAAAAAAAAAAAAAAAAAAAAAAAAAAAAAAAAAAAAAAAAAGATAAGTTTAAGGAAATTAATGTCTTAACAATGACTTCTCAATACATTTATGACAATTTGTTATATGCAAAAAAAAATATAACCTTATTCGCTAAAAATAGTGATAGGCACAATGTTATACTATTTCCATTTCTTTATTTTCTCGATGACAGATCTAATTTGATAGTTGTAGTGTTGTGACTAAATAAGTAATGATATCGATAATTATTATTATTTTTTTTTTTTTTTTTTCGTTTCATTGTCCTAGTAGTAGTACCTACCTAAACCTACTTATTTATATACAATATAATATATATTATATATACAATATAAAATATAAACATAATCTATACATATTAATAAAATTGTAGTGTCTGTCTGTAATATTCGAAATTAATTTTTATTTTTAGTTTTTTGCGTTATTTATACGACACCTAAACCGAATCTACTGAATCGATTGGGATGAGACATGTTTTCCTGTGTAATATAGGCTGTTTTATGATGTTACATTAAACAGGGGCTTAGCAATGGGAGAAAAACTTTGTCATGTCAGTGGCATCGGTAATCTAATCACTTTAAGAAAGAGGGACTGAGGAATATCTTTTATTTATATTATATGCAGCCTGAGTAACACCAGGAACAGGTCAGCTAGTATAAAATATATATATACAATATCGATACAATATAGATATTTCTATCATAACATCACTATTCATATTGCCATAGAAAGTAACTTTATTAAAATGTTGGTTATTTATCGTACTTTAAAAAAAAATACTGCATTTATGGACTCAATTTTGTCTTGGATAAATATTATATGGGATAAAGGAATAAAATTAGGCAGTTGTCGTATTTTTTATAGGCTCGCATTTAAAAGTTATATTTTGCGTAAAATGCGCGGTTACATTCTACAGGAGCTGTCATCGAGAAAATAAAGAAATGGAAATAGTATAATACAAGGAATAAGAACCAGTTATCAGTTTATGTTAGCCGACTTCATAAAGTTAGTAAATCATTCAAAGGGCAATGTATACGCTTTTATAATAAGGTTCCAGTAGACATTCAAAATTTGCCTTTAAATAAAGTTAAAGCAATCATAAAACAGAAATTATTAGCAAAAGGTTATTATAAAATCACTGACTATTTGAATGATAAGCAAGCATGGACATAGCTGTCTTATTATTCATATAATTATGAAATCACAAATTGTAACCCATAATCTTTAAAAGAGCAACCCTAGAGTTTCTTGCTCGTTCTTCTCTGGGGAGTCAGCTTTGTGAATGAGCCGTAAATTTAAATGTAATATTAATAGTGACGTTTTCAAGTGATAATTTTATCCTATGAAATAAAATATTTTGAATTTGAATTTACGACAGAATTAAGGTTCCGGTAAATAAAGGTGTAATAACCGGAAAACAATAGTGTTTGCATTGGTGCTTGATTGTAATAAAAAAAATCGTCTGGTTTGTTCACACACAGTACTTATGTATGTTTGTATCTCGTTTCAGGTACATTGCGTTGGAACTATGTTCAGCGACGTTGCAAGACTACGTGGAGAAGAAGCTTAGCTTCGAATGTCGGATCGACGCAGTAGAAGTCCTACGGCAAGCTACTATGGGATTGTCGCATTTACATTCAATGGATATAGGTAAGGGATTTGGGCAAATTTTGTATCCTATCAGCGATATAGATGACTTTCTTAATGTAATTCGTTCACTCCTTATAAACCAATTGTACCATTTAAATTTTTAATTGAAATTATTTGACAAATAATACATGGTGAATTTGAATTCGTGAAATTCCTATTAACTTGGTGTCGCCACTCTTGATTACGAACAACTTTCCCCAAGGAACCACAGGCGGAGTCGATCAAAAAATTTTCGATTAACCTTACAAAGTAAACCATTCTGAAATCACCTTAAGTATGGAAATGCAACAATTTTCGGCTGGTGACTACACTCCTGATTACGAACAACTTTCCACTAGGTACCATAGCCGAATTCAGCCGAAAATTGTTGGACTTCGATAATAAAGGTGGTTTTAGAATAGTAAATTTTTGATTGAACTCGACTATAGTTGCTTTGGTGAAAGTCGTAATCAGGAGTCTCCAGTAAACAGGAATTCCACGAATAAAATTTCTTTCTGTATACCAGCCAATCCATTTCTAGTGGGTGTCTAAAAATTTCAATTGAAGTCGTATGTATAGCGGTTCAAAATTTCTCGGATATTCTAGTTTCTCATATTATGAAACTCTGCGGGAGGATTTAAATTTAGTATCATTTAACATAACGCCGCAATTTTACTTTTGGTTGTTTGAATTTTAACTCGGATGATAATATAATATTATTGTGACACACTGAGCTGGTCTGATGGTGCCTGAAGGAGACCATAGGAACTCTGTAATCACATAATGCTAACCCATCGAGTTTGGGCTCGTTTGATTTGTCTCGCCAAGAAGCATGATTGTAGATGGTATCAGGAAGGTGGGCACAGGTACACAACAACGGCCTAGAGTAAAAGTTTGGGCTTAAACTTCAGTTACTCGGCCATGTTTGTAGAATAAATATGATGATCATTGTAATGCAGTGTTGCGTTTGATGAGTGAATAGTGACCCTGTCAGCGAAACCAACGGTTGCGTGTTCGAATCTCGCGAGGGGTATATATTTATGTGATGAATGCAAACATTTATTCCCGAGTCATGGATGTTTATAGTATAAATATTTATGTATATTTATCTGTAGTACAAGTTTTGCTTAAGTTCGGGACTAGATGATTAGTGTAAGTGTCCCACATATTTATATATTATATTTATCATTGCAGTGCACAGAGATATAAAGCCGCACAACGTTCTGCTGTCGATGCCTTCGAGCACTGGGGAGGTGCGTGCGATGATCTCCGACTTCGGGCTGTCGAAGAAACTGAACATTGGCCGAATGAGCTTCTCTCGGCGCTCCGGAGTCACTGGCACAGACGGGTGGATAGCGCCGGAGATGATCAGCGGAGAGAGAACGGTGATATATATTTTTTAATGATCAAAACAGGGAAAATAGTCTGATAAACCACCTGGTTGTCAATGATCACCACTACCTATAGACATTTAGTAACATTATGGGAATCGCGTATATGGTACCGACCTTGCCGAACCCTGTTGCCGGTTGGTAAATGAAGATAGTCTCCGATGCATAGGAACGTATTCTTCATTGTAGCTTATTCTAACTCTAACAATAATAACACTTACAAAACTATGTAACATCACAAGTGGTGATGACCATGGAGTGAGAGAGTCTGAGATGTTTAATGCAGAATAAGTAATCATAAAATAACATTTATTGGCTAATAATCACGTACTAACATAAGTGCTTTGCTACCCCATGTTGTAGCACTGAGTGGTTAACTATTCATCTATAACTAATTGAGCTCAATAGTTGTAGCATTGTACTATAGGTCATACCTAGCCCTACTCTCGCAATTAGTACGACGTTTGCTCTGCGATGTGGGGGCAATATTTTTTTATGTACTTACGTTTCTATGCTATAGTTACTTTAGTAACTTATTAGTAATGTTCGGTGTGAAAGTAGGTTTAAACTTAAGGGGGTGATGAATTATTAAAAATACCATGGAGCGACATAGTTAATATTGAATAAGCTCCCAAAATTGAGATTTAAAAAGAACGATTTATCCTCTATCTCAGTGTGTCAAGAGTTTTTAATTGAATTTGGTAGGTAACTATTATGGTTAAGAAGATATTTTAAACAAGACCTTATTGCGTACTTTCAATGGTATTTGCTATTGTTTACGTTGTGACTTCTGATAAGAAGGCGTTTAAATTGGTCATTTTTATAATTTTTAATTAATTTAGGCGGCAAGCGCGACATCAATTAGCGACCCTAGCGATAAAAGTACAATTCTGTCTATGCGAGAAAAATACGCTTGTGGATAATGAGAATTTTTACTGCTTTGGTACCATGGTTATTTTTGTTTGTGGAGTGAGAACACCCGAACAAGCAAAGTTGACCTGTAGTCTTTCTACAAAAACATGAAATAGAACAACCTAAGATTGTCGGTGGAGATTTTTCCATATCTCTCTGCTCTTCTTTATAATTAATTGATTATCTATACAGGCTGAAATTTAATTCGTGTAATTCCTGTTTACTGGTGGATCCACTTCTGATTACGAACAACTTTCCCCAAGGAACCATCGTCGAATTCGATCAAAAACATTTCGAATACCCATACAAAATAAACCATTCTGATATCACCTTCAGTATGGAAGTCCAACAATTTTCGGCTGAATTCGCTTATATTTACTTGTGGAAAGTTGTTCGTGATCAGGAGTGGAGTCACCATCCGAAAATTGTTGGACATCCATACTAAAGGTAGTTTCAGAATCATTTGCTTTTGTATGGGTAATCGAAAATCTTTTGATCAAATTCGGCTATAGTTCCTGGGGGAAAGTTGTTCGTAATCAAGAGTGGCCTCACAAGTTAATGGGAATTACACGAATTCAAATTCACCCTGTATAGATGACATTTTCGATTCGAGACACTCTAGTTTTCTACTTTTTCAATTAATTGTTATTAAAATATTTTCCTTGCAGACTACTTCAGTAGACATATTCTCACTGGGCTGCGTGTTCTACTACGTGCTGTCTAAGGGGCAGCATCCCTTCGGAGATGTGTTGCGACGGCAGGCCAATATACTCACCGGAGATTACAGCTTGGATCTAATCAAGTAAGTCTGTCGATTTTGTTGAAGACGGGAAGTATTCTGTTATCATGACTTAGATTTATTTACTGCTGTGCATAAACAAATGAAGGTTCTGATCAAAAGGTAAGGAGAAGTGATCCTAATGAAAACCCGATAAAGTCTGTTGGCAAAATTCGAAAAGCGTATCACATTTTAACATTATTACCTGCCTGCCTCTTTTATAGCTGTTAATTTAAGAAACGGACACACTATCCAGAATTTATTACCATTGTGATTAGTTGGCTATTCTGTAATTTATTCTCGTCATGATTTCGCTAGGATGTGAAAGAAACCGTTAAATTATGAATCTAGTAAGTTAGCACATGAAAATGATTCTTATTTTCAGTAAGATACTGCCAGAGGAGGAGGTAGTGGTGACGAAGATACTGATCCGCGCGATGGTGTCGGCAAGGCCTCAGGCGCGTCCGCCATGCGCCACGGTACTCAAGTATCCCATGTTTTGGGGCAAGCAGAGCATACTCAACTTCTTGCAGGTGAGGCTGAACACTAGCCACTATTATTGATACTTCATCCTGCGGTAAATTCACGTTATTGATGTAGATCGAAGGACCAACTGACTTTAAAATGAGCCGCTTGCAATGTTTTACGCTATCATTTATCGTAGTTTAGATATCATTCTGCTTCTAAAGAGCAAGTCGTGATACTAAACAATAATTAATAATTTATGTTTATTACATAAGTTACATGTTGCTATTTTTTGTGTCAAACTCTTTAGGTCATTATATTTTTTGCATTACACTCGAAAAGAAGTACGTAAGTTAATAAAGAACATTTTGGATAGATTTTCTTTGAGCAATAAAGATAATGATATCATTAGTATCCATTAACAGGTTGTTTTAAGACATCCTTTTAACCGCTGCGCATCTTGCACGGTTAGTACTTGAGACGATACCACCACCTGCTCGTAAACATCCCACTGCAGGGATATGGGGCTTCCCTCGTATAGTACATGAGGGGAGTATGGGCCATATAGTCCGCCACGTTGGCCCTATGCGGATTGGGGACTTCACATGGCTTTGAATTTTTATTTCTCAGGCACGCAGGTTTCCCCACGATGTTCTCTTTCACCGTTTAGGACGGATAAATGCACATAAGTAAATCAAACATGCCCCGCCTGGGAATCGAACTCGGAACCTCCCAAATTGGTAGATCGCGTCTTAACCGCTGAGCCACCGACGCTTGAGACGATACGTAATCGAATAATTCACAATTGGAAAACCATTGCAGGACGTTAGCGACCAAGTGGAGAGCTGCGGCACCCAAGTCCCGGAGCATCCCCTCGAGAAGGGAGCCCGGCGTGTGATCCACCGCGACTGGCGCGCGCACGTGTGCGCTGTGGTGGCGGGCGACCTGCGCGCGCGCCGCACCTACCGCGGCGACCGCGCCACCCACCTGCTGCGCGCCATACGGAACAAGGCGAGAGATATTTACTGCTCCCCTATTGGTTAAATAATCTAACTAATATTGGTGTCGATTCGGATGTACACCAACTAAACTGAAAACCAATTTTAAAGTAGTACTGTGTCTTTCTCCCTGGAACAGTACGATGCGACGGCACCACTCCAAAACTGGTTTTAGTTTAGTTGGTGTACATCCGAATAGACACCATTATAAATGCGAAAGTTTGGATGTTTGTTTGTTGCTCAATCACGGCGAAACGGATGGACGGATTTGGATGAAATTTGGTATATATGTATAATATACCCTGGATTAAAACATAGGATATTTTTTATCCCAATGAAGTGAGTAGTTTCCGCGTAATAAACAAATTAAACATAACCGCATAAAGTTATTCCACGCAGGCGAAGCCGCGGACGGAAAGCTAGTAAGTAATAAATATTTCGGACACTTACACCAATCATCTAGACCCACACTAAGCAAAACTTGTACTATTGATACTAGATAACGGATAAGCATAACCCCAGCGAGGTACATATTTAGCACTCGGTTTGGTTGGTGGTAGGACATATTAAATGTCCGCCTGGCTAGCTACCACCATCTTATCTAAATCTGCCGCCAAACTGCAATGTTAATAGCATTGTTGTGTTCCGGTTTGTTAGAGATAAAATAGCCAGTCCCCCAAATAAGATGAGGTTTCCGGGTCAGTACGCTACCACCTTCGGCCTCATCTTCACTTAACATCAGGTGTGATTGAGGTCAAGTGCTAACCCGTTGTGAATAAAAAAAAACATACATAAATATTTATATAAACATCCATGACTCGGGAACAAATGTTCGTATTCATCACACAAACATTTACCCCTCGCGGGATTCGAATGGTTGGTTTCGCTGACAGGGTCACTATCCACTACACCAATCGGTCGTCGTGTACTAATGCGTGAAAGGTCATCCCAATGAACTTTTTGTCTTTCCCTGAACACTTAAATGAATAAGACGGCATTTCGATCCATCAAATCGTAAGTTTGATCAATGCTAGCTCCATTTTTTTGGGCACTCAATGACAGATAGCTTGCGTCTCCGTATTCATAATATATTTCGTAAAAAAGTAAGACAATCGCGGAGAGATTGTACTTTGTACAACTTTGTTTTCCACTTTTACAGAAACATCACTATAGAGAACTCGAACCGGAAGTCCGAATAGCATTGGGCAAAGTGCCTGACGGCTTCGTCACCTACTGGTTGCGCCGGTTCCCTCTCCTGCTGCCCCACGTGTGGCTTCAGATGCAGCAATACCGCCATGAGGATATCCTCCAGGCCTACTACCCCCACTCCTTCACTTTCAACAGGGAGGACGTTGTCGAACTCACTGACGACAAAGACAACGAAGACGAGAATCCAATAGAAACGTGTGAACAGAAAAACGAACTTTTCATAAAAAGCAAAGTGTATATTGATGAAAATAAAGAGCACGATAAACCATACAAACATTATAAAAATGGATCACCTAGACACAGAAGCGACTGGAGGAGCGAAGCGCAAGATTACAATACAAAACCAGACGACGTCAGGATGAGAGATAAACATTACAAAAAAAAAGAGAAAAAGAAGGAGGAGTCTAGTTTCGCCACTTGGACACTGCCCCCGCAGTGATGTTCGAGCACAAATGTAATAAGCACGAAGATTCGATGATATTCTGATGTATTTATAAAGAGAATTTATTTGTTGTTAGGTGATAAATGTGGACGTAAAGTCAATAGGCATAGATAGATCTCTCCTAAGTGACTGTTTTTATTATTAATAGATTGTTGATTATAGTTTATATAGAGTAGTCGTTCCCACAATTTATTAGAATGTTTTGCCACACCCTAAAGTTTGTAATGTGTAATAAATATATCTAATGTAGTGGGACCAAAAGAGTGATAGATTTTTGATAAAATATGTTTTAGGAATGTTTACATGGGGACGATCGGGTCAAATAATGTATGCTAAATACCAGTGCTTGAGTACCAGGATAGCACATTGTGTTATTTTAACACACACATTATATTTAAATAAATATTAGCTTTCTATTATTATTTAATGTAGAATAAAAATCTAATCACTCAACCAAAATAATATATTTTTTATTTATTTATTTGTAAGAAGTTAGGCTATGGTTTAATCTGACCATTTCTAAATATTTATTGTATTTTGATAAATCCATTTTGATGGTGCTAAAAGTGTATTTATCCATGATTACGAAATGTTTGATTTCGAAAGAAATCCTAAAGGTATCTGACAGATCAAATTAGCCCAGTAATTGGGCCTCATTTGTACGCTTTCGGTACGGAGCCCTAAATATTAGGTGTAATCTGAAGTATTAATTGCAGACAAAATATTGTAAGCTCTGAGAAATTCGCGAACATTTAGGAACATAAAATGCTCCCGCGACATTTTATGCTATTGCAAAGTCACACATGTTTAAGAATAGATATAATATATATTAGAATATCTATAGTAATGAAAAATAAATTACATAGGTCAAAAATGAATGCTGTGTATTCGTTAGTATGAATTAATTCCCTTTTATCTTGATAATTTTTTTACTGATGTGATAACTCTTCTACATAATGTATTTTTATTTACTAAAAGATAATATGACATTAGCTGTAATATCACACATAGGTTAAAGAAATAATGTTCCTAGACTAAGCTCCTGTAAATATACTCGGTAAGTTTGTAATTTTATTACGTATTTTTATCTATAAATTCTATGATAGGACTAAGAAATTTATGTTGTAGATATTTGAGAGGATTGTGTTACTGATGATAACTTGAGTTACTTAGGTGTATAGTTTTTATTACCCATGTTTCTTGACATCTGTGACCACTGGTCGGCTTTGTATAAAAATGGAATACATCGAATGACATACATGTATTGACATAGTTGAGAGTGAATGATTGATTTCATTGTGTTATTCATTCACTGAAATTTAAACACGTTAGAACCTTCAGTCACCATTTTTTACACTCAGAGACAGGGTGGACTTAGCACATCAGTGTGCTAAGTCAAATTAATGTTGTCTTAACTTAGAATATGTCTATAATGTTTACTTGTTTTTTTTTTTTGCAAATAGGTGCATCCACTGTGGCTGATGGCCATAATATACAAACTTTGATCTGTGATCTCCGCAATGCAACCTCTTTCACCTACTTTGTCAGTCACAACTTTTTAATTATATTTTATTTATTGTAATATAAAGTTTCATTTAAATGACATTGGTGGCAAGATTCGTAAAGTGTGTAATAAAGTCAACCTATTATTTTCACTTTACACAATTAAATGATGTAGATACGCTCAAATTATTTATACTATACTTTATATGTGGTTATAAAAATAAATTATGAAAATGACACTAACTTTGTGTTTCATTCTTTTATATTTCGACATCATCGTTATCAATAAAACTAGTTACTTAGCAAAATTTTATTTATTATATTTACAAATCATGAAAAAAGGAATAATTCATTACAATCAGTCTTAACATTTTATATACCTAACTTATTTCTTATTTATTAACTGATTTATTCATTATTTTTTATTAAATCTAAGGCACTTACAAAGAAACGGCAGATAAAGTTCATAGCTCATTAGAGCCACCCGGCATTCACTCCGCACCGCCTCGCCTCGTGCAGTTAGTATTCTTTATATGAATTTATATGGGTATGCGCTCACTACATCAACTCCGTCCATAGCGTCTCCGGATCGCCTTATCACTATTGCACGACAGAACAGTTACCCTACAAACGAATGCTCGATAGAAATTTTGACATACAAACAATTTCGCGACAGAACGGGTGACAAACAACACGTTGGTTCCGTCAGTGTTGTTCGTTTAAGTGTATCTGAAATTGAAAATGCAATATAATATTTGCCGTGGAGTCGGTTGGGTTGTGCATGTACCCAATGTCACTTCGATCTAGTGGGAATCCTTGTGAGCTATCCTTGCTTCCCACTGCCAAGTTATTTACTTCCCAAGTCTTATGATACAAGGCAGAGGGACCAGGTTAAAGATATCCAGCAAACCAGTTGACGAAGACGCCTTGCGGCCATGGAATCACAGTCACGCAGGTGATTCCTTACCCATGTTCATCATTATTTCAGCCCGTAAACATCCCCCGGTAGGGATATAGGGCTTCCCTCGTATAATGAGGGAGTATGGGCCATAGTCCACCACTCCCACCACCCATGTTAATCAATTCCAATTTATGAATCTTAATATTATTGCCAATAACCCAATGGTTATTGGCCGTTGGCCCTAATGCAACCTCCACTTAGTAAGGTGGAAAGGTTGTACAATATTCTGTGGGTGCATCCTTCTTTTCACATAATATATTCAAACTAAACTTTTAACTTTTTTAAATGATTATTGACTCTGAGTCAGCAATCATAATGAGGTCTCCTGACTGTAAAAGCGTTATTTTGCTGCTTTGGGTAATTAACCATTCAACAGACAATTGTAGGGTGAACATTCGTCGAACAATCGATGGTCAATCAAAATAATCGCCTCGGCGAAGTAATCATATGTCAGCAATGATATTATATACAGTAAAAGAGGATGTCAGATAAACATTCAGTTAAACAATCGTTCGTCGATATACAGTGCTAGCTTTCGAACAATCGTTTGTTGGGCAATGATGTCGAGCAATCGTGTGTCGAAAAATATTTGTCGAATCGTTTGTAAGCGCTCTAATAGATGGCAAGAGAGTTTTATATTATGGCACAAATTTATCTTACATTTTAGCGTATTTCAATTCAGTTCAATTCAATTTAAATGCAGATTACTTAAATACGATCAGGGGGCCTACAACGATCATTTTAAAAACCATCATGTTTCAGGAACGTTTTGTTTCAATGTTAAAGTAATATTACTCAAATTCGTACCGCGATCATCTAGCGATAATACAAAACAATATTGTTTTACTCCTGCTTAGAGACGGGAAAGAACGAATGATTTGTCTATTCCTTGCAGTCAGAAGAACGAGACAACGTTATACCTTTGTATAGCGTTATCACTTTCACACCTCGAATAATAATAGCGTTCCGGTATACGCAATTATTTAAATATTGTGCATGATTTTTGTCGTTTATGTTCATATTTTTATTGTTGAAATGCGTAATTAGAAATAAAAGTTTTTTATATTTATGCATATATAAATTTAAATATACATTTTCATTGAAGTAATGCAAGAAAGCGTAAATTAAATGTGAAGTAACGCTGCTCCCGCCGCCGGTGTCGTTCCGTAAAATGAAACATTGTGTCAAAGTAATAAGCGCGGCGCTTTCTTAATTTCATAATCTTGGTATTTATTTGTTTGAAATTATTTTTTTACTGGTTTTATAGAATTTATATTATGGCGACTAGAAGTAAATACAAACTAATGTTTTAGTGATTTTTGTGCATTTATAGAATAAGCAAGCATCCTAGACAAAGAACTCGTCGAACAAATTCAGCTTCGTCAATATCGAAGGGATTACATTCTTCACGTAATCGCCTTCGACGTTGCATCTTCTCCGACAAATCCTCTGCGGCATCGTCTTCCAGAAACTCGAATAATTCGTAATCATTGGCCATCTAAAACCACATCACATTTAATGTATTTCTTATCGGTTTACGCAATGAACACAATGTATTTATAAAGAGTTATTGTGAAAAACACATCCACTTACTTTTTTAAGCGAAAATAACGGTTTATTATCCTTATACCACTAAAACAATAATAAATCCATCACAAGAGACTAACTTTTTTAAGATTGTAAAATTTGACGTTTGAGCAATATTACTAGCTGTCAAACGACCGTTAAACAACGATGATGGTACGAATTGAGCGAATGATTCAGCGGTGACGTCACAAAACTGCTTAACAAAACAATATTATAATAAGCTTGTTTTAAGGCGGTCGGGGTACGAATTTCCAAAGTAATATTACTGTAATATTGCTATAAGAGGTGATTGTAGGCCCCCAGGAGTACAACATTTGGTCTGTAAAGGTACATAGGTAAAGTTGCCCCGTTATCATCGTTTCTAAGCTAACAAAATTGGGTCACGTTGTCCCTTTTAAATCCGTATGGGGCGCATATGGGCATAGACCATGTTTCGGTTCATTGGTGTTATATATTTGAGAGAATCTTATATGTCTCGCTATCATTTATGATATTCATATATGATGGCGAGACCTAAGATTCTCTCAAATATAACATGGGAGACGATTCTTGCGCAATGGACTACGTTATGAACAGGCGTTTTCAGTATTTTCTGTTTAAATACAGTATACAGAGTATTTTAAGTACATTTAAGCTTTAAACCATGTATAGTGTTACTTAGTTGAAGTTAAGAAGTAAGTTGTAAAAAGTATTAAAACAAGGACAAGGTAAAGATAAAAGTACTTGAGGAAAAAGTACTTTTTTAAACGTTACAGAAGTACGTTTTTTACATAAAAAATCTTCCGAAACATACAATTTCTGTGTTTAATGTAATGTACTCAAGTAACACTATACGTGGTTTAAAGCTTAAATGTACTTAAAATACTATACTGAAAATGTCTGTTCATAACATAGTCCATTGCGCGAGAATCGTCTCCCAGGTTATATTTGAGAGAATCTTATATGTCTCGCTATCATATATGATTTCTGCCTACTCTTACTATACAGAACATTATTACCTATTTAAACTGATATTTAACACTAAATATTAGATGTATGCTTCTCTATTAAGTCAATAATAGTGAGATGTACTTTTTCTTTAGCTACTGTTAGAGCAGATTTATCTGATCCATTCAACATATTTAAATCAGGATTGTAGTTAATTAACATTTTGGAAGCACCTATATTTCCCATTTCACTTGCAATATGTAAAGGGGTGTTTCCTGCTAAATCTATTGAATTTATGTTGGCCCCATTGTCAAGCAATGAGCGGATTACAGTAGTCTTGTTATTTAACGCCGCTAAATGTAAAGGTGTTTGTCCATTTCTGTTATAACAGTTTACATTAGCTTTATTGAGTATCAAAATATTACACAGCTCATCCAATCCATAACGGGCAGCATAATGTAGTGCAGTTAATCCATTTGTATCTGCAAAATTAACGTCAAAGTCGGAAATATATGAGTCAGTCTTTGTTTTACACAATTGACACTCACATAGAGGATGGCAGGGTGCCATTGAAG
Organism: Oegoconia quadripuncta; assembly: GCA_949316235.1. Taxonomy (NCBI): domain Eukaryota; kingdom Metazoa; phylum Arthropoda; class Insecta; order Lepidoptera; family Autostichidae; genus Oegoconia; species Oegoconia quadripuncta. Next base: position 14,023,664 of record OX438749.1, read on the forward strand.
ATTTATTTTTTGCGTCTACATATGCTATATAGTTGATGTTCATATAAAAGCAGGCTAGTTTCACATCACCATAAGATATAGCTTTTAAGATTCTATCAATTGTTTTTAAGTTTTCAACTGTTTTTGTTGCATTGTTTGAGTTATTATTCCTCATTTGCATCTTTTGTAATTTGAAAGCTACAGGATTTTCAGATTTGCAAGTCAAAGTTTTAATATCTGAACTAGTTATATGTATGTATTCATACAAATTAGGCGTACAAGACTTTAAAACCTGCAATATCCTTAAATTGTGTGCATAATCAAATGCTGTTTTATTATTGCGGTTTTGCAAGGATGGTTCCGCACCATTCTCAATTAATAATCTAGCTATGCTTTCATAACCCCATTTTGCAGCAAGGTGTAACGATGTATTTCCACTTTCATTGGTGTAATTTATTTTTATTTTCTTTCTATTATGTTCAGCAAAGTAAATGAGGGCTTTGACACAATTCATGTGGCCATTATTAACTGATAAATGCAATGGAGTGTTCTTGTCAATGTTTGTGCAGTTTATATCAGCTCCAGAATGAAGAAGCAATAATAAGGCATTTTGATGACCTCTAGAAGCTGCATAATGCAAAGGTGTACTTTCATTGAGATCTGTAGCATTTATCTCAGCCCTCATTTCAATTAGTGGCTCCACTATGGTAGCTTTACCATGGATACATGCTACATGTAAAGCAGTGAGACCATGACCATCTCTGGAAGTAACAGTTGGAGATGTTTTTAAAACATTCTTTGAAATTTTAGAACAACATTTTTTGCAATTGCACAAAGGATGACAAAGTTTGTGATATATTTCTGCTTCATTGTCATCATCATCACTGTCGTCGTCTAACAAATCATCATGTAGTGTTTTGAGAATATTACTTTCACTTTGCTGAATGTTTTCAATGTGTTTTTGATTTCTCAGCAGTATAGATTTCACTTGTTCTCCATGATTTGCTTTAATTAATTCAAAGATATACTCCAAAGTTTCTTCTTTATTGTGTGTGTCTGATGTAGAGATAGATTCAGTTAAACTGTTCCTTCTTTGTCTACCATTCTGAAGGTTTTCTTCTGTTAAGTTACTCTCATAGTAGTAAGCTTCGGGATCTGGAGGTCCAGCCAAAACACCAGATTGAATATGCTCTATGACGGCTTCCAAGGTGGTAACAAGAAAAGCGCTTTCATCCCCATCACCCCTTCCTGCTCCACTGAAACGAAACTCCTTCATGTAGGTCAACTGACTGAACCAGTTTGGCAAACCAGACTTAATTATCAAAAATACAAAAACAGGTAACAAATCATCTGCCGTTAATGGAACATGATTATTTTTATTATCTTTTCTATTGATTGCATTTAAAGCCTGTTTAAGACACAGAATCTTTTCTAAGGTGGTGTTGTAAGAGTCTATTTTTGATAGTATTTGTTTTGCTTCAGGTACTGCATGGTACAAATCTTTTTTGATGTCCAGATCTCTAAGTTGTATATCTGACATGTTTCTTATCTTTTTATTTAAGTGAGAATCTTCATAAGCGCAGCATGTGCAAATTGGTTTGAATAAAAAATCAAATAATAAGTGTTGCATATAACATTCTACAGCCAACTTTATATTTTCTAGTATTTGTTTACAAGCCTTTGACTTTTCCCTGAGTCTTCGATTTTGTAGAGCAATTTGAAGACATTGGGTGTAGAGTTCACCAACAGCGTCTTTCAAAGGACCTATGGCCACAGGTAATGTTTGATTTTTTTTTATGAATATCTGCACACTGCGCTCAATCTGATCCAGGACCTGACGACCCGCTGCTTGGGTCCACAACAAATCTATACAGTCATTGATAGATAAAAGATATCCTTGAGAAGTGGTATTTTCAGTGATTTTAGCAGTAGGTTCAAGTGATGTTTCTATACACCAGACCTTGTATTTCATGAAATCCTCTGTATAGAATGTTTCTTCAAATAATATATGACTTTGAAGTGGTAGACCTTTGGTCACTTCCAATGTAATTACTTTATTTGCAATAGTTACTTGTTTTTCAGTAAGTGTGCTGTAATGTGTTTCTGGTAGCTCATCAATAGGCACAAGAATGTGGGCACAGAAGTCTTCCACGGTGAAAACTCTTGTATGTAAGCTACCAATTCGAGGAACACATATTATCCAAGACTGAGTTATACAGTGTTGGAATAAATTTATGTATCCATTCTTTAGCTCCATAAAAAATGGATTTTCTGAGATTATTTCATCATAAGTGCCGTCCATTTCTGAAGGAGAAACAAAGAGTAAAAGATCTTAGAAGTCTAGGACGGAAGTACTTTAATTAACAAAATTAAAAAAATACTTACTATTGATGAAGTAGGAGGCAGGTCGATCACTAGCCAGCCACTCTGGATAAATAGAAACTATTGTAAGGCCGCTGAAAGATTAATTACCATACCGATTTCACCATATTTATAATATAACCACAAAAAACTATTAATGCCAGTTTGATTTGTTTTTTAATAAAGCTTTGGCTACTTGGCCGTTGGCCATCAGCTTAAAACTGCAATTAAAAATGTCAGTTTGACCCACAGACCAGTGATGCTTAATAATAATCCTGAAGATATCGTTAAATCCGTTGGGTAACTAATATTGATAACAGGTACTTTTTTAAGTACTCCGTAAACTTGGAAATAAAAACTGTGATTTCAAATGGGGTTTTTATTTATTAGTCTGAATCCGAATCATTTATACAAATGCTAACAATATGTCTAAGGAGTTAAAAAAATTTAAACAATAACTTTATTGTGGATTACGTGGAATCAATGTTAATAACTCTGTCGTCGTAGTGATAACATTAATTACTATAACGTAAAATTGTGCAGGCCTATGTACACAAAACAGGTACAATTTATATTTGTCAAATAATCATGATGAAACACCTAGGCGGGCAAAAAAATAATGTAGGTAGGTACCTACTTATTTCTTATTTTTAGACATTTTTCATCATCAAGTCAAAAACCATGCCCCAAAACAAATTAAAAACCTGTTCAGTTTTCGAATATGAAAATTTAGATTGGAATAGTAACGCCAATGTAAAATTTCGGACCCCATTTCGGCTGTCACAGTGGGTCACAATATCGGTGATAAAAGTATTGACGAAAAAATAGGCCCGATTATCGGACACAAAATATCTGTCGTGGGCGGGCAGCCTTAACGTCCTAAAGTATCAGATATTTCAAAATCAAAAATATTTTTTCAATGTAGGATACAAAAATATCACTTATTGAAAGTCAACATGTTATTTTTTTTAAAACAACATCACTTCACAAGGTGTTATGGTTAGGGAGAAGAAGCGACAAGAAACTCCGCAACGACACATCTTTTCAATAATATTACATTTTATATAACATATTACAAAACAATAGCAATGAACATAACGACCAGCTAACACCAGACCTCCTTATCGCCTAAATAATCATCTATCCTGTAATATTATAACCCTTCTTACACAGAGTTTCTTTAATTTGGCGTTTAAATTTCTGCTCTGTTAAATTCAATAGTCATGTTCTGGTATTTTATTGTAAAAGCGTATGCTGTGTTCCACAAAGGATGTGCTAACCTTGCTAAGTCTAAATTGTGGAATTTCAATTTCATTTTTCTTTCTAGTATTCAAATTATGATTATCAGAATGTTTACGAAATAGGCATATATTTTTGCGTAAAGTCCGTCCAGATTGACTTGTCTTATTTGGTAAACAAACCACACTCGTAACAAAAACACGACTTGCCGTATAAATCACGCCATGTACACTGTGTATAGATGTCTTAAATTATATAAGAAACACATGGAATGTGAATTTCAACGAAAACTGCTGCGAATTATCCTTAAAAATACTTATTTTCGCTGAAAATAGAAATTTCATAACCACATACTGCCACAGGATAAAAAAAACATTGACATTACTGACGTTCGGAAATCTATTTTGGTTGTGATTTTTAGGGATGGGAAAAGTAATGTAATGTGATGAGCGAAAGAACTGAATCAATGAACTGAATGACATCATCTATTTGGAAAATATTAATTTTTATAGGAATCCAAAACGTATTTAATTAGTTGTAAAGAAATTTTAGGCTCTCTTCACACTAGCGATTACTTATTTTTGATTGATTTAATAATCGATGGCGCAACTCGGCGGACCGAAAAGGTAATTATTGTATAGTGAATCTAGGTATGAGTAATGATAGTGCCAATGAGTTAAATATAATTTTATATAAATAAGTTCCACACTGTCGAAGTCGCAAGCAGAAGCTTGTTAATATTTTTTTTATTTCGGTTATATATTGTTCTATCTGTGGGGGAAGCCTATGTCCAACAGTAGACTTCTGTGGGCTGAAATGACAATGATGAATCAAATTAAATGATTAATTGAATTAGATGATCAAGTTCACTTCATTTTCGTACTCATTCACCATCATTGGTTCGGTGATACCCCAACCCTATAAATTGTCTCTGGTTGCTAGCACGCCATATTTGTTTACCAAATAGGACAAGTCAATCTGGACGGACTTGTACATACATTATACTGTCATACTATATATATTGGGATGCAACAGTTTCGAACTACCTACATCACTATCAAAAGTGGCACCCGAGTAGGGTTACCAGATGACTGAAAAGTCTTGACAAAAGGCCTGATTGTGCAAAAAAATCCGCCAAAGAGTAGGTACTTACTTTAGTAACTTATTAGTAATCTGTGTAGGTACTGACTCATTAGGATGTCCACCGCTGAACATAGGCCCATAGTATTTTATAGCGATTTTTGGAAGTTTCACCCCATCGTACAAACAAATAAATAAACAAGACAAGTTAAAATAAAAGATTGTAATGAATTGTAGAAATAAAAACAACTATCGCCACGGTCACGATTGTCTGGAAGAGATCGCTACAAGCGATAAGACACCTTTGTACATCTGTACAAATTGTAACTCTGTGTATACACTAAGGCTCGTATTTTAGAATGTTACTCAAGCGAAGTGTAGATTTGCATAGTTACATAAAGTTACATAAAGCTTACCTTTTTAACTGTCCTCAAGCGGACATCTCTGATTGAGTAACATTCTGAAATACGGGCCTAAAGAATTTTTCTTCTTCTATTCACACTTGTTCTAAACTAATTGGAATTCTATTCGATATCAGAAAGTTTTCAAGGGAACTCGGCACCTAGACATTTAACTATTCGGAAAATTTCACTGTCTACTATAACCACTCTTAGACTTTCGATCAAGGTACCTACACGGACCACAGACATGTATAAAGAAACGAGTTCTCTCGCAAACTTTACGATCACAAACTATCGTCGATATCGAATCATTGTGAATACGGACCTTGAATGCGATCATACACGTGCGGAGTTAATAGTATAGCAGTTCGCTCAACCTATTGTCTTTCATCATCTGTTATATCAGGACAAAACGAGTTTAGTGAATTAAATAAAATGAAAGTTAATTGAAAAGATAATTTATTCACATTACCTAAGCCTACTTATTCTATTCTGTTTTATAATCATAGTGCTTACATATTAATTTGTATTTATTCTACTCTATAGGTACCTACAGACCACCTACCATACATGTCTTTGAACCATAATATACATATTATTGATGATTCTATGTTTTTACAGCTGACGTATACATACCTCCCCATTTAAATTAAATGTGCTTAAGCCTATTTATCATATATCAAAATCAAAGTACCTATACAAATATGTACAATACACATTTAATATACTTAGGTACCTACACTTAATTCATGTTTAGGTGTTAAATCCAAACATTTAGGATAATCTATTTAAAATTAAAGAATTTTATACACGAATCACCTATACTTAATATAATAAATAATAGACTTCTTCATGTAGGTACTTAGTTTACCTACCTATCATCACAGAATTCCTATAAACTAACTTATTCAACCTCATCATTAGTCGACTTAATGACACACCTCATATTTTACCAAATTATTAACGATTTGGAATGTAATTAAATAAATAGATTACAAGCTAATAATATTATATGTAAGTGGTGGTAACAAGTAAAATATTTGGTATAATGGTGTGTTAGTATTAAAAGGGAATTATTAATTATTATATATATTATACTTATGTATGTATTAGGTATGTATGTGGTGACGTCTTTATTGGAACTTAGGTAGGTACTTTGATAGACAAACTACATAAAGAAATTATAGCTCTAAAAATTCTATTGTATCTGTTTCACTGACCGTACATTGCATGTCAAATTCTACATTTTCTGTCTTGTAGTATCACGGGATTTGTAATGCGGATACGATTCTTGATTTATCAATGAGGGATTTGTTACATTTTGAACTTCGTATCTGAATGATTTGCCATGAACACTTTTATAAAAGTGTTGGGAACACAATTACTTATATCTTACAAGTGACTCGAAAATTCTACTAAAATATAGAATTCTTGGTTCAGGTATCTAAGGTACATAGTTTACATAAAAGTCTTTATGTGTTCTTTTAACCCCGGCCACCGCCTCGTCCCCCGACGCCGCCTCGTCCTGCTATGCCACCAATTCCTCTCCCCGCAATGCCCATACCTGCGAATCCTCTACCACCAAATCCTCTACCACCAAATCCTCTGCCGAAACCCCGTCCTCCAACACCTCTACCGAAGCGAGGTCCAATACCGATTCCACCTAACCCGATGAAAATCGGCAACGGGTAAGGGTCTGAAACAAAAATATAATAAAAATAATTTGTTGTGTTAACTTGACTGAGTGAAGCTAAAGAATACATGAGAGAATTAGGTTAGCAAATTATAATTACGAACGATTTATTTAATAAAGTAGTTATATCTTATACCAGCGCACCATTTTATCATGGCTGTCTAACAAACATTTGCACTATAAAGCTTAATATTTCTTAAACGGATCCCTGAATCGATAAAACTGTTCAAGATAACCTTTCATATATTCGAACGACCTATTCAATATATACTCAACATATATTCAATTATATACACGACGGGGTAGAAAAATAAAAGAATATTCATACCTACTTTACGTGTAGGGGAGGTATCCTAAAAACATATTTTTAAAGATTTTATTTTACCACTTTGTCGGCGTGCTTCATTTGTATACCCATGCCAAATTACAGCTTTCTAGTTACATTGAATTCCTAATTTAACTATATTCCTAATTTAACTATCGCCTACTATTACTATTACGCCTACTATTGTCAAAGTCAAAACCAGCACATAGTCCTATAAATATTCACAACAAGAAAATAGAACAGGTCAACTCGTTTAAATATCTAGGAAGTTTGATCACAAGTGACTCGATGTGTACTCCAGACATAGTCATAAGGATAGCGATGGCAAAAATGGAATTTAACACAAAGGGATAGGAAAAGGTTAGAGGCATTCTAGATGTGGTGCTGGAGACGAATGGAGGGAATAAGCTGGACCGAGAAGAGAACAAATGAAGAGGTGTTAGTGATGGTAAAGGAGAAGAGATGCCTGTTAGCCACAGTTGAGAACCGAAGAGGAAAGATGATAGGTCACTTGTTACGACACGATATTTTTTTGAAGAACATAATTGAGGGAAAGATTGAAGGAAAGAGAGGAAGGGGAAGACCTAGGCGTAATTACTTTGACCAAGTGAAAGAGAAGGTGAATGTCGTGTCGTACCAAGAGGTTAAAACGAGGGCGGAAAGTAGAGAGACATGGTCGTTACTCCACCGACAAGAGCATAGCTCTTAAATTGAAGAAGAAGACTATTACCGGATGAGTATTTTTACCGTAAGGAAAAAAGTATTAGGTAAGTGAAATAGAAGGTATTGGCATAAGTAGTTATTTTTTTTTTCAAAACCATCATCAAATATGGCTTTAGTTGTGTAATTTAACCGTCGCGTTTGTAGCCTATTCCACAAATTACATCATTAAATCATATAAAGAAAACTTAGAGAAAATATGTATTCCAAATAAATTTCGCATGATAGGAACCCTACGAATCCCGCTAATCGCATATCAAACACAGGCCAGCGCAGGCGTTTTTGAAAAAAAATATTGAACTACCTCTGCCAATAACTTCTATTTCACTTACCTAATATGCCCTATTATTTTACTTACGGTAAAAAAACTCGGTATTATACTCGTACGTACGTATACGTGTGTAAAATATAAACGTTTTCAATATATCAATAACTTATTATATAACAGATTTCTAGATTTTAGCGCTTATACTTACATCGTCTTCTACCGTAATAGGGATCATGATATTGTCGTTTCACTCTGGATAAAAGCTCTGATCCGTCTTTCTTTTGGTGTGCACTATCATGCTGGTTTACTATTAAATCTGCTAATGGATTGTATTCTTCAGCTCCCGGCGGAAGTCTCGTAGTGGTACCCAATTTGTCTGTAGGTATGTCTCCTGCTGCTGCTGTTGCTCGTAGTGTTATGTAGAACACGGTGGATAAAAATATGATGTAGAAATTCTGAAATAAAAGAAAATCAATTTTATTGAATACAATGAGTACCTAGTTACTTTTAATAAATATTTATTTATTAAAGTAACAATCTATTTCCATACTAAGTAACTAGGCTTGTATTGTGGATACCAGATGGTTGATATGCTACACAAATACTTTTTAGATAACAAGTACATAGGTACATATAAAATGAAAATATCCATAATTCGGGAATACTGTATCTGTATTCATCATACAAATATATGGTCTAGCAGGATACGAACCCGCGACCTTTCAGTATAGTAGTCAGGTTTCTAACCATTCCCCTAACAGGTCGTCAAACTTTAATAGTACGAGTAGTAGTGTAGATAACAACTAGCATATGAAAGTGTTCCTAAATCAGCAATTGGTTAATAAACTAAACGGGGAAAATTATTGTGAATAAAAAGTTATGAATACATAGAGAATAGGTACAATAAAACAAATTGTAGATAACCCCTAGCTATTCGTTGTTAATCTTTTAGGTTATGAGCTCTTCATTTAATGAATCAAAATTTGTGTTAAGTATATATACATACCTACTGTCATAGACTATATTAATTATACTGTTAATTTTTTAACTTAACACAAATTTAGATTCCTAATTGCTGTAAGTATTATTCAATAAATTACGATTACTTTTAGATTTGCAGTAAAACAACTGATAGTATGGAATATTATGGCCTGAGGCACGATTTCCACTTGGCCGGTTTTTATTTTATTAATTATAATATAACAACCTGCATAAATGCACTTGCATCGGTGAGCAAAGACGAAACCTAAATTAATAGCCATAGGCAATTTGACTAAGTAATACTATACAGGGCGTCCCAAAGTTATGGGACATGAAGGGGAAGTACCTTAAATATCGTAGATAGTGAATTTTGCTCAAAGAAGACTTTATGTTATTTTTAAAAGTTAGTAATTCTGCATTCATAGATTTTCTAAAAATTATTTGCTTCGGCTGGGAATCGAACCGACTCAAATGTGAAAAAAAAAACACCCTACTTTTATGATGCCAATCGAAAGAATAGCTAAAAATAATAACTCTGCCTAAGTAACATAGTATTTTAAAAGAAAGGAACAACGTGAAATTAATCATTTTAATCAAATAAAAAACATACATGAAACTGCCGTAGTCAATTAAGTAGGTATTTTTTTGTAAATTAATTAATTAAATGCTCAAAATGTGATCCCTCTTGTCTTACGCAAATCGCCAATCTTTTAATGAGCCCGCTGCCTGTTGATTTTCTAATCATTTTATGGTGAACACTCGATGTGATATGGCACAATTCTGTTTGCAACTCGCCTACGTTCTCGTATCGCTTTTTGTATAGCATATCTTTCACGTATCCCCAAAAGAAGAAATCTAATGGTGTGAGGTCCGGGGATCTGGCCGGCCATCTAATCGGTCCATTTGTACCAATCCATGTAGGAAAACATTCATTTAGAAAATCTGCTGCTCTCCGACTATTATTTGGAATGATAATATCGCTACTTTTCGAACGTCGTCGGCAATAAATAACTTTCTTGAAATTTGACTCAATCATTTTATGTTGTTCCTTTCTTTTAAAATACTATGTTACTTAGGCAGAGTTATTATTTTTTAGCTATTCTTTCGATTGGCATCATAAAAGTAGGGTGTTTTTTTTTTCACATTTAAGTCGGTTCGATTCCCAGCCGAAGCAAGTAATTTTTAGAAAATCTATGAATGCAGAATTACTAACTTTTAAAAATAACATAAAGTCTTCTTTGAGCAAAATTCACTATCTACGATATTTAAGGTACTTCCCCTTCATGTCCCATAACTTTGGGACGCCCTGTATACTAGTAGACGTGTTCATTGCTTTAATGCACACTCTTTTTTATTAGAAAATCTTAGAATACGAGTAGATAGGTATTTTGCAGTTGAAGTCTACTGAGTAAGAAAGCAATAAATTGAAATCAGCGGTCCGAAATTTTATTTTTTAAGTCATAAATGTATTACGTTTGCACTTTCCAATTTCTGTATAGTGATACATCGCACACAGGTATATGTAGACACTTTTTGATTTTTCATAGACTTCAAGTACATCAAAGTACATTAAAGTAGGTACTTCGTGAATAACTTAGTTTGACTTTTAACACTATGCAATTTGGTCTCACTAACATAACGACTCGTATATTACTGAGGATTGTTTTATTGATACCTATATAATAACAATAATGTAAAATCAATTTTCTTGTAATATAATTAAAACGTTAGGTACCCACTCAATTATAACGATAACCACTGTCGGTAACATAATAAGAATCACTAATAACATAAGTTTGGTATTAGTTTACTATAATATAATTTCTGCAATAATGCTGTTAATTCTATATAAATAAGTAAATAAATAAATAAAATAAACAAATAAGTATTTCCCTGAAATGTGCGATATACCGGCCGGTTTACTCGCACGCGACCGCAATATGGCAGGTGTATAAGAACGCATATGGGTATGCAAAATGTAACTTAAATAGGTACTAACTAATTGTCAAAGATCACAAGATCACATTGCGACAAAACCGGCCGGTAGATCGATGTTGTCTGGGGGCAGTACAATCAACATCTAATTAACAAAAACAACTCTCGATAAATACCTACATCTATCTAATTGGTAATATAACGAAACAAGAATTGTTATCTTCATTTTAATGTCTAATTTAATTTAAGTGATAGGTATGTACTCATATACCTACAGTATTAGTGATAAGAGTTCGGTACTTACCGTCATCTCTATTTAGACTCGCTGTTCTTGAATAACTGAATGAGATCGGTATCCGATGTTTATAATATACCTGAAAATACATCTATTAGCGGTCAACTTGCTAATTGGCGTGCAACAACCACTACTACAAATAACACATAATAATGGGGCTCTACCATTTTAGGAATATTCCAGATGCTTATGGTTACCTATTACTTGACCTAACCAAAGTATCTTAGTTTCTTTCTCCGATTATTCACTGTTGGATAAATGTATGTGTGAAAAGTTTCTTGTATCGTTTCTGTACGCGTTAGGTTACGCGTAGTTTCCACATAAAGACTGATAGATAAACAGCCAGCACTATATCCATTATTTACAATGTCTCTATATTGTCTTCTGGGTTGACTCAATCAATTTAAATAGCTTAGAATTTATAAAACGGTGCTGCCGGGTTCGATTCCCAGCGGGACACATATGTTTAGTACTCTGTCTGGTTTGTAGTTTAGGATATTTTTAACATGTCCACTCGGCTAGCTACCACCATATTATTATCTAAGACAGTCAAGTAGCAATGTATTAACATTGATGTTAACCAATTTTGGATTTGACTACACATCCTCACCTAATATTAGTCGCGATGAGGTCCAACGGCAACTAGTACATAAAAAAAACAGAAATAATGCTTGATGATTGAAAGATCTCTCTCAAGGCACGATTTCCAGCTATTTATGACTAGATGTCATTCCTTCAATAGATAATGAGAGATTAGCGTTCGTGGACTACGAAAAAGACTTCGATTCGATTGAGACGGACTATTCTACGGTTATTCCCTCCTGCTGCGGTGCCAAATTGATTATCGGTATACCGAAGTATTGAAGTATTTGTATGAAAGCGCCACCATGTCAGTCCGTCTTCAAGATCAGAACTCGAAGCCCATCCAACTGCAGTGATGTGTACGACAGGGGGATGTCATATGAATGTGTTCAAGCTTCTGGACTGGAAAGGATTCGGCATCAGTGTTAACGGCGAGTGTATTACAAACCTTCGATTTGCCGACGATATCGTAATCATGGCTGAGACACTGGAGGACCTCGGCAAAATGCTCGATGACCTCAATAGAGTCTCCTAAGGAGTGGATCTTAAAATGAGTATGGCCAAAACAATGATCATGATGAATGCCCATACCTACCACTCTGAAGATAGGAGACACTGCTCTCGAAGTTGTTGTGTACATACTGGGACAAACAGTCCAGTTAGGAAGAATGATAGTCGTATTAAATAGGGTCTGTATTCGAATTTTATTTTCGCCATATTGGAGCTTGATCTTCGACTAACGAATGCCCTATATTATCCAATTTGTTCCTATTAAGTTTAATAAACTTGTGAATATCTTTGCAAAACAATCCGGATGTATGAGTCACGATCTGAAAATTGAAATGAAAAATAGAAATAAGTAGGAATATCTATTGTTTGTAAAGCCCAATCGTAAACACAATGAGCTCGTGACAGTCAGCCGATAAACTTAGCCTGGTGCTAAATGATATACAAAACACTTCTATATTCAACAACAATAATAAGTAAGTATTATTTATCAACTTAAATTTGGGATATGACTCAATGTTGTTCAAAAAATTGTTTTTCTTAGAACTTGAATATACATAGGTAAAGTTCAGGCTTTGAACGCAACGCGATCAGCTTATAATGCGATACAATTTATAATAAGAACTAGTAAGTACTTACGTTACATTTAGTTGGTTAATTCTAGATATGTCAACTTTGCCCTCCTCTCTTCAAATGAGCTGTGTGCCCAACAGGGTCCATGATGATCTATATTTTAATATACACCTCATTTACACATTGTGGAAAAGCAATAAAGGATTTAAATTAAATTGTGCCTGCGTCGCGGCAGTGAATGTTTTAATCACAGCAGAGCATAACCGCTGTTTCTTAATTTGGCCACGACTTTCGTTTTCACAGGTCACTGTGTATACCCTATAGGTTTTAATGGTCTGTCAGTGACCCACTAATGTTTTAGTATGAAAACATGCTTTGACAGCCAGTGCCTTTCTAGAGCGTTACAATAGAAACTTGAATTTTTTACTGTAAGCCCGCAGATTTTAGTATTCCATATTAATTTTAAATTGATAACTCCATCTCCAGCCGTTTGTGAGAAAAAGGGCCTTCAACATTATAAGAAATTTTTGTATTTATTTTCTTTTTGTATAAAGCGTTTACAAACAAACGTTTTTGTCTATGGTGATGTGTACCGAACCCTCAGGGTACGAGTACTTCTCCAACCTAATTTTTTTACAGTAGTAGGTACAAGACCGTGGACCTTGGTGGTGGATATTAATTTGCAACTTGATACCACCAACCGTTTCTGAGAAAAAAAGGCTTTAAAACACGGACAAACGGAAAACAAAGTGATTTTATAACGGTGTGGTTCCAAAATGAGGTACAGAACGTTAAAGAGAAATCCAATTTCTGGAATTATTAGATAGGTAACGACTCAAGTTTCGATAATGAAGGACGCGGCAAATGATCAAACTCGAAGCGTAACTTACACTTAGAATTAATTTTGCTGACATAAAATACGATATCAGTTCCATTCTCTTTATGTAATCAGGATCTTTTATTCCAGGATTATTTCATCCGCTCCGCTTTGGACAAGCCACGAGAATTTCAAATTCCGAATTTCCAGCTTCTAGATACATACACCTATAACCTCACGACCTTTAACCCAAATGGGGTAGTCAGAGATATCCCAAACATTAGCGTTTGGGTATTCAAACACTAACCGTATTATTCATAAAAATTTACAAAAGCTTTATAAGCCTTTGGTTAAAGTATGTTTTGTCACTTTCTTTCATTACAACATTTCATTATGAACGACAAAGACAAAACATACGTTAACTAAAACAGGCTTATAAAGCGTTTGTAAATTTTTTTCGACTTAAGTTTTATTTGATTATAGATTATTTATAAATGCCATGAGCGACCTTTAAACAACTTTCCCTTAATCTGAATACCTACTTATATTAAGTTTTTAGGTATATTGCATGATCGATAGGATAAGCAAAAAAAAACGATCCTAATGTCGTGATGGTTTTAGCTCAATGAAGCATAGATTACAAAAGTGCGACTGTTTACCCCGAATGTTATTTATAACTATCCGTTAGTGTTTATTCAAGATAAAATGGAAAAGATTGTGTGTCATTGGGATTCAATACAATTGAAATGGTTATTTCTCTGACAGAACTATATGTTCTCAAAATAAAGCAACAATAGTTTTAAAATGTGATTAAAAACATTTTTTAAATGATATTTCAGTAGACTTTTTCTCTCTTGAATTTTGCAGTTTTGGACCCCATTCTGAATAAAAATAACAATCTTTGTCCTATGATTCGGTTAAAGAAGTAATTTAAAAGTAGGTTACTACTCCGGTTTTTTCTTAGTTATAGTCATTCGGGGTGAAAGGACGCAGTAGGTAAAATTAGGCAGTGCCTTTGTTTTTATGAATGACCAAATAGGGTAAAATTACGGGGTTCATAGTACGCATATGAACTTTTACCTCATAAGTGGGCTAGCCTGTAAAGATAATGTAAACATTTGAATAAACAAATTAAAAAAAATCATAAGCTTGAATTGTCATAGATGTGAGCAAGCAAAGTCTATAACTGCAAAATTTCAAGTCGATAGCCTATGTCGTTATTGAGATAAATAAGTAGAACCGACACATACTGAAGCGAGACCATACAGTTGCTTTTTGCACTTTTATGGAATCCTAAACCATGTACGCTGGACTAGCTTACAATGTAAAGCTGATCCGAAAATGCATGTTGAAAATAGGCACGCTTCCATTTGCGACCTTATGTTCACATCAGGTGTTTTGAAGTCAAAACATAAGAAATAACAATACTGTACTTATTTAAACGCCAAAAAACTACTACTATTTCAAACTCTGTCAAACCTTTCTCTGGAATGTTTTTTTATTTTGAGGACGCCATTTTGGATATTTTACCTAAAATGTATCCTGTGACACTCTGGGGATCAAACGAATCGGACATCTTGCACTTCAAAGGAATTGTTACATGAATTTCGCGAACGTATTAATCAGTTACAGCGAATATTAGAATCGCATTTTTAGCGAATCAAGTTTTCATGTAGTTGGTCAACCCATGTGAGGTAACACCTCCACACATAAGGTATATATACCCAATAAACGTTACCCTCCTTCCTGGGGTAGTCGCTTAAAAATATGCCATGCTATCGCTTCGTTTGCTGACAAAACTCTACCTTCTGAAGCGGGTTAAATCATAAGTATCATAACATAGTTATCCAGGGTGAGTGCCGCTCTGCGGTCATATAAATATTTTATCGTACACGAGCCGGAATATGAAGTGGTTAATTTAAATTCTGACTCGTCTGCGTGCGGTCGAACGCGTGGATCCGCGATGCCACTTTTTGTGCTCACCCATTTGGACCCATTTGGGTCCGTGGTCAAATAGCAAAATCGGTATCCTTATAATTTGAGGCCATTCTGTAAATTAATATAAGTTTAATTATGTACAATTGACCTTAGTATTTTATAGAAATTTTAATTATAAATTAGTATGGGAGAGGATATTTCTTCCGCGGAAATAAGCAATGTGTCTTACAATTTCACAGTAAATTTACATTTTTATTTGTAGTAATACACAAAGACAAAATTAAATATATGCGATTAGTTAATAGTGAAATTTTATTGACTTGTCTGACACATAATTAATTTTCAATTGTCTTTTGAATTCTGCATATGGCTCATTATTTGGCCATAATAGGTACTCGACTATATTTTTTTACTATGCAAGAAATACAGAAAAAGAAATAGAAATATGGAAAAAGATTCCATTCAAACATACCGAACACAAGAGAAATTATACGGAACGAGGAACAAACATACTAATTAAAACAATATCCTAGGGAGCATTAGAAATACAAATAAAATAGGAAATCATTCAAAATACATAACTATAAATAAATAACATTAAATATACGGAATAATAAAAACTTTATTTCATTACCAATTACCAATTATTTAACTGTCAAGGTTAAATATTGACCATTGCACATCTCAGTTTTGCACAAGTCATGGAAACTTTAAAGATAACTGTTTTCCAGGGTTCTGGCCGAATGTTCTGATTGTGCAATGTCGAGATGGAGAGCAATCGTCACATCGGAAATTGGAGTAAGGAGCGCGAATGCGTTCTTGACAATCTAAATTCAGTTCCACGGAAATCTGATTTTAAAGAGACACAACTTTGGAACTTTCAATCGTTTTAACCACTCTTATACTACTACTACTACTACTACTAACACAAGTAAACTTTACTTACAAGTAGCCCCAACACTGAATATTGTAAAAATATTATCTTTTTTTTTTTTTTTTTATTAAAAATTGGTTTCGCGTTTGGCTACAATCTCACCTGATGGAAAGTGACGATGTAGCCGAAATCTAGTAAATAAATGTATTTTTTATTTTTGTTTTTGTTTATACTGGCACTTTTACTCGCGGTAGCGTTTTCTACCGCCACGCTCACTGCATCTAGGCGCAGTCCGTGGTGTATACGAAAGCAGGAGGCCGAGCTTCACTCCCTCACTTCCCATTAGGGATGGACATAGTGATATGTTACATTTCATTGGCTACACTCCCATTTGCAGAGCGGGGAAGTGGAAATGTGCGTGTGAATTGAGTGAGCATCCTTCTGAAAAAAAAAGAATATTGTTCCTTTAGTTAAAGTTCTAAAACAATTGTAAAAGTAGTCTCTGTATTTGTAAAAAGATAAAACAAAATATACATTATTTAACGTGTGCTCACTCAGTTCTCACAAACTACCAACAAAATCAAAGAATGTATTAATTTAACATATAATATTTATATACTCGTCTTTAGTAAAACCTATGCTAACTTACCTCTATAATTTGTAGATCACCTAGTTACTAAATAAACAATATTCTTTCTTTTTTTTCAGACGGATGCTCACTCAATTCACACGCTCATGAAGTGGAAAACACTTACACACTCTAATTATTTCTTTATTCTGTGGCCCAAGATAGCAATAGAGTCACGTGTGCACCGTCTACATTTAGTAGGTGCCGTGGGGAGTACCACTGATGATTCTAGCTTATAGGAGTTACAGTGGAGGAGGAGTGTGGAGATGGGATCCTGTAGAGGTTAAACATAATATCAATATCATTAAAAAATACTGTAATAGGTAAAAAAGAAGGTCCCTGGAATATACTTTACGTTATAGTACAACACGTGTTCCACCCCGAATAATAAATCAATAACAATAACCTATGTAATAAACTCGTACCTTTGAATGATTAAGAAAGATAGTGCTCTTTTAACTTCTGATACACAGGTGAAGGAGGACTGTCCGGCTAAAGTTATTTTTTTTATGCACGACGGGTTCGTACTTGACCTCAATCACACCTGATGTTAAGTGAAGATGAGGTCGAAGGTGGAAGCGTACTGACCCGGAAACCCCAACACATTTGGGGGACTGGCTATCTTATCTCTGGCAACCGGAAGACAACAATGCTATTAACATTGCTTCTTGGCGGCAGATTTAGATAAGATGGTGGTAGCTAGCCAGGCGGACATTTAAAATGCCCTACCACCAACCAAACCGAGTACTTAAACATGTACCCCGCTGGGGATCGAACCCGCGACCTCCGAATCGTAAACCCAATGTTGTTTAAATGGTGCCACGGAGGCGGCTTTCATTTTTATCACGAATTTATTCCCTGTTTATATGTTATCTATCCACCTACATTTTTGAACTAATAGTCCAGTAAGGTTACACTACTTCCTGTAATCTTAATGGCTGTGATTTACTGCACATGGATAGAATAGGAAGTGATAGAATGCAAGTGTCTTCTAATAAATCGGTAGCTTGATTTAGATATAGTATAGCAATAAAACATAGACTATATGATTAAAATTACCACTGTGAATATCGTTGCGTCGGAGAATATACTTTTTTTTTTTTTTTTTTTTTTAATTAGAATGGGATCGCTCTTGACCTTACTTATATATATATATATACTTATAACTCCTGTAAGTATTTTCAATAAATCCATCAATAGTTTCTTAATATTTTGGAAAAATTTCACCGAGGGCAAATATCACGACTCTATGAACTATTTTTAGAAAATATAAAGTAGCTATTGTTTAATTATTTAGAATATTGCTTTAGCAGATCTTATCATCTTCTACAACGCAATGATGTTCATTTAATGCGATGCGATGGGCTCATCACTTGTCACGTGTGCATTTTGTATACATAGTATTTCGAAAGGTTTGAAACACCCAAGCGCTAATGTTTGGGATTGGGATCCAAACGCTCCCTACAGACAGTTTTCAGTATAATGCTAATAGGTATAACATGTATTATGAATAATTCTTGAATGTATGCATGCGTATATGACTGATGTGCATGTACGTACCTAAATTATACTCTAAGTGCGTATTATTCATCTATTGAGGTAAACAAACTTAGATATTTTCATCACCAGATTACTTAGGACCATTATATTTCAATTTGCTACTAGTCCAGTAAAGATACACAATTAACTTCCTATAATCTTAAAGGCGTGATTTTTTTTGCACATGAATAGGTAATATCCCACCAAAAACATTCTGTAAAAAACTAGCCAAGCCTCGATGGAGCTGCTTGATTATCTCTAAAAAGTAATAAAATCTATACAAAGTCGTGCCAAGTGTAAGGTTCCTTACTGCGATTTCTTTATTATTATAGTTAATGTTGTGTGACTTGGCCGTTGAAGGGTACACAGGGGTACAAAACCAGGTGCTCCATGACACCATTGCACCAATCTGTCGCCAGAACCGCTATTAATGTTATTAATTATGTTATTAAGAATGTTCAACGGCAAACTATTAGCGAATAATCTGTGTGGCGTTTACATAACATTCTTTATACGTTAGTGGCTTTATCAAGCCTACAATTGACTGGTTATTGAATCAACGTTTTCCAAGTGGCAATTTTCCATCGTCAATGCGTAGCGGTTCTGGCGACAGATTGGTGCAATGGTGTCATGGAGCACCTGGTTTTGTACCCCTGTGTACCCTTCAACGGCCAAGTCACACAACATTAACTATAATAATAAAGAAATCGCAGTAAGGAACCTTACACTTGGCACGACTTTGTATAGATTTCATTACTTTTTAGAGATAATCAAGCAGCTCCATCGAGGCTTGGCTAGTTTTTTACAGAATGTTTTTGGTGGGATTTCACTTCTTTTTGTAGAAATGTGAGCATATTACATATATGCCCACGTTTCTACAAATATACTTGATACTGCAAGTTGAGTCAGTTCTACCATACACCAAGAAAGATATTGAATGGAAGAGACAAGACCCGTCTTTGGGCATACCAACTACTTGGTAGCCACTAAGTTCATCGTCGTCTTTTAATAATATCGACATTTTTTACGATAATTATTATCTTGCGAAATCAAACACAATTAAACTCAACGACCTTTAGTATATGGACAACAAATCAGAAATACCAATAATATTTAGACTAAAACCTACTTATATCTTTAAGACTTCTTTTGTCTTAATAAAAAAAACTTAAAGAAAATATTACTCTGCCTACTCGATCTATACAAACTATAAGCAAAACGTTAACTCTTAATTATTAGACAAGTGTCAATATAATTAATTATCAATGAACTTTCTACCAAAGGTACTACCTACCTAGTACTGAAATACAGCTAAATTAATGATATTTTTAAACGAAACGAAGTAATATCTAACTAAATAAACTAAACTAGAATACTAGAAAAGTACTTATAAACACGAACGCGATTCGAAGTACTGCCTAACTGTAAATTAAACCTAGAAAACTAAAAGTAGGTACTAAATAATTAACAATTAAATAAAGTATTCAATTGAAACTTCTTTTAATTCTGATAATTAAGTAATAATCAGTAATCCGTCACTAACCATATAATTCCTAACCTGTTTAAATCTTTGTATTAATATAATAACAACCTGCCAATGAACCTTAGCAAACCTCACGAAATAATCAGCGAAATCAACGAAATGCAAATAATCCCTCCTAATCCCTAGCAAACATTTTCAAGCGCAATAGAAGAATGTCGTAAACGACTGTAACGCGGCCGGTTGCCACTTTGCCATATAAGGTTATCGGAAAAACAAAACGTAAGCGCGTTTTAAAATACAGTCAACGCCATCTAGCGACGCGTGCGGGTATCACCGCCACTCTTAGCCAATGCATTATATTTTGACCAAATTTTCGTTTGTTTATTTAATTTGTGTAATGTTCGAGTAGAATAAAATTAATCGTTTGACTATTTCTTCTTGTAAACTTGTAATAAGTATAAGTAAGTATAAGTATAAAAGCCAGTCTAGTCTTATCCAGAGTTTTCCTTTAATTTTATTTATATTCGTATTAAAAGCAGAAGGGGAGGCATTCGCCCAGCAGTGGGACGCTATAGGCTAGATTAAATTAGAAGATGTGTCCCACTACGCTGGATTTTTGCAATGACAGTAGATTTTTCTATGAACCAATAGTAGAAGGGGGCATTACCATATCTCTAATACAGCTGAGACCAGCTGAGGGTTCTTCATCAGATACTTCAGACCTTCGATTTTTGACATCAAATGAAGCGGCCCACCAAGTTGAATATTTTTTGTAAAGGCGGTATATGTCGATCTCTAATAGTTTGGTTGGGCTCTTGTGTTTCCTAATCAGGATCACCAGGTACTCCAGATCTTCGATTATCCTAGTTTTTATAGTTTTCCCTTTATGTGGCCATTGAACCATAACTCTGTACCAAATTTCAGCTCTCTGAGTTTATGGGAAGTACTAGTTCTATTTTGATGATCATGAGTGAGTGAGTGAGTGAGTGAGTGTCATAAATGCGAAACTTTGCTTTCGCTTAACTTCGGAACTAAATGACCTACAGACTTGAAATTTTGGATTTTAAGTATGTGATTATAGCTTACTGGATGACGAAAATTTCTGCGTTCTAGTCTTATCCAGAGGTTCTAAAATAGGGGCCTGAAAATGCGGCGAAATGGTTCCAGTAAAGGATGGTACGGCAGTGTTTGCTTCGCGCTCGACTTGGCGGGGGCACTGCCGTGCCCCCAGATAGGTAATAGAATAAAAATGTTTTCTAACAAACCGGTAGCTTGCTTCAGATATAGAATAGGTATTTAGTAATACAACATAGACTATTAGATTAAAATTACCCTTGGGAATTTCATTGCGTCGGAGAATATATTAGGACACCTATAACTCTTTTCAAAAAAAGTTCATCAATAACTTCTTTACATTTATGAAAAATTTCATAGCGGGCAAATATCACGACTGAATAAACTATTTTTAGAAAACGTAAAGTAGCCATTGATTATTTTTTTGAATATTGTTTTAGGAAGCATCCTTAACAACGCAAAAAATTCACAGTGGTAACTTTAATTTAATATTGTAGGTTTTATAACTAAATACCTATACTTTGTATAATTTGTATACGCCCAATCTACTGTTTTTTAACCAACTGTTGACTATGGTTGCTGGAAGAAATCCCTCTATGGGATAAGTCCGCCGTTTTACTCAAATTCTGTATCAATGCAAAATTAATTTATTGCCTTTTTGTACAATAAAGCGTTTACGAACAAACAAACTATACCTAAAGCAAGCTACAGAATGGTCAGAAAACATTTTTATTCTATTACCGATGGGTACTCGGGTAGAGTACTACAAAAAATCAGGAATTTTAAGATTATAGGAAGTTACACCACAAAAAAGACGTATTTTTACCGGACTATACACCAATGAGGAAATTCTCGGAAAAATATACATACAGTCACCTACTAAGTAGTGTATTGCGTGTAAAAATAAATCGATGACTATTTGACGATTCCATTATGTGCAAATGTGTACCTTTTAACAAGAGTCACGACCCACTTCGAGTTTCCGTCCGTTCCGTTTCCCGCGTGGAATGGCAGTCGGTGTGGCTGCACTGTATGACAAAGGCCCCTAGCCAGTTGACACTGCTGAAAAGTACCACCTCAGCTGTCGAGTTGACGTATTATATTGCAAGCTTTGCAAACTGAATCGCCATTCTTTTCTGTCTCTTTGTTAGGCAAATATATTTCTTACAGAAATTGTATTTACAGACATGTTTTCAGTGCTCGTAACAAGGTGCTGTCTACCCCATACATAGACAATGCTGACCACAATTCATTCCTCATCACTTTGTCATAGGCCTTATTCAAAACTATCATAGAATGGAGCATCAATTGTGTCATTTGGCGGTCGCGTCAACGCGCGTTTGTAGCCTATTCCACATAATTACATCATTAAATTAAATAAATAAAGATTACGATGAGAAAATATGACTTCCGAATAAATTTCGCATGATAGGAACCCTAATAAGCACGCCAGTCGCATGTCAAGCTCAAAAAAACATTAAACTACCTATGCCAATAACTTCTACTTCACTTACCTAATATTTTTTTTTCCTTTGGTAAAAAAACTCATCCGGTATATTATTTTATTATAAATGAAAATATCCATAACTCAGATAATATGTGTACAAACAAAAACATGTGCCCCTGGCGGGATTAGAACTCGCGACCTATTCGGGTCAGGATTTCTAATCACTATCCCAACTATAATATAATAATTAATAATTTAATAATATCCCAACTAATATTACAAATGCGAAAGTTAGTGTGTGTGTATGTCTGTATGTATATGTTTGTTACCTCTTCACACCTATACGGCTGGACGGATTTGGATTAAATTTGGTTGGTAGATAGATTAGGACCTGGATTAACATATAGGCTAATTTTTTTCTGAACCGATTTTGATGAAATTTTCCACGCGGACGAAGTCGCGGGCGGAAGCTAGTATTAATCTGCTATTACTAATATAATGCTATAATTATAATTAGTCTGTGGTGGATTTTGGTTATCGGGTTATTTTAGGTAGTGTCAGTTCTTGAGACATTCATTAACTTTAGCGACATCCACTATAGCCATATATTTTTTCCCACAACATAGTACAGCAAATCAAAGTCCTTTTTAATTCCGATTCCCGGGATTTCAATTCCCACTACACACAGAGCTGCATGGCTGCGCTTCACAATGGCCGTCGCTGGCTCCCTAAAAGCGTATTCATGTACCGCGCTAAACTTTTTACTCAACGCGGATCGCAGTGCTCTCGTTAGAGCGTTACGTGACCGATACGACCGCTCCTAGTTCCATATAGCTTGCATTGTGATAACTTATATTTAAGTAGCTTGCACTTGAGTAACAAGCCAAAGAGTATATTAAAAGAAAGCAGGGTTTCGTGGTAGAGTCCGATACTGTGGATGTCTATGAGTATCGACCTGTTTGGTGTAGTGGTTAGAAACTCTGCTACTATACCAAATGGTCGCGGGTTCGAATCCCGCTAGGGACATATGTTTGTATGATGAATACAGACGTGTGTTCCCGAGTTATGGATGTTTTTCATTTATATATGTATTTATTTACAAAAAAAAATGTATTTGTGTAGTTTATCAACCATCTGGTATCCATAACACAAGCCTAGATGCTTACTGTGGCCCTAGGTGGCGCTGTGTGTTTGTGCAAGGACATTTATTTATTTATTATTATTTATTTATCTTGATTATTTCGCGGCACTACTGCAGAAGTGAAGGATCAATTTATAGAATTGCCGGCTCCGTGGGACTGTACAGGAAGGGGAGACATTTATACTCGTTTCTACGTGACATCAAGGACCGTTGGGGCAAGGGCTGAATGGAGATTGACTGTTGCATCTCACAGACATGGTTACACACACTGGATATCCTGGATTAAAAATGAGAGGAAGGTGAACAATCTGTACACCACATTTTATGGGCTTGAGAAATTTGGAAAAGGAACGGGAAACCCTGCTAGACACCCTAATATATTTAAAAACAGGAATATAATTACAAAAATGAAACAGCTTAATTCACTTAGAAATTGGTCCTTAATAATTTTAAAAGCCAAGAGACAGACACTTTGAGTTCATTTATTAAAGAGCAACCCTTGAGTTTCTTGCTCGTTCTTCTCCGGGGGGTCAGCTTTGTGAATGAGCAGTAAATTTAAAAGTAGGTAATATTAATCTTAATAGTGACGTATTCAAGTGATAATTTTATCCTATGAAATAAAATATTATGATTTCATTTGATTTGTACTTTTTAGGGTTCCGTAGTCAACAAGGAACCCTTATAGTTTCAATTCACTTAATTTATTCATTAAAAGATAACAAATATCCATTGGTTAGCATGTCTTATTGCAACTACGTTTGTAACATTACCATAATAGTTTCGCCATGTAGGTCTGTTTATCTGTCTGTCCGCTGCTAAGCTCAGAAGCTCTTAGTACTAGAAAGTAGTAATTTGCCATGGGTATACTAAACTCGCCGACAAAGAGATAAAATATAATCTTGAAAAACAAATTTTCTTAATATTACACGTACATCAGTAAAAGAGCTGTCTGGTAAAATTTTTAACTTTACTATGTACCTTTAATGATTAATTGATAGAATAAGTGTAAAAAAGCTGAAACCCGGCAATAATTCACGCTTGGAGCGGTGAGTGGTGACCACTGATAACACACCGGAAGCAGTGGAAGGTGTCGCCCGTTTGCAGGAAGCTCGTGTGTTATCGTGATGCAACCATGAACTGGAACAATTATATTGCGAAATGTGATTATATTCGTTTAGCGGTTAAGTATTGTATAGTAGTTTGAATATTAAGTATACCTAACGATGCATTTATTGAAATAGATTTGTGATAACAATTTGAAAATTTAGAAAACCCCCGAGAAAACAAATGATTATATAAATATTAACATTTTAGACACTTACACCAATCATCTAATCCCGGAAAACTAAGCAAAGCTTGTACTATAGGTAGATAATGGAAAAATATTCATAAATATTTATATAAACATCCATGACTCGCGAATAAATGTTCGTATTCGTCACACAAACATAGACCACTCGCGGGATTCGAACCCGCAACTGTTAATTTCGCTAACAGTATCCATTATACCAATCGATCATTATATCGTAAGAACATATCTCCGGATTTAATCGTGAATATAAAAAAAAAATTCGCGATAGACTATGATATCATCGGAATACACCAAAACACTGTGTTAAAAGCTAAATATCTCCGAAACGGCTTAACCGATTTTCATCAAACATTGCTGACCCCTCGTAAAATTTTGTAATATGAACAAACTGCACTCAAATCGGATCATGCATCACTGAGATACATCCGGACAAAGACTGGACACACACAACGCCGTCAAACACATAACACCCGTCGTCTTTCGTCGAGGGTTGAAAATCGGATTATTTCCAACTTAGATGTTTTTCTAAAACGTTACTTTGAACATTCCCCTTTGGTTCCGGTTCATTTAGGTGCAATGATACTGATGTATTTCTTTTGAATAACACTAGTGACTAAATAAAACTGTGTATGTTACAGACTAGTTTCTAGTGATTTTCCTCGTGTTCCAAGTGCCTATAAACCGTTTATTCAAGTACAATAATTTTAAAACATATTGTCTCCATGCTGAGGTTTGCTTAATTTGTCCCGATTTTTTTGTTTAATGTGTATGTCCGTATGCGATAAAGTGTGGTGCCTGTGGTTTTTCGAGGTGTGACGTATCAGCCATCAAGATGATGTGATTGGCTGTACCTACGTGTATTTCGTAGATATACTAATATTAATTAACGAGTAGGCAATACAGATAAGTAATGTTAGATCACACATGTTTTATGTAATATTTAAGGGTTAGAAATGTAACGAAACAGGAGATAATAGATTCATACAAACTAGGAGTGAAGTCTCATTTTATTGCTCAACTTCATAAAAGTGTTAAATATGTAAATATAATATAAAAAGGAACCGGCCTAAAAATATTCCAGGAATAAATAGCGAAGCAAGTTAACATTAAATTACAAACTGAAGGGTGGTGTTTTTCACAACATTTACACATGACGTGAGAGCGATAACGAGGTTGTCGCGAAATAATTGCACTTTCAACAGCGGTATCGGCGCGATTGTGTTTTTAGTGAAATTGCAATTTATAAAGAACAACATTTTGAATGCACCACCATCCACGGCCTTGCAACGTAATTACTCACCCGGTAAGATGAGAAACACAATTCGCAATGTACAGTTAGTTGCAATGTTGTATACGACGACCTGTTTGGTGTAGTGGTTAGAAACTCCGACCACTATACAAAAGGGCGCGGGTGCGAATCCCGCTAGGGGCATATGTTTGTATCATAAATATGGACATGTGTACCCGTGTTATGGATGTTTTCATTTATAATAAGTATTTATTGAATTGACGTAGAGTGGATGTCGGCTGAGAGCGATGATCATGACGGGGAAGTTGTATTAGTTTCAAATTCTAATTAATTGTTTTGTGTAATCATTAGATATAAATATGTCACAGAAACTATGTCAATAAAAACCTATAACTAAAGATTAAACCTAAATAAAATACTGATTACATTATAAAAAAAAAATAAATAATGTTTTCCTTTTTCGAAATGGTTAAAATATACTTTAACTTCCCCGTCATGATCATCGTTCTCAGCCGACATCCACTCTACGTCAATTATTACGGTCCTGTGCCAGTATTTTTATTATTACAAGCCTTTATTTAACTTGCATCGTATGTATGTATTCGTATGTAACTATGTCCGTTCAAAATTTGCAAGTCAAATTACATTGTATTGTTACAAAAACTGAACGAGTATGCAAAATTTCAAGTTCAGGAAATGGTTCTCTAATGCTGCAGCCAAGATTGTCTCCCAAACATGGATCTCCTCAACGGTTAATAGTCATCATCATCATATCAGCCGAAAGACGTCCACTGCTGGACAAAGGCTTCCTCCAAAGATCTTTACAACGATCGGTCCTGCGCTGCCCGCATCTAGCGGCTTGCCGCGATCTTTCCCAAATCGTCGGTCCACCTCGTGGGGCGGCCTGCCAATGGACGCCGCGTCTTCCGGCGCGTGGTCGCCACTCGAGAACCTTTCCGCCCCATGGGCTGTCGGTCCTACGGTTTTTGCATAGGTATATGTTAGACTAGAATAATATGATAATTATGATGGAGTATGAAAAGATTATTTTAAAAGTACCTATTAGAACTTATACAAACTCTGTAACTATTGTTAACACCGTCACGCTCGTTGCATAATGATTGCATATTCACTATCATTGATTTAAGTCTCATTATTATTCACCTCTGCTTGAAATTATGGTTTTGTTCGACTATATTAATTGGCAATTACAATTTAATATGGGTAAATGAGTTTCACTTTGAAATTCCGTCGACCATTTTCGTTTGTCACCACGCCCCGGTCCCTGCCATTTAAATAACCAAGAGTGCTTTGTAATTTGGCGCGAATTCAGTTAATGTGAAAACTTTGTCGGATTTTTCAAGTTTTGAAAAAAAATCCGGCTAAGTGCGAGTCGTGACTCCGGCAATATGTGTCCTGTTCTATGAGTATCTATAATACTGCAATTTTAAAAGTAATCGTAATTGGCTACATACTTTAGGTAACAATTGCGTTATACCTTATCTCCATTTTATTAAAATTAAAAAGAATGAGAACTAAAACCCGATTGCGAAAATGCATTTATGAACTAAAGATAAATAAACATTAAATAGCCCTGTAAAGCCGTTAATAGTTTATGGAGGACACACAGAAAATTTTCCCAATAGCTGAACAATTTTTGAGTTATTCGCTCCTGTATGCGTATGCGACAAATGACAGTAAAATTATTTTTTACTTAGTGGCGGAAGTCGGTTGTTTCTTTTGTTTAAAAGTTTTTATTGGTATTCCAGCGTGCTTGCCAATCTCCCTGATCATTTTTGTGTGATGACGGCCCTTCAAGTTCGCCCAGTTTAAATGGGCAGTTAGGTATACCAGGTTGACCTGATGTTCAATTTGTCATATTTATTGGTAATCATATCGACCTTATCTACAATTTTTCCATATTATATAGTCTCTCTGTAAATCGTCTAAATATGCCAAGCTATTCTGGTATTTACCTAAATTATAAAAAAAAAACCTACTAAACCGAATTTTTTTATGCACGATAGGTTCGTACTTGACCTCAATCACACCTGATGTTAAGTGAAGATGAGGTCGAAGGTGGAAGCGTACTGACCCGGAAACCCCAACACATTTGGGGGACTGGCTATCTTATCTCTGACAACCGGAACACAACAATGCTATCATTGCTGCTTGGCGGCAGATTTAGATAAGATGATGGTAGCTAGCCAGGCGGACATTTAAAATGCCCTACCACCAACCAAACCGAGTACTTAAACGATTATTCTGAAATTACAATGGGATCAATTTGACGATAACCGCATTCTTTCATTTTCAAAAAGCATCACACGAATCAGCCGCTAAATCGGAGATATCGACATACTTGCATAAAATAATGCAACCGCATATAGAACCTCATCCTTCGTTTTGATTACGTCGGGAGTACTATAGGCAATAAAGGGAAAATAAACCCACAATATTATGATTCTACATCCTATTAGCTATAATATGATTGCTTTATTAAAATTCGCGTGTAAATGGAGAAATTTCATGTATTTACTTAATTCATAAAAGTAGCAAACCAAAGTAACTGATAGGCGAGTGGACCGGACCCGGACATGCTCGCGCGGATAACGATCCGGAACGCGTCCGATTCCGCTCCTGCTTGCACCGCCCGCTTCCGCCTGCCTCGGTCGGACCCCGACCCGATGCAGTAGATTCCAGATCGCCGCGTTTGTGTAACGTTCTGATGTAAAATAAATAACTAAATTTTCTTACTACAAGTAGTTATACGATTTTCTACGTATGTGATGGTAGAATACACAAAGAGGAATTCAGCTATTTTGTAATGTAAAAAAATAGTGCTAAAATAGTGCCAAAGAATGCCCAAAAGAAAAAAATTGAGCCACTGTAGTTTAATAGTTATCCAATATTTTAAGTGGGTATTGGGGCGTCACTTATTAGCTGGAATCCTCATTTCTCATACGCAGAAGCTGCTTTATGTATGATTATAATTTATACTCCAAAAAATATACAAGTCTCATATATAATACTTCAAAAACAACGAAGTTATTTAGATGTCTTTGTGAAAAGAAGCACAGACGGACTTTTATGTTCTGCATGTGTGTTATTGCATTGAATACCACAATTCCATCCACGCGGTCAAAATTGTTTAATCTGGATTTATTCGTCCGATCAACAAAATGTCTGTCGTCCGCGCTGCTCCTTTTCACAAAGACATCAAGAATCAATAAAACAAAATGAGACGCAACAGACGTTGGTCGGGACCAACTAGTGTGGGCACTAGGCATTGCCTGTGAAGTAGGAGCCACTACATGTTACATGAATCTGTTCGAGTAAAAGTTTTCAGTCTAAACATTAAAAATACTTTTATAATAATAGATTATGAACTAAGGCGATAAAGCAGTATCTTATGTCACGGGCAGCATATTGAAATCTGAGCGAAATGAAAGATTCTGTAGTTAATTCCCTTATACGTAGTGAGGTATGGTAAGAATCCTGAATGAAGCGAAGGATTCAAGTCGGCTCAAGGCTAAAACACTTATAACTGAGGAACATACTCTGTACACCTACTGCAGTTAAATAAAAAATAAAAATCGCGGTAAAAATCACGGATTGAAAATCACAGATTTTTTTAGTTCCCTAGGCAAAGGAAAGTCAATATCTAAAGACATACAGCCAATTTTTTGTTAAATATTTTTCTTACGAGTAAATCTCTTTGATGTGTCTTTCAGCTCATCAGCCAACCAGCAACTCGTTGAAAAATGGTTTGCAAATTTTGAAACGGACATCTTACATACGAACTTTGCAAACTAATTATGAGAAAAATCTTGTAAAAAGTGTATGTAATGCACTAATTTGAATTATCGCGTCTTTCTCTTTTTCAGGTAATTGGTTGGGTGGTTTCGATCCTCCGTTTACAACTTACCATGCACCGCTAAGAGTCTGTTCGTACAGGCGTATTGTAATATGACGCAGATGCATATTTTACTCGTAACTATTTTATGGACACGCTCAAAACCGCTTCGTTTTCGACAGAAATTTTATTCACACTGCAAAGGTTTGGTAATTGCGCGAGTGATATTATAGAGGTATGGCGTTTTTACGGAATCATGACCTATTTGTCCATCTGAAGAGACTACAGACAGATCACCCAATCCCTAAACCTAATGCGCAGAGAGCGCTGTTCGCCAAAACATGGAGAAATTGCTCACTTTGCGACGGGTGGTAGGGTCCAACCTGGGGATGCCGACGGTAGATGGTGGTATAAAGAGTAGGGCTCTATGAGAGGTGTACAGGGTCGTGGAGTCGCATCTATTGGTCCAGCAGACTTGCACATGTGATGACGGTGAATAGACGGTTACGGAAATAGTTGAAGTTTGCGTTTTATTAGACACTTACACGTTTATAAATACAGGTATTTAATGGAAAAAGTAAAGAAACAAGCACAGGAAAAACGTCCTTGTCGTAGTATCGGAAAACGACTGCCTTTTGTTTCAGAAAATAATTTAGAATTCGGAATTTTGAATCAAATTCGAAAAAAGTAAAAAGCCCAAGAACATCGAATAGAGGAGGAGGAGGTTGAACACCTTATCGTATCGAAAAGACGAGGAGGAGGTTATTTAAATGTTTTGTTCGTGACTGTAATAGACTAAAATAGTGAACCCATTTAAACGTCGCCATATATTATCCCTATATTGTATAGTCTGTTGATGTTTATGGTTTGACACGTGATCGATTGTAAATTGTAGTCAAAAGTTATCTCATTCATGATAAAGACACGAACATTAACGACTACCATACTTCTTAATTTGACAGAATTTCTTGCAATGAAAATTACGCGGCTATTGTATTGGGGTAGGTGGAAAAGGTTCTAATCAATCTCTCATAAGAAAAACTGGCCGACTTTTGAGTTGAAAATATTATGCGACGGAAAAATATACACAGTAAGAAGTAAGATAAGTTTAATGACCGTTATCTTACTCTTGACAACAGAAGATAAAAAGTTTTACATTATTTAGATTTTCATTATGTAAATTGTAGTCAACGCTTTCTACAGAAGCGCCTAAAAATTTAATATCGCGCGTAGGTAATTTCTCCAAGTTTAGACAACAAAACGTTTCCCCTCAACATGAAGAACAGAGCTGCTATAAAAAGCTATTAAAATAATCGCAGTACACTCCCCCATTTTAGTTGATTGCTGTCGTGTACGGAGACCCTAGAGTCTTTTGTGTCGACCACTCGGCGCTTAGTTGGCGCCTCCGCCTTGCACCTTTCGCCTTGCACTAATGCGGGGCTATCCATAAACGGTGATTGACACTTATATATCTATATATTTTTATCTACACGCCTAAGCATGGAGACTGTAGTGAAGTTTGACGTAGATTACGAGTATAAAAAGCTATATTTTGTCAGAACATATTCGTTGCTATAGATACTAAATAACGGATAAACGTACATAATTAATTGGATGTTTATGCAAGTTATTCGTTATCGAGTAACTGTAGTACTGGATTTGCCTGCTTTGGGACTAGACGTAAAGGCTAGTGTAAGTGCCTTAAATATTTATTATCATTTATATAAATATTCATGAACCGATTGTTAATCGTATTTGTAAACTTTTCCCCTAGCAGGATTAGAACCGCAATAGTTTCGAAGGCAACGTCTGCTGCACCAATCGGCCTTACTAACATTTACGTGCATTTCTACGTTTCAATCTAATCCTCTACTAATGCATCTCGTGGATTGCATCTGTCACTGAAGTTGATCTCAACTATTTAGAAACTGCAGATAAAAATCACCATACCATATTATAACAGAGTAAATATAAAAAATCATTGAATCTAAATATATAAAGGAAGAAACTGACTGACTGACTGACTGACTGACTGACATATCAACGCACAGGCCAAACCGCTGGGTCTAGAGTTTCCAAATTTGGCACGTAGGTTCCTTACGAGGTCTAGGGGAGCACTAAGAAAGGATTTTTCAAAATTCACCCTTTAAGGGGGTGAAACAGGGGTGGGAAGTTTGTATGAAGAAACAGTATAACTTGGACATTTCGACTATTTTCGACTCGAAACTTCGCAAGAGTACTCCTAGGAACAAATAAGCTAATACGTGTTTTGAGATTTTTCGAAAAACAACCCCATGGGTTGTGAAATGGGGGTTATAACCATAAAATCGATATTGGTGTCGTTATTTAGGTTTTATGGGATGTTGATTATGAAAATGACATTTATTTTAAGTTAACCCTCTAGGGTTGAGATAGGGGTGGGGGTTGCTACCAAAAAAGTCTATATTGGACAACCCCCTGGGGTGTGAAAGGTGGTTAAAACCATATAATCGATAATGGTGTCGTTATTTAGGTTTTATGGGATGTTGATTATGAATATGACATTTATTTTAAGTTAACCCTCTAGGGTTGAGATAGGGGTGGGGGTTGATACCAAAAAAGTCAATATTGGTGTCATTATTTAGGGTTTTTGGGACGTTGATTACGAAAATGCCATTTATTTGAAGCTAACCCCTTGGGGTTAGAGAATGAGATAAGGGTGAGTTGAGATTTTTCGAAAAACAGCCCCCTGGGGTGTGAAATGGGGGTTGAAATCATAAAATCGATATTGGTGTCGTTATTTAGGTTTTTTGGGATGTTGATTATGAAAATGACATTTATTTTAAGCCAACCCTCTAGGGGTGAGATAGGGGTGGGGGATGATACAAAAAAAGTCTATATTGGTGTCGTTATTTAGGTTTTTTGGGAATGTCGTGATTGATATTTTATTTGATCATATTACCGTTTTTAAATGTGGCAACACTGCTTATAGTTGTTATTGGTCCATGTTTGTGATTGGTTGTTAAACCACCAATCAGAGTTGAATACCTTCATTGTGGTAAAAGTGGTGGGAAAATCTTGTGCACGGGAAAAAACAGTCAGTTTTCGAGCAGTCTAGAGTCGTAGCTAGAAGCGGTAACACGTGTAACAGTGCTTTTGAGAATATTATTCTAAAATAAATAAGTGAGTACTATCTGGAGTTTAATTTATAAAACTTCAGAAGTGGGATAGGACCTAAGGCTCACAAAAGAAGGTAAGTCAATATTACTCAGTATATTCCGATTTTCTAAAAAGTTTACAGTAGACCCAGTTTTATTTTACGAATTGAAAAGCAATTACGGTTGGATATGCACTTGGTCAGGCAACTCCGGGACAGTGCAAATTCGATTATGTAGTTGGGTGGGATAATAAAACCTCTCCACTATTTAATTGCTAATCGCTTATTAATGATTATGCCAAGCATGAAATATCGGAATGACATTTGGTCAGGGCTACACCTTGATAGTGTTATTCTGGTATAGTGATGCTGGGTTATCGTTTGGACCATTTGGTTAGGGCTACTCCCTGACAATGCTGTTCTGCGATAACGCCTAGCGTATATTAACATGTGATATGGCAATGACTCAATTGAATTTTCATAGATATATACTCACAAACTACCGCTGTAACAAGTAATGGATGTCGGGATGGCATTCGGTCAAGGCTACACCTTGACAATGTGATCCTGATAAAATGACGATTATGATTATCGTTTTGACCATTTGATCAGGCTACTCTTGATAATGTTGTCTTGCGATAACCTTATGCGTTATGATATGAACGTGTAGCGGTAAATTGTGTTTCTTTTTTCAATTATTAATCAGACTAAGGATTGGAGAAAGGTTTTAAATTTGGTGATTTTCATCGGACTAATGTGGGTGTATGCATTTTTTTTTATATTTATTTTGATTTGCATATTCTTAGTATAAATAGGATCGACAAATTTTGTGAAGCTGGGTATTCGAGTGGCCCAGCGAGTCACTATTATAGATTTTAGGCGGCTATTGTGTGCCGAGTGGCCCAGTGAGTCACTATTTTAGATTTTAGGCGGCTATTGTGTGCCGAGTGGCCCAGTGAGTCACTATTATAGATTTTAGGCGGCTATTGTGTGCCGAGTGGCCCAGTGAGTCACTATTATAGATTTTAGGCGGCTATTGTGTGCCGAGTGACCCAGTGAGTCGCTATTTTAGATTTTAGGCGGCTATTGTGTGCCGAGTGACCCAGTGAGTCACTATTTTAGATTTTAGGCGGCTATTGTGCGCCGAGTGGCTCAGTGAGTCACTATTTTAGATTTTTAGCGGCTACTGTGTGCCGAGTGACCCAGTGAGTCACTATTTTAAATTTGAGGCGGCTATTGTGAGCCGGATGACCTCGTGTGTCGCCATCTTGGATTTATGACGGCTATTGTGTGCCGAGTGTCTCAGTGTTGGATATTAAATGACTATTATGTAGTGGTTCAGTGTGATTTAGTCGGACTACTTTGTCTGAAAATAAAACAATCCATTTCATTAATACTTTAGTTTACTTTGAGAGATATCAAGTTGTTAAAATATTTTTTTTTAATGGGTTCGAGGTTATGGAGAGTCCTGGAGAGGAGCGACAAGGGTGGCGATCCCGCCAGCGTAAGCGAAGGAGACCTCCTTCTCCCTCTCCAATTCCATCAAGGCGACCATTCAAGACCAAGAGACATTCATCAACTACGCCTTGGGCTATTGAAGAGGTCAGTGACAGACGTTCAGTTACGCCATTAGTAACCAGTCGATCAATTATAACACCAACTCGAGGTCGTTCACCTGAGTGCGGCACTGAACGACAACCACAATTTAGCTCTGATGAAGTCATGAAGTTGTTAATTGGTGTTCAAAGTGGAAAAGACAAAGCTCGCCAGCTAAATAGTAACCACCTCAGCAACGTAATACCGGAGTTCGATCCTGTCAGTAAAACTCAAAGCATAGATTCTTGGATCAATAAAGTTAATGAGTGCGCTAGCATTTACGAGTGGGACCAGAGGCAGACCATACATTTTGCTTTGCAGAAGCTATCTGGATTGGCGAAAAAGTGGTTTGAGGCTTTGCCATCTGTGGTTTTTACTTGGGATGAATGGCAAGCCAAACTTAAAAAGGCATTTCCAAACGAGCAAAATTATGGTCGGCTTCTGGAAGAGATGCTTGCTAGGACTACTCGCTACAATGAATGTATGCGCGAGTACTTTTACGATAAACTTACGTTGTTGAATAGATGTAGCATTTACGGTACAAAGGCCGTGGACTGCGTAATTTACGGTATCACCGATAATTCCATTAGGAACGGTGCTCGAGCCCTAAATTGTAGGGAACCCGAAGAACTTTTGAATTATCTCAACTCTCAAAAACCCGCAGAGATATCTCTGGTTAGGAAGCGAACGGATAGCATGATCGGCCAACGCTATTTGAACCAAACTATCTCTAATTCAAGTGCAGGGTCAGTTGTTTGCTATAATTGTCAGTCCAAAGGACACACCTTTTATAAATGTCCTAAACCCGTGATTAGGTGTCAAAAATGCAAAAGGGTCGGGCATGACACTGTTACTTGCCAATTAGAACCTTTAAAACCTAAGTCGGAAAACAAACCCACCAATAATGAAGAGCGTAAAACTTTAACTATTTCTACGACAAATAATGGTAATGACAAATTTTTCAAGAAGGTTACTATTGGGAATCAAAATTTAATTGCATACGTAGATTTTGGGAGTGAGTGTAGTTTAATACGTGAAAGCGATGCTCTTGCCTTAAAGCTTCCTAAGGTATTTAGTGGTTTACCTGCTATTAAAGGGTTTGGCAATTCAATGGTCAAGCCCTTGTATAAAAGTGTCGTAACTGCGCAAATTGACGATATTGAGACAGATATTGAAGTTCTTATTGTTAATGACGAATTTTTACAAACTTCGTTACTGGTGGGCCAAAACTTCACAGAATTACCATGTGTAACAGTCTTGAAGAATAGTAAAGAATTAACTTTCTATAAGAGCCCAGAAACTGAGGCTAACGATCGCAGCAAAGGTTTAAAATTGACGGTTTGTCAAAGGACTGAACTCTCGAATATCAATTTAGTTGAGGTTAATTCAGATAATTTGTTTACTGGAAACGTCTATGTCGAGGGCTATAGTAGCGGTGAACCTGAAAAGGAATTCCATCTCCACCAGGGAGTATATAACATAACCGACGGCAAAGGTCACGTTGTAGTTACCAAATTGACTAATGCAAGTTACAGCCTGCAACCTCAAACTTTGATTTGTAGGGCATTCCCTATAGTCGAACGTGAAATTTTCCGCGTGAATAGGATTGCAAAAGATATGTCTACATCAAAAGCCATTGAAAGGTCTGATATTAAAGTTAGCAGTCATATTAATGAAGAAACTCTGAACAAATTACATGGTCTTTTACAATCCTATCGGGATTGTATTGCAATGGATCTCAGCGAAATCGGTTGTGCTAAAGATGTCGAGATGAGAATTGATCTAAATGATGATAGGCCTGTAGTTTATCGCCCTTACCGGCTCTCACAGTCAGAAAAGGAGCAAGTTCGCATTATCATTAATGAATTAATCTCAAATGATATTATCGAGGAATCCGACTCTGACTTTGCGAGTCCCATTCTGATGGTAAAAAAGAAGACAGGGGAAACACGATTATGTATCGATTTCAGAGCGCTAAATTATAAAACAAAAAGGGACTGTTTTCCTCTGCCTTTAATCGATGACCAATTGTCAAATCTTAGTGGGAATCTATACTTTACCACCCTGGACCTGGCATCTGGCTACTATCAGGTTCCTGTGGCAAAAGAGTGTCGTCGTTATACAGGGTTTGTTACGCCAGACGGTCATTATCAATTTAAAAGGATGCCGTTTGGCTTGGCAAACGCCCCAGCCGTTTTTCAGCGATTAATAAACCGCATGCTTGGGTCTAAACGTTTTGATTCTGCCCTTGCATATTTGGACGACATTCTTGTGCCATCAGCGGACTTGGACCAGGGATTCAAAAGATTGGAAGAAGTTCTCGTACTACTACGTGAAAATGGCCTCACGTTAAAGCTATCAAAATGTAAATTTTTCGACAACGTTATAAATTATCTTGGTTACGAAATTTCTGTCGATGGCATAAGACCAAATGAGCAGAAAATCATGGCTGTGAGAGATTTTCCGGTCCCTAAGAACGTTCATGAAGTCCGTCAGTTTTTAGGCCTAGCCAGCTACTTTCGGAGATTTATTAGGAGCTTCGGCGAGATTGCTAGGCCTCTCACAAATTTATTGAAAAAGGACATTTCTTTTAAATTCAATGATGCAGAGTTGCAATCGTTCAGTTCCCTGAAAGAAAAATTGGTAGAACGTCCGATACTATCCCTTTATGATCCTAAACTCACGACTGAACTCCATACCGATGCAAGTGCACTCGGTATTGGCGGAATACTTTTGCAATGGCAAAGTAGCCCCACAGTCTTAAAGCCGGTAGCTTACTTTAGTAGACAAACCACGCCCGAAGAGCGTCATCTACACTCTTACGAACTTGAGACTTTGGCGATAGTCTGCTCATTGAAAAAGTTTCGAGTCTATTTGTTGGGCATAGATTTCAAGGTAGTTACCGACTGTAACGCAATACGTACAACGCTTACCAAACGTGATTTAGTTCCACGCATAGCTAGGTGGTGGTTACAAATCAGTGAATTTACGTTTAGTATAGAGTATCGACCGGGCACACAGATGAGCCACGTAGACGCGCTAAGTCGCAATACGCAGCTGTCAGATTCCTCTGATGACTCTATTGCCATGGTTTACAATATTCAAACTGACCACTGGTTGTTATCGCTACAAATGGCAGACCCTGAAATATCCCGTATTGTGAAGATACTTAAACCCGAAAACACTGAAGAATCAAAGGATATCAAACGGAACTACTGTATCAAAGACAGTAAAGTTTATCGTAAAGTAGATGACAAACTTTATCTAGTAGTGCCACGAAGTGCAAGGTTTCAAATTTGCAGATCTAACCATGACGAATTAGGTCATTTAGGAATAACGAAAACTGTTGAGAGAATTCGAAATCAATTCTGGTTCCCTAAGTTACGTCGCTTTGTGCAAAAATATGTTGAGTCGTGTATCGAATGCGCCTACAACAAAGATAGTATAAATAAAAAGAAGTCTGGACATTTACACCCAATCAAAAAGATAGACGTACCATTCCATACACTTCATATTGACCACCTTGGTCCATTTGTCCGCAGCAAATCTGGAAACGCCTATATTTTAACTGTTGTAGACGGATTCACAAAATATATGTTTGGCAAAGCCGTGAGGGAC
The DNA here is from genome assembly GCA_949316235.1 of Oegoconia quadripuncta. Taxonomy (NCBI): domain Eukaryota; kingdom Metazoa; phylum Arthropoda; class Insecta; order Lepidoptera; family Autostichidae; genus Oegoconia; species Oegoconia quadripuncta. Next base: position 14,062,311 of record OX438749.1, read on the forward strand.
ACAAAGACTAAATCTACCATAAAAGTATTGAATCAAATATTTTACGATTTCGGTTTGCCATCAAGAATAATTTCTGATCGGGGAACTTCATTTACATCTACTGCATTTGAAAGTTTTTGTGTTCATCACGGAATTAAGCACATATTAAATGCTGTTGCGTGTCCCAGAGCAAATGGCCAAGCCGAGCGTTATAACCAGACTATTTTAAAAGCTATGGCAAAGTACAACCTCGGCAAGGACGAAAGTGCTTGGGACACGTATCTAGGTAAGATACAATGGAGCATTAATAACACCATCCATGCTTCAACAAAAAAAACTGCATCGGAAGCTCTGTTCGGCATGAAATTTCGGGATGCTCTTTCCAATAAACTCGATATTGAGGTGGAGCATCCCGGTAATGTTAATGATATTCGCGATGAAATAAATAAAAATATTCAGGTCAATCAAGAAAAACAGAAACTAGCTTATGATGCTGGACGAGCTCCCGCTACCGTTTATAAAGAAGGTGATCTCGTAAAATTAACTAGGACTAACTTTTACAACCAGGGTAATAGTACAAAGTTAATGTCGAAATTTATCGGTCCTTATAAGGTTGTTCAAACACTCGGAAGTGATAGATATAAAATTGCAGATGTCCCAGGTTTTCGTCAAAAGAAACGACTGTTTGAAAGCGTGGTCGCAGCAGATCGAATGAGACCATGGATAAATATTGGTCCTGGTCTAGATAAGGGTTCGCATGATGATAGCTCTTCAAATTCAAGCAGCGAAGATGAGCTACCTTTATCGGAACTGCGAAAACGCTCTCAAAATGAGAAAAATGATGAATCTCATAATTAGCTACGTAAGCAATAAATTTGTAATAGTATAAGTGTATATAACACAAAATGCATGATTTAGATATTTTTGATTATGTGTAATCATTAATAAGATGCCGAATGTCGTGATCGATAACTCTTTTTTTCGTGAATTGTTAAAAATTTGTAGTTATTAGATTATATAAATAAATATTTGTATAAATTATATCTGATTGCAGTTAAACATTGTGTAATAAATAATTTATTGTACAAAACTGTAAGAAAACAGACTGTTTGTGCGTTTGTGCACCAGGAGGTTGCACAAAATAGGATGGCCGAATGTCGTGATTGATATTTTATTTGATCATATTACCGTTTTTAAATGTGGCAACACTGCTTATAGTTGTTATTGGTCCATGTTTGTGATTGGTTGTTAAACCACCAATCAGAGTTGAATACCTTCATTGTGGTAAAAGTGGTGGGAAAATCTTGTGCACGGGAAAAAACAGTCAGTTTTCGAGCAGTCTAGAGTCGTAGCTAGAAGCGGTAACACGTGTAACAGTGCTTTTGAGAATATTATTCTAAAATAAATAAGTGAGTACTATCTGGAGTTTAATTTATAAAAGGACGTTGATTGCGAAAATGACATTTATTTTGAAGCTAACCCCTTACGGGTTGCGATAGTGGTAGGGGTTGAAATCACAAATTCAAATTGGTGTCGAAGTCGAAGAGTCAAAGTCGAAGAGTCAATGTCGAAGATTCAAATTCGAAATTCAAAGTCGAAGGCTCAAAGTCGAAGGCTCAAATTCGAAGGCTCAAAGTCGAAGGCTCAAAGACGAAGGCTCAAATTCGAAGGCTCAAAGTCGAAGGCTGAAAGTCGAAGGCTCAAAGTCGAAGGCTAAAAGTCGAAGACTCAAAGTCGAAGACTCAAAGTCGAAAGCTCAAAGTCGAAGGCTCAAAGTCGAAGGCTCAAAATCGAAGGCTCAAAGTCGAAGGCTCAAAGTCAAACGCTCAAAGTCGAAGACTCAAAGTCGAAAAGTAAAATTCATAGTCAAAGTCATGTCAAAGTCATAGTCAAAATCATAGTCAAAGTCATAGTCAAAATCATAGGCAAAGTCATAGTCAAAGTTATCGTCAAAATCATAGTCAAAGTCATAGTTAAAGTCATAGTCATAGGCAAAGTCATAGTCAAAGTCATAGTCGAAGTCATAGTCAAAGTCATAGTCAATGTCAAAGTCATAGTCAAAGTCAAAGTCAAAGTCGTAGTCAATGTCATAGTCGAAGTCATAGTCACAGTCATAGTCAAAGGGGTGAATAGAGTTTCCAAATTTGGCACGTAGGTTCCTTACGAGGTCTAGGGGAGCACTAAGAAAGGATTTTTCAAGAAAGGATTTTTCAAAATTCACCCTTTAAGGGGGTGAAACAGAGGTGGGAAGTTTGTATGAAGAAACAGTATAACTTGGACATTTCGACTATTTTCGACTCGAAACTTCGCAAGAGTACTCCTAAGAACAAGTAAGCTAATACGTGTTTTGAGATTTTTCGAAAAACAACCCCATGGGTTGTGAAATGGGGGTTAAAACCATAAAATCGATATTGGTGTCGTTATTTAGGTTTTATGGGATGTTGATTATGAAAATGACATTTATTTTAAGTTAACCCTCTAGGGTTGAGATAGGGGTGGGGGTTGCTCACGAGGACACGGCGCAGCATACCCTAGAGGAATGCCCAGCTTGGGCAGGGGAGCGCCGCGACCTCGTCGCAGCGGTAGGGGACGATCTCTCCTTGCCGGCCGTAGTCAAGGCTATGGTTGGCGACGAGAGGTCGTGGAAAGCGGTCCTCTCCTTCTGCGAGTGCGTGCTCTCGCAGAAGGAGGCGGCGGAGAGAGAGAGGGAGGCCGATCCCTCCTCTCAGCCCATCCGCCGCAGACGCACAGGGACCCGGAGAAGGGCTTATGCCCACCTTCTCCCCCCTACCTAGCGAGGCTGGGTGGTGACTCGGGGGGGTCACCACCCACACGCAAGCCTCGCGAGAAGGCGCGCGTGGTGTTCCCACGCACCTTCTTGAGGTGGCTGGACCGGGGGTATTCCTCCCCGCTCCAGCCCAGAGGAGGGCCCGCCGCCGCTGTTGACCTGGCGGCGGGCACCGCGCTGGCGTGGCTGCGGACGAATACCGAGTTGGTACCCGTGGTCACGCCGACAACGGTGCGCCCGAAGGAACACCCAGGAGTTTTTAGTCGGTAGGTCGGCACCTTCTGTGCCGAAGTCCGACATAATCCGCCCCCCTCCCCCGAGGAGGGCGGATAAGCATGAGCGTTTCTCCTGGTAAAAAAAAAAAAAAAAAAAAAAGGGGTGGGGGTTGCTACCAAAAAAGTCTATATTGGACAACCCCCTGTGGTGTGAAATGGGGGTTAAAACCATATAATCGATAATGGTGTCGTTATTTAGATTTTATGGGATGTTGATTATGAATATGACATTTATTTTAAGTTAACCCTCTAGGGTTGAGATAGGGGTGGAGGTTGATACCAAAAAAGTCAATATTGGTGTCATTATTTAGGTTTTTTGGGACGTTGATTACGAAAATGCCATTTGTTTTGAAGCTAACCCCTTGGGATTAGAGAATGAGATAAGGGTGAGTTGAGATTTTTCGAAAAACAGCCCCCTGGGGTGTGAAATGGGGGTTGAAACCATAAAAGCGATATTGGTGTCGTTATTTAGGTTTTTTGGGATGTTGATTATGAAAATGACATTTATTTTAAGCCAACCCTCTAGGGGTGAGATAGGGGTGGGGGATGATACCAAAAAAGTCTATATTGGTGTCGTTATTTAGGTTTTTTGGGACGTTGATTGCGAAAATATATTTATTTTGAAGCTAACCCCTTACGGGTTGCGATAGTGGTAGGGGTTGAAATCACAAATTCAAATTGGTGTCGAAGTCGAAGAGTCAAAGTCGAAGAGTCAATGTCGAAGATTCAAATTCGAAATTCAAAGTCGAAGGCTCAAAGTTGAAGGCTCAAATTCGAAGGCTCAAAGTCGAAGGCTCAAAGTCGAAGGCTCAAAGTCGAAGGCTCAAAGACGAAGGCTCAAATTCGAAGGCTCAAAGTCGAAGGCTGAAAGTCGAAGGCTCAAAGTCGAAGGCTAAAAGTCGAAGACTCAAAGTCGAAGACTCAAAGTCGAAGACTCAAAGTCGAAAGCTCAAAGTCGAAGGTTTAAAGTCGAAGGCTCAAAATCGAAGGCTCAAAGACGAAGGCTCAAAGTCGAAAGCTCAAAGTCGAAGGCTCAAAGTCGAAGACTCAAAGTAAAATTCATAGTCAAAGTCATGTCAAAGTCATAGTCAAAATCATAGTCAAAGTCATAGTCAAGTCATAGTCGAAGTCATAGTCTTTTAATGGATCCCTGTCTTAATTCATTTACCTGGCAAAACACCAACATGGTTCCACATACCTGTTATCTGCCCAGGGTCTTTTCCTGTTTGAGATAAACTCTACATGGTAATTTTTCTGCTGAATGTATTCCCGTGGGAAAGTAATAAAGTGTTGATTCATGTAGTCTACGCGGACGAAGTCGCGGGCAGCTGCTAGTTAGGTATAAGAACAGCATTACTTTACTTTATTCGGGAAAATAACAGCGTCATATGATATATATTGTACTTGTTACATAGATTGCAGCCCAAAAGGGCTTTCCACATTTTACTATTTGATAAGTAACTACGTAAACCCTTACTTTATAAACCTTATTCAGTTTAGAGAGTTCTTTAAAATAACATTTTGATATTTGACGTTTCGACAAGTGAACGTCTTGGAGCGCAAACGTTTTCAGTGATTAAACATTTTGGTACTACAAGGGTTATGTAGGTATAAAATATTACGTGGCTTACGCTTATCCCCTTTGCAAGTAATGTTTTTACCGCCGTCGCCGACTTTTCCAGAACAAAAAACTACTAACTATATTTGAAACGTTATACGCGCATATTTCAGTATATTTTTTGCTCTTGTTTTTTTTTCTCAGCATAAAGTTGGAGATACGGTCCTCGTGGGACTTTTCCGAGCTCGTTTCGTACCACAATGCAATATTCAGGTATCGGCGTCGTCGACTTTTACACCAAATAGAGACAGACGTACTTGCTCGGGCTTTTCCATTTTTCTTCTTTCGTTGCTGTCGCTCAAATCTTTTTAAACGATTTAGGTGTTAAAGATAGCGATTTTATTAAAGCTGTGAAACTAAAAATGTAAATACCATCGAACAAAGGTCCACTTGATAATTTAGAGTTCAAACATGGTCCGCAAACTGCATTGATTCTTACTAGAGAACAAAATTAGGTTTGATATACGTGATTTTATTTGGGTCACTGGCTATCTTATTTCGAAACGGTTGGAACGAAAAATATATAACATTACTATCAATATTGCTGCATCATGCCAAACTCAGATAGGATGGCCGTAGGTAGGCGGAAATTTAAAAATGCCCTATCACCAACCAAACCAAGTACTAAACATGTACTCAACAGGGAATGGAACTCGCGACATCCGTTTTGCCAATTTCATACTGTATCGAGTTACCTATGTTATCGCAAGGCTTACAAGGTTACTTAGTAGCTAGCCGTATGTAGTTACCTGTTAACGTAGGTACCTACTAACTTACAAAGACATTGAAAGAGACCCTTCTATGTAGCTGTATAGAGTTCACAGACAATAGTTTATCACTTGCTTTGGTCTATCGTGATTTGACCGCCACCATCTGCCCAAATAATACAGACCGGAAAGGAAAAGGTGGAGCGAACGAACCTTAAATCTTGAGGACAGCACATTTTACTAGAAACGAACTTCCTAAATGTTCCGGAACGTCTTCAGCGGCGTAGATAGCGGCAACGTCCAGGTGTAGGAGCACGTGAGAGCATGGTTTGTCGGAGTCACGTAGGCGTTTTTCAGAAACACCCCAGAGGTTTTAGTCGTAGAAATAGTCCGACATAACCAGAAGGCCAAAGGATTTTACCTAGGTAAAGAAAGTGGACAAAAAAGTCAATTACCTAATGGACTTTGGCTCCTGATATTTAAATACCAAGTATTAATATTATACCCAAATATCCATAGATCAGGTCAATACATTAGAAGTCGAATATTATAAGGTGGAGCAGAGAAATTGTCAATACTTAGCAGCTCAACATTTCACTAGGGGATAATATTAACTTTCGCAAAGTTGCTGTCTCTCAGTCTTTTACAGGATGTATTTCGGGGAGTGTGCGTTGTAATTTACATAATCTTATTCGACCGTCGCCCTTCCATCTTCGGACTAAGGTGTGGGGAGGGATTCCACTCGTATATAGTTAATACCTATGCCGAACATTTGCACTCCGAAGTTCGACTCTTCATTCATCATCCGAACAGCCACGCCATGGAACTCCCTCCCGGCGTCAGTCTTTCCTGAATCCTACAACCTTGGGATCTTCAAGAGCAGAGTGAATAGGCATTTACTGGGATCGCGTGCTTCACCACATCGTCACTTTCCATCAGGTGAGATTGTGGTCAAACGCGTATCCAGTCAAACGTAAAAAAAAAATACCAATAGTAAATTTAAAAGCTATCACAAAATAGAAACTGTGTGCAAGCAAGAACATTGAATTGCTCTGCGATATTCAGTGTTTATTTTTTGTTTCGTGAAATCAAAAATTGAAATAATATTTGATGTGTATCTGAAATATTTACTTATTTTAAAAACACCTTGATATTACTGTTAATTTTTCTCTGCCTCCTCAGCCTTGAGAATATGCTAAATGTCCTATGAATTAACAAACATTTGAATATTGAGTTAATGCACTAATCGATAGGGTCAACAGGGTCAAATCTTATTAATTAATATCTGAAATTAAAGACATACTACGATATCTAATAATATCGCTTTAAATTTTATCTCAAGTAAGAAATTGTGTGGTAGGTAGTTACAAAAAAAAGGAATAGGAATGCACTTATTACTATTCTCAATGTTTTAGGTAACTACTTTCCCTCCACCTACTTGTTTTTTTTCATTCTGTGTACCTCTGTTAAACAGTACAGTATTCAACTAGACTTTTCTCTTCCTCTGGGGCTCCTGAAAGGTGACTAATGGCACTATTCTTGATAAAGATCAAGAATGTGCAATCCAGTCTCTAGAATAGAACCATTGTCAAGTCAATGTAACACCGGATCGATCTGCCGCTTCCTGAGTGGCCATTAGCAAGGATGTAGCACTCTCGCGGTCTCACGGCTCGAGGGCTCTCCTCTCGAGAGGCTGCTTTACCCTCACATGTCACAATATGTTTCAAGTCAATTGCTCAGCCGAATTAAACCATGTTTAGTTTTCGCACTTCAAATTCTAGTTTGATCAGTGATTCGAAGTGTTTGCTGGATGTTGATGAGGGTTTAGTTAAATGTTGTATGGAGGGTATGAATGACTGTTGAACGTGTCCTACGAAGCGAACAGTTGATAACAATTGGTTTGGCTTAAAAAGTGATAGATAGAAAGAGTTTATCCCACACGTGTTTCCATATTAAACATTTATTATATTTTGAGGGTGATACAAGTAAAGAGAAAAACAATTGTAATCTGTCAATTTGCAGTAGGACAAAAGCATATATGCTGTTAGGTAAACTATTTATAGACCAAAAAGCGAATCAGACAACATGCTGTAAGGCAAATTACCCATAGGAAAATATACGATTATACATAAAGCACAACAAAACACGATCGTGGCAAAAGGGATTACAGAAATACTCCTACCGATGAAAAATGCGTTCGAGGCACCATCTACCAAATCCAAACTTTAAATAAGTATAAGCAGGATACATAGATCTAAAAAGTTAGTAGAAAACATTAGCAAAATATTGAATTTAAAAGAATATATTGCATTTTTTTCTGTAACTATGGAAAACCAAAAAAAAATTCAATTAATCCAACCAATTTAGTTTGAATACTCTTTTTTGAAAATTCATTACGAACTACATACATATTAATTCATTACGATAAATTTGGACTTGAACGATTGAAGGAATACCGAGCGGGGAAAACCCTCTTAACCTTTGAATCCAATTCAGCACTACCACTTTGGAGCTTAGAATTTTAAGCAATTTTAATGCGCTAGTAGGTACATACATCTAATGCTACAGAATACATAATAATGTTAATGCCCATAAATTATCAGGCAAGAGTACTTAACCGCAAAAGTATGGTATATTACATGTAATATGCATTCGGGCACATGTGGGAGTTATTAGGAAAAGTGGAAATTGTAATAAGGGGCACTTCCAGGACTCATATATGTTCATTCACGCATACTGTAGTGCCGGTAATGAGTCCCCTCCGCTAGTAAAGTGTGCAATATTCTAGAATGCTTGTAAGTATAGTCAGAGGTAACCGCCATCAGATTTTTCTACAGAATACAGGTAGATATAGTAAACCTATTTCTTTCCGTTGAAGTTCAGAGTGTTAGGGGGGTCGACGCAAAGCCTTAAGAGGGTGATATTTTAAGTCCTTTGGGACATTTTAAAAGAAACTTATCTTAGTAGGTACAAGAGGTTATGGTATTTGAGATATACCTACAGTTTTTTTATGGAAAAAGTTTAAATCATAGGTATACGTATAAACAGATCGAGTATACACTTCAGTATAAAAAAAACATTTACTTTTTCTAAGATTTTACCTTTCACTTGCATATTATATAAGAGCAAATGATAAAGAAATTTAAAAAATTAATCTCGCTTAAAGTATGTTTACCTATACTAAAGTGAGTTTGGCTGAAAATGTCATAAATAACTCTTTAACTATGTGAGTAAAGAAATTTATTTCTCAAAAGAATAATTACAATTCACTCTTACATGAGAAAATTTACATAAAATATTTGTTAATTACTATTACGAGCGTATTATTAACTAAATTAATAACGGAAAATCGTGGGTAAGAAAACACAACTCTTTAACTATACCACTCATAAAGCATTTTGCATCGACCTTCTTAAACCCTGTATATCTCCTTTCTCCATTCATTCGTCATATTGTCATACACAGGCAGTGGCGGCCCTGGCCTACCCTAACAAAATTGTAGGCTTTCCTCGAAATGCATTGTTAAGACAGCTGATTCATATTGATATAAATAGAGAATATTCTAAACAGTTGTGGAGATCGCTAAAAGAGTAAGTTATTATTTTGTACTTAGTTGTATTTTTTCACACTTAATAGTAAAAAAAATATTATTCTGTCTACCATGTGACAAAACGTTGTGTATGCCTTGCACATAGGACTAACCTATAATAGACCAATAAGTCCCTTCGTGTATAGGTACTTAATCTTGGAGGATTAAGGACCACATTGCTACGTTACTCATACAACTCTTAATCTCTTCATATAAAGAGCCACAGATTAGAGTGCTCCAAAGAGGGTTTGCTTGGAGTTTTCAATGCGTCCTCGATTTGATAGTACCTAGTTCACATTCCCTTATGTCGCCCTTTTCCGGATTTTCATTCACATTATTGAAGGATTTGAACACCTGGTGTTCACAAACAATGGATTTTGAATTGTATCTGAGTCGCGGCAGTCAATGTATTAATCTTTTTTTTTTATGCACGACGGGTTCGTACTTGACCTCAATCACACCTGATGTTAAGTGAAGATGAGGTCGAAGGTGGAAGCGTACTGACCCGGAAACCCCAACACATTTGGGGGACTGGTTATCTTATCTCTAACAACCGGAACACAACAATGCTATTAACATTGCTGCTTGGCGGCAGATTTAGATAAGATGGTGGTAGCTAGCCAGGCGGACATTTAAAATGCCCTACCACCAACCAAACCGAGTACTTAAACATGTACCCCGCTGGGGATCGAACCCGCGACCTCCGAATCGTAAACCCAATGTTGTTTACATTGAGCCACGGAGGTGGTTCCTGACAGATTTAAAATATAGTAAATACGATTCATCATTAAGTAATATATAATACACGGTATCTACTAAAATCCTATTGGGGTCAACAAGATAAACAAATTTTCTAACTTTCCTTTTCTTTCATTTAGGCACAACGGGTTAGCACTTGACCTCAATCATACCTGATGTTAAGTGAAGGTGAGGCCGATGGTGGAGCGTACTGACCCGAAAACCCCATCTTATTTTAAACCTAACTTTAGGAAATTCACGAAAAAATTTTGGACTGCAAATTAAAATAACTAAGTAACTAAGTTTATCATAATCTATTGATATAACTTTATGATTTTGTAACAGTGGTCGGATTCTAATTAAAACTTGACCGATGATCTTAAAGGCTATCTTAGCTTAAACAACCCGAATACCACAGTGCTATCACAACATTGATTTTTAGGTAGGCAGACATGTATAATTGCTCTACCACCAACCAAACCGAGTACTAAACACATACAATCGGTGTCACAGCACAGTTAATCATAAAGAGCTATTTACGTGGTTAATTCCCTGACACAACTGTCTAAGTCTAAATGATTTTTCGTTGCAATAAAAAAGAAGGAGATTACTACAGAGAACCACGAATGGTATAAGTTAAATAAGAAATGTGCGCGCATTCGGACTTTATGAAGATTTTGGGCAGAGCACTCTCGAGTTCCTCTCCTGCCCGTAAAGCTTAAAAGGCACTAACCTACCAGCAATCGATCATAGTAAAAAAATACTATTATTGATCATGTATGACAAATTATGACAGGGCAATCGAGCCCGCGACTTCGTTTACATTCAGTTACGAAGCGATTATGTAACCTATGTGGGAGAGTAAACTATTTGATTATTAGCCCGTGGCGTGCGTGATGAATTATGAATGTAACTAACAATGGTAAGTACTGGGATCCAACCCTAAGTTTGAACGATAATACCAAAACTAATCGTTTATACCAAATAATTTTACGTACTTTATTAGTTTCTAAATCTCTAAATGTTAGCTTTGTATGTCTAAATCTTAGTCTTTTCCGTTCAATATGCTCACAGAATTTTGTATTACATTTACTTTTTATTCTTTTTTTTCTTTATATTGAAAACTCTTACTCGAACAGCTTCATATAATATGTAGTGGCTCCTGCGTCACAGGCTCTGCTTAGTGCGGGACTCACAGGTAATGCATGTCATTTTGTTAGCTGTAGGATTGTAGTAGCATATATATATTTATTTATGTATAACTCCTTTGTGAAATTCAATAAATTATTCAATCAATCAACGCTTTATTGTTTATATAAGGAAAGTACATGTAAATTTCTTATATAAATTACAAATTAGACGGCCTTATCGGTAATATCGGTAATCCAGGCAAACCTATAATGACAGAATTCAATACGAGTAATTAAGTGGGTTAGCACAAATAATTCCCCAATTGTTGAGTACATCTGAAAGTTCTGCATATTGAATTCCAGAAGTTGTATCCTAAAGTATGACAAACATTAATTCTATATGTGATGAAACACAAAAATAACTAAATAATTTGAACAAATAAAATGGTATAATATATATCCATACATACATACCAATTAATTAAATTACATATATATTATCCTTATTCTTAAAGTGGTAAAATAAAATAATTTATGTCGTTGGATAGGTCGTTCCAAAAATATTAGGGGTTATCATATGAACACTTTTTCGACTCAGGGATCCGTTTACTAAGTATAAACACGGGGCTTGTCTACAACAAGTGGCATACGTTTCTAAAACAAACTTTAATGCTTCATTTCTCGCAACTGATAGGATGTCAATAAATGGCGAACAGTTGATGGCCAATCAGCTGCCAGAGATGAGGTATTAGAGTTTGTTGTGTTTTTAATATTTTTTGGTTGGTACATATTCTTCTTTACTAAGCGAAACTCTGATCAATTTTTCGATAATTCATCGGTAAGTAAATACTAAAGAGGTGATCTATTTGATCAAAGATAATAAAATATACCATGGCTAAAATGTTATAGGTTTTATTAGGAAAACTTTACTTATTAGTGAGACCAAATATACACCATAGTGGATACTAGAATCTAGTATAACTATGATCTAGTAACTAGATCACAATTATTTTATAAGGACAGAACCAAAAGGAAAATACCCTGTAGTCCGATTAACTGTGACGAGACAGATGAAATATGGGGTGTAAATCTCCTTTGTGTACAACGCTGATCAATATTTGTCTAAAAATACGTAAGCCTTAATTGGGATGTACTTGAAGTAACAAAGGAGAGAAATTCTTTTGTTCTGTTCATTAGTATCGGCAATGGCTTTGAGCTCGATGCAGATAAGGCACGATGTGTATAAACCAATATTTGCTACTATTTCGTTTTTGCACTCAATTTAAGTGATTTATTTAGCTATCGGACTGGCTACTTTCGCACCGACACGTATACAATCACACACAAATAACACACATGCACACACATACATAATATATTACACTTGTTATCATTTTATCTCCCAAACAGGGATCTCCTCAACAGTTAATAGTCATCATCATCATATCAGCCGAAAGACGTCCATTGCTGGACAAAGGCCTCCTCTAAAGATCTCCACAACGATCGGTTCGCGCTGCCCTTATCTAGGGGCTTCCAGCGATCTTAACCAAATCGTCGGTCCATCTTGTTGGGGGCCTGCCAGTTCTGCGTCTTCCGGTGCGTGGTCGCCACTCGAGAATCTTTCGAGAAATCTTCGTACTATATCGGTCACCTTATACTTGTACTTATAAATGAAGATAATTTATAAATTTAATTAATACATTTGGTAATAATTCAATAAGTTTGCTATTGTTGTAACCGTCACTATCGAAGAGCGAGGATTCCTGGTAGAGGTATTTATTTCTTAGGGGTCCTTAGTACTCAAACACTGTATTGAAAACTATGGTTACATAATAAATCATTGTCATTTTATATGAAGTTTTGCGTAGAAAGGAATAATTAAAAAGTATTTCATGAACATGGTGATCTGGTATATGCCACCAAATATCTATCGGGAACTTTACAATCACAAACACCTCTTAAGAACCCTTTACAATGTTTCACACATATGATGATAGAAGCCGCGAAGCCTCTCACAAGTACTTTATTATGTAATGTAAAGGACCATCTCTGAATATCTTCCAAAAAGTTTGTGTTTTGTACCTTCCACTGTAGGTTAATACATCGGCCTGTATAGTAATAGTTCAAAATGGTCACACACTGCTCCGATATTCCCTACATTATCTCGCCGGAAGTCTATGCATGCTTTGATCGTGATAAGTGCTGAACTATCTCTTGCTTAGGTAGTATTAATCGGTCAGTCGAATATACTCGGAGTGCAGTCGCGGGGGGTAAGGTCTGGGCGCTTACCGTATTACCTACTACTACTACATAAACAAATGACACGCTCAGGTGTGGGTGAAGTGTTCAGGGCTACCTACCTGAGATAGATATCTAGTTAATGGATAATCTTGTTAATGTAAATCTAATTCTTTTATATAATTATCTTAATATATTCAGCTTTTTCGACTGAATTTTATTACGTCAGAAACAACTCACAACATTCAGTTAGGTACACTTCACAATAAACGTAACTTTTCTGTTATTTACGGTTAAAATATTTGATAACTAAAAACAAAACAAGAAGTTTATAGGCTATTTTTGCTGCTCATTTTTTCTTTGATTAATTAATTCTTTTATTTACCCAATGTTGATGAGATAAAATCGGAGAATAGGTTGCTTTACGATTTATACAATATTAGATTAGTTTACATTTTACAATTCATGAAATAAGTCTGAATCTGAAAGTGTAAATTTTATTTTCCAATTACCTATTTACATAACTATTTGCCCTACATAACAATACAGCTAACTTGCCAACCTAGTGCGGGGCGGGGTGCGGTACCGCCGATCGGTGGGAGGGTGGGAGTGAATTCTGTACGTTAGTACTATATTAATTTTGTGCCCTGGATTAAAACAAAGAATACTTTTTATCCTGATAAAGTGAGTAGTTCCCGCGGGATAAACAAATTTCCGCTATAAAGTTTTTCCACGCAGGCGAAGCACTCGGTCCGCGTGGTGTATTGTAGCCCAAAGGCTCCTGGTGAGAGGAAGCTGTGCCCCAACGGAGCGTAACGCTGTTGACTGTCGATACACAATGCAACAAATGAATTCCTGTAAGGTATTAATACTGAGTGAAAAAATGCAGTCGGTGGAAGGAATACCATAACAAATTTGACCCGTTTCAGTTTTAATATTAGGAAAAACATAATCACAAGATTTTTTTTACAAGTCTCACACAATTATAACTTCAAATAATAAATAACCATTGAGTTATGATAATAAACCCTATATTAATAGCTAAAACCACATCAACGTAATTTCATTTAAAATATGAAGGACAAAGGAATAAAGCTAATAAAAATTACTATAAGTATACCTAGCGTTAGTAATTTCTAAAGCATTATAATTTTATTCCATTTACTCGTAGCTAATGAAGGTTTATATTTCACCTCATTGAAATTCCGCCTTGTCACTCAAAAACAAGTATCGTATGCTATCAGTACCTAAGGTAAGTAAGAGTGGGTTCATGTTACAAAGACTATATAAACTCTCAATTTTGTCTAAGTATTCTTGCCTTGTTTGTAAAGAGGCGACTTAGTAGACTGTAATAGGATGACAGGGTGTTATTTTCTTCATTATAATCAACTTCTTTCCGACCGCGGCTTCGCCTGCATTGAATAACTTTACCGCGGAAATTTGTTTATCCCGCGGGAACTATTCACTTTATCGGGATCATAAGTATCCTATGGCTTATTCCAGAGTATGTTCTACCTATATACCAAGTTTCATCCGAATCCGTTCATCCATTTCGCCGTGATTTAACAAAAAACAAGCAATTAAACAAACATTCAAACTTTCGCATTTATAATATTAGTTAGATTATAATCGCCTAACACGAGGAGAATAAAGCGAAATTCACTTATCGACAGGACATACCTACACTGGCAGGGATGAGTGCAGTCGAATTTCTTCTCAATCTACATTAATCTGCATTTTATAGAAATCCCCACTGTTATTATAAAAGTAAGTTGGCTAAAACATTGTGTGAATTTGTCTATTTGCCAATTCAATATTTTTTTTTCATATTGTACATTCGCGTTCAAAATTGCAATCTTAACAAGTTCATGGACACTGAACCAGACACAATAGAGGTTTTATTGTTATTAAGTCTATATAGAAGCATATGCGTTCAGTGTCCGTCAACGTGTTAATCCAAGTTCAAATATTTTTATCAAACATCTTTGAAAATCTATTCAATTCAATTCAATTTAATAATGTGAAACACCAGGTATAAAAGATGTTAGTAAATATTATGGTATAAGTAACACTGTGATCTACCATTTTGGCATACAAAAAAATTGTTAGTTATTTATCTAAGGTAGGTACATAGGCTTATCTAAGATGGTAGGAAATTTTTGCAAAAAAAAAAAAACAAAATATATCTAAAGATAACGCCTTTAGTCTTGTGCAAGCAGAAGAACGTATTACGCAAGAATAGTAACGTACTACGCAATCGTTTGATTTAAGACTATCACTGCACTTTAAAACCCGTCTGTACATCTAAAGAGTGTAAATTTAAGTACTTTTAAGCTGTAAACACCGTAAAGTGCTACTTGAGTACATTTTATTACACAGAATTTATAAAAATTTACAAAAAAATTAAAAAGAAAAACATGTTAAAAAAGACACCTTTTTACACGTCACGGAAAGCACGATTTTTTACATAAATATAACTTCCGAAACATTTAATTTAAATTTATTAGGGCTTTATCATTGCCAAAGTTTTGTAAAGTACTCTTTAATCATTATGAATTAGGAAATTGTATTGAACACACAATTATTGAATTGTAGTGAATACACTACAATTCAATAAATACAGTCTCTCGCATGTTAACATTATATTGATCACTAAACACTACATTCACCAATAATTAAAAAAAAAAAACTATAAATTGAAAATTTAGAAAACCCCGAGAAAAAAATTTTTATTTCATCCAAATAAATCATACAAACGTGTTAAAAGTAAATATTTTCGAAACGGTTTAACCGATTTCCATCAAAAATGGTTAAGAAACGTATCCCTGATGTTAAACTTAGAAAAAAAAAACTAGAAAACCCTCGAACGACTATGATATAATCGAAATACACCAAAAAACAGTGTTAAAAGTTGAGTATTTTCGTAATGGTTATTGTTTGTTTGTTTGTTTGTAAACGCTTTATTGTACAAAAAAAGGTTTTTATCAAACGTAGCCTAGAACCTGTCCCCACTTTCAGTCTTTAATTATATAATCGCACTCAAATAGGATCACGCATTTACTTGAGATACGTACGGACAAAGACTGGCATACACACAACGCCGTCAAATAAATTTTCATCCGTCCCGTCATTTTTCATCGGAGGTCAATAAAGATTAATTCCAATTAGGTTTTAGAACGTTGGACCGAATATGTACACAATAATTATCGCAGTTACATACAAACGTTCACAGCAGTCTTATATTATTTTGCTTTCCAGTACTGTACACAAAAGTCCCATGTGTGACCCTCCTCGCGAATGGACGGTTAAAGCTTTGGACAGTGCTCGTTTACTATTTATTCACAAGCCGGAGACCGTTTGACAACGAAAGTTCTTTGTCTACATACACAGTAAAGTGTAAAATTAGTCCATTGAATTGCCCGAGCATACCATTGGGCGCTCCTTTGGAGGACATAGTAAATGCGTTATACGTGAAGCAGCCGGGGGCCCAACAAAGGCTCTGTTACACAAGGGCTCTCGTTACCTGCGGCCTTAACTGGTCCACTTAACCTATACGATTTATACATACAGCTAGGTACGGCTACCAACTGCTTTTGTGGTCAGTGTATTGCAGTAGGTCATAAAGGCTCGGTAGGTACTTATACGAGAACTCTATGTGAGTATGCAGGAATGGAATGTAATCTTGCAGGTAATCTATGAAGATTCAAATATAAAATAGAGTGTTAATATTTATCATACGGTGTAGATAATCCATACTTCCATCCATATTACTTTTACTTATGTTATAAATGTGAATGTCTGTCTGTTTGTCCGGCTTTCACGTCTAAGCTGAACCGATTGGATTGAAATTTGGCAGAGTGGTAACCTGGCAACTTTATTAGGATATAAGCTACTTTAAACAAACATCCTAAAAGGAGCATTTCGAGCTTACGATAAAGTATTAACTCGCGGGCGAAGTCGCAGGCGGAAAGCTACTTATTAAATAATTTAGGAAACGGAAAGGCATTCTTCTAACTAATATTATAAATCCGAAAGTTTGGATGTTTGTTTGCTATCTGTTTGTTGCTCAATCACGGCGAAAAGAATGAACGGATTTGGATGAAATTTGGTATATAGGTAGAATATACCCTGGATTAAGATATATTTTTTATAGGATATTTTTTATCCCGATAAAGTGTGTAGTTCCCACGGGATAAGCAAATTAAACATATCCGCGATAAAGTTATCACGCGCAGGCGAAGCCACGGGCGGAAATCTAGTTCATAATAAAATGGCTTCAGTAGGTACAGTATAATTAATCATACAGATCTATTACTAACTGCAGCATTCATTCTACAATGATAGTTTAGACAAAAGTTTAGCTTGAATAGCAGCACGCTAGCTTAATCATGTCCAACAGCCCTGTATGAATATCTATAGATATGACGCCGACTGTACCTACCAAAAAATTACCTCTATTTTGCAACGGGAGCGGAAAAAGCTTACCGCTTACAGCAGATCACACGATTCGTTGCTACATGGCGAAAGCTTCTCAATCTCTCACGTCGTCAGATTTAACAGCAAATTAGGCAAAATTTGTTCCCGACGGATCCAGTGATAAGATGAAACTACTAATAAAATATTATCTATTCCAAACGAATAACGTTTTAGTTCTAAATTGAAATTTTGTATTGAGAATTGAATATTTAAAATGTCTGGTCTGGAGGTGTAGTAAAGAGGTGCGGTATTCTACATCATGAGGCTTGGTCTTTTGTATACTAGATAAAATTCTTGTTACACCAATTGATGGAGCAGCGTGATTAGTATGGAGGACACACAAATTTGCAATTTAATAATAAAAAATCTTTTAATTGACCAAATTAGCCTAATATACAGGGCGTCCCAAAGTTATGGGACATGAAGGGGAAGTACCTTAAATATTGTAGATAGTGAATTTTGCTCAAAGAAGACTTTATGTTATTTTTAAAAGTTAGTAATTCTGCATTCATAGATTTTCTAAAAATTACTTGCTTCGGCTGGGAATCGAACCGACTTAAATGTGAAAAAAAAAACACCCTACTTTTATGATGCCAATCGAAAGAATAGCTAAAAAATAATAACTCTGCCTAAGTAACATAGTATTTTAAAAGAAAGGAACAACATAAAATGATTGAGTCAAATTTCAAGAAAGTTATTTATTGCCGACGACGTTCGAAAAGTAGCGATATTATCATTCCAAAGATAGCATTGATTATTCGTAAATAAGTACCCACTTCATAAAATAGGTACTAACATAGTTTTCCTTATTATAAGTGCACGTGTAGATGAAATGATAAAACTTGTATTTCAATACGTCCTCTGTAAGCTAGACAGAAGGCAAATTAAAAACAAAAATAAATAATTTATAATTTGAAAATGGAACAGTTTATGACAGCGTTTGTTTGAATGCATACTTTTTAAGATATTTTAAAAAGAAGTGATATTTTTAAATGTTGTTCTTAAATTTGAAAATGGAACAGTATGTGCGAGCGTTTGTTTTTCGGATATTGATCTGTTTAGTCTCAATTCACTTACACAAGTGTTATTGTGTTAATTTATTGCGAACATGGCATATCAAGTAAGTTTTGATCTAATGGAAGCATATTTTTTGAACGATAAAGATATCTCTAGAAGTTTGCGGTGGTATGGCGTAAAATATCCTGATAAACAAATACCGTCTCGTAAAGTTTTGAAAAGGCTTGTGAACAATTTGAAAACTCTGGGACGTTTCGATAAACGCCCAAGAGAACCACAGCAAGAAAACCATACGATCAACGACGAAGAACTTGGTATTTTAATTTACTTTTCGGCTTTTCCGAAAGCATCGGTGAGAGAAGGAGAACATGAAATTGGAGTTTCAAAAAGTAAAATACACCGTGTATTAAAAAAACACGGTTTTAAGAGTTATGTTGAAGGACGATTGGTTCAAAAATTACTTCCGGGCGATACAGAAAGGAGAAAAAATTTCTGTCTTGATATCCAGGCACGATTGCTCGAAGATCCAAATTTTTTGGATAATATTATTTGGACAGACGAATCTAACTTTAGCAATAACGGTATGTATAACCGCAACAATAATCGTATTTGGTCTAAAGAAAATCCCCTACGAGTGACTGAAACTAATAACCAAGTGCGTTTTTCACTCAACTGTTGGTGCGGACTTTTAAAAAACCGGGTTTTCTTAATCCATTTTTACCAAGGAACCTTGAACACAGAAAAGTATTTAGGAATACTTCAAATTTTAAGGGATAAGATAAGAAACCATTCCGCGGCGGAGCAAGAAAACTTAATTTTCCAACAAGATGGAGCTCCGGCTCATAATAGTCGGAGAGCAGCAGATTTTCTAAATGAATGTTTTCCTACATGGATTGGTACAAATGGACCGATTAGATGGCCGGCCAGATCCCCGGACCTCACACCATTAGATTTCTTCTTTTGGGGATACGTGAAAGATATGCTATACAAAAAGCGATACGAGAACGTAGGCGAGTTGCAAACAGAATTGTGCCATATCACATCGAGTGTTCACCATAAAATGATTAGAAAATCAACAGGCAGCGGGCTCATTAAAAGATTGGCGATTTGCGTAAGACAAGAGGGATCACATTTTGAGCATTTAATTAATTAATTTACAAAAAAATACCTACTTAATTGACTACGGCAGTTTCATGTATGTTTTTTATTTGATTAAAATGATTAATTTCACGTTGTTCCTTTCTTTTAAAATACTATGTTACTTAGGCAGAGTTATTATTTTTTAGCTATTCTTTCGATTGGCATCATAAAAGTAGGGTGTTTTTTTTTTCACATTTGAGTCGGTTCGATTCCCAGCCGAAGCAAATAATTTTTAGAAAATCTATGAATGCAGAATTACTAACTTTTAAAAATAACATAAAGTCTTCTTTGAGCAAAATTCACTATCTACGATATTTAAGGTACTTCCCCTTCATGTCCCATAACTTTGGGACGCCCTGTATACATGATTTTTTTACTAGCTCCGACTTCTTCTTCATACGAAATACATCAACAGTGAGCCTTAGTTTACAATCCTAAAAACAATTCTAAAACACAGCTCATGTATTGGTATTGAGTTGCATTTTCCACCAGCCCGCCGTTATATTAGGCCAAGCGCTTCCATCAAAATAGATTTTATTTGATGAAGAGCTCAAGGGGTGAAAACAATTTAATATCGCCCTATAAAACGATGCAGTGCGCAATGCAATATTCAGTCAAACGATTGTGTTGGTTGGGTGATCCGGAGCGTCCTCAAACAAGGGGACTGGTACGCGTCATCTACGTACGACACTCCATTGTGCGTATATTTATTTTATATACACAACGGGTTAGCACTTGACCTCAGTCATACCTGATGTTAAGTGAAGATGAGGCCGAAGGTCGTAGCGTACTGACCCGGAAACCCCATCTTATTTGGGGGACTGGCTATCTTATCTCTGACAACCGGAACACAACAATGCTATTAACATTGCTGTTCGGTGGCAGATTTAGATAAGATGGTGGTAGCTAGCCTGGTGGACATTTAATATATCCTACTACCAACCAAACCGAGTACTAAATATGTACCCTGCTGGGGATCGAACCTGTGACCACCGAAACGTAAACCCAATGTTATGACAGTCTTTACGCCCAAAATAGGATTATTTGACAATAAGGCGAATCACATGCTGCCCGAAGCATGGTGTGGAGCTGATGAACTTTTGTTTTATTAACTATTTTATAATTAATTATTTTATTAACTATATGTTTCTTTTTCTTGTAGCAAAACATATCCCCAATTTTTAATTTAAAAAAGGTTAATAATTATTTAGCATCAAGCAAATACATGCATACCACAAGTGTATACTGATAAGAAAAATTGTTTCATGAGTATATGATTCATCCTAACATAATATTTACAAAAAGGCAAAATATAAACACAACTTCGTCTATCAAAAACAGAAAATTATGGACAAAAGAATATATTGTATAAAGGGGAACGGTTGTAGGTATGCCTTATAGTCTACAAAATATAACTTTCCTACAAATAAACTTAAGGCTTATACTAATATGTAAGTAATAATTAGGACGAAAAAGAACGTTCAAATTCTGAAATCGGATAATGTAATTTAAGTTAAGAAACACTTAAAGTAATAATAGCAGTTATTGTCATATTACAGGTTTGAAATATGTCCACAGCCATACCTACAATAGTTAATTTCCAAGGAATGCATGAATAGCTGAGCGTGTGATTCTCGTAGCGCTCGCTTGCAGTTGGCTCAAGAGCCTCATTTGAAATTCATATAGTTGACTACAAGGATATACAGCTAAGTAGCGAATGACTGTTAAACTCTCATAGATGCCGTCTATAGACGCTAATAGCTTGTAATAAAGAATATATATCGGAACGTTATACCAGCCGAATTACATTCGTCGATCAAACGCTACATAGAACGAACAGAACGCCTTTTACAATACAATCGTTTGTCGATTGGAGCGATTCGTCGAAATACAGCTACCGAAAAGTCTAATCAAGTTCATGTAAATTACTTACCATTTCCCAGTTTTGTATACCATATCTATTGGAGCTGTATCCGGCGCAGCTGCCGTTCGCACGGATTAGTGCGGCTCCCTCGTCCATAACATAGCTACGGGAACACAGCCATGCCAAAGCACGCACACTTATAACCCAACTAGTGGTAAATGTAGATAATATCACTATATCACGAGGTCTTTTATAATGTGTGGTTGTTTGTGCATTTTTTTTTATACATTTCGCGGTTTTCATTATCAAAATAGTATCGAACTTTAATTATAAAGTCCGCCTCCGTGGCTCAATGTAAACAACATTGGGTTTACGTTTCGGTGGTCACAGGTTCGATCCCCGCGGGGTACATATTTAGTACTCGGTTTGGTTGGTAGTAGGATATATTAAATGTCCACCAGGCTAGCTACCACCATCTTATCTAAATCTGCCACCAAACAGCAATGTTAATGGCATTGCTGTGTTCCGGTTGTCAGAGATAATATAGCCAGTCCACCAAATAAGATGGGGTTTC
Organism: Oegoconia quadripuncta; assembly: GCA_949316235.1. Taxonomy (NCBI): domain Eukaryota; kingdom Metazoa; phylum Arthropoda; class Insecta; order Lepidoptera; family Autostichidae; genus Oegoconia; species Oegoconia quadripuncta. The sequence continues at coordinate 14,084,444 of OX438749.1, forward strand.
CGGGTCAGTACGCTACCACTTTCGGCCTCATCTTCACTTAACATCAGGTGTGATTGAGGTCAAGTGCTAACCCGTTGTGGATAAAAAAAAACACGTGTCAAACTATTTTGACTTTGATTAAATCCTAAAAGTGTCTATGTAACTTCTTCGAATGAGAATTTTGTATGTGACCGTACGCTGAAAATCTGTTCTTTGAATATAATAATGCCTTCCGGGCGCTGTTGGGGTTGTCGTGATACTGTAGTCATCGAAGATGTTTGCTGAGGCGCGCATCGACGGTTTTCATGCAATAATGCGTAAGAGAATTGCATCCCTGATTCGCCGGGTACGGGGAAGCCCTAACCGCGTCCTGCAGACTGTGGTAGACCGAATGGACACGGAGTGTCCGATCATGGCACACTGGACGAGGGTACACATCACAGCGCCGTCTTGAATAGTGGATTGTTGGATTATTTTCTTTAAATTCTATTTCACTTAACAAATGTGGAATATCTGAATTAAAAATTTTGAATACTACTCGTCAAATGACTATTCTAGATGGCGCGTGAAACATAATAGGCATGTCTTATTACCTACTTTGTCTTTGGTAGAAAAGTTTCTTTTTTCTCTGTTTATTCGTCGCCGTCAGATATATTATATATTCATTATGGTTATCTGGATAGAGCCACAACCAGTATCATCTCGGGCGTATGGTTCCACGTGCCTGAAATAGCTCAAGCCTCAATAAGTACCTATGTAGGTATATTAGACCTACTACGGTGGTGTAGTTGGTTTTTTTTTATGCATAACGGGTTGGTACTTGAGGAATTGTGTAGTCAATATACGCGGAACTTTGCCTTTATATTTGCAAAAACATGGATATCGTAAATATTTAATTGGAATGGTAGGTAGGTATATACAAAAAATTACGTTAAAACGATTCTCTCTCAATTGCCATATATATTTCTCGGAAATGGACAAAATAGATTTATTTTTACTTTGTAAGAGGATATGCGTGATTTGATTCGTACGAGGAAAATGAATTCAGATCCTTTGTGTATTTTAATTGGAATTGAGTTGGAGAGCCCTTTGGATAAGATGGCGTGGCGTATTTTCTTCTTCGTCATTGTGTGAATTGTTGTTGATTAGTCAAAAATATACAATAAATTCGGCAATTATTTTAGGAAATATATATGTCATGAATAGCGATAAATTAGCGACGAAATGTATAATGTAAAAGTATTATGAATACCATGGTGCGCAGTTTGCTACAAGAAGTGAACATGGTGGCGCTGGTATCACCTGAAATGGCGCGGTGACGACGTTTACAGTAATATATTAGGTGTGCACATCAAAATGAATAAGCTCTTTGCTACCAGCCTACAAAGGAGTTGGAGAATGACTCTGATTACCCACTATCACCGGAACCGGAATAATCCGGTGAGTCGTTATTAATAAGAAGTTGGTCACAGAAATTGAGCAAGGAGTAATTATAGACTAGGCAGGTTGAATTTCACAGACTGCACGCGAAGGCCAAGTTGTATGGCATGAGGGGGCGTGCATATGTTTACTCTTCACCAGTAAGCATCTCAGGTTCCATATATGATATATATGAGGGTAAGTGGAATGTTATTACCACCTTACTTAAAGATTTAAGGTTATCGGGCCTAGTGTCATTCTGAAATCCCATTCGCTTTTATTGGCTGGATATTATATTGCCATTTCCCGAGCTACCCTATTCTATTCTATTCTTATATTTGCCATGGGGTTGGACATACGCCCAAAGGCACCTCGACCCAATCGGGATCTTTTGTGCACTTCCCCTGCTTTCGCTCTCTCCTACTGCCAATTTATGGACTTCATGAGCCTTATAACACAGGCTAGTGGGAAGAGCATGTAGTCGCCGGGTTCGGGATACGCCTTACCCAAGTGGCGCATACGCCTTGCGGCCACGGAATCGCAGTCACACAGAAGGTGCTTCATTGATTCCCTTTCTTTGTTGCATGCCCTGCAGGTTGAACTTTCAGCTAGGCCCATCTTGAATAAGAGGTCCCTCGTTCCATAGTGACCAGTAAGCGCAGCCACCATGAAACGGGTTTGCTCTCTGTTCAACCTGCAGATTTTCTTGGTTAAACCTGCAACATTCTTGCCAATAAACATTTTTGAATGTGTAAGGCCGTCGAGTTTGCTCCACTCCTTAGTGTGTTGCTCTCTAATATGAGTATTCAAAACCATGTGTATGGTGCTCATAGAGAGTCCCACAAATGGCTCCGGTCCAATCAACGTTTGTTCCGAGCCCTTTCTAGCCAGTCTGTCAGCGCACTCATTTCCCTCTATTCCTACATGCCCAGGGACCCACACCAGACGGACTCTGTTTCTTTCCCCAAGTTTTTTTAGGCTTTTAACAGCGTCCATGACTAGCTTAGAGTCCACCCTACACGAAGATAAGGCTCTCAGTGCTGCCTGACTATCACTGAGGATATAGATTGTCTTACCGGTGGTATGCCTATCTATATTCTCTTTTGCACAAGCTGCTATTGCATAGGTTTCCGCTTGGAATACCGTAGCGTAACAGCCCATGCTTTGACTCATCTCATAGCCCTTTGCATAAATGCCTGCGCCTGTACCTGACTCCATCTTGGAGCCATCTGTGTACCATACGAGGTCATCTGTCCCGGCAGGTTTCAGACCTCTTTTCCATTCGTCCCTTGTAGGTACGTATGCCTTAAAGTTGTGTTTGAATATATGAGCAGGAAGCATTCTATCGCAATCCATGTTCATAATTCCTTTGAGACTTCTTATCATCTCCATTTTGACGTGACTAGTCTTGGGCATATTATCATTCCACAGTCCAGCTACTGCTAATCTGTGAATTGCATTTACTGCCCTTGACTGTATCACCAGATGCAGCGGAGTAAGATCCAGCAGGATCTCCATAGCTGCCGTTGGCGTGGATGTAAAGGCACCAGTTATGGCCATGCACGCAGTTCGTTGCACTTTTAAAAGTGCCTTTTTACATGTGACTAGATTTGTCCTCGGCCACCATACAATGCTACCGTATGTTAATATTGGTCGTACCATCATTGTATAGAGCCATTTTACCACCTTGGGTTTAAGTCCCCAGGTCTTTCCGTAGGCAAAGCGACACATACCAAAAACCCTTAATGCTTTCGTTATCGCTTCGTCTAAATGGAGTTTCCACGTCAGTTCTTTATCTAGAATTACTCCCAAATATTTCACGTCGGTGGACCAAATAAGCTGTGTCCCGAACAGAGATAGATTTCCTAGACTTGCTAGGTCTCTTTTCCTTGTTGTTAGGGGGGTAAACGAGTGGTGGTACACGGGCCCTGGGAGTAGGTACCTAAGCTAAGAGATACCTACTCACAAGTACCAGGAAATGCCAGAAGTGCACGGATACAGAGTGTGAAGTCTATCTGATTAGCACCCATCACTAAGTCCTATCATAGCACGTCCTCGCTGCTTCCAAACTGCCGCCGCGGTTTGAGAGCAGACCCTCACAAGATGTGTGGGTCGTACCCCCTGGGCAATGCTGTGGTCTTTCCCTACGCGAGTCTTCACACATAACATCTTCCTCGCAACCACAGTAGCTAACTATGAAGGGCGAAGGCGAAACATCGGCGCCTTAAAACCGACCCCCTTAGCTAAAACGGACCTTACAACACGGGAACGATGTGGTCAGGTTTCTGTGGTACCGTTAATACTAAAATATGTTGTTGATGGGGGCCCGTATATTTTATACATGTATATATTTAAGTATTATCTATTCATGTAATATATCAATATTGTATATATTTTTAATTATTTATATATTGACCACCCACGTGTTTGTGCCGTGCGTGGAGACCCGTAAGGGGCGATGATGGGATCCTGGTAGTTGAGTCGGCGGATGGCCGGGTTTTTGCTATCCAAAGACAACACACTACTTTGGCCTAGATTCGACCCGAAACGGGAGGTCGTGGCTGAGCCGGCCACGATCAATCGGCTGCTGGCGTCCGGTCAGACGGCCGCCTGGCTAGTGCTACTGTGTAATGAGGGCCGCAGACGGTGGCACACGCCACCCTTGCCGAGTCTCGTGGCCGGCTTGGGAGGGCTTGAGCCGCTTAAGCTCGCGGTCAACGTACACAGGCGCGCTATGCCCACTGGATAACCCTGGTGCTTTAGAGCATCCCCGTTGAGGGCTCCATGGAGGGTGGGGAATCCAGTGAGTGAAAGTAGATATGATGCAAATATGGATCTATCAAAAACAAAAAAAACCCAGGGCTTGACCGATAAGGGCGAGCGGCAAAATGACCCTCTTGAGGGTTTCCAACTGTCCAAGGATACTCGCAAGGGCGTCCAAGGGCTTAAGCAAGGTGGAAAGAGGGACCAATTGGGACCCCATTCACCGAGCAAGGGTAGGGGTGCCTATAGAGGCTGCCCTGCATCGGCTCGCGGTAGTGGTACCGATGTTCGGGGGAGGGGGGTTGCCGCCGGGAAGGGCTTAGCACCAGGGAGCACACTTCGGTTTGCACCTACCGCGGCCCCGGTAGGTGGCACCTCTTCTCGTACCCTACAGGGGGGCGCTGCCAGCGAGCAACGGGGAAGACGCAAGAGTGGGGCGGCGAGGCGCAAGGATCGGGAACTCAACCGACAACTTGTTGCTTCTCCGGAACCTGTTGCGTCTTCTTCAAAAAGGGGCAGAGATGACATCAGCAATGATACCATCGATGAAAGTGAGAGCAAGCGCGCCAAGTGTTTGGCTGAATCGTACAGCGAAGCGCTCACTGGAGTCAAGATGGCTATCATAGCTGATGACTACCCTGTCACAATGATTCGGGCAGAGCAGATGGATGACATCCAGGCTCTCCTCTGGAGCCTCCTGGAGGAAACGCCAGATCCTTTGCCCGTAATCAATATAGGCAACTTAGTTGCAGGGGCGCTGCATGTCCACTGTAGTGGGCCGGCAGCGGCGCAATGGCTTCGTATCGTCAATGGCAAGACCATTGGTGATTTGAAGCTCAAGGTCGTGGATGCCAAAGATCTTCCAAAGCCGGTAAAAATGGCCTGGAAGACCAAAAACACGGCATGCACCGATGCAACGAGGGTCCTAAGGATGCTGCAGCGGCTGAACCCGACACTTCATACCAGTGAGTGGAAGGTGGTAGACGTAGTTGTCGACCAGAAGTTCGTCCGCCGCATCGTTCTTATGGACAAGGCGTCTGCGGACGCAATTAAAGCCAAGGGTTACTGCCTCCAGGCTGGGTTGGATAGGAGCACATTTAAGCTCCTTGAAGATCTCGAGGCGAAACCGCTAGGGCCTACGGGTGCTACGGTTGAGGCAGAGGCCCACGTAGGCGAAGGCACTTTCACGACACAGGGAGCGAGTGGTATGGACGTGGAAGTGGAGAAAGTCAGGTCGACATCATCACCTGTTAGGTCCCCTCGAACGGAGGAAGTTCTAGAGGACCTTGGCGCACTCGACCTGACCTCGCCTCTCGCATCGGACGATGAGGTATCAGAGGAGAGAGGGGACCATTAATGGTAACCTCCTCATTTCGCCCCCATCTACAGAAGAACAAAAAATGGCGGGACTAAGGTGTGTACGAATTAACTTACATCACTGTAAGGCAGCTACGGCCCTTCTGGCGCGGCAGTTGCAAATGAAAAATTTTGACATTGCTTTGGTTCAGGAACCTTATATTTATAAGGGGCTGATTAAGGGCTTAGGTGGGACGGGCGGTACTGTATTCTATCACTGTCCTACAAATGACGTGAGAACATGTATCTATGTCAGGAAGGGTATAGAAGCAATGGTCTTACGTTCTTACTGTTACAGGGACCTCACCACAGTGAGGTTACATACAGGTGGGGAAGAAGGGCGGAGGACAGTTGTACTGTCATCTGCCTATTTTCCCTACGAAAGCCAGGAACCTGTATCACCACAGCTCCAGGACCTGGTAACACACTGCAGCGACGAGAACTACGACCTGATCGTCGGCTGCGATGCGAATGCGCACCATGTCGTCTGGGGCAGCTCGGACGTCAACGCAAGGGGGGACAAACTCCTGGAATATCTGGTAAGCTCACCCTTGCAAATACTTAACATAGGCAATAAGCCTACCTTTGTCACCACGACTAGAAGGGAGGTTATTGACATCACGCTGGCCTGCAACAGGGCTTGCTCAAGGATTGACGAATGGCATGTGTCTAACGAGATAACTCTATCCGATCACAATTACATATGCTTCAGGTACAGGACTTCATGTTATATAGATACTGTACGAAGGCGGAACCCTAGGAACACTGACTGGAACCTTTTTAAAAAGAACCTGAAAGTGGAATTAGGGGACCCTAAAGGTAAGCTGAATTCTGTAATAGATATAGAGTTTGAAGCTGACAAAATGGTACGTGCCACGCAAGTGGCGTTTACCGACAGCTGCCCGGAAAAGAAAACCCTGGCAAAGAAGGTGCCTTGGTGGACCCCCCTGCTGGAAAAGAAAAAATCAGAGGCAAGAGCCGCTTTCAACAGGGCTAAAGCCAATGATGATTTTAGTGAATATTCCAGTGCACTCACTGAGTACAGCAGGGAGGTTCGCAGGGCAAAACGTAAGGCTTGGAGAGACCACTGTCAAACCATTGGCACGGTTCCGGAGGGCATGAGGTTATCCAAAGCGATGTCGCACATTAAAGCTATACCTCTTTCGTCGGTAAAGGATGAGAGAGGGAAGCTAACGGAATCTGGTAAAGACACTCTGAAAATCATGTTCGGGGTGCACTTTCCAGATTGCATAAACGTACCACCCGAAACGGAGGACCCGATTACTATCGAGGAGCAAGAGATTCGCACCACGAAGGAAGATTGGGATACTGCGAAGAAGGTGGTAGATGAAATAAGGATTAAATGGGCCCTGAACACGTTTCAACCATTTAAATCACCAGGTAGGGATGGTATCTATCCAGTCGTCCTACAACAAGGTGCGTCAATACTAATCCCGCACTTAAGCAGACTATTTCGAGCCTGCATTGCCTTCGGATATATTCCAAAAATCTGGAGGGATGTTAAGGTAGTCTTCATTCCGAAACCGGGAAAAGAAGATTACGAAATGCCTAAATCATTTAGGCCTATCAGTTTGTCATCATTCTTCCTCAAAACACTTGAGAAATTGATAGACAAGCATGTTCGAGAGGGACCTTTAAAGAAAAGACCTCTACATGGACTCCAATGTGCTTACCAACCCGGTAAATCTACCGAAACAGCTTTGCACTTTGTGGTTGACAGGGCGGAAGCAGCACTCGAAAACCAAGAGGTGTGCATTGCGGCGTTTCTAGATATAGAGGGCGCCTTTGATCGCACAACCTTTGAGGCAATAGATGCAGCAGCCGCCAAACATGGCATTCGACCGACTATATGCAGATGGATATTAGGAATGCTTAAAGGTAGAATTATCTACGCAGAATTAATGGGCGATAGACTAAGTGCGAAGACGACCAAAGGCTGCCCGCAAGGGGGAGTACTCTCTCCTTTGTTGTGGTGTCTGGTTGTTGACTCGCTATTAGTCGAACTCAATGAAGGGCCATACCGTGCTGTGGGCTATGCTGACGATATAGTGATACTAGTCAACGGCAGATTCCCAGGTACGGTATCGGCCTTAATGCAAAGTGCACTCGGCAAGGTAGAAAGGTGGTGTAGTACAAAACACCTCTCAATAAACCCTTGCAAAACCTCTGTGATACCGTTTACAAGGAGCTACCCTATACCATGACAGGCTGGCACCGTCCCTGTCGCCAGCAACGCCCGGTTGCCCCGACATATACTTATCAAAGATTGTAAAGTAACACCACAGATAAAATAATTGATTAAAGAAATGGAACGCTAGGATGGTGGGTCACGTCACACTTCGTTCGTCCAGGATCTTCTTATCTATCATCATCAGGATCTACTTCCAGATACGATCATGCAAGACGCAACAGTTTTATATCTGTAACTTGTACGTATCGACCGATGTAACAATGATTTCGAATGACTCATGGTAACTAGCGATAAGTAGTAAACCATCCTACTCACTAAGAGAGAGTAAGGACCATAATCCAGAGCGCAGACCGAGTACAGATTGATGAATTTTTTGGGCCTTCGATTGAAAACAATTGAGGCCAACAATTTAACGTGCCCTCTAATGTATGGAAACACTCATATGAAAATGCAACTAATGGTCACACATCCAAGGATTGACCATGCTACACATTGCTTAACTTCGACACGAGTGCTCCAATAGTATAGAGCATGTTAGTGTGAATATGGGTCATAGCTAAAGAAGTAATTCAAAAGCTGATATAGAACCCAATTCTATAAAATTCTATGAAAGTGTCAACCTTATACGAAAAATTGCTTGTATCGACCTCGCTCGCCCAGCTGATTGAAAACTTAGTTGGTAGTCTAAGGTCACCAATCGCGTGAATTTTGTAGCTACTGTCGCGGTGATTATCTAAGTAATATTTTATGAGAATAGTATTTTGTTGGTGCTAATATTTTTTAAAATCCAATAAAATTATTGCTTCCGTTTCCATGGCCCACAGCAATAACATCGTTTTAATAATAATAATTTTTATTTCAGACTAAGTCCATATTTGTTAGTACATAACTGATACTTATCCTCTACTGTTAGTTACACTAAAGTCACACATAAAGACAAGCCTTACATAAGCTTCATGATTGAGACTGTCTCGCTGTCTTGTCACCGTGACAGGTAATCCGCTTAGATAGAAGTTCGATTCGATGCGAAATTCAAAGATAGTCGCGTTTTGTGTTTTCAAGGAAAAGACAAAAAAAGTTCAACTTTTAGTTGCGGTTTGTGAGACCACCTGCAGTCGAGAAACTATTTAGCCACTATGGGTAAGCGATTGAAATGATTCCATGATAATAGCACACGCTGAAGTGTTATACGCAACTGATACTTTAGACTATTTCTGATAATGAATTGTGGTATGATAACTAAGTTAACCGTAGCTATTACTAAAAGGAAAAAGCATAAGTTTTATAACACAGTTCACCAGTTGAAAGATCAAGGCCCAAGGAATCCGCTAAAACACTTTATTTACATAAAACAGTCGTATTCTGAAAATTATGCGGGTACTCGAATGTTTTGAAGGTGGAATCCGCACGGAGCGAGAGTGGAGCTGGTAAATCTCACTTTGAGCTCGGCCGGCATTCCTGGCAAGTTACCGAACAACAGTAATGAAGGTTTAATCTGCTAAATTCCTGAATAATCCGCGCAGATACGTCCGGGACTTAGCTTGCTCTATTTGTTACGTAACTATTTATTTTATGTGAACATTTCTGCATGTTCTATTTCAGCATAAACTATCCAAATGTAATTTAAAATACTATAGTTTCATTCGGAAGTTTAACAGCTCGAGGACAGGTGAAATTGTGAGGTTCTGCTTAAACAGCGTGAAACAGAATGAATAACTAAGCTTAACTAAATAATGAGTTTATAAAGCTTAGCCTATATCATTATTATTAAATTCTTTATTGCACACTAAAATCAAATACAAAAAACATTTAACATAGATGATGAAGTGTACAAAGGCGGCCTTATCGCTGATAGCGTTTTCTTCCAGACAACCTCAGTTAAAGAAGCTTTTTTAATAAGTAGTTGGATAGCGCAAAGTAAAAGCTGAATAACTTTAAATAGCAGTAGGTACATGGACGATACATGGAAAATACATTGATACATAGGACAGAAAATTTAAATACATTTTGATAGAAAATTTACAGAAACGAGTGTGAGCTAGTTAAAATACTAATCGGACAGCAAATCGTCGTGATGGCACGCGCGGTGGCGGATATAAAGGACCACGTCGGATCGTATTTTTCACTGACAACTATCTTGATCTTTGCCATACTACTTTTGGCATTTCAACTTTCATTGCAATTTTTGCGCTGCCCGTGGTGAATAAAATTAAGGAGTCAAGCTTGTCACTTCGCTCTCCCCCATAGGGTTAGTCTTTTGGCTGTTATCCAGCTTTAGTCCCATTACTATACTATTTGGCCAAGTGCTCAAGTGGGACTTACTTTGCTTACTGCTCACCCTTAAAATTTTACTTCATTTAGTCGACGCCCAAGGTGACAGGTCACGTAGGGCATTGTCTACCTTTAGTTATGGCCCGTGCAGAGTATCGTTGTTGAGCTGGCTTACACAGGAGTTACAGCTGGAGGAGTAAGTAAGAACTGCTGTCAAAATAGCATCAACAAAATTGTCGAATGGATCCGTCGAAATTATGGTAATGTTGACTCTATTACCATCTCACAAAGTTTTTTGTAAAAAAAAATGCAGTCCGATGCTATTAGTTTAGCAGTCAATGATACCTGAAGTTTATTTTCAATCGCACTTACTTAGTAAAAAAAACAAAAACTTCTCTGTGAATGCCATAGTAAAGTTAAGGAGTGTTTAAAGTAAAATTTTCTACGTTTTTTTAAAAGTTGTAGATGAAATTTTAACTAAAGTGTACTGATATTTGGTTGGTGTAATGGTTAAAAATTCTGACTGCTATACTAAAAGGTCGCGGGTTCGAGTCCCGCTAGGTGCATATGTTTGTATGATGAATAGGGACATATGTTCCCGAGTTATGGATGTTTTTCATTTATTTATGTATTTATTTACAAAAAAAAAATGTATTTGTGTAGTTTATCAACCATCTGGTATCCATAATACAAGCCTAGTTGCTTAGTGTGGAACTAGTGGCGCTGTATGTATATGCAAAGATATTTATTATTAACTTATTATTATTATTATAAATATCAGTTTTATTTATTTATTTATTTATTTAACACTTTATTGTATATAAGCATACACGTCAAACAAAACTTTTAGTTTTTGAATATCTCTTTATGTTTTCGAATAGTCACCTGATTTTCTATTACACCCCGTATGCAAGTGTTTTACATGGCAGCTTTAATGTGTATGCTAACAGTTTGTTGGAAGTTGAAAGTTTTTATTAAACTCAGTTTAAAGGTTTATTGAATAAATAAATATATATTTGGGACACTTACACCAATCATCCTAACCTAGCCCTAAAGTATTTTGTAATGCCTCATTTGTGGTGAGAAAAATAATCAATTTTGAATCTAGTCTCAAACTAAACAAAGCATGTACCAAGGACACTAGATAACGTATAAACATACATAAATATTCATATAAACATCCATGACTCTGAAATAAATGTTCGTATTCATCACACAAACATTTACCCCTCACGGGATTCGAACCCGCAACCGTTGGTTTCGCTGACAGTGTTCATCGCTTCATTACACCAATCGGTCGTCTAAAAATGGGCCCTACATAGGTTTCTTAGATTACCTTTTTGGTTATAATCGGGTTGTACTATATATTTTTATGTTATATGTTACTCCTATATAGTCACATTTTTCCTAATTGCTAATGCTTACTACTAGGTAACAAATTTTTTTAATTTGGTTTGGAGAGCATTCCGTTTGAACGTATTGTTAAATCAATATTTTAAGATATTTGTCGTAACACAATTCACAGTATAGATATATACATACTGTTAATTGTACTCGTATGTAAGATAAACTATGACGGCAGATTTGTATTCATTCTAGGTATACATATTAATAAAAAACTAAGGCCCTATTATAAAGTGTTATCAAGCAGAGATCACCGCTTGAAGCTTTATGTACTATACTTTAGTAAGCAACCATAATTCCGATGTTGAGTGTAGCCGACAAAGCTTTACGCCACAAAGCAAAGAGGCATGTTCCCACTTCTCTTTTGCAAGTAAAATCTGTGACTATTTTAAACCAAATTTTCACAAGCCAGTATAAGGAAGCACTTATTGTGTAGTGGCTTTCGCTTTCGATTAGCTTGGTTGGCATATTGCAAAAATGGTGTCTAAAGACGGCCATTTTGACTTTTCTAGTAACATTTGTATAGCAACTTATCCTTCAGTAGTCTAAAAATTTAAACGAGTCTAAAACCACTTCATCAAAAATTCCATCAAACCGGACGTAAGAAAGAATCTGCAAATGTTTAGGAAAAATTGTGAAAAATATAATACAAATAATATAAAAATAAACTTGCTGTTCATAGCAGTCGGTTACACAAAGTCACTAAAGTCATTCAAGGGATGTAAACGCATTTTATAATAAGGTTTCGGTAGACATTCCAAATTTGTCTTTAAATAAATTTAAAACCACCATTAAATGGAACATGTACCAAATGCTAATATAAAATTTCTGACTATCTAGATGATAACAATGCATGGACATGAACCGCTAGGCAATATTCAGTCTATTATTTACTTTTTCATCTTTGTCGAGTCATAAATTGTAAATATACTTATTTAAAAAGAGCAACCCCCGTTTTGCTTGTTCTTCTCTGAATCTCTTCTCTGCCTAGTGAATGAGCGATAATTACATCTCATGACGATTTCAAACGTTATTCCTATAACTTACGAAATTGAATGTGATAATCGGAGTCGGATAATAAGAAAGAAAACATTTCAGAACTAACATCACACATTTAAATAGCTCTATATTGTTGCAAATTGCGTGTATATTAAATGAAACAAAAACTCACATGAACCAAGTTCTAATAGCTCCTCGACAATGTTTTTCTCGATTTATAAAGGTGTCATAAATTTAGATAATCCTTGTCGTAGCCATTACAATTTGCACAAACGACGCCGCATTACAGAAGGTGGCTAAAAGCACATTTTACAAGGGCGTCTGAATAATTCCGGTACGGCAATAGACTACAATTTCTGTAGATGAGTCGCAACGCATATTACTAGTTACAGTTTGATAATGTCTTAAAAATACATAAACAATCATTTCTGTGGCTTAATGTAAAACAACAACATCGGTGTTACGAAACTGAGGTCTCTCCAGGACGTTATTCAAAATTTTTTTTATTTAATTAAAGTATCAAAAAGTGGCGACCGTGATAGGATTTATAATAAATTTTTGATATACAGATGGTAAAATATCGTGGTAGTTTAATAAGTAAGTAAAGAGCTCTACGATCTATTTGAATCATAATGTTGTTATTATGTTGCTAATTCCACTAACAATTTAACCGCCTCCTTGGTTCAATGTAAACAACATTGGGTTTACGATTCGGAGGTCGCGGGTTCGATCCCCAGCGGGGCACATGTTTTAGTACTCGGTTTGGTTGGTGGTAGTGCATTTTAAATGTCCGCCTGGTTAGCTACCACCATCTTATCTAAATCTGCCGCCAAGCAGCAATGTTAATAGCATTGTTCTGTTCCGGTTGTCAGAGATAAGATAGCCAGTCCCCCAAATGTGTTGGGGTTTCCGGGTCGGTACGCTTCCACCTTCGACCTCATCTTCCCTTAACATCAGGTGTGATTCAAATATCAACGCGTTGTGCATAAAAATTGACTCCGAATGTTTAGATATTGACACCCAGTCACGCCATAAACTATGAAAGATTCAAAAGAAATTTGGAACAGAGATGGACGCTGCCTTTGGCAAGTGACGTCTGGTGATATGCATCGCATTACAAGGGGAGATACCATATTGGGCAGGTGTGTTGGCGATCGTCATTTCCCAAGCCAAGGTGAAATTATTCTAAACCGATTGTCTGTCGTATCTGCAGCACTCGTCATTCTGTGCAACACCTCTGGGAGTCTCGCATTTAGATAATTGCGGGATAGCGGGGAACTTTGTCGCTGACGCTTTTGTAGTGGCCGCTCTGTCAGATAGTTCGCGCTCTTTGAAGTGCATAACGACTGTACGCATTATGGTCTCATTGTTCTGCCGCTGTGATTACATGCGACGGAATTTGATGACGTTTTATGCTGCGAGTTAATATAGCATTTGTATTAACACATATGAAAACTAAGCGACTAAATACATTGGGGTCTATACCCACGTGACGTAACTAACACGTTTTAGACGAAGTGATTAAATTCACTTTACTATCGCGTCTTATTATTCCAGGAAGTAAAGACGGTATAATTTAAAAACTGGTTTTCGTCATATCAAAATCGACATTCATTTTATGTATTTTGTTTGTATTAGTCATTGTGATAAGTTGATCATCATTGTCTTGCCCTTATCCCACTCTAGGTGGGGTCGGCACAAGATGTCATCCTCTTCCACTCTTCTCTATCAGCCGTCATCTCCATACTCACCCCTTTCACACATATATCATTCCTCACGCAGTCTACCCACACCTTCTTTGGTCTTCCTCTACCTCTTTATCCCTCCACATTCATACTTAACACTCGTCTTGTTACGTGCCTTTCATCCCTCCTCATAATGTGCCCAAACCATGCTAACCTATCACTCCTCAACTTTACTGTTATTGGCGCCACTTTTAGACTTCCTCTAAAATACTCATTCCTGATCTTATCCATTCTAGTCACACCACACATCCATCTTAGCATTCTCATCTCTGCCACATGCATTCTACTTTCATCAGTCTCTTTCATTTGTGATAAGTTGATAATTAATAGTATTGGTAACATAGCATTAGTCTATCTTACCAATAATTGGGTAAGATAGAATAAGAACAAATAGATTATATTTTCATTATGCATCACAAAGAACTAAAAATATATATTCTTTATTACACCAGAACATTACAATGACGTAGTACAAACGATAGATCATTTACAAATATAAGAGATCTCTGACTAGTCAATTATATAGTGTATTCGCTTAGTTTTCGTTTCATGAAAGAGAACGAAACGATGGTTCACGTTCCTGTGACCTAAGATTAGTTATTAGGAAGGGATTACCACAAAAAGGTAGAATAAGTCATTGTAGTCGAAATCGAAATGAAAATCTATTTTCATTGCATAGAGAGAGGCTTATAGTGGTGCGAAACAGGCAGCCATCTAGTTTGAATGTGTAAATGGAACAATACGCGTTCCGAACCATTGGGCGTATCAAATCGATGAGTGGACACCGAACTGATTTCCCTCCCATTGAGCACGCTCGTTCCGATAGCCATAACGATTGTCCATAAATAAAAACGTGCAGATTATGTTTTGAAGGAGTGAGGTGAAAATTTGTTGGTATCTATCTGCAAATACATTTTCAGTTTTTTGTTCATATTTGAATTGGATTATCTGGTTCACACGGAATTTACTTATCAATTTGTCTGTCGTTTTGTTGTTTGGGCGTTTTAAAACTAGGTTTATATAGGTAGCTAGATAGGTATGGTGGTAGGCGGTCTTGGTTTCCATAAAGAGACAGGTTAAAAGTGCTTTCGGAATATTCAAAAAGATACTCTGTGTAATCGTTAAAAAATACATAAAAACAACCCAACTGCAACAAAATCTCAAAATAGAAAAACAAGCTCTAGAATGTGCTGTGTGATTTCGGCACGTAAAACAATAGAACCATCCTACCTCATCTCGTTGGTGTCGCAAAAGGCGATTAAGGGCCTTTCCACCAAAAAAAACATTTATAGATTTGCACGTTTAACGATTCACGTATGCATTTCTATATATTACGCAAGGTATGTTCTGTGGATGTTGTTTTGGAACATCCAAACACTTAATTATAAGTTAAATATGAAAATAGGCTTTGGAAGGCCGATATATTTTTATTGCATTATAAGTTACCTTATCCATGTAAATCAAATGAAGTAGGTACCTACAATAAAACAAATAATTGTAACAGAAAAAAGTAAAAGATTTATCCATTAGACTGGCCCGTGCCTCCTGAGATCTGAGAGCTGGCGCCTACTTGCTCAGCAGCTGAGCTTAAGCATTCAGCACGGCTATGGAGCTAGCGTACTTGGGTACTATTCCTCACGCAAGCAAGTTGGTCGACGCATATTTTTACTATAAGATTTATATTGTTGTTAAGACATAATGTTGATAATATTTCAGTGATTTGATATTCAAGAAATAATTAAAAGTAAAATTTATTTTATGGATGTAAATCAAATGAAGAATAAACATTAATGGTTGGGTTATCTCTCAACACACCATTTGGGATAAAAGTCGTGACGTCATGTATTTATGTAAGCTTCAGAATATAGCAAGGTATCTTAGCCAGAGATATAAAAATGTTTCGATGTCTAACTTATTTTGGTTGTTGGTTACAAATTGCCGCCGATAAAAACATTTAAATCTACATTCTATAGACCTTGTTTTCCCTATTTCTTTTTTGGGCAGTTTGATAACTTTTTAGTTATTTTAAATTTTCATTAATGTTAGTTGTTGTTGTAGTCTCTTTGGCTATGAGTGTAGTTTCCTGCAGATAACCAATATAGCTGCTCTTCAAAGCGTTTCAATGCACGACTGGACTCGTTTGTTTAACAATAATTGGAAATCGGATTACCAGCCCGCGTCGGGGTGTTTGCTTTCATCAACAGCAGCTCGCAATTGTGTCCCGATCACAATCAGTTTTTAACAAACACCATATCTGATTTGCTGGTGGAGACACGTGTGACAATTATTTTTAACCTTCGATGCAAAAGGGTGTTCCGTTCAAAGCTTTTATTTGTCTATCTTTGTCGGTCTGTGTGCGTGTCCGTGGCTGTCAGAAAAGGTGGATAAGTATTGATTCAACGGTGTTTTTAATTAAAAAGCTGATGCATACAGTTCGGATTATTTTTTGTGTTAAGAAAAAGTGGTTTTTCGTCATTGTTTTCTTTTTACGTCATTCTAAATTATTTATTATTAAAAATGTTAGAGTACCACAGGTAAAAAAAACTGAGCGTGGTATTACCGAATCGCTTGGTAGTTCTACGGGATTTTACTTTCACCCCTAGGATACATTGTTATCCTAGGGGTGAAAGTAACTTATTTAGACCCGAGACGGCGAGGGCGCCAATAGTTCGAGGGACTAAATAAGTCTTAAACCGGAGGTAAACATTGTTAGCTTTTCATTACGAATACAAGGAAAGTAAAAATAAAATTAATACAAATCTCTGCTATACGAAGTATAATCAACACTCTACAACTCGAAAAAGCAAATGAAGATCGGATTGTCGCTTTCCCACCTATTTTGTTTGTTTTTCTGTGGCTGGCCAGCTACTTAGCCATTATTTTCAATTTTTATCATTGAAAACATGGTAAATATTGGTCCAAATCTATGTTATTTTAATAAAATAGTTGAAACTAAATTACAATAAAGTTATTTAAAAAAATATATTCTTTAATTTAATACTTCATATTCATCAGCCCGTAAACATTCCACTGCAGGGATATAGGCCTTCCTTCGTATATGAGGGAGTATGAGTTCCACCACGCAGGCCCAAAGCGGGTTGGGGACTTCACATGCCTTTGAAATTATCCTTTGAATTTAATACTCAAATTTATGTAATTTCAATTGTACATCGCACTGTAATTTGAAAGTTGGAACATGGTTCAATAGAAATTTGAAAATAGAATTAGTTTTTTTTTATTTGACAGCGGCCTTTCTTCACAACCTTAATCCAATGCATTGGAATTTCTTCCTGTTTGGCAATTTTATACAATCCTATACTACACTAATGAGTTTCCAAAAATGTTGCTCACGACATAAAAATAAAGTGCATTTCGTCCTTGCATTTCCGGGCTACACAAAAAGTACTCAACAGTTTCAGCTGTTTGAAGTGGTTACGGACAATTCAGTGGAAAAATGTAAAACTCCCGGATATATATTTTTTCAAAAACATTATTCTGAAAGTTAACTGTTGCAAAAGATTCGATAACAATAATCTAAAGGGTACAGTTATCAAGATTTAAAAATTAATATTCCTTATCTACATGTAACATGTAGCCTGCCGTTTGTATGTGTAAAGTGGTCGTGTATGTATAAAATGAAAATAAATCCTCGAGAGTCCCTCGAATTGAAAATGTCAAGTAGATTAAAAAAACCAACCGTATTAAATATCTTCGATAAGGCTAAACCGCTTTCCATCAAACATGAATTCTCGCAAATACCGGATTTCGAAAATATAATGCCATCACCAAATCGGTTCAGCCATTTTGATGTTACACAGACATGCTTCAAACTTTAAACTCTTGCGTAAGGGTTGAATTATTGAGGGTCTTCCTAAATACTTCTTGATGCAAAGATCCGTTTACGAAGCATTATGAACTGGTCATTTTTATTAGAGTACGTTCCTCTCTCCCCATATCAGCTGATCCACTGGTCGGCTGCCGGCTGCAATGCCAATGGATATTATTCTTGCGCCGTTGTTGATTCGTGTTCTTGCCATTGCAACTGCGGATGTATTTGTAGTCCGATAATCCCTTTTCCATTACCGTCCGATCGATCGTGACCCATTCTCTAAAACCAGATTTGCGTCTGATGGATGTGGAGTTGCATTGTGTTTTAATTTTAATATACGTTACGCTTACAAAACACGTTTCAACCAAATGGAATCACTGGCTCAGCCTGTCCCTGGTTATAAATGTTAACGACAGGTAGAAGAAGGTGGAAGAGGCCTTTGCCTCTAAGCAGAAATCCATGTGTATGTACAGGCAACTAACTAACCAACCTACACACATAAAAAACTTCACGCCCTTCATTCCAAATGGAGTGGTCAGAGACATCCCAAACATAATCGTTTAAACAAGCGGTCCGGATATTAAAAGATTAACGCTTGAAACAACATCCGCGGTTCACTTCCCGAAATATACATGATAGGGGGTGAGCCCATCGACGAGGTTGATAGTCTGTAAATGTTTTTTTGGTGTAAAGTCCCTTAGTTGCCTTTTCCGACCCCCCACGGGAAGAGACTGTTTGGTTCTACAACTCTATATAACATAACAATCATTCATTAACAAAAATTTAAAAGACGACAGAAATTATCGAATAATATCCATATAAACTATATTAATAAAAACTTCTTTAAACTCATTTCTGGTTGTTGGAAGTTGGACGACCTCTGTGGTGTAGTGGTTAGCAACTCTGACCACTATACAAAAGATTGCGGGTTCGAATCCTGCTAGGGGCATACGTTTGTGTGATGAATACGGACACGTGCTCCTCGAGTTATGGATGTTTTCATTTATAGTAAGTATTTATTTACAAAAAAAAATATTTTATGTAGTATATCAACCATCTGGTATCCATAACACAAGCCTATAGTTGCTTACTGTGGAACTAGATGGCGCTGTGTGTATGTCTTAAGGATATTTATTTATTTATTACTATTATAATCATAACATGTTCAAAAATAAAGAACAAAACTTATAACATTTCATTCTGTAACTGGGAAAGCATGCAATAATAACTAAAGTGATTTATTAATTCAAACAATAGAGGCCATTATAGAGAAGCGGCGTCATTGTGCGAAGCGCATAATTGTATTGTAATATATGCATTTCACCATGCTACTCCTACATGTACACGGGGGTAATATGAGGACCTAGAATACAAATAGGCAGTCTCTCCAAATATAAATATAGTCCGGAAAAGTCAGACTCAGGCTTGGAGACGAAGATCTATGCTCATCAGGTGTTTTCATTCTACATTTACCTTTGTATATGTTTCTTGATTAATTTATATTATGTCATTGGTTAAAAGGTTCCACCAGAATACCTACCAGAGCAGTTCTATACTAGTTCACTTTTCCCAATAGAAGAAATAAGCGTTTGTTTTTAAGTATGCAATACGTACTGACATACTTTTTGTCTAAGTTTTTATGTCACGGCATGATAAAAGAGCAAGCAGCTTACCGAAAACTGATTATTACCCATTATATGTTTCAATTAGTAGCAGAGTTAAATTACTGCTAATATATAACACAAAATTAATCTGTGTCTCAACTCGCGACAATGACACAGGCTTTGCGGTGAGGACGTTGATCACACGCTATGCTGTCGCTATCACATAGCCCCTGGAAATAATCCACTGGCTGCCAACCGTATCGGCAGCCACCTATACGGGTATTAAATATGCTCTTGTAACTCCGAGTAAGTCGGGTGAGGTGCAAGGTGTAACTATACATAAATATAGAATCACGCTTGTAGGTAGAGAGATTATCACTTGCTATGTTTCTGACAAGTATGTCAGAAAGAAGTATCTTTCGCCCCATCCACTTTCATCAATAGTGTACACTAAAAGGTGCACAGTTTACTTTATCTATGGCAATACCTCAATTCAGTCATGTTGGTAACTCGATTTTTATATTGTGTGTGTGGCACTACCTTTTGTCAACGACTCTCATGCCACACTTCACTCAGTTTGTTCCTCCTTCTTACTTTGGCTCTCAGACGAGGCGGTCAAGCCATTTTACCATGCGCTCCTTCACGCGCACCGGCAAGAAGCACTAATATGTTTTTATTAGTCAGATGCATTTTAATTGTAATGAGTTTTCTTTGTCTTAGCCAGATGGCATAAGTTTATATCAGTAAACGAAAGTTAGAAACAATCCATCAGTTCTATATTTTATTTAAACTGTGGATACCTATTCAACAAGAATACTCATCAGAGTCAGCGCTTCATCATCAGGTCTGCAGGCGGAGTTCCAGAGGGGAGGAACCTCCGTCCGCTTTTATATCTTCAGACCACGAACCCTACTAGCCTTCCGCTCAGGAAGTTTTAAGGTTCCCTACCTCATTTTTGAAAAACGGAATCCGTATAGGATCACTTTGTTGTACGTCTGTCCGTACATCAAGGCTCTTTTTTTTCTCAGATACAGCTGGAGTTATTAAGTTGAAATTAGTATCTAGGTCTATGGTCGCATGGTGCTGTTATATGAATAAATGAGATTTTATTTGTCCAAATTTATAAGAAGTACCTACACAGTTGTTTGTTGAACAGATGTGGTGTGAAAATAAAGTCATTTTTATTAAAAAAAAAAAAAAAAAAAAAAAAAAAAAAAAAAAAAACAAATACTTGAAATAACAAATTTCGACAAAACAATCCAGTGGGCCGCAGCTGAAGCCTGCTACCGCTGTTATTGGTAGGCCAGCATGCTGGTGGCGATGAATTTAACATCTTCTAGTGGCACATGAAGTTTTCCTCTGCGCTCTCTGGAGGGCTTTCTTATGTTGTATGAAAGAATACGTACAGTACTTTCCTTTCCCCATGACACAATCCATAGATTGTAGTACTTACTGCACAAGCGAATCGGGTTAGGGCCCTTACCAGAGTATCTACTAACGCCCATGCTGTTCAGCTGTAAAGCATCCACTACAAAGTTGAGCGAGTAGCCCATGCAAAGAATTTTCGCATGGCCAATCACAAATAGTATGATATGGCATTGTAAAATACGATCTGTTATTACGAGTAGAATGTACGATCGTTCCGAACATTGAACGTTATGTACACCAGTCCTCTGCAGTGCATCGTTTACGTTCCATGTTTGCTGATGCTCTAATTAGCAGCAAGCTAAACCTAATCGCGTAATTTTGCCGCAATTAATATTATATTAAGGATTTAATGTAACATATTGTGGCTTATTTTTTTTTTATTCCGTGGAATCTTCGTCGAAACCAATAAATGTGTAGAATATGTGGTGGGATTCTATGTATCTTTAGAACTATGCTTTAGGCTAGTACATAAATCGCCTAATGGGGGTAGAAGCAGTTGCCAAATAATTCACACTCGGAGTGCGGTAATGGGCCGGCTGTGCACATAAACAATAAAAGGCTATAAAACTTCAGAGAGAAAGTGATTTCAGCTCTCGCGCGACGAGCGAATGCTTTTCGTGGAGCGAGATATGAATTAACCGCTCGTCATTATTGCTGGTTAGTTGTGGTGGAAACTAAGGCTTGAATTAGTTAATCGCACGTTTGACTATGTAATCAACCACAGTACAAAGAAAATTACGTTGGGTGGAAATCAACGCAAATGTTTTGGAAATTAGGCGGGTACATCATCTACAGCAGGCACAGCCTCCTCTCACTGGGAGAGGTGATGGGCCATAATCCACCACGCTTGTTCAATGCGGATTGGCGGGTTTGTGTCAGACTAGTAGCTACCTCACAATGTTTTAATCCGCCCCTATATAGGCCACCGTGGAAGTCTATGGTCTCTGCCTACTATTGACTGTCTTCAATTGAAAACAACTGAGACCGACTATTTAACATGCCGTCCGTACCACGGAAACACTCGTATTAAAATGTCACTAGTGCTCACCCATCCACGGATTCGTCAATCGAAATAGAATTATGAGGGGTTAGAGTTTGTTAATATACCACTGACTCCGTAATGAATCTCAGTATAAAAAAATACAAGGGTTAACATGGAAACAAAGCGACAACAATTTTGTACCCAAAAGATTTGGAGCGATAAGCTACATTGATATTTTTCAAATTCTGTCGTACCAAGGTTTTTTCTGAATTTTTGGCGTCAGTTTGGCTTTAAATTTTGAATCCGACATAAGGATAGGTATCTTTATGAAGAGCTGTTACAAGTGAATGTGCTCCAACTCGAATCGAATGGAGGCCCAAGCCCGACAGGCAGACACAATATACAATTATTATTGTTTATGCACAACGAGTTAGCACTTTACCTCAATCGCACCTGGTGTTAAGTGAAGATGAGGCCGAAGGTGGAAACATACTGACCCGGAAACCCCGTCTTATTTGGGGGACTAGTTATCATCTCTGACAACCGGAACACAACAATGCTATTAACATTGCTGTTTGGCGGTAGACTTAGATCAGATGGTGGTAGCTAGCCATGCGGACATTTAGAATATTCAATAATATAGATATGAAATCTTACCGTTAAGTCCCTTATTTCCAATTCACAGCGCTTAATTACATTTCACTACACCGAGCTACGATTTGGGGTCTACCTCTAGTAAATTGTATTCAAAAAGTTTGCTAATATACAAAGTTGTCATTTTTATATACAATGTTTGTATGATATCTTATGTAGGTATTAGCTGTAAGTTCTCTTAAAAGCAAATAAAAAAAATGTATTTGTGTAGTTTATCAACCATCTGGTATCCATATTATATAAATAATAATAATCTTTTCTTATTTTAAAAATAAAGAGATTATTTTGCAATCTTAAAATGGCTTACATAATAGAATGTACCTATACACATAAAATCACATCAGTAGTATTTCAGGTTGGTAGCAACCATAGATTCATTCATTAAACATTAAGATCGCAGTGATGTTTTATTCTTTTTCAAACCTAATGTGTTTGTAATAGAATGAAAGAGCATTACGTTCCGTTTGTATGATTTATTGACCTTTACGTGACCCTAATAAGAAGTGTTCGAAATTTAAAAACAAATCCGCATACAAATGACCACATTTTGCTGGTAGTTACAGAAAGAAAGAAATAAATCCGAAGCAACGTTTCAAGAGGCGGGGAAAACAAGAGGAACATTTGAGAACAAAGGTTAGTTTCGAGTATTTGTACACGGAGTTGACGCCTCTCCCTCCTTCGGATTATAGGATTTGCTGTTCTCCTAACGGATATATCGCGTTTTTGACAATGAAAATATTTTATTTTCGGGTCGTAAAATGTTATTATAAAAAGAAGCGAGCTTTCGAAATGTATCTAAGTACTACTTTAGAGTATAGGTATTGTTAACGGTTTTTACAATTGGAGTTTCATTAAAATAAAATACGAGTGGGTACTATCCAAATACGATTTTTGAACAAATACACACGTTTTTACTTGGAATGATTATGAAAACCGTCCAAATACTGTAATAAATGAAATTCAATCCTAATAGAGATATAATGAACCAGATTGTAGGTAAGAGAATCAGGTAACGTATAAAATTTCACAGACACTCAGATATGCTAGTCGCATGGTACAAAATTATTCTCATTAGCTTATCTGTGCGACAAAATTTGGGAATTTTCCCTTATCTCGAATGGTTGGGCTAAACAGGCGACGACGACGCTACGAACCGCTATTACGTAGACAAAGCAGCCAGTAACACAACCGTTTCATATCGCTTCCACACATGTACTACAAACTCGCTCATTGGGGCATAGTTAGAGAGTAGTTTATATTTAGATAGTAATGACTACTGACATGGTTCCATTTCTTTTGTTCATATAATTATGTGAGCCAGCGACCACAAGCAAGTCTGGCTGATTGCTACCATTATGTTTCTATGCATCTGGAGCTTTGGGCCTGAGGAGTCTTCATCTGGCAGCCTTACCAGCCTCGCAATGCAAGCAGGCTATCACAAGAAGATGACCCTGCAGTGGATCCATTCTATGATTTTGAATAGAGAAGTTATACATAGACAAGCTGTGCAAACGTGAACTGTTTTTAATAACTGAAACGCTTTTTACAAAACAATCGAATTTAATAAGTTTCCGTTTCCTATCTCCGGAATGCATCCACAGATCTTTGTCAAACTTATATATGATCATCCTGGCGGTAATATCTTCCAATAAAATAAGAAATTGGTGCACAAATGTTACAGATTGTTAACATATACATATTGTTATATATGTTTCACGATATCTGTAATATTTGTCCACCAATAGAGTCTAATTGACAACCTCCTACTTTTTGAAAGTTGATTTTAATAAAACTTTTTAACAAAAAATAACCGTCTAATAAAAATCTGTTAAATTAGCCACTACGAAGTAAAATGTTAGAAGTAAATAAAAGAGAAGGTTGCCGGAAGAGATCTCGTATAGAGATAAGCTCGATAAGATGTTTTATCATACATTACAAATAATAATAATTATGACAGTGAAACAGAAAATAACTGATTGAGAGATACGAGCGTTTCAGTAACACAGTTTTTTACTTTTTAGTGGAGATAAGGGATTTTTTGAAATCGGGTGTTTTTTTGTTAAAATTTTTGGCTTTTGGCGTTGGCGTGTTTCACTTTTTAATATTTTAGCATGTTTGACAATCTCCCTGATAATTTTGATAGTTGGAGTGTATCAGCTTGACCTGATCTTCGACTTGTTAGACTAAATTAGTGATCAGACCAAGTTTCTCCACACTTTTTCCATATATACCCAAAGTACATGTAATATACAATACCTAGTCTAAATATGTAATGTGATTCTGCTGTTTACAAAAAAAAATACTGATCCGTAATATTATCCAAATACTGATTGTAGTGAAATAGCAATGGGACCAATATGACAGTAATCCCTATCATTATACAAAAAGAATTACGCGCATACACCGTCAAATTTCGGAGATATTGGTGTACATACATAACCTTACAAATGACCAAATTGAGAATCTCCTACTTTCGAAGTCGATTAATAAGGTACAGCTGTAACAGCGAAACCAAGCTTCCTAAATTACTTTATAAATTGGCCATACTGTAGTTGAGTGTCTGACGTTAATTATTGCACTGCAACGTAGATCTCAGCTACGTACTCGTAGCAGCGTTGCTACGGCAACGGGAGAAGTTAAAATGGTACGTGCTTCTTTGTTTAACATGGTCTATATCGAAGGTTGCGGTATTCCAAATAAATTCATGCTATCCTGTGTGGTAGAACAAGGGTATAATGGTACTTTATAGCTAGAATAAAATATATATCACTTACTTATTATATTATAAATTGTTGGAGGCTAGATTGATCAATAACTTTGATTTGTGTTTCGTTAAGTATTATTTTAGTTAATTTATTTTAGAAAGGTACCGGCGTCAAATATAATCATCAATTAAAGATCAACGTAGTGACCATAACATGCTTCATCCCCACTGCTCAACTAGATTGCTCAACTAGTTGAGCAACTAAATGAACCATCCCTCACTACCGACATTTTTATGAGTTATCCGATCCGTTTGTTTATTTTCAGTGTACAGCTGTCAATTAAAATGTTTTAATTTCACTTCACTTCTTTATTTAATGGCAACTACTACTTTGTCATTTATAGGTTGCACTATATTTATCACAATCACCGTTAGTTTATTAATCATTTCGACGCTGCATTAGTGGCTAGCATTGTATTTGTATATACAACCAGTTTACAGCAATTTTGCAAGCAATTATGTTATTTAGACAAGAGGTGGTGATGATATTAATCGATGTAGTGGACAGCTAATACAAATATTTTATTCGCATTCGTAAGGTCATAATGACAATTAATCTTCATTTCCCTTTGTATGTAGTCCACTGCTGAAAATAAGCCTCCATCAAATTCGTACAGAACAGTGAAATGAAATGAAATGAAATGAAAATGAAATGAAAATGAAATGAAAATGAAATGAAAATGAAATGAAAATGAAATGAAAATGAAATGAAAATGAAATGAAAATGAAATGAAAATGAAATGAAAATGAAATGAAAATGAAATGAAAATGAAATGAAAATGAACTACTAAAAGGTACAGCTAATAGATTTTTGCTCCTTGTATTGACATTATGTCGGTCACAATGTTTCTCGAATGAATATATATTTCTCTTAACATATACAAGATTTTCGTATATATATTGTGACGAAAATGTTAAAATATTAATTTCTGTCATACCGCTTGCCTACTGCGGCTGTCATCTGAGAATATTTTCCCAAACGACTATAACGAGCATTTCCTTAGGCTGCTAATAAGCAAAAATGTTTAAGGGGCTCTAACTATGAAGGTATCAATACTTATTAACAAGCACATGAATCAATGTGGTTTCATCGAAGTAAATAATTTTGATTACACCTTCTATACCTACTAGGTATTTGTAATATCTGCGTGTAAAAATTTCGGCTTTATTCTCCACATAACCACAGTATCAGTAATCAGCGCATCGTGTGACGTCATAAAATCCAGGATGTAGCTATATTCGGTGAATATTCGGGGCAGAATCTCGATAACCCCGCCCCGCGCCCGCCCTGTGACGTCATCAGCGCGAACATCGGAGCCGGTAATGACGATCTTGATATTTTAGGCCCTTTTATTTTATTACAAATAAAATACAAACAAAAAAGCTAAATATCCGTAAAAAAGAGGAAGACCGCCTAAATTGCGTCGAGATTTGAAGATGCTTGATGTAAAAAGATGATATAATATAGATTGCTATAACAAATAGGCAAGGGTTGATTAAGTATGTACCCAGCTTAAGTACGAGTATTCTGGATTGAGAAAGTATCGCACTATGACGTATTTTAGAGACATCATTTCATTATAATATTAATAGTTTACATTAAAGTAACTATTATGGTTACAATTTGTAACATAACATGATAAATCTATCAGGCTTTTTTATTCAGCTTTTAATTTTTATGTTTTAAACAACCTCTGTAAACAAGATAGGGTATACGATTCGGAACTGATACCCAGCAGGGTACATGTTTAGTAAAGAAAGAAAGAAAACATTTATTCAGCTTACAATGGGCATGTACATGATTAGTACTCGGTTTGGTTTGTGGTTGGGCCTATAGTTGGCAAGTATAGCAACACTGTGGCAGCAGTAGACACCTGGCAACCCTTGAGGTGAGGGGTGAGTCTGTCTGTTATTCAACTTAAAAGAAATAAATTCAATCTTATCTAAGTCTGCCATCAAACAGCAACGTTAATGGTGTCGATTCGGATGTACACCAACTAAACTAAACTAAACTAAAACCAGTTTTAAAGTAGTACTGTCCCTTTCTCCCTGGAACAGTACGATGCGACAGCACCACTCCAAAACTGATTTTAGTTTAGTTTAGTTGGTGTACAACCGAATCGACACCAATAGCGTTGCTGTGTACCGGTTTTTAGAGATAAGACAGCCAATTAGTTCCAGGTGATCTTCCACCTTCGGCGTCATCTTCACCTAATATCAGGTGTGATTTAGGTCAAGTGGAAATTCGTACTCTTTTGAAAATTTATTAACTTAATTTGTTATGTCAGGTCGGTAGATAGCAGTGGCGCGCAGATACAGGCAGAAAGGCAGTGCCTACTCTAGCAAATTGTATGCTTTTTCAAGACAGCTGATTCATACTGATGTGAACAGAAACATTCTAAACAGTTGCGAGCATTGCTATAAGAGCAAGTTATTATTTTGTAGTAATGTTTTCTTCTCATTTAATAGCAAATTTTACCATTCTGCCTACCCTGGGACAAAACGCTATGCACGCCACTGGTAGGTAGTATTAACTTAAAATATTTAGCTTTAAGTAAAACGTACACTTTATATGAGGTCGAAAGTTACAATCGACGAGGTAGCGGGTATCAGTGATCAAGTAAGTTACTTAACTTACTCTTTGACCAAACTCGCATATTGGAAAATGTAGATCCGGAATGGATTCTTACATATAATAGCTACTTATTTATTCCACGCTGGCTATGTGATGTAAGTAGCTCTAACCGTGAGCGAACTCTAATGTATTATGTGCTATATATCCATGTAAATATAGGATTTTTAAAAAGCTTTATCCAGATCAGTAAGTCAGCGAGGTATCCAAATTCATTCGCATGTTGGTCATGTAGATTTGCAAACCAATGCGTCAGTAAAACATCATAGTAGATTCGCATTTTATTCCGCTGAGATGGAAAATTAAATATCATCTGTGGATGGAATCGCCAACCTCCAATCTATCATTTGCGAGCTCTTTAATTTTATGGATTGCAATATATCACAATTTTCTTTCAGTTGTTGACGTAAAGATTCATATGATTGAATTGGAGTGTGCGCCCTGCCATCACCGGTCTGCAGGTAATGCTTGTCTTTTTCAATATCTTTCGGTAATCAGATATAGGTTGCAGATTCATAGACTTATTCGAATTAGATCATAGGCAGACTTATGCGAATTCATACAAACTCTTCTGGCTGACTCCACCCCTCCAATATTGAACGTTGAGCTGATCTATTGGTGTGGACAAGGCTTAATGATCATGGACTTCCGTTTAAGGACATTAACTGTTATTGTAAAGGTGTTCCCTTGGAATTGCAAATGAATTATCACAAAATCGACGTCACCTTAAAGATAAAAGTATAAATACATACTTTTATCTTTAAGGTGACGTCGATTTTGTGAAATCGCACACTTTGAAATAAAAAATCCGACAAATACGACACCTGATCTCCGTCTGATAAATTTAAAATGCTTCGAGGGAACAGTGGTGGAATTTATTAGCAGTTAAGTCTTTTCTCAGGCATGTTTCCATCGCCTGTTTGCTGGAAACCTAAGCTGGAGATTTGCCGTAGGTCTGGTATACATTGAACCATGTGGTTAGGTTAGGGGTATACAGTAACTGTTACGTAGGCAGATCAAAATCTGTCTATAAACAAGTAAAAACATAGTTCGATCTGCCTACCTAACAGTTACTGTATACCTAACCTTGGACTACATGCGTACCATTTTACAATATTTACAATTTGGAATTAAAATTTATTTGAAACAACAAATTAACGACTTATTTGAGGGTTGCGAGTTTGTTTGCCTACTTTACTCTTGCACAAACTGTCTACGTTTAATCATATTGCACACTCGTTGGCTTCACTTCAGCTTACTCTTACCTTCGCACATATCTCTCATTAACTAGTAAAATAACACAAAATTTCTAAATACCTCCATAATAGGTGTCCATTTTGAGGATCTCGATATTACATGCCATTACTTTGCCTATTTAAGAGAGGTACAGAGGAGTGACCCAAGGGGGCTTAACCTGACTCAAGTACAATTCCAAGGGTCAACTTTGAAACAAGTAAAGCGATTATAAAGTTCAATTATGGAAATTTTAATAATTTTATCCCTTATAAAAAGGACCGCGTCTGGGGGGACTGCCTCGGGGTTCCCTACTTGTGTGCGAAAGTCGTTTGTGCGATTTTCATTGAATCGAACACAGTGGACCGATAATTTCATAGTACGATGTTTTATTGTATCGATGCCTTATTGGTGCGACATAACGTTAGTGCGAAGAACTCTGTTGCGACAAACTGTACGGCGATAATTCATTAATACTACAGTTTATCATCAAGGGCTTTGTCATATGGACATAACACATATTCTCCTTAAATTTTCTTCACCGTCAACTCTTGCTCGGAGTGTGTCGCTGGCTTTATATTGAAACTCGCCACTCGAGCCAACTACGCCTCGATAAAAAGCGCTTTTACCTCAGACCGCCTCCGCCGATAGAATACTCTTGCGTGGGATCCATACCGATATGCTCCGCATTGATGAATAAAAAACTTCTAACCACCCCTTTGTTTAGTTGCGAACGTGCTTCTAAATGTTTCCCGAGGTAAGTAACACGGGATTTTTGTTCTATTGGTATGTTTTTGTTTGTGTATAATTAATTGATAGTAAACATATACCGGATGAGTTTTCTTACCATAAGGAAAAAAAATAGGGCATATTAGATAAGTGAAATGGAAGTTATTGGCATAGGTAGTATTTTTTTTTTCAAAGCAGTCATCTGCCGGCGATATGCGACTGGCGGGATTCCTAAGGTTCCTATCATGCGAAATTTATTTGGAACTCGTATTTTCTCCAAATTTTCTTTATTTATTTAATTTAATGATGTAATTATGTGGAATAGGCTACAAATGTAACCGTCAAAATAATGACGCAATTAACGCTTTATTCGATTATGGTTTTGAAAAAAACCTACCAATACCTTCTATTTCACTTACCCAATATGCCCTATTTTTTCCTTTTGGTACAAAAACTCACCGGTATACTTATCAACCGATTGTGTAGTGGATAGTGACTCTGTCAGCGAAACCAACGGTTGCGGGTTCGAATCCCGCGAGGGGTAAATGTTTGTTTGATGAATACGAATATTTATTTCCGAGTCATGGATGTTTATATAAATATTTATGTATGTTTATCCGTTATCTAGTAGGTCCATCGATATCAGAAGCTTTGCTTAGTTTGGGACTAGATGATTGGTGTAAGTGTCCGAAATATTTATTTATTTATTATTTATTAACCGACTTCAAAAAGGATGAGTTTCTCAATTCGGTTGTTTGTATGTTTTATATACTATATTTTACTTTGTGAGCAACTTTCATTCACAGGTAAATGAAAACAAACATTCAATTTGAGGATCAAACACAAAGATCTTTAAACATCCATCACTATCTAGAATGATAAGTTTAGTATGGGATAAGTATCAGGCTTTAACCTCGCTTTGCAATTAATCAATTAGATCAACTTAGAGATTAACAGATATTTACATACCGGATGAGTTTTTTACCGTAAGGAAAATAATAGGGCATATTATGTAAGTGAAATAGAAGTTAATGGCATAGGTGGTTTGATTGTTTTTTAAAACGCTCGCGCTGTCTGATTTTTAATATGTGAGTGGCGGGATTCGTACGGTTAATATCGTGCGAAATTTATATGGAACACATATTTTCTCCAACTTTTCTTTATTTATTTACTTTAATGATGTAATTATGTGGAATAGGCTACAAACGCGACCGTTGTGTATTATTTTCGTTACGGTAAACAAACTTATCCTGTATATTTTAACAGATTTTGAGATTCCAATGAAATTATAGAAACAGAAATTTGGATAATTTAAAATTTGGATTATTTCAGCTTTTTTGCAATATTATATCAACATATAGTACTTTATGTATAGGTGTTAAAGTGTAACGAATTTTTGTTTGTGAGAAGCAGTAAAGGGCTAGAGCTGAGCACACTACGGCCATTCCACGATAAAAGCCTCTTTGTGTTTGGCCTCCTCCTCGGCGAGAATAAACTCTTTCAATGCAAGATTGCACAGGAAATAGTGATGGTACACATTTTGAATAAGAAATGGGCGGGTTTTGTGTAACTTTTTCAATTTCGGAATAGCAGAAGGAACCGGTGGATGTTGCGACTTTTAAAATTGTGTAACTATCTGAGAAGGCGTTTTCAAAAAGAAACATATTCTTTGTTTGCATACAAACGCTATAATGTATTCCATAAAATTTACAAAATGACAATAAATTGAACTAAAATATATGCCATTTTAAGTTAGGTTTTAAATTTTTGGATTCAATTCATTTCAATTTAATTTGAAAAAAGGTGCAACAATCTTGAATTTTCACAATAGCTGTTGGCGAAAGTTGGATATTCACATTAAATTCTCAAGCTATTCTAAAATGTGAAAAATACTTATTAAAAAGGAGCATTGAATCATCATCATCATCAGCCCATCAACATCACGCTGCAAAGATATACCTTCCCTTGTATAATGAGGGAGTATGTGCCATAGTCGTGGTGGAGTACCTGGCCCAATGCGGGTTGCGGACTTGACATGCCTTTGAATTTTTATTTCTCAGGCATGCAGGTTTTCTGACGATGTTTTCCTTCACTGTTTAAGAACTGTTGGATAAATGCATATAAGTAATTAAATTAAATTTAGCATTCGTGTTTACCAACGAGTTTCTGAGGCTATTTGGCCTGCCTGGGTGTCGAACACGGACCTCCTAAATTGGGAGACCGCGTCTTAACCGCTGAGCCACCGACGTTTATCCCGTATAAATAAAGCAATCTCAACATTGAGATCGAACTTGAGTTGACACTTTAAATACGTTTTAGATGAAATGTTTGTTATTCACAGGATAATTTTTGTAGTAAACTGAACCAACAAATTTCACAATATGTGATTGAACGGAATGATTCTCGAGATGACTTTAATGAATTGGTACATGGGTGTGAGTACCTATCCATTTTAGAATAAGGAATATACGACCAGTTTCAAGATTACTCTCTCAATTAGAATATATATAATAATTTAAGTATTTAAAAATCAAAAAAAATTACAGCATATATTGTAATTTGCGGATGCCATGTTGGACTTTTTACCATAAATCTTATGACACTTTGATGATCAAGAGCTATCTGACGACACTTTGCATTTCACAATCCATCCAGCCGTTTAGGCTACAGGAGGTTGCATAAACATCCACATACGTCTAATACGTATATAAGTACGTCCACCCGAAGAACATTACCCTTCTACCTGAGGCAGTCGGTTAAAAATAACAAAGAACTCATATTGTAAATCTTTTAAATAATAAGTATTTACAATGACGTCGAACATAATTCCACGTGCTCAGTCTATTCACTATAATAAAAACTTTAAAAGTATTGATTTAGTACTCATTATTATATCATGGAATGGATATGTTTCTGACACAATATTTACGGGAATAAATATTGGAAATACTCGTCGGTTTATACAGTTTCTCTTTTATCCGTTGCAAGTGTATCAGATCTCGTATCCGTTGGAACTGTATTAGACATTTAAATAAGTTTAAGTTATAAAATTATGTGCTGCGATAACGAAACATCTCATCTCGTCTGAATGTATCCATTGTTGCCTTCAGATTATGTGGTTACGTTGGTCGCGGTGGTGAAGAATTTTGTAGACTCGGAAATCGTAGAAATATCTGACCTATAATAATAAAAAATATTAGAAGCAAAGGGAAATAGATGAGAAAAGGAGGGGATTGTCAGATAGATAATTGTAAATTGTGTTTTGTTTCACGACTATTCTCATTATCTTGACCGACTCTGAGAATTTACTTTATAAACATATATGTTTCTCCAAAGAGTGTGAAGAGACAAGGTTCACGAAAACGACTTTTAAAACACGCAATTATTATATTCTGGACGAATACCTACCGAGGTATTCCATCCATCTAGTTTTTATTTTTATCTCATATCATTTTTGCATCAAATTCTATATACCATTTTATTGTAGTCATTACAAATTATTTCATGCTTTCAATAAGTGTCAGTTCCAAGTTTTATGCTCTGTGGTGGGACATAGTGGAGCTGTTGAAATTTGAAAATCATTTGAACTTCAAACAAATAGTCTTTATCCATACTAGATACTGTGTACTACAATACACACACACACACACACACACACATACACACTCGAACGTACACTACTACAATGTACGCTGCGTGCCCTCGCTATGGGCATTTGTATGAAGATGAGACGGCGATGGCTGAGAACTAGAGCTGTGCATTGAACTCTGAGGAGGACCTGCCAGCAAAATGCTGAGTCCATCTCCGATTGCCATAACTGATTATGTTGCGATTTTATGTTTGCAAAATGGAATTATTTAATTAGTGCTAATAATAGTTATACAATATTCAGGAAATTATTAAAGTTTTTAAGGTTTCTGTGTATTATAAAATCACATAATCAGAAACGTTTGGATTGGTAATAAATTATTGTGGTAAGATGGCAACGTTGTGAAGGTCTGGCTGGATAGGAAGGAAGTGTCAGGGTTTGTATTTATATGTAGAACACAGATGACACTCATCAGCGTCAAGTTAGGTTAGTCTCGAATCAACCTCAGGCTAGTTAATATACTTGTCATAGTTGACGTTAAAATTTTTTAACGTCAACTATGACAAGTATATTTTAACCGTATTTATTGCATTTGCAATAAATACGTTTCTAGTCGGTGAGTGCAATGTGATGTCAAAAATGGACTCCATCTCAGCATATGCTGTAGCAATTGTTACAGCGCTGGTTTTCAGAGAAGCCCAACGTCAAGAGCCGGGGAAGGGGAAGCAGTATGATAATATAATATAATTGGTTTGTTGCCACGTCAACGCAGGTATGGTGGAACAACTCGGCCACCTAAGGGCAAGTTAATTTGGTAATTTAATAAATACAACTTAATTTTTTATTTAAATGTGCCAATGGATCTAAGTTGTCTGAGAGGAGGCGGCAGGTTGTTCCAACATTTGGAGGCCCAATATTTAAAACTGCCTCGAAACGCCATTGTCCTGTGATGAGGCAACCATACGTCGCCAGTGTAATTTATCGAAGAGATACTCCGGTTTCTCAAATTTAATAATACCATACATGCCAGATGCCAGATGGTGTTCTCTTCGTAGTGTCATCTTCAGAATTCCAGTGTCATTTAGGTACGGAGTAACATGTGTACGCGGTGGGATCTTAAAACAAAATTCGTTCGAAAAACTTCTCTGTTCGTGCCAAAAGACATGGGACAATACACTGGATCTGCGTTGGCTTAACAGGGAAAGTATAAGAAAGTATATCACATAATGAAATTCTTAATTCTATACTTAAAAAGTCCCTTATATTATTCTGAAACTTTAAGTCTACAAAAACATTTCTGTGCATTCTCTAGGACATGGTTCTTAAAATGCAGTGCCTCGTCAATCACGACGCCCAGATTTCAGGCCTCTGATACCCGTTCGACTTGTGTTCCTTTAATAGTTACAGCCGGGTCGCAACCAGTTATATGGGCTACTTGCAGCTTGGACCCTAACACGAGATATTTAGTATTATGAGGATTCAAGACCAAGGTATTTATTTCCGACCATCTCACTATACGGTCAAGATCCTCATTTAACATGGCCACAGCTGAGCTTATGTCTTTTGGCTCAAACGATATATACAGCTGAATGTCATCTGCATACATGTGGTATCGACAGTGCTTGATTACATGACCTACATCCGCACTATACAAAATGAACAAGAGAGGGCCCAGAATAGGACCCTGGGGAACTCCCCTCATAGAAATTGGACTCGACAAAACACTGAAGCCATTTCCACCACGAAGATGGACCATTTGCGAACGACCATCAAGATAGCTCGAGAACCATTTTATTGATGAAGGGTGAAATCCGTAATAATGCAGTTTGTAAAGTAATAGTGGTACATTAATCGCATCTAATTCGCGTGAAAAATCGAGGAGCACGAAAATAGAGCCCTTGCCCTCACCTTGTGATTTTAATACACTATCTAGTGGATAGTGTTGTTGTTGGACATAGTTGTCCAACAGTGCAGTGGAAGTACTATGAGACTTACGAAAACCCTATTGCAATGAAGGTAGAATTTTATTCCTCTCCAAAAAAGATGTTAGCTGAGAACACATTACTGTTTCAATAATCTTGGATAGACAGGGAAGTATGCTGATTGGCCGTAAATCTTTGACATCAGTCACATTATTTTTCTTAGGAAGCGGTGTTACCAGCGCTATCTCCCATGCCTCTGGAAAAGTCCTCGTCAATATTGCCCTGTTTACTATTGTGGTGACAGTGCTAAGTGTATGGGGCAGCGTTAATAGTAACATGTCAAGCGAGATGCCTTCTATTCCCAGTGCATTAGACTTAAGTGATTGGATTATCTTAAGTATAGCGTTTTCATCAACAGGCTTTAGT
Organism: Oegoconia quadripuncta; assembly: GCA_949316235.1. Taxonomy (NCBI): domain Eukaryota; kingdom Metazoa; phylum Arthropoda; class Insecta; order Lepidoptera; family Autostichidae; genus Oegoconia; species Oegoconia quadripuncta. Next base: position 14,120,384 of record OX438749.1, read on the forward strand.
TCAAACATGAATGAACCATGTTGGGTGATATTCAAACCGACCGAAAGTGCCCACGGTACGCTTGAATCTAGTCCAGTGACCTCTCGGACGCTTTGCATTACGATTTACATGCTGATTAAAATACGCAATTTTTTCATTATACAACGCTGAAGTAACACAGCTCTTGAGCTCTTTGTAATAACTCTTATGGGCCGCTAGACCCGTCCGGCGAAACCTAACATGGGCCTCATTACGGAGATTTATCATTTCCCTCATAGTGTGAGTATTCCACGGATAACATTTTTCCCCAATACGTACTCGTCGTTCTGGGGCGAATTGGTCAAGGGAGTGAAAGAACAGCACTATTGAACGTCATTACCATTTCATTCACATCGGGCAAAAATTCAAAAATAGACTGTAGATCACAAGTTAACTTAAATTATACATGTCGTAAAAGTTATGAGAACTAATCTGTACTATTCCAACTTTATGATAATCACATTTACCTAATGCAAAATATCGTTAAGGTTTCATCCGGAACACATCTTGCCTTTCGACGTTATAACATATTACTATGATGCTATGCATCTGCGATCTGCTGTCGGCAAACTGCCTGCTTAGCTTGGCGAGTAGGGTAAAAAGCGATGCAAACCGCTCTATGGCAGAGTCTTAGAGCCAGTAATGGACTTTTATAGGTTTTTTTTATGCACAACGGGTTGGTACTTGACCTCAATCACACCTGATGTTAAGTGAAGATGAGGCCGAAGGTGGTAGCGTACTGAGCCGGAAACCCCATCTTATTTGGGGAACTGGCTATCTTACCTCTGACAACCGGAACACAACAATGCTATTAATATTACTGTTTGGCGGCAGATTACAAACAAAATGGTGGTAGCTAAAATGCCCTACCACCAACCAAACCGAGTACTAAATATGTACTCCGCTGGGGATTGAACCCGCGACCGCCGAATCGTAAACCCAGTGTTGTTTACATTGAGCTACCGAGGTGGTTGTTGATATTTGCGATGTTGTATCATCATACATGGCTTCGCCCCGGAACGAAATTTTAACAACTGATATGAAGGATCGTCGCTGTAAACAGATTTTATTGTACTGCAGTTCTTCATGTAATATTAATTCATTCTTTGACTACAAGTAAAATTACTTGCTACCCATTTGAAATTTTCTGAAAGTAGTAGCGGTCTTAGGTGAAAGTCTCAGCAAACGGATATGAGTCTCATTTGTAAGGTAATGGCTATGCTGAATCACGGATGTTCCGCGGAACTACTGGGAATAAACGTTAGCTTCGCTTCGTCTTACGGTGCAAATTGTCGGTAATAAATAAATACATTAGAAATGGAACCCAATGAAAATGTAGATAAGGTTCTGATTAAACATATACCTACATCTAGTTAAATACTATTGTGGCCTATTCCAAATTCAAGAATATATTAAGATTATTTGGATTAGTGAAGTGTGAGTTACTATTATGGAGTTGGCTAACAAAATGACACAATTTTCGATGCGCGATATAGGGAGAAAGGAGTATAATAAATTGTCAGTGAGGAAGGGTTATGATTAAAATGGCATTTAGATTGAGATCCGGGCACATGCCATTAAATTAGTTCGCATATGTAATGAAAAATCTTTATCTCCGAATTGTCAAACCTACAATACACCTGAAGCTGTGTACCATATTCTTTTGGAGTGTGGCCGTAATGCTACAGAAAGGCAATATTTATTTAAACAATTAGATATTAATTCGTGAGATTTAGGAACAATTCAATGTATTTTGGCTAAACCTACTTCCGTTGAAAGTAAAGTTATATGTATGTAAGTAAGTATATACGCAATAACACACCGCGCCATCTAGTTCCATACTAAGTAATTAGAGTTGTATTTGTGCGTTAGATTGCAAATAATTTGACTTTTAGCTCGCTTGCGTTGGACCTCTAAATTTGGTCCCACGTAAGCGCCCTAGAAGTAAATTATGGTAACACGTTACGTCTAACCTTCATCATCAGCCCGTAAACATCCCACTGCAGGGATATAGGTCTTCCCTCGTATAATAAGGGAGTATGTGGCATAGTCCACCTTGTTGGTCCCAATGCGGGTTGGGGACTTGACATGCCTTTCAATTTTTATTTCTCAGGCATCCAGGTTTCCTCACGATATTTTCCTTCACAATTTAAGAGCAGTCGGATAAATGCACGTAAGTAATTAAATGAAATTCAAAAACTCATTGGTAGATGGCCTGCCTAGGAATCGAACCCGGACCTCCAAAATTAAGAGACCGCGTCTTAACCGCTGAGCCGCCGACGCTCTCGGTGTCACAGATCGTCTATCCATTAGACATTTATTTCCTTATCCGTACTTCTAGCGCGCTTACGCGACATCAAATTTAGCGATTGAACACAAGTGAGATAAAGGACAAATTATTAGCGATCGAACGAAAAAAATTTTACGTGGTACGACGGCAGATGATTGATTTACTACACAAACACATTTATTTTGTAAAAATATATATATTTACAAAATATGTATATTATATATGAAAACATCCATAACTCGGGTATACTCGTATATGTGTCCGTAAATATCATACAAACATGTCCCTAACGGGATTCCAACACGCGACCTTTTAGTAGTTAGGTTAGGTTGGGTTTTCTCTAACTACTCATACGAGTATCACCTATAAATATTGAAAATTTAGATATTCCAAAGAAAGAAAGCCGAAGAAAGCAACTGTACATCATTATCGTATGAGACACAGGACGTCCTTTGTCGAGAATATAGCTTCCCTCATAGATTTCCAGACAATTAGTTCAAACCCGTATGATTTCAACATCTTAAGCTTGACGCTGACGTGTTTCTTTAGAGCTTAAAACTGCAAAGTGCCGTAACCGTAATGTATGCGTCTAACTCCATGATAAATGTATCGCGCCGGAGCGCTGCGCGGTACACGGATCGGCTTTTAGCGGCGTTGTCCACCTGGCGCCCTATTCTGAATTTACATTAAAAGGAACCGAAATAAATAACTTAACTAATAGCTGGGTTAATTATTTATGTACATTGACATTAGAAATTTCTTTAAGCCAGTGACTTGAAGCTAACAAGTAGTAAGTACTTACAGTTAGAATTTTTTTATAAGTTGGAATGCGACTCCATATTTATATGTGGGTTTATTTATATTTAACCGCCTCCGTGGCTCAATTTAAACAACATTGGGTTTACGATTCGGAAGTTGCGGATTCGATCCCCAGCGAGGTATATGTTGAAGTACTCGGTTTGTTTTGGTGATAGGGCATTTTAAATGTCGGCCTGGCTAGCTACCACTATCTTATCTAAATCTGCCGCCAAGCAGCAATGTTAATAGCATTGTTGTGTTCCGGTTGTCGGAGATAAGATAGCCAGTCCCCCAAATGTGTTGGGGTTTCCGGGTCAGTAATCTTCCACCTTCGATCTCATCCTCACTTAATATCAGGTGTGATTGAGATCAAGTATCAATCCGTTGTGCATAAAAAAAAAGAAAAAATAAAGACATTTCATGTAAGAAACTTATTAAGTCATCATCATAATCATATTAGCCACAGGACGTCCACTATTCAACATAGGCCTTATCCATAGATATCCAGAGCAACCGGTTGTAAGCGATCTGCTTCCAGCGACTTCCCGCGGCCTTCATCAGGTAGTCCGTGCACCTTGTCAGTGGACGTTCTACACTATGCCTCAACGGCCATCAATCTTCGTGCTATGTGCCCTGCCCACTTCTACTTCGCAATTCGTTCGTTTACCGATTTCTAGATTCTTGATTCGATCACGTAGCGTAACAGCGAGTAAAGCCTTCTCCATAACACGTTGCGTGACCTTGACCTTTCTTATGTGGCCCATAGGGAGAGACCACGATTCAGTGGCATAAGTCATCACTGATAACACACGTTGATTAAAGACTTTCGTCTTAAGAGTATTAATTACATTTTCTGTACTAAAATCAGTAAACCGTATTACTTTTGGAATTATTTAGGTGTCTGTCCTGCCTGGCTGTCTTTTTTCGAGACTGTCGAGGTAAAAAGTTTAGAAAGGAAGTTGTAACCCTGAGGATCTATTACGTAAGTCAAACGATGAGTCCATCGTAAACGATTATTACGATCATCGACATCAAACTCGCGAAATCTTATTACGCATTTCAAACGATTACGAATGCGAGTGTCATCGTTACGATTGACGATGAATGAATCATCTCTCATACAAAAGTAATGACATCGGCATTACCTATGCACATCGTATACGATTCAAACGTTAACGATAAAGGTGAGTCGGGGCTTACCGCAATCGTATTCGTATTCACTATTGGTACTAAGAATTATAATAGAATAATATAAGAATAATAAGAATAATAAGAATTAGAAATATAATATTTTTTGCAATAACAAAAGAATCATAACTTTTGTTATTGCAAAAAATATTATATTAAAAACGTGTTTTACGTTTATTAGTTAAGCTAGTGCTCCTAGTAATTTGTAGAACAAATACCTTTTCCAAAAAGGGAATATTTCGACAAATAACCTACTATTATAAAATTAGTTTTATTACATGATGATGTATGAGTCATGTAGATGATCGAAGCATGTATCAAACAATATTTTTAATGGTTCCTACGTAATTTTCCAGAAATTTCTCCGAAATGATAATTAAAGAAGTACAATATTGTTTCATGTAAAATGTTGTTTAATGTTTTATTTTAACTTAAAAACTTGTTGTTCTTATTACGTAAAAAATGTAGTAACACGATTAGCAATAAAAATACTATGGGTTCTTTTACAAATTTTATTGGCCTTGATTCCCCGATAAAGTCCCGATTTGAATTATTCCTCACTCTCTATTTTCCCACAAATCGAGGATTTTTTTCGTAATTGGCAGCACTGCATGTACAAATTTGGTAGATTAGAAATTATGTAGTGCAAAAATAGAGTAAGATAACGTTATTCTGCGTATAAGGGTATCCCTTTGTATTGCGCTCTTTAGTCAAAGGTGTTAACGAAAAAAGTACACAATAGCGCCGTCTAGTGTCGAGTAGCAACACTTTTGGACAATTCCAATATCATTCATTCATTGTATACGAGTGCCAAACGACGACATACGTAATGCAGTAACTTTTATACGAGTGGTCGATGATCGTCAACGATGGCCGATTAAATTTAACGTTTAAATTTACGTAATAGGCCCTCTGTGTTGAGTTTATGGATATGTGAAGATAAAGAAATTGATAGTTATAGTTTTGCACATTGATGTTAGTTATTATCATCATTATCATGAACCTATTCTAGTCAGCTGGTAGATATAAACATTGTGGGCTTGCTACTAAACGCGATCTTCTATTCGATTTTCTACCATATAGAGCAAATCATCGTACCATCTATCAGATGGGTGTCCCAGGCTAAGTTTGCCGAGTGTGATATAACGGCCAGTTATTTTTCTATATATGGCCAGTCCCCTATCACTTCAGCTTACCAATTATATCTGAGTTAGGTATGTCAATAATTCTCGTTCATTGGTGAATTTTCTGATTTGTCATTTCGATAAACGAGCTTCTCATAGTTCACTGAGCGACTTTGAACTGTCAATATCCGTATCGAATGTGTAGATAATTACTGGTAAAGACGCATTGTTGATTAATTTTGTCTTCATAGTCCAGTAAAAATACGCAATTTTTGTGGTGTAACTTCCTATTATTTTAAAGTTCCTAATTTTTTGTAGAAGGATAGAGTAGCCATTACTAATCAAATAAAAATGTTTTCTAACCATACTGTAGCTTGCTTTAAGTATAGTATAGATATTTAGTTATAAGAAAGAAAGAAAGAAACTGTTTATTCGCCACTTCGACACATATACAACAATTGTTAGGTAAGTAAAATAACAGAACACTCATATAAGTGTCGCAGCAGCGAAACGGAAACGACTCAGCTATATAAAACCTACAATATTAAATTAAACTTACCATTGTGAATTTCATAGCGTTGTAGAAGATGCTAAGAGCTCTAAAATATTAATGGCTACTTTATATTTTCTAAAAATAGTTTATTGAGTCGTGATATTTGCGCTCGGTGAAATTTTTCATAAATGTAAAGACGTTATTCATCGATTTTTTTTGAAAATAGTTGTATGAGTTTTAAGTATATTCTCCGAAGCAATGAAATTCACAGTGGTAATTTTAATCATATAGTATGTGTTTTATTACTTAATATCTATATTATATGTAAAGCAAGCTACCGACTTGTTCTATCCATGTGCAAAAAATCACGGCCCTTTTTTTTTATGCACAACGGGTTGGTACTTGACCTCAATCACACCTGATGTTAAGTGAAGATGAGGTCGAAGGTGGAAGCGTACTGACCCGGAAACCCCAACACATTAGGGGGACTGTCTATGTTATCTCTGACAACCAGAACACAACAATGCTATTAACATTGCAGCTTGGCGGCAGATTTAGATAACAATTGTAGGAATATTTTATTTATTTATTTGTAGTTATTTGTAGGAAGAACTTAAGAAGTTAAAAGTGTATTCTTACTGGACTATCAGGCTTATGGTTTCGGCGAAGAGAGGATATGAGGCTCTTTTCAAATACTGCTCAGTCATGTAGAATTGAAAGATATTAGCTAACTTCTAAATAAATAATTATAGGTTAAATATCGGGAAGTCAAAGCAAATGTGGAATGTAAAGAATTGTGGAAAGGATTCCACCGACAAGAACATAACTCTTAAATTGAAGAGAGAGAGGTTAAATATGACGTAGTATTGTGATGCTTGGTAAAATTATATAACTAATTTATTTTTATTTTCTATTGTAATCTGTTTTATTTTCTGTTCCAATCTTACCAAATGAATCCCAAAGACCATTAGTTCTCTGATGCTGGGTTTACCTATTCACAAACAGAGTAAATTCAATGCACCTTTTCTTAACCTTCAATCCGAAGCTTTTACTAAAGCCTTTCAAATCTTGATTAACTCCTAGGAAGTTACGACGCAACTTAGTGTTAGATTTTTCTAACACATTCACAACGCAAGCTTATGCATTCTCATCCTCCACGGGGGTGGAAGGGCGAGATATGTTGGACTCCGGCTTGAAGAGCCGACTTACCAACTAACCTCATGGTGTTCCTCCACTCGCACCATAGCAACTTAGTGTTAGCCTGTCACAACTTATCAGACTTTAAATACCGAGGTGAAATAAAGAGACATTTTATTCATTGAATACGGAAGGCGACAAATTTTGATTAGTATTTTAGATTCATGAATAGTTAGCGTCTCCTTGGAAGTCGAATATTTCTATTTCCACTTTGCAGAACCCTAAGTATTCTTGTATCAACAGTAGAGAATAACCCCTCGGAATAAAGGTAGTTAGCCCGGGATTACGTATGATGCATTGCCCAGCTGCGTCATTGTTCATTAAGATGGAAAACTAGCGAGATGCTATAATGTGAGAAAGATGGAATGTACACAAGGAGAGCGCTTGTGTTGTTGACAAAGGATTAAAAATATGAAATATAGTGTGGATGCATCTGACTAGTAGCGAGGAGTAAAGATAGAAATAAAGATATTGCTAGGTAAATTACGTCTTGATCGTTAGGTAAAGACGGATAAAATGTATAGCCACAGGATTTGCTTAATGTTTAAAGTAATTTGTGGGGAATTTAAAAATAGATACCTTTATTCAGTCTTTATTTCTAACAAATTTCGAGGGTTGGATGAAACGTTCGATACGTTTATTCCAGGGAACGATCGCCCTACTTTACAATGGTTTTACCGCTCGAACGGCATGTTTTTGATTATTTGGTGTAGCTGAAGTAAAAATGGTATCGCGCTATTTATGCTGAACGATTAAATCGTTGACGTTACCGAAATGAAACCAAACGCAAAACGTTTAGAGCTTACCACGTAGTTAAAAAATACTAGGCTAATTTCCATTCTATCGATTAGCGCGATATAAGATAAATGCGCGCGCGCTTAACGTAAAATTTTTGGTTATGGTTGACTTTTGGTGTTATCGTTCAAACTTAGCGCGATTAGACACCTGGTAGGGCGGGTAATGTTTATCAGGTGAGTTTACTGACCAATTTGGGTTTCCGGGTCAGTACGCTTCCACCTTCGGCCTCATCTTCACTTAACATCAGGTGTGATTAAGGTCAAATGCTAACCCGTTGTGCATAAAAAAAAATAAAAAAATACGAAATGAGTTAAAAGTGATGAATTGGACGTGTAAAATGAAATATATATTTATTTTATAATTACCAAATATTCCACACAAAATAGATTTTAATTGCCCCTAGAATTTTTATACTCTTTGCATTACCCTAGAAAGTGTATAATTTTGAAGTACAGAGAAAAGTACTGATGTGGTCAGAACCGATACAATGGAGACGATAATTATAAAGACCTCCGGCTGCAGGAAAATCAATTTATATCGTACGATATTGTTTGAGAAAACGAACACTATTTTTTTATTTATTACTAATCGATAAATAGGATATTTGACACAAAACAGGACCTTATGTTTCTGGGTTCGGCAGATACCTAGACTTACGATGCTTGTTTATAGCCTTAGTAATTAGCCTGATTTAAAGATAGGCGTTATTGCAGTTCTCCCACTTTATTTTCTACAAATTTTTTTAGTAGTCCGGTTTTATTTTTTTTATGTTTTATTTTTAATTGAAAGTTCGGACGATTAAAACTTTATGCCCTTGCCAATGCATTAAAATAAACCACGTTAAATGAAAATATTTCTTACTACGCTCATATGCTCTTTTCACAAGTATAAGAAATGCATCAAAGGGATGTCTACAAATACCAAATTGGTAATTACTAACTTTTTATCGTTATAATATATATGTATGTGCTTTAAAGTGTTTACAAATAAGCAAGTAAACAATTTTTCCTAACATTATAGAAGTACTTTACTCTTGTAGTCAAAATCTTTATATACGTAGATAAAATTTCCCTAATTTTCATGCACAATAAGTCAGGAATTGACCTTAATCATGTACGGTGCTTATGCTAAGATGTGGCGGAAGCTGGAAGCCTGCTCAGCCGGAACGCCAATTGATCTGGGGACGAGCTATCTTATCTCAAACAATCGGAACACAATGCTTTAAACATTACGGCTTAGCTTGCACAGTGAGATCGATTTCGTATCGATCGACCTAAAATCATCACTGGTATATACAGGTGAATTTTTTATGTGGACCTGGATGGCCAAATCATATGCTGTCGGGTTTACTAGTTTTTAAATACTTAATTTTTAACATAATTTAAATAATACAATGCATATTTCTGTAATAATTTTGTGTACAATAAAGATATTAAGATAAGATAATTTCTATAATTTTATATTTACAAAAACTACTTTTAAGTACATGTAAACTCGAGCTTATTGTAGACTCTAAAATTAAGGAACAAATATTATCATGGCACCCATCTGTTATAAAATATTTCTCTCTAAAATGGTGAGGCCAGCACTTTCTGACACCGAGTATACGTTACCCGGTAAAAGTATGTGCATTTAGTAGCAAAATGAGCGTAGTTATTACGCTATTTCGCTTTTGACGCGGATTGTTCGCAGTTGTTCACCGAGATTGTTGGCGACGTTCTGAGCATGTGACAACGACAGCCGCGATCCCCTTATTCTGCTCATTCTACCCCTCACCCGTTCTGTCGACTGGCAGCTTTATTGTTGTTTTGGTTTGCAACGTCGTCGTCTCGTGTCTGGAGCAAAAATTGAGCTCGAAAATGACAATTGCTATCGTGACGCAAATTTACTATTACTGCAAAGACTAGGCATGCCAATCCGGCCGACTATGATTTGCATTTCTACATATTATTCATACGAGGCAAGGATGTATATGTGTAGACTCAAAATATGTAGTTTAAGAAACTAAAAAAACACGCTACATTTCCACCATCCTTCTCCTGGCCCAAATATGAGCCCAAACTCGAGGGGTTTACTAGTTTCACCATCCACTTCCTGGCTCCATCATAAGATCAGCTCCAAGAAGCCAAATTATGGTATTGTCACCAGAATTACATATACATACAAAATTTAATTTCGATACAATTAGAAGTAAGTTTAAATTAACCTTCATCATTTGATTACATTGATAGTTACAAGTGAAGCTAATAAAAACGTGTCAAAAATATTTGCAATAAGAACACGGGCAATACATTATTCTGCAAAGATTCCCGCATACAATAATAAAGTCTTAGTATAAAACGCTCTCCTCTTCAGTTGTTAAAAATCACAGATGAGAGACATGGATAGTTCCAAATTCAAATAATATATGCACTATGTAAACTATGTGCTCAGCTCCTTAGTTGTTTGAAAGTCACATATCACAGATATGGAAACTTCTAAATTTAAATAATATATAATGGAATTTCGTACCCTGTTGATTCCAAATACAAAATCACTCTATTTCCTGGAATATTTAAATTAGACTTTCTGCCCCCGTATTCTAATTGGTTCGACAGTCGATGCTCGTTTCGGTATCGGAAAGTTAAAAATTTCGAATGTCTTTCAGTTCACCGAAATGCATTAAAATTTAAAATTTTGCGGTAATGAATAGAATATCGTCATACAGGGAAGGATTTTGAGAAAATATAAAATCGGACTCTAGCAATTTTATTTCTTCCCGAGAAGTGCAGTTCATAAAACGCAAACTTGGTATATTTATAGCCACATACATCCTACAAGGAATCTTCTGGGAACAAAGTCGATTTAAATTTTTCCCTAAGTAATAATTACATTTTACAATAAAGCCTTACCTTTTTTTAAGTTTATTTTTGACCCCGACGAAAGACGACTAGTGTTATCTGTTTGAGGTTATGTGTTTTATGTATGTGTGATTTGAACGCGTTTTTTTTATAATTAATATAGGGGAAAACTTCTCATGTTATTTTGATAAAAAACAGTTCAGTCGTTTCGAAGATATGTACTTTGTATACCTGGATGATTCAATTATGTTTAGTTCCTCAGATTTTCAAAATTATCAATTTCTGTTATATTTCAATTTGTTAGAAATTCTGTTTGAGATTATATATTTACATAACATCTTACCCTCAATAACTACACATATTATTCTACTTAAGAAACCCTCGAAGTGGCAATCTATTCAAAACGTACACCTAATACTGACACCAAACAGATTAACATCGTCCTGTCCAGGCCCCAAGGGTCTGTTGCAGGCAAAAGGATCGGACAGGAAATGAAGGTTGTCTGCGGGTGGCGCCACTTCCGTCGCGACCGCTCCGGAAACGTGCAAACGCGAATCGCAATCGTAGTCACTAAACAGCGCGACTATCATCGCCCGCTGCCATCTGAATACTCTTCCACATAGCGCCTCTATTGTGAACACTGCCTTTGTCTGCCGCTGTGTTTGTCAGTTCATGCGATGCTTCAACAGCTATTTCCGTATGCTTTAAACCTTGCCGTTTAGAAGTGGGTATTGTCGGGTACTTTTGTAAGTACCAACTTTAGTAATACTTTAAACTTTTTAAATAGCTCGCATGTTCCTCACTCAACGCATTCAGTGAGGAATGGCGTTTTAGATACTTTGCCTCACGGACCCAATTTTTTATTGCTGTGCTCATAAAGTGGGGTGTAATTAGTTTGAAGCCTGTGTTTGAAGGTATCTGTGGTACTGTAGCGCCAAAACGACCGAAACGGTTGGTAAACGGTTTTTTATTTGATGTTTGATGAAAATCGGTTAAGCCATTTGGTAGATATTTAGCATTCAACATAGGTAGTTGATTTATTTATCTAGACGAAATGATCGTTAATTCTCTCTTTTCAAAATGTTCAATTTATAGTTATTTTGACATTTTGTCATATACTTTTATTTTAAGTTTCATGTATTTCCTTACTATTATTTTCGTAAATAAGTAGGTACTTACGTATGTTGAAACATCCAAACTCTTCACATAATAAAGCAACTAAGTTTCAGGTACCCAAGTACAAAGTTTCATAGAACAATATAATTATGAGTGTGGGTCGTTTTATTGATGATTATATTACCTGAAATTTTTCTTCACCTGGCTTCTTTCATTCTGTGAAGAAAATTGCAATAATAATTTTATTGAAATAATCAGTGTTACTTTTCATAGTTGGATGAAGAATGGTATTACCGAAGAATGTTTCGCCGAAGCACGATTCGTGAAATGCAGAGGATTATGTGATAATTGCGGGTTTAGAAATCATTAAAAATACTTTCAAAAACAAGCTATTATACTCTATTATACTCCATCATGTTTGTCACATATTATTCTAGTACAATAACGAGTAACATAAAGTCCATCATGGAGTTCCAGTGCAATCTTCTCGCACCATCTTTAGACGCTCGTCATCATGTGTAATGGAAAATGCTCATGGCAACAAAGCTACTAGCTCAAATTAGACTATCTTGCCATTTGCTACCAGGGAGTTAAAGTCCCTACATCCCGGCTCTATCATCAGATCAGATCGATGGTACCATAATATAGCATTGTCACCGAACTTATATAATGCCAAATTTCAGCTCAGTCAGATTCCAGCAAGTGGTTGAAAAAGGGTTTACCAATTTTGAAATGGACAACTTACATACGCACATTGCAAGCTAAGTCAAAGCTTCTAAAAACTCACGGCATTTTGCGAATTATGCTTCAGCGAAATGTTCTTGGAAAAGTATAATACGGTATACCCTTAAAAGTTTATTGTGGCTTAAAAAGTAGTCGCCTACACAGAAATGCAACTTCAAAAGCGGATGTAAATATCTCACAATATATTTCAAAGAGTACTTACAAACTCTTAGATACCGATAGAACACAACACCTCGACCCGTTGCGACGGATACTAGCAGGACTTATCTGTCCCGGATGTAAGCCGGACTCGAGGACACCTTCCGATATTACAGGATGAGAGGACGACGCTATATAACGGGACTAAATATCGGTATCGAGCGAACGTGATTTACCCTCGTACAATGATCTTTACAGGGGCTTTGTTTATGCAAAATAGATGTAAATGTGAACTATACGTTCAGCGATTCCAAATGTTTTTAAAATAGGATTCTCTTTTTCAACAATATGGGAGCATTTGAAAGAAGCGCTTCTGCATATAAACTTTTTATTTTTTTTACTTGTTGAGTTGTAATACGCGTGTATGTCACGAAACTAGTTTTTAGACTGTGCACAAAACTTACTGGTTTATGTTCCTGTAATTTCACTTGGTATATAATTATTCCGTAAGGAAAATGCCCTATTTTTTTAACGTAAGGAAAAAAATAGGGCATATTACTCATAGGTAAGTGAAATAGAAATTTTTATCACAGACTCACGCGCCGGTCGGAGAATGATATATTTTATTATTATTTATAATTTCGGATTCGTAGGGTTCTTATCATGCGAAAATAAACTTATATTTTATCCAAGTGTTTTTTATTTATTTAATTTAATGATGTAATTATGTGGAATAGGCTACAAACCTGACCGTCAAACGACACAACGCTTATGGTTTAAAAAAATAAATAAACTACCTATACCAATACTATTTCACTTATCTAATATTTTTTCCTTATGGTAAAAAAACTCATTTGGTATAAAAGATTTCGAACTGTCTGTCCATCAACATGTCTATCGTGGTCACACATAACATATTCTCACAAAATGTTACTATAACAAAAGATTACCTTTCCTCGTTTACCTTGGCCTTATCAAAGATCAAAGTAGTAAACAACTTACTAAACCAAGCTCACTTATTATAATAGTTCTTACAAGAAGTATTAACATTGTAGCAATATTTCTTTGTTGAACGAAAGTTTTCTGTTTCAAGTAAATTACTTCTATCTTTGTTTCATCTCTTCTTTGATATTCTAAGAGTATATTTTGCAAAATTGACATTTACTTACTCGCAGACAAAGTAGGTGTTTAGTAGATGCATTGCAAGTTTTATGTCAACCCCTCGCCAATGATCTTAGTTCACCTCTCTTTAGAATAATAAGACCTTTAAAATTTTAACTACTTTTTCATTTCAATTAATAAGTTCGATTGGAGCCGTTTTTAAGAAATTCGATAAATCATTAAGATCTTGTTCTTGGATAATATACACACATAACATCAAATATAACCGTTTCGATGTTCCAAACATTAAAAACTTAATAGTTGAAACAACATTCACGGTTCACTTTCGAAGTATACAGAAATGCACATATAACGGGGGATGAGTCCATTGCCGTTAAAACGTGCAAACCTATACATGATTTTTGGTGGAAAGTCTCTTAGTCGCCTTTAACTACACCCACGAGAAGAGACGGGTTGAGTTGGTTTTATTATTTTTGTGCTGAAATCATACAGAACGTTCTAGGTTAAACTTTTACAAAGCTGATAGAAAGCGCTAGCCGTGTAGGGCACGAGCTGTAAAATGAAATCACGGGATTGTCATTCGACTTAAAGGTTATTAGGTATGTAAATATATAATATACAACATGGTATAGTGTGATAGCATTATATGCAGTAGCGGATTAACAGTACATTACAAGGTGCTGGGGCCCCTGTGCTCCTGGAGCCTCATCTCCTCTATATTGTCGTTGCTTTGTTATACAAACGTTTCTTTGAAATAATGCGCAATCGATATCGACCACAAACTTTCTACCTTTGTGTTGTATACTAATGTCTACCTTATAAATTTAAATAACAGAAGGCCTACATAATTTCTATGCTTGACGCTTCCAAAATTCTTAATAAGCCACTGATTGTATGGTCAGTCTAATATAATGCTTCTGTGAGGTGGCGGCGTTCATATTGGTGGGCAGGTGGAAGATTTTAAGGGATCCAAAGTTTTGAGTTATTAAGTAGTTTCAATAACCAAACGAGGACCCAACTACATCATTTTATTAGCCACCCGGTTGGGACTGCGAAACTAAGCGACACTCAGGCCAACTTTCCGACAGTTGCATCCACTCGTAAAGTGGGTGCCGACACTCGCCGGCGAAACTTAGTTGTTGCGACGCAAGTAACCGTGTTGCTCTCTATAAAGATGTCAATTTGAATCCATATACTGAAGAAAGAAACTCTCTAAATGAGAACTAACTCCATAATGCGAATAATAGTCGAAAATCTACATTTATCATCAATATCATCATCGTATCAGCCTCTGGAGGTTCATTGCTGAACATAGGTCTCCCCATAGATTTTTTAAAGGTGTAACGGTGTCGTTCTTTTGAGTTGATACTTATTGGTGGGTTTGGGTTATTGGAGTTCAAATTCGAAATTTTAAACTGACTGATTGATTGATGAACTGATGGATCCTTTTTTTTGGGACATTGATTTTCAGATTCCCGAATGAGTACGACATTGGAACCTTCAAGAAACGAGCCTACACCTTCCTCAAAGGCCGGCAACGCATCTGTGACCCTTTTGGTGTTGCGGGTGTCCATGGGCGGCGGTGATTGCTTTCCATCAGGTGACCCGCATGCTCGTTTGCCGCCCTCTCATATAAAAAAAAAAACAAAAAAAAAACTCAGTCGCACCGTTATTTGAATCATTTTTTTTCATTTCAGTAATTATTGTTTTAGTTTAAAAAAAATAATTACATGAAACTTTCGGTCCTATGTACTACCTGTTTCACGCAATAAATAAGTTGGTGTGGTGATCCGTGTTCTGTTTTGACCCTGGCCTGAGCTATTCCGCCCCATCAGTACATATACACCTCGTGACTCGATCCAGCTGGGCATAGGTGGGCTGGGAAGGTCACAAAGGCTTTAAAATACCCACTCATTCATCAGTGGGGAGCTCCGTTCTCAAAGTTGTAGACGTGTAGGTCTATCTAAGCCAAGAGATCCGATTAGATAGGTCCAACTTCGAGAGAGAGGTCAATCGACGAATCCAACAGGGAAACGGAAAAAAATGCAATATTTTCTAGCCGAAAATAATACAGTATTTGAAGACGAAGGTCATTAATCAATGTGTATTACCAATGATGACTTTAGGCACTGGAACGTGCTATGTTACTATGGGCCTCATAAGAACGTTCAAGGTCATGCAACAAGCTATGGAAGAGAATCAGGAATGAAGAAATCCGTAGGTGCACGAAAGTTACTGACATAGCCCAGCGATTAGTAAGTCGAAGTGGCAGTGGATAGGCTACATATCTCGAAGAACGATGGCCGGTGGCTCATTAAAGTTCTTAAGTAGACTTCACTTACCAGCAAGCGCGGATTAGTAAGTTGGAGTGGCAGTGGGCAGGGCACATAGCTCGAAACAAAGCGCAGCGTAGGATGTGCTCTCACAATGTGGACGACCCGATGAAGGTCGCGAGAAATAATTTGATCCTATATAAGTCGTGTTAAAAGTGTCATTGAAAATTAAGATAAATAACTTTGCACATATTTAGCATATTGTAAAAAATAAATATGCAAGTCTAAATATGCAAAAATAATGTTAATCCTACCGCATCCATTTCTTATTTCGGGAAGTTGATCGAAATGTGTAAATAATCGGACTAAAAGGCTCAGTAGTCCGATGATCTATAATCATCTGCATCATCGGACTACTGAGCCGAAAAAGTCTCAGTAGTTCGATCATCGGACTACTCAATCGGACTACTGATACTTGAGGATCCTGGCAGGGTTACCATGCAATGTGGGGACCAGGAAAAGCACAACTTGGTGATACGCGTATAATGACGTTATAATTGATTGTGCAACTGTTTATATTGTATATTTACATTAAGATGGGTAGAGGTGCGTCATACACCACAACTTTATCAGCGGTCTTGGGATATTTTCTTTGAGGAATCATATATTTGATACCCAAGAAGTTGCCTGTGCAGAAGTTCTAATCCATATACTTATGAATAGTTTCGCTTCAAAAGAATAAATAAATAATATAGTGGTGTATATAAATAATCTCCACGACTTTCCTAATTTAGTTAGTTTGTGAACATGGTCATTTAATTTCTGTGGTTTCTGCCTAACCCTACGGGAAACAGGCGTGACTTTATGTATGTATGTATGTGAACAAGAAATTATTATAATGTTCGATGTGGTGTGTTTAATATGTTCTAGGAAACGCAAATGGCCTATAAAAGTTGTCGATGATTTTTGCAACAAATTAACCAAACGGCGAAAAACAAACCACATTTTAGTTTGTAGTAGATTTTATTTTCCTCTTCCAGTCTGGTACACGTATATTAACCTGAGCGCATCGTTAAAGAAACTGCAAGGTACAAAGTTGCTCGGAACTCTAACATTCTCACGACATGATTGCAGGCCTTGAGTTAGTGCGGAACTGCTCCCACTATGAAAGAAGTAACTTTAACTCACTCGCAGCAAATTTTAGATACTTTGTACAGAGGTGTGACTTATCTAAGATACAAGTATCTGAAATACAGATACAAGATGCAAGATACGTATTTTCATTTTGTATCTAAAATACTTTTTAAAAAATCATTTTGTATCTTGTATTTAAATATATTTTGTTTGGTATCTTAGTATTTTATAAATACTTTTTCTGATAAAATACTTTTAGTAATATATTAGTAGAAATATATAAAATAAATGCGTAAAATTGAGCATGTCATTATTAGTCCAACATCACATTGGTAGATGGCGACTCTTTCTTTGCACTGCACTGGCCTGTATCTATACAAGATGTGGCAAATGCACAAGTCGTGCGAGCCAAACAATTAAAAAAAAAAAAACTGAAATGTAATTTCATTTGAGAAGATGACCGCCTTTTTGTATATAAATAAATAATAAATAAATAAATATCCTTAGACATACACACAGCGCCATCTAGTTCCACATTAAGCAACTACAAGCTTGTGTTGTGGATACCAGATGGTTGATATACTACATAAATACATTTTTTGTAAACTTATATATATTCATGTTTTCATTTATAATAATACTTATTATAAATGAAAACATCCATAACTCGGGTACACATGTCCGTATTCATCACACAAACATATGCCCCTAGCGGGATTCGAACCCGCAACCTTTTGGTATAGTGGTCAGAGTTGCTAACCACTACACCAAACAGGTCGTCAACTTAATGTTAAGTTATTTACATACGTAAATAACATTAAGTTATTTACGAATAAATCGTGTTATGTTATGTAACGTGTGTGTTATGTTATCGTGTTATGCTCGTGTTATGTCAATTAAGAAAAATAAACTTAGAATTCATTAAAATAAAATCTTGTTTTCTTACAAAAGTATTTGTATCTTAAGAAGTATTTAGAAGATACGTATTTGGTATTTAGTATTTCAGATACTATTCTCGAAAGTATTTTGTATCTGGTATCTGAAATACTTTATTTAAAAGTATCTTGCATTTTGTATTGCAGATACTTTGTACAGGGTATTTTGTACATCTCTGTTTGTAGTTAGTTCCACGACATGCACGCGTAGGGTTGAGTTTGGACAAAACTACCTACATTACAATGTAATATCTTTATCTAAACAGGCCGGTACAAAAGTGACATCACGCCTATAGGGCAAGGTCCAGCGTGACGTATAGTGCCTTTAGCATATAGTTAATGAAACTACTTTTTTAGGGTTCTGTGGTCAAGAAGGAACCTTTATAGTTTCGTCATGTCCTCTCTGTCTATCCGCAGCTTAGCTCAGAGCTTCTTAGTACTAGAAAGCTGTAATTTGGCATGGTATAATCACGCCGACACAGTAGTAAAATAAAATGTTGAAAAAAATTTTTTTAGGATACTTCCCTACACATAAATTGGGGATGACTTATTTTTTTACTCCATCGTGTGGGATGTCGTTGGATAGGTCGCTCAAAACTATTAGAGATTATTTTAAACAGTTTATCGATTCAGGGTTCAGTTTGCGGAATATTAAGCGTTGCAATATAAATTTTTGGCCTGCCAGTTAAACGGTTGGTATTGGATACGTGATTAATTTCACGGCCCTTTTGAATTTTTCGCCATAATAATTATAACACCGTCACGATATAAAGAAATCTAACGGTATCTACTTCAAAATCAGTCAGGATTAGGCTGCATATAGCATAGAAGCCTGCAATACAATAGAAATACACTTTATTGCACAAAAGGAGAATATACATTTTAAAAAACAACAATAAAAACATACATCTATCATAAGTATACATACATACACCCGAAAATCATTCTCCTTCCTGGGATAAAATACGCATTCAATAGGTACGGAAGTCCATTCAGTGAATTATGTCGCTCGGTCGGCTTCAAGACGCAGCTGGTGTAGCGTCGAGAATAACGATACTAACTCGGAACTTTTTGTATTTAAACCTGCTCTTAGCCACGGACACGAGCTAACGCAAATTTGATATTAAATAAAAACTTTTAATGCACTTTATTTGGCTTCTTTTAGCGTTTTGTTTAAAAGGGAACCTCAATCTGAAGGCTTCGGCTTTAAATGACCTTAAAAAAGGAAGACGGTGGCAATTCGACTGGAAATAAACGATTTTACTTAGCTTCACTCCATGTATAAATTTGTTAGCTTCATTGTCTTTTATTGTATTGTTGATTTATTCAGTAATATGTCCATCATTGCTGTTGTTTTGCATCTTTATATCTTCTAGGCGATCTCATATTTTGCTGAAGATGTGATGATGCGCTCCAGATATCGTGAACGGAACCATATTGAAGTCGGGTGTTGCGCAAATTTCTCGCAGTTTAATTTATTAGAAAACTACCTTAATGGAAGTGGTCATCATCGTCCATTAACATTTGCAAGTTTGTTTTGAGAGCAGTTGCAGTATGATGCTTGATAAACGACATAACCACCCTTTTGGAATTCAGGCAATCGGGATATTACAAAATGTGTCAGAGATTTGGATTCTCAATTTTTTATGCACATATAAGTAAGCTCTTGACCTCAATCGCACCTGATCTCCATCTGGTTTGACCTCAGTCACATCTGATGTTAAGTGAAGATGGAGCAGAATGTGTATAGGGGACTAGCTATCTTATCTCAAACAGCAAGTACACTACAATTCTATCAATTCAATTTATTTTTTATCAACATTTCTGCTTGGCGGCAGACTTAGATAAGATGGTGGTAACAACGGACATGTTGCTCCACTACTAACCATACTGAGTACTAAACATCCGTTTTGCAATTGTATCGTAGCATTGGGGCTACGGTCATTGTAGCGGCTTTGTATTTACTGACCAATCATTAATTAAAGTATCCAATTATACAATATAAATATGACAAAGCAAAGAAATGATATTCGAATCACTTTAATTCATTGTGGAAACTTTATTTTCTGTCCGTCTCAAATTTAAGTACAAACAAGAGATGACTTTTTTTCAATTTACTGAAATGAAAAAAAGAATCACAAATAAATATAAGTATCTACAATGACGCCATTGTGGTTTCCTGCGTCATTTTACCTTTTGACCGAGAGGTTGTTCGAAAAGCATGAACCATTACATTGAAAGCATAAGGAATTATATTGAAAGATAGAATATTATCTTTGTGAATGCGAATACGGATAACGCATTAGCGGAATTAATGTTCCGCCTTTCAACTCGGTCCGTGCGGAGGCAAATCGGTGCTCTCCCAATGGATTGAATAAAGAAGATCAATAATACTGAGAAACGACCTTATACTTATTGGATAGAATGGGCACAGAAGAGATTTATGGTCGTGATTCATCAGCATAAACAATATTTGTCATTGCTAAACGCTTTCTATAGCGTTGTATCTATAGAACCACGATATTATGAAAGCAAACTGTACTAGGCTGCCTATGCAGGTGTAATTGAACTCGGACATATCGTGTTAACAGGTGAATCCAGTCCGGATTTCTTATAGCTTTCCCCAAGGAACCTTAATCAGATTCCACTGAATATGTTCTTTTTATAAACTACATCACTCTCTTGGGCCACTTAGTTTTGAAAGTCGAACAAATTTTGTCAAATTGGACATGTTTCCATCGAGAATATTGTTGGTAAACAGAAGTAGATTCACAGGTTAACACGTTTGCGTGACACATCAATTACACGCTGATTATCATTCCCAGCGGGGTACCTACATGTTGATAAGTTTGGTTGGTGGTAGAGCACTTTTATTTTGTCCACCTGGCTAGCCACAACCAATTTATCTAAATCTGTCTAGAAGCAACAAAAACTTTTCGACCAAACGTTACTCGGCTTAAAATTAATTTAATCAGTCACTAAATTTCTAATTGTACTCTCAATCTGAGGTTTATCATTGAAATGGATTTCGATATTAGGTAGGAAACCTCGATGTCGTTGTTACTACCTGCGTGAAGTAGTTTTGGAAAATTTGTTCAGGTCATGTAATTTACTTTCTCATTTTGTTTATTTTTGTTATGCATAGTGTTGGTTAACACACGACCTGAGAGTGTAAATGTTTGAGGATATTTCTCTTGTCGCCCAACCAACAACGACAATCGCAAATATGGGGCGACTGGAAGAATGGAATCCCTCATGGGATAAGTCCGCCTTTGTACACTATTTTGATTCAATAATAAATAAATAATAATAATAATAAATATTCTTAGACATACACACAGCGCCATCTAGTTCCACAGTATACACATTCAATGTATTATATGTGTTATTTTGTACAATGAAGCGTTTACAAACAAACAAACAAACCTGTCGCAGAAAAATAGGTAACATTATTGAGTGATAATAATTCCCAACATAACCGACTCTCATGCTAGGTTACTTCGCAATCATTAATGAACTATAGTGTTCCTTTTGTAATATAAAAACCTTTTTTAAAATCAGCTACCCTTTGAGTTTCTTGCTTGTTCTTCTCAGTAAGTCAGTTCTTTTGCTTTTTAAAGAAGCCTTAGATAAAAAATCTAAAATTTTAAGTGTGTACCTGAAAAATAAAGATAACTTTGCCTTTGACTTTATTACTACGATCTTAAATTCTTTCTTGAGAGAATTTCTTGTCAAAAGTAAACAGAAACTGTTTTCTGTTCTATATCTTATGAAGTAGGTAGTCTGGTTAGTAATTTTTTATGTAGTAATTAAAACTAAAAATAAAAAAGTAAGTTATTAGTAAATTTATTATAGTGAAGTGTTGCAGATTCCAACCTATGGGGGAATTCAAGTTATCTGGGACAAAGCAGTCAAAAATACAAGTATTGCAGACATATACGTGTATCTAAACAGTTTTGTCCTATAAGAGTACTTACATATTTAATCAAGTAGCCTATTTAGATAATGGAAGTTCCAGAATGCCAATTTTATAAAATTAGCTATGCTCCCAAGGGCTATGTTTTCCGCTGAGTATATAACAAATAATGCTTTTAAGCTTCGTAGTCCGCTAATGAATGCGGAGCGAGGGACCGGGGACTATTATAATCACTTTTGTTACAGCAATGTCGACGACCGTGCAAAATATTTTTGGCAGTGTTCTTGAAGTCAGGGATTTTTTAAGTGAATATAAATGTGATGAGTTTGCGTCCATACGGATAACCAAGACCTCAGAAATTTGACCTTTTTGATTCCGCGTTGCGACACGAACAATTAGATGCCAAATTACATGTCACTTTTTATGTGCCTTGACTGTGTAATATACACATCAACACTGTCTAGGAATAATCGGATTTTCTCAATTTACTCAAAAAGTGTTATAACTAACATACAACATATACAGGGCGTCCCAAAGTTATGGGACATGAAGGGGAAGTACCTTAAATATCGTAGATAGTGAATTTTGCTCAAAGAAGACTTTATGTTATTTTTAAAAGTTAGTAATTCTGCATTCATAGATTTTCTAAAAATTACTTGCTTCGGCTGGGAATCGAACCGACTTAAATGTGAAAAAAAAAACACCCTACTTTTATGATGCCAATCGAAAGAATAGCTAAAAAATAATAACTCTGCCTAAGTAACATTAAAAGAAAGGAACAACATAAAATGATTGAGTCAAATTTCAAGAAAGTTATTTATTGCCGACGACGTTCGAAAAGTAGCGATATTATCATTCCAAAGATAGCATTGATTATTCGTAAATAAGTACCCACTTCATAAAATAGGTACTAACATAGTTTTCCTTATTATAAGTGCACGTGTAGATGAAATGATAAAACTTGTATTTCAATACGTCCTCTGTAAGCTAGACAGAAGGCAAATTAAAAACAAAAATAAATAATTTATAATTTGAAAATGGAACAGTTTATGACAGCGTTTGTTTGAATGCATACTTTTTAAGATATTTTAAAAAGAAGTGATATTTTTAAATGTTGTTCTTAAATTTGAAAATGGAACAGTATGTGCGAGCGTTTGTTTTTCGGATATTGATCTGTTTAGTCTCAATTCACTTACACAAGTGTTATTGTGTTAATTTATTGCGAACATGGCATATCAAGTAAGTTTTGATCTAATGGAAGCATATTTTTTGAACGATAAAGATATCTCTAGAAGTTTGCGGTGGTATGGCGTAAAATATCCTGATAGACAAATACCGTCTCGTAAAGTTTTGAAAAGGCTTGTGAACAATTTGAAAACTCTGGGACGTTTCGATAAACGCCCAAGAGAACCACAGCAAGAAAACCATACGATCAACGACGAAGAACTTGGTATTTTAATTTACTTTTCGGCTTTTCCGAAAGCATCGGTGAGAGAAGGAGAACATGAAATTGGAGTTTCAAAAAGTAAAATACACCGTGTATTAAAAAAACACGGTTTTAAGAGTTATGTTGAAGGACGATTGGTTCAAAAATTACTTCCGGGCGATACAGAAAGGAGAAAAAATTTCTGTCTTGATATCCAGGCACGATTGCTCGAAGATCCAAATTTTTTGGATAATATTATTTGGACAGACGAATCTAACTTTAGCAATAACGGTATGTATAACCGCAACAATAATCGTATTTGGTCTAAAGAAAATCCCCTACGAGTGACTGAAACTAATAACCAAGTGCGTTTTTCACTCAACTGTTGGTGCGGACTTTTAAAAAACCGGGTTTTCTTAATCCATTTTTACCAAGGAACCTTGAACACAGAAAAGTATTTAGGAATACTTCAAATTTTAAGGGATAAGATAAGAAACCATTCCGCGGCGGAGCAAGAAAACTTAATTTTCCAACAAGATGGAGCTCCGGCTCATAATAGTCGGAGAGCAGCAGATTTTCTAAATGAATGTTTTCCTACATGGATTGGTACAAATGGACCGATTAGATGGCCGGCCAGATCCCCGGACCTCACACCATTAGATTTCTTCTTTTGGGGATACGTGAAAGATATGCTATACAAAAAGCGATACGAGAACGTAGGCGAGTTGCAAACAGAATTGTGCCATATCACATCGAGTGTTCACCATAAAATGATTAGAAAATCAACAGGCAGCGGGCTCATTAAAAGATTGGCGATTTGCGTAAGACAAGAGGGATCACATTTTGAGCATTTAATTAATTAATTTACAAAAAAATACCTACTTAATTGACTACGGCAGTTTCATGTATGTTTTTTATTTGATTAAAATGATTAATTTCACGTTGTTCCTTTCTTTTAAAATACTATGTTACTTAGGCAGAGTTATTATTTTTTAGCTATTCTTTCGATTGGCATCATAAAAGTAGGGTGTTTTTTTTTTCACATTTGAGTCGGTTCGATTCCCAGCCGAAGCAAATAATTTTTAGAAAATCTATGAATGCAGAATTACTAACTTTTAAAAATAACATAAAGTCTTCTTTGAGCAAAATTCACTATCTACGATATTTAAGGTACTTCCCCTTCATGTCCCATAAGCTAAGAATAAGAAGCTAGCTAGCATAAGAATTTTGCTCAAAGAAGACTTTATGTTATTTTTAAAAGTTAGTAATTCTGCATTCATAGATTTTCTAAAAATTATTTGCTTCGGCTGGGAATCGAACCGACTCAAATGTGAAAAAAAAAACACCCTACTTTTATGATGCCAATCGAAAGAATAGCTAAAAAATAATAACTCTGCCTAAGTAACATAGTATTTTAAAAGAAAGGAACAACGTGAAATTAATCATTTTAATCAAATAAAAAACATACATGAAACTGCCGTAGTCAATTAAGTAGGTATTTTTTTGTAAATTAATTAATTAAATGCTCAAAATGTGATCCCTCTTGTCTTACGCAAATCGCCAATCTTTTAATGAGCCCGCTGCCTGTTGATTTTCTAATCATTTTATGGTGAACACTCGATGTGATATGGCACAATTCTGTTTGCAACTCGCCTACGTTCTCGTATCGCTTTTTGTATAGCATATCTTTCACGTATCCCCAAAAGAAGAAATCTAATGGTGTGAGGTCCGGGGATCTGGCCGGCCATCTAATCGGTCCATTTGTACCAATCCATGTAGGAAAACATTCATTTAGAAAATCTGCTGCTCTCCGACTATTATGAGCCGGAGCTCCATCTTGTTGGAAAATTAAGTTTTCTTGCTCCGCCGCGGAATGGTTTCTTATCTTATCCCTTAAAATTTGAAGTATTCCTAAATACTTTTCTGTGTTCAAGGTTCCTTGGTAAAAATGGATTAAGAAAACCCGGTTTTTTAAAAGTCCGCACCAACAGTTGAGTGAAAAACGCACTTGGTTATTAGTTTCAGTCACTCGTAGGGGATTTTCTTTAGACCAAATACGATTATTGTTGCGGTTATACATACCGTTATTGCTAAAGTTAGATTCGTCTGTCCAAATAATATTATCCAAAAAATTTGGATCTTCGAGCAATCGTGCCTGGATATCAAGACAGAAATTTTTTCTCCTTTCTGTATCGCCCGGAAGTAATTTTTGAACCAATCGTCCTTCAACATAACTCTTAAAACCGTGTTTTTTTAATACACGGTGTATTTTACTTTTTGAAACTCCAATTTCATGTTCTCCTTCTCTCACCGATGCTTTCGGAAAAGCCGAAAAGTAAATTAAAATACCAAGTTCTTCGTCGTTGATCGTATGGTTTTCTTGCTGTGGTTCTCTTGGGCGTTTATCGAAACGTCCCAGAGTTTTCAAATTGTTCACAAGCCTTTTCAAAACTTTACGAGACGGTATTTGTCTATCAGGATATTTTACGCCATACCACCGCAAACTTCTAGAGATATCTTTATCGTTCAAAAAATATGCTTCCATTAGATCAAAACTTACTTGATATGCCATGTTCGCAATAAATTAACACAATAACACTTGTGTAAGTGAATTGAGACTAAACAGTCAATATCCGAAAAACAAACGCTCGCACATACTGTTCCATTTTCAAATTTAAGAACAACATTTAAAAATATCACTTCTTTTTAAAATATCTTAAAAAGTATGCATTCAAACAAACGCTGTCATAAACTGTTCCATTTTCAAATTATAAATTATTTATTTTTGTTTTTAATTTGCCTTCTGTCTAGCTTACAGAGGACGTATTGAAATACAAGTTTTATCATTTCATCTACACGTGCACTTATAATAAGGAAAACTATGTTAGTACCTATTTTATGAAGTGGGTACTTATTTACGAATAATCAATGCTATCTTTGGAATGATAATATCGCTACTTTTCGAACGTCGTCGGCAATAAATAACTTTCTTGAAATTTGACTCAATCATTTTATGTTGTTCCTTTCTTTTAAAATACTATGTTACTTAGGCAGAGTTATTATTTTTTAGCTATTCTTTCGATTGGCATCATAAAAGTAGGGTGTTTTTTTTTTCACATTTAAGTCGGTTCGATTCCCAGCCGAAGCAAGTAATTTTTAGAAAATCTATGAATGCAGAATTACTAACTTTTAAAAATAACATAAAGTCTTCTTTGAGCAAAATTCACTATCTACAATATTTAAGGTACTTCCCCTTCATGTCCCATAACTTTGGGACGCCCTGTATATATATATATACATAATAAATAAAAATAAAATAAAAATAGATAAATAGGCTTTATAAATATATATATATATATATTTATAAAGCCTATTTATCAGACTATCTTTTAGAATAAAACTAAATTATTTTTTGCGTAAATAGATTTTTATTGAAATAAAGACAAAAAAGTGAAATAATGGTCAATGAAAAAAAGAGGAATATCTTTTTTAAAAAAAATAAAAGTAAAGCGACATTATCAGGTTTTTTGCAGTGACGAGAAAAATTAATAGTCAGTAAAACCACCCATGACGTTACCACAGTCCTGCAACGGTCTTTTGTGCTTTGAATCAAGTTATCAAACTCTTGCTGCGGTATATTGTCACAGGTCCTGCTAAGATGCAAAAGTTGATTTTCAGTCGCAACGTTTGGAGGAAAGCTCCTCAAAGCCCTTCTTTGGAGCATCTCTATAGGGTTTAGGTCTGGTTATTGCGCGAGCCAGTCTAAGACCGACACGTCGTGTTCCTGTAGCCAGCTGGGCAACACTCGCGTAGTGTTCGGACGGGCGTTGTCGTGCATGAGCGTGGCAACTTAGCCCATTAGCAGTCGACAGGGATAGATTATTGGTGCTAGCACCTGATTACGGTATATTTCAGCAGTCATGATGTTTCTGATCCAAACGAGGTCTGTTCTTCCACCAACTCGAATTCCGGGCCAAATCATACTTATTCCATCGTGGTACAGATGGATTTCCTGAGGGTGTTGCAGACGATTCTCACGACCAGAAGCTCGCCTTACATGTATTCTTCGTAAATCAGGATGAAAACTGAAGTGGGACTCATCGGCAAAAAGCACTACAGACTACTGGTTATCTTCCCAGAGCAAATGTTCTCGACCCAACTGTAATCTCCGTCCACGAGTCCACGTCCATGTTTTGTTTTGTTCCAATCTCCTCGGCAATCTCCGTTGAATAGCCTCAGATTGGAGCATAGGCATAACATTAACATTAATTCCTTTTCTCATTATATGGCGCCGTTGCATGATGCATCCAGTTGCATAAATTCGACATTAACTAATAAATTTTATTAAAACTCTAATTTGATACAAAGAGATACCAAATACTAGGTTAGGTAAATTGAAACCTTCGAACTTCACTACAATTAAGCCGCGGAAATCTTTGGTCTTTAATTTGTTTTTTTAAATTCAAATTTGGAATCATTCAAGAAGGCCTACAAATAATCCTTCATTAAAAGATTTTTAAACCGGTCAGTATTTTTTGAGTTAAGGAACTTTATACAAAATAGGTATCCCTAATTCTGTTGATGTGTGTATATACGTCTTACGTACTATTTGATTGTTTTTGTAATGAGACGGGTTTTTCTTTCATATAAAGTGTCTCTAGTATTAATTATTCTTATTTTTTTTTATTTGCTTTTAGGAGAACTTACAGCTAATACATAAGATATCATATGAACATTGTATATAAAAATGCCAATTACAAGTTCCCATATGTAAATTAGGAAAGTTAAGAAAAAAAAAGAAAAAACATTAAATAAATAACAATAGTAGGTACAATCAGCCACAATAACAATGGTTCACTTACGTGTCACCCTCCACGCAGTCATAAAAATCTTTAGTGAGTATACGTCTCACTGTTGAAGTACTCGTGTAAAATAGGTCAATGTCAAGGTCATTGCATATGCTATTGAAGCTGTTGCTAGCGCGTATCAGAAATGAATTCTGCCTGTAATTTGTCCTCGATTAAGGAAAATTAATTAATATAAGTATTTTACCGTGTTCGAAATAAATGATTTTTCATTTTCATTCTTTGTAATCATTTTTAAACCCCGATGAGAAAAATGTATTTTTTATATATAATATTTTATATTTCTGTAGGCGTTTTAAATATGAATAATTCTAGCAAAGTTCAGACTGTTAATACATATAATACGCATGTATAACAGACGGACAGACAGACGACTATTCGGGTTCCTGGTTTTACTGTGGAACTCTAATACGTTTTGGTCACCTATATTAATGCCTCAATTTGAATAAGTATGGTTTGTTGCAAGTTACGTCACAATTCTCAATGGAACTTTGAAAACAATCACCCATTCACCAGCTCTAAAAGTAGGCTGTTTGAAGAAGTCCTTTGTCTTACGACGAAGGAAATGGGTCCTTTCTTTAAGATTTTCTTTCATTTCATTTCTAAAATAATGAGTCTAGTATGTACAGTAACAGTCGTCGTAATTTAGCTGGGTGGTCTAATTTAACATTTTGAATAAACGGTAATGGGGCAAAATATTTTCAAAACAACTTTATACTCGATAAGGATCATTATTACCTTATCGTTATAGTCTTTTTTTTTCGAGTCGGGGCAAGTTTCATATCTTATTGGACCAAAACTTAGCCACTCTAACAGCACTTTCTCTGGCTTTAAGGAGGCCGTCAAAGGTGTAACTGTCAGGACAGGCGGAGCAAGACAATAGGTGATCCATTGTCTGCGGGGAGATTCCGCTCTCGCTCCGATCACTCCCGCCATCGGAGAAGCCCTACGCGCAGTTAGTTACCGAGAGTAGAGGGCGTGTTTGAGTATGTTTTCCATGTTGTGAGTGTTAATTTTTTGTAATATTTTGATGTTTATTACTTACTAGCTTTCCGTCCGCGGCATCGCCTGCGTGGAATGGTTTTATCGCGAATATAATTTGTTTATCCCGCGGGAACTACTCACTTTATAAGACATAGATCCAGGTCCAGGATATATTCTACATATATATTTTTTTTATCCACAACAGGTTAGCACTTGACCTCAATCACACCTGATGTTAAGTGAAGATGAGGCGGAAGGTGGTAGCGTACTGACCCGGAAACCCCATCTTATTTGTGGGACTGGCTATCTTATCTCTGACAACCGGAACACAACAATGCTATTAACATTGCTATTTGGTGGGAGATTTAGATAAGATGGTGGTAGCTAGCCAGGCGGACATTTATACCAAATTTCATCCAAACCTGTTAATCTGTTCATCCAGTCGTGATTTCAAAAAAACATCCAAACTTTCGCATTTATAGTATTAGTTAGATTACTTCCATATCTTGTATTGTAAACCAAAAATAGATTAGGTGACAACCGAGTCGTGTAGTGGATAGTGACCTTGTCAGCGAAACCAACGGTTCCGGGTTCGAATTACGCGAGGGGTAAATGTTTGTATGATGAATATGAACATTTATTCCCGAGTCATGGATGATGGAAGAGATCGTTTTTAGTGATAAGATCGCCTAATTGTGTTCTATTATTATCATTGAAAATTATTTTGGGCAATAAAGAGTATTTGTATTGTATTGTACCTATTGTTTATATAAATATTTATGTATGTTTATATAAACACCCGTTATCTAGTATCTATATTACAAGCTTTGCTTAGATTGGGACTATATGATTGGTATAAGTGTGCAAAATGTTTATTAACTATTATAACCCGCGCGGATACGGCCGCGTGTCGCGACGCACGCTCATCTCATCAAGCGTGCGCCCTTATAATTACGTGTTAACCGCAAGCCTGTATACCCTTCTTCTTACATCAATAAGCCTCTTATATTATTTATTTATTAGGTGTATACACTGCTAGCAGTTTCTTTAACGGATTTGGAGCAAGGGGAATATGTTTATAGAAATACATACAAAGTAAAAACACAGATACATACAAAAAGATACAAAAGAATTATTGCAGTTATCCTTTAATTTTTTTTCTTTTTTCAAAATCATAATCGAATAAAGCGTCGTGTCATTTGACGGGCACCTATAATTACATCATTAAATTAAATAAATAAAAAAAACTTGGAGAAAATATTAGTTTTAAATAAATTTCGCGTGATAGGAACCCCACGAATCCCGCGCCAGTCGCATATTAATCTCCGGTGGGAGAGTGGGCCGATGATGGTCCTGAAAAAAAAATAAACTACCAATGCCAATACTTTCTATTTCACTTACCTAATACGCCCTATTTTTTTTCTTACGGTTAAAAAAACTCATCCAGTATACACGAAGTTACAGCTGCTAATACCCACATAATCCCGAAGATTTCACAGCAACGCAATTGAAATTGATGTCAGAAGAAACATTCAGTTCAATAGAGCCTTCTTAAACCGGCATATCTTTACTGTTCTTTACTAAATTAGCCGTTTTAACAATAAATTAAGAACTTACCTACATTTCACAGTTTCAAAATATCTGTCAGCTATTTAAATCACAAACTTGCGCAAGTTATTATCCTATCAGCACGTTGGGCGGGAAGCATCAGAGGCGAGAGAGCCGCCCGCCCACCGGTCGACAGTCAGCGTGCGATCGCGAACTTAGAACCACGTGACGTTCTCCGCCGCCATTTTGGAGGGAAAACTTTTATTCCCGATCGAGTGTAATATAACATTTATTTTAATGAATGTTCCACAGTGACAATTTTGAAACTGATTTATACTTAGTGTTATTATGATATGAATGAGACGCTGCAGTGTTTTGTTGGAACAATGTGAGTTTATGGTGACTGTTTAGAACAAACATTAGTGTGATGATGAGTTTACAAGTGACATGGTTAATTACGGAGCAGTAATGATAGGTAACAATCTTTTTAAAAATTACCTAAACTTGAATTAAGTTTTTTTTATTAATGATAATTAAGAACGGAAAGATATAACACAAATCTTGTATTAAATTTGCATAATTAAATTACACTGTTCTGTCTCTTATTTAAGCATAGAGAACTTGAATACCTATCAATATCCAATGAATATTAACTAAGAACATGCTCATCGATGATTTATCGACTAACTGAAAGTAAAATAAAGCTTAATTGTATAATGTTAATCACACTACATAAACATTAGTTGTATTGTTATAGAATTATTTGAGAATAAGATTAAAAAAAAATCATGTGAATCGGCTTTGTAGCATACGGAGGTCCTAGATAAAGAAATGAATAATATTGTTGATAAATATCTCAAAATATTTTTAAAATATTGTATTTTAAGTAATATGTTAATTATTCGTTATAAGTGTGCTCATTTACGAGTCAGTACATGCAAAAACAGTTTAAATATGAATTTACCGGGTCCTAACAAAGAGTCTCCGTACCATAATTATGTTTATCTGTAAATAGGTACTTGGCTGGTTGCTTCAGATAAACTCACTTTGTTCCGAACAAAGTAAAATTAGGCTATTTTTTAAATATTTGTGTGTCAGTCCTTGAACAGTAACAAACTACTGCACGAATTATTATGAAGCAGATATTAAGAAAAGATGCCCATAATGAAAGGAATTATCGTCGAATAAAAATAGATGGCTAGTTTATTTTTAAAACATGGTATGAAGTTTGTAAATAAATAATAATAATAAATTTAATAATAGGTAAATTTATTATTTATTATTATTTACTTCTGTGATATGATAGCGCATCATCGATATACCGACATCTGATGTAATATTAATTAAAAATTTAGGAAAACCCCGAGTTAAAGTATTCAAAGAAACTGCGTTAAAAGTAAAATATCTTTGAAACTGCTGAACCGATTTTCATCAAGCATGGCTAAGAACCTTTCCTTTGCTTAATATTTAATAAAAAAATGCACGCATTTTAATATAATATAAAAATTATTGAGATACACGATTTATTGAGATACATCCGGACAAAGACTGGATACACACATACACACAGACAGACACGCACACAAAACGCCATCAAACCCATAACACCCGTAATGTTTAAAAAAGAGCAATCTATTGGTATACCACTCATACCACGACCATGTTTTTTTGTGATTTTAGGACATATTCTGTTACAACATTATGGAAATGTCAATGGAAATGCACATTAGTCATGCGTCTGACAATCGAGATTTCAATATTGGTAGACATCCATGTGTGTCACTTTTGCACTTGCCTATAAGTGTCGACATTCAAATCTCGAACACGTGAGAGTTGCTGCCGTACATACTTTGTACGCAGTCCTTTTGTCGCGAAGTTCTTCAGTGTACGGTCGTCTCATTTTTATGGTCTAAAATGGTGAAATTTACGAAGAAAAAGGACAAATTCCTGGAGAATAAGTAAAATATTTTAATCAATTAAGTATTTTAATCTGGCTACATGTGCACTAAAAAAGCCGCATTGAGATGTTTCTTGAGACACGGTCGATTAAGAGATATGTTTGGTAGTATAACGGAGAACAACAGTCGATGAGATAGGAACATCTCGTGTGAATATGCGGGCGTGAATAGGAGGCAATACAAATGCAAGGAGTATTATAGTAAAAATTGGCGAACGCAATCCTAAGATGAAGAATGTATTTTCTTTTCTGTTGTGCAATAAAGTGTTTCTTTTATGCACAATGGGCTAGCACTTGAGTTAATTGCTAACTTGAGTTAATCACAATTACACCTGATGTTAATTGAAGATGAGGCCTGGAAGAGTGGAAGCGCATTAACGTGAAAAACCCATCTTATCTAGCTATCCCATCTCTGGCAACCGGAACACATCAATGCTATTAACATTGTTATTAGGCGGTAGATTTAGATAAGATGGACCACCATCTTTGTAAAGAGTCACAGCAAGACTGCAAAAATTACAGATGAATCAGCATTGTCGGCAAATTGTATGCGAAAGTGTTAATTGAAAGGGAAAAAGTCTATTGCGCTTTCGTGGATTTGGAAAAGGCCTATGACAATGTGATGAGGAATGAATTCTGGTCAGCATTGTCCATATATGGGGGAGACAACACCTTGATACGAGCACTGAAATCACTTTTCCAGGTTCCAGTGTTGTGTTAGGATTAATGGGGTGTATATTAGATGGTTTAACATCGAGCAAGGTGTTACACAAGGTTGTGTTGCGTCCCTTGGCTGTTTAACCTATTCATGGACAGTTGTCTGTAAGTATTGAAAGAGTATGAATGTGTAGATGAATGTTGAGAATGAATGGGTTACTCGTCAAATGTCTCCTCTATGCCGATGATCAAATAATCCTTGCATCGTCATAAGAGGAATTACAAGAGATGGTAACACTTATGAATACTACTTTGAAAAAAAAAAAGGAAAGAAAGTCAATGTGAATAAAACGAAAGTCATGATATTGGAGAGAGGTGTATGTATGACGGATTGCAGTAATTTGATAGATTGAGAAAAAGTGGAGCAAGTGCGTGCGTTTGTGTATTTTGGTTCGTTGTTTACAAGGGATGGAAAGTGTGACGAGGTCATCGAAAGAACAGTGAATGCCGGAAATCAGGTGAATGGAGCCAATATGTGTTCAAAAAAGCTCGTCTGGTGTTTATGGCGGGGTGCTGGTTCCAACACTGATTTACGGGAGTGAATGCTGGGTATGACAGAAGAAAAATGAAAGTAGAATTAATGCAGTGGAAATTAGACCATTGAGAAGTATCAATGGGAATACTTTGAAAGATAGAATCAGGAATAGTGTAATTAAGGAGTTAAGCAGTCTGAAAGAAGACGTAGTGACAAAGATATACGATACGAATGTCGATGGTAGTGTTCGTAGGAGAAGACTACGGCGAACGTACCATGATCAATTCCGGGACGTCTTACAGGAAAGCCAAGTCAAGAGTACCCTTAACCGACGAGCGTGTATGAACAACCTTATGAGAGTGAATGAAGCAAAAGAGGTGTGCCAGGATCGTAACAAGTTGAAGTCTATGGGCTCTGCCTACCCCTACGAGTAACAGGCGTGACTTTATGTAGATATGTAGCTAGCCAGGTGGATTTTTAAAATACCCTACCACCAACCAAACGGAATACTAATCATGTACCCCGCTGGATCGGACTGGCGACTTCAAATTCGTAAACCCTATGTTTTTTACATTGAGCCACGCAGGCCGTTAATAAAGTATATTTGTAATGTATTGTACTGAAAAAGAAAACATTGTTTCACTTAAATTGTGCTATAGGACATTTTCATCAAATTCTCATTTCTTCCGTTTAAGTCGACCAAATGCAAACAATAAACCACGTAGCTTACTTTACTTCTTTACAACGCAACATAATAGAAGTGGAGATCTTGACGGGAAGTGGAGCAGAGGAGCGAGTACTTATTCCCCGAATCCCGCTCATTCCCAACAGTTTTCAATGAGTGTACAATTCCCGGTGTGCTTTTTTAGGTTAAACCATTAGAACAAAGCGCAGTCCAGACACTGCAAATTGCGGGCGTAGACCTAAGGTCAGGTCAGTTGTTTCATACACAGCCAGCTCTCCGTGGCTCTCGATCGTGTCGTGTATAGTGAGGCAAACAAGTTTTTATTTTCAAATCCGTAATCATTCCCTATTCAACCTTCGAAACGAATATGAAATTGCGACTTAGGCATGTCTATTTTAATATAAAAATTGGCGTTTCCGTCAATAATATTTGCACCGTAAGCGCAGCTAACAGTTGGCGAGAATGAAATGGCGGGCTCGACATTTCACGAACTATTCACTTAAAGCACATGGCGCGAGCGTATCGTCGAATAGTTCCACGAACAGTTCGGCGAACCTATAACCACATGATTAATGCGGTTTCACATCGTTTGCACATCATCATATCAGCCACAGGACGGCCACTGTTGAACATAGGCCTCCCCCATAGATTTCCAGAGCGAGCGGTTGGAAGCGGCCTGTTCTCGTGACTTCCCGTGACCTTCTTCAGGTCGCGAGTTCACCTTGTGAGTAGACCTCCGTCGACGTTTGCCGGTGTAAAGTTTTTAATTTTATTTTAATGCCCCACCGACTCTAGCTATGTGCCGCCTGCCTTCAACTTACTAATCTGCTGGGCAATGTCATATTTGGTTCGCCTAGGAATATCTTCATTCCTGGTTCGGTCAGGTAGTGAAATGCTGAGTACCGCCCTCTTCATGACTTGTTGCGTGAACTTATGAGCTTTCTTATGCTCCGACATTTCACGAAGCACACGGCGCGAGCGTTTCGTCGATTATTTGGTGGTAGGGTATTTTAAAATGTCCGCCTGGCTAGCGACCACCATCTTATCTAAATCTGCCGCCAAGCAGCGATGTTAATAGCATTGTTGTGTTCCGGTTGTCAGAAATAAGATAGCCAGTCCCCCAAATGTGTCGGGGTTTCCGGGTCCGTACGCATTCACCTTCGATCTCATCTTCACTTAACATCAGGTGTGATTGAGGTCAAGTACGAACCCGTCGTGCATAAAAAAAAAGAACAGCTCGACGAATGTAACCATATGTAAGAGCGTTTTTACATTGTTTGTACATCACGTCCTTGAGTCATTTGCTTTTGACGATACGTACATGAAGAGATAGGTGAGGTTTGTTAAATACCTAATGTAATATAACATTGGTTTATTTCAGAACTGGGATGGGCGTGTAGGTCTATGGATAGGTCAACTAATACTCGTAGTAGAGTGGAGCAATATTCAAACCGCAATAGAGACTAGTTTAATTCTCGCGTCGAAATGCTTTACGTTGGGCATTTCCGTTTAAGGATTTCACTTAGCAATAAACCCGCATGAGTTATGCAGACGTAAATTTTATTGCCCATACACAAAAATATTATACATTTCATAGCTTTGTGCTGAATTTAAAAAGCGGAGTTGCTTTCAGCGAGTGGCTCGCTTCGGCCGGTAGTAAATAAAGCGCAGCCCGTACGATAGATTTATGATATAGCCTACTATGAACGACACAACACTAAATTTTAAAAAACACAGATTTAACGGCTCCACTTTATCCGACGAGAATATTAACATTTTATGTGTAAGAATTTAAGAACTCAACCCCTGAATGTTTGGTTATTCTTTAATGTTTGTAAGAAGTTGTTTGGCAAGGAGACTGTGACCTATAACTGCATTATGCCTGTGCCGTCATGATTGATTGATAAACAGATGGTAATT
Organism: Oegoconia quadripuncta; assembly: GCA_949316235.1. Taxonomy (NCBI): domain Eukaryota; kingdom Metazoa; phylum Arthropoda; class Insecta; order Lepidoptera; family Autostichidae; genus Oegoconia; species Oegoconia quadripuncta. The sequence goes on from OX438749.1 coordinate 14,157,085, forward strand.
ATAATTATAAATTGAAAATTTAGAAAACCTTCGATGAATTTTGTTATCATCTAAGTACACCAAACTATGTTAAAAGCGATAGCGTCACTGAACATCGAAACACAAAAAGCGAAGAAAGAAACATGAAAAGGTCGTAGTTCCGATACTATGTTGGTCTGCTTGTGCAATCAACCATATAGCGACAGAATACTTCTTCGATCGATATACTTTCAGTGAAGCATAGATGTTGCTATGGAGTATGCTATGGAGCTGAAATTTATGAAGTAAAGTGGGGGTTGAATTATTTATATTGAGTAGGCCTTTTAAAGATCTGAGCTTTCTTAAATACTTTTTGATACGGGAATCAATTTATGAAATATGAAGTTTAAAGTGGCAATTTTAGAGTAACTTGTCCCAAACCTACTAAATCGAAAAATTATTTGTAATAGTAATACCTTCATAAATAATTCATATTATAACATGAACGTCAGGTCATTTGTCATGCATGGAAAATGGAGAAATTTTCTTGACTACTGAGGCACCCTCTGGGACTGACGATTGTAGCGGCCGCCCTGTTCGCCCTGTGGTAGAAACGGCCCTGCATACGGACAGACAGATAGTGTGACAGGGAGTAAAAGGATATCAGTTTTGCTCCTAACTTGAACTCTAATAATGTACACTTTGAGTACGGAACCCTACTTTATTTGATCCTCGTTCAGGCGACACTCTAGTTATAATTGACTGTAATCACACCGGTTCAATGTTCCGCGAAATTAATTGGATCATTACGAGCTATGATATGAACATCACAATTCCATTACTCTCCATAAATGAAGCGGTTAAGGACGAGGTGTCTGCCAGTAACAACCTCGTATTACGGGAAAGTACATAATATAGTTATTCTATTGACCGACCTTCATGTTCCAGTTGTGTTCATGCAATTTGGATTGCTGTATTTATCCCGCTATGTTGCTCTTATTGCAATTTATTTTAAAGTTTAAATTTATTTAGATTATTATGTAATTTTAATGCCGGAACTTGGAATAGGTTAAATATAGGTCAAAGAATATTATGTTTTATTAAGTTTGAAGTTACAAATGCCTAATAAAATGTGAAGTCCATTACTACCAGTAAATATTTTAATGAAAACAAAATGTAAATAATCTTAAAAGCAGTGTTTTTTTTAAGCACAACGGGTAAGCACCTTACGTCTATCACAGCTGATGTTAAGTAGGCCGAAGGTGGAAGCGTACTGACCCGGAATACCCAATTTATTTCGGGGACTGGCAATCTTATCTTTGACAACCGGAACACAACAATATTAACATTGCTGTTTGGCGGCAGACTTAGATAAGATGGTAGTAGCTAGCCAGGCTCACATTTAAAATGCCCTACCACCAACCAAATTGAATACTAAACATGTACCCCGCGGCGGTCAAGGTTTAAGTGTGTGTATGGTGACAAATAATATTTTGTTATTATTATTATATTCTAAAGTCTTCAATGTATGTACCTACTGGTGGTTGATTATTACTGATGATACTGAAACGTGGTCTCTCACAATGGGCCTCATAAGAAATTTCAAGGAGACGCAACGAGAGAAGGAGAAAGCGATGGTCGGCATTTCACTGCGTGATAGAATCAAGAATTAAGAATGCCGTAGACGAAGGAAAGTCACCGGCATTGAAGTTCTCGAGTGGAGACCACGCACCGGCAAGCGCAGCGTAGGACATCCATTCACATGGTGGACGACGACCTGACGAAGGCCGCGGGAAGTCGCTGGATGCAGGCCACCTCCAATTGCTCGCTCTGGAAATCTTATTCCCCGTAGCTGATATGATTATGAAGATATCTATAAACTTCTATGTTTATTTATCATTATGAACTGATTCATTAAAAAATTTAGTACCAATAATGGAGTCCAAGTAGGAGTAATGGCACTGTATAGGTACATTAAGTAGATCAGTTTGGTCAGGTCATGTATTTAATATTTGATACTCTAGAGCTACTCGTTTCCCAAGGAAACACTTTCTTTCTCATTTAAGCTTGTGCGTTAAGAAATGTTTAATCCCCAATCTTTATAACCTATTTTTAAAATATAAATTAGCAATTGGTTCAATTTCTTCTGACAAACTAAAAACCAAGTCTCTCTCATTACAGAGCACGCGATATCATGGGTGATCACTCTGGCGGTGGTGCAAGCGGCAAGCTCAGGCGACAAGCGGCCGCATTTCATTCAAGAACCTTCGTCGCGCGTTCTGTGGCCGACCACGCGCGGCGCATACGCAACCTGCCGTGCGACCGGCCATCCGCCGCCAGAAATACACTGGGTCACTTTGGAAGATGAAATACTCACCACAATACCTGGATTACGGTAAGATATAATTATTACAGATGTGTGTGGTTAGAAGCAATCCGTCTCTTACGTGTGCAAAAGAAATATGACTTGTACTTGTTCATTTCTATCTGTTCAAAATGCACGTGCTTATTCCAAAAGACAAGGTCAAGCCGTATCTTTCTTTACATTGTCGGATATTATTTTTTCTAAACTGATAACAGGTGCCCTTTAATACAAAAGTAATAATGTTGTACTACCTATCTTTATTAAGTTGGCACCAATCTTTTTAGTGTGAAGGATATCTTATTACACTTAATCCAAACGCGACATTCATTGTAACGTTTGGAAAACAAAATTAACGTAAGGGGCATTATTATTTATAAAGTATTATCATATAATTAATTTTAATTATTTTCTCCCTTAATATTTCTGGTGACAATGTTTACCTCTTTTAACTTTTTTTAAATACCTGCTCAGCTAGTTTCTTCCATGAAATTTGAAAAAGGTAACTAGGAGTTCATGGTGGGTATATACCATTGATGAACAACAGCGTCATTTGTGCGGGCCTCCTAAAACTACGCAAACACGTTTTGCGATATATTGTTTCTATTGGTCGAGTCCACGTCGAGTCTGCGCAAGCATCTGTGCTGTCAATATGTCCGAAATTTGAATGAATTTGACAAATACTTACAAGCCATTCCTTTTTCCGACGTAGATGGTGAATCAGAAGTTTAATGTGGTGATGCCATAGAAATGATAACCTCAATAAGAACAAGAAAACTATTAAAAGTCTACATTATGCATAGAAACAAAACTCGATTCTATTTAATTCATCAAGTTTCCAATAAACTTTTGAAAAGTTACAACATTTCTTCGACTTTAATTCATTAAAACACGAATCAATTTAGATTACTTGTGTTTTCTCATCTGCGCTCAACTTTCCGACTGATCGATGTTCAGATTAGTTCACGATTGGGAGTTAGCGAAGTTTACGTAAAAGTCGACGACGTATCCATTAAATAAACTACTCTAACTTTACCTATATTTTATAAGAAAGCGATACGCGAGCGAGTAAGTTAATATTTACTGCCAACACCAGAGGGGAATTCCTTCCTATTATGAAGCCGAGAATGCTCAGTTAATATTTGCTATATCTTGGCAGAGCGTGTGAGATTAATCATTAAATTGTACAGATCATATTTCGGGTACAATTAGCTGGAGAATTTATATTAAGTACATAAATAGAAACTACTTATTAATATTGAATGAAATTCATCTATGAATCAGATAGTTTCAGTTATGATGATATAATTGGACCGCCAAGAAACTGGAAAACAATCAGGCGGTAAACTTATTAAACAAACACTGGATACGCTGGATACCTGATTGTAGGTGACGATGTGGTTGAAGACGAAACACGCGACACGAGCAAGGCAGTTCCATGCTTTGTTTGCATTCTGAATGAACAATCGAGTAGAGTCTTCTTAGTGCGAATGTTCGGTATATTAACTAACTATACGTACGGGTGAAGTCTCTTCCCACGCCTAATAGTCCAAAGATGGAAAGGTGACGGTGGAATAAGATTATGTAATTTCGACGCCCACTCACCGAAATGCACCCCGTTAAAGACTGAGAAACAGGCGACCTGGCGACGTTATTCGAGTCTCTGCAATTTAGCAGTTATCGAATGATCACCTATGTCTTGTGGCACGTCGTTCCACAGAATCGAGTGTAGCTAGTTGGTACTTGGTTGGACCATGTAGGTGGTGATAGCAGTAACACCTTTTTTTGATTGAAATCTGTTAAAAATTGCTTTAATAATTTTATATCTGCAGGAACATTACAAGTATCTATATCGTAGCCATGAAGTCCCCTAACAAGTTTAACTACAGGTGGTTGTTACTTTTATAATCTTGTATTTTTAATAGCTTTCCGTATTATACAGTCCTTAACTTCGCTGAAGGGATATTTTACAACTTTAAAGAGATAGGATCTTTGAAGTTTTTCAAGTTTCCATGTTTAAAGGAATAATTTTAAATCTTACCGACTAGGACGCTGATAGCTCGTGGTGTAGGGTGATTTGGGCAATTACGATATTATGTCAAGCTACTGAAGGCGAATAGGATATGAGAATGACCCTAGGGATTTAACAGAACGAGGTAGTGGTATGTCACTGAAAATGGACCCGATTACCTTAAATCTTTAAGGGGGCAATTACAGACCACTTACCCACACAAATCCTAAGATTCAATTATGCTCATGGAACTTGAAACACCTTACCGGTTAAGGGAAAAATGTTTACATTTGCATGCTTCTTATGCCATCCAACTAGGCCCATGCATGCAATTTGTGAGATTCATCTGGGGAAGTCTATAATCCTTAGGTACTGTTCAAATACCATGACCAACTTCTTATTGAGTAACGACACCGGATTCTTCCAAGCGTCGGTGATAATAGGTAATCAAAGTCACTCACGCTCGTTAATGTGCTAAGTCGTGCTCCGTATCCTGTAACTGCTGTAAGCAATATGAATAATCATTTTCGATGTGCAGACCTAACATTACTGTAAATTTCACCGCGCCTTTTTTGGCGATACCAGTGCCACCAGGTTCATTTCTTGTATGAAACCGCATATTATAATAAGACCGTCCGAATTATAAATTCCGACGTGAATTTATCGCTATCTACGACATAATTATATAATTTATATATAATAAAATATTATTAGTCCCCAACCCGCATTGAGCCAGCGTGGTGGAACTATGGCCATACTCCCTCATTATACGAGGGAAGGCCTATATCCCTGCAGTGGGATGTTTACGGGCTGATGATGATGATGAAATTATTATATTTCGATTAGGTATTATTTACATCGCGAGGTATACGAAGGCATAGTATATATGAAATGAAAGAGTCATTGGTGTCTGTGGGCATACTTTGTAACTAATTAGAGTCAGGTTTCGTGTAAGCGGAGCTAATAAATTGGCAGAGTTTCGATGAGCGCATGTTAGCAGTTACTTGTAGTAGAGGAAGTTTCTACAGCGATATGTGTCCGCTTGTGCGAGTTCTAAACTTCATGTCCACAAGTAATTATCTACCTCTATGGGTATGTGCAAATTCGGATAGGTAATTTTACAATACCTTCCGCCGTAACCATTAATTGAAAATTTAGAAAACCCCTGAGAAAACAAATGATGAATGAATGAATCCCGATGGACTATGATATCAGTCAAAAACTATGTCAAAAGCTTTAGCTTCAGAATTGGAAATAGTATTTCAATGAAAGTGGCTATGGCTAATAACCTGAAAGAATTGTGCTAAAATCGGATCACGCATTACTGGACTGGACTGGACACACACATATACACGACGCCGTCAACACACATAAATAAATCTCTTTATTTTATTATTAATATTATTATAGACGAGCAGCGTTACTGCTGGAATGTCTTTGTCACAGTGTTGGAAGAGTTCACATTGTTCATTGTATTGATATCCACAGTATATGAAACATCATTCGATTAAAATAAATTATCTAACCTATTCTTGAACGAATTCACTGATTGGGCGAAGACGACCTCGTCCGGCAGCTTATTCCAGGTCGCTTCCAGGCGACTCGGTTGCTCAGAAAGTGATGGGCGACATTGATGTCAGCGTGAGAGCGGCTTATTCGCAGAGCATGGCCTCGTAACCGTAGTATGTCTTTCATCCTTAATATGTCGTGCAAGTGAGGTTATTTCATTTAAATCAGCACTATAACAATGGAGTTCTGCTAACTGTACTAGTTTTAACTGTGTAACAATAGGCACTTTCTTCCCAAAATTGTCATAGGTACTTAGCACCCGTCGGTTTTCGTACAGAATTAAAAATAAAGAATTTTGAACAGTTTAAACAGTTGCCGAGTACAAGTCGTCGTACAAGGCGACTAAGGGATCATCAAGATCAGTGATAGCTATATTATATAGTAGCTAGCAGCGTCATCGCGTTGGTGTGTAGATCCCAAAAAACGTGCGATCACCCACCCTGAATGGCGATACGGGTAAAACCTCATATGGAATGCGACGCAAATCGCATCGTGGGAAAGGCTTATGTCCAATAATAGACTTATGCAGGGTGAATTTGAATTCGTGTAATTTCTATTAACTGGTGACGCCACGTTTGATTATGATCAATTTTCCCCAAAGAACCATAATCGAATTCGATTAACAAATTTTCGATTACCATTATATATTAAACCATTCTGAAATCACCTTTAGTACGGAAGTCCAACAATTTTCGACTGAATTCGATTATGGTTTCTAATGGAAAGTTGTTCGTAATCAGGAGTGAAAAGCAATAAACCGGAATACACTAACATTTCACCCCGTATAAAGAAATATTTTAAGCAATTATCGTGACCTTGAGCACGTTTAAATTCTTATTCCCAGAACTCCATGTAGTGTAACTTTTAAAGTTCTTTACTACAGAGTCCTAAATAATAGAATGGTAGAGTCTGCAGTGTCGCACTAAGAGACCTTTAGTGCGCTGTCTGAGGTATTGTATTGGTCGTTCTAGTCGCCATTGTCATCGCTTCCATACGATTTAACGCTTCAAATTTATTTTGTAGAGTCGGCGTCAATTGGCGGTTAACTGTGACTGAATAAAGGAAAGTTACCAGTGAATAAATTGGAGGGAATCATTATGCTTTTCTGTTGTGTCTTACCTAATCTTAAAATGAACTTTAGTATATTGTAATTAAGGCTACTTTGTGTTAACGCTAGAGAGTTCGCGTGCTCTACTATATTCTTATTTTTCCACCTATCTCCCTCTGTATAGAACTTAATTACCAAATAAACCTTAGATACTTAATTACGGATCAGATTTTGCCAGATGAGGTAGCACGCTACACAGAAGGGATTTTTGGAGACCGGTTATAGTCATGAGTGCATGGAACAAAATTTGTGTTAGCTTATTATTATTCTTTTATTTGTGATTTTATCAAATTTTGAATTCCAGCTTGTTAAAAATGTTGAATTTCCACGTGACTTCGATAAGGTTCTAATGGTTCAGGAGTAACTTAGAAAATTAATTAATTATCATAAAAAAACACCTTTTTGTATTTCAATACATAACCATTATTTCTTTGCACCATTGCGAAATGTGAACTCAGTGCAAATCAGTTCTTCGAAACGCCAGCTGGATAACAGTCTCCATTTTCCATGAAACAATTTACCGCAACCAACTTTCCTTGCGGATCTAATGTATAGAGATAATAGAGATAAATCCACCTGTGAATATGACTATCGTTTGTATTCTGTTATGTGTAATGTTCTGGTGCAATAAAGAATAGTATATGAATATTTTGTAAACACTGCAAGTGTGCCGTATATGCAGGCACCTTTTTATTGTATAGTTTTTATTTTTATTTTTTTTACCTTTTGTCTGTCTTTTTAACTATTTAGTTTATTGTTATATTGTACACAATAAAGAATCTGTATCTTCTCTTTCCATAGGGGTATAGATGAGTGTTGCACAGCAATAGTTATTCAGTCTAGCCTATCCAAGCCTAAATATATAGGAACACCATATAGTAATCAGTAGAACAAATACTTTTTGGTTTCGCTGAAGTTGGGTAATTTAAGCTCCATGTCACATCTCAACTGTAAAGCAACTAAGCCGTCCGTTGACCCTTTCATTCCACCCCAAATTGATATAAAGAATAAGTACTTACTACTCCCAGTAAACAGAAGCAAGTGAGCGTGAAACAAACGATTATGGTGACAGTTGACTTATAGCGCTGGAACAGCGATAAATGGCCAAGCCCGGTTGGACGATCCATATTTCAAGCGGTGCCATGTGTTTTTGTATTAGCGACAACAGTCAATTTGCTTGTTTCTTCCCACAGAATAAAAAAACCGGCCAATTGCGAGTAGAACTTGAACTCGATACTGCTGTAAAAAGTTCAAGTGTCTAGACTGCAGGCCCTGAGGGTTTTGTACATATGCTGTTGCTGATGTACGCTGGTGATTTTTCACTAATGACACTTTTTAAAATTTTATATGTAGTTAATTAAGTAGAGATTGTGTGAGGAAAACCGCTAAGTTAAGCTGTCACGTGAAAATTTTACATATAATAATTAAAATTTTTTCTTCGCTTGCGTACAAGTCCTCTTTTAAGATTGTAGGTTAATGGGCAATGTAACTATTAAGTAATCTGTGGTAGTAACCTACAGGTATGATGATCTGTCAGTGAGTGAGATTATTAGAATTAAATAATGCTTTGAGGGGCTGAATCCTTTTATTCGCAGGCTGTAGACCCTAATCAACTTGATACATCCAGTTCTTTCTGATAAAAGGGCTTGATACACTAACAGATAGACGGACAACATAGTGATGGGTACTATTTGCTAAAATAAGGTGCGGAATCCTAAAAAGCAAGTCGTTTATTTTTTGATTAGTGCAAAGCCTTTAGTATTTAATGTTTCTAAAAGACAAATAGAAAACACAGTACCTTTAGTGGAAATAAAATTAATTCATTTAAATACGATCAAATACATCAAAAAATTAGAGACAAATAAATTTTACGGTGGGCATAATAAAATCTATTTAGCTTCATGCACCAAAGCTAAAATTCCAATGTCATATTAAAAAACATAAATTAAAAATATTAGAAATCTCCAGAAAAACTAAACATAATATCATTCATAATTTTAACGGCATGCTCGCTTATTTGAAATTTCGGGACAGAAGGTACCATATTTATGTAAAACCAGGACATGGTATATCTCTAAACTAAATTATATCCAAATCCGTTCAGGTTTTATAGCGTGTTTGGATGTTTGTTACTCAATAATAAGTGTGAGGTTACACAAGCCATATTTCAAACGATGCCATGTGCTATAGTGTAGCTTAAATCTTTAGTACAAAAAACATTCTCATATAGACATTTTCTCACAGATTCACAAACAGAATTAATAAAATTATTTCATTTCAATTTAATACATTTAAACAATGAATCTGTCTTTATGCTAATCCAGTGTACTCAAAACCAGTCTAAAATCACAGAAAACTATCCAGAAACTATCTACCACCAAGGCCAACACCCAAACATTCTAACGGAATTCAAACATTTAAACTTTCGCATTATTAGTGTGACTAGTATAATAGAATATATCAGTGTAACCACATTTAATTATCAGATTTCAAAGCATTAGCGAACTTTAAAAGTAACATGATACCAATCCACACAATGTGGTAAAGCTATGCAAATCGTAGTTCCAGATACGGAGAAACATGACCACCCGTACTTACTGTCATATTTCTCTGCAGCGAACTATTATACCTCGAGATAGTCGTTCCTTCATCAGTGGATTTCCTATAGGTATTGTAGGACAGTCAGCATCAAAATTATGTTAGTTGTCAAGGTGGCCAAATGAAAAACTCAATGTAATTGTCACTGCAATATGCACCTCTGAAATCTTCAAAATCAAAATCAAAATCAAAAATGTTTTTATTTCGTAAGTTATAAGAATAACATTTGAAATCGTCATGACATACAGTTATCGCTCATTCACTAGGCAGTCTCCCCAGAGAAGAACGAGCAAGAAACTCCAGGGTTGCTCTTTTTAAATAAGTCAATACAAATACAATTTGAGATACCTAATTGTAAAATTTATGATTCGACAAAGAAAATAAGAATAAAATATACTGGATAATGGCGAGCGGTTCATGTCCACGCATTCTTATCATCCAGATAGTCAGAAATTTTATAATAGCCTTTGGCACATAGTTTCCGTTTAATGGTTGTTTTAAATTTATTTAAAGGCAAATTTTGAATGTCTACCGGAACCTTATTGTAAAAGCGTATACATTGTCCCTTGAATGACTTAGTGACTTTGTGTAAGCGACTGCTATGGACAGCAAGTTTATTTTTATATCTTGTATTAACATTGTGTATTTCACAATTTTTCCTAAACAAATACAGATTCTTTCTTACGTACATTAAGTTTTCGTAAATATATTGCGATGCCAAAGTTAATATATTGATTTCTTGAAATTTATTCCTCAGAGATACTCGGGAGCCTAACTTGTAGATCGCACGAACCGCTCGCTTCTGCAGAACAAAAATACAATTTATGTCCGCGGTATTTCCCCATAACAGAATGCCATAAGCCATTATGCTATGGAAATAGCTGAAGTATACCAGCCTCGCGGTGTCCACGTCGGTTAAATAGCGGATTTTTTTAATAGCGAACACTGCAGAACTGAGACGTTTCGACAACCTTTCGATATGTGGACCCCATTGTAGTCCTTTATCTAACATAATGCCTAGAAATAGAGTAGTGTCCACAAGCTCCAACTCCTCGTTTTTTATTAAAATAGTACTAGCTACCTGTTTGACATTAGGTAGTGAAAATTTTATGCATTTGGTTTTTTTTTTCATTAAGAAGTAGGTTATTTGACGTAAACCATTCAACCACCTTAGAGATAGCACTATTCACGTCGTCAAGAGTTTTCTGTCGTCTCCTAACTTTGAAGAGCAAGGAGGTGTCATCAGCAAATATTGTTATCTCATGGTTTCCGTTTATACAATTGGGTAGATCATTAATATATACAAGAAATAAGAATGGCCCGAGAATTGAGCCCTGTGGAATACCTATGCAAACTGGAGACCCTGACGACCTCTTACCATTGACATCAACCCTTTGAACTCGATTACACAAGTACGATTCCAAAAGGTTGAGGGCACGGCCTATAATGCCATAGTAGCGTAATTTCCTGACCAGACCATCATGATGAACGCAGTCAAAGGCCTTGGATAGATCACAGAAAATACCTATCGCATCCTGCGAATCTTCCCATGCTTCAAATATATATTCAATAAGCGCAACACCGGCATCGGTTGTTGAGCGACCCCGTGTGAATCCAAATTGTTTTGAAGTCATTAAATTATTAGTATTGAAGTAAGACAACAATTGATTTAAAATTAGTTTTTCGAAAACTTTACTAAAAGTTGATAGAATTGAAATGGGTCTAAAATTAGTGGGGTCTGATGTACTACCAGCTTTGAATAATGGAATTACTTTACTTTGTTTCATCAAGTCAGGAAATACACCACTGTCTACACATTTATTAAAGATGCAAGCTAAGTGTGGTGCAATGCAATCAATGATGGAATTAACTATTTTAACAGAAAGACTATAGAGATCAGTGTTTTTTTTCATTTCCAGTGATTTATACGCTTTCATGATGTCATTTGGACTAACATGTCTAAATATTTTCAGTTGCACATTCGGGACATCGCTATTCATTCTGAGTAAAGATTCGGCTACGGTGGGAGATGACTTAAGTGATTTCGTGGTTGATTGGAATATCTGTGAAAAACTTTTCAAATGCCTCTGCAACCTCCAAGTCTGTATTAAGGATGCAATCGTTAATTTTTAGCTCCATATTTGAATCGCGAGCCTTAACTTTTCCAGTTTCGCTGTTTATAACTGTCCATGTGGTTTTCACAATGTTTGTACTATTTTTAATTTTGGATTTTATAAAATTTGTCTTTGCTAAGGTGCAAACACGTTTAAATAATTTGGAATATTTTCTTACATAATCAGCAAAAGCTGGACTAGTGTTATATGTCCTTTCATGATAAAGATCATATAACTTCAGGCGACTTTTATGGATTCCCACAGTCGCCCAATCAGTAAATACTAAACCACTATTTATTCTTATAACTTTTTCTTTGAAAATATTTTTGCACTCTTTTTCTACCAAAGTGAATAATTAATTATATAATTCATTCGGACTCTCATACATAACATTTGTCAAGTCATACAATTTTGCCATAACATTATATCTAAATTGCTTGAGCCGACCATCATTTACAGGAACACACATAATATTTCTTTCCAAAGACTTGCTAAGGGGTATGTTAATCGAGACTAATTGACCACAGTGGTCTGATGTTAACTTATTTATAATAGATTTATCACTCAGATCGAAGTTTGCAAAAACATTATCAATACAGGTCGATGAAGTTGGTGTTATTCGAGTTGGCACAGAGAAATTATGAACAAGATTATAACTTAAAAATATAGTTTAAAGTCTATTACTGAGACTGCTCACTTCTAATAAATTTACATTAAAATCGCCACAAACTACAATAAATTTATTATTGTTACTAATTTTACCTAATGCTTCGTCCATAATTTCCTCGAATAAGTCATAAGATGAACTGGGGGGTCTGTATACGCTCATTACAATAAGCCGCTCAAGCTCTACACAGGCCAACTCAGTAGTTCGCTCAACAGAGAGATTCACTATATCCGAGCGTTCCCGGTGTTTTAATTTATTATTGGTAATAATTAAGGAACCGCCCCGTACCGCTTTATCCCTACTGAACGAACTTGAAACCTGATGATTTTTAAAGCTAAACATGAACTGACCCTGTTTTAACCAATGTTCTGTAATACATAATATATCAATATTGTGACAGTTCATGAATAGCTCAATCTCCAGCTCTTTGCCCAAAATGCCCTGAATATTTTGATGTACTAGGTTTAATTTGTTACTCTTACATTTAGATGAGGGCTCAAATTTTTTACATGAAGGTTGATTTTTATTTAATTTTAACAAATTGCCAGAGTTACCCTCTGTTGTCTTATATATTAATTTAAATAACTTGGAATCGATTCCAAGGATTGTTCAATGTCAGTTGACTGCTCAATAGAAACAGTTGTCGTGTTTGCCAAGGATTTGGCAGAATTAATTATATAATATGATAGCAACTCAGCTATTTGTCGCTTAAAATATCTAGACAGATAGTAATTATCTTTAGTCAAAGTATAACAGTTCTTAATAAATTTATTTGTATCTATTATATGAAATTTATTGTCATGACATGACATGTTATGCAATAGCATATTTAAATTATGTCTAGTAATATTTTCATTCTCTGTCAGACTTTGGCTGAAAGGCAGCGCAAATAAAATAATTTTGTCAACATTGGTCAAAATGTTCAATTTTGAAAATAATTGAACAATCTTTTTCCTGCTGGCATTTCCCCTTCTACCGATGAAAACAACAAGAGTTGTGTTTTTTTTAAAATTGTAAGATAGTATTTTTTCTAAAATGTCAATATAGGTGGCTCCGGGCAGACAATAATTAATTATTGCCTGACCCAGATTACGGGTAAGTTGTAAACCCATACTCTTACCAATTTCATCACTGAACATCACTATATCATGCACATCATTAGAGACCGACGACTGCGAGAAGGAACCAGAGTGAGCAGCAACACAGGGCGCTTGCAGCATTGGCAAGGATGGGGTGATTTCATGCACAGGTGGCATGGATGAGACACAATGCAATGAGGCTTGGTCACAATTACACTGGTAATTGTTGGTCAATGATTCAAACCTTTCAGTATTGAACTTTGATAATTGTAAAAGCTCATCCATTCCCGCCGTGAGCTCCCCTAACTCCTTGCAGGATGTGTCATATTTTAAAGTAATTTGTTCAAGAGAATTCTGCAAGATAAGGATCTCCTCCTGCAAGTTCCGTGTGTCACACTCATAAGTTTTTCTATTATTATCCAAGTTCTCATTACATAAACAAATCTGTTTTATGAGGTCACACCGCTCTTTTTGTAATTTAATATATTTCGGAAATACAGTGTTTCTTTTTAAAAGTTTAGTAGTACGCCTAATAAATTTATTTATTTTTACATATTTTTTTATTTTATTCTTACTAAGAACAATGTTCTCTGATGTTTCTTTTATATAATCTTGCTACAACGTATGCTGAGATGGAGTCCATTTCTGACATGCACTCACCATATTTCAAATAACGTATTTTGTAGTATTTTTTTTTTTTTTTTTTTTTTTAATTAGAATGGGATCGCTCTTGACCTTAATCTGGACTAATGTCGAGATAAGGTCTACGATGGAACGAGCTTTCCCAGAAGATGCCTATTTAACCTGACTTTAAAGAGCTGCGGGTTATATGCGATTGGAAACACAGACGGAGGTAATGCGTTCCACTCCTTAGCCGTGCGCATGAGAAACGAAGACCTAAAACGCTTGGTCCTTATAAATGGCACGTCAACTAAGTGCGGGTGATATCCTGCGGTACGTCTTGAATTTCGATGTAAGAACGGGGATGGCGGGATCAACTCATGCAGTACTTCAGCACACTCTCCGAAATATATCCGATAGAAGATTGAAAGGCATGCGACTTTCCGTCGGTGTTCAAGGCTGTGTAGATGGGAATCTACCAACTCTTTGTTGCCTATCAAACGCTTGGCTCTGCGTTCCACAGAATCTAAAGCGGCAAGCTGATACTTAGCAGATCCATCCCACAGGTGGCAGCAATACTCCATACCGGATCGGACTTGCGCTTTGTATAAGGTAAGAAGCTGTCCAGGTGTGAAGTATCGCTTGACCTTGTTGAGAATGCCTAGCTTTTTGGCCGCAGTTTGGGCTGTAGATTCAATGGATGTGCCGAAGTTTAGGGTGGATGACAACTTCATGCCAAGTAGCTCCAAGTGATCGGAGACAGGAACGGTTATATTTCGGAAAGTCGGAGTCAAGTTGGGTGGACTCCGTTTGGTGGAGAAGAGACATGCCTGTGTTTTGGGAGCGTTGAATCCGACCAGATTGTCATCTCCCCACTTAGAGACAAGACTTAAGGTCAGGTTCATCCGCTCCAACATGGCCTCTCTCAAGGAACTGATTGTCCCGTCGGTTCCTTGGCTAGATATATATCTCTCTGTGACCGTACTGTCATCTGCATAACCTACAATACCGGGCCGAAGCAGGTCATTAATGTGGAGCAGGAAAAGGGTCGCAGAGAGAACAGATCCCTGAGGAACTCCGGCATTAATAGCCATGAGGTCAGAGGAGCAGCCGTCAATGACTACCCTGATTGACCGTCCGCTCAGGAAATCAGATATCCAGTTGCAGAACCGAACGGGGATGCCATATGCTGAAAGCTTGTTGAGCAAGCTTGCATGCCAGACCCTGTCAAAAGCCTTTGAGATGTCCAAAGAGACAGCAAATGCCTCTCCACACTTCTCAATGGCCTCGCCCCAGCAATGTGTCAGATACACTAGGAGGTCGCCAGTCGATCGCCTTTGGCGAAAGCCAAATTGTAGATCGCTCAGCAGATCATTGCTCTCTAGGTACCTCAACAACTTGCTGTTAAGCACTTTCTCCATGACCTTGCAAAGGATGGAGGTGATGGCGATAGGTCTGTAGTTGACAGGGTCGGCACGACTCCCTTTCTTAGGGATAGGCTGCACATTTGCAAGCTTCCAGATTGATGGCACAGTTCCTTGAGAAAGAGAGAGGCGAAATAGGCGAGTCAGCACAGGAGACAACTCAGGCGCACAAGTTTTAAGAACTCTCACTGGAATACCATCTGGACCACTAGCCTTATTCACGTCTAGACTGCAGAGCGCTCTTTGTACCTCTTTACAGTGGATTGTGATCTCCGACAATGAAGAGTCACATCGAGGTAATGATGGTGGTTGATTAGA